>OX438747.1:5818923-8233917 GCA_949316235.1 Oegoconia quadripuncta | reverse complement strand
TATCTCTAACCGTTTTCGAGATAATGACAAACAAGTGTATAAAAAAATCGATTTCGTGATTTTGTGACCAATGCTCGGGTAGGTCGCATGTGTAGACAGGGATAGTGAAAATCGAAGTTGGTTAAATTACAATAACTTTTTTGTTTTTCAACCGATCGGGTACCCATTTTCAGGAACAGTAGATGGGGTCTGGACGTACCGAAATTTAAAATTTCATCGAAATCAAATGAGATTTGACTGAGGTATTTCATTTTTTTTGTAAGTCAATATCGACGGTAAATCTGTCATAACTATGTTGTATGTCGCCGGATCGCGTTACAATTGACAACATTCATATTTTTGATCATTCGTCACGAGTTTTTAAAATTTCCACAAGATCGGACAACTTTTGAGAAAGTTGCCTTTTTAGGGAAGAGTCGGAGGGGGGGCATCTTCGGAGTTGACGATTTGGATAGAGCTTTCCGAGACGAAGTCAGAACTGAAAGAATTTTCTTTCAGCGATCCACCGAAGCCCAGGCATATTTATTTAAAATTTTTCAAAATGGCGGCCGTGAACGATTTCGAACGCCGATTGGGCCCCAACCGCAAGTCGGAACGACACCGTGTTTCGGCTCGTCGTTCATGGAATTTGGCCAGCTGTCCACTCCGCTGTATGATTCCCTTCTCTCGGTACTTCTGGATTTCACTCGAAAAATTAAAACGCCCGTATCTCGGACATTTTAAGGGCTACAGCAAAATTTATTTTCGCTTATCGTTGTGTGCAATCACACCTTTCACCCAGCATATTGAGTGTGATCGTGCCGTAGGCACAGTCTGCGCACCGAAGGTCGAAGCCGAGTTTTTAGGTTTGAGTTCAAAAAGAGGAGAAGTTAGATATGAAAATAACAAAATCCAGTCACTGAGTCAGTTAGGTACTATTACAGTAAACTAGCTTATCGATCCATGAGCCATATGATATCAATATCAAGTCTCTGCATAAATTTGGGGTTTGTGTATATGCGTCGAGACGCGTCGAATTTATTAGAACTTGGCCTGACTCACTGCCGTGTCTGTCCACATTTCGTCGGTCTAGGTATCATGCGTATTCAGGTTATTGAAAAGATCTAGGTACTGTTATCAAACATACCCGTCTAAAATTAAGTACTTAATCTGGGTATAACTTTGTGTTAAAATTATACCTACCTATTCATTTTATGACAAGCTTTTCATTTCAAATTTCAAGACAATCGGTAAAAGCTTTAATAAAAGAAATTGCGGCGCAATTGCCTAGTCTAACGGACTACAGACAGGTGGGTTCGGCTAACGATTTTGGTGATAATACCCGTTGTCGATGCATTCAGGTAAATATTCGGCTACATGATCCGTATGCGGTTAAATGAAAGAAAGAGGCCGACGATCGCTATTGGTACGAAAAGTATGCTACCTACATACCGTACGTATGCGGTTACAGTATACGTAGCCGGTTGAAAACGATGAGATGCGATTGGTCGGACGGAACAAGTGACGCCGTGTAGTGTTGCCACCTTAGCATACTGGCGAAATCTTGAGGGAATTCATTAGAGTAACATAGGTAATGATTTTTATCGTTCATAATGTGAGCAGTGGCTGTCAATTTCTACATATTAAGTACGTATCAACCTTCTTTTCATATTTATTTATTAGACAGGCCTTTCTAGAATCGAGGCCATTGAAAAATTTATAACTAGGCGTTTTTAGGGGAATTTTGAAAATATATTGGGGGAAAACTTGTCGTGGGTTGGCAACACCATCGGGCATCCTTTTACGTCGTAGACAGAGAATTTAACATGGAGTGAATTTTTTTAGTGAGCGGTTATTGCGCTAATTAGTAATAAAAATAATACTATAATACCGCACGCACCCAATGCTAACACTTTGATTGTTTGTTTCGTTTCACTGTATTGTATTTGTTTGTCAGTCAAAGGTGTTTTGCTGTCCCAGTGATCTTTTTTTCTTGAATGGTAAGTACCTACTTATGTGTGAATTTTTTACGCCCCCTTATCGACACTCTGACCGATTATTGTTCTATAACCAGGTAAGGCTCCAGGGCTGCAGCCAGTATTTATGATGGGACGAAATTTATAATTTCCTCAAAGAAATTGGCTGTTCAGATTTCATTCAGGTTTTCAAAGGTACGTAAATAGGTATTAGGGACTTTGGAAATTAGTTAGCGAAACTATAACTTCCTTTTCATGTTATTTACCAGGCAGTAGGCCTCTTGCCTGGAGGACGGCTGGATGGGTATCACACTCTATTTCTGACGCCATGCATTAATGCAAAAATTTTTGTGTTCCGTTGTGAAGGTAAGTGAGCCAGCGAAATATCTGGCAATCAGGCATAAGTTTGAGATCTCAGGGTGACAATGCATCTGTAACCACTAACCACTGTATTTGAAGTTGATTGCATTGACATTATCTCTGGCACATTGCAGGTGTCATGGGCAGCCGTCATTACTTACCATAAGGTGAGCGGCTTGCTCATTCGTCATACCTTTATAATAAAAAATTATCAAACTTATTTTCAAAGTCCCTATTTACATCCTCTACCTTATTATATAATTTCGCAATGTAAATAGTGTTAGGTAGAACTACTAATTATTCATACATCTGTAGCATACAGCCCAATAAATTCACTGTTAGACATAGCCTCTCCCAAGGCGCGATTTGCATCACTTATCATGATAAGATATCCTCCCATGGGAGGATTTGCCCTAATTGCTACAGCGGCAGGCCGGTCGGTGAGAGAGATCTAATTAATAGTTCTAAATTCTTCACTTGGTGGGTAGTAAGCTCGATCAATTAATTTATATTTTACAAATAATTTAAACTTTGTGTCAGACAGTACCTAAATTATTTTTATATTTTCAGAGCAGGAAATTGATTTTGAAACTGTTTTTCTTCTGCAAGAAAACGAGCTCGTACAGCTGTTTCCAAAAATAGGCCCACGGATAAAGTTCAAAAAGTTTATAGATGAGCAAAAGATAATAAGAAATATTCCTGGTCTTTCTGTAACAGTAAGTACCTACCTTATGAAATTCCACTGACAATAATATAATTTATTAATCTATACATAATACTATAGTACCTACTTGTGAAACCCTGGTTACATGCCTATTATGTGATATTGATCTCAAAATGTGATAAAACAAGTGATCGATCATGTTAAAAAATAAAAAATGTTTATCATAATATTACAAGTAGATTAGAAATTGATGTTGGTCCATATTTTACTCTGATAATTTTTACTTTTTTCAGTATGTTGATGATACTCTATCTGGGTCAAAATCGGTATCGGAAGAATCTGGATCGACTACAAATGCTGAAAATGCAGTTGTTTCAAGAAAGCAAACATTAGAATTAGTAGATATACCTGACTCACAACAGGAAAACAATGCCGTAAGTTAATTTAATAACTATTTCTTTTTCCTCAATTAGAATACCTAAATATTAAGAATAAGAATAAGAAAACTTTATTTGATCCATTTAGCGACACTTAAAAATACATTTAATTGTTACCTATGTACTATTATAACACGATTTAAAAATTACAATCTATCCTATACATATTATACTGACTAATAAGTAATTTAAATTAGCTTAAAGTTCTAAATGGAAAATATATCTAAGAAATGAGTCCACTGACATTCATTTATTACTTAACACAAGTTGTGTCCATTGGCGTAGCTAGAGATTTTTCCTAGGATGGGCCATTGCCCCTAGCCATAAATCGGCCTCTGTCATCTGTCAGCGCATGCGCAACTTTGTAGGTACCAAGTATGGATTTCAGTTATCTTATCCTATAGGATATCTAGCTAGGTCTAGCTATATTATCGACTTAATTTACATAGTTTTGGTCAGGACACAGATAAGATCAAAAAGAATAGTATAATAGAATATAATAAATAAATAATCCATACTTGAGTACCTAAAGTCTATTTCTTTCATTTCTGCCCAAAATGTAAACAAACCATAGGTACCATTACCTTACATTCAGCAAAATATCGTTAACCTTTCACTGTCTGCTGACCAAATATGATGTTTAATGAACAATATTAACCCTTCGGCGGTTAATGACCACAACTGAAAAAGACCACAAATTAATACTGCTTCACTATACAGGGTGTAAAAAAAGCACGAATGAAATTTTGGAAAATGATTAAGTATCGATCGTAGATTACAGGAAAAATATAAAAAGGTTTTTGAAAATTTTACTAAAATAAAAAATTACAAACAACAAATGAACATGTGTTAGATATGTTTTACTATGAAAGTTGGTACAGAAGTAAAGTTAAAAATACTTATAGTAATGTTTTTATTTCATTTCTCTAGAGAAATAAATCTAATAATTTTAAATGAAAATAAAAACATGATTAAGTATTTTTTATCCAATTTCTTTATTTACTTTCATAATAAACACGTGTTCCACTTTGTTTGTAATTATTTTTCATTTTTTATTTACAAAATTTTTCCAAAAAACACCCCTACCCTACCACTACCCGATCCTAAAAAGCACACAAGTATTATCCGCTTTTCTAATGATTGCGTTTCTTATTGTTACAGGTTTTCAAAATTTTAAATGTAACTTTTTTATTTTTTTAGTATCTTTTAGACTTTCGTTATCGCGGGTGCAAGAACAATTGAAAGTAATCTTTCAAGGAAGAGCATAATTACATGGTTCACTTCTTGCCTTTTTTAAATTTTGATGAAGCTAACTAAAAATACAATACATGTACTCGTAAATAACAAATCATTCAATGATTGACGCTTTTATGTTTACCTACACTAGTTTTTCCAGCGCTTCCGCTTGCACTGTGTTGGGATAAAGGTATAGGTTATTCAGTTATCCCTTGTAATCATTTCCACCACAAATTATTATTTGCATATGTAACACCATTTATTGACCACCTCCATGGTGTTGGCTTAGGACTGCGGTTGCCACAAAAAGGTTCAATTTCTGGTCGGGTCAATCTAGAAAACTTACTTTTCAAAATTTTCTCGGATCTGGGTGTTCTGGGTAATCCCCCCAGAAGTCGTTACCTGGATCTCATAGTACACTAGGTATGAGGCCAGGTTGGTGTTCCGAATTTTGCTTTATTTATATTCTTTGGCCCAACGTTTTTGCACCCGCAATGACTGGTATAGAGTTAGAAGCTTTGTAGGTTGGGGACGTAGATTATAGAGTAGGACGCGCTAGCCCTCCTACGTACGGTAGCTTAAAACTGAGTCCAGGTGACCCGTTTTACGCGCGATTAGAAGGGTTACCTATCACGAATGCGAATTTTATTTTTTCGAATTTTAATTGTTCGAAAACGTTTCCCATATTATTGTTTTCGAGCAAGCAAGTTTCGAAAGTATGATAGGTTACCGATTATAGTCCGTTCAACATAGGATGGTGATTTTGACAGTTCACTTTAGTGATTGACACATCAATTTTCACACATTACTAGTATGTAGCTAGTATGTTATTAGTTCCTGTATTATTAGTAAGATACTATTAAATACGAATCTAATAATCATGAAATGAGTAAGTAATAAGTAAATGTGTACTTTTTCATTACACAAAGCATGTACAACTTAATAAACACGTAGACTAAATGAGGAAATAGGTCTTCTTCCAGAAGAATCCCATAAAACTCAACTCAAAGGTTGCTCTTTTACGTCAATAATAGATGTATACATTTGAAATAAATCAGAAGACTCTTGAGAGATCAATAACTTTCGAAATTAAATTATATTGATTTTCATGCGATTGTTATTCGGCGGTAGCGAATAACGAAAAAAAAATAGCGACTTAAACGTAAATTTAAATTGTATTTAAGTATTATTTAGTGACATGGTGCAAGCCACCCTAAATAAATGTAAGGACTATTGTTTTGAAATTTTGGCATTTAAGCATTTACATTCTATTGCCAGTCCCATCTGTCAAAATCACCAAGCTATAACGAACGGACTATAGAAGGCAACGGAGTTATACGTTATTGCAAGATGAGAATAAAATATTTTCCACTTTAACGTGTGACTGTATTGTCCTCAAATTACGTGTTCAGCGGGACATTTGGACTTGAGATCACCTCAATGAGCGAGTTCATAGCTGTGACCTCTATTACTACCACTATGTGAAGTTTACCTCGCACATTTTAAATCGAAGGGCGAGACAACGAGAAACTCGCTTGCAGGGGTGATTTCCAAGCATAAAAATGTAGGTACAAAGCTTCTGTAGTATAGTATTTAGACATAGATGGTATGAATTTATTATTACTAACTAGTTTTGTTATTTTTAGGCAAGTTTAGATGGACGCGCTATTTTGCGTGAAGGTCGAATCGGTGGAGGTTTATTAAAAGAGGGCTCAAGGAGGAAATTAAGTCAGTTAATAATACATAACGAACTTGAACAAGATCCTGCTAAAAGCATAAGTACTCAAGAATTCTACCGCTTGGCTACAGATGTATGCGAGGTGTTTACAAAAGAAAATGTATTAGTTTACTTCTCGGCATACGTAGCCGCTACATCAGCGGGTACCGCTAAAAAAACGCGAGTGGGAAACTGTATGAATCGTATATTAACAGACGTAGAAAGCTGCGAGAAAGCGGTTGTTTACCGAGACGAAGCCGCTCCTCATCAATTTCGACAGTTTCTTCAACTGCAACTTTGTCTTCTTTGGTGTCGGAAGACGCTGCGGAAGACGTTGCTCAAAACGAAGGTAGATGTTCTTTTTATCCTTCTTAGAAGATAGGAAATAATAATTAGTATTGCTATACTTAAGTCGTTATTTCCTATTTTCTACAATTACATAACATTATATTTTTCTAATGTATATGTTTCGGCTAAGCTAGACCTAGATGTATCCTACTTACCTTCGGTTAGAACTAGGCTTAGCCTTCGTCACACCGGCTAGAACTACCACACCACACCACACCACACCACACTGCACTACACTACACCACACCACACTACACTATACTATATTATACTATACTTTACATACTACACTATACTATACTGTACTATGCTATACTATCCTAATAGGTACTCGCACTGGGCCAGCGTGGCGGACTATGGCCCATACTCCCTTATTATGTATGAGGGAAGATTTATATCCTTGCAGTGGGATATTTATGGACTGATGATGATGATGACATCTAATTTGAACCACCGGTGAGCGGCTACACCTAGTTCTAACTGAAGGCAAGTAGGATACACCTGGGTTTAACCAGCTGTGTGTCATACACACGTAACTCACACACACACACGCACACGCACACGCACACGCACACGCACACGCGCACACACACACGCACACACACACACGCGCACACACACGCGCACACACACACGCACGCACACACGCACACACACACGCACACACACACGCACACACACACGCACACACACACACACACACACACACACACACACACACACACACACACACACTCACTCACGGACGCACGCACAAACTTATTCATTTTTCTTTATTATACAAAGGTACTAAGTAATTTCGTCACATTATAATGTATAGTGGGCCCTTCTAATTCTAGCACAGGCAACTGGAGAACACAAACTCTAGTATATAAGTAATAAGCTGGATCATTGAAATAAATATTATTTCATTAATTTATTAAGTGACTATATTATAGTGAATGTATTTTTTTCCAATTAGTTAACGAAGATTTACAAGAAGAGAGTTTGTTGTGGTTACGTAACAACGTTGACCCATGGCAAACCGTTGAAGAAAAGTGGAGAAATACTACACATACAAGATTGAAAAATATTTCTAAGGGCGAAGGCCTAATAGAAGATTATTTTAAGGATTATCCTGCTTTAAAGCAGCCACAAGGATATAACCTCGTAAGCATTTGTGTTGGAATTATTTATTCAGGGTGACAATAAAGCTCAGCTTCACATTATACAGGGTGTTGCAGAATCATCATCGTCCTCATATCAGCCATAGGACGTCCACTGCTGAACATAGGCCTCCCCCATTGTCTTCCATAACGACCGGTCGAAAACGGCCTGCATCCGCAGAATACCCCAATAATACTTTGGAATCTATATCTAAAATACAAAGGACATGGCCAGTTTTACACTTTCGTCAGTAGTTACTAGAGACCCTTGAAGTTCCTTGAAATTGATAGTTATTTTTATTAAGAGCGTTTATACCCTACGGCTTATATGTAGAATAAATAGGTCTAAAAAGTTAGTTGAGGACATTTTCGGAAAACCGCTTTTAAACTAAATTAGAGCGATTTTTAGTTTTCCATAGAAACAGAAAAAGTTAAAGTGTTTGTTATGAAAGCTTAGACATTTGGTCGTAAACTAATATCAAAACAAGTTGGCCAAGTAAAACAGTTTGGCAGTGATTAATTGTTTTAACGACAGCATGCTGTTGTTACAATCGTCCCCATACTAGGGGCGGTTGTAACAGTTATGTGGGACAGTTGTAACACTAAGAAATAATACACAGCTTTAGCAAAGAAATCAATATTACTTAAAAATACCATAATGTGTTTTTAACTAATGTCACAACCTTTAAGTCACATTTAAAACAGTCTTTGGAGGTATTTTTTAGAGCAAACCTAAAACAAATCAACAAAATTAATCTTTCTCCTATTCTTGACCAGACTACCTTAACAAAAATAATCTCTTATTAATATATTAAAGAAAAAATTACCAACAATATTTTTGGTTAAACCACGTTAAACTTAAATTATTTTAAAGATATTTCTTCTTTTTGTATAAGAAACTAATTAACAAAATGTTAGCATGTCGCTATTACCTCTCGAAGTCTTTCGTATGCGTTGTCTGGGCATCTGCAATTAAAAAATACTATAAAATGGATGTTACAACCGTCCCCACAGAAATTGTTACAACTGTACCCACCCCCCTATTTTGACAATCAAACATTTACAGACACAAAACAAAATAACCTAAACAAAAATCAATCAGCTTATTATAATCTCCAAAGTACAACAATTACGTATGCAAACACTCAATACGATATGTAAATTAATAATAGATTTATATTGTGATAAAATCGATCAAAAATACTTACTTTTGGTGGTCTAAAAACAAGAGGTCCCTCTGTTAGCGTATTTCGCGCGCGGAGTGCAACGCAACACGGGGAATCATGTCGGGACCCGCAACCCGCGTGCCCCTCCCCTTGGACCCCTCCCCGTACCGCGTATGGTTTCGGAAATATTTGAATTGTTTGAACCGTACCCTATATAATTTTCGGCCATGTCATTTGGATGAGATAACAATGTAAAAAGTATTATTGCAATACATTGCAAAAAGTATTATTGCAATAATACTTTTTAAACAGTGTGCAATGTTATGTGGTAGGTGCAGACGATTGTAGTGCAAAGATATCGTAGATTGGCATTTTATTTATCCTAGCTGATTGTCGAAAATAACTTACAATACATGTCGGAGGTTGGGGCTTGAATGAGTTAAAAATTATACACATTAAGAATGCGAACCTATGTAGGAATTGTTATTGTTTAAGGATAAGAATTTACTAATTATATTCCGTCTTTACAGCTACTGGAAGATTATCGCTATTTCTATCCGGGGAAAGACAATGGCTTGTTCTCGAATATAACTCTTAAAAAAGAAATTATAATAAAATACGCCCACAAAAAACTGAGCAATTCTAGAGACAATCTTGTAAAAAATGCGATTGCTGATTTAATTGGACTAATAAATGGTATGTAGATAGTCAAGAGCTAGTAAGCTAGTAAGGAACTAGGTTCCAAGATATATTATTTATTACTTTTTAATTTACAGACGCTGACCCCGAGACCTCTACTAATGTCGCATTGATGCTTCTGGCTTACGTGATAAATCTTTCCCCAGCCCGTAAAAAGAAGAACAAGCCATTGTGGAAACCATCTCGGGCAGAAGTTTGCGACAGTTATATCGCACAAGCTGTAAATGAAGGCGAAGTGACAAATCATATGATTTTAAAGAGAGAAAATCTCTTGAAATTAGGACAAACTTTACAACCTTATGTAATATTTGTTGGTAATTCAGTTGTAGAAACTAATAAGGTATATGTCGTTATCAATGACACTCTATGTTTTCCAAAAACTGATTACTGCCATCGATTGTGTCTTCAAAATATATCAAGCTTTAGGTGCTCACTATCCAGGTGCATCAGAAGATATATGGACAGTGATTCAAATAGGCTTTTATGAAATCAAAACTAAATTTGATAGACGCACGCAAGCTGTTAATAATACCTTATTAACTGATTTAGAACTAATCTAAAATGTTTACTTGCCACTTTTGTAAGAAATTGCAAACGAATTGAAATACAGTGAAACGAAACAATCAAAGTTAGCATATGCAGCATTGGGTGCGGTATTGTATTATTTTTATTACTAAACGCATTGCGCAATAACCGCTCACTACAAAATTCACTCCACGTAAAAGGATGCCCGATGTGATTTTTTGATTTTCCCCAGATTGATTTTTTTTGCAACCGATGAGGAATAAGATTTCTTTTTTAAGGGTTCCGTAGCCAAATTCAACTTCAAAACCTTCTAACTCTTTAACCAGCATTACTATGCATACGAAGTGAAAAAAACGAATAATTGTTATGTTGCTATGACACTCTTGTGTCACCTGTACCTTGTACAATGACAGTGTTGCCAAGCTTGAAATATTATGTGACCATCAGATGGACATTAGACTAATTTAACGCATTGACATACACACAATTTCCATTATATTGTATGCCAATTCCAAATTTATCTCGAGCGTATTGTTTTTGTTTTCTACCTTTTCAATCTTAGGTATAATGAAAGACGTTGTATATTGTTTACATTATTTTTCGTTGTGTAGTCAGGTAGTCACTACTTGGTTTATTTTTATATGTACTCATAGAACGGAGCAACTTAGGGCTCATACACACAAACAGCACGTTGTCAACTGCAGCCGTTGCTATACGTCCTCGCTACGTTACCTTGCCACACGTCGGCGGCAGCCGTCGACACATCAGCGGCCGTCGACGCATAAGCGGCAGCCGTCAACGCGTCGACGACTGCCGCCGTCGTGTGGCGACGGCTACAGTCTACGAGTGGCGACGCCCCGGCTGCAATGGGAAAAGTGGCGTTTGTGTGTATGAGTCCTTACCCCAAAGAATAATTTTTTTTCTGCAAAAAATGTTTTAAAGGACAGGACACCTTTGATTATTTGGATTATCTAAAGGGTAACCCGTTCGGTATGGTCAGAGTGTCGATAAGGGGGCGTAAAAAATTCACATAAGTACTTACCATTCAAGAAAAAAAGATCTCTAGCGCACAGGGACAGCACAAGCACCTTTGAAAACAAATACAGTGAAACGAAACAATCAAAGTTAGCTTATGCAGCATTGGGTGCGGTATTGTATTATTTTTATTACTAAACGCATTGCGCAATAACCGCTCACTACAAAATTCACTCCACGTAAAAGGATGCCCGATGTGATTTTTTGATTTTCCCCAGATTGATTTTTTTTGCAACCGATGAGGAATAAGATTTCTTTTTTAAGGGTTCCGTAACCAAATTCAACTTCAAAACCTTCTAACTCTTTAACCAGCATTACTATGCATACGAAGTGAAAAAAACGAATAATTACTTTTTATGTTGCTATGACACTCTTATGTCACCTGTACCTTGTACAATAACAGTGTTGCCAAGCTTGAATTTAAAGCATTGACATACAGACAATTGCAATTATATTGTATGTCAATTTATCTCGAGCGTATTGATTTTGTTATCTACCTTTTCAATCTTAGGTATAATGAAAAACATTGTATACAGGGTGTAAAAAAAGCACGAATGAGATTTTGGGAAATGATTAAGTATCGATCATAGATGACAGGAAAAATGTAAAAATAAATATTTTGGAAATTTTACTATTATTTAAAGAAATATTAAATTTTATTATGAAAGTAAATAGAGAAATAAAATATAAAAATAATTAGACTGTTTTTATTATGTTTCTCTAGAGAAAAAAATAGCTAATGGTCCTAAACGACAATAATAACATAAATAAATATTATTTTATTTAATTTCTCTATTTACTTTCATATTCAAAAAGTATCTAACACGTGTTCCACTTTGCATTTACTAATTTAATATTTTTTTAAATAATAGTAAAATTCCAAAAAAAAAATTTTTATATTTTCCTGTAATCTATGATCGATACACAGTCATTTGCCAAAATTTCATTCGTGCTTTTCTTTACACCCTGTATTGTTTACATTATTTTTCGTTGTGTAGTCAGGTAGTCACTACTTGATTTATTTTTATATGTACTCATAGAACGGAGCAACTTAGGGCTCATACACACAAACAGCACGTTGTCAACTGCAGCCGTTGCTATACGTCCTCGCTACGTTACCTTGCCACACGACGGCGGCAGTCGTCGACGCGTTGACGACTGCCGCCGTCGTGTGGCGACGGCTACAGTCTACTAGTGGCGACGCCGGCTGCAATGGGAAAAGTGCCGTTTATGTGTATGAGTCCTTACCCCAAAGAATATAAATCGAAATCTCAAAGAAAATCGAGGATTTATTGACTCCCACGGGAGTATTGTTTGTACGAGTATGAAAATCTGTTTCTTGGGAAAACTTGTTCAATTGTATGGGCACAATGACGGCCTACATTATTATTAGAGAATTTTGTAACAGCCTGTATAAAATGATTATCTCCGCTAGGTTGATTACCTATGCGCATTTTTTGTTTTCGATTATTTAGTAGAAATTTTTTACTGGAACATGTCAAGTAGACGTGTGGATTGAGGGACCAGTCCATCTAACATTAGTTCACACGAACGACTGGTCATAGTAAACTATAGCTCTATCCCTGTCACTCGTTATCGGCGATCGAACAGCGCTACCGATAGTTTACTATAACGAGAATAGCTTGCGCGAACTCATGGTAGATGCACTGGTTTAACAATTTTGTAAGTAATTAATTGCACTAATATTTTTGCTTCATTTCTTTTTACAAAATGCTGTAAGATTTTCATTAAACCTTGACTGAAAAAAGTACGATATTATTGTTATTAGTGGAATTAATTTTACTAAAACTACAGGGTGTCACATTTCAAGTGAATAAGACAAAAATTATATATAAAGGAACCTGTGGGCTATCCGATAGACCCCTATGTACATTTATGTTACTGCAAGCTACAGTTTCTTGTATTTTTAATAAATAAATTTATTCAAGAAACAACTACGTATTAATTACTTCTACTGTCGTAAATCCCATCCTATTTAATTCTGTATAATGTTACAGGTAACGTATAAGTGCTGGCTGATATGGGTGATGTGTCATTCACATTCACGCGTTGGTGTCTTATACTGGTATTTGGAAAGTAACGTCACGTTGCTGACTTGTTACGGTATGGCGTCATACTCGCTTACTGGTGCATGGTGTAACAAACGTAAGTACTGGTGTTTCAAAGCTGTAATGTTGCTAGCTCATTCATTACGGTATGTTGCGTCATTCTTCCTTACTAATATTACCAACGTATTTACTGGTCTTTCATAGGTAACTTAACGTTGCCGGCTTATTACGGCATGGTGTATCATAATCTCATTGGTGTTACATAAGAATGTTCTTGTCTTTCAAAGGTAACGTAACGTTTCAGCTCCTTAAGGCGTGATATATCATACATTCTTACTGGTGTTACATATGTATATACTGATACTTCAAATGTAACGTAATATTGCTAGTTTATAGCATAATGTGCCATACTTATGTTTTGGTAGGTCCAAATTCGACATACACTAAGCGATATTGTAACTAATCGGTTTGTGTATAGCTGTGTTTCCTGTCTTCCTTGTAAAGATTACTAAAAATAGAACATAGCGATATACAGAAACCGATCGGTTAAAATATCGTTTAGGCTATGTCGAATAAAGGACCAGAAGATAAGAATGGTACATTATGCAGTAATGTACTAGAAACATTACGTTACTTTTAAAATTCCAATACATATATATGTAACACCAGTAAAGAAGTATGACACATCATGCCGTAATGTGCCCGCTACATTACGTTACTTTTGATAGACCAGTACATACGTAGTTAACACCAGTAAGAAAGTAAGATACATCATGCCGTAATGGGCCGGCTACATTACGTTACCTTTGATAGACCAGTACATACGTAGTTAACACCAGTAAGAAAGTAAGATACATCATGCCATAATGGGCCGGCTACATTACGTTACCTTTGATAGACCAGTACATACGTAGTTAGCACCAGTAAGAAAGTAAGATACATCATGCCATAATGGGCCGGCTACATTACGTTACCTTTGATAGACCAGTACATACGTAGTTAACACCAGTAAGAAAGTAAGATACATCATGCCATAATGGGCCGGCTACATTACGTTACCTTTGATAGACCAGTACATACGTAGTTAGCACCAGTAAGAAAGTAAGATACATCATGCCATAATGGGCCGGCTACATTACGTTACCTTTGATAGACCAGTTCATACGTAGTTAACACCAGTAAGAAAGTAAGATACATCATGCCATAATGGGCCGGCTACATTACGTTACCTTTGATAGACCAGTACATACGTAGTTAGCACCAGTAAGAAAGTAAGGTACATCATGCCATAATGGGCCGGCTACATTACGTTACCTTTGATAGACCAGTACATACGTAGTTAACACCAGTAAGAAAGTAAGATACATCATGCCATAATGGGCCGGCTACATTACGTTACCTTTGATAGACCAGTACATACGTAGTTAGCACCAGTAAGAAAGTAAGATACATCATGCCATAATGGGCCGGCTACATTACGTTACCTTTGATAGACCAGTTCATACGTAGTTAACACCAGTAAGAAAGTAAGATACATCATGCCGTAATGGGCCGGCTACATTACGTTACCTTTGATAGACCAGTACATACGTAGTTAACACCAGCAAGAAAGTAAGATACATCATGCCATAATGGGCCGGCTACATTACGTTACCTTTGATAGAGCAGTACATACGTAGTTAGCACCAGTAAGAAAGTAAGATACATCATGCCGTAACGGGCCGGCTACATTACGTTACCTTTGATAGACCAGTACATACGTAGTTAGCACCAGTAAGAAAGTAAGATACATCATGCCGTAATGGGCCGGCTACATTACGTTACCTTTGATAGTCCAGTACATACGTAGTTAGCACCAGTAAGAAAGTAAGATACATCATGCCATAATGGGCCGGCTACATTACGTTACCTTTGATAGAGCAGTACATACGTAGTTAGCACCAGTAAGAAAGTAAGATACATCATGCCGTAATGGGCCGGCTACATTACGTTACCTTTGATAGACCAGTACATACGTAGTTAGCACCAGTAAGAAAGTAAGATACATCATGCCGTAATGGGCCGGCTACATTACGTTACCTTTGATAGACCAGTACATACGTAGTTAGCACCAGTAAGAAAGTAAGATACATCATGCCATAATGGGCCGGCTACATTACGTTACCTTTGATAGAGCAGTACATACGTAGTTAGCACCAGTAAGAAAGTAAGATACATCATGCCGTAATGGGCCGGCTACATTACGTTACCTTTGATAGACCAGTACATACGTAGTTAACACCAGTAAGAAAGTAAGATACATCATGTCGTAATGGGCCGGCTACATTACGTTACCTTTGATAGACCAGTACATACGTAGTTAGCACCAGTAAGAAAGTAAGATACATCATGCCATAATGGGCCGGCTACATTACGTTACCTTTGATAGACCAGTACATACGTAGTTAGCACCAGTAAGAAAGTAAGATACATCATGCCGTAATGGGCCGGCTACATTACGTTACCTTTGATAGACCAGTACATACGTAGTTAGCACCAGTAAGAAAGTAAGATACATCATGCCGTAATGGGCCGGCTACATTACGTTACCTTTGATAGACCAGTACATACGTAGTTAGCACCAGTAAGAAAGTAAGATACATCATGCCGTAATGGGCCGGCTACATTACGTTACCTTTGATAGACCAGTACGTACGTAGTTAACACCAGTAAGAAAGTAAGATACATCATGCCGTAATGTGCCGGTCACATTTTGTCACCTTTGATACATAATTCATACGTAACGTACCGTATAATAGACCTGTCTCACCAGTTACTTACTTCATGAGGGCCCTTACGTACATAAGGATAAAAATATACCACTCGTAGTACGTAGCCGCGTCCATGCCGATGGTAATGTAGCGGGTTACGTATTGCTTGTTCATTCCTCGACATGTGCGCGGCTACATCCCTACGAGTGGTGCATTTTTATCCTTATGTACGTAAGTGCGTTCAAGATTTACGTAGCTTTTTTCTCTCAGTGTAGGGTTGGTGGCTCAGCGGAGGAGACACGGTCTCCCAATTTGGGAGTCCAGGTTCGATCCCCAGGCGTGTGAAGTCCCCAACCCGCAGTGGGCCAGCGTGGCGGACTATGACCCACACAGTATGAGTCATACTCCCTCAATATGTGGGAAGGCCTATATCTCTGCAGTGGGATATTTACTGACTGACCTATAGGTATGATTAATAGGTAATTATGAGATTTGAGATAACCCTATAGTACAGTCGACTCCCCAAGTCGGTATTAACTCCTAAGTAATATACACATTTAAGGGCACAAAATTAAAAAAAAATCAATGGAAAAAACGATAATACAATCTTATAATAATCGAGCCATACTGACTACAAGAAACTAACTCTGTTCCGTACTATTCTGTAATCGATTAAATAATATGTCGTTATTTTCTATCTTGCACTGAAACATAAAATGCAAATGGTTACTGTTAATAATATGGCATGGAACTCCCTTCCGGCGTCAGTCTTTCCTGAATCCCACAACCTTGGGATCTTCAAGAGCAGGGTGAATAGGCATCTACTGAGATCGCGTGCTTCATCTTCGGCCACATCATCACTTCCCATCAAGTGAGATTGTGGTCAAATGCGTATCCTGTTAACCATAAAATAAAAAAAAATTTGAGCTTAAGAGGTTATCATTAAGGGTGAGCGATAGGTTATAGGTATCTGCAATTTATATGTAAATATTACATACTTAATTTAATTAGCCTACTGCAAAATGTTATGAATATTGCTTTAATTGTAGTTACTTACCATTAAAAATGTATTTATTAAATGGGTTATATATGGAAATCGTAACCTAGGTTAGATAGTTAAATTGTGTACAACAGTTAAAGTAAAATCCATAAAATTTTACAGTAATTAAACTAATTATATTTAATCCAAATTTCCACACGACGTTATCTAACAACATACATCTGTGTTTAAATTAATTAATCTGATTTTCGAATTGAAACTCATACGAGTGCACATATAAAATCAAATAGTCACATAACCATAAAATTGCTGTTTAGAGGCACCGCGCGACCGGAAACGGCACAGACACGTAGAGCGCGCAACAAAATAATGAACAAAAGTCATTATAAGTGGCAAGATGGGCGCGATAAGCTGGCGGTTAGAGTAAACGCGCTTTTTTACGTTAATTAAACTTACTTCTGTAAACGATGATGGTCTCATTATCTTCATTAAGTAGCGGCCGGCTCTCGGCTTAGTGCTTTTTACGCAACGATGCGCGCGCGCTCAGCTGGTGGACCGCTCGCGTCCGCCCGCGCACGGCGCAGCCATTGTCGTTTTAGCGGTAAATAGTCATAACTGAACACGGTTATCATAATGCAATACAATAGGTACAAAACTATTCGTATAATATTAACTCCCATCGTCATTTTGTGAAACTTTCAAAGTTACTCCCTGACTATCAGTTTATACCTCATTATACCCAGTTCTACGCATTAGTGGTTTCCAGTGTTTCCCAAATATACGGTTACTTAATCTAAACTATCAAAGCACGTGAATGACATCTCGTGATTGGCTGCGCGGGCGACACGGAGCGTGTCGGGAGCGGGACAGAAGACATGGCCACAGGGCCTCCCTCCATGTAATCACGTAATGGCAAAGGACAGATGACAAAAACCTCCTCATTATCCGATCCTATGACAATCCAACTCCATTTATAATGCTATTAATAAAATAATGGTCCACAACGACAATAGGAATTTAATTCAGCATCAAACGCACATTAAATGTTATTTATCAGCAAAAAAATTGTCTGGCATGTATGACCGTTTTGTTGCGTTCTTTTTTTAATGACAATATTTATTTCTACATTAGACAGGGTCGCGATAAACATCCGCCTTGCGCTCAATAACGCTAATTTATGTTCCATTGTTAAAAAGTTTTCATGGCGTAATTGGTTTTATTATTACACTATTGCCGGTTTCCTATCCTATACGGAAAACGAATTCCAATAGTTATTCATATCTTTACAGTAAATAAGCACGGTAAGTACTTACGAAGGGAGAGCAGGGATGGCTGGGAATAGGGATAAACATGAAATCAGGCTACTTATTACGGGGCGCGTTAGTATGCATGGGCTGGGACCCGCCCTGCCCCAGCCCTGCTGCATTATGAGCTGCCGAGCCACCGCTCTGCACACAAACGACGTCTCCATTTACAGACGGCTAGATACAGACCTCCCTAGAAACCGCACTTCGATAATTTGTTTATTTGGTACGTGCTCGGTTTTATTTTTAAAGCAAATTACAATTAATAATCGAATGTACGTAAATGCGTATACCAAGAGCCGACACCCTGTTTATGGGTGATTCAACCATATTATTTGAAATATTAGACAAAATTAGAGATCATAAACACAGTAATTCTAAATGGGTTTTATCCTTAATAAAAAAGTTTGAAGGAATAGGATGACATTCCGACATTTTCTCAGGGACATTTCTTCAAATTAGACTATTATTAGTTGCCGATCACGTCGTAGGATGCTTTTAATATTGAATTAGGGAACCCTGTGGTTAGTGCGCCCTTAATCGCCCCCGCGGCTGCGATGTTCGTGTATTAACGTTATATCCACAGACGTGTAATGGCATAAGTAATAATAAAGTCCAAATGACACAAAATATTGTCAAATTATAGGCTCTGAAAGCATGAGTAACCACTTACAATGTCTGCTGTTGATCCCTACCTTGTAGGGTTAGCAGCGTTCCACTATTTAATGGCATATTTATTTATTTACAATGTTATTTATTATAAACAAATACTTTGGTCAAAGAATCAGCCTTGCTATACAGCGAGGCAACGCGGCCAGCCTTCTGGGTACCATTCCACCAACCAGAGACTTGGGGCTAGTTTTTTATTTGTGATTTTTTTTTCTCTAATAAATTGTATATTCATTATATACCTGAAACTTGAAATAAGTTTCGTCAGAAGCACGTTTGTGTAAATCGCATGTAATGTAGCGTGACATCGTATGTCGCTCGTAGCAGTGAGAGTGGGATAGTTGTATATTTCATCCAGGTGAATGTGCAGGACAAATTTGTCTGGCGCGACATAAACGTTTATCGCTCCTGTCATGCTACTAGTGATGTAGCAGTTCGCCTTATGAATGAAGAAGCGAACTTTTAGTGCGAATGTTCATATGTCGACAAAGAAGGGCTGGATACCCTACCCGGGCCTAGTATTCCGACGATGGAAATGCGCGGGGTAATTTCATGCAAATCCAACCCATACTCAGATTTCAATACCATACCACCCCTATACCAAATCATCATCATCTAAATCCTAAGAGTGGTTGAAATATCTAAAAAATATCTATGTAATCGATTACGTCTTAAGTAAACTGGTTGTTGACATTTTAAATTGATAACTACTTGCCTATTTTTTTCCGAAAATGGAGACAATTTAGTGCAGGTCATTAAAATAGGCAATATTTAACTCTAACACATTGACAACACATTCGACAATTTATTTCCCGATTTAACCGACTTATAAAAATGAAGACGTTATCGATTCGACTATATTATACAGGGTGAATTTAAATTCGCGTAATCCCCATTAACTGGTGTCGCCACTCTTGATTACGAACAACTTTCGCCAAGGAACCATAGTCAAGGAAGACAATAGTAATCTACATACATACAAACCTGGGGCAGTCGGGTAAAAACGACTTGTCTATCTTTCAAATGGATCAATATAATTTTCGAAGTCTTATTTTGCAATTTTAGAATGATTAGAGAAAATATTTTCTAATTTGTAAGCGAATAATCTTTTTTCTTAGGTATTTATGCCTGAAAACAGTTTTTTTTTTATATGAGTGGGCGGCAAACGGGCATGCGGGTCACCTATGGAAAGCAATCACCGTCGCCCATGGACACCCGTAACACCAAAAGGGTCACAGATGCGTTGCCGGCCTTTGAGGAAGGTGTAGGAGGCAATCGAGCGTTTCCAAAAGTTACTCCCTATAATAACGAATGAATATTAAAAAGCTTGTAAAAAGTGACAAAACCAAAAACAGTCGGTCTATAGGCCTATTTCAGTTTTTATTAACAGACATAAAAATAACGAACGCCAAAGCGAAGCGATTCGGAAATTCTTAACCTGAGAACGAATTTCTTATTTATTTATTAACTGTTTTCTTTTTCCTTAACTACTTTTGTTGCAATCTCTACTTAATAACACTGCTACATCGATAGTTTTCCTTTTTGGTACGTGAAAAAGATTCAGAAATGGCTGTGTCATATTATTTTAGTGGATGACGCCGATCGTATATCTAACAGCTGCAACGACCCGCTTAATTGTAGTGTTTATTCTCGATACGAATCGATTTCGTACGATTTATATCGAATGATCCGATCGTAGGCTAATAGGAGCCATTTCGGTATATTTTTCGGCTCTCTGACCAATCATTTAGATCGTACGTGATGTGCTTACATGGAAAATAAATCGTTTGAATCGCATTATATCCATTCGTATGATTAAATGTTCAATTCTGTGAGAATTTTCGATTTAGTGGACGTGATGGAATGTATTGTTTTTTCAACCGAAGTAGGTTTTGATTTGTTCGGTTTTACTCCGATATTACCACTACTTTATCGATATCTTTAATCTGATTCGTTTACATGCTTTCGCTTTCAATGTTGATTTTAATCGTCTCACTCACACGTGTGTTTAATGCTAATTGGTTAATTAAAGTCTTTATTAGTCCCATAACAAATTACTCGAAGTCGATCGTGGACAACTAATCTGTTTGGCGCCTCGCGACAAGTCCGTGTTCAGACACTGCTACGAATCTTTTACATTTACTTTTTTCCTGAGGTTTTATATATAAGTACATGCAAAGACGAAAATCCAGAGATGGTGACCGTAGAGCAGGTGTGAGAACAGGAACGTAGTAAGTAGTTGTCAACAATGCTCATTCATTATAAAATAATATTATTTTTTTCCAAGATATAAGATGAATAAGGAACAAAAGTGGGTAGTTATACACGTAAATCCTGAACACATAATTTTTGAGTAGTCATATAATAAATATTTCATAAAAATTGGCCTATAGTGATACTCGTTTTTCGATGTAACAGATGTTTCGATGTACATGAAAATATAAGTTTAAAGACCAAAGCATTTTGCATTTCACAGGCGTCATGTTGGATTTTTTACTACAAAATGTATCCTATGACACTCCAGGGCTCAAGACAAATCTAACGACACCATACACTTCGAGCCGTTTAGGCTTCAAACGGTAACATAGAAATAATATATACCTACACACATACACTCTAAAAACATTGCTCTTCTTCCTTAGGCAGTCGGGTAATAAATGGTAGGTATTCACTGATGTCCATGCGATGACAACTATAATATATAGAAGGCCTATCGCAGTTTGTGATTCGCAGTTAGGCAATACGAGTATAATGGTAGGTATTCACTGATGTCCATGCGATGACAACTATAATATATAGAAGGCCTATCGCAGTTTGTGATTCCCAGTTAGGCAATACGAGTACCTTTTTTTCTCATAAACGAAAAGAAATAACTGGATCTATGCCCTATTGCCGTCAGGAAATAGTTATGCCTGGTATCTACTAAAGTTAATTGGAGAGGACATATCGACAACCTCAGTTATGACCCGGATAAAGCATCTAATTGCCATAAATATTTTAAAATATTGCCACAAACGGAATACTGGATTTATAAAGACAAATTGATGAGCGAGGTAACCACCCAGCCCACCTGCTGACACAGTGAAAGTGGCACACTGTCCGCTGAAATCTCAGTATAATAATCTTTTATAAACATATTATTTTTAAATAAAATGAGATAGGTATTGCTGGGTCGCTCAGTTGAATATAAGAGGTACCTACGAACATATATTCCAACATCACCATTCGAGCTGTCTCTGAACGGGACACAGATAACGCCGACAGTTAATACTTACCATAACTGTATTGGTGGACAATCAATTTTAGACCTTAATACTTATATATTTTAAGAGTCAAGGTTTTAAAGAACATATAGTAACAAATGCACATTGGTTAAAGTAAAGGTACTTAGAGATATCTGCTCCAAGCCTGAATAACATCACAGCATGGAAATGAAGAGATAAGGATAATTCAATATCAAAGATTAAGGTGACATAACCTTGGTCTTTGAGAATTGAATAACAATAATTGATTGTGGTCTTGTTGTAATTATTTACGGTAGAATATAAATAACATTATTATTATATGCAGACAACCCAATATGGAGATATACCAGGCCACGCTGAAGTTTTACGTAACAAATAATTTACTTTAAAAACAGGATTAATTATAAGTAAAAATAGGAACATTGTAATTTCAAAATATCCCTCCACACTTTTTACAAGCTAATGACATTATCGAGTCTCTTTAAAAAATGGAGCTGCGTCGTCGCGAACATTTTCGGGCGATGATTTTTTATGATTTCAAATGTCGCTTAAAACCGGAAGAATCGTGTGATAGACTTCAAATAGTATTTAGTTACGAAGGTCCGTCTAAAGCACTTCCTTCCTTATGTACCGCTGGAATAATGAATTTAAACGTGGTCGACTAACTTTGAGGGATGAAGAAGGAAGGTGGTCGCCCTTTGACGGCTTACGGAACAAAACGTGCTAGCCGTGAAAAGTTTAATCAAAGAAAATAGGCTAATTTATCAGGAAATTCAACACCTACTTGCAGATTGGATCGGAAAGCGTTCACGAAATTCTTTACACATCTTCGTGTAAGAAGGAATGTTTCACGCCGGGTGCCGCATAACCTTACCGATGTACTGAAGCAGGCCCGCGCGGAATGGTGCCATGACATAATTAATAAATTTGAAGGAGTTTCGTCCCGGCGTGTTTGTGATATCATTACAGATTTTTGGGTTTATCAATACGATCCAGAAACGAAGCGCCAGTCGACATTTTGGATGTTTGAAAACTAACCAACGCCTACCAAAGTTCTAGCGGGGAAGATATTGATCGCAATTTTTTTTCATTTTGACTGAGTACTTGGTTTCAGTACCTCTACGGAATCAAAGCAGCATCAATGTTGAATAGTATATACCAAATGGTTGCCACAAGTTTTCACTGCTGCGAACAACAAGCGACTCCGCGGGCTGCTGCTTCACCACGACAACGCGCCCGCGCACTCAGCAATCAAAACGAGAGACTTCCTTGACAGCACACACTATTTTACTTTCCTCTTTTGATAGGACATAATAATCCTCATAGTTTCGGCATGTCCATCTGTCTGTCACAGTTATTTTACTCGCAAATTATGAATGAGTGCCATAAAGCGGAAATTTGTTGTGATTCGGTAGACATATTTATAACACCATAACTTTACGAAATTGTATTTTTCAAAAAACATCAGATTTTTGCCTTTTTAAATTGATCCCGTTGTAAACACACGTATACATATATATTGTGAACTTACCTATTGTGTGTTTTGTGAAGATTATTTGTCATTCCATTAAATGTATCAAAGTGAACAGTTTGCTCCGAAATACTGCGCCCGTGTGTCAACTTTGAGGAAAACCTTCGATCCCATGCAAATAATGCAAACCCTGCCGATTTATCGTCAGCACCCAGAAAAACAAATCTGTAACCATATTTATTTTGGATCGGACGAGGACCGACGCGACGTATTATGGTCGTGAACATTGCTTAGGTCAATATATTAGAATAAATATAAACAGACGCGGTTCCAATCTATATTTATCGGCAAATGTTGAATCTTTCGTTTCGGCTTCAGTAATTGAACCAATTCGTCTCTTCCCGTGGGTATTATAAAAGGCGACTGAGGAACTTCACTCTAAAAATATGTAGTTAAAAACTAGAAATACGAATTATTACACAAAGCGTGTTTTTAGTCCAACATATATTGAAGTCAAGATACGAATCACATGAGCCCACATTCGAGGGGTTTACTCGTAGCCACTGAAAACGAAGATTGGACGGCATGTGCAGACAGGTAAATGTCCACCAATCAGCACTGAGCCTCGTGGTGGTGGTATCGATATTCAAGTCATTGGTGATCGATTTCAATTTTGCAAAAATGCAACAAGACCTATTCTAATCCACACTAATATAATATGTAGTTTAAAAAAACTAAAAAAAAACACGCTACATTTCCACCATCCATCTCTTGGCTCCATCATCAGATCGTCGACACCAAGTGTAATATATTGGACTCGTCAAAACGACTCATATGAGTGTAAACTCGGGAGGTTTACTAGTAGCCACTGAAGAGTTTCATCAGCCACCTCCTGGTTCCATCATCAGATCAGCTCCAAGATACCAAATTATAGTATTGTCATCGGAATTAGATATACAAACAATTTCATTTCAATAGTAAGTTTAAATTACTTTTAAGATTTGATTACATTGTTAGTTACAAGTGAAGTGAATAACCCAGGGAAATTACGGTTTGACCTCGGAAAAACGAATAACCGCGATTTTCTTGAAACATTTAATAAAGTGTTGTAAATGTAAGTAACAATTGCTAAAAATTAAGCATTTGTAAGAAATGCATGTACTAAGTCAGTAACTAAATAAGCTAAAGCTGAAAAATGTGTTTCATTAAAAAAAAATGCTCAATTGATGGGTATTTCTTTAAATTCAAAACATTTAGGGAAATTATCTTTCCAAAACATTTATTCTCATTTTTATTTCTTAAGCAATGCAGCTCGACGACATTTTCAGCTAAAACACATGCATGCCTAACTATAACATGCTTTGTTTTTTGTCCATCAATAAGTTAATTGTGTTTAACAAAAGTCTACTTAATTAAATATCCGTTAGTATTTATTGTTATTAAGATACAAATTAAAAATAAGATTTTCTAAAAAAAACTAGACCAAGTGCTCGTTTATTTTAGGCTTAATTATTCAAAATTACATCTCTAACATACCTCTATGAGATAGGAATTATATAAGTCGGTTCTGAATTATGTCTAGCTAAGCAAATTTTTTACCGTAACAGTATCAAAGTAACAAGTATTGAGAGTGAGGCTCGATCTCAATCTAGAGATTGCTTTCCTAAGATAAGCTGACATGAGTTAAGATGAGATAAGAGTCCGCGATAAAATAAGCGCGAGCGCAAAGCTAGACATTCTAATAATCTTGAAAATGTAATGTTTTGAAAAGTAAAATATAACATTTCTGTATTTGCCAGTGTATATACTCATATATTAGTACCCAGCATTTGTTTAACTTAATATTTTTTTTTATATGAGAGGGCGGCAAACGAGCATGCGGGTCACCTGATGGAAAGCAATCCCCGCCGCGCATGGATACCCGCAACACCAAAAGGGTCACAGATGCGTTGCCGGCCTTTGAGGAAGGTGTAGGCTCGTTTCTTGAAAGTTCCAATGTCGTACTCGTTCGGGAATACCGCTGCAGGAAGTCCGTTCCACAGGGTGGTCGTACCGGGTAAGAACTTAATATCAATAGCAAGGCTTACATTTTTAAATTCCGAAGGAGTTGGCGATACAGTTACCATTGAAGCTAGACAATAAGAGGGCTGGTAATTTTAGAAAATTATTTTAGGAGATCTTGCAATGAAGTTTACAATGGCAACTTTAATTTAATATTGTACATTTTATAACTGAATACCTATACTATACCTAAAGCAAGTTACAGAATGGTTAGAAAACATTTCTATTCTCTTACTGATGGGTACTCTATCCTTCTACAAAAATCAGGTACTTTAAGATTATAGGAAGTTACCACAAAAAATACGTATTACTGGGCTATGAACTTCTTAGTTGATAGTTTTTTTTTAATTATATATAACCTGTACGTGAATATTACGTATTCGTGAATACTTCTACGAGGCTCAAAAGACTAGCACCTGCTTACAATTGGGTTCATAAGTGTATATTCAGATTTAGACTTTATCGGACACCAATCTAATCTTACGTATACAATTTTAAAACCCTAATATTACTATATGCTCTACAAATTCCGTGATATACAGCATTTCGAAGGGTCAAAAAGTCGGAATCATGGCATCGGATGAACGTCATCGCAACAGAGTACAACTACACAAAGTCACTAAGTGATTCAAGGGACAATGTATACGCTTTTACAATAAGGTTCCGGTAGACATTCAAAATTTGCCTTTAAATAAATTTAAAACAACCATTAAACGGAAACTATGTGCCAAAGGCTATTATAAAATTTCTGACTATCTGGATGATAAGAATGCTTGGACATGAACCGCTCGCCATTATCCAGTATATTTCATTCTTATTTTCTTTGTCGAATCATAAATTGTATTTGTATTGACTTATTTAAAAAGAGCAACCCTGGAGTTTCTTGCTCGTTCTTCTCTGGGGAGACTGCCTAGTGAATGAGCGATAACTGTATGTCATGACGATTTCAAATGTTATTCGTATAACTTACGAAATAAAATCATTTTTGATTTTGATTTCACTTTGACTGAACAGCGAATAGCGAAAAGCGAGATACCTATAATAATTTCAAAAATATGGGACTGCACGATTTTACCGCAAGCGAGAACCCGAAGAAAATATATAGACTGGCTAACACAACACCTTGTACGTAAATTTCAGATATTATTTATAAAGTTATTAATTAATAACTTTACACTAATAATAATTTGGAGTATTTGAATTATGAAGTATTACACTATTTCTTTTTTTTAAATTCTATGTGAGTACAAAATAATTGTGATAAATTAGAGACATTTGACGGTGTTCAATTATTTTATAAAAGCTATATTTAATTAAGTAATAAATAAATTACTGAAATCGGCTTGTGTGGTGATTCAATATGAAAAAGCGTTTTGAACGGTCGTATTTTTTTATCTGTTGCTCTACACAATATTTTTTCGAGAACTTGGGGCATACCGTGCGCTTCGATCAACTGTGATTGGTGTATTGGAGTAAATTTGCTTAAGTGAATTATTTCGGCTTGATTTTGATTTTTTATAGGTAGCTATTCGTAGCCGTAGTCAGTTTTAAAAGTTTTTTTAAGAGATTCTATTGCTACAATATACGTAATTGTTAATTTTATTTAGATATTTTTTTATAAAGACACTAACACCGTTTTTGAATTTTTTTCGTCGAGACCTATCATTTGATACCCATCTCGATGGAATGCTGTAAGTTGTCAAGGACGACATGACGCTTCTAAGACTAGTACGAATCTATACGAAGTACGACTAGTACGAAGACTAGTACGGTACGTACCTCTTTTGTTCAACGTGGCTAAAGCATTTAGGCTGTAGGTTGTAACATATATACATATTTCAAACAAAGGCAAACCAATTAATTTGAATTTAAAAAATGATCAATTTTTTTTAGCTAGCAATGTTCGTATGTAGGTGAGTTGTCCGTTTCAAAATTTGCAAACAATTTTTCAACCACTTGCTGATCTGATTGACCTGGCATTGAAATTTGACATATTTATGTAAGGTAACAATGCAATATTATGGTATCAACGACCTGATCTGATGATGGAGTGGGATTGTAGGGACTGGAACGCCCTGATGGCAAATAGCAAGATAGTCGAACTTGGCCTAGTTTGTTTTGTTGCCTTAAGCTCTGTCGATTACACATGATGACAAGGGTTTAATAATGGAACCAGAAGATTCTCACTGGAACTTCTTGGTGGACTTTATGTTACTCGTTTTTATGCTACAATAATATGTGATAATCACGATGGAGATTAAAAGATTGTTTTTAAAAGTATTTTCAATGTAGAACTTATTCAATGCTGAAGCGGTGAATACATTACTCTTCTTTTGGCTCCGCGATAGTCGGGTAAAAACACAATAAAGATCACCGCAATCATAGTTAATGACTGTAAAATACAATGTACAGTTTTACTGTTGGTTTATATCGTGCTTATACTTAGTGTGGTTCACTTAATTCCTAATAACAATTAATGGGTTTGTGTAATCATGCGAAAATCATTACAATGAGCATTTAGATTGTTTGCAATTTATAATTAGTGGGCACTCATAGATAATTATGCACGTTGCCATTATCTAATGCATTCTACCATAATCTGTAATTTATACCGACTTATGAGTCTAAGTATATATTCATGTCTAAATTTCATCACACTGAAGTGAAATGAAAATTTAATATTACAGGTACATCGCTTGGAGAAGCCCTATTAGCCCAGGGAAAATACGGTAAAAAATTAGCTTAGCTAGACATAATTCAGAACCGACTTATATAATTGCTATCTTATAGAGGTATATTATAGATGTAACTTTGAATAATTTAGCCTAAAAAAATAGCCATTAGTCTAGATTTTTTTAGAAAACCCTATTTTTAATTTGTATCTTCATAACAATAAATACTAACAGTTATTTAAATAGGTAGACTTTTGTTAAACACAGTTAACTTATTGATGGCTAAAAAACTAAGCATGTTATAGTTAGGCATACATGTTTTAGCTGAACATGTCGTCGAGCTGCATTGCTTAAGAAATAAAAATGAGAACGAATATTTTGTAAAGATAATTTCCCTAAATGTTTTGAATGTAAAGAAATACCCATCAATTGAGCATTTTTTTTTACAAATTTTTCAACTTTAACTTACTTAGTACTTGCGTTTCTTATGAGGTCAACCCGTATTTTCCCCTGGGCCATATGTCCAGCAGTGGATGGCGACAAGCTGATGGATGACAACGATTACTTTTACTAGGTACTTGTACTAGTTTATAGTAATTGTGGTTTATTTCTTGGCATAATCAATGGATAATGATTAATTGTAGACTTATACCATTGTTTGAGATTTTCATATGTCTATTTTATTATGTCTATGTCTAATAATATCCTTGGACATACACAGACAGCGCCATCTAGTTCCACACTAAGCAACTAGGCTATTGGCTATTGTGGATAACCAGATGGTTGAGACACTACACAATTTTTTTTTGTAAATAAATACATATAAAAACATCCATAAGTCGGGTATACATATGCCCCTAGCGGGATTCAAACCCGCGACCTTTTGATATAGCTGCTGAGTTTCTAACCACTACACCAAACGAGTCATCAATTTCCGAAATCCCTTAAGAATTCAAGATGAAATGTATCGCGGATATTTCCGCTTTACAAGAATAGTGTGCTGCTCAGAGCAATTTGGTTGAGTTATTGTTTTGGATATTACCGAGAAGCCCCAAACAGTGGAGCCCCTCTGAGTAGCGAAGATTCCTATAAACAGGAAATGTACGCCTAGACAATTAATTTAATGCTACCTTAACCATATGCCTACGACACCATACATTACGTCACTAAGGTCAGAGATATCCCAAACAGAAGCGTTTAGGTGTTCCAATTATAAGCTTAATGCTTTTTTATGCACAACGAGATTACTCTTCACTTAACATCTGGTGTGATTTTGCTTTAAGCTTAAAACAACGTTTGTATAGATACCTATAACTATGAAATCTACTAGGTACACAAAACAACATTCTGGGTGTTAGTACCCTAACAAATATTATTACGTGATCGGAAAATCGATGGGATAGAGTCGGCCACGTTAAATCTTTCTAATGTTTTCAGTTCGATATTTGAACTCGATCATGTAAGCATGCTTGCTTGCATGTTCGTAATAATCATGTCTTGATGATATTTAATTTGTATTAATTTTAAAACCACGAACATACATAACCAGACCCTTGAATTTTATTTAAATGTTATTTGCATGAATTTGGAGGCGTATTCAAAAATTTGTGAACTAACGCTCAATTCTCACCAAAGAAATCATGAATGAAAAATAATTTACCATTTAATGCCGGAAATGGTTCGTTCGTTAAATAAATCAAAATTGCACGGACTCTAAACGCAGTCATTACGCAAAGGTCACAAAGGAGCCGACAGACGGGCCTACTCATCAATTTGACGAGACATGGACAGGTAACAACAATTTTGCCTAATTTGCCAATTTTACCACAACTCTAGCCATACACTATCCGGGGATGGCCTCAGGCTTTGGACTCGGATATTTTGGATTTCATTCATAAGCATTTCCAGAGATGGTAGGTAATGGATTAGATGGGTGTAGTGGATAGTGCGTTCAAAACCATCGGTTGCAGGTTCGAACCTCGTTGCGGTAAATCATTTTATTTATTCCCTAGTCATGGATGGTTATATAGCCATAGTAAAGGCTTTTCCTGGTTTGGGACAGATAATTAATTTATAAGTGTCTGAAATATTTTTTAAATTTTAACATGATTTTGGAACCAGTTCTAACTCAAAGCACTCAACCAGTGACATCACTACTTTCGAAAATCACGCTTTTAGTTCATTCATAAAATGTTAATAAGGCTAGTTCCGTTTTTGCCACATTACCTACTGCCGGGGTCAACGAACTGTATACCTTTTGAATATCTAACTAATTTATCACCTAACAACGATTAATTAATGCTGAAGAGCAGACTTTTGTTACGATAAAATTTAACATTAATCACTGATCAACAGAATGAAGGAATTTACCATGTAAAATTTTGTAATGTCTTGTTGAATATGTCCATGAGTACGTTTAGGTACCTAGGCCAAAAGACTTTCCTTTCACGACAAAATAAAGAGGTTCAGCAGACACATAAAAAATCGTGCTATTGATTTATGAACAGATATTATTATTATAACACTTTATTACATACACAAAAAACAATTACAACGACACTTAGCTATTAATAAATAAAACATACAAAAGGCAAGCTTATCCCTAAAAGAGATATCTTCCAGCTAACCCAACATAGGACAAATATGTGCGACTTTTCGGATCCTCATCTTTACTGCTCAGACTTGGTGTTTGATGAAAACTCAAAGGTTTGCCAACGAGCTTTGCAGTGCCATATAATGAGTATAAAACTGACCCACTGGATCCTAAAATCCACACTGATCCAACTTGCTACAGCATAGTCACAACGGCCGCCAAATTAATATTGAATTTGGCTAACCCACCACCATCATCTTCATTGTTTTTTAAATATTTATTCTATATCAGACTGCGTTAGTGAGACTGGGATGACCTGCGTGCCAAAATTTCAACTACCTAGGGGCCCATCGCACTAAGTTTGAACGGTATTACCAAAGCAAAATCATATCCAAAAACGTAGTAGTCAAACATAGTCAAACGCGAAAGCAGTTTTTAATAAAAAAAAAAAAAAAAATTATAAAAAAAACGTTACGTTAAGCACATTTGGTATCGCGCTAATCATTTGAATGGGAATTAACCATGGACGTAAGAATTAACCTTGTTTCGTTTTAATAAACTCGTGATTAGCTCTACACATTTTGGGTTTGGTTTAACTTGGTGGCGTCAACGACATAATCGTACACAAAAAATAGGGCGATATCATTTTTTTCATCAGCTAAACTAAACCTATACCAAAACCAAAAACGTTCCGTTCGAACGGTTAAACCATTGTAAAATAGCGCGATTGGCCTCCTGGAGAAATAAGTTTTGCCCAGCAGTATTCTTAAAGTTGCAAATTTACTCTTTTTAGAGCACCGTGATCAAATTAAGAACTCTTATAGTTTCTGCATGTCCCTTTGTCTATCTGTCTGTCTGTCTCTGAGTGACCGTTTCACCAGACTGAGAAATTATCACAGCTAAGTAGTCTCTGCTAGTTGAGAATTAGATCGACCAGTTTATTGAAATTTGTAAAGTTAGAATCATATCAGAATCCACTCGCACATTTGCCCTTATCGACCGACACCAACACATTATTATTCTTACCATGCACCTTTGTTTACTACTTGTTTTGTTTATAGTTCTTTGTTTACGTTTCTCTTGTTATAAATAATAACCTACCACCTTCAGCTCCATAGTAAAAATCGTCCTATTAGAATAATCCTTACCTTAATTGCAATAAATTTATATATTAACTTTAATTATAACATTTATCTATATTATTATTGTAATTATTTTAAATACATTCTTGTGGCAGCAACTACTCTGCTGGGGGGGACTGAAAATCAGCAACTTTGCTGAGTCCCTACCCTTTCATCTCAACTTTGTTCTAGTTCTAAGAAATTAATTATTTTTGGGAATTTTGGGATGAATAAATGTCTTTTTATTTATTTTATTTATTTATTTAAATTTATGACATGTAGAAGGGTCTAAGAATAGAAAGTCCATATACAATTTACTTGAAAATAAACAGCCATAACAACTTTATATGTTTATATTTTAGAATGTATATGCTGACTACAAAACTGAGCAAAAATGTCAATAATTTTAATATTAAGATAAAAAATGTGACGTTTTCAAGTGATAATCTTTATCCTACGAAATAAATATTTTTTGACTTTTGACTTTTGACTACTTCGCGCCATACGCTTGGCCAGTTTTTTCGTTTCAATAGTCTATAATCGTTTCCCAAAATTAAACGATATTGATATAAATTAATAGAATAATCTAATCATTAAATTCGTTTAGTATTTGGTTTGACTGTGGAGAACCTGTCTCTCTCTCTCTCTCTGTGTAGTTTCTATTAATACTGTTTTATAATCGTTTTCAAATTAGTTACTAACATATAGAAATAAGATTATTTGAAATTTGTGTCGTGTTTTAATACGAATTAGTAAAACGAAGTCACAACTTAGATATTATATTTAGTGCAAACAAATTTATTTCATTTTTAGTATGTTTTGGCTAATATCTTGTATTATGTCCTCTACTATAAAATAATGTATAATCATATTTATCCTATTTAAATTAAATGAAACAACAAGTTTATAAAACACAATTAAAAATACCTATATCTTACAGAAAAAATAAGCCGTCCAACTCGCTTCCGTGAGTACCTAGTACGCTAGCGCTATTGCCCCGCTGAATGTATAAGATCAGCTGCTGAGCAAAGTAGGCACCAGCTCTAAAATAAAATAATAATAAAATAAACTTTCTTTGTTTTTCATTCATCAAATTCTCCATAATAATGTAGATGATATACGCAACTGTCAATAATTAACTCGGCCATCCATCCAATTGTAGAAGCCTCAGCCTCTTCGACGCACCGACCTGGCCTAAAAGAAAACGGATATCGAAAATTACTACAATAAAACGCTTAGGCCCAATAGGTTTATCGCGTCCACTTCCTACAGACGCGCTAATAACCAAAACAAACAACCACGATGGACACAAAAGAAGGAAAATAAGTCCAAAAAGTGCTAATATAAAAAAGTGTGGCCGTTTTTATACGGCATCGAGTAAGTGTGAGGTCGAGGCGAGGAATGTTGGCGCCTGTCTGAGTACGTATACCTGTCCGTTTATCAATGGACCATGGACAAAGAGTTGAAAAAAGAACGAGAAAAAGTATCGAAAAAGCGCTTCATCAAATCGATGCGTCCGGCAAGGGTTGTCGCTTAGCTGTTATCAGTAATGATCGTATGTTACCTATATTGTCGCCTCAATGGGATTATCTTTCCGTTCTCATATCATAAAACAATTTGAACTTTTATTATTAAGATACGACTACATAGAAAATTGTATTCCATAGCATCTATCTACCTACTTACAAACGGAACAATATTAGTACTATATATAACTACACTTATTATGAAAATAGCATGGAAAGCAGTCCCAAGAGCACGCGGGCAATAACTTCAAGACATTGTCGCGTAGGCTTGCCACCCCAGACGTGGGGCGACGTAAATATCCCGGGTAAAGCCTAACACAACTCAAGATGAACACGACAAAACTGATAAGGGCCCGCCACGCCTCGTCGAGACATCCCAATTTAGTGCCGGCCCTCAGATAACGCTATTATACAGCTTTTAACTATACGACCGATACGCTAAATGTGTTAAAATCAACTTATTGTGGGTTTTTTATTATTGTTAAAGAATGTGATAGTGGTCACCTGCGTAGGTATCGACCGATAACTATTCGTTTATATGAAAATTGATTTGTTTTGCAGTTCTACTTAGTTGATATTAGACTGACAGGTCACTCAAACGTAGCACTTAGCACCTTCTGTAATTAGGTAATACAGTACAGAGATCTAAAATTTTCTAGCGAAATTATTAAATGATTTTCCCTATTTCGTGTGGTTCCCAGCAGCGTGGTACCTACAGGGTCAACCCTCTCTTCCCGAGGGTGTCGTGAAGGTGACTAATGAGTATAACAGCATAACTCCAAAGCATAAGTGATGAGCAGCGGCAGCAGTGTTATTGATCCGGAGCTCAGTAAAAACCTGTGATCTTCAACCCGACTGTTCAGTTATGGATTTTATATGCTTTTGAGATGTGTATCTATCCAGCTAAATCTTCCCATGGGAAAATGATACAAATCATAACTAGTTTCCCAATCAACTTAAATAGGATATATGTATAGATAGGAAAAATAAACGATTTTTAACACATGTAGTACGTCTTATATTTTTTATCTTATGAGTGACTATGATGCTTTTCGTATTTGTTTACTACGAAAATAAAATCACACAAGAGCGATTCTAACTTGCCCGCCGAGGGTGCCGTAGCTTACTCGAACGCGGAACTACCTACTGCAACAAAAATATCGTCTAATATTTGTGATCTACATGTACATATATATCCTTACATATTTATGTAAGGACTATTGGACTTCCAGATTATACGTTAAATTATGATACACTAATAAAATTAGATGAATAAAAACAAAGCTTAATAATAAAAATTGAAACTTGACTATGCAAATCCTTTTGTAATATTAAAAAACAATAGGTATTTTATTAATGAATCTTTCACTTTTACAAACCTAAATTTTGAATCTAAAGGAAATGTTATTACTATTATCTATTATTATGGCACTATATTGCACACACTGAAAAAAATATTAAATGTGTAACCATATAGAACTCTCAGATTATAGGTCAAACACTAACAAAATTAGATAAATAAAAACATAGCATTAATAATAAAAACTAAAAGTTGACTATGAAAATCCTTTTGAGGGTTTATTTCCTGCAAAGTTTGAAGCCCGAATTTGTCTAAATCAATAAACCGATTCTAATGAAACTTACATTCATCTAAAAAGTTAGTACAGAACATTTTCGAATAAGAGTATTAGTTTCAATACTTTAATTAAATCGATTTTAAGTTTTCCATAGAAACAGAAAAAATTCAATATATGCATTTAAATTTGATATTTTGAAAATATTCCTCATGTTATATCCTGCTTAACGTATAAAATTTCATCGGTTTATTCATTACGGAAAATTTGGACTTGAAAGTTCATATGGAATGACGTGTGGGATAAACCCTCTTAATGTAAAAAAAAACAATATTACATTAAGCGTATACAAACAAATAAACAGGTTTGTTTGTTTGTATACGCTTTATATAAATATATAAAATTTACAAAATTATTGTCTACTTGTTGTTAAATGTTGTCGTAGTTCTAATTGATACTTGCTTTAATTTAGATAATTATTTCAGATTTTCAGTTTGCAATCTTTATAGGTAAGGTAGTTATTGTTATTTAATAGATCCGGTAATTCTTATTATTAATACAATACTTTATTGCATATGCAATAACAGCAATACATATCTATTAATTAATAAAATATAGAAAAGATTTTTATGCGAAAGGTAAAAATTATACAACATAAAATTGACACTGAAAGGTACAAACAGAGGGCAACGAGTACGATACCTCACCTGCCCACAAAACTTTAACTTGACCTTCTACGGGACTCCTTTTAGGTAAAGTTAAAATATTTAAGAGATTACCTGACTCCCCCAGAAGAGAGGGTAATGTTTTTCAGATAAGTATGTGTGTAAGTAGGTACGTATGTATGTCTATTTCTATGTTACCTCCTGCAACATTATCGACTGGACCGATTTTGAAGTGCATGGCCTCGTTAGATTCGTCTCTAGAGTGTCATGGGATACATTCCGTGGTAAAGAATACTAATATATGTTTCTTAGTTTTTGATCACCTAAATTGTTATTTCACGTATTTTACGGACCGAAATAATCTACTGCGATGGACGGACGGGTGGACTCCACAGCCAAACCATGAGAATTCTTTTTACTTTTAAGCACGGAATCCTAAAAATGCTGACACTTTGCGAAACTGATTCATAAATTATATTATTATCATAATATTACAATCAATGTGCTTAGTCGAATGGAGATGCTAATACTTTTAGATATGGTCGTAATTCATTGGAAATGTAGGCTCTACCACCGTGTCGGCGGGCACGAGGGCGCGGCGGCGGGCTATGTGTGGGACCAGGTTCGAATTTCCGTTTAACTAATTGAGCGAAAACGACACAAGCAACGCCATTCATTCAGCGTCAAACTAATGAATGGCCCTCGAAAAGGCCAATTTGTAGTTTTTTTAACACTTCAATTTGTGCCGTAAACCCCAAAAAAGGCTCGACCAAAACCACAATCGAATTAGTGTCCCTTGTTCCGGAGATTAGAGGACTGTCCGGCTCTTATCTCGGTCGTTCGTTATTTTATTGGCTTGTAGAGAGTAAGTCGATAAACACGACGCATAATGGGCCATAATGAATCGTCCTCTAGCGGTTTGACTAATCATAAAGCTTTTATGGGTGTCGTTTCTGAATACTTACTTTATGACACAGTTATAGAGCTTTTTCCTATAATATAGTATTTGACGCAACAGTCAATAAAATGATCATTAGCAAAATACGGGCCCACGCTTCGAATATCTGAACAGAGACCATAATTATATAAATGTTTATTTATAGATGTAGGCAATTAAATTACAATTAGGTAGTGCTATAAAATAAAGTAAAAGAAACATTTTACAATCAAAACAATGTGTAAATTATTGCAATATTCTTATTGCCATTAGCGCTGAGTCAAGGAATTGATAACATCTAATGATATAAATTGAGTTATGCTCTAAATAACGTTTATTGTAACAAAATTACGCTAACTGTTTTCAGTACACCCAAATAACGACCCAGACAATGGAGAAGAGTGCGTCGCGCCCGGGGCCGCTCGCGCTCCGCACGTCAGAGAACCCGTCAACAATGTGACATAAATCGGTAACAGCCTTCCCACTCACTGCCCACGTATAACGAGCTCCATTAATATTATATTAATGAACAGAGAATGATGTACAAACTACATAAAAGCGCTATTCATAAGGCGTATTAAAAGTGAATTAAAATGTCTGAAATATCAAATTGCGAGGACGACCGACTTATTAGCAGAGCTATCTGTGGCACTCTATCAGAACGATGGTGAACATGAACAAAATCTGAATACCTACCTACAGTATAGTTATCTTGCTAGGATTTCTTTGTTTAATTTTAAGCTATTTTACAAATTTATGTGGGACGCCAGGTGCGTAGACATGTTGGCTCCGTCCCACATCCAGGCCACCTCGGACAAATAAATAAATAAAAGGATTGACTCCTTCTTACAATCTGTGGATTACTTAAAATACATAAGAATGGAACAGACGAAAAATTCGTTCGAGGCACCCATCTACCAAATCAAAATGCAGTAGTATGGGACTTGTCACATGCTATATTCAGCTTACAATAACACCTTTTTAAATACTTTTAAAATGTAAATTTAAGTAACCTGCAGAAAAAGGATTCGTATCTTAAAAACCTATATAGTACTTTTTATTGAGACCATAGGATAAGAAATTTCGGTATAAAATTGTTTTGTTATCGATTTTGAACGACTTTCAAAATAATACATTTGTATCAATTATATCATAATGACAAGTGATAAGATAATATCGTATTTAGAGTGACAAGGTTTCACCCCCTATGGCACTATTTATATGATTATTTACTATGATTATTTTATTACTGACTTTGAAACATTAGACAAGGGGGGAAAAGGTCTAACTATTTTTATATTAGTATGTAAGATTTCTATGTTACCTCCTGTAGCCCAAATGACTTGACCGATTTTGAAGTGCAAGGTATCGTTGGATTCGTCTTGATCCCCAGAGTGTCATAGGATACATTTTATGGTAAATTAACATGGCGGCCGAGAAATCCTAGGTTGCCTAATGTTCCGCTTTTTAAATACTTAAAATATAATTTTAAATTAGTATTTTGCTCTTATATTGGTTCTTAAAAAGCATAAAGTTTGAATTTTTTAATCAACTTTTACTTTAAAAGACCTCGTAGCACATAATGTCTCGATATAGTAGGTACTTAGCAAAGTTTATATCTGAACTAGCCAATTTTTTTTTATGCATAACGGAATGGTTCCTGACCTTAATCACATCTGACAATCATAAAACAGAAATTATTAACAAAAGGCTATTATAACATCACTGACTATTTGAATGATAAGCAAGCATGGACATAGCTGTCTATTCATATAATTATCAAATCGCAACCTATAATCTGTTTAAAAGAGCAACCCTAGAGTTTCTTGCTCGTTCTTCTCTGGGGAGTCAGCTTTGTGAATGAGCAGTAAATTTAAACTATAATGTAATATTAATATTAATAGTGACGTTTTCAAGTGATAATTTTATCCTATGAAATAAAAATATTTTGATTTTGATTTTGATTTTGATTTTGATGTTAAGCGAAGATGAGGTCAAAGGTGGAATCGTACTGACCCGGAAACCCCAACACATTTGGGGGACTGGCTATCTTATCTCTGACAACCGGAACACAACAATGCTATTAACAGTGCTGCTTGGCGGCAGAATTAGATAAGATGGGGGTAGCGAACATTTAAAATGCCCTACCACCAACCAAACAGAGTACCTAAACATGTACCCCGCTGGGGATCGAACCCGCGACCTCCGAATCGTAAAACCAATGTTGTTTACATTGAGCCACGGAGGCGGTTAAATACTACATAATTTTGACGCCGACCATAATAAAATAACTTTTCAAATACAACTATCGACTGTATACCTAAGACCCCTCCACTAAATTATAAGTATTTAAAAGAATCGTATATAACTACAAATAAAAAATTTAGAAACCTTCGAAAAGAATATATCATCTCAATACATCAAACAAGCTAAATAACTTTGGAACGGCTTAACCGACATCTCGTTAGTCTTTAATATAAAAAAATCGCACGCAATTCGACCATCCATTACTGATATACATCCAAACAAAGATTGGACACACAAAGACACACATAACGCCGTCAAACACATAACACCCATAGTTTTTGTCGAGGGCTAAAAACTACGTTGTTACGCTACGGTGTAAGGTACAACACAACCTATGGTTCTCGTGAAATAGACGTTTTGCCACTAATGACTTCCTGTATTTTTTATATGACAATTATTTCCCGTGGATGAGCAGAAAGAAACTTACAAGACAACAAATTGTTACTTATTCTTGTGCTAGTTCTAATCCAATTAAAGCGCCATGATTCTCGAATCACGCAATCCAATTTAGATAAATTCTTGAAACAAATAAAGATACATAAATGACGGTGTAACCGTAGGCTACCTCAGCTGCTGCCCTGAAGATCCCGGATTCTATTCCCTCTTGAGGTAAAGAGAACCCGTGAAATCACATCATTCATCGTAATCTATGCTCCAGGCGGACAAAAGCTGGTGATCTGTCACACAGGTTTTCTAATACGGACAAAAACTGTCTGACAAAAACTATGTTTTTATATATCTCATAGATAAAGCACCTATTGTTGGCTATGACTATTTTTGTAAGAGAAAATTAAAACGTTTTGTATTATATATTATCATTATATCAGCCACGAGATATCCACTGCTGAACATAGGCCTTCCCCATAGATTTCCAGAGGGCGGGTTAGAAGCGACCTGCATCGACTTACTCGTACAGGCCACCTTGTGAGTGGACATCCTACACTGCGCTTGCCATAGGTACGTAGTGAGAATAACCGAAATATTTGTCAATAAAGAAAGAGGCACCGATCATGCGCCCAGAACAGACCACTATTTTAGGGCGCTACTGTAAACGAAGTTGTAAATCCTTTATTTTCATTTAGCAGAATAATCCATGTGCATCATTGTGCATGACATAAAATGCTTTATTTGAAAGAAATTATATGAGTTATACACTTGCTTCAAGTCGTCAACAACTATTGGGCTGTCCACCTTCAAAGTTTTCGACTAAGATAAAAAATAATGGACAATCTTCAACCAAGCTTCATCATCATGTCAGCACATATATGAGCATAAAAATAATTCAACCCTGCTTTATAACTAGTATAATTATTTAAAAATCATAGATTTGATAGTTATTCCTAAGCGATAGATTTTTGATTGACTTGCTTTGTTTAAACACTATAAATTTATTATATTTGGATGAAATAAACCTAACAAAAGTATTCTTGATTACAAATGGGTTGAGCTTGTCACCGCCTACGCGACGCGCTGCGCTCGCGCCGGCCAGGGGACGTCTCTACCACATATTCTTATAAATAATACAAAACATATTACACAGACATTTAATAACTATTTAAACTTTAAAAAACCAAAAAACCTGGCAGCATTTATTTTGTTTTGCCATATAATGGAACCCCTGACACTCTGGAGATCAAGATGAATCCTACAAGCCGTTTAGGCTACAGAAGGTAACAGAAATCCACATACATACATACATGGTGACACTTTGAAACGCATAATGTTTATTATCATAAGTTCAATTGACATACATCATATGGCATACAAATTAATAAGCATAATAGTGTTTCGCAAATTTATTATTACGCATAAACATAATAACGCAGATTTGTTGAAGGGCATAATAATAAAAGCCATAATCATATAAATCTACATGACATGTATGCTTTTAAAATATTATGACTTTTGAATTTTATGGTCAACAAAAATTATGCCTTCATTACTTATGCTTATTAAAATTATGCCTTTCTATGATTATGCCTTACAGGTTTCGGCCATATGATATTATGTGTAATGAAGTTATGCTATAACGGTTTATTGCAAATGACTATTATGGCGAGTAATATTATGAATTGTCAGTTTATGGTGAAAAACGTTATGCGTTTCAATAGGTAACCTACATACATGCACACCCCCGAACATTACTCTCCTTCCTGGGCAGACAGGTTAAAATATAAATATATAGGTATAACCTAAATATTGTAGCTATACAGCCGCAGCATAACATCAAACTCGTGCTTTTTACAAGATTTTACTAAAAGCTTTTATTTAGCTTGCAATGTTCGTATGTAAGTTATCCGTTTCTAAATTTGCAAACCATTTCTCAATCACTTGCTGGTATCTGATTGAGCTAAAATTTGGCATATTTATGTAAGGTGAAAATGCAATATTATGGTACCATCGAGCTGATATGATTATGGAGCCGGAATGTAGGGACTGGATCGCCCTGATGACAAATGGCAAGATAGTCGAATTTGGGCCAGTTTGTTTTGTTGCCATGAGAACTTTTCAACATGAAGACGGGGGTCCGGAGATGAAAAAAAAAAGATTGCCACTTGAATTCCTTGATGGACTTTATGTTACTCATCTTTGCACTAGAATAATATGTGATAATCATGATGCAGCTTGCTTTTAAAATTATTTAATAGTAGACGGGAAACCTTTATGCACTCGTACTTGTAGGGGTTGTAACTGAAAACTTTGAGAGATGTGCCATACTGAGTTTTATAATCCATTTGTGCTACTGCGGCACACACTTTTTCTTTACCTTTATTTGTATGTATATTTCTTTGTAATTTAAAAATTGTGTAGGTCTGTGAACGCAGTGGCGTAAATAAATACTTTATCTATCTAATAATCGATAATGCCAAATAAATAATAATAAAAACGGTCAAGTTCATATCGGGCCACGTGCAGTAGTTCCTTAGTCATTTTAAAGTACAAAATTATTTGTGCAGTTGATTGTAAAGACAACCTTCAATTTTGAAGTACACATGTAGCAGAGGTTGGTAACATAATTTTTTTTTAACATTATTTTGTTGGTCATACTCATCATAACTATTTATATCCATGCATTTCATTTTAAATGTGAACATCCCATGCAGTTTCTGATTAAATATTGTATAAATACTTTTTAATTTATACCATAAGTACACAAAAACGAAATAGTAAATACACATTTACAAATTAAAAAATAATAAATATATAAAACACACATTTACAAATAAAAAATTTTACCCAGATCTTGCTGAAACGAAAGGGTGCCTAAGAAGCATAAATAAAAAATGTTAAATTAAAATGTTCTAGGTTTTTAATATTCGGTAGGTACGTGAATTATGTAGTTATTATAAATACAAACTATTCATAAATATGCAACAACAATGCTGTAGTAGCACTATAGTCTGCAAATAAAATGCCTGTGACAATACCTACACGGATATGACGAAACTAAAAGGATATTTTGCCTTTGGCTACGGAATGGCTTAGCATACCTTAGATTTTGGACGTTTTTGTTACGTAAGAGAGTCCAAATATGTTCAAATTCAAAAAAAAAACATTTATTTCGTAGGATAAAATTATCTATTGGAAACGTCACATTTTTTAAATTAATATTAAAATTATTGACATTACTGCTCATTCACAAAGTTAACTCCCCTGCGAAGAACGAGCAAGAAACTCAAGGTTTGCTCAAGACTAAACAAGGCGACACCTCGTTTAGTCTTTAAAATAAAAACCGCGTTCAAATCGGACCACGCATACTCATATTTTGACCAAGAATAAGTACTTTACATATTATGTCGAAGACAGATGGTTAAATTGGTCATTACATTGTATGTCTAGGCGTATCGTAACAGATGGCTTATATTTCCTGCATTTCGTCTTCAAATTTTGTAAGTAGTAAACTCGTAAATATGTCTAAGCCCATTGTTGGAAACTGAACTGCGCTGAGGCCGCCCTAATAAAACCTAATCGATCCGATTCGCGGATCGTATCGCATATTCAGGAAATCGATCCGGATCGGATGCAAATAAAACACAATTATTTTTAGGTATTTATTATTTGACGACCGATTGGTGTAGTGGATAGTGACCCTATCAGCGAAACCAACGGTTGCGGGTTCGAATCCCGCGACGGGTAAATGTTTGTGTGATGAATATGAACATTTACTCCCGAGTCTTGGATGTTTATATAAATATTTATGTATGTTTATCCGTTATCTAGTATCCATAGCACAAGCTTTGCTTAGTTTGGGACTAGATGATTGGTGTAAGTGTCCGAAATATTTATTTATTATTTATTTATTTAAAATAAAAACAATGTATGTACTTATCAATACGAAGAAATGTTACTATTAGGACCGTATTCTTTATTAAAATATCATTGATTGGGTCTCATACGAAATCGTGAAAAACAACAGCTGTTTCAGAAGGAATGAAGGAAGTAAATAAACTGATTTTCAATTCATAAGATTTGAGTGATTTGATTTTTAAAGTTTTGCATTGATCCATTAAAAATCATATGGTCCCAATCCGATCCAACAACATCACATACTTATCAAAAACAAACGACTGTAGCAAAAAGGGAAATAAAAAGCCAAAAACAAGATTTCAAGATGAACTATTCAAAGATAGGTACTATTCAATACTATTCAAAGGTAGGTAGAAGAAGAGGTACTTTCATGATGAATTCAGCATTACACTTGTATTTTATTTATTTACACACATAATGTCATATATTTGATCTCTATTTTATTGCAGTCGAGGTACTGGCAGTACAGATCCCTTTTTGGAGCAGAAGTAGTGTACAAAATATTGCACATTTGTTGACAGTAATTACTTTCGACATAATTAGGTTAGGTTAGTAAAATTATCTGCAACGAAGGAAATGTGCGCACTTAAGGCATTTAAGGATGGGTAAACCGCACACAATTACAATTATACTTTTTGTGGGGAAACTCCACTAAAATGGCATGCGGTTGACTCGAACAGCTTTCATTAATTATTGCCAAGGATGCGCCATTTGGCGGAGGTAATGTTTAATCATTTATGAATATTATAAAACTCTCTATTATTTATTATAAACTAGCCTGCTGTCCGCGGCTCAGCCTGTGTCAGTCAGTGGATCGTTCTGCGACATTTATTTGAAATTTCGCGATCTCCATCTCCGTATTAAATTCATTCAATCAATCAAAATCTGCGTTCTAACAAGCAAGCATAGAATAAGCGAATGTACCAGCAAGAATAAAATCAAGAGTCGCGTTATTATTTTTAGCCTATAAGGAGGTACCTATATCCTATTGTAAGTCTGTCTGTTCCGCTTGTAATTAAACATAACACCTATGTGATATGCTGCGATGATGATTTTACTTCATCGTGCTTAACGTCTCCCAGATCATAATACAAGTTTTTTTATAAGTTTTAACCGCCTCCGTGGCTCAATGTAAACAACATTGGGTTTACGATTCGGAGGTCGCGGGTTCGATCCCCAGCGGGGTACATGTTTAAGTACTCGGTTTGGTTGGTGGTAGGGCATTTTAAATGTCCGCCTGGCTAGCTACCACCATCTTATCTAAATCTGCCGCCAAGCAGCAATGTTAATAGCATTGTCGTGTTCCGGTTGTCAGAGATAAGATAGCCAGTCCCCCAAATGTGTTGGGGTTTCCGGGTCAGTACGCTTCCATCTTCGACCTCATCTTCACTTAACATCAGGTGTGATTGAGGTCAAGTATCAACCCGTTATGCATAAAAAAAAAAAAAAAAAAAATAAGTAAGCCTCCTTCGAATGATTAAATCCAATAGTATACAAGGGTGTTTTAAAAAATCATCGCGCATCGCTAGGGATGTCCATGTATTTTTGGTAATTATTTCCCATCTTACAAATTATTCCTTGGTATATGTAGCTAATCTGGGCGAATTCGCGATATTTCTATGCAATAACACATACGTGTAAGAACAAAAAAGTACGACCGACAAGAAGTCCGTCGTTTGCGTTGCCCCTTTTCAGAAAGACATCGAAATAACTTCGTTGTTTTTGAAGAATTATTTATGGGATTTATACATTTTGGTGGCACTATTTGTCTACAACTTTTTGGTGATACAATTTACAATTATAGATAAAGCAGTTTCTGCGTATAAGAATGAGGAGTACAGCAATCAAGTGACACCAAAATGCTCACTTAAAATATTGATTAGCCTTAAACTATAGTGGCACAATTTTTTTGACATTTGTTAAAATAGCTAAATTATATATATTATTGTAAAGTTTAATTTATTTTAAATTCGTTAATTTAAGAATTCATAATATGGGAACAATGAGTGTTAAAAGTAAATTTCAATTGGCATCATTCTAACAACTGGAATGTATTACAAATATTGATTTATATTCTATAGATATGGTCGTGCGATATAAATCCTGTTCACGCTTTTCTTAGAGATAAAATAGCGCCATCTCTTAAAATCCTCGAGAACTAAGGCCCGTATTAATAAACCAATCTCTACAAGTCTTGAGGCTATATCAACAGAGATGCGTCTTAAGCAGTTGACGCTATCTCAAGCTCCGTGCTAATTTATAAACCAATCTTGAGGTCTACTCAGCTGAGATCACTTCTCAAGTATTCGCCTCAGCGGCGAATGAATGATAGTCTTGAGTTTTGTTTATTATCATCTATCTCAAATGAGTACTGCTTGAGTATGCACGTTATTAAAAGTATGAGTTTAACGAGTAATATATTTTGTTATAGGTACTTAAATCATACTAGCATGTTTTTGGTCACTTTCATGTGGTATGTGACGCTGTCTTACAACATAAATCAGTATTTGATACGACACCGTTTTAATACTAATAAAATGGTGCCATTTTGATTGTTTCCACGACCTATTCCATACGCATTTACATATCTGTATACTAGCTTTTACCCGCGACTTCGCGATTCCGCGTAGTTTATCACTGTGGACAGATAATATCTATATATTATACCTATAACCCTTTACTTTAGTCGAAGGCTACAACGGACAAATAGATATAATGACAGCGCTACACGGCGCATAATGTCTACCCTCAAACCTTGCATGAAGTTATATGCGGCACGTAGTACGGGCAAATGAAGAGAATTGAGCTGCACAGGCGATGGCCGGTACGTGACCGCGATGCCTATGATCCATTGATAGCTAATGGTAGAGACTAGATATGGATACTTTTATACTGGAAACAACATCCACGTTTCACCTTACGAAATATACAGAATTGCACACGTGACAGGGGGTGAGCCCATCGCCGTTAAAACGTGCAATTCTATAGCTGATTTTTGGTGGAAAGTCCCATCGCCTTTTACGATACCCACGGGAAGTGGCGGGTTGGTTCTATTGTTTTTGTGAAAACACCACACAGCACTTCTAAAGTAGATGTAAGTCAAATAATGTCAAGGTATGGGTTAACATTAAAAGGTAGAATTTGTTTAATTAGCCTTTAATAACTTTATAGAATTTGTTAATCCCATTAAACTACTCACTTAAGCGGGATAAAAAATATTCTATATTTTAATCCAGGATATGTTCTATCTATGTACCAAATTTGATCCATGACATTTGACATGAGTCCAAATCCGTTCATCCGTTTCGCCGTGATTGAACAACAAAAACATCCAAACATTCGCATTTATAATATTAGTTAGATTACATATATTTGATTCAATAAGAATACCTACTAGACCTCATTAATGTTATCAAATGCATTTAAAATATTATTAGATATCGTAAAATCCTTATTTGCATAATATATATATATATAAAAGTGGCCAAGTTAAAATCTAAACTAACATTATATGGATCTTGCTGACTATGGTTACTATATACCATACTACATTACTATATTGGACTAATAAGAATACCTACTAGACCTCATTAATGTTATCAAATGCATTTAAAATATTATTAGATATCGTAAAATCCTTATTTGCATAATATATATATATATATATATATATATATATATATATATATATATATATATATAAAAGTGGCCAAGTTAAAATCTAAACTAACATTATATGGATCTTGCTGACTATGTAAACAAATCGCCATATTGAAATTGTCTCTGAATGATAAATTTACTAGTGATGGGCAAGACTCTTACTTACTCCTTTACTTATGTCCAGCCATATCGAACAACAAAATACCGAAAGTAAAAAACAAGTAGGTACGAGAGAGATCTGAGATCATCTTTTGTTTGTATAGTCAGCAAGTTCCATGGAATGACACTTTGTAGCAAAACGTCTGACAAAATAAAAAACGTCTATCCTAACATCAAAATTTCTAAAACGCAAAACTGTTCTAGGAATGAAAATCTTGACATCAGCTAGCAGCCTTTCGTCAGCACTGATGTAGCCGTCTCCTCTAAGAGGACTGGAAGATAGGTAGACCACCAACTTGGCTTAACGACTGCCTATAATTGAACACGTAGAGCACCGTCTGACTTCAGTTGGCGCCGTTCGAGTACCACTGTTCCTACTGCAACATTTGTATTCATTTGAAAATAAACGGTCCGGTGTTTTACGTGCCCGCCCAAGCACAGATGGACTTATACGAAAATTCCGATGGCACGTAACCATCCGAGGACACCGCACCAGGTCAATTGCAAATGCGTCTGTGCCACAAAAATACTTCATTATCATCACTTGCTCACCTCTTTCCTCCCTGGCTGAGGTTATGGGTCATAATCCACCATGCGGTGGACTGGTGTCAGGGTTTATAAGCCGCCTCTGTGGGTGTGGGCTGCGACTTAGCTTAACGACTGCCTTCAATGAGAAAAACTAAGACCGGCTATTTAACGTGCCCTAAGAAGCACGGAAACACTCGTATTAAAATGCTATTAAGGACCACACATTGCTTAACTTTTCTATCGAAAAATCCTGCCAATGAAAAATGCGTTCGAGGCACCCATCGACCAAATCCATTTTACGCCGTATAAATCACTAAACTAAATTAAACCTTAGTGAAAGCCACTTGCAATAATCCCATAATAATTAATGGAATTGGATCACAAACTTTTGATTTACTAAATTTTTACATTTACATAACTATAAATTGAATATTTAGAAAACTCCAAGAAAACGAGAGACAACGTCTTCAAAATGGCTGAACCAATTTTCATCAAATATACCTAAGAACCTCTCCCTAAGTCTTTATAATATTAAATAAAACCGCACTTAAATCAGCTCACGCTTTACTGAAATACGCCCAGACAAAGACTGGACACAGTATACACATAACTCCGTCAAACACAAAACACCCGTCGGTTTTTGTTGGGGATTAAAAATGAAAACTATCTTTGTATGGAGACTCTAGCTTAAAGCGACTCATGTATGTAAAGATAACATATATCGTTATTTATTATTATATAAAGCTTCTAAATATACCATACAATGTTTCAAATGTGTATCGCTAAATGGGTCAAATAAACGATTCTTATTCTTAAATATCCTTGATTATGGCGAAACAAAAACTGCTGCAGGATCGAATCCAAAGTAGATCTATTCAATTAGACATTTCCTTGGATATGGACCATCAGTTCCATATCATCATAGAGGAATAACACATATCATCATATTTTGAATAACAACATTCTCTCTCATATGTAGTACCGATTAAATATGTTATAAAATTTAACATCTGAAAAAGAGAGAAGAATAGGTAGTACAATAACAATCAACGTCCGGCAATAGCGGTGTAATTAACTTATCGTCTGCAGATCACCTAACGACCATCGATCGTGCGCGCGCGCATTGGTGAACGCTGCACCAATCGCCATTCACCGATCGAACATCGTTAGACCATCGATTCTTTTTGGTTATTACAATAATTCCAACAAGATTGCATCTAATTGCGCTGATTTCCGATGATCGTGGCTGAAGAAGCGGAATTACTGATAAATACATTTATGTAGAGTTGCCAACAAAGGCAGCAGGACGACCTCTGGAGTGGGTATGGTATATTAGACACTGATTCCTCAGCATAAAGGTGATATTACTATTTACAACTATCTTAAGATTTGTAACATCAAATGCCGACTGCTCATAGAACCACTCTTTAAATTATCATACTTCACAATTATTGAGAAATATGAGCTTGTCGACGTAATTGTATCTCCGCGATACATAATCTTAACTTTATATTGTTATATGCACGATTTTCCGGGACGTGTTTTCCATGCCATCGTTGTTGCTGTTCCATTAATTGAAGGAAGCAGCCTTGCGCAGGATACAAGCTATTAAGATTCATGTAGAGTCTATGATTGCAGTAAGATCCTAAGCTTCGAATGGCTCAACGTCAAAGGAGCCTAACTGTCAACTAACTGGTAATTACGTACGTTACAAACTACCCTCTACTGCCTGGAGAACATGCAGCCGCATACTGGAAGTTGAGGATAATTTAAACAACAAACAGCGAAAACTAATTACGAACCTAAAACCACGTTTAAAATTCAAAGAGAACGGATCGGCCAACATATTCATAATGCGTTCACTTGTGGCATCATTTTGTTTCCACATACCTACCTTTTAACAACAGCTTTTGTAATACCAACGCCAATTTAACAACGGAAGCTCAAAAACATCATCGACAAAAGTTTTAAGTAGTTAATGTTTTTACCGGCGTTTTATAGCATCAGCAGCTAGCTGGAATGAACCTCGTACATAATCAAACCACATGCAGGGCAGTAATTGCCTCTACATTCAAAGACCCGCTCACATCACGTCGTATAATGACAAAAATAGTCCAAAAAATACCTCCGCATATGAGATATTTTTTTCAGAGTTCGCGCGCTCGCACGGAGCTAAATTACGAAATAAAAGATTAACTTAAAAGATCAATAAACTTAATAAATGATCTCAATAATTGTTGTATTACGGACACAATGGAGCGGCGTCGTGAAACGTCATTAAGGCGCGAACATCATTAATTTTATTCGCGGCTTTCTGACATAAAGCCAATGGCGTCTGTCAGATTTGAAAAGCCGCGCTGCTGCCACCTGTTGGTAGCGCGGTGAATTAGACATTGAACCCCGCTGCGTTCCACTTGATACCGAAACTGCCACTGGAATGACTCGCTTTACTATTAGTTACCATACATATTACTAAAAAATGGGTACTCAGATCATGCATATCACAGTAATCAATACGGATAATACATCATTATTAATGGTTCACTAAGAGATCCAGAAATTGGGCCACTATCGTCAATAGATTTTTTTTTTATACACAACATGATACATTTTTAATCTTAAGGCAAATGCATAATGCCGCTTTTCTACTTCCTATATATCATTGATTGTGCTAAATTACTTACTCACCTACTGCCTATTAGAGTAAGTACCTAAATTGTATATAGGTAGGTAACGTTGTAGGTAGGTGACCCATAATATACTAACCCTCTTATTCATAAAAATTTACAAACGCTTTATAAGCCTATTTTAGTTAGTGTGTTTGTAATTTTTTTAAATAACAAGTGTTAGATACATGACAAAGCTACGTTTACAGATAATCTTAATCTTTTATTCAACCACCTGAATAAATCCGTTCCAATAACTATAGATGTGTGGCAAAAAGTTGAAGACGCCTTCTCAGATTAGATTTCTTTATGGTAGCTAATTGCGTTTTATCAAATTAAAGCCATCCCGCTCGCGGCCGTGCTCAATGATTGATGATGTTTGGCGAGAATCATTCCCACTAGTTTTACAGATTAAACTGTTTTGATTTACACTAATCTTCCACATTTGTCTCGTAGATCATTATTTTGAGAACTTCACCTAAATTATTGCAGACTAATGATTCTAGGCGCGATACCGAAATATAATTCAATAAATCTGGGACCTCTAGTGTGTCACGCAATAGTAGATATGGCATTGAAATGTAAAATTATAAAAGGTTTTTTTTTTTCAAATCATTCATTTATTTTAGTATTTCGGAATCAATTCACAACCGGATGATACATACAAACAATATAATCTTATTATCTGGCATACCAAATATTAATAACATTGATTGTTTAATACCTAATATTTAAATGATTGAAGATTTCGTGTGAATAATAAAATTAAAAATTGGGGTGGTATGCAAAATCCCTAAAGATAAAAATATTAGGTTTGTTTCTAAACGCTTTATTGCACAAAAAGGCGATACATTTTATTACTTACATTATTTATATACATAGGTATTGCTGCACACAAAACAATTACAATTTCAGAGCGTAACTTCTCCTTAATTGATATTAAAAAGTGAGGTAACGGCTTGAGTCGTATCAACTAGGTTGGCATAGTATGACCATCTTTGAATGGCAAATATTTTTATTAGTTAACTTACTACTCAACATGATGTAGGCGACTTACTTATGTTAACTACTTAACCAAGTTTTGTTCAAATTTGTAAATTATTGTAATTAAACATGGTAGTTTTATTACAATAATATATTTCTATTACCCACACTTATGCGATCGTTGATTTTCATTCGCATTTCGTTCGTTCGTTTAATTCGCATGAGAGCTACAATTAATTCCAATTTTCTATTTATTTTTCTTCCAAAATCAAATCAAATCAAAATATTTTATTTCATAGGATAAAATTATCACTTGAAAACGTCACTATTAATAATAATATTACATTTAAATTTACTGCTCATTCACAAAGCTGACTCCCCAGAGAAGAACGAGCAAGAAACTCTAGGGTTGCTCTTTTAAACAGATTATGGGTTACAATTTGTGATTTTATAATTATATGAATAATAAGACAGCTATGTCCATGCTTGCTGATCATTCAAATAGTCAGTGATTTTATAATAGCTTTTTGCTAATAATTTCTGTTTTATAATTGTTTTAAATTTATTTAAAGGCAAATTTTGAATGTCTACTGGAACCTTATTATAAAAGCGTATACTGACTTTGTGAAGTCGGCTAACATAAACAGATAACTGGTTCTTATTCCTTGTATTATTATATTGTGCCTATCACTATTTTTAGCGAATAAGGTTATATTTTTTTTGCATATAACAAATATACAATACGGTAACTACTGAATTTTTTTTCATGTTTATTGGAACAGAGCACTGAACTGAAAGTTTTGCGTTTGCTTTTCTGGCTGCCCATAAATGTTGGAATTTCGAATGTTATATTTTATAAACATAAAATGTCACATTAAATTATTTCTTTTGCCAGAAAATCGCTTGTCAATTGTTTTAAAACAAACGTAAATTCATGGTTCGTTTAAATTAACTGCAAATATAAGATTGTCGTGTATTAATTCCACGAGAGATTTGAATTAACGATTTTTGGAATTTTTCCTTCACTTATCTTAAAAGATCTCCCTTCAGGTGTAATTTCAGGTTTCCATTCCATGTGGAATTACCCCGTTATATTATGTATTTGCAAGCAAATCAAATCCACAGCAGTAGTATATAATAACGAAGTTAAAAGGAATTTAAACTATCACAGTTAAGTAGGCAAGTTAAGTAAATATTACTCGAAAAACTTTTTCCGTTGAAAAATGTTTACCAAACAACAAAAAACCCCCTTCTAAGTCCACATATACTGGCAAATACGAAACCCTATAATGTGCATGGCCCGACACGCTCTTGGCCGGTTTTTCTTCTCTACCGGCTCTTCGTGAAATAACACTTGTACTAAATACTAGTGAGTTTAAGTGTGGTAGTTATGTTATGTCCGCCTCGGGGCAGGCACATCTGTTTGCAAGTACCCGATGTCACTTCGACCCAGTACGGACATTTTTGAACTAACCCTAAAGTTATTAGCTTCATAACTCTTTGATACAAGACAGGTTTAGGATATCATATACCTCGATGACACGTTACACCTTGCGGCAAGGGAACCGCAGTAACACAGGTTTTCATCGATTCTCTACCCAAGTTGCAGGCTCTTTGACTACATAGGTGAATCGTTCTTTATAGCTTTTATTATGTAATGATATAACAATCGCCGAGCATCTTATCTGCCCTCTTAGACAAGTGGCAAACATTTCTATAAATACAAAAGCTAACGCTTCGACACCCGCAAGTGATTGCTTTTTTTTATGATTAACTGGATACGCGTTTGACCGCAATCTCACCTGATGGAAAGTGGCGATGTGGTCGAACATGAAGCATGCGATCCCATTAAATGCCTATTCACTCTACTTTTGAATATCCCAAGATCCCAAAGTTGTAGAATTCAGGAAAGAGTGATGCTGGATGGGAGTTCCATGCCTTGGCTGTTCGCATTGTCAATGAAGAGTCGAACTTCTTCGTGTGAATGTTCGGTATATTATATTCCCAGCGCCTGGTAGTCCGAAGATGGAAAGGCGACGGTGATAAGATTATGTAAGGTTTAGGTAGTCTCAAGGTGGTGGTGGACTGGATCGATATTGGAGTGCAATCCTCAAATATTGGAGAGGTGTACCTTAAGCGAGAGGACAGGCTTCCGCTGTACAAATCCCATTTTCTTATTGTTCTTTTCAGACGTAAACAGGACTGGACTCGCCTGGAGACTGTGGGAACCCCGAATTCGCCATGGTCCTCTCGTCCTGTCGCCAACGGCACAATGGATCTTTTCGGGATTTTACGCGAGTTGGCAGGGCAGTCCTCAATAACTGGCTGGGTTACCAATTGGGCGACGAGGCAATCAGCGCAGCAGTACCACAATGTCCTGACCGGTCAACTGAAGTAGCGCAAATTTGGATTTGCCTGAAGTGTGTTAACTAGCCGCGGCCGAAGCCTACCACCAGGTATAGTTACTCGTTTACCACCACCCGCGGGTCACATATAGGGTGCCGAGGGTACAGCCTACGGACACGAGCAACATCAACCCTCAACTGGCTGTCAACTGTTCGTGGTTTATATCGACAGCCAATCAACCGCGAGAAATGAAACTAGCCGTTTGTCATTACAGAAACGTTATTATCTAGACGCTCTGATGTAAATCAATAGCTACCGTCCATGACATCTGTGTAACCTCCCAGATAAAGAATTTTAAGTATTTCAGCGCAATTGTGGAATGTTCTAACCTATTTTAACGAATGGGTGTCTATTCGACTGGCCAGCACAGTGGCTATAGATAGGTACAAAGGTAGTCGACGCAGCTCACCCGTCATTACAATCATTAAGAAATTCGGCGGCGGACACAAAGCGGTGATTGATGCGCCCGTTTACCGGTCGCGGTGGCACCGGCCGGTAAAAAACGAATGGATAATTAACTCGTTTGGCACCGCCGCTCATTAGAATTATTAATCAAACCGAGGCGGAGATAGCGCGAGTATGATGTATCGAGCTTTGATTACATTAACGCATTCGACCGTCAGTAATTAATACCACGCCGGGCAGTCTGGAACAAAAGCTGCGTACGTGCATCAAGCGGCTAAACTCATTTCAAAGCGAACTTTAATGACATCTCTACCAATGAGGACCTGTAATCTACAGTGGCAGGTGTATCGTCAAGTATCCAAAAAGCGTTAAAATCTTATTAAATATCTATTCTGCTATTATCTCGTCCTGAGGAGTACCTCCGCTAATATAATAATTAATTTATTATGCATTTTCGTAGCGTAAGAGCGTCGGTGGCACAGCGGTTAAGACGCGGTCTCCCAATTTGGGAGGTCCGGGTTAGATTCCCACGCAGGCCATGTACCAATGAGTTTTTAAATTTAATTTAATTACTTATATGCATTTATCCGATTGCTCTTAAACGGTGAAGGATAACATCGCGAGGAACCCTGCATGCCTGAGAAATAAAAATTCAAGGGCATGTGAAGTCCCCAACCCGCATTGCCCAGCGTGGGGGACTGTGGCCCATACTCCCTCATTATACATGGGAAGGTCTATATCCCCGCAGTGGAATACTTACGGGCTGGTGATGATGATGAATTTTCGTAATTATTAAAATGTATAACAATAAGAAAGTAATTACAATACTATGTAGGTACACCCTCCAAGATCGCCACTATGCGGCTAGGGACGCGAAATAGGTAATACCCTCGATTTAATATCGGAAAGTTTCAAATTCAGAAAGCATTTTTTGTTCACGGAATACTAATTCTTAATTTGAACCTTTCCGGTACCGAATTGAATATCGAATGTTGATTACTTATGAACTGAACTATTTAGAAGACTAGAGCAGATGCGATCGCCGGAATCGATGTATTAAGCTTAGTTGCTATTGCTAAATAAAGATTTGGCTACCAACAACCAAAATTTTGAGACATTAGTCGTACAAATTAGTCGTACTAAGTTTGTACGACTAATGTCGCAAATTCGTTTTGAATGCTTCCAGCTGTACAGGAAGTGTTCTGAATGCGAGACAGTTCCAGGGAGTCGGTAAAAGTAAGGTCCCACTGCCTTCAATTTAAAACAACCGTATCGACGACAGGGCACCTCCAGGGTACGGGCTTACTCTTATGGCAATGGCACTAGTATTCACCCATCCAAGGACGTTGCTTAACTTCTCTAATCGAGAAACTACGCCACGAGTGCTTCATTAAATTGATAATTATCATGTTCTATTCAATTCTGGGAATTACGTATTTTATTACTTTTGTTTATTTAGTGCCTGAAATGAGTGAAACCTTTGAAAAGTGGTTCTGCAGTTTGTAGTTTCAAGAAATATTGTACTAAATCCATTTAGGCGTTGAAGACCACATTCTTAAGGACCATCATATACAAAGCGGAAATGGAGAAGTAGAAGGGAGACAAGCGTGGAGCGGGCAGGGTGTGCGTGCTATCCGAGCTAACATTTGGGCTCAAAGACGGATTATGCGCAATCGGCCATAATCGATACCACTTGCAGCTGTACTGCTCACATCTCTGAAAGAATCCATTTCACTCATCTCACTCACTCTATCACTCACTATACACATCTCTTCTCTCTATTTTGGTTCAGATGATGGCCCTAAACAAATCAATGGTTTTTCTCATAAAGGCATAGGTGGCATCGTTTCATGAGTACTCGTAGGACTTTGCTCTGGAAACCTTAAAGCTACGAGTCTTAGCACCTGGTAGGAACTCTAACAAGACATTGCAGAACTCCTTTCGTACTATCTTTGCACGAAGATATTTAGCCTTTCAAACAGTTAGTAGTCTATCTAGATGATTAATCATTCCTTCCTCATTCATTGTTGAAATTTTCAAAATATTTGCGGTATAGTGTGAAGTGGGATTGTAAAATGTTGTGGGCGGAGAGCCGTGTCGAGGTAACGTACACGACCCACTATCTAATCTCACTGATATACTCCGACGTAAACTATATGGAAAGGTGTAGGACCTAAGAGCTGATGAATTTCTTGAGTACCGACTCGCGAATTCAAAAAATCTCATTATTATTAACAATACAGTTTAAAGAATAGATGGTTAAGAAGTGATGACATTGTGTAGTGACAATCAACTAATCTAACTAACATATTTTTTTATTTATTTATTTACGTATTTTCAAAAAATAAATACAAGTAACAGTCTAATTACTAAAGTATTCTTCCATGCTGGCCTGGGAGTGAAAGAAAAACGTAGAATGTGCCAGCCCCATCGCAATCCGGGGTGTCGTAGAAACCGGCAAAGGGAAAGACAGGCCCGGTGCATACCACCAAGCACCTAGGGGCACCCGCATGGTGAGGGATGTCACCAGCAACAGCATTCCCAAAGAGGGTTGGCGTCAGGCAGGCGGCCGGCTATAAAACACTGCCAAAACCTCTACAACATGACATGGATACAAGAATTGTGTGCGATAGGGCTAGGGCGTACCCCAGAGGCGACGCGCAACCGCAGCACCCGGCGGATGCGAAAAATGGACAAGGGTTGTTGCATCAGGGACGGATGCAACGTAAGAAGCGAGTCCAGGATGTACGACTGAGGTTTGTAAGTTGGAATGTTGGAACGATGACCGGAAGAGGAAGAGAGTTAGCGGATCTTTTAGAAAGGAGACGGATAAATGTGGCGTGTTTGCAAGAAACGAAGTGGAAGGGAACGAAAGCAAGAGACATTGGTGTGGGATACAAGTTTTTCTATTGTGGTAGTGATGGCAAGAGGAATGGAGTGGGAGTTGCTTTAGATAATGAAATGAAAGAATGTGTGACAGATGTTAAGAGAGTAAATGATAGACTGATATCAGTGAAGTTATTATTAGGGAACAAAGTAATGAACGTAATAAGTGTATATGCACCGCAGACTGGATGTAACGATGTAGTGAAAGAGAAGTTTTGGGAGGAGTTTGATGCAGTGATGATGGAAATTCCACAGGATGAGGATGTTTACATCGGAGGGGATTTTAATGGTCACGTGGGCAGGATAAATGGAGGGTATGAAAGAGTACATGGGGGGTGGGGTTTTGGAAACAGGAATAAAGATGGAGAGAATCTGTTACAAATGGCAACGGCTTTCGATCTTGCCATAGTCAATACATTTTTTAAAAAAAGAGACCAACACCTAATAACCTACAGTAGCGGCAATAATACCACCCAAATAGACTATTTCCTCCTTAGAAGGAATACTCTTAGAATAGTTAAAGATTGTAAAGTGGTACCCGGTGAAGCCTTGGTTACCCAACACCGACTACTTGTGTTGGAGGTAAAGATCAAGGTCCAGGTCTCAAGTAACAAGCCAAAGCCCCCACCTAAAATAAAATGGTATATGCTGGAGAAGGATGAGTATGCAGGAGAATTTAGAACGAGAGTCGTGGATAAAATGTTGGAAATGAATGATATGGAAGGGAAGTCAGTGAATAAATGTTGGAATGAAATGGCAACATGTATGCGATGTACGGCGAGAGATGTCTTTGGGGAAACGAAAGGAAAAGGAAAGATAGATAAGGAAACCTGGTGGTGGAATGAAGAAGTACAAAATGTTTTGAAAGAAAAGAAGAAGGCTTTTCGTGAGTGGCAGAAAGTTGATGAAAGAGATACAGTTTTAAAAGAGGAAAAGAAAATAAGGTATACAGAAAGTAAGAGGAATTCCAAAAAGGCGGTCGCTATTGCCAGGGCTAAAGTACAAAATAAATTGTATCAAAGACTAGAGAGCCCACAGGGACAAAAAGATCTGTACCGATTAGCGAAGGCAAGGGAGAAGAAAGCAAGGGAGAAGAAAGCAAGGGATATTGTACATGTAAAATGCATAAAAGATGAAGAAGGAAAAGTTCTGACAAATGAGGAGGATATAAGGAAACGTTGGAAAGGGTATTTTGAGAGACTTATGAACGAAGAGAATGATTGGAGTGGAGAGGTAGAAGATTGTCCAACAAATGTAGGTGTGGTGCAAGAGGTGACTGTGGATGAAGTGAAGAAGGCCGTGCAAAGTATGAAGACTGGAAAAGCTGTGGGACCTGATGGTATACCAGTGGAAGTATGGAAGTTGTTAAAAGCAGATGGATGGATGTGGCTGACTTTATTCTTCAATAAGTTGTTACAACAGGAGGTGATCCCTGAGGAATGGTGCAACAGTTTTCTGGTGCCCATTTTTAAGAACAAGGGTGATGTACAAAACTGTAACAACTATAGAGGAATAAAGCTCATGTCACATAGCATGAAGATTTGGGAGAAAGTGATTGCCAGACGATTGAGAGAGGAGAGTGAGGTAACCCAGAACCAGTTCGGGTTTATGCCCGGTCGAGGAACAACGGACGCCACATTCGCACTACGCCAATTGTGCGAGAAGTACAAACGTGCGCATAAAAACCTGTACATGGTGTTCATTGACCTGGAGAAGGCGTACGACCGGGTCCCTAGAAAGGTTCTGTGGTGGGCTTTGAAAGAGAAAAGAGTGCCTGGGAAGTACATGCGGCTCGTACGTTCCATGTACAGCCGAGCCGGCACACAAGTCCGGTCGGAAGCCGGCATTACCGACAGGTTCGACGTGGCGGTGGGCTTACACCAGGGATCGGCTTTAAGCCCCTATCTGTTCCTCCTGATTATGGATGCACTGACATCAAATATACAGGAGGAGGCACCCTGGTGTATGTTGTTCGCCGACGATGTTGTCCTTGTCGGAGAAAATGCGACTGAGGTCCAGAGCAGGTTGGAAAAATGGCGGGAAAGACTGGAGAGTGTCGGACTGAAGATCAGCAGAACGAAAACCGAACATCTGTTCTGCGACTTTGGTGGTCCATCCAGTTTTTCCAATATTGCCTTAAGCGGGGAGTTGCTACCAATCTGCTCAAATTTTCGGTACCTAGGTTCATTACTTCAGAACGACGGCAATATTGACCAGGATGTGAGGAACAGAATAAATGCAGGATGGATGAAATGGCGACAGGTTTCTGGGACTACATGTGACCCACGAATGCCCCTGAAACTCAAGGGCAAAATTTATAAAACCATCATAAGACCTGTCACCATGTATGGATCTGAATGTTGGGCAATGAAAGAAACTGATGAAAGTAGAATGCATGTGGCAGAGATGAGAATGCTAAGATGGATGTGTGGTGTGACTAGAATGGATAAGATCAGGAATGAGTATATCAGAGGAAGTCTAAAAGTGGCGCCAATAACAGAAAAGCTGAGGAGTAATAGGTTAGCATGGTTTGGGCACATTATGAGGAGGGATGAAGGGCACGTAACAAGACGAGTGTTAAGTATGAATGTGGAGGGATACAGAGGTAGAGGAAGACCAAAGAAGGTGTGGGTAGATTGCGTGAGGAATGATATGTATGTGAAAGGGGTGAGTACGGAGATGACGGCTGATAGAGGAGAGTGGAAGAGGATGACATGTTGTGCCGACCCCACTTAGAGTGGGATAAGGGCAGGAAAATGATGAGTCTAATTACTAAAGTACTTAAAAATTCTAATGCTTGGCCTCTGATCCTCAATAGGTCAAACCTGTATCTTGAGGATCAGTTCCTTCCTTATGCACATAGGTAGTAGTAGTACTACCAGTACTACTACTGTAATACATAGACTGTGTCGGTTTTACCATTTATCACAATTGCGAAAGTTTTGATGTTTGTATGTTTGTTGCTCAATCACGGCGAAACGGATGAACGGATTTGTATGAAGTTTGGTATTTAGGTAGAACATACCTTGGATTAAAACGTAAGATATTTTTTATCCCGATAAAGTGAGTAGTTCCCGCGGGATAAACAAATTAAACATATCCGCGATAAAATTAATCCACGCAGGCGAAGTCGCTTATATTTTTTACTAGATTTCTAATAATATATCACGGAAATTTATTTATCCCGCGGGAACTACACACGTTATACGGATAATAATATCCTATGCTTTAATCCAAGGTATGTTCTACCTATATTACCAAATTTCATCTAATTCCGTTCATCCGTTTCGCCGTGATAAAGCAACAAACAAACATCCATACTTTCGCATTTATAATATTGCTTAGATAAGCTTTATTGTTATAATTATTTAATACAGTAACTCTGATCAATTGCAAGTCAGCCTTTTCGAAGATATTTCAATTTTAAACAGTTGCTTTGCATACCTGATATTCTAATGTTCAGATCCTCGGAGTTCCCTAAATAAATTTTTGTTATTATAATTTGGGTATCTCAAAACACACGTATACATACAGATTTCCTATGTTCGTTTTTGCTACTGGATTCGATTTATCTCTCCCAGCGCAAAAAATAAAGCAGATAGACAAAGAAACTCCTTTGTCATTACATTATAGTATATATTATACTTATTAATTGCATTACAACCAAATGATCTTTCGTTGAACAAGAAGCATTAAGTTGAAATCAAGAAATGAACGACAGGTGTTGACTTCCTTATACAAGCACCTTAGTCAATACGAGAAGCGCGTGCGAACAAAACCGCAACACACCACTTTAAAAAAATATATCAATGACAATCCACTGTAAAATCACTTTTACTCTTATTTCCTTAAGGACTAATTTCAGTTTCGTATTATGCGAAAACTCGATGAAAAGAAAGTAGTTAACCATTTGCACACATTCGATACTTATCAAGAACAAAGGACACGCGTTCGTTTTGCGTTCAACCTAACAGGATGTGTATGAGCACCCTGCGGTTCAACGGTAATAATTACACGACGTTTTCTTACTGAATGCTCTAAGAATCCTTTATTGGCAAGCCTCTTTTAGAAACACAAAGATTATGATAATTACGAATAAGGCATAGAGGTTTTATTGAAGACGACCGGTTGGTGTAGTGGATAGTGACCCTGTCAGCGAAACCTACGGTTGCGGGTTCAAATCCCGCGAGGGGTAAATGTTTGTGTGATGAATACGAACATTTATTCCCGAGTCGTGGATGTTTATATAAATATTTATGTATGTTTATCCGTTATCTAGTATCCATAGCACAAGCTTTGCTTAGTTTGGGACTAGATGATTGGTGTAAGTGTCCGAAATATTTATTTATTTTATTCCATCCAGTGGTGCCCTCTTCCGAAAATTAAGATTACTTTTTAAGTGCGGAACAAATAAAAAAAATCGCTCCGACCTGCAGTCGGAAGCCTAAAAGCTAATCTAACTAATATTATAAATGCAAAAGTTTGGATGTTTGTTTGTTTATTTGTTGTTTGTTGCTCTATCACGGCGAAACGGATGAACGGATTTGGATGTAATTTGGTATATAGGTAGAATATATCCTGGATTAAGACATAGGATATTTTTATCCCGATAAAGGTAAATATATAGTATAGGTAGGTAAATAGGTCCTGCGGGATAAACAAATTTCCGCAATAAAGTTATTCCACTCGGGCGAAGCCGCGGGCGGAAAGCTAATTATAAATAATACCCAAATAGCTATGATGGGGGTAATTTCCAGAATTCACGATAATAAAAGAAGAGGCCGCTTTAATCATAATTTGAAATTCTCAAAAAAAAAAATTCTCGGGATAAAGGAAACACAATCACTTATTTCTTTATAGCGTGATCTCTCAGTAGTTCGAGTCCTGACAATTTTTCGGCGAAATATAACTTGGGTCTCGTCTTCGAGGCAAGTATGTTAGGCATTATTAACCAGCGAGCTATTAGTACATCTCAGGACGCGAAAGCGCCTGCATATAATGTGAGAGCAAATCAGCCACCACTACCACAGATTAGATAATAGTTACTAGCACTACTAATGCTTTTTAGGGTTCCGCACCCCAACAGGCAGAAACGGAATCCTTAAAAGATTACTGTGTTTGTCTGTCTGTTTGTCAAGACTATTTTCTTCAGAACGGATAGGGGTGTAACGATTTCGAGTACAAAGTGGCCTAGTCTTATAGATATTTTAAGTATTTAACCATCGAAAGATGGACCTTTAATACACAGAATATTTCCATACTAACTGACTTGTGATATATGTATAAGCCTATAGGGTAGTTCCTGTTGATCAGAATCTTAGCACTAAGTAAGGTTTCTTTTCATATCGCAACTAAATGAAAAGAATCGTTAATCAATAATTTCTAATAGTAGGTATGTTTGTTTGTACTTCATAAAAACATTCAAATAAATTTAAACTTGTTATCAACTTGATTTATTTACGACCGAAGTAAATAGGATATTTCAATGTGGATTTCAGATTTAGATGTATTTTGAATTAAATAACATGCCCATAAAGGGAATGTCGGGTTGTCCCTTACACGCAGTATAATATATTACCTAAAATATTTCATTCAAATATAAAGGAAAAAATATAAAATTATTCTCGTAAATATGTACATATATAACATATATAACCTACTCCCAGTGATTTGCCTAAGCATTAAATTTGCAAAGGACGGCGAGACAGGATATTCCTGCTTATTCTGTTTACCGTGTAGTCATTGCCTACACCAACGCAATCAACAAGCTACATTTACAATATTTTGGAGCGGTAGATCATTTTAAAATTCATCAACCTTAGTTAAAATTCTAATCAAACATAAATAGTATGTATAAGTATAGCGAAGCCGCTCAGCCTACCCACAATTTTTTTTTTGAATTGCATGTTTTCCCTTTTGTTTTTTTTTAGGTATTTCCTTTTTTTTATTAAACTCATATTAGTAAAATTGCGAATAAAACCTCTCATTTATTATGCTATGGTATGACAAACAAGCAAGTAGTTTATCTGGCGAAAAGTAATTGTTACAGGAAACATGGCAAAAGGGAAAAACGACAAGGCTACCACATGGTAAACTATATAAAGCAAGTTTCAACTTAATTTTTTACAAAAACGAGATTATAACTTAACTTAACTTCAGATTTAAATCCCTTACAAGACTTACTTTTATGTAAACACTATGGGTAAATTTAATTATAGTGGCAAAAAAAAAAAAAATTTGTTATATTAAGCACTATTTCTTTAAATATTATAATTAAATTGGAGTTCGAAGTTTTTTTTTGTTTGTTTGTTGTTGTTTTTAAGTTTTTATTTAGATATTTAATTTATAAATACATTGATACCTGTTTTTCAATTTCTTTCGTCGAGATCTGTTCGAAAAAAACTTGCCCGCTTGCTCACTCTATAGCGACATGCGCTCTCTCGCACACTCCTTTTTGTAATGGCTGCCCATGCAGCGTTTATAATAAATAAAATTGTTCGTTTTTTTTATGCTCAACGAGTTATCTCCATCACGCCTGATGCTAAGTGAAGATGAGGCCGAAGGTAGTTAAATAAAAAAAAATGTAAAATCTATCAAGAACTATTATTTTATGTTCCTTCCCGAACAAGGTCTATCTTTTGAAACCCATTTCGATGATGTGCTGTAACTATTTATTGTCAAGTAGAACAAAATGACTGCTAGCGTCCGCCATATTGGATTTGTCATGACGTCATATCGATATATCGCCCACGACACCTCATTTGTGAAAAGCAACTGATGTATTTTAGGCTGTAGGTGGTAGTTGTAACAATTCATACATAGGTACAGACACGTCGAATACATTACCTTTTGGCAAATTACAAGATGCCTCCTCCGTGCTCCTTCTTATGTCTCCCATTCCATGATACACATCCTCGACGCACACGTAGGTGGTGTGTGAAACACTTACGAGTTAATCTTGGTGATTTCATTACCACACTGAACGGACAGCAGTTACAACTCTTCTCTAAGTGCAAGTGACTATGTCAGCAACTCTAAAATGTTTATTTTTAGGTAATTTTTTATGCTACCAAACCTCTTATTTTCTTGTAGCTTATCTTCAAATAATTGTTTTTGGTAGATGAGTATTTACAAGTTATGCTGTGTACTTTCATTACTTTATACTGTTCACATAATACGTCCGTCCGTCCAACTTGCAGCAGCAATACCGTTGGTAGCAATAGCAGCATCCAATGGAGCGACCACCGCGAAGCCACCCAGCTGTAAAGAGTTCTCCCGTGACGTCACATTCAACGATAACCAGGCCGTTGGCACTTGGCACCTGCTGCATTTCAAAACAGAGAAGTCCAAGGGATCACCACGGGATTCACATTGCGTGAAGTTTACAGCTATCGAGGGTCAGGTAAATGGAGGGTACAGTAACTTATATTTTACAAACTATGAAAAAGTAAATTCTTGTCAACCGCCTCCGTGGCTCCAATGTAAACAACATAAGCTTATGATTCGGAGGTCGCGAGTTCGATCCCCAGCGGGATACATGTTTAAGTACTGGGTTTGGTTGGTGGTAGGGCATTTTAAATGTCCGCCTTGCTAGCTACCACCATCTTATCTAAATCTGCCGCCAAGCAGCAATGTTAATAGCATTGTTGAGTTCCGGTTGTCAGAGATAAGATAGGCAGTCCTCCAAATGTGTTGGGGTTTCCGGGTCAGTACGCTTCCACCTTCGACCTCATCTTCACTTAACATCAGGTGTGAATGAGGTCAAGTACCAACCCGTTGTGCATAAAAAAAAAAAGTTCCGTCTCTTTAATAAATAAATAAAAAGATATTTATTCATCCACTTAAAAAAATTATACTACATGATCATGATTTTATAGTTAAATTTTCTAACGTAGTGGACAAATAGGTTGGAGCCTCAGCAAAATAGCCAATCAATCATTCAAGTAGCATGTGATTTATAGGAACGTAAGGATCTGTCAAATCGTATCGGGAAGTTTGTGAACAATCTCAAATGGGAAAATCTGACTTTGAAAATGCAAATCCCATGCGCGGATACCCAGGCAGAGAAGGCACGAGACTACTACCTGGAAAAAATCGTTGGTGACGATGGTTCTTACCAGACCCTTCAAATGCCAGCACCGACAGGTTGGTATTGTTGAAATCACCCAGCACTTGTACCGAATATTTTGTACACGTCAATAGGTTTAAATTAAACCTACAGATTGCAATAACACGACCTACAAAAAATCCTGATTGTCGGACCTACAAAACATTAAAATTCTTTAAATATAAAATATAAATATTTTTCGAATTATCAGAAATAGCGCTTTAATAGCTAAGGGGGGCTCATTGTAAGAATTAAAAAAAATATTTACCATTTTTTCAATGATGAAAATGAAAAATAATGGCTGAATAGCTGGCCGGCAACAGAAAAAAAAAAAACAAAATAGGCGGGAAAGCGGCAATCCGGTCTTCATTTGTTTTTTCGAGTTGTAGAGTTTCATTTATACTTCCGTATAGCAGAGATTTGTATTAACTCATGTTTTTATTTTTACTTTCGTTGTATTCGTAATAAAAAGCACAATGTTTACCTCGGGTTAAAGACTTATCTATTAGTCCTAAGATAAAAATGTAAGATAACATTCTCCAGTGATAAATAAATAAGGGCTACAATGTTGAACACTCACTAAAATAATTTATTTAAAAGATAGGAATTTTTCTTGGGCTTTGCGGTCGCAGATCCAATCCCTACAACCTAAAATATCAATAGTATCTCTGAATTAAGTATTTAAAGGAAAATTCTGAACCGCGCATGATGTGAAAATATTTGATTATAGTTTTACTCCAAAATTGACGCTAATAGTTAATGGTTTCTTAGAACAAATTTCTCTACTTGTCATAATCTTTCTGACCTATCTTTAATGAATCATTTATAGATTATATACTCCTTCAGTATTTCAATTTACCTCGATTATCTAGTCCCAACTTAGGCAAAGTCTATGATGGATACTAGATACTAGAACATATATAAATAGGTATATTAACCTTTATATATTAACACAAGCGGGACTCGAACCAGCAACCGTACCCACTACAACAATGAGTCGTATAACGCAATCCATGTTACAGCTAAACTGGAGACTGCTAACTTTCACCGTTACCCAATGCGGCTGAAGATCATCGAAGGCCTGTACCTCGGCATGATGGACTGCCACGAGAAATTTGTGTTCTTGCTGGGCAAGGAGTTACCAAGGGGGGAGCTTGATCAACGCCTTAGGATTATGATCGAAACCTACTGGCCTGATGAACATTAGTGGCAAGGAAATTTTGGCATGCCATCCATAACAAATAAAACCATGAAATTTCAATTTAATTAGATATTTCATTACATCTCACTTTCTCCGAAATTAGACTGCTTGTACCTAAGTTTGTCCTGTGTCAATTTGAAGAAAATCTTGGAAAATATTTTTTTCTATTGCTAATATCTGTATTTTATTTAGGTTAACATTTCGTTATTAGCTATAGGTTTTTATAAATTTTCTAATTTTCTAAGATACAAATTACATGTCAATAAATTTCTCAAATAAATAATTAATTGCTAATTAACTACCAAATAAAAGACAATAAATAAAGGTAACGTGTTTCTCGTCTCTCACACGGGACCGTTCGGAAAAGATTCTTTCTAAATCATAAATTTTATTTTATTTTTATACAATACAATATAAATACACTTTGTTGCTCGACAGAAAAGGAAATACAGTTACAGAAAGTTGGTCCAATTTGGCGAAGTTATCACTAAAAGCCATCTCTTCCACGCAACCTTTGGGTATCCCTTTACGGTCGAGATTTTTTCCTTTTTAATATTAAATTGAAATTCTAATTAAAAAAAAGCTTTCTTTTTTTTTAACTTTTTTTACACTACACTGTATTCTATAATTTTATTTTATTTTTTATTTCCGTTTATAGGCATTAAATAACTTATTTTAGGTAACTTACCATTAGAGAGAGACGTGGTCATTACTCCACCGAAAAGAGCATAGCTCTTAAATTAAAGAAGAAGCAGACCTTTATAAATAATACAGAGAAACCTAGTTCGGGACTTAGAACTCCGTCTTACTAAGACAGCCTTTTTTCTAAATAAGTACGTATACATATATGTCCTACTTACTGTAATATTTCTATTCTTAGTTTAATTTAAAACAATTAAAGATTTTATTATTTATTTATTTTATTTACTTCAAAGTACATTATGAATACAGCACATCCTTTGTGCAATGAGAATGAGATATAAATCCCTTAATATATATAAATTTCAGCCGTTCTGAAACGTTGGCATGGCCTGTACAAAAATAGCCTATATGTAATTATTAATAACTTTAGATTTTTCCGAAATCGAGGTCGAGGTTTCGAGCCTGCCCTCAATGGATTCGAACACTAGCTCGACTCGTTAAGAAACCATTTTCGTTAAATAAATCATATTTCGAAAATTTGTCTCAAATAACACAAGCCCTGTTTTAATTTTAGAAGTCATACATTGAATGAAACAGAATTACCTGTAGCTACACATACAACGTTCTAAAAAAAACTGCCTATTTTTTGTTGTTTTATGTTTCTCTTTCAATCTTTTTCTAAACAGAAATATGTTTCATTAAATTTATGAGTTCCAAATAAACTATAGGAACTGTGCATTTAGGATAGATTTTCTATAATTTGTTTATTTAGCGAGGAAATCATTTTTTGCACAAAGCCTTTGAGAGTAGGTCTTTTCTAAGTTACTTTTTCTTTTTTTTTTTTTTTATGGTTAACTGGATACGCATTTGACCACAATCTCACCTGATGGGAAGTGATGATGTGGCCGAAGATGAAGCATGCGATCTCAGTAGATGCCTATTCACCCTGCTCTACTAAAGTTTTAAAGAACGTCTTTCTATTTCGATTCTTTTTATATATACTAATAGTTAGATATCAACAACTTTACAAGTCCTCACTGTTGCATAGCCTCGTCTCACTGGGGGAGGGTATGGGCCATGATCCACCACGCGGGCCCAGTGCGGGCGGGCTCTACCGCATAACTCAAAGCTATAGCGATAGTCATAGCAATGCACTGTTGTCTTAGTCATTATGTTACAATATGACAAGGACTGGTATGAATAGAGCTAGGCGGTCTGACTGCGGGTTAGTGGATTTATGTCAAGACTAGTGGCTACCTCACAGTCAGTAGTGTTCTTAAGCCACCAACTTGGCCAATCGGGACCTACAATTTAACGTGGCCTCAGAAGCACGGAAACACTCGTATTAAAATCCCACTAGTGGTCGCCCATCCGAGGACTGACTTCGCTATTCAAAAATGAATATTTGTAAATATACTGCAGCAAATAAAAGTAACTCTAATTTGAACATAATGCTACTACCACCTACTCAAATAAATGTAAAATAATCATAAAACCAACCGAACCATTACTTTACTTTCCACCCCATCGCTACAAAATGCAACCCCTACGGTACACTAAAGCACCACTCAAATTAAGTGTAGCTCGATCAACAGTCATTTTCGGTGACAATTAACCACACATTTGAGTGAAAAGTCAACCACCCACTCCAATTGATTTATTGTGTCCTACGAGTTCCGCCATTTTGTGTTGTGTGCTGTTTGATTTGTAGAGTTAATTATTTTTCTGGAAGAGCTAACAATTATAATTTGAAACTTTAATCTAGGTACTCAAAGGGTTCTCACCATGAATTCTTTTTAATGTTTAGGAGAAACATTAACACATAATTTTTAATAGTTTTTTACGCACAATGGGTAAGCGCTTGACCAAACTCAACTTAAGTAAAGATGGGGCCAAAGATGGAAGGCAAACTTATTTGGACGACCTACTATCTTATCCCAAACAGGCAGAAGGCAACAACGGTATCAACATAGCTGCTTATTCGCAGCAGATTTGGATAAGATTGCGGACGGAGATTTTAAAACCCCCTACCGCCAACCAGAGTTAGTATTAAACACTGGAATCGATCCTATCGTAAATCATTAAGGTACTGCACTTAAAAAGAAGAAATATATATGTGTGTGTGTACACTTAGGAATTAATTATTTTATGTAAATAATAAAAACTTTATTTTCCTAAATTTTTTAACTTAGTCGGTTTAAAAAGATTGTTAATGGTGACGTTATGTAAGGAACCCTCAGGGCACGAGTCGTACTACTCGTACTTGACCGTATTATTTTTGTAAGCGATTGCAGAATTAAATGCGCTCAAGATAATTTTTCCATTTTGAATTTTCTATACTACATTCTTTACCATCATAATATAAAATTAACTTCTTTTACAAGAAAAGTACCCTACCCTACAATTTTCCTTTTTTCTATTCCCTAGCCCATAATACGAAATCAAATAACCGTAAAATACGTCAAACTCGAGTGTAGGAACCGTTTTTTGTTAGGTAAAATAATTTTTCAAGAAATTTACAATTGGTTACAAAACTTGACTGTACTTCGTCATGCCAATAACACTGGCCGTGATTTTGAAATAATAACAAAATTAATCCAAATAACCTTATAGGTATTAAATGTTTTCTTTTTTAGTGTATCTAGTGTAGCGGTAGACATTATTCTTGAATGGTAAGAAGTATTAAAAAATGCTTTTTTTACTTTAATATGTCTTCGTTTTCGAAAAAGATATGACAACGACAATAGAATAAGAAATGTTGAGCAAATCGGCATGCACGAAATGGCTAAACCAACTAAATTTTTCGCCATTTCATGCCTGCCGATTTACTCAACACTTCTTATTTAATTAAATTGAAGGTTAGCAGCAGTATAGCGGTGTAGGTAAAATTCATTATTATTTATTAAATAAAGCATTCTTGTTTTAATCAATGACCCGCTAATAAACTGAGTAAATATCCTTGCCGGTATGCTTTAGTACAAGAAACGCTCTAAGCTTCTAGCTCTCTATGTCTGTGTAGCATGGCGTGTGCCGCAGAGGGTGCAACGCTGTTCATTTGTCTAAACGCAGTAGCGTTTTGAAGGGCACTCCAAGGGCTGGGAAAGTGTTGCACTTTAACAAAAAGTTAAAACGCTCCTCGAGTATTCATGTGCTCGATGACTATTTCATTAACCCTTGTTCTTTTTAATCTCTAGTTCGGGTAGTACTATTAGTATTTCTTTTATTGATTTCATATTTTTACAATTTGGGCAGAAATAAACACAGGCATAGAAAGGAAACCTTCTCCGGCAAACTATCTATGTAAAAAAAAATATTAGCTAACTATTAAGAATTAATAACAATGGAATTTTATGAAGAATTTGACGCAATCTAACTAGTCTAACATTATAAATGCGAAATTTGTTGTTTGTTGCTCAACTGTGGCGAAACAGGTGAATGGATTTGGATGAAAATTGGTATATAAGTATAGGTAGAACATACCCTGGATTAAAACACATGTTATTTTTTATTCCGATAAAGTGAGTAGTTCTCGCGGGATAAACAAATTAAACATATCCACGATAAAGTAATTCCCAGTCGAATTTAGTTAAGTTTCTCAGTTACACTTTGCAGACGGTTAGGTATTTATTACATAGCGAACAGCATGCGATATGGTTCGCTATTATTAAAAGTTCAAATAGTAATAACTGCTACACAAACCTGATAAGAATCTGTCGACTGACGAAATGTAAAGAAAGCGTAATTTTCGGCTGTTTGCGCGCTCTATCGCTGGAAAACTTTTTCAATTACCCCCGAAACGAAGTAATTACATTGACTTTATGAAAATAATAACAATAATTAGGAATCATCAAGGCACTACCTATAGCTAACGGTGAAGCGTCATCCTAATGGAGTCTAATGAGAAATTAATGAAACTTTTCTACGATTTATTGCGTACATTCTACCTATATTATATAGGTATGTAGGTAGATACTTACCTACCTCTCTACGTACAGTCGCGGAATGAAAAGATTCGTCGGTTTTCAAATACATGAATTTGACACTTAGCAAGCACATGTTACCTTTCTAAACTAAGTAACACATCATAGTGTTGCATAGAAAAATTATGCTCAACTCTTTGACGATTGTTTTCATATTTAGCCGAACTAGTTTCATTGACTATGAATAAGTAGTTGAGCTAAAACATGTCAAATGGTAACGTGAAGTCGGAAAAGGTCAGTAAAGGTCGTTGAATGTCAAATCAACAACTTGTCTACAAACAAACGTCAACTTTAAGAAGACGAACCTTTTCATTCCGCGACTGTCCATACTTACCGACTTATTTTAGGGTTGTCACCATCTTCTTCCTAGGTTCTGAGTGATTTGAATATGGAAGATGTAGACACTCCGTGGACATTATTTGTTATTGTCTCCATAAATGTAGAGCAATGCACCTCAAGCGGGTGTCCGGTGGCGTGATTGACCGCCGCCCGCGCCGTTTACTGTGTGCCACACACCTGCAATTACCGCACGGGCAAACCTCGCATGTTAATTGTTGGGAAAATTCGGAGCGACTATAATGAACGAGGGTGACTTTCTGATTTGTGGGAACCCGCCGATTGCCAATTAAATTAGACAACTGTTTAATTATATTACATTATATCAACCTAACCATTTTTGTTACCGCTAATTCGAGGGCCTTGTACCTGTCACCTGGGCTACTTTCTAATTAGGGCTGTTTATCTATGAATTATAGCGCTTTTTTCCACTTAACGAAGTATAAAGGAAGTGATTTAGTTAAAAAATTGTTGAAAAAGGAATGAGCTAATTTTCTATAATTAAAAGAATGGAAATGTGGAACACTTATTATTCGTTAATATCTTCTACCTATAACGCTCTACCGTTATGTAATACCTACCTATTAGTACGCATAGATAATACTTAGGTAATGCTACCTACTAAAATCTAAATATATTTATGTAGGTAACTCTGGACTTGCCTTCAATCATATTTATTAGATATTTATTAATCCCCGGCGCCAAAAGAAGGGTGATGTTGTAAGTTTGAAGCATTGTCTGTCTGTGGCATTGGGGCGCCATTACAGTAGAACCGATTAGAAAATGGTTTTTAGGATACCGCTGCAAAGAGGCAAAAACCACGCCTACAAAGTCATGAAATCATGAATAATAATTTTACCTCTTCCACATAATTATTAAAGAATAATTGTACCTAATATTATCTATTACTTAAGTATATTGTTATTATAAAGTCGGAGGTTTTAAACTTTATACCCCACCGCAGGGTGTCGTTTGTTGTTTCAAAAATATTGAAGGTTTTCTTGACCACTTTATGTATAAAGGTTTTAGTTTAAGAAATAATAAGCTATAAAGTGGTGATTTTTGCTAGTGTAGGTAGATATGTATGTAGGTACGTGTTTCACCTGCTAAAACTGTAATTTGGAAAATTTGTAAGTAGGTACTCACAAGAGTAACTATAGTAATATAGCGACATTTAAAAGAACATTGTACAGGTAGTAAAAAAAAAGAATTAATCAGCTGCAACAATAATTTTGCATTTCAAAATACCTACTGCCTGTGGTCCGACACGTAGGTACTCGGCCGGTTTTATTTATTATCGAAAGTTGTTGTTTGCAAGATGGTTCTCAGCCATTTCTGTATTAAACTAATTTTTGACGTACCTACGTACGTAAATAAGATTGTATAGGCAAGGCAACCTGAGATTAATCTACATTACTATATGTGTATATGTTTATTCTATAACTTGTATCCATAGTACCTACCGGCTTTGCCTTGTTTAGGACTAAATGATTGGTCTACCTACGTGCAAGAAATATTTATTTCTTTACTTACTAGGTAACCAACATATGCAAATGAAATTCAAGATTTCTTTCGTTTGTGCAAAATCATTCATACTAATTCACCATGATTTAACAGGCACCTAGTTAGTTTTATGTTTCTATAACAATAAGTTAATATGAGAGTCGGCGTGGGTCGGATATCGCATCGAGGTGTTTAGCGCTCCACGTAAATTCATAGGATTTGCATAGCTAATGGACGCAGTTACAGGCAGCCGCGATAAGGGGAATATGCTGTTCAATGATTTACATTCGTGACTATACCCACTACATTTATTAACCCTAAACGAGGCAATTTATGGCGCCTGTGAGAATTAATGCCAATATAGCATTATGGCCAAATAGACTGCAGAACTGTAACTAAAATGCCAACCCTCAACGTCATTAGGTATTGCGCTGATATTCATAATTACCTAGTTACATATGTACACAAAGCTCGATTTCGAATGCAATAGATTACACCTTTATATAATATTCTATTTATGACGATGGCAAAGACAATATCATAAAAAAGTTTTGTAATAGCATATGAATTACAAGCCATCGAGTAACAAACCGAGACTAAGTGCGGTCGAATGTTTCCGCTGGTCCGTCTCTCTCTGGGCCATTACAGTGGATAGACGCAAGCGATACAATTACCGGCCACTGAATAATTTGATAGGGGAAATGATTGATACAACAATCACACGTAATCAGAATCGTGTCGGTGCGATTAGGCCCCCGCAGGCCGCGCGGTGAGGGCGCCGGCACAGGACTCGACAATTGCTCAAGACGATTTAATCAAGTCCAAGCTCCTAATGGTTTTCTCTCTTCATTAAATTGTAGGTAATAATGGTCAGTTTTTGTCTCTTGATGTGCGTATTGGGCGTAACCGCAGTATTTCTAACAAATGGACGCCTGTACCTACCTTTTTCTACTCGTGTCTAAATATTTGGGCAAAGGCGTACCTAACTAGAGTCACCTTTTGTGGGCTAAGAATTTTTGATCTAAATCACTCGTTGCCTAGGAAATGGCAAGGAAACATTAAAATGGCAAAGAAATCCTACTTAAGTGTAACATCCTAGCTTATTAAATAAGAAGGCACAGAAGACTTCGTAAGTCGTCGAAATCTGTCCCAGAATTCAAAACGGTTCGATAGCCGACATTCGTTCGATTCGGTTAAGAGATGCGCTCGTTCAACTCGCCACCCGAAAGACGCCGTGTGTTGGACCACTGCTTTATGACCTCACTGCTGGAGCTCAATCTTCTCTCACTAGGAGAAGGTATGGGCCATAAACCACGAACAAGGGCCCAGTAGATAAAGATTGGTGAAGGTATAGCCTTCGTACATGCCGCACAAAAACACTTTCTGGTCATCTAACGGCTGCCATCATAAGGCTGGTCACCGTTGTAGTGTTGTCCCTCTTAATTACGAGTTTGCAAATAGTAGCAATTTCAAGTCACGTGATGCATGGAACCAGTCATTCAGTCAGTGTGTCTGACGCTCAAGTATGTTAAAGAATGATTACGTTCAATAAAATTTACTACTACATATGTATACTACCTAAAGACAGTCAGATGAGCGATTATTTCCTTTGAAGAAATATAAAAAGCGACCCTTGAAATGGGCGAGAACTAAAATGGGTTATATCGTGTGTGAATGTATCAAATAACTTGTGACTTTTTCAAACATTTGATTCCCTAAGTAGGTATCTACCTATACCTAGTCATTTAACATAGGCGATGCCATATGGATAACACCCATTTTTCTATATGTTTGTTATGAGAGTTGGTAAAGACCTCTCTGTGCAATATAGACCGACGACTACTTACAAAAACTTTCTGTAGCCCATATATTTCAGTCACCTAACTTGTTATGAAAACCTGGCATGTTTTCGGAAACGTTTTCACGTAGTTAAATACGCACTCAGTCATGCGATTCGGCGATTAGCCACCTACGGCGACCACAGCTGGGGCGAGGGTGGAACGATCAAAATTAAGTTGGTCCACGAATTTAATTGCCCATTCTAGTGATTTTCAAGTAATTTCTTTGTTTGTATAAATTACGTATGTGTAACTCAAACAAAGCCTGATAAAATCAATCCAGCAAACAATTACGATTTCATCTGTTAAATACAACTGCTTGTATGTGGTCACAAACAATAATAGCTGTAAAATTATTTATTGTGATTATATAATCACTAGTATTTACCCGCGGTTTCGTCCGCGTGCATTTCTTTTAAGTATACACCTATGTGTAATATAATATCTAACTAATATTATAAATGCGAAAGTTTGGATGTTTATTTGTTGCTCAATCACGGCGAAACGGGTGAACGGATTTGGATGAAATTTGGTATACTTATAAGTAGAACACAACCTGGATTAAGACATAGGATATTTTTTATTCCGATACATTGAGTAGTTCCCGCGGGAGAAGCAAATTTCCACGATAAATTATTCCACGCATGCGAAGCCGCGGACGGAAACCAACTCATTTATTATGTTTATTCCGCGTGAAGTAGGTACTCATTTCATTGGGATAAAAGTATCCTGGCACATTCTACCTGTGTACCAAAATCCTTTTCGCCGTTATTGAGCAACAAACAAATAAACATCCAAAATTACGCATTTATAATATTACTAGCTTTCCTCCCGCGGCTTCGTCTGCGTTGAATAACTCACGGTTTGTTTATACCGCAGGAACATACTCACTTTATCGGGATAAAAAGTATCCTGTTTTAATCCAAGGTACGTTCTACCTATCTACCAAATTTCATTCAAATCCGTTCATCCGTTTCGCCGTGATTGAGCAACAAACAAATAAACAAACAAACATCCAAACTTTCACATTTATAATATTAGTTAGTTGGAATTGGATTAGTTGGATGGGTGTTGAAAAATATACTTGTATTTTTTTTAATTGATTTTTTTTATATATTTCATTCAATTTGTTCATTCGGCTGCAGCGGCTTACAAGCGCCGCCGCAAATGGGGCGCAATTTTAACTAAAGCACGGGCAACATCAGGGTAGGCAAGGATATGAATCTAGGTTACACATGTGTGGTTCCACACGTTACTTTTAAATATATGAAATGACCCCATACAGTAGCTACCATAGCTTTATGCAAAATGACAATGCCCATTTACAGCACCTAGCTATTATGAAGACTGACAATGCCTCTTTACAGCAGCTACATTACTCAAAATTATTTTAATAATCCCTTTTAATTGTCCCTAATAAATATAAAAAAACCATTTCATTCTATAATTTTGCTAATAAATAATTAATGCAATTTATAAAATTAATTTATTGTATTTAATTGTATTATATCGTAATGGACATGTCCAAGTCACTTAACATCAGGTGGCATTGAGGTCAAGTGCTAACCCGTTTTGCATAAAAAACAGAAGAAACTTATGGAAATAACTATTTATAGACCTTTTCACGGACTCCATGATGGTTTTTTACCATAAAATGTATCCTATGACACTCTAGGGATCCGGACTAATCGAACGGCACCTTGCACTTCAAAATCTGTCAAGCCATTTAGGCTACAGGAGGTAACATAGAAATGTACATACATACATACACACGAGAAACATTACCCTCCTTTCTGGGGCTGTCGGGTAAAAATAAATGAGTATTTTGGTGTCACATATACGTTGCCGTCGCGTGTCATTCACATTTATACCATGCATGTTCATGTCTTGGGTTAACAAAGGTATTGTTTCAGGTTTATGTTGTAAATAGAATCATTGGAAAACAACAAAATATAAATAGATTTGGTTTGGAGCATGTGCAGGCTGGACCTCGAGTATCTGTCTCCCCTGAATCAACGGCTGGATCCCTTGCCCTTGGGTCGGGACGACATTAAACTAGCATTTTGGAGATAAGTTAAATATTTAATTATCAACCTTAACCCATTATTATAGCCATGCATCACCCAAAATCGCAATAAAAAAATGTGATGCTGCATAAAAATAAAAGATGTCTATTCACTTATCTGTTCTAAGACAATTGTTAAAGGTCTGGTAATCAATGTAAACAAATGAGTATTTTATTTACACATTTATTACAATTGCATACAACAGTACACAACAAAGTATAAACAGGATCATATTACATAGTTTTTACATCTATATACACATATACGGTTTCTGGTCCGCGAACAAAAAAGCAAAGGGAATGTAAGAAAATCAATAAATATAATAGTAAATACAAGTCACTTCATTCAACGTGAAATTATAGAGGTTGGTAATTTAATAGCCTACTACAATTGTGAATTCCAATATGTAAATCTTATACGTTTTGACTAGCTTTCCTTAGGTTTAAGAAATATAACAAACGATAACATTATTGATGAATAGTAGAATATAAATGTTAAATCTCATAAGTAGATCTCAGAGGCTCGTCGTTCACGACCCAGAATATAATACTAAATGCCACATTGTATATAATGTAACTTATCCTACAAATCTCTTACGGTGCTTTTTATTCAGAATATTTTTCTGTACTAAGCACCCACTTCTATCACATGCATTCCAATTCAATTATTGTAATATCAGTCGTGCGCGAGTGACTACTTTCGTGAAACTGCTATCTCTAAAAACTAATTCGTAACATATTCACTGAGGTATAGGTTTTAACCATATTAAAGGAAATGGGAGAAGAAATGGGCTTAGAAAAAGGAAATTATATTCCTAGTACTACAAATACGATCAAAAAGGATAGGAACTCTTTTAAATTAGTGATAATTTAGCTCCAAATACACTTTTATACTAAACCATTAGTCGATAGGTAGGTACTGAAATAGACTACGTATGTTCTTTATAAATAATATAACAGACATCAAAGTACAGCGAGTCTACACAGTCTAAATATTTATAGTAAAAGAAAAATTATGATTTATATAAGTTATACCTAACAACATCAATTTCGTTATGTATTGTCAAATTATTATATAACTTTGTCATACTAGTTTATTTTTTTTAGCAAGCATACTTATAACGGATAGTTTTTAAAACTTCAAAGTGGACAGTGCAACACTGTCATACAAATAGGCATATGTTATACAAAGTTCATAGAAATTCGTTCACTGTTATTTTAATCCCGTACCTACTATGTTTATCAATTTATGAATTAACTAACAATATTAACCACCTAACATCATCAGAAATGTAAATACCAAGAAATTGTAATACGCGATACTTTAATGCTAGGCATTAAATATTAGAAAGCAATGTACAAAATGAATAATACAGATATTTACACTGCAGTTTATCACAAGATGGCGATGGTTAAGGTGTTCAAAATGGCCGTCCGTTCTGTGGTCGCTCGGGCAGCTTCGGTGGCATGTTCGGCACTGGTCGACTATAAAAACAAAATTTTATGTTAAAAACTCATCTTAAAACAAATACTTGCTCATGTAATTACAATGAATACTATGGTACCTGAGCTAAAGTATCTTCGATACCAGAATAATAACTGCATACCGCAATTTGGTTACGAGTGTTCCACGAATATCGAGTTTATTTCGACGAGATCAAGCTGATAGAGAGTAAACACAAAATACGTTGCAGGTTATTACGCGTGGGAATAGGATAAAATTATATAAGATGTAATCCTGGAACGCTTTCTAAGCCAAATTTAGTATGAAAGGCGGTATCTAGTTATTTTTCCCTTATCAAAGTAAAATATATACAGAAATGTGCAAATTCGCAGAATATATTGCAATATGATGTTTATGTTTTGTATCATCTTCTCTAACTATAAAATTTTAATATTTATATAGGTACACTTTAGATTCATATTACTTTAAATCAATACAATTTTTTTTATGCACAACGGGTTTGTACTTGACCTCAATCATACCTGATGTTAAGTGAAGATCAGGTCGAAGGTGGAAATTTCTAATTTATTAAATTAAAATAGATAAAATAAAATGTAGTAATGCTTGCCAGCTATTGGGCCTCCCACATTTATTGGGACTGAGTTCGAACAGGTTTTCTAAATTTCACAGTCATAGAGAGCAAAGACGTGTTCTCGTCTGTTCTTTTTTTAAATAGTTACTTTTCGATATGTATATCAGTTACCCTTTTTTCTTGTTATTTCAAGTAATAATAATCATTAAACATTTTATAATTACTAGAGATACTATTTAGATACTAAGCATAATCATCATCTGTGGAGTAGCCAAACAATGTATATCTAATAATTAACATGTAAACAATCCAAAAAGTGGCCTCTGACGTGATTGTATGCATACAATACCATAACGAAAACAAATAAAATGGTACCAGACAAATACTCTATCACCTGGCCTCAAGCAAGAATATGCTGTGCTTGAAGAACCAGGCAACAATACCCGTGAGTCATTTAGATGCGAGGAAATTTAGAAAAAGGAAAATCAATGTGGGCAAATAAGTTTCTAGCAAATTCTTATACATTAAGGGCAGATGATAATACTAAATATAATATAATAGTCAAGCATATCCTGAAGCCAGCTTAACATTTACATGGCTAAGCTTTGTGCAACGTCTACTTACTACAAAGTGAATATATTGAACATGCCATCATAGTAATCATAATATACTACATGTAACAAGATAATTATGATAAAAATGCAATTTTATTTAACTACATTATACCGTGGTAACAACCCTTATGATGATCATAACCTATGTACAGCCGACCACACGTCAAGCTGCTCAGTATTAGTCATAAAGCATAATATTTCAAAATATGTAGCCCGGCGCGTATGGTCGTGTGTCCGGCGCATGCTGGATGGAAGATTAAACGCTACGGTTCAGGCATTAGTCCTATAATTATGTTATAGCTAATATCCAAACGCATGCATCAATCCAATTTTATTTCTAGTGACGTTACCCAAGCAAACCGCATTCTCAAGTATTTCAATAAGAACTATTACAATTACTTTTAAAACATTTTACAATTTCAGAATATTATGAATGAATAGGTACGTACTTAAATAAATAAACATTTCTTATTGAAATATAACATTACAGCATAATTCAAATTCTGCTTACCTAATTATCCTGTAGGATTATAATCCAAACAAACTGTTAGTAAGTAGGATACGAAGCCAATTGGTATAAATTTAATTGCACTACTGAAATAAATCAAACATCCTTATACACATATAGCATTTAATTACTCTATTTATACAGCATAAGATTAACAATATTCATAGACTATATCAAATCCAACAATCACTGTCTAACTTTTTTCGATGGTACTAACGCTATTAACAAGATAGAGAGAGAGTAAAACGTTATACGGCTGATTACGTTTTTACATTATTCCGCTAATATTAATAGAGCAGTGAGACAACTACAGCATTAAAATATCTCAATGTGTACGTGTAGGAACTCGGTTTACATCTATCCGTCATTAACAACCAAATCATCTGTTCTCATAGTGTCTGACGGAAATTATTCCTTTAATAATTTCAAATAACTTGAATTTGACTTATTGATTCAGATCTTCGTTTTACAAAGATAAGATGACAACTGAATGACGAACATAATCCATTTCTCACGTCAAACCACATGTTAAACAATTACATATTAACAATCTAGTTAGAGGTATGATAATCACACAGCGTGATGTTTGAGTCAAAACTATCAATTAAATCTAACGTTCGCGTTTTCAAAAGGGGCGACGACTTTTCCAAGGATATGGACATGCTCATAAATTTCATAGGTAATATTTAATGTACAATGAATTCATATCACCATCAATAAACAATCTAATAATTGACCAAAGATATTGCTAATAGCAACAATATAAGAGACAACTGCTTTGGTCTTAGCCAGTATTATAAGTACATTTATTATTTATTTTATAACACGTAAAATTTTAATCTATTTTATATACGTTGTAATAAAGCAATTTCCTCTAACCACATAATAATTTAGTAGTTTCAAATATAGAGGTCCTATAACAAAGTAGCTGGGGTATATTACTTAGTAAATGCATTAGATAAAGATGTAGACCTACAGGAGACAGAAGGGACACCATGGTGCGAGCCTGTCTCGGTTTAAGCTACTGGAACACCTAGACACCGAGTGAAAACTTGTTGCAACGACTGCCTACTACGCTCTAGCTCTACGCGACAGAGTGTCAAGTGCGCCAACATTAACAAATAACTTGTAATCTGTACATTATGTACTAAAAGTCTAGCACATTTACAAATAAAACATTATATATTATTTTGATATGCTTCAGTCTCCTGACGTTGTGGTCGGGAGCCTGCAGTGTATAATCTAATAAGCAATCAAACGTAACATTTACAATAATTTGTAAAACACATTTTAATTACAGATCCCCATAATTTATAATTAATACATAACCCGTATCGAGTCAAATACTTCATTTCGTTATACATCAGCCATAATATTTATAAAGCACTCTTGATGAATAATTTCAATAAAATTATAGATAATACTGAGCTTCATTCTTTAAAAAATTGAGATTCTACAAAATACAATTGTGTATTTGGATGAACTTTTGATTGTCATATCTCAAAGCCACGTATGGATTAATGTTCCTATGTAAAAGCTCGTTAAAAACGTACATAATAATAAAATGTGATACCGAATTTAAACAATCAAATAAATATCTTTCCGATCACATTATGCGTGCGGTTCTGTCCTACTGCGAGTCAGCAACTATTGACAAGTAACAACTTTGTACCCCAAAAACGGGTATGGATTAGTCGTAGCAACGGATTCACCAGCTGTACTCTTATAGAGAAGACGGCTAAAATGGTTCAGACTCTGCTCATCCCGCTGGATCTACTCTTTCATAGCTATCCAGCGCATTCTGCTTTTAAGAACTTCTTAAATGGCAACAGATCTTTAAAGAACCGTTTGACTAATAGTATGAGACCTTCAGTTCACATATTCTTATTACGTTAGTTTATAGTAGGATAAAGTTCTAGCCTATTCGTCGAACGATAATAATCCCGAGTTACAATGCCTTATATGTGTGAATGACTGAAATAACAATAATTGTTACCGTTTACCCACTGGTAGGCCGGATCTATTTGCATCAAGCCTTTATTATTTGTATTATAGTGAAGTGTTTTTGCATGTGCATTGAACCGATGAAACTTCAAATATCGCACCCCCGAGCGTCGTTCTGTAATGCGGTTCATAGCTTTAGCCGAATTTAGAATTCGGTCATCATCATCTCACTTAGGAGCCATGCTCTTGTCGGTGGAGATTTATGAATTATTATAATAATTATTATTTATTTATTTTATTTAGAATTAGGTACAGAACTAAAATGTAAAATAGGTGATGCAAATCTTACAGTTCATATGTAGTTCACGCGCTTGTAGTATATGCTCATACCTTACCGTACAGGTATCTTACTGACTCGTGGTAGGACAGCAGCAGAACTATTTTTTCAATATAAAATTAAAAAGTGATTTCGCATATCAGTAATCTAAATAATGTCAAAGTCACTAATACTTTAAGCTGTTTACTCTTCTACTAAAGAAAATCCATTACGATAGCCAGACGTATCAGTTTGTGTGTGATCTTCAGAACACCAGGTTTTATTACGTATGTTATCAGATTTTGAGCAAAATTTTATTGCTGTAGGTTGTTTTGAGCTACAAATTATGTTATAGGAGAAGGTAATTACATCCTTATTTATATCAATATGGTATTAATTTATTAGACTAAGGTAACGTTAGTTACGTATCACAAGCAGTTTGTAATGTAACACATTCATTATTATTTGCAAAAACACAATATGGTTAGAACGTTGACATCAAATGTCATTTTGAGGTTCACTTGGTCACAAATAAGCAACTTGATTTACATAGATTTAAAATGAATATTCCACTTAGAAATTTAGAACAGCAATGTGAATTTTATTTGAGACTCCAGTGAGTTTTCTACAGACATTTAAAATTCAATTTGAACACAAAATGGCTCGGTTAAGTTATTTCAAATAGATTATACAGGATATTAACAAAAGCATTAGGCGGAATTAATTCAGGATTTAGAATATGAACAAATTTCACAATGGAACCAACTTCACAAAAGCGACAAAAACAATCAGATGTTTCCATTTAAAAGTTTAAGTACACCGAAATGTATGGAACAGCTAACTATTTTCGCAATTTCAAGATTGGCTCCACAGTGAGAGCTGACCATTTATTTCCGTCAACCGTTTTCGTTAACATCCTGTATTATTTTATACCAATAATGTTCGTTTTTTATTTCAGGTCAGCGCAAGGCACAATAAGTCAGCGTTTGACCGCAATCACACCGAATTTTAAGTGAAGCTGATGCCGAAGGAGAATCGCGCTCACATGGAGTCCGTAATTTATTTGGAGAATTGAATAGTTTATCTCAAACAGTCGGAATACAAGAGACAATGGTGGTAGCTAGCCAGGCGGACATTTAAAAATGCCCTACCATCAACCCAACCTAGTAGGGTCTAAACATATACACCGCTGGAAATCGAATCCAATTAAATTTTAAATATCAATGGAATCACGTACGAGTGCGATCTTCTGATCTCATAATATTCAGGAGAAAATTACAAATCTTGTACTTAACAGTCGTTTTATAGAAATATCCAAGTGCACGGGACGTTCATTGTTGATTACACAAACAAAAAGCTGGTACTTGTTAGTGCTATGAACACATCACAACATTCACACCAAAAACATTGTGCAAGCGAAGTTTACATAAACTTCACTTCCACACATTTTATGGTATTGAGTGTTGTTGATACAATATTGTTTTACTGTTACAGGAAATATTATACAGGAATGGGAATCAAAACCATTTTGATGGAGACCTCCAGTCAAAATGATGATGATTGTGACACTGATTGACCAGATAAAAGTGACTGTGCCTATGATATCCGGGGCGGAAATAAAGTTGTATATTTTCACATATTGTTTACAATTAGTAATATTTTTAGTAACCTTGCCGATTTCCATATTAATTCCTTCCCATAAATACATACCGACGCCTTAGCATCGCAAGCTATCACTTCATTTTCCAGGCACAACCTTTCTTAAATTGCCAAACTTGTGTTAGGTCACAGACTACTGCAACTCAACACGCAAAGTTAGCTTAACCTCGTCGCTGTTTACATAGGACAATTTGTGGTAGAGCAGATAAAAATAAGCAACATAAGAAGAGCGACAGTCGTTTAACATAGTTACAGTTGTTAACAACATCACGTTTTAGGTGCGTGGCGGGTACGGGCAGTGTGCATTGTTTACTTGAATCTGGCGAAGGCGGAGTTGAGTTCGTTGATGGCGGCGTTGGTGACGGCCTGACCGACCGCCTGGTTGACCTGCTGGCGCATGTGCGGAGGCAGTTGGTTCATCGCGCCCGCAGCCGCGCCCACCGCGCCCGTGCCGCCCGGACGCCTATAGTTTATATTCACAAACGTGTAAATAAAGCCCTCAGTTGTACCACAAATGTTTGTCCAATCAAACATGTTGTTCACTCCCATTCGGCAGACCCAGGGCTAAGTATTTTCATTTTTATTGTCGCTTTAGCTAGTAAGTGCAGGAACAACTGTGATGTGTAAAATTAGTTTCGAGTAAGTGGTTACTTTCACAACATTGCAATTGTTGAGGCGTCATCTTGTGAGCTAGTTTCAACCTAAATTGATTGTTTAAATATCAGTAAATTGGACAGTTGTTATTAGACCAATGTAGTAACTTCTACAAACCTGCTCGTGAACATGACGCCTTAGAGAAAAAAAAGTAAAGACTCACAGCCTCTCTGTAAGACATTTTTGAGAGTAATGTAACCGCCATAATCAATAATCTACACCAACAATGATACAAATAGGTATAAAATAATTCTTACAGCGGAACTGCGAATTGTTTTCATAGCTCACATCAATTATAAATACCGTCTAAACGAGATTTTACTTACACAGAAAGTAAAGTACGTTTGCACACACAAATTATCTAGAAACCAGCGTCATTGGCGTGCAATTACTATAAGGACCAGAAAGAAAAGAAAATAAAGTATCACAATAAACACCTACTGAAGACCACACACAATTTTTGTCATAACTAAAACATGCAGTGCGCTGACTCCGATATGAATATAGATTTTACAACGACATTTTGATCCCCATGTTAAACTTGTTAAAACAATCTCACAAAAATAGGTTAGTTTGGTTCAATGGAAGCTGTTCATCGACCCTTATCCAGTTGATTACATCACGCTGATTTATTAATAAATAGACATGTATAGAATTTGCCTAGACACCTATAACCTATTGTTGACAATCTCACTGTAGGCAGCCGATTAGTTAAACTTCGATGAGACCACAACCTACTTACATTGTCAATATTACAATACATTACACAGTTATAAATATAATATAGGTATAATTATGTAATTATAAAAATATTCAATTTAACATAACTTTGAGAGAATTTACAGAGTAATTAAACCTCATGAATATAAGGCTGCCTACGGGAGATTTAATAAGCAAAATATTACTTTGTAGGTATGCTACGAATTTACGAATACATTAAAAATTTCATTATTAAAGTTAATTGTTTTTGGAAGCAACATTCTTTCAGACGTATCATAAGTATTGATATTTTACATAACTAATAATATTGTATATAACATATGTATAATTATTTATAAATTTCTAGACAGTTGTTAACTTACTACAATTGATATTCTCTTTTAAAGCATAATTATAATATAAATAAATGTGCAACTTAAATATAATGTTTGGCTACACGAAGTTTTACCTTTACTATGTGAAATATTGACCGGGACAAGATTTTGAATGGAAACAGGAAAACAAGTTTGAATGCTCACAGCACAGAGTCAACGAATAACTTACAGAAAGCGTAAATCTACCACAGATAAGTGCTTCTTAGCTTACGTCAACTGTACCAAGTTAACAGGCCATCAGTTAGTACCTTAAGTTGTTACGTAACTTATGTTACTTAGTTAGTTAGTGGGCACGCGCCGAGGCCGCGAGTTTAGCGCCGTCTGCGAAAACAACCACACACACTCAACTTGGCACACAAGTTCCTACGACAAGTACTGTTGGATAAGAGGTGTTCCAGAGTTCCCACAGTGGTTGGCTCTCAACTTGCAATAGTATGTCGTCCAATAGGTTTTCTAAAATGAAATCATGATAAATGAAAACTTGACTCGCAAAAATAGAATGATCATGATTTTATGGCCTATTAAATTTAATCATCATTAAAGTTTAATCACAATTTATAATCATAACAAAAATGTAACTTTAAAGTTGAATTTCGCTACATTACCGGACCGCAACTTGATCGTAATCATATCGATTACGCTAATAAATGATTTCTTCTACAGTATGCTTCAAGAGTTTTAGGTTCCTGTATTAAAAACAGGTACGCAAAGTGTAATTGTAATAAAATTGTATATTAACAAGTAATCTAAATTAGCTTTTCTGCATAGTTCAAGGTTGTGGGAAAACGCTACAGACATACATACCATTCTTTACATACCATTTTTGTTCAACGGAAGCGAGTTATTCGCGCAACTTAGAAATTAGGATCTAAAGCGTCTAAATGAATAATGGCATCTCAATACATTTATGGGAATTTGTTATATACAAAATAAAATATAACCTCGTAAATCACAAAAAATACTAATATCCACTATGTTAATACAAGCAACAAAAATCAGCTATCCATTTATGTTCGCAGACTACGTTGATATACAACATTTAGCCTTTGATAAATATCACTATTATTAAACGCAAATTCAATCAATTAAAATTGCATGGAACTAGCTGCTCGACTGTCAAGTTGTTTTTTTGATTCGTGTTAGTACACGCGGGTTATAAGTAAGTCTCGCTGCGTTTACTCTGGTAATATCTGGTAAAATATACTTATTTTAAAAAAAATTGAATTTCTTGGGCTTTTTCTCAGAGACTAAATTCCGAACTAACTTTCGAAATAGCTTCAAGAACTGACTAATTTCAAGTGTAAATTCTATTTAAGAAATAGAGAATGATTCACAAAATACTAGCTGAGCACCGTTCTACTGGAAGGTGTCACCAGCAATACCATAACCGACTAATCTCAAAGAATACAAAAAGTATATATTTTTTGGGTTCGTCTTTACTATTACGAACATGTTAAAGTCCAGTGTAGTTAAATTAAAACCTTTAAAGATGCTTGTTGAGAACCACCACACAACCATATCCCATTATGTAAAGTTCCCAATATATAATTGTTTGTTTCCCATAATATATATACTCATTAAGAATAATCTTCAATGAAAATAATACTGTAGCAATATTACATATATATTATAATATTAAGCATATACTAATAACGATTATCAAACGCAAATTATGGCTGTTACATCACCCACACAAATGCTTAAAACGTTAAAGCAAAGCTGACACACGGACAGACAACATTGTGTTAACAGGAAGCCACAGTTATCAATAACAATATTAACCATTTCAACAAGTATGGACACTTAAATTTTACACATACAAGTCGTTTAAAATATCGATATTGAACAAATTAATATCATGTTCGAGTCCACGAGTGGTTATGTTTTTCGAGTCGCTGACAACATATTTTTAAAACATGTTACGACGCAAAATGACAAAAATAAACATGTTCACATATGTATGTATATCCCAGTCCGATGTTGCAACCTTAGACATGTTATTATATTGGCAATGAAGATGTAAACTGTAATGATTTCACCCCCAGTAAAACATTAAAATACAATTAAAGTCTTAAAATATGTGTAGTCATGGAGCAATATTATGGAACCGACCGAAGAAGTTTAATTAAAAAAAATGTGTGGCGCAGCCCTATGATGTTAGTCGAGTCAAAGCGCCATGGTGTGCCTGCTCATCGACAAGTCACAACTCCGTTTCTCTTCCCCTAGCTGAGGATTGACAAAGATGTGGTATCATTCGAATTAAATCACTGGTATTAATAGTGCTTAAAAATGAATACCTATCCTCTCACAAAGATCCGATCAATCAAATTGACGCAAATCTCACGCGATACCAAGGTTATCTCAATTGACACCGCATGCGTCCCGCGCGGGATTCGCTTCAATTCGAACTGTAAGGGAAATAGTCACGGTAGGATTTCCATACCAAAGAAATGAAACCAATGATGTCATTTATTGCTTTATGACATTATTATTGACACGGGCGTAGGCAGGGTTAATTTCAGAGGGATGCATCTAAAACATTATGATCTAAAGTATATCTGTTAACCCTCTTAATTCATAAGGAGGTATAAGTATGAGGTTAGTATTTAAGGCACAATACATTTACCCGCAGTCTCCACACAGACACTTGGTTTTTTTTTTACTTTTCATGAAGTTATTATTCACACAGCATAGAGGCTAAAAATTAATTAAAGTTTTATAGTCAATAGTATATTTTTATGTCTGTGTATTTTACCTCCGACGCACATGAATGAATCACATTTTATTTCAATCCGCTAATAGATATTTGTGCCATTCCCTAAGGCGTAATTTGCGTCATCAAGAAACGAGTATTTCTTTGGTCGGAAACAATACATGGAACATCATTATCCAGATTATCAATACACAACAAATACTTTGCCAAAATTGTGATATTGCAGGTTACAACTAGAGATCTGGGATGTAGAGTGAGTGGCACAAAGAACCATAATGTATGGTACTGTACCATTTACAGTTCCCGGTCATTCAGTTGGCAATTCGGGAAGCAGAAAGTGGGACCGAAAGCTGAATTTTATGTGGCGTTATTGTTATACTATACAAAATCCAAAATATCCGAGCTTCTCTTTTAGCTTCCTGATATGCCAACTAAGTCGCCTAGATCTGTAGTATCACGATTATGTTAGAACCTTCTAGATAGATACTTCTGATATATACTATATACGCATTAATGTTACAATCATGCAGAAAGCTTTATCATTTTCTCAGTAGTTCAGAGTTGTTGCTCCACTACTTTTGCATGGAAACCCATTCGTGCTATCCTTATACTACGTTTACACCTAATGAGTGTTCATACTAGACAGTACCCACACTGAGCTCGTCGCAATTTCTAAATGTGGATAGAGTTCGGAGGAATAGAACTGTAGCAGATTTAGACCTGGGCACCTACGCGGGTACATAATTGCGAACTCGAGTGTTAAATTGTAATATGACTTTTCCAGTCCTTATTCTTCCGAGCTCTAGATTTTGCTAAAGAAACGGTGAATTGGCGCAAATCGTGAAACTGTGGAATACCGAGTCAATTTTACCGCATCTGCACGCGCATTTACACTCATTTCTGAAGACTTAAGAGTAGTGCCAATCATCGCCATGTCATGTACAAACGCTAACGCTTCACCCCTCGCAGTCAATTGTCTGTCAAAGATACGCTATGTATTGACAGGCAATAAGCTACGAGAATGTTCGGCAATAATGCAACGGTCCCTGCCCGCAAAGTTCATATTCTAGTCAACAAAAAAACTTATTATATCAAAGTATACAATCAAAGATAGAAAATCTCAGTGCGTGTACCATCGCAGACGAACACAAGTTAGATGGTTGGTTGATTTTAGTCATCGGCCACACAACTAATAGACGCCTATCGTTTGATTTACAGTAGCATATTAATTCTACCAACTCGTTGAGGTATGAGGAAGGCGCAGCATTCAAATTAGTCCTAGAAAAAGTTTATTTACGTGAGCCAATCAGAGTGTATCCAATAGGCCAACAGGACGAACTAATAACTGTTTCTTTTTTTTATCTTGCTATGTTCGTATGCAAGTTGTATGTTTCAAAATTTGCAAGTAAAATTAGAACCTTACCTAAGGAGCTTAAATTTTCGATCAGTTCTGATGACAATACATTTATATGATAGACATGAACTGATGCTGCAGCCAGGATCTTCTGCTCACGAGGGGAACTCCTTAACGGTTAATAACACGGATGCTAGTTACACAATGAGTTTCGCGATGACCTGGACCTCCTCTACGGTTACAAAATTTTGCACACACGGTTAGACCAGAATAAAATGTAATAATCATGATTGAGCGTTAAGAACTTGTTTTTAAAATGTAAAGCTTATTCCTGATATGCCGACAGATGCACCTCGTCTGTTATTAGGAGTCTATTGTCTGTGTGGTTCATGGCCTTACGAGTCTATGGGCTGTGTGATCGATGGGGTGGGTGATCTGTGATTGCAGTGTAGGTACTCACGTAGGTATGAGGGGCGCAGGGAGGCCGCCGCCGGGGGCCGGGCGGCCTGCGGGAGGTGGCGGGGCCGCGCCGCCTGGCCGCGACGGGAGCGGGGGGGCGGGGCGGCCGGTGCCCGCGCCGGGGGGCGGGGGTGCGCCGCGCTGACCCACGGCACCTACATCAAACGACGTCATCGATATAAGTCACTCAGGCCCTTATTACGAATGTTACTCAATCAGAGATCGCTTGAGGACAGTTAAATAGAGACGGCTTTATGTAACTTGTATATCGGCATCTCTAACTATGCTCAAGGGCAGATCTACGCTTGAGCAACATTCTGAAATACGGCTCTTAGTGTCAGTGTTTACTGAGACTGTCATACATTCTACATTCTATCTACGAGTATGTATCATACCTTGCTGCGCAGGCGTAGCGCGACGCGGACCACCGGGTGAGGGCGGCGACAGTCGAGGGTTGGAGTCCAGCCGGCTCTCGAGCCAGTCGTTCTTGACGGGCGGCGGCACGGGCGTGCTGACCGTGGCCATGGACACGTCGCCGATTATATGCAACGCCTCCTTGCACGCGTGGTACATACGGAGCATCTCCTCACGCTTCTGCGCCTCCTCAGGCGACTCCTCCATCATTTGGGACTGAAATAAACGAGTTATTGTTATTAGTGAATGGAAGTCGACAATGGGTTCTCAAAAGGCGCAGCATATTTTAAAAACTGTCAAAGAGTCTGTGCCAAAAGAGAACCTAATATTAGATTAAGCAATACTGACAGGTCTGTTTCTGCACAGCTCTACCTACATTCATATTAGTACTTTTAATGTGTCATATTTCATGACGACTCAATTTTGCATATATTTGTACACTGACGCCCGAATACTCAAAAGTTCCTTAAATATAAGAGCCTCTTAAATATCGTGGTGTCACTTTGATGTCGTGGATATTCAAAGCGAAGGGCTCTTTAAAGTAAGAATTTATCGGATCGTAGCAAATGGAAGTCTGTTGTCTCTGCCTACCCCAACGGGAAACAGGCGTGATTTTATGTATGTATGTACAATAGTGTAAAAATAAAATCATATTTTCGACAGTGTGTCCCGGAGCATAAACATTCACACAGCAATATATACTGCCTGTCAGATTCACCAACGCGAATGTCAGACAAATATAGCAATCTGAATGTCAGACAAATATAGCAATCTGAATGTCAAGCCAATTACGTGCATTTCGATTCCCCGTTGATGCTTGTCGGATATGCGACACGGTTTAAAATTAAGTTAATACGAATTTGGACATTTAAATAATGTCAGTAGAGTTTCTATATTTATACCAGGGTATTGCTTACCTACTACTTGGACTAACTCTTGACGTACTTGGACAAATTGCTATTATATTAAATATCCGACGAAAAAAACAGTATCTTAGTAATGACGACCGGCTCGTGTAGTGGATAGTGAACCTGTCAGCGAAACCAACGGTTGCGGATTCGAATCCCGCGACGGGTAAATGTTTGTGTGATGAATACGAACATTCATTTCCCAGTCATGGATGTTTATATAAATATTTATGTATGTTTCACCGTTATCTGGTGTCCATAGTCCAAGCTTTGCTTAGTTTGGGACTAGATGATTGGTGTAGGTGTCCAAAATATTTATGTTATTTATTTATTTAATGGGTGGTTTAAAGTATTCAGACGCTGACTAATTAAAATATTTTGCTAATAAATGGCACAGGTCTGTGACTACTAAGATATAATATACCAATACAACTCTGTTAACTGACTTTTACTCCATTTTATCTAGCTAGCAAACAATCTTACATTAATTTTATCTACATATAAATTATACATGGTTCTTGTGATTCTACATAAAGACAATTACTCGTGTACGTATTATGAATAGTATCACTAACAACACAACTTGCGGTGAGTCTCATAGCAGATACAATCCCATCGTCATCCTTTGGAGAGATGTTCTGTAATGGCCAATTAAGGGTGCATTTACAGGGCGAGCTGGCAACATCACTATTTTAAGAATAGTTTTACGTGTATTAATATGCATTAAATTACATAATATAGTCAAAACGGTTACTAACTCTTTACATTTTGATGGTAGCACTTAGGAGTTTTTAGGGTTTCCGGGTCAGTACACTTACACCTTCAGTCTCATCTTCACTTAACAACTGCCTTTAGATTATATAACTAACTTCATCAGTATCGTTATCGATTACGTTGACCAATGAGAAACAGTCAAATTGCCAAGCGAGCGATGAGCCAACCAATCACATGTCAGAACATAACCGATGTCGATGAAATTGAACCCCAGGTGTGATTGGGGTTAAGTGCTAACCCGTGCTTAAAAATAAAAGAAATATTGTTGCACATACTCGCAGCCCCGTCTAGTTCCACACTAAGCAACTAGACTTGTATTATGAATACAAGGTGGTTGGTATACTACAAAAATTCCTTTTTTTTTGTAAATAAATACATGTATAAATGAAACACATCCATAACAACTACACCAAACAGATCATCAAGATAATATTGAACTATAGTTAATAATCAAGAAAGTATACGGTGACGAGGTGAGTTATAAGTATATCTAAACCACTGGAACCCTAAGTACTACTATCAAAATATGTAGAAAGTAATTATATACTCGGTATTAATCGTATCGACCACATTATGCAATTTCATGCGTAGTCAAAAAATACACAGAAAAATACGACGTTGGCAGCTTGTTGTAAATGCATTCTTAAGATTTAAGAAAAAAGAGAAATACAATAGAAAAACAAATTAAAGTGACGGGTACATTAAACTTGTCGAGAGACAATTTTACGGCTTTTAAATTTTAAAGTTACGGCCCTTAAACATACATATCAAAAACCGTTTCATGAAGTTAGTCCTTGTGTTTATCAATCTACTATTCTGCGTTTATATACAGGGCGTCCCAAAGTTATGGGACATGAAGGGGAAGTACCTTAAATATCGTAGATAGTGAATTTTGCTCAAAGAAGACTTTATGTTATTTTTAAAAGTTAGTAATTCTGCATTCATAGATTTTCTAAAAATTACTTGCTTCGGCTGGGAATCGAACCGACTTAAATGTGAAAAAAAAACACCCTACTTTTATGATGCCAATCGAAAGAATAGCTAAAAAATAATAACTCTGCCTAAGTAACATAGTATTTTAAAAGAAAGGAACAACATAAAATGATTGAGTCAAATTTCAAGAAAGTTATTTATTGCCGACGACGTTCGAAAAGTAGCGATATTATCATTCCAAAGATAGCATTGATTATTCGTAAATAAGTACCCACTTCATAAAATAGGTACTAACATAGTTTTCCTTATTATAAGTGCACGTGTAGATGAAATGATAAAACTTGTATTTCAATACGTCCTCTGTAAGCTAGACAGAAGGCAAATTAAAAACAAAAATAAATAATTTATAATTTGAAAATGGAACAGTTTATGACAGCGTTTGTTTGAATGCATACTTTTTAAGATATTTTAAAAAGAAGTGATATTTTTAAATGTTGTTCTTAAATTTGAAAATGGAACAGTATGTGCGAGCGTTTGTTTTTCGGATATTGATCTGTTTAGTCTCAATTCACTTACACAAGTGTTATTGTGTTAATTTATTGCGAACATGGCATATCAAGTAAGTTTTGATCTAATGGAAGCATATTTTTTGAACGATAAAGATATCTCTAGAAGTTTGCGGTGGTATGGCGTAAAATATCCTGATAGACAAATACCGTCTCGTAAAGTTTTGAAAAGGCTTGTGAACAATTTGAAAACTCTGGGACGTTTCGATAAACGCCCAAGAGAACCACAGCAAGAAAACCATACGATCAACGACGAAGAACTTGGTATTTTAATTTACTTTTCGGCTTTTCCGAAAGCGTCGGTGAGAGAAGGAGAACATGAAATTGGAGTTTCAAAAAGTAAAATACACCGTGTATTAAAAAAACACGGTTTTAAGAGTTATGTTGAAGGACGATTGGTTCAAAAATTACTTCCGGGCGATACAGAAAGGAGAAAAAATTTCTGTCTTGATATCCAGGCACGATTGCTCGAAGATCCAAATTTTTTGGATAATATTATTTGGACAGACGAATCTAACTTTAGCAATAACGGTATGTATAACCGCAACAATAATCGTATTTGGTCTAAAGAAAATCCCCTACGAGTGACTGAAACTAATAACCAAGTGCGTTTTTCACTCAACTGTTGGTGCGGACTTTTAAAAAACCGGGTTTTCTTAATCCATTTTTACCAAGGAACCTTGAACACAGAAAAGTATTTAGGAATACTTCAAATTTTAAGGGATAAGATAAGAAACCATTCCGCGGCGGAGCAAGAAAACTTAATTTTCCAACAAGATGGAGCTCCGGCTCATAATAGTCGGAGAGCAGCAGATTTTCTAAATGAATGTTTTCCTACATGGATTGGTACAAATGGACCGATTAGATGGCCGGCCAGATCCCCGGACCTCACACCATTAGATTTCTTCTTTTGGGGATACGTGAAAGATATGCTATACAAAAAGCGATACGAGAACGTAGGCGAGTTGCAAACAGAATTGTGCCATATCACATCGAGTGTTCACCATAAAATGATTAGAAAATCAACAGGCAGCGGGCTCATTAAAAGATTGGCGATTTGCGTAAGACAAGAGGGATCACATTTTGAGCATTTAATTAATTAATTTACAAAAAAATACCTACTTAATTGACTACGGCAGTTTCATGTATGTTTTTTATTTGATTAAAATGATTAATTTCACGTTGTTCCTTTCTTTTAAAATACTATGTTACTTAGGCAGAGTTATTATTTTTTAGCTATTCTTTCGATTGGCATCATAAAAGTAGGGTGTTTTTTTTTTCACATTTGAGTCGGTTCGATTCCCAGCCGAAGCAAATAATTTTTAGAAAATCTATGAATGCAGAATTACTAACTTTTAAAAATAACATAAAGTCTTCTTTGAGCAAAATTCACTATCTACGATATTTAAGGTACTTCCCCTTCATGTCCCATAACTTTGGGACGCCCTGTATACAGCCGAAGTAAATATCATGTTTCTTTAATTTAGTTAGTGAAATGTGGATTGATTATCGAACAGTCAATTACTTGCGTGGGGCAGTCGCATTGGCCATTTGTTTTCGATTAGCGAAGTTAAGCAATGACCACTAGTGGTATTTTATTACCAGTGTTGCCGTGATTCGGATGGCACGTTAATTAGTAGGTCCCGGTTGTTTTCAATTGAAGGCAGTCGTTAAGCCAAGTCAGTGGTCTAGGGGCAGCTTAACGACACTGACTGTGATGTGGCCATTAGTCTGGATAGATTATGGTCCATATCCTCTCCCAATGAGAGGTGGCTGTGCCCCAACAGCGGAGATGTGTTAGGCAAATGATGACAGTAAATTACCTGATCGCCTGATGCGTAAAGATGCGCTAGCAATTCTCCATTGATGAAGTCTTTGGCGTTATTGATAATCAACATCATTATGGTCTTGGGCACGAGGTCCCGCGTGGTCTTCGTCACAATGCGCATGTACGAGTCCACCAGATTGCGGATAGTCTCTACTTGGCGCTCGAGTTGCGGGTCCATGCTACTTGTACCAGCGCTATCTGAGATCTGTGAAAAATAATGGTTACGCACCTCATTAAACAGCTTTATGTGTTGCTCAAATATACTGTGTATTTATTATACAATGGAAAGCAGACCGTGTGAGTTTACCGAAGCCATAGCACGAATTTCTTACTTTAATTTACACTCCCTGCTGGTTATCATGAGTTTCCTCAAACAATTCACCTGATATGACGTAATCATAAATTGGAAAGTCGTGCTAAGCCCACAGTGGCACTGTACATAATAGCGTAACTTACGTGAGGCTTATACGAAACAATCTAGGTTAGCAGCAATATTTTATGAAATGTGCAAGCATTTCCTGCAACTACACAGTACAAACAGCAGATTAACTTCTAAAGCCAAGAGGAGTGATATAATGTTATTTACTATCTCTCAAATTTCGTTAATGTGACATTTGCCCCAAGTCAACGACAAACGCAATGCTTAATATGTAGATTAATGTATATCCAGTGATATAAGTGAACCCAGATCATCAACGTGTACGGCATGTACCCAACGATACTTAAAACCCAGCAACAATGCAAAGGAAACACAAAGTTATAATTTAAATGGTTATTTTTGTAGCATGTCAAAAAAAACTGGCTATCAATAAACAGTTCCTTGAGTTTTAGAGGATGCATTGTTAACCACTACTACTCACCTTTGTCCCAAGATAACATTGGTTATATAAAATAGATCCACATATACATAAATCGTGCGATTAGATGATGAAAAGAAAACAAGTGACAACCAAAACCAAAATTGATATGAGAGCCTAAGCTTCCTTCCTGTGGTTTCTGATTTTTAAGTTTTTACTTGCAGGTAGTCTTGACATAAAATTATATGCCATGCAATCAACAAATGGTATGAATGAAAAATATCTAAAAAAAAATACTCCACATCACCTCTGTACAAAATTTCAAATCCATCAAACAAAATTTTAAATACCAGTGACTTACTCTTTCTTTATTTTCACCCAACCCCGGTAAAGGCGGAAATAACTAAAAATAAAAAAAAAACACATTCATGCTGTAACCAAACTGGATACAAAGTCAAGCTTTTTGGAAACCTTTGCATTGTACCTTTTTATGCATGACAGCATTTTGATTACTTTATTTTACCTGACTGGTAATTCATTGTTTGACTTATTATAATTAATATTAATTGATGAGAAGTTACTACGCTGTTAAATTCATGTAGTAAGTGTGATGTGACGCAAGAAACGAAGTGCAGGAAATACGTAAAAATTATCGACCACCGAATGATAAATCCAATACAAACATAATATGCAAAAATAAACAGATTCTGATCATTTTGTAATATTCCAAACATCCATCGGAACTAGGAAGTCATGAACACAGGGCTATGGATTAATTGAGGTTTATGGATATTTGAAAGTTACATTACAATAAAACAGGAACCAATAGTATTTGTCTGAACTGCAATTATAACTCGATGGTTACACAAACACAAATAAATTAGCACTCGTTACATGCCTTAACGCTATGTTAGTACAAAAATGCATTTCAAGAATGCCGATATGCTTTAAACTTACAAAATATTATACTTCCATAAAATTCAACAAAAAATTAATTTAGAAAAATTCTTGAAATTCACTCCCTGGGTTAAGTGTAAACAAAATGAATTTGATATAGACAAAATGAACAGTGAATCTATATGTTCCTATGTTTGTGTAATGCCGACAAACCTCAGATCCTTCACTCTGCATCGCACAACAAAATAACATATTAATGTGTAAAATAAAATAGACATTATAATACAGTAAAATGATTGAAAACCAACTATTGTTCATAAACATTATAGCACCTTAAACAAGCTATCAAAAAGAAAATATTTTTAAAGTAAAAGAATATCAGTGAGAGGGAAATAAAAAACCACAGGTAGCAGGCAGCCTCACCTCGTCACCGTTGGCAGCTTCAGACGTCTTCTCAGGGTACACTCCCGCGCGGAGGAAAGACGCCTTCCATGAGTCGACATCATCTTGATTCTCGCACGATAATTCTAGCTGTTTGTAGTCCTATAGACAATAAATATAAGCTGCAATGATTGGAACAGAATGTTGTAGAGTAAGATCACATGATTAAACTCAAAGACATGGCATCTTCAAAATCATTGAAATGTTATATAACATGTATCATCTACAGCCCGTAAACATCCCACTGCAGGGATATAGGCCTTCCCTCGTATAATGAGGGAGTATGGGCCATAGTCCACTACGCTGGCCCAATGCGGGTTGAGGACTTCACATGCCTTAAAATTTTTATTTCTCAGGCATGCAAGTTTCCTTACGATATTTTCCTACACCGTATAAGAGCAGTCGGATATATATATATATGTTCCCATATATAATAAATAGTATAATGTAAACATTCCTCCTCTCAGCTATTGCTGTGCCCATCAGGGTACACAATTGATACTTTTAAATAGTTTGACATCATAACCAACATTGTGGAACGCAATAAAGAATTTGAATAAACTAAGCGCTGATGCCGCAAAAATATATGTGCTATATATCGTAGGAGGTTTGCTGTAAAATCAATACGGAAGCAAATAAACAAACAATGTCGTAGAAATATTTTTGGGAAATAAGTCGACAACACGACGGGCAGTGCCAATGGCTAATTTTAAGAAGCGCACAAAAAGTATAACAAGAAATTTTATCCTTATCGGTCCGTTCAGAAATCATAACGTAAAATGATTTTAATCATTGTTAGTTGTCTTGTCCACACATGCCATGGGAAGGACTCCACAGACAAAAGCTTTGCTCTTAAATATGAAGAAGTCAAAAAAGTCTAATTTTAGTTTCGGCCGTATGCCAGGCGAATCGATACCACTGTCAATTTTAAATTACCTTATAAACGTTGCGACCCTCAGGGTTGAAGAGCGCGAACATGTGCCGGCGCGACATGAAGCCCTGCTCGAGGTCGCGTAGTTTCAACCCGTCCAAAGGTAGCATGTACTTTTTCTCGCGCTCCTCTTCATCCTTGTACCACGAGATGCTCTCAGAGGTCAGTACGAACCAGTAGTCGCGGGAGCCACCTGGAGATATGACGAATCAAAATGATGACCTTACGAAAGTCACGTATACACGGCCTCGCTCGCCCAGCTGAGACAACTCAGCCATTAGGCTATTACTATTACCGTGTAATTTTTGAAGAGTACCTTCACCGTGATTATCCATGTCGTATCTTCAATCTCTTTGCCCTAGTCCTAATTTATTTGTGGTCGGCGTAGTACGTCTTTTTCTTCCAATCTCCTCTACGTTACCTCATCATTCACGCCCTTTTATTTCATATCACACCTCACACAATCCATCCATTTCATTTCATTTCGTTTCATCCCTCCTCATAACATGTCCATACCAAACCAAACGATTTTCTTTCAATGTTTCTGTCGCGGGTGCCACCTTTAAACTTTCATTCATCACTCCATTTATCCATGTCTGTTGTTATGCTACACATGCCTTCACGCCGAACAAATTATAGTCAAAACTCAGTATTTACACGTATATCAAAAAATTACAACAGTAACTTTGCAGATTTTGACCCCTTCATTAACTCTAAAGACTACTTTAAAGATAGGATAACTAATAAACTCTTTGTATCCAATTACTAAGTGGTTATGTTAATGATATATTGACTGAATATTTATATACTTATACATATAGATAATATTAATAATTATTATATTATTATAATTACTCTAACATGTCTTCATACATTACCCTTTTATTATAACATGTAATATGCTATTTACAGTGTAAATCTTTTTGATCATTCAAACACGTATCATACACTCCCTCCACACACACACCCACACATATACTCACCCACACATATACACACATCATACCACCATACATGCAATATGGAAGCATATCTGTTACTTAGTTTTTATTTTTTTTGATAATATGTAGAAGCCTGTAATAGCTGTACATACATCTACTCAATGCATGGGACTGTCATGTCTAGAAGGACTCAAGTCCCTAAATTAAATAAAGATTAAAAAAAAAAAAAATCTACTCAATGCTTTGTTTTACCAACAATGTATCGCCGTTGGCTTCTCCTAAAGAAATAAATAAATAAACATTCTCATCTCTGTTGCATACAATTTTCTTTCAACCGTCTTCTTCATGGCCCAACACTCCGATCCATACATTACGACAGGTAATATTACGGATTTATACATTTTGCCCTAAAGGGCAACCTGTAAACCTATTAAAACCTTAGGGGCATCCGTGAATCACATATTGTGCCGCTAACCTATCGCTACTTCATCCAACCCGCGATGATCCGATTTGTGACGTCCGTCGATCTCACCATCCGCTTGTACGAGTGACCCAAGGTCCGGAAGTTAGCGCAGCTTGGTAAGGATTTGTTGGCAAGAGTTATGGACACAAGACTTAAAGTGCCGCCGAAATCGCAAAACATGTATTCCGTTTCGCTTCTCCTCACTTTCAAACCAAAACTCTTGTCTTTGTCGCCATTCCTCCAATCTGCTTTGGATCTCGAGACCATTTTCGATTACCAGCACGTCATCAGCGAACAGCATACATCAAGAAGTCTCTTGCTGTATGTCCGACGTGATAGCGTTTCGTTCGTCCGACCGCTTTTCCATTCTTTATTCCACTTACGGCTCTCCTCACTTCACCCACGCTAGCTTTTCTCACTAGTCCTATATTCACTAGTTTTTTTCAAGCACACCACTCCATACATTCTTTTCATTCATCAACCTTTCAAAATATTCCATCTATCCTTAATTTTCTCATCGTCCGAAAGAACCTCTCCTGCTTACACACAGTTTTAGTGAGCGGTAAAGATTTTTCTGGCCTTCCGGCGTATCGAAGCTGGCATATAATTTACCCTGGGCTTACGCTCTTGCTATGGCAACGGCTTTCTTCTTCCACGCATCGTATTCTGTTTTCTTCACTTCATCTTCTTTTCCTTTAGGATACTGTGTACTTCTTCTGACGACCACCATGTATCCCTATCTATCACTACATTCCCTTTCGACTCTCCTAATATGCCTCTCGCTGTACTTCTGATATACCCTGCCATCTCATTCCAACATTATTAATTCGTTCTCATATTCTTAAATGTTTTACGAATAGCATAAAATTTATTGTGCATTAAATATTGATACGATTTAATTCTCTGTTGGTGTAGTTCAAAGCTAATATACCTACTATCTCTTGATCTAACATGATCTATGCATAGAGGGTGTAGAAATGGATGTTATCATTTATGTCCTCCTCCCCTTCCCTCTCATTGGGGTGTTTGTATTAATTTGTATAGAAAAGGTCAGCTCTTTCAATCGAAATATCGCATGAAACCGATAATGTTAGGAAACCTAAAAAAATTACATTATCCTATTGTTTGCACAATGACCAACCTTTCATAATGCCCAAGTTGTGTATGCACATGTATCCTTTTCTGATAACCTGGTTACCGAGCGCACGGTGCCCTGATTTCGTTGAACTCTCCGATTGGTTTTGAGCACTGCAATAAATGTATATAATTAATTAAAATAATACAATAATAAACAGCTTCCAAATACGTATGTAGCATCTTTAAGTTAAAAGGACCAGTCAATAGTGCAATATGGAGAGGCTTGACTCCACTGCTCCCATTGTAACTTAGCAGCACAACACTCAGAATGGCGCGATCTGGTCAAAAGGCGAGACCTCGCCGCAAAACTTGACAAATGAAAATTCTGACAACACGCAACCATCAATTGTAACCACGTGGACAGTGTTCTCACGTGCCCTCAGTGCACACGAGAGTTTTTCGCCAAGATTGGCTATAATAGCCACCTTTGAGCGCATCAGTGCCGAACCACTAATAGATTTATGAAATCTGAGGCGGTCGCCAAGGTAGAATTCAAAAGACAGCATCATCATCATGCAAAGCAGAATTAAAGGACTTCAGCATAATTAAAGAAAGAATTTAATGTGAATACGAGTTTAGCAGATATTGATTGGCGCAGTTGCACACACTAATCAATCAAGTAAGCAACGTTTGGTGCAATGAAGGGGATGGGTGACTGCCAATTCCATTTTCATATTTCGGTTGTTTTCAATTGAAGGCTGCCGTTAATCCTTTCCAACTTGCACTCCGCGTCTATGGTCACTTTATGGTCTATTCCCTCCCCTAATGAGAGTAAGCCACGCCCTCGCAGTGGGGACGTAAGGCTGTTGTTGAAGGCGGCTTAATTTGGTAGACTGGCTGTCTTACCTCAAACAGGAGGAACACAAAACTGCTATCACATTGTTATTTGGCGGCAGACTTAGATAAGACAGTGGTATCTAGTCAGGTATTTATTTGAAAATGGCCGACCATCAACCGTGATGATGTATTCAAGCATTTCACTTTGAATTTATGTGACCCGTTATCTAGTTGTTATTGTAGATTGAAGGTTTCTAATAAGGAGTTAATTTCCGCTATCTCGGAAAGACAAGCGTTAAGGAAGGCAAACGAATGTTTGAATATTTTTTACTACCATAAGCAAACTTGCGTGTTTTTTTTTAATGCCCAACGGGTTGGTACTTGACCTCAATCATACCTGATGTTAAGTGAAGATGATGTCGAAGGTGGAAGCGTACTGACCCGGAAACCCAAATGTGTTGGGACTGGAGGACTGGCTATCTTATCTCTGACCACCGGAACACAACAATGCTATTAACATTGCTGCTTGGAGGCAGACTTGGATAAGATGGTGGTAGCTAGCCAGGCGGACATTAAAAATGCCCTACCACCAACCAAACAGAGTACTTAAACATGTACCCCGCTGGGGATCAAACCCGCGACCGACCCGCGTTGTTTGCCAAGAGCCAAGCCGAGTTGAGCCAAGAAGGCGGCGTATGTAGAAGTACTTTATACATAGCCGCAGCGAGTTACGCTGCTAACCGATTATTATTGTTTGTAAATGTAGCAAGGCGGACTTATCCCATATAAAGGATCTCTTCCATGCAACCTAAAATTGTAACATGGTACAGTTGGGCGTACATATAAATACAGATTAAACACAGCAGCATCGCCTTACTTGGCAAACCCAATGAAGTCCTCGTGGTTGGTGTTCATGTAGGCGAGCTCGCAGTCGATGAGCAGCACCAGCTGGTCCTTGCACTGCTGCTCGCGCGAGCGCACGTGCGACATGATGATGCGGTCCGTCTCCTCGCGCAGCCGAGGGTACCGATTCATCTGTTGACGTTCACGACAATGGTATATTTACTTATGACACTTCTCTGTAATTTTAGGTTAGAGACATCAGAATCGACACCAATAAGGCTTACTTCAGTTACGATGAGTAGACATTTAGATAGATTTTGACTAAATTTAGTCTAGCTTGTAAACAAAACAATACAATACAAATACACTTTATTGCACAACAGATAAGAAAATACAGTTTCAGAAAAGTGGTAAGAATAGAATGTACAATTTGGCGACCTTATCACTAAAAGCGATCTCTATACGATTACGACGATATAAACGATTAACGACGACGACGCAGCTTTCAAGAACCCCGGAAAATAATTAGAGACTACTAGCGATGCTCACTATTGACCTTAAAAGAAACAGCCGCGCCGCCACGGTAAGGATGCTCTCCATCTTGTCTTTATTAGGTGTGACAAACGAGCCAACGGTTCACGATTGTAAAACGATCAATCACTGCCCCCCGTGACACATCTCAAGCGCATCTGATGTTAATTGGATATGTTGCCGAAGGTCTAAGCGCGTTCAACCTGAACCGCCAACTTATTTAGGAGACTGACTATCTTACCTCAATCAGCCGGAACACAGTAATGCTATCAACATTGCGACTAACTGAGATGAGATGGTGAACATTTAGTATGCCCAGCCATCAACCACACCAAGTATACTAAACATGTACTTGGAATCAATTCAACCTCAGATTTAAAAATAAAAATAGGAGAGGTAAAAATCCATAACGCCTTCTGGTAAAATGGAAGAGCTGGTAACAGGATTGCTCACAAAATTATATTCTGCAAGGATACTCACTCTTTCTGTGCATATACGGACGACATTGGAAAGCTCCTGGACTACCAAATCCACACACTTCAGACTGGGCTCCTTTAGTCGAGCTATTTGTTTCTTTACTATAGCTTCGAACGCCATGTCTGGAGTAAATAGTCCCACCTGCCGACAAGTAATAACAATTTGGGTTCTTATTGGTTTCGGTAGGCTACATTCATAATAATTATTCGGTAACGAATGGAGTGATTAGGATATTTCCTTCTAATATTTTTATTTAATTTCAAAACACGCCGCATAAATTCCAAGACATAACATTGTATACCCGGACTGTAGTAGTTGAATGAAATGATTGAATATTACATCATCTGGAATTTAATCAAAACTATTGTCGAGGTGCATAACAAATAAACACCGAATTTTGATGAAATGCAGTTTAATTGTAACTATTTAGAACATTTAATTAAAACATAACAATGTGCGTCGGCTTCAAGAATGGTAATGGCCGCGACGATCGCGGTGACGCGCTGCCGCTCTTCGCCCCCAGCCTCACCCCGCTTCCTCATAGTGGCGTAGACACTATCGACAACAAACTAAAAGGGTTCTAATATTTAATTTTATCTGATTATATCGTATCGTCATCGTTACTTGCTCGGCAATTTGACGGTTTCTCATGAGTCAACGTTAATAGGGTTTATTTCGTCCAGTGGCGTCCTCATTCGATAAATAAAGATTTCTTTCTAAATACAGAATAAATAAAAAAATCGCCCTGAGCTGTACTCGAGAAGCCTACAAGCTAATTATAAATAATACCTATAATTAGCTTTAGGGCTTCTGGAGTGCATATCAGTGCAATCTTTTTGATTTAGGCTGTATTTTAAAAGAAATTTTAATTTATCCAATGACGGCGCAACTGGACGGATTATGCCCGCTTATGGACGGACGATGACGACACCGGTGAAGTTATATAATTTAAGGGCAGATTTTAATTATTGACCAAAACTAGATCTTCGTCCAATAAAGAATAATTAAGTGTGAATAATTGCTATTTATTACTTACCCTAATACCGTGGATATTCCGAATGGCGAAAGCGATTTCCCTACGCAATTCTTTCTCGTCGAACTCCATCTTCACGATCTCGAAGGGGAATCTCTCGTGGAAGAGCCGATTGATCTTAGCGCCCCCTGAGAGCTCGTTAGTGTTGATTTGAGCCGAGCCGGAGCCTTCGATAGTACGCTCAAAGTCCGTTTGCAATTGCTGGATCATTCTGGAAAAAAAACAATACTTTTTACCGCAATACCAGTGTGGTATATAGCACCTAATAGTAGATTATATAACAAGGGAGCAAAATAATATTTTTACGGCGAGGGCGCTATTTTGAATCCAGAACGGAACGAAGGATCACAGAATAATCCCGAGCGTAGTGTTAAATGAGTATAGAGAGGGATTCAATGTAAATCGCCGGAGGTAAAAAATAATTTGCCGCTCGTGTGACATACTCTAGTATCTTTCTTTATGAGAAAAAAAACCAGAAGCGCTTATTATGTAAATATATTAGTTATTATTTTTACAAACTAGTTAATGTTAAAATGTTAACAAATTCCGTGCATTGTTCACGCGCTTTTTTTAGTATTTTTTTTTTGAGAACGATGGCCGGCAGCCTTTACTTTTTTCATACAATATTTTAGTTCCATCTCTTTGGTCGATACTATGGAGTATTTAAGTCTATGCTTTTTTCATACAATATTGGTAGGTCACTTATACTTTATACCATATCAATTTTATTATATATTTTCATCATCATTTATATGTAATCAATCACACACATTCTTTGCGATTAATTAGATGTTGCAATTGGAGATTGTTTTTATTTTTTTTAAAGTATATTGTTAGGCACTAATTTATAACATTTTCACCTAATTTTATTTATTTTATTTTACATGTCAGTATTGGTGGAGCGTCCGTACGTCACGCGGCGCTCCACAGAAAATCAGAGTTGTAGTTATTTACACAACTGCAAATCATGCTGAGTGGAGACCTTTTTGACACCACTATACGATACCAATTCTAATAACTCTAATCGATCTTAGGATTGAGATCGAGTCTCAATGACAATATTATTTTTTTACTTTGTAAAGTTATTGTTTTTTTTATTTTCATTTTTGTATATCTAATATGTCGCTCAGTGTGTCAAATAAACGAATTCTATTCTATTCTTATTTTAATTCGATTAATCATGTTCCATGTTCCAAATTCAAAACTCTTTTATTCCATGTTCTAAATTCTCTTGGAGAAAAGACCTCCGCCGTCGTAGCAGCATTGATTGTATTGTGATAACTTTGTAAATCTAATATTTATAAATCCTAAATGAAACATCATGAAGAAATTGGAAAATGAAAGGGCAACTCACTGTAGCATCGCCTTAGTCTTGATTGATGGATCATCGGGTCTGAAGTGTTTGTACTGGTCGACGTCCTTCTCTAACGCGAGCAGTTGCTTCTGCAGCTTGTCGCGCAGGCCGGGCAGCGTGTCGCGGATATGGTTCGTGAGCTGCTGGTTCAGCACGCGTTGCAGGTACGGAGTACCGAGACGCTCCGCGATGTGTCGGTACGAGGGGTGGCTGGAAATGATACAGGAGAGTGTTAGAAATTAGTGTAAAGAAAAGAATATAGTGATATCACTCGACGATCGCGATACGTCGATCGTGTGCGGGGTACGGGCCTCCGAAACATTTGAATCATATACGCTGTTTTTTTATGCATATCGTGTTAAGTGAAGATGAAGCCGAAGGTGGAAGCGTACTGACCTCTCTGACAACGGGAACACAACGATGCTATTAACATTGCTGTTGGACGGCAGACTTAGATAAGATGGTGGTAGTTCGTCAGACGGACATTTAAAATATATAACCACCAACCAAACAGAGTACACGTGTAGCCCGCTGGGGATCGAACCCGCGACCTCCGAATCGTAAAGCCTATGTTGTTTAAATTGAACCACGGAGGCGGTAATTTTATTAATTAATCAACGACTTACTTTCTAGATCTACGTAACGGTCAACAATCGTTAATTATATACCTATGTGAAGTTTAGAAGTGAAAGTATTCATGAATATATTGTAGGTGCATATAGCTAACTGTTACTATGAAATCAACTTGGAATTTAAAACGCGAAAATAATATCACCTGTTCTACACATTTCAGGCATGTAGGTACTTTCTATGGATTCAAGGTACCTTTAAGAGCCTACTTAAATTACTTTAATAACAAATAACTAGTGAAATTTTGAATGCATAAACAAGGTATTTTTGAAAAAAGATAACAATTTGAAGTTATTCATAGAATAATCTAAAAAAAAAGAATATTTAGAATTGAATTTTCACGCCACTGTTACAGCTTTACAGGTGAGCCTTTAAAAAACGTACCTGAGGAAGAACTTCCTCTCGGCCCCGAGCGCGGCGGAGATGTCCTTACGACCGTCTATGTCCTTCTGCGAGCGATTGACAACGCCGATGTAGCCGCGTCGCAACGGCAGCAGCTTGTTCTCCAACACGTCCCGCGCGTCCGTGCCTTCGTCCATCAAGTCCAGCTTCGTGATCACACCGATAGTGCGAAGTCCTGTAAAATATTGTTCCATATCCAAAATTTAAATATGTTTAACAACGAAATTGAGGAGTTCTACTTTCAGAATTTGACGACCTCCTTAACGCCACAGAGAGTGCTGTTAGAGTGGCTAAGTTTTGGTCCAATAAAATTTGAAACTGGCCTCGACACGAAAAGAAGACCATGGGGCCAAAGAAATAGGGAACGGAAACCGTTTACGCTTGGCTAGTGACAGTCATAAGTGTAATATGCATCTCTAACTAACGGCCAACTCTCAATGATGGAGACACCGTAGGAAAAGGAAGATTACAATTATAAACATCTCAAAACAAATGTCACTTAAGCCCGGAATTAACAAACAAGAATTTAAGATTGAATAAAGTAATCTATCCTTGGGTGGTCGGATACGAATTAGAGAGTGATCCTCTCTTCGCAATTGACAGTTTACCTAAATAACCTAACTGTCGTCTTTGCAATTTGCAAAAAACTTAATTTGTCAACGTAAAATTTACTATTATTCTGTTACAAAGGAACGTTCACGACGGAAAAGATCATTAGCAACGGATCCGTCCGAAGGAATCAAATCGTAATTAATAATCATTTCATCGTGTAATGGTTTTTAAGGCCCGTATTACAGAATGTTACTCAAGCAGAGATCTCCGCTCCGATAAAAAGGGATAGCTTTTTGTAACTTGTATACCGGCATCTCTTACCATGCTCAAGCGCTGATCTACGCTTGAGCAACATTCAAGGTTGTCAATATAGATATTAGGTACGAAACCCGCATGACACGCAATATCTACTTTAGATCAGATGTTCAGATCGATCAGTACTCTAAACGATTAAACATTTAATATTTACCCTGTGGATCGACTTCTTTGGAAAGTTTCAAGGCATCACTGTTGGCCAAGTCGGTGTTGGCTGGTGTGACGGCGAGGATCAGGCAGGACTCGCGGCGAATGAACTGGAAGATCATCATCTTGATCTGTTGCTCGATGTCGACCGGCTGGTCACCGATCGGCACCTTCGTCAGCCCGGGCAAGTCGATCAGTGTCAAGTTAAGAACTGGAATGAAACGTTTATAATAGCTTCAATAAAAAAAAATATCTTCCGACGACTGTGCAAAAATCTCAGGGAAAATGAAATGAAAACTTATTTTGGTGTTTAAGTGTTAATCCGATCTGCGATACCTTTTGCCACTTAAGTACACAAAACATAGACACACACTAACATAACATAATATATTAAGTATTACATAATCATATATAAATATCATTTTGTTTCTTTTTTTGTGTATAATATATGGATATGGATGAGCGAGCCTTCCTGACATAGGTTTTAGTGTACTTACTAGGAAGTCTCAGCTTTGTTTACAGTAATTTAATGTTTTGATAACGAAATAAACATTTTCCATTTTTAAATCATTTAATTTAAGTCTAAACACAACAGAGTTCAACGTCGGGTTTTTGAATCATATTTGAAATAATAGTAAATGATTAAAAAACTGATGAAAAGTTTTATTATTTAGGTACTATTATTACAAATACTTTTAAATTTGATGCAATGGGGTTTGGGACGGAAAATGCTGTTACAATCAGTATAATATTATATACAGGATGTTTTTCCTTCAAGTAGGCGTGCAAGGCCAAATACTAATCTTTGAAGAATAGCGAAAAGTACAGAAAGGAGTCTCGGGCCCGATTTTGATGAAAATTAAAACTGCATCATTGGATTTTTGTAAACCTAGCTTTCTTTCCTTAAGATTGCTTTGACAGCTATTATACCGGATTTTTTACCGTAAGCAAAAAAAATAGGGCATATTAGGTAAGTGAAATAGAAGTTATTGGCATAGGTAGTTTATTTTTTTAATGGTTAACTGGATACGCGTTTGACCACAATCTCACCTGATGGCAAAGTGTCGATGTGGCCGCAGATGAAGCACGCGATCTCAGTACTAGACCAAAATAAACTAACAGACTCCAAATATTTTATTTCAATGTGATTATTGTTTGTTACATCCAGGCTAACGCGTGCCAAAAGTTATCTTGTGTGCGTATACCATATACAACAAGTAGGACGCATACACTACAAGGCCAATGTTTCCAAAAATAATAACTAGTAGTTCATATCCACGTGGTTACCGTCTAAAAAATGAACCGACTGATCTTGAATGTCATCAAGTACGCTAAAGGGATTAATATGTTGTGATAAATACAAATTTAAATATTTGTTTCCTCTCAGTTTTTTTAATAAATTTATATACTTTTACATCGTCATCATTTTAGCCACAGGAAGTTCACTGCTGAACATTAGCCTCCCCCATAGTAAAAGGAGGATTGTTGTAAGTTTGAAGCCTATATCTGAGTCTGTCTGTGGCTTTATGCCAAAATGGCTGATTCGTTTTCAACACCATTTTTTATTTTCGTGATGTTTGTGTAATGAATGGTTTTTAGCCATAGCTATATTTCCAGAGCGACCGGTTGGAAGCGACCTGCATCCAGCAACTTCCCGCGACCTTATACATTTACTCATATTATTATAAGATAAGTGAAGCAACACAAGGCAAGATTATATTGTGATGCAGTAACATGACTAAAGTAATTAAGCCTCACAGCTCAGTGACAAAGATAATTCAGTTATGACATAATTCTCCATTTTATGTCGCACATTTTTAAATTCAGGAATATGATTCAAGCCAGGAATTAATTACTCCCCTATTTAGTTAGAAGATATGGTTGATCCAAATTTAGCAAAAGTTACGTTTAATCATATCTTTAGATAAACCAATAGATAGGATAACAATGACTAACTCAGATAAAGATGTATTGCAATTTATTGAACACATAACACATTGTATGCCCATAGAAATGATGGAAACTAATTTTATCTGATCAAGATTTTAATACGTTAACTGCCACGACGCAAAAATCAATTGTTTGCGGTCACCGACGACCGCGGCGGAGCTCAAAGCCTTAAGAGGGTTTGGCATATGTTGTGTTCGTTCACATGTTAGTATAGGTGCAACAAACAATTATTACCTGCTATTCAATTAAAGTAAGCTTTACTCCGTCAGTTAGCCAAATAACATTAACATTTGTCGATTTAAAATTTTCAGTCAGATTCAATCCAAGTAGTATGGGCAAGAATCACAAGACTTGCTCTTTTTAAGTATCTATTTGTATTACATTAAAATCTTTCTACGAAACAAAGAATAGACGGTAAATGACTTCTGTTCATGTCTATCTAAATAGTCAAAAATTTTATAATACCCTTTCACACGGGTGTAATACGCCACATCGAATGCCATCACATCGAAGCTCATGACATCGAACACGACCTAATTTCCATTTTCATATAAAAGCAAATTATGAATCATAAAAGCGTTTATAAAATAACTCCTGCTATGAAATGCGCCGACCAGTAACAATTATTGCTACATTTTACATCGCCTTTGGAGCAATGATCGGGGATCGGGAAGTAATTGAAAGACAAATTCAGGTCAGTGGTCCACACGTCTCCAAAATCGAGCGAGTTTAGACAATTATCAGTTTAGATAACGGAGCAACTCCGATTTCAGCAAATAAGCGAACAGATAAAATCGTCTTGACGGTATGGCTCACACGGTCAAATAACAAACCTCAAAAACACATATTTAGACATTTTATAAATTAAGTACATCGTACACATTCTATGGATTCGGATATTATCGGACAATAAAAATATTCGCCTTTGGCAGATAATTGTCCATTTCGGGGGATAATTGTCCATAACCAAATTTCAGCTGAATAGAGTCAGTAGCTTCTTTTTTGTCAGCGTCTGACCTCAATCCTACTATATAATTATAAAGCCCGCAGACCAATCACGGGTAGTTTGCACTCCGTTGGTGCATTTTGATACCTCACCAGAAGGCCAGGACCTGCCGTACACCGTTTCGGTCCCAATAAGGTATTTACGATATGGAAGTTGAAAATTAATTATTTACCCCAATATAAATTGTTCTTGCATCATAAGTTTACATCCCACATCACAATCGGACCAGTATAGTTCTTGAATTATCCAGCAGACAGGCGGACGGTCGGACAAAATATCTTCACTATAAAAAATTCCGTTTTTATGAAACTAATCATTTATAACTAAAAATTACAACCTAGACAAGGGAAAATTTACAAGACAGTCAGCCTGCCTGCGATCCATGCAATGACAGTTTTTTTTTTTTGCTGATAAGTGAACGTGATAGGAAACCTATCGTCTAATATTGTTGAGACGAATATGCATGGTATATACGTTTAAATAACTATTTAGGTATTTAAAAACAAAAAACCCTCAGATTATTTTGTATTTTGCGGACGCCATGTTGGATTTTTTACCATAAAATGTATCCTATGACAGTCCAGGTATCAAGACAAATGCACTTCGAAATCGGTCAAGACGTTTAGGCTACAGGATGCACCAAAGGAACGGACATACAATACATATACAAACATACTTTACATACACTCGAAAAACATTACTCTCCTTTCTTGCGCAGTCGGGTAAAAAAGAATATAACTTCAGTAGGTTTTGGCCTAATTGCACTCCGCATCGAGTGTAATCAATTAACGATCCCAGATGTTTGGGACTGAGCGACAATGAGGCTGCTATTGCTTGCGGCGTTAACTTATTCGCCTCTCACGATACCCATCATGGGAAGACTTCTACGGTCATGTAAGTACTCGGAAACACAAAGTAAACTGTTATATTATTTTTTCTGTATTATACAGGGTGAAATTTAATTCGTGTAATTCCTGTTTACTGGTGGCTCCACTCATGATTACGAGCAACTTTTTCTAAGAAACCATATTCGTATTCGATAAAAATAAATTCGAATACCCATACAAAGTAAACCATTCTGAAACCACCTAAAGGTGAAAGGTAAAACCAACTAAAGTATGGAAGTCCAAAAATTTTCGGCTGAATTCGGCTAGGGTTCTAAGTAGAAACTTGTTTGTAATCAGTCACAATTGTTGGACTTCTATGCTAAAGGTGGTTGCAGAAAGCTTTACTTTGTATGGGTAATCGAAAATTTTTGATCGAATTAGACTATGGTTCCTTGGGGAAAGTTGCTCGTAATCAGGAGTGGAGTCATCAGTTAATGGGAATTACACGAATTCAAATTCACCCTCTAGATTCTAGGCGAGTGCGTTATTTTCAATGACTCGAATAGATTTCCTTTATCTAAAACGCTCGATTCACATTGACTCATCCTACTCGTCACAACATGGCACCAAAGTAGATACTATGAGGTAGGCGAGTCTATTCAAGATAATTTAGTTATCTCATTATTTGTATCGGCCTTGTTTTACGAAGAAATTAAAATCGTAATCAATCAAATGAAAACGAACACATTATTTAAAAAGTTACGATTATGACTTAATTTATTTGCTGATTAGATTATTATTTATGTTATTAAACCGCCTCCGGAGCTCCAAGTACACAGCATAAGGTTTACAATACTGAGGTGGCGGGATCGATTCCCGGGGAGGTACACGTTTAGTCGGTAGTAGGGCATTTTTAAATGTCCGGCTTATCTAAGTATGCCGTCAAGCAGTGATGTTGATAGCATTGTCGTGTTCCGGTTGTTTGAGATAAGATAGACAGTCCCCCAAATAAGATGGGTAAGCGCGGTTCATCTCCGGCCTTATCTTCGATTCTTATTTGTTGTGATTGAAGTCGAAACCCTGTTGTACATAAAATATACAAATATACACTATAATTTCCTTTTCAATATGGCGCTCACAAGCATCTGGGGCATAAAATGGTAAGAAAATCAATTTTTGCATCACCATCCCCTTATCAACGTTGACCCACGTAGCCGATTCTGCATGCCTCTCGCATCGCTTTAATGTGTATCGGCCCTAAGATGTATAGTACTGTCAGCCGATCAAAAATATTGCATAAAAATTTGCAACTAAGGTATGTGTGAAAAATTATATAGTTTTTTGAATTAAAGTTTTGAAAAGCCCAACAAGAAGAAAAAAAAACTATTTCCTTGCAACTTATCTTTGTCTACACTTTAGTTGCTGACGCCGTCCATTTGATGCAGACTACGCAGTTTCAAACATTCTATTATTCCAACGCATATAAAGGTACGTTTTCTATCAATCTCAAAAGGAAACCAAGTAGGCGGAAACTAGTGCCACACACACACACACACACACACACACACACACACAATACAAGATCGTATATAAGATTAACGCACGTATAACCATAAGTTTCCCTCATTACACTAAACGCTTCTGTTGAATAACCTGTTACCCTTGCAGTACAGGAAATTAGAAGATAATAACTCCACTTTAACTGTAGAGATCCTTGTAAATACATACAAGTTAAATGTACCTTTGTGCGTAATACACAAACAAGATACATATAAGACGACTTGTTTGGTGTAGTGTTTAGAAACGCTAACTGCTATACCAAAAGGTCGCTGGTTCGAATCTCGCTAGGGGCATATGTTATGGATACTCATATTTTCTCCAAGTTTTCATTGTTTACTTTTTTTTATTTTATGCACAACGTGTTAGCACTTGACCTCAATCACACCTGATTTAATGATACTTCATACTTAATTTAATGATGTAATTTTATGGAATAGGCCAAAAACGCGACCGTGAAATTACACAATTAACGCTTTATTCGATTATGGTTTTGAAAAAAATAATTACAACTACCTATGCCAATCCCTTCTATGTCACTTACGTAATATGTAAGACATTATTTTAAAACATAAACAATTGCACAGTCCATACTATTTTAAAGAATTTTCTATGAATGCAACACAGCCAATTTCTATTTTTCCACTATCACCTATCTTTGTTTCTAATGAAATTGTTTGATTATAATATGTACATTATTATAATTGATGGTATCCTACCTGAACCTTAAAGATAAGCGCAAATTTCATTAAATAAGTATAGTGATTATAGAGCTGTTAACTAGTCTGTAAACAGAAATATATTAAGTTGCATGGATTTTTATTGGGAGACACGTTATATTTGTTCGTCGGAATATGTTTACCTATATGTTATCCTGAAACTTCCTGCAAGAGCCAAGAACACTCCACATTCGTGTACAGCCGTTCTCATTGTTATGCCAGCATTATAAACGCGAAAGGACTATGGTATATAGTCGACCAAAGACACCAAAAAAATAGTGCCTTTCCTTATGCCTTTATTATTCGGAGTCGTATAGCTCAATGACCAATATTTAGCCTTTTCACAGCCGGCATCCATTTCTTCTAGAATTGTCCATTACTGAATTTTACCTCATCTTGTTAAGTTATAAGTATATGTTAAGCCTTTACCCCTTCACACATGATGTACGATACGCGTGCTTACGCAAAAAGCAGCCGAGATACAACAATGCTATTACTACTGCTGAATGGAGGCTGAATGGAGGCAGAACAGTGCTAATCAGGCGGATATTTGAAAATCCGACTCCCAATGAATCGAACCCGTGATCTTCGTTTTGTAAACCCATTGTAGTAAAAATTGATCCAAACAACTCTTACGTTTGTAAAATAGCGGTCAGTGTCACTATTATTTATTAGCTAATATACATGATGATACAATATCATACATATAAAAGACTTACCATTAGGGGAGTACACGCGCAGGTTGATTGGCACGGGTGAAATACCCTTGTTAGAGCCAGTGATGCGGTCAGTTTCTGCTTCAATCTCCTGCCGGACCTCATTGAAATCCACGAATTTCTTCCCCTTGCAATGCAGGAACTCCGCATGTTCTATACAGAAAAATGCAGGTAATAAAACATAGTAATTTAGGTATGAATTTTCGAATATCGCATTTATATTTTAAAAGTTTGTTAATAATCCTGGTTTGGTTACGACGATGTTACCCCGTTGCACCCGACGGTGCAACGTAACATTGGGGTTGGGAAGGCTCGACTTTAATAGAAATGCATGAATAAGTAATCAACGCGTTCGCTATTTTACACATTTCTTTGCGATGTATTTTATTTGTCTATTGACTGTCGCGACACAGACGCAATTAAAAATCCATTGTTTGACACCAGGTGACCGCGATGGCGATCAAAGCCTTAATGTTACAATTTTCACCTTCCGACAGAAATGTATACGTGATAGTGATCAGTGGGCAAGCCCATCGAAAGGTTTAACTCTGTAGATGTTTTTTGGATTATCCGCCTTTTGACATCAATGGATGGGGTCGGATGGGTTCCATTCTTTTAACGACCGATTAGGTGTAGTGGTTAGAAACCCTGACTGCTATGTTAAAACGTCTCAGGTTCGAATCTTGCTAGAGGCATGTTTGTTTGATGAATGCGGACACGTGTATCGTAGTTATGGATGTGTCCACTTTATAACACTCATATATTTACGAAAAAAACTAATGTTTTGTGTAGTATATCAACCATCTGGAATCCATAATACAAGTCTAGTTGCTTAGTGTGGAACTAGATGGCGCTGTATATACGCCCAAGGATATTTATTTTATGTACCGTAGATTGACCTATCTTTTTGGACCGAAGTAGTGGTCCACGTAATGACCGTCTAGTCTTCAATATGTTTATGACGCTAGTTTATATACGGAAACACGTTTCCTTGACATAACACAAAGAACAACACCCTCTAATTTCACATTATTTGACATACCAACTACTTCTGTTGGTCTTATTATGTTCTACTTGTTTTTTTAATGTATAACAAAAAACATACTTCACAGAATTGTAGCTAATTAGTTGGTTTAACATTCAGCAAGTGGCTGAAGGTTAATGATCAACAATTTGCACTGTTCGCGTGAAAAACAAGTCATGCACATACCATTGTGGGTAAGTGCATGATTATGTCAAACAATTTTCATTCTCATAAAAAAGAAAAGTTCTCAACTGCGATCACTGAGGAAAATGTAGGAACTGCTAGGCGCTGATTGAAAAAAATCGACGTATAACTTGTGAGGAGATCCGAAGACATATGGGGATTGCTATAAATCAAATTCAAAAAGTTTTAGAACAACATTTTAAAATTAGAATTTTATTGTCGCTGGATTCCTCATGAACTCAACTCAGACCAGAAACGCGAATGATGTTGTTAAAATACGACTACGGACTTTCAAATGCTGTTCATGACATTGTAAAGGGAGACGAAATAGGTATACATTTATTCCTAAGGTTTGGAGTGAAAATAACAGTTTTGTTAATAGATGTTTAAAGGCCACAACAGACCAACAAAATTGAAACAGGTGAGAAACGTGGGCAAAAAATTATTGCGTGTTTTGTTAATTTGGAAGAGACGACCGAAAAGTGGCATCCTTTTACACCAGGTAAATTTTTGGCTACTGAACAGGTAGAGCTCGTAGCTTTCCTGCGTACAGTTCTGACCTCGCAGTGTTATTTCTTTATTTCTCAAAAATCAAAGACATATGAGAGTCTGATATTTACAAGACCAGAAGACAATATGAAAAACATGATGAAACCTACAACGGGGCATCTACAAACGAATGATGTTGTGTGCCGTTTGGTTTTGTACCAGTGATTGTTGTAACATGAGAATAATACATTTATTATTGACTCGTCATAACTGATCGACCATTGGTGTTGAGCAGAGTCACCTCTGCAATCGCAGCCAAATCATCTGGTAATCGTGCCGATTGTGGATTTAAAAGACTGTTGATGTGATGTTATGCATTCACATACCTGTAGTTCCATGTATGAGCTGCAGAATCAAAGGTCGCCGAGTTACTATTCCGGAGCCTCGAGGCAAAAAATCCCTAGAACAAACAAAATACTCTAAGTTTTATTGCAAACATAAAATATAATACATAATTTTGGCTCTGCTGACACTATTACGGCGGCGGGGGGAGAAAACGTACGGTCTCCAAATAATATACTGGATGACTTTTTTACCGTAAGGGAAGAAATAGGGGATATTAGGAAAGTGAAATAGAAGTTATTGGCATAGGTAGTTTATTTATTTTTTTCAAAATCGCACGCACCGAGTTTTTATTTATATGCGACTAGCGTGATTCTTATGGAGTTCCTATCATGCCAAATTTATTTGGAACTCATATTTTCCCCAAGTTTTCTTTATTTAATTAATTTAATGATGTAATAAATACAAACGCGACCGTCAAATGACACAATTAACGCTTTATTCGATGGTTTTGAAAAAAAAAATTAAACTACCTATGCCAATACCTTCTATTTCCCTTACGTAACATGCCCTGTTTTTTCCTTACAGTAACAAAACTCATCTGGTATAAACTATCAATTGTTTTATTACATCCGGAAGAAATTCTCTAAATTATAGTGAAAACCGTATCAAAATTTGTCGTGTAGTTTGCAACTAAGTGCACAAACAGACAGAAGCGGATAGCAACTTTGTTTTATACAATTTATAGGGAGATTTATTAATGCTGAAATCCGGAGATTTCTGTATGAGGTACACAATTGAAGTATCTATTATAAACAAAAAACCCAACTACATATTTTGTATTTAGCGGGCGCCATGTTGTATTTTTTAGCGTACAATGTATGATACTCTGGGGGTCAAAACGGACACTCTGCACTTCAAAATCGGTGAAGCCGTTTATGCTACAGGAGGTAACATAGAAATCTACATACATATATGCGAAAAACATTACCCTCCTTCCTGGGGCGTAGGTCACACTTGCCAATTGGGTTTCAAATGACAGGTCTCGATGATAGAAATTTAAAAACCAGACTATTAGCTACATCCATTGGGGTATGCACTCTCCCGACAAAGCCCTCAGAACAAATCTGCTCATAGTCACCGACTGAACGCAGGATAAGGCCAACAAAAAAAAAACAGACTATGGTTATAAACATCTACTTATAAAAAATCAAAAACAAGACGAAAAGTCAATTGTTTTAGGCTGGCGTCTTAAATTTACCCCAATAATACCCTAATGAAGATCGCGGGCAGTTGCCACTTCCAATATCCTCGGTAAATCTATGGGGAGTGCCTATATTCAGCAAAAACTTTGAACTTTGAACAATTGACATAGCCTGATCTGTCCTAGTGCTGGCCTGGGTAAAGGGGAGGCCTTTCTTGCCATATATCTCTATCCAGTGCAATATCTCTCCACTCCTTGTTGAAAGCATTCAACTCGTCGTGTCATGGCTTTTTGGGCCTCCTTCTGCTGCACCTACAGTGCAGCCCTGTGGCACCCAATCTGGCCCATTTTTCTTGAGGTATTCTGCAGAGAAGACCCGACATGACCCATTTTAATTTTGCAGCTTTCTCAGACACACCCTCATGGGTTTGCTAGATTTGAAGCACAAAATAGAGTTCCAGATCCTGGTTTATTTGGTGTAGTGATTAGAAGCCTTCACTACTATGCTAAAAGGTCGCGGATTCGAATCCCGCTAGGGACATAATTTGTATGATGTATACGGACACATGTACCCAAGTTCTGGAATGTTTTAATTTATCACCTAATAGTCTAAATGCGAAAGTTAGGATGTTTGTTTGTTGCTCAATCACGGCGAAACGGATGAATGAATTTGGATGCAATTTGGCATATAGGTAGAATATACCCTGGATTAAAACATAGGATACTTTTTATCCCGTAAAGTGTGTACTTCCCACGGGATAACCAAATTTCCGCGATAAAGTTAATCCACGCAGGCGAAGCCGCGGGCGGAAAGCTAGTAATATATGTATAATATTATACAATAAAAATATTTGTGTAGTATATCAATCATCTAGTAACCATAATATTGCCTAATTACTTAGTGTGAAACTAGAGGGCGCTGTGTATAAGGATAAGATATTTAGCTGAATTTGGCTATGGTTCCTAGTGCAAAGTAAATCAGGAGTGGAGTCACCAGTAAACAGGAATTACACAAATTAAATTTCACCCTGTATATAATGATTGGTAAGGGTGTCAAAAACGGCTAGCAATAAAAAGTTTTATTTTCAAATAAATGAAATAAAAGAAAAAAAACAAACATTTAAAACAAATAAAGAGACTCATTGAACCTTGAACTTAAATTGTTTGATGTCAGACAATTAATGAATCCTCCATCATGGTATGAGTCATCATATGGTATTGTACTGTATATGTGTGTGTATAATAATTGGCTTGAAGTGCTCAACTTTAAGAAAAAATTAAAATTAGAATGATTTTTAGTTTATGAATACCTACCAGATTTGCAAATAATCTATCTACTACTATTTGCATTTTGTTCTGCTCATAACACTGCAATTAACAGAATGAATGGATGAATAAATAAACAAAAAAACACTAGCACATTATCAAAGGAAACCCTATTTGTGCCAGCACCTATATTTGATAACAAATTGTTGATAGTGAAAGGAACTCCGGGCCACTTCGTTGATGATAAATAACCTAAATCAAATCAAAAATGCTTTATTTTGTAGGTACACAGCATATACTTAAAATAGTCAGATTTTACATTTTTAAAGCTACTGCTTATTAAAAGGCAATTTTCCCCTGAGAAGAACAAGCAAGAAACTGGAGAGGTTGCTCTTTTTAAAAATAAGGTTTTTATATTACAAAAAGGCACAATAATATTTCATTATTAATTGTGAAATAGCTTGGTTATGCGAAAGAGCTGGTTATGTCCATGAATGTTTATCATCTAACCGTCACTTTAATGTAAAATGCACCATAGTAATAAACAATTGATATACATCCCAACATTGCCAGTTACCTGTAATGTGGTAAACATTAAGCAGACACTATACTAGATAGACAATTTTAAAACAATGGCTTAGTGTCAAAGATCCCTGACATCAAGGCCTAAGAGGTGTTGTGATGAAACAAACAACACAAACCCAATAAAAAATTTTTAAATTCTGATTATTCTGTCTGAATTGTAGTGGAGTCATGTTTAATGACTACGAAACTTCACTATCAGCACTCCATCCCCATGTACGCCTTGATTTTTTATATTTAAAAAAAAGCTATAAACAAGTTGTGCCCACCATATTAATCATTTAGATCATGCTTGCACTTCTGTCCAGTCATCAAAACTGTGGGCAAGGGACTGCTCAGTCTGCCAGTTCGGATTCCCCCCCCCCCAATATCCCCCGTCCCACTAATTTGAAGGGTTTACTTTCGTTTGTACCATTTTGGCTAACTTTATTATTAATAATAACAATTAAATAAACAATTGTTTTGTTTTAGATAGGATCAACTTCAACTGGAGTTACATTTACAACTACACAATCAAAATCTGTCAAATCTTAATCTGCAACATTATCACTCCTATAATCCTCCTCTTTAACGATCAATAGTTTCTTAGCAGTTGACTCTAAGAATGTTTAAAAATGTAAAGGGTTAGGGCAATCATAGGTAAAATCCAGGCTGGAAACCACTTTGATTTGGCTCACCAACATCCCTTTTAAATTATCTGGATGGTTCACAAAAATAAAAGATGTATCGGGCATATTAATTATTGTTTTAAGATATTTTTAAATGTAAATGACAAATGTAAGAAAATTTTATTTAACCTAACTCATGGGTGACAATCAGTATTTGATTAAAATGCCAATGCAGTTTTCGTTCTCAGACCTGCAGCCCGCAGCAGGTAAAAATTTTGCATTTTATCATCGAAAATATGCCATCTAACTTCCTTTGCGTTTAATGGCTACATTTGGTACTACACCAGGCTCTAATAGAAGTAAATTATGGTAACTAGATATGTCTATCCAATCCTTACTTCTAGTGTGCTTAAATGGTACCAAATTTAGCAATTGAACACAAGCAAGTTAAAATTTTGGGGATCAAACACATAAATTATTATGGGGAATGGTTGCGTGGATTTTTAAAGTTCTATTTTCTACTATTCATCTTTGAAGGAAACCATTCATAATATGTTGGAATTTACTTTTTACTTTCGTAATTTTACGCTCTACTGGAAAAAAAACTCTGCCCCAACAGTGGAGACAAAGCTATTGTTGTAGTAATGAATGTCGACAGGAGACACTGAGAACTTAGAAAATTTTCATAATTGAAGACATACTCAATTAGGCCTGAATAAAATTGAAACAAATAAAACCGTAACGTTCAACATCGCTTTGTCTCTAAGTTCGGACCTAATAAACGTTTCAGTACCTATTTTTTCTCTTCCCCTTCACTTCAGCTACAACCCAACCCTTTATCGAAATACTCGGTAAATCTTTTTCCTATATTTATAGTAGGCTTACCTATGATAAGAATAACTACAGAATAATAAAAAATAACTCTCCATATCAAAGCAACAGGTACCTACTTATCTTTTTACATAAATAATATGAAGTTATCATGAATGCTTCATCTGAAGAAGCATACTGCAATAGCATCATGTCCTCTTTCCCATTTCAAAACAAAAGGCTCACCTCCCGACAAAGTTTTCTAGCACAGAGCTCTTTCCAGCAGACTGACCACCCACAACAGCAATTTGTGGAAGGTCCAAAGACATGTGCACGCCCATCTGCACGAATGCATCTTGTAATTTGTTTACAATAGGAATCAGCTGCTGCATTCCAAAATTCCCAGCCATTTTTTCTCCGATGCATTAAAGTTTTGCACTTCAAATTCACTAACACTTGCTCATCATCCGATTCATCATCATCGATAACTAAACTACTTGACTTTTTCAATATGGTGGGTGTTGCTTGCGTTACGTTTCACATCGCATCATAGTAGGTACGTACGTAATGTCAAAATCAAAAGCTACAAGCTGATACAAGGCGCAAGGAACGATTCGAACAACATCGGTTCAAAACATATAGTTCTATCTCTTTTTTGCTTACAGAACAAACCACTAGTGAAGGAGATAGATCAAGAGTTACAAGTTCAATATACTCAAATATTTTTGGTGAAAATACTGCCACAAAGAAAAGTGTTTATATATTTGTATTTAGCATGAATATTAGAAACTGTATGGGATCCAATATATATAAATCATGGAATGGTTTTGCTGTCTATTCTATAGCATTATAACCAGTGACATTTAAACAAAATCAATATATTTTGACATGCGCACTAAATCTAGGCCATCGCGCGAAAAATAGATGGAAATAAAGCACAAAAAAAATAATAACACATACTTTGTTATATTAGAAATCGGGAAAATTGGTTTTTGTTTAAATTTCCTTCCTTTTAATTTCCTACGGTAAACAGGCGTGAGATTATGTATATATGTATGTGTATTTCCTTCGTTTGCCTACCTACTGTCATCCATTAAGTTTAGACTTTGATGATTGTAAAATCATTGGTACCTATACATTTCGAAAAAATACTTGTAAAACTTGATTTTACTGTTGTTTATAACGAATATTGTGATATAACATTTTGGTTGGCCAACAAACTATCTCGATTACTATCTACTTACTTACTACGTTACATGATTTGGTTTAGGTGTTTATATATTATATATAATGAACTTTAAGAAAACGGGAAAAAGACGTAATATACGCATTGATTATGTAAGATGATTGCTTTGTCTAATATGACTATAATGTTGAAAGTGTCACACTTACCTGCCCACAAAATTTTCTAAAACTGAACTTTTGCCCGCAGATTGTCCACCTACAACAGCTATTTGTGGCAAATCAAGCTGCATATGCACCCCCAATTGTGTGAAAGCATCTTGAAGCTTATTTACAATTGGAATCAATTGTTCCATTCCTAAATTCCCGGACATGGCTGCCGGTTATCTCAAGCACTCTTCGTTTTATGAGCTTCTCCGCAGATCTTTGCCTACTGATTTCTCGTTCATCAATATGAAGCAAATTGGACTATAGCGCATGCGTGAAATAAATGAAACAACCAAACATAGCCTTCTCCAGACGAAAAATCGTTGATGTTACTATGGCTACCTCGGTTGCATAGCTTTGAAGAATGTTATGTATAGATAAGACCGACGTTGTATAAAAGCGTTATTCACGAACTAAACTGTTTTAACTTGTAGACCTAATTACTATAGTCATAGCTGTAGCATACACATGTAACTAGGGTGTTATTACGAAATTAGGGAAAATGTTTGTTTTGAAGTCAATAATTTAATGAATTTATATTTATCAAGTAGAAAGGTACCTATCACGATGAAGCAATATAAAAGAGGCCTTGCGGCAAGACGAGTAGTGAGCGGCGCTGTCGACTACTCAGAAATAAAATATTGGACTTGTTGTTTGAGAGAACGATGTCGAGCGGACGAGTGACAAGATGCCAAACATGCTCGCGAATTGCGATAGGTCGGCAGATCGTTCTCTATCTACCCTTCGCCATGCGCTCATGCGTCCTGCGCCTCTCGCGCGTATCGTTTTTCATACCTTGATTTTATAAAATGGAGTATTTTTACGATTATTTAATTTAATTTAGAGGGAAAAATACCAAATAGATAAAAGTTGGTGGTCCTGCGGGAATGTGGGCAGACATAAAACGAATCTTTAATGTTTAAATCAAAGAGGATACAATCACTCACGTTTTTCGATATTGAATGTTTTTATTCCTATTATGCGCTATTTATTATGCGCTTATAACACATTTATTTAAGGCGAAAATAATAGCTTTGTTTGAGCAGAACAGAAGTATAAGCGAAATTACACGAAAACTCCATTTAGCAGTAAATTATTTTATTACGTAATTTATTACGTAATTTATTACACATTGAGTTGGCTTACGCCAAATTTAATAGATATATGAGTAAACAGGTAGCATTTAAAATAATTGTGCAATATTCTTTCGTGTCTTTGTTTACAAAGAAAAGCCTTCAGATGGGTTAAACTGGAGACTGGAGCGGAGCGTGCCCCTGTAAAGTTAACCGCTCAATCTGCACTTCAACTAAGGCAACGGCTGCTGCACACGTTATAGCTGTGAAAACTGTGCGCAAGCGTTTATTATATATTTCTGGGATCAAAACGTACAAACCAGCAAGAAAAATAGATCTGTCAGGATTCGCTTTGCTGAAGAATGTATTACTTTTGATTGGCAGAATAATTTATTACTGACGGAAATCTTTTCAACCCGACAGAGGCGGAAGCAAGATTCTGTAGCGGAGACATGAAGAACGTTGTAGTGAAATGTGCGACCGAATAACGCTGGTGGTAGAATAACCTTAGGGTGTTGATGGATGTCGTGAATGAGGTCAGTGGAAACAGTATAAGTTGGTTGTCGTCTCTATAGTAAGAAATATTTAGAAATATTGGGTGGTGTAATGTTACCAACAATGCGTGTCGCGCATTCCGCAAAATATATCAAATATATTTTGTGCAGATAATTGTTTTGTGCAGCGTGCCAGTATAGTGCAACAGTGGATCGCGGCACAGAATGACAACATCACGTCATCAACCAGCCTTCACAGCTCAGACAAAAATCCTTATTGAAAATTTATGGGGCCAAATAATCCTAAACTGGGACTCATGTAACGTTAAATAGAACAACCCTCCAATAACTAGTTAAGTTTACCTGGGAATCAATGCGTGGTGGTGACTTTTGTATGGTAAATGACTTGAAAAACCGCTTTAACAAATAACTGCACGTTCAAAAAACATGTTCAGACAAATACGTTCGGGCCGGTGGACAAGTGCGGCGCGGCGCATAAATATAATGTTGATATACCTCCCATCAAGCGCTGCAGCTGAACGTTCTTTTTCCACGGACAAATATATTTTAACGCCGAAACGAGCCTTGCTTTCAGACGAGAATTTCAACATATGTATTGGTTAGAAATAAATGTCAGTTTCTACTCAGTCAGCATATTGATTTACTGCGTTTTTAACTTAAAAAGAAACAGTTACCTGTAACAGTTATATTATTTATTATATATTGTATTGTATGTAAATATTCTTTAATAATAATAAAGTACAATATAACTAAACTGCCTATTTCAATCGCTTAGATATCAGTTAAAGTGTAATAGAGAATATTTTTCGTATAACATTGTTTTTTTTTAATTAAATCCATCCAGAATTATTTCAAAATATCTATATTTTACATACAAAAGTAGTCACATAATTATAAGATAAGGTAATTTGTTATTAAAAAAAATCATAGCAATGACACTATCTCCAGAATTTCATATCACACTTAGAGATAAGTAAGTAATTACTTATACGTATTAAAACGGAAACATTGGGCCCCAGACTCCAAAACTAATTCAATCAATTAATCTCAGCCCATATCCACCCCCTCTTCTCTATTACCCCAAATCCCATTGTATATGCAGTAAGAATTGTATCACAAAGTAAACACTTTTGTCCTTAGCATGTACTTAAAGAAATATCAAAAAACTAATAGTTCGAAAGGTTCAATCTTGCGAGTAAGTGTATGTAGTACGAGTATATAATACGACAGGTTGTCTTCATGTCTTAGGTTCGGAACTGTGGACATGGACAGCTTCCAATAATCTATAAAGGTGTGTCAGCAAATTAAGCATATTACTCATCACTATGAAACCAGTATAGCTAAAGCTAAAATTAAAGCTCGTAACACTGATACGCGACTAAAAATTAATGATCGAATTCTAACTACATAACTAGAAGTTGCAGAAGATTTTGAAAAATTCTTTACTAATATTCCAATATCGACTACAAAATCTCTGAATTCATGTCCCACACTCGCTGAATCGCTACTTAAAAATCATGTAAGTGCTAGAGACATCTTAAAAGCATTTCGATCTTTAGACATGAAAAAAACTGCCGACCTATACGGTTTATCAGTAAAAATTATTAGTGCAGTAATTGATTGTGTTTCACCACACTTAGCTTGTATCTTTAATGAATGTACTGATGATGGCATATTTCCTGATCTGATGAAGCACAGTAAAGTCATACCTTTGTTTAAAGCCTATCCTAGTGTACATCAGACCCCTCTAATTTTAGACCTATTTCAATACTACCGACTCTCAGCAAAATCTTTGAAAAACTTATATTATATCGGTTATCGACTTATTTTTATAGTAACAATCTAGTGTCACATAAGCAATTCAGTTTTACTAGGGGCCGCTCGACAACCGATGCAGGTGTCGAGCTATTACAATATATTTTTGAGGCTTGGGAAGAAGCGCAGGATGCAATAGGAGTATTTTGCGACTTGTCCAAGGCCTTTGATTGCGTTCATCACGACACTTTAATCAGGAAATTATGTAATTATGGTGTAACCGGCCGAGCTCTCGAATTTCTGAATTCTTATTTGAGTAACCGAGTTCAGAGGGTTGATATCAGTGGCAATACATCGTCAGGGTGGTCAGTCTGTATGGGCGTCCCACAAGGCTCCATTCTCGGGCCATTTTTGTTTTTGGTTTACATAAATGACTTGCCAAACCTTGTAAAGGATAAACATGAAATAGTAATGTTTGCTGACGATACCTCTGTATTGTTCAAAGTAAATAGACTACAATTAAATTATGACGACGTGAGCAATGCTATTTCTCAAATAGTAGAATGATTTACGGCAAATAATTTGTTACTTAATGAGAAAAAAACTAAATATGTTAAATTTGTACTGCCTAATGTCAGGGAGGTGCCCACAAATATAATGATAAAAAATGTCACTCTAGACCTTGTTGATTCCACTGTATTTTTGGGCATTACTTTGGACGACAAATTACAATGGGGTTTTCATATCCATAAATTGGCGTGAAGCTCAGCTCTGCAGCGTATGCAGTCAAAAAAATTATACAAATATCGGACGTAAACATTGCTAGATTAGTATATTTTAGTTATTTCCATAGCCTGATGTCTTACGGTATCTTGCTGTGGGGAAATGCCGCGGATATAAATACAATCTTTGTTTTACAAAAACGAGCCGTTCGCGCAATTTATCAATTGAGACCTGCAGTGTCACTTAGAGACATTTTATTTTTTTTATTTTTTATTTTATTTTATTAGGTACACCAACAGTATAAAAATATATATAACACTCTTATGATAGCTTATACAGTAGTTTTGTTCTGATATGAATACCTATTACAGGCGTACACAACATTGATAACATTTAAAAGAATATAATATTCTAACCTTGTCACAGTACATTTTTGAATATCTAATATATGTAAAAATATATAGCATCATTTAGGAAATATAGTGATAAACATGATGTCAATACAAGAAATAAAGATAAACTTGCAGGTCACATAAGTCGCCTCCGCAAAGTCAGTAATTCATTCAAAGGGTTATGTATACGCTTTTTCAATAAAGTTCCTGTTGATATATCATCATGCAAAATGTCACAAATTTATTATACATTCAGTCATCTATTGACACTCCTATCAATCAATTTACACGCAAAAGTATACCCGATCACTTCCCGTGCATTTTTTTGTAACAAAATACGACATTAAATATTTTTGGTTTAGCTTATAAAACGCAAGCTTCTCATATATAAATAGCACAAACATTAAAGATCAGCGAGGCACTCGTTAGTAATTATGTGCGTGACTGTACATTATGCTGAAAACATATTTCCCAGGTTTTTTATACTATGAAATTTTCCGGTTATAGTTGTTTTTTACCCCACTGCCCAATTAATGGTTTTTGAGTGTACATAGACAGGAATGTAAATTTCTATATTACCTCCTGTAGTCTTAGACCGATTTTGAAGTTCAACGTGTCGTTAAATTCGTCTTGCTCCGTAATGTGTTTGATACATTTTATAAAAAAATCTAACAAGGCGCCGCCAAATTACAAAATTCGCGTTTTTTTTTGTCTTTACCCGACTAAATGGAAGCCAAAACGAAGGTCGAAGGTTTGTAAATAATTCAAAATAATAAATAAATATTTCAAACACTACACCAATCACCAAATCTTAAATATGATAGTAGATTGGATACAGTCAGAGAAATCTAAATTATTTAGATTTCTGTGGATACAGCCCATACATAAATATTTGTATAAACATCTATGATAATATAAAAAAAAGTTGCTAACCTACTGGCTGCACTACTAGCATGGCAGGCTCGATAAACGTTTATCTTGCGCGGGATAATATTTATCCTGTTCATTCGCTTTGACGAAATAAACGACTATCCCACTCTCACTCTTACGTCGTGCGCGACACATGATGTCATGCTATGGAGGCTAATAGCTTTTTAAAAATAATCTCAATAATGAGAGGACCTCAAGTTGACCCTCGAGAATCTGTTGCATATTAAAACCGTATCCAAAAACATAGTATGGAGCCTGAGACAGAATCTAAATCTCAAGATCGATTTATTAACACAGCCCTAATCTGTTTCTTTTAATAATCAGCTCAATAGCTATTTTCTAGGGAGATGATAGATGGCGCTCGTTGAAAGTTGCTGGCCTTGTCAAAAAAAGTTGGAAAATGCATCATGGGCAGGTACATAATCTAAGATCATACCTGATCATGGGTGTCGTAAAAGGCGACTAAGGGACATTCCGCCAAAAATGTCTATAGATTTGTACGTTTCAACGGCGAAGGGCTCACGTGTATTTGTAAAGGTGAAGCATTAACCTTGTAATGTTTGGTACAATTTTTTTCGGTGGCACCGTATCATAGTCTGAGCACAGTAGGTATGAATTTTTTTTTTTACTAAATTCACAAAGAGGTTCATGGCGGGAATTCGGCGAGCGATGTTGCACTTATATGTATTTGCTGCAACTTGTATATTTCGAGTTTTGATGTGTGTTGCTGTACTAGTCAAAAATAGTTGAGAAATGCATTATTCACCTGTGGTACAATTTTTTTCTGTGGTACGTTGAGGTGGCACGGTATCATGGTCGGAGCCATGGACTTATACGAGCACGGTAAGTATGTATTTTTTGCCAAATTCACAAAAAGGTTCTTCTTCTTCTTCTTATTTTTGAGGATGGCAACCAGTCAACCTCATTGTCGAGGGACATTACTGCCAGTTTCGAGTGAAAATTTTTATTTATCTTATTTCTTCAGTTTATAGGTCAGTCTCAATCAAAACAAGTAATTCGTCGTATACAGAGTCTAGTCACGGTCAAGTCATTCTTCAGTAAAGTGGCAGAATGCTTTACAAAAGATTTTGGCGGCTTCTTGTGGGAACCCGAAAGCTCCGTTACGCACTTTAATTTACACTTCCCTTCACCTGTACACCAACACTAACGTTTGCTGCACAATATTCTGCCATTATTAAGCTTCAAAAGTTAGAATGCACAAATTTTAAGACCTATAAAGAAAAATGCTACTTCACTCGCCGAGTTCCCGCCAAAAAGCCACAAAGAGGTTCATGGCAAAATTTGAAAAATGAAAATAGTTCTATTTTTCAAATTTTGTTAACAGTTCAACCAAAGAATATTAATTAATTTAATAAATAATTAAGGCAGTGGGTGATGATGAGCTTAGCTATCACATGTTCCATCCTATTATTAATGAACTAGTACCTACAATTACTCATCTCATAAATCACTCCTTTGCTACAAGTTCATTTCCATCTGCTTGGAAAAAAGCTCATGTCATTCCACTTCCTAAAATCTCCAGTCCTACATCTTTGTCCCAGTTTCGACCAATTTCTATTCTGCCCTTTTTATCTAAAGTTCTCGAAAGTCTCGTCCATAAGCAACTTTCAAAATTTCTCTCGTCAAACAACTTGCTCAGTTCCTTCCAGTCTGGTTTTCGCCCTGGACATAGCACAGTAACAGCCTTAGTTAAAATTTCTGATGATATTCGTCTTGCCATAGAAAATAAACTTCTTACTGTTTCTGTTGATTTTGATATTTTACTAGCTGTCCTTTCCTCTCTTAACATATCTTCTTCTGTCATTACCTGGTTCAATTCCTATCTTCGAGGCCGCACACAGTGTGTTCGCTCAAATGACTCTACGTCGGACTGGTGTAGCCTCACAGCTGGTGTACCTCAGGGTGGTGTCTTGTCTCCTCTTCTATTCTCAATTTTCATAAACACAATCACTCGTGTTATTTCCTCCCATTTCCATTTATATGCAGACGACGTACAGATTTATCGTCATTTTAAAGCAAATGAGGTCTCAGAGGCTATCACTAGGGTTAATGACGACCTCACGAAAATCTGTAAATGGGCGAAAGAATTTGGTCTCCTAGTTAACCCAGCCAAATCACAGGCTATAATCATAGGTAGCTCATATTCACGCACTCAATTGACGGAATCAGCTATCATGCCAGTAATGTATGATGGAGCTGTGATTAGCTACGCGCGGACCGTTAAAAATCTGGGTGTCATATTTAACCAGAACCTGTCGTGGTCTGACCAGGTAGGTTCTATTAGCAGAAAGGTTTATTTATCTTTCCAATCCCTCAAGCGACTCCAAAAGTTTCTTCCTGTTCAAACTCGCATGACCCTTGCTCAATCACTTCTGCTACCACTTCTCGACTATGCTGATGTAACTTTTCTTGATGCAACTGAGGACCTACTTAACAAGCTTGAACGGCTCCAGAATTTATGCATACGTTTTATTTTTGGGTTGCGCAAGTTTGACCATGTTTCGCAACACCGATCCGAGTTGAAGTGGCTTCCCATACGACGCCGTCATGACGTTCATGTTGTATCCTTCCTGTACAATATTCTCAACAACTCATACTCTCCCCCTTACCTTCGTGAGCGATTTGACTATCTTGTTCCCCGAGGTAAACCTTGTAGAACAACCACATCTCTCATGCTTAAATGCCCATTACACTTGACGACACGTTATAGTGATTCGTTCACGATTCGGTCAGTGAGATTGTGGAACGCACTACCGCATACAATCCGCGCAAGTCCATCGTTAGAAATTTTCAAGAAAAGAGTAAAAGAGCATTATTTGTCTTTATGATTTCTCCTCAGTATTATAGTAATTATTTGGTTATTTATCATGGTATGAGTATTGATAATGTATATACTTGTTTATACGTCGTACTATATATAATGGATAGGTTATGTGGTATATTTATTTATATATATTATTATATTACTTTATTTTATTTTAAATAATTTTCAATTGTTGTGTACACTATTTTCTGCCCAATCTAATAAATACTATGTATCTCTAAGGTTTGCTGGTAGAAAACTCTATCGGAGTTAAGCTCGCCTTTGTACATTTTATATACAATGCATATTTCTGTAATAATTTTGTGTACAATAAAGATATTAAAGATAAAGATAAAGAATTGCAGCTATGGAGGAATCAAAAAAACTTCGTAGAAATTACTACGTAGATTGTGTTGGCAATTTCTCAAAAAGTGCTGAACCGATTTCGATGAGATTTAAAGTATATATAAAATATCTTAAGAAATAATTTATTGTCATAAAATATACAAGTTACAATGTTCCTTTTTTTTAAGTAAATAAAAACTGAATATAAATACTATACCAATAAAAATATCAATTCAAATCAAATACTCTATCAAATCAAAAAAAATATCAAATCAAATTATTCTCTGTCATCGTAAAATAACAAAATATTTTTCTCTGTCATCAATTCATCATAGTGTTTTATATTTTTTGTATTTTATTTTTTTATAGAACTAAAAATACCCATCAAATGACACCTTGATCATTCGAATCGGTGAAGTTGTTTGGCGTACAGAATAGTTTGAATTTTTTATTTTGAAATAATCTCTTATGGAAGGAAAGTGGAAGTGCATCAGGTGCAATCACTTCGTTTGGTTACTTCCATCACTATGACTAAGCATGAACGTTGGACTGTGTGGTCCTTACATATTTGTAATTTCTAGCAGTAGATTTCTTTAGTAACTTGATTTCTAATGCTTATTTAAATATTGATATTTTAAGTTACGCGTCCAATAACAAATGGTTGAGAGAAGAAAATGGGCCACACAGGCGAATGCTTTAGGTAATGAACGCTCATGGACATGAAACTTATCCTATTTTGGCTGGTTATCGTTATATCTAGCGTTCATAACCTAAAGCATTCGCCTGTGTGGCCCATCTTCTTCTCTCAATATTTTGTCAGTGAGCGCGTCACTTGAAATATCAATACCGAAATAAGTATCAAGTTACTAAAGGAATCCATTGCTAGAAATTACAAATATATAAGGACCGCACAGCCCATGCCATATACGAATAATATTTATAAATAGTATTTATAAATCTGTAATCGATGCGTGCCATTGACATGCAATTCCGAGGGTAGGAGAAGCGATTTGAACTACGCAGGGTCCTTTTTACAACATTTCAAACTCACAAAATAATGAGAAAAGAAATTTCTGGCTGTATAAGCTTTGTGACCTTCGCCTACCCGAAAGACCAACACTCCAAAAAAGAAGTATATATTCATTCTTCTTTGTGACGTCAAGTATTGATTGTGTTAGATTGTGTGTCTATGTAGGAGATCGTCTTTTGGAGACGCCATCTTAAAATAAAGTGATATAAGTTTTGGTAGCGTAGAATATAGCAAAAATCTAAAGTAATCTTCGTTAGGAAATGAGCATTCGAGCTTAGATAATTTTAATTTCGTAGTACTCAGTATAACAGACCGAGGTATTTATTTATTTTTCTTTTGTTGTTCTCTGAATGACAAAAATTAGTTTATTTACCGTTCCTCTACGGCTATCTTGTCAAACTACCGTTATTTTGGGCTAGATCTTAGTATCTTGTGGAAGAGTAACGGGTAAGAGTACAATAATTGGTACAAGAAAAATCAGAAGTCATTGATCCAGCGTTCAATGTACGGATGTAACACGTCAATATACTTAAGAGGGCAGGGCTCTAAGTTTATTGTAGCATCAGTGCTGTGAAAGTGTTTTCAGTTTTATTCATTCGTGATAGCCTACTGATATTTCATTGCTAAAATAAAGTGATTAATTATCAACGTTTGATTTGAAGACCGAGGCTGTTCGTTAGTGCAGTTCTCTTTTGTGCAGCTGTGACATATCGCGAACAAGTGTCGAGTGTTGGTTACACTGGTTGCAGTTGGTGGTCGGTGAGAGGGTGACCTCCTGATGGTGTGTACATCGCAGCATGTCTGCACTCTCGACGCCGGGCGGCGGAGGAACTACGGCGCAGAGCAAGCCGGCGTCCGGCAAGCAGAAATACCAGAAATTGGACATCAATAGCTTGTATTGCGCTAACAGAGTGAGTAACAGCATGTCTTATTGTTACGTTGCTGAAGGACGACGCGACAGAATCATATTCATTTCAGATGATCATTCTGATGCCATAAAAAACAACAATCTTATAAAATTAATGGATTGGTTTGCCATTGTCTTATTACGAACTGTAAGTTATGAACTTGGTCTTAAAAATTATTAGGTGACTATGAGAAGTGGTAATACAATTCACTGTAGGCATGAACAGGTTCTACACAATAGTTCCACCAATTAACTATGCAGTTGAATAGGTTGACCTTCATATTAGTTTACCTTTATACATTGGGCACAAAAAAGAGAAAGTTTTCAGATAGAAGCGGTTCTGAATTGTATCAAAAATCCTAACAACCAAAGGTTATTTAATCAATAGTGTCAGGTTCTATGAGAAGTCATTCTCAGCAAGGAACACCTCAAGCTATATTCTAACCTGGCCCTTATTGTCTAACTTCTACAATCAAGTGTAAAATTTCAACCAGTAATGATTATCCAATGGATTCATTCAACCAGTGGGGGATAAAATGGCAAAGGAAGTTCTTTAGCATTTAGCTTAGACAATGACCCTAATTCGGTTGGGACAACTTAAGTCTAATTTAAGCTATATTTAAATTTAGATTGTGAGGCTAGGATTTGGATTTATTAGCATTATATTATACCTATCTTGATGTATATCCAAAAAGTAGTTATTTTTAAAGCAAATTAATAATTACCTTGCTATCGTAACTGCTTACTGATAATTTTGCTAATGTGATTAATTTATTTAATTAATAATGAATAAACCGATTAATTATTCATTAAATAAATTAAATTTCAAATTAATAATACAAAAATTATTTAACTTTAAAAATAAATTTCCTACTTATGACCAAGTCAGTTCAAAAAGGTCAAAAGAAAGTTTGGTTTTATAATGTACTTAATATAAATTATTTTGATTTTTTTTTTATCTACACAGAATCAACAGTATTATTACAAATGCTGTTACAGAGAACTATGACCAAACTTATGCCAATAAAAGATTCTCATTATGTTGCTAACAATGGTTATAGGATCAATTTAATGATTATTAGAATGGGTTCATTAGTGTTAATTATATAACAATAACATTAGTATTATTACATAGATGTCAATGAAAATAATATTATATACAAGTATGTAGGTCAACGAGTCAATAATTTTAACTGTATACTTATTTTATAATGAATATTGTCATTGGTAAATTGCATAATATAAAAAGTCGAAAATATTTTTTAGATATTTATAAATATTGGAGTTTTTGGAACCCAGGGGCTCTTCCACCTTTTTTTTTTTTTTTTTTTTTACAAGGGGAAACGCTCATGCGTCCCCGCCCCCCACATGGGATGAAGGGCGGGGTATGTCGGACTCCGGCATCACGCCGACCTACCGACTAAAACCCCTTGATGTCCCTCTCGCCGCCGTAGCGACAGAGCCCAGGAGCGAAATCTCTTCTGCAGCTCTGCCAGCGGTTGTCCGGTTTCGGACCCATCTCAGGAAGGCGAGGTAGCCTTCTGGCCAGCTTTTGGAGGCGCGCCGGGACATTTGGCGCGCCTTCACGCGTGGGGACCGTTAAGTTGGGCGACGGACGTCCCAGCGTCCGTCGCCTCGGTCCTCCGAAGGGAGGGGAGGCTGCGGCCTTAAAAGGCCAGCCGCCTGCACCCAGGTGCTCGTGCGGCGTGTTAGGAGAGGAGGGATGAACCGCTCTCTCCACCGTTTCGCCCGCTGCCTCTGGAGCCACCTAAGCGGCAGTATCCATGGAGGCCTCCTCAACTCCAGGCCGAGCTGCGGCACTGGTGGACGGGCGGATCGGCTGCGAGGGGGCCCTAGGGCCGTCGCTGCGCCTCCTCCCGCTCTTGTTCCGCCTTGGGGCGGCACAGATCTTTCCACCCAACCTGTGGTCGGCTGGTCTCCCAGCCGCCTCGCACACAGTGCAGTGCGGTGACGCGTTGCACCCACCGGCCTTATGACCAGACCGACCGCAGCGGAAGCACTGATCGCTGCGGTCGATCTCGGCAGAGCACTGCTCCCTGACGTGGCCCACCTCTAGGCACCTGAAGCACCTGAGGGGCCTCGGCTCCAACACCCTCACTTGTGCGGACACCCACCCGATGAGCAGGCGGCCGCCAGCTTTCACCTTCTTCGCCGCCGCGATCGGGCAGCGAATCAGCACCGAGCCGAGGCCCAAGAAGCCCTGGCGGATTTCTCCAGCTTTGATCGATTGAACCGAACAATCGCCGGCACGAGCTACGGCAGCCACCACATCCTCAGCCGTGGCCGCGTCATCCAGGCCTGAGATGCGCATGTCCGCGCATTTAACAGGCCTGTGATCTGGACGCAGGCCGCGCTGAGCGCCTCTCTCAACTTGGAGGCTAAAGCGTCCGCTTTCTCGCCACTGGCCGCCCCTGGCACCTCCAGGATCCGCGCACCAGTGGCCGTCCGTCGCGTGCTGATCGCCGGGATGCCGAGGCTGGTCAGATTGACCTTCCTCTGGGCCTCCCGGAGGACGTCGGCATAGGTCGCACCCCTCTGTTCCGCTTCCGGCTGGAGGGTCAGAACCACCGCGGACGAGCGTGGGGTCCTGAGCCTGACCGGGCGCGGCCTCTTCTTCTTGGCGCTTTGCGGCGCAGCTGCCTTAGCTGCCTTCCTGCCACCCCTGACCACCGTAGCCCAGGCTTGGTCCATGGACCGTGGGGCCGGCGGCAGTGGGCGGGCTTCACGAGGGGCAACCTCAGCGGACGAGTTCGCCGTTGGTCGGCCCTTCTTCCTCCCTCGCTTGCGGGCTTTCTTGCCCTGTTTCGGGGCAGAACCCGCATCCGGCAAAGCGGCAGTGGCCCTGACCGGCGTCCTCCTGGGCATGGGCGTGCTGATCGTCGGGGACACTGGAACAGTCCCATCAGCACTCTGCCTCCTCATATCCGCGGCCAGTGGTGGGCGGAGACGCCTCTCCGGCAGGAGCCGCTCCTCCAAGGCCTCGAACCGGGCGCTGACCATGGAGCCGACTTGGACCAAGACGGACCGCATCAGCTCCTCCGGGTCGACCTGGGCAGGCCCAGGTGGCGTTCTATCGGTCGCCGGGGCCACGGACTCCCTCATTTGGGCCTGCTGCAGGCCAGCACGCACCTCTTGCAGCTCTTTCCGGAGCTCCGCCAGTTCGGCCCGCAGTCGCGCGTTATCCGCATGGACGCGGGCCGTTTCATCGGAGACGCTGCGCTCGGAAAGAGCGCTGACTGCCTCACTTATGGACGCCGCTGCGTCCCTCAGGGCCTTCTGGAACGTCCACTTGAGGTTACGGGACTTCGTGGCCACCGCGGTTATGACGGCCAGCCCTGCTTCAACCGTCTTACCCAGCTCGAGTGCGGAGGATTCCCCCTCCTTGCCCATCGCTTTCGCGACTGGTTGGACTCCTCTTTTAGGGAGGACCCTACGGGCCAGGCCAGCCACCTCCTCCTCCGCTTGGAGAAGCAGCTCCTGGCGTTTGGCCTCGTTTAGGGCCTCCTTAGCCTTTGCTAGGCCCACGTACTGGCCAGTGGTCGGCGGGCGACCACGGCCTCTCGGCACCGAGGGGTTGGGTTTCCCCTTTCCCCCGTCACCATCCCTCTCGCTGTCGCTGGAGAGCGACGCAGCGCTGGTCTCGCTGAGACGACGCTTTTTCCCTCCCGTTCTCTTCCTTCCCTTTTCGGATGGGAGGTGGGACGCGACGGACATCCGACTACCGTCAGACTCGTCCGCAGTCTCCATCTCCACAAACACCACCACGTCAGAGGAATCGTCCGAATCCATTTTACTCGCCAGGGTCGTCGTTTTTGTGTTGCGATCAAGTACAGATATGTCCCCCCCAGAATACATGGGACGGCCTGCACATGTAAGTGCAGGAGGGGATTCTCCCTTTCGGGTACCCCCCTGGGGTAATTTCTTTTTACCGGTACTCATATTCATCGTTTTTTATGGGGCCGGGGCTGCCGGCGCGCAGTTTAGGCCGAATAACCCGTCGGCAACTCCTCCTAGCGTTGCGAAGCCACTAGAAGGAACGGGGTGATTTTTTCTCGAGGTTTTCTTCCTCTCAAAACTGCAAGGACGCCAAGACTGCCACGAGACCGCAGCAGACTGGGGACCAGGACCAACACCGCCCCAGGGACCGAACGTCCCGGGCCACACCTTTGTCATCCGCAGTGCCCTCTGCAAACAGAAGGACACGCGGAGAAACCCTCTTGCCCGGCCATATCGGCCGGGGTGTGTCGCTCTTAGTCTGGTCTCTCGCCTCAGGCCTGTCCGGTATGGGAAGCCCTATCCGGCATAGCCCTGAGGGTCGTTGAGACACGCAAGCCCCTCCACCACGGCAAGGTGGCGACACGTCGGAGGGGGGGCTCTTCCACCTAACTTAAAGCTATAGCAATACCAACACTCTGTTCGTCCTTGTCATTGTGTTACGATATGATATGATAAGGACAGACAGTGTATTTTTTTTTTTTTTTTTTTATTAAAAACTGGTTTCGCGCTTGGCCACAATCTCACCTGATGGAAAGTGACGATGTAGCCGAAGATGTATCACGCGCACCCAGTAAATGCCTATTCACTCTAGACAATTCTTCTATCTTACACAATTCCCAAAGCAATTGAATTAGGTGATCTCACTGCTTGTCTTGGCTAAACAATTTTCCTATCCAAAAGTTGGACTAACTTGTACTGTTTAGTGTTGTTACTTTTCTTATTTTATGTTCTCATGTTATGCAATAAGATGAAATGACATTTATTCAGTGACAAAACTTAGTGTGAACTTGGACCAATGTCAATTTTCCAAATGATTTGCATTTTCCAACTGATATGAAAGCAAAAAAAGTAGAAAAGAATATAATAAGTTCTGTTTCAAATTGTAAAGAGCATTGTTTTATTTTGAGAAACATATTAATTACATATATTGGTTTGTTTTCTCGTAACTATCTAGAATTGATGACTGATAGCAGGTCCGTATCGAATATATGAGAAAATAATTTTGCTTTGTGTCTAAACTTACTTCAAGCATTTATTTCAACTTAAGATACATGATATCATTTGTTGAATATTAATTTAATCTATTAGAAATAAAGCTTATTGCATTTATCTGTCAGTCAGTATCTAACCTCTCTTGGTGCCATAAACACTATGGATGCTTAAAATAATAACACATGGGATTTAATGTCATGAAAAAAATTGCAAATTCCGATCCAAATAATCCTAAAATTCATGGACAGTCTTCAAAGTATAAACCTTTACAAAGTGCAACCTTTATTAAATTAAAAATTATTTATTTCGGACAACAAAGATCCATATGGGTTAGTACAAAAACTTAAAAATTATGCTTATGCTGTCTCATTTATAATTTCCACCCTGAACCCATTTCATAACACTTTTTTTGTGTCATTCTAATTTATTTGGATTGTGTAGTGCATTATTTAAGTGTAATTCGATTGTATTATAATTAGAGTAATTGACAACTACACTCAGTAAACAATCCATATTATTATATAATAATGGCAAAATGCATTCACAATATTTAGCATTCTGGCGTAAATAAAACAATGGCGCCTTTTATAACAATGAGACCATTTATCGACGATTCACTGCAAATCATAGTAAAATTATTATCTTTATTTTTGGGGTTAAATTCTGTATTAATAATATCATATAAACTGTATTGGTATTTATTTATTATTGGCTGAAAGTGTCAGCCAAGGCTGTTTCAGAAATATCTGATATTTATATTTGCATATTTTCGAACTGTGAAAAAATAATACAAAATACGAATTTCCATTTGGACAAATTGAGACCTGAACAGTTTGGTTACTAGACAAGCAAATAATAAATTCTCCAACCAATTCTGATATTTCGAAAAAAAAACCATATATGTACTTCCATCTGAAAAATTGTAGGTAATGTTTTATATTAATTTCAGAACGAAAATTCAGAACCATCTTCAGTGAAATCTCAACTAAGCCGCAAACATGGAATGCAAAGTCTTGGAAAAGTACCTTCGGCTAGGCGCCCACCAGCCAATTTACCCTCTTTGAAAACTGAAACGGGTCAAGATCCAAACGCTAAGTAAGTCCTGATTAAGTCTAAATCCTGGCTGTTTCATAATATAATTATCTATTAGCAAATGAAATGTGTATTTAATGAAAATAATTTGTGTAATAAAAATTATTATACTTTCAGCTCTATCTCTACAACGACTACAACTGTATCTACTCCAGCAACATGCACCTCTCAGACTATTGTAAGTATTGTTTCATTTTTACAAGCTTTCTTATTAGTTCCTTTATCTTCAATTAAGAGGGTTTATCCCACACGTCATTTCATACAAACTTTCAACCAAACCCCACTTTTTGTTTACATTGAGCTGCGGGAGGCGGTTAAAATAATAATTTAGGAACGTTGTTCATGACTTCCAACGACGACACTTTCATGAGAAACGACAACTTTGAAATTTTTTCTGTTTCCGAAGGAGCAATACTCGCTTCTCGGAACAGAATTCTGATCTAGCCAGCTTTGACGTGACGAGAGGTTTTTAACTGTGGACTGTATCTGCAGTGGTAAAGTATTAATATTTTAATTGCGTGTATATGTTAAGAAGTTTATTTAGTTGTTTATTTGGAAGACCGGATCAAACCTGCAGTTTACAGATTCTATACCTAAGACCCCATTGCCTATATGGCCAAGTCGTTTTTGACACGAACTTGAGCCAAATTTCATTCAAATGCTCAGTAAGAAAGTCATGATTCTACAGAATCGCGTGTCTGGAAATTAGGGTTTCCGAAACCGATTGTTTCTTCGATTGTAGGGAATTTCGGGACTTTTTATTAAAGGAACCGGTAATTCCTGGTTATCAGGTATTTTCGGTTCTTTGAAGATTTTGTTATATAATACAAGTGTTATACTTCAAAATTAAACCACAATTAAATATTTAAGTAGTTTTAATGGAGCTTCTAAGTAATTCCAAAAAATAACATTAGAATCAAACAGAACTAAACACTCAGTCCTCTGAGACATTCTTTAGTTCTTTTTTATAGCTAAGGCCAAACCATTCATGTGTTAGTTATAATGAACATCTTATACATATTATAATGTTGAATTAACCTTTATCTTTTAGCAATTATATCTTCCCAGTTTTTTTTTGCGTTTCATATACGACACTACTACAATGAAGTTCCTTGAAATTGCTAAACAATTTCCATGAAACTACATTCGCCTATTCTAAGCCTAGCTAGGGCATGTCGTATGTTCACATGTTCTTGCTGCCTTTCAGACAACAACTTCGAACAGCAGCGGTGTGGTTGCGGGCACGTGCCCCGGCGGGTGGGTGCCGCTCCCGCCGCCGTCGTCGCCACATTTCCGTACAGAGTTCCCTTCACTAGAGGCTTCCGCTCAGCCTTCACATCGCTCTTCAGAACATTCTACACCCCAACCACAACTCAGACCACAAAGCAAGTATACATTGTTAAATTATAGTAATCTGTACCCAAAACAAAACTTGAAAACTTTCACTAACTTATTTATTTCATTGTTGTATACAGAATTATCATTTATTAAAATTCATTTGCAATCTATTGGTAATTATGATACGCGGTTTGTCTGTTAATCAGTATATCCAAGCTAAAGAGAAATGATCTGTGGGAAAAAAAGCGGCGTAAGAATCCCACAGGATATTTTGTTCTTGTTCTCAAATTTTTTTGTTTATAAAAATAATGCAATTTCACAACTTTTGGAAGCTGGTTGAATCGCCATGCGTTTAAAATTTTTGTCATTTATATGACAAAAATTTTATAATAACCTATTTGGTAAGTCATGGACGGTTATTGGTATAGCGCCATGGTTAATAAATAATATGTACATTTCCACCATCCACCTCCTGGCTCCATCATCAGATCGTCGACACCAAGTGTTAATATATTGGACTCGTCAAAACGAATCATATGAGCCCGAACTCTTATGATTCGTTTTGACGAGTCCAAGCCACTGATGAGTTTTATCATCCACCTCCTGTGTTGACAGATGCCCCTCGTCTGTTACCAGGAGTGTATGGGCTCTGTAGTCGATGGGTCTTAATGAGTAATGCTTGTTTTTAGCGGAAGGGAGCTGGACGTGCGGTGGCACGGCCGGCGTGCGGCAGGAGGCGGCGGCACCAGCCGTCGCGCCCGCCGCGCAGACAGCAACACAACAGACCCCCGCCTACCGCGCCATTCTTCCATCATTCGTAACTATCGTTTTCTTTATTACTTAACATGTCATTTACCTGACTAACGCCCCAATATTTAAACGCTGTTTAAACTTTTAAGAGCGCCATAAATATCATTCCGTCTTCGCTTTGAATGTCAACGATATAAAAGTGATAGAAAGATTTTTCATACAAACTTTTTTTTCGTTAAGTCTTTCTGCCTCTTCACATAGTAGAGACAGTACACTCACCTCTTCAAAGCTATCGTCCACCTCCACAGAACTTTTACCGCGTACTATTCACGAGGAGCTATGCCGCTCTAATGCAGTGTCGTTTCGCATTGTTTTCACATTAAAGTATACACTAGCGAACACAAATGTACTGTGAAATCTTCAATTTCAGGATTTTATTTTCTTTATTTAGGATAACCAACAAGACATACACTATAACAAACATAATGCACCTGTGTTGTGTGATATATTCTAAGTGCTGCCTTAATTAAAGGTTACCACGGCATGTGTAGTAAGAAAGTAAACATAATCATCAAATCTATAAACTATTAGAGTTATTTATCTTTACAACCTGGAGATCAGAAAAAACATAAAGATATGGTAACATATTGGTTACGCTTTGCTAACCATGAGCAATCCGATCCAATATGCGCTTTTTATATGCATACCTTTTTCAATCTTTGTCACTATGTCTTCATTCACACTGCTTAACTCCCTAATTACACTATTCCAGACTCTATCTTTCAAAGTCACCCCATTCATACTTCTCAATGATGATCATTTCCACTGCACTAATTCTACTTTCATTCTTCTTTTGCCATACCCAGCATTCACTCCCGTAAATCAATGTTGGAAGCAGCACCCCGGCATGAACAGCCAGACGAGCTTTTCTGGACACTTTCTGGCTTCTCGTTAAGGCATGCAGTGCTCCATTTACCTGATTTACTGCATTCACTCTTCTGTCGATGTCCTTCTCACACTTACCATCCCTTGTAAACAGTGAACCCAAATATAGTAACGCACGCACTTGCTCCACTTTTTCTCAGTCTTTCAAAATAAGACCGCCTGGTTGTACAATTATTATTTTTTTTAAGCTATATTTATGAAGTGCATTGTAAAATTTTTGTGCAATAAAGTGTACTTGATTGATTGATATTGCAATCCGTCATCCATACACCTGTCTCAAATATCATAACTTTCGTTTTAATCACATTGACTTTCATTCCTTTTTCTTTCAAAGCCATATTCATATGTGTTACCATCTCTTGTAACTCCTCCTGTGACGACGCAAATATTACTTTATCATAGAGGGCATAGAGGAGACATTTGACGAGTAACCCATTCATTCTCAATGCACCTTCATACTCTTTCAATACTTGCAGACAACTGTCCATGAAAAAGTTAAACAGCTAAGGGGACGCAACACAACCCTGTCAACACCTTTCTCGATGTTAAACCATTTAGTATACGCCCCATTAATTCTGACACAAGCACTGGAATCTTCATAAAGTGATTTCAGTGCTCGTATCAAGGTGCTGTCTACCCCATACATAGTCTATGCTGACCACAATTCATTCCTCATTACTTTGTCATAGGCTTTCCAAATCCTTCTTCAAGTCCAGTCCAGTATCCCTCCCGGGAGGGAGGGGAGTCCCACATAACCGTCTCGCCGTCCCCCAGGCGAGCGGTATGCAAAAACGCATATCCCCGCGTAAAAAAAAAAGCCTTCCAAATCCACAAAAGCGCAATAGACTTTTGGGTCCTTTGACACGAATTTTTCGGCTATGCATCGCAAAGAAAAGCATTTATACATCCCATTCCTCTTCTAAATCCTGCTTGTACTTCCCACATTTTTACATCCGTCTCAGCCATTACCCTTTCAATTAACACTTTCTCATACAATTTGCCGACAATGCTGAGAAGGCTGATTCCTCTATAATTTTTGCAGTCTTTCTGTGACCCTTTCCCTTTGTAAAGCGGAACAATGATGGCATTGCACCAGTCACATGGAACTTGGCCGCTACTTCAGCATAAACCTTGAATTGGCGGAGAGCGAAGGAAAGGAAACAGGGAAAGGATTTGAATGATAGTGAGAAGGATATTAAGGGGGAATTGAGGTAGGAAAAGGTAAATTAGGGATATCCCTGACTCGGAAGGTACAGTGGAGTCAGTGGCAGCTCCTGCTGCCGGGTTCGCATACCCGAATACCATGACTCAACTACTGGACAAGTAATGAGGATGTGTACTCCCGGGCAATAGTAAAAGACAGAAGTCTTACAAAAACCTATCAACATAAAAGACGATGACTGACTAGCCTTAAGATTATGTAACTTCATCGGTATCGTCATCGATTACGTTGACCAATGAGAAACCACCAATCACATGTCAGAACGTAACCAATGAAATTATGTAATAGAACCCCTAGGTGCTGGTCTCCATCAAAAATTTTTTTTTACTTTTAAATCATTATTATTTATTTACATTGTTTGTGACAGCTGGTGAAAGGTAGCAGCGGCGGTGGGCTCGGGCTGGGCACCCTCGGGTCGCTGCGCGAGGCGCGGCCTGGCGGGCAGCAGCGGCCCGCGCCCCGCGCCCCGGCGACACCGCGCGCCGTCGAGGTGCTGACCGCTCGCCCCATCCTGCGCGACGAGGAGATCTCCTCGCTCGACGACATCTCGCGCGATGCCGGCTGGGCGCAGCACGACGACATCGATTACGAGTGAGTGTACGACATCGACCACGCGGCACGTACCGCTGCAGCGTTGTAATTAAAATATAAATATCTTTGCACATAGACGCAAACTCATCTAGTTCCACACGAAGCAACTTGTATTATTTCAACCTAACCAACAGATGTCGGCGTGCCCCGAACTCGCTCGCTTTGTTCGCACCCGCCCTTTAAATATTTTGTGTAGTACTTACCTACGTCCATCTAAATTATTAGACAGTTTAGACCTAGCCCTATGACTCGTTTTTGTACCATTTTATAACAATGAAAATTAAAGTTTTGAAAGTAGGTAATTCAGAAGTTTAATATGGCTGACAAAAAAGTAAAATGGTTCTTCGGAATGTTTCACATATAATATGCCAAATAAAATGTCTGGCGTTTAAAAAAGGCCTGGTGTATTTGCGGTATTTAGTAAAAAAGACTCATCGTCGAGCGGAGTAACCTTGTGTCTAGAAAGAATACTCCTGTAAAGTGTTATTGGCGGTAATCTAAAAAGATATCGTTTACGGAATATTGAAATCAGATATCAGTAGGTTACCCATACATGTAATAATGTAAATAAGGTTTAAATTGTGGATCTGTTACCATAAATTTCCTAGAGAAGTCTTTGCCCTTAATCGTCATTCACACACGAACATATATTTATCAACTGCACATAAATACCTTAAAGATTGTCATTGTTATTGAGGAGCTTGGTTTTCTAACATAAATATCAATATAATTACAAGAAGACTCCTACACTAAATATATTATGTATGACAATGTTTGATTTTATTTTGATACAACTGCAACTCGTGCTGAGACTATTTAGATGATAACCATCCCTCGACATGAACAGCTTGTTTGAATTTTTTAATAATGAAATATTATTGTACCTCGTATCTATCTATGGGGGAGGCCTATGTTCGGCAATGGACATCCAGTGGCTGATATGATGATTGTACCTTTTTGTAATATAAAAATAGGGTTTTTAAAAAGAACAACCTTTCGAGTTTCAATCTTGTTCCTTTCAGGGGAAAATTACCATTTGGACAAACTGCAGCTTAAAAATGTGAAATCTGCCTATTTTATTTAAGGTACACTGTACCTACAAAGTAAAGCATTTTTGATTATTGAATTAGACATTAAGCAATCAGAGGTTCAATTTACTGAACTTCTTGAGAATAGCCTCAACAACTGATTTTGTACCTTTTCTTTTTAGTCAAAAATTGGACTTCTCCGATGGGGAATCGTCGTCTCCGGCCAAGGCGAGCGGACGGAGTGGCCCCCGGGCTGGTGTCGACCCCGAGCGCCAGGACCTCAAGGCCCAGGAGCCAGGCGACGAGGATCAGCTGTGGGCTGAAAGGAGACAAAAGCAGAGCAATGAGGTTGCTCAGGCCGTCGCACGAGCTAGGCTTCGCAAGGAGGAGGAGCAACGGCGCCAGATGCGGGACAGTTCTACACCGCTTCAGATGTCCAAGGATTCGCGTGAAAGAATAGATCGTGGAGATCGAGACCGTAACGACAACCGGGACCGAGATCTCGACACCAGAGAAAAGGATAGAATGGATAACAGGGACCGCCCCGATAATAGGGACAGAGATCGCATGGATAATCGAGATAATAAAGATCGAAATGATGTTCGCGAAAGGGATCCCAGAGACAAAGATCGGATGGATAACAGAGACCGCATAGACAATAGGGAGCGGTTCGATAATAGAGACCGTGATCGGGATGTTAGGGACAGAGACCGTGATCGCGACCGGGTGGAGAATAGAGACAGAACTCGCAACGAAAATAGAGACCGCCTGGAGAACGACAAAGACAGAATGGATACTCGCGATAGAGATCGTAATGATAACAGAGATCGTGGAGATCGCGAAAGATTCGACAGAGAAAGGGATCGAACAGATAGAGACCGCGAACGCGATCGTGACCGTGATCGCGAACGTCTCGATAGAGATAGGATGGATCGCGACCGAGAACGCGATCGGGACTTTAGAGACCGAGATTACGGACGCGATCGGGATCAATCAAATCCGGCTTTTTCCAAGACTTTCCAAGCTAATATACCGCCACGATTTTTGAAACAGCAGCAAAACCGTCAACAAGACGAGCAACATAAAGGGTGGGCATTTACAGGGAAATCTGCACCGAGACGCCAGGAACCTCCCGCCTACAATGCGCCGCGTCACGCTCCGCACAATGGCGGCCGCCGTTCATATTCAAGGTGAGTGGTTAAACTTGAGAGACAAAAATAGTTTAAAAGTAATTGTTTATTAATAACTAGCCCTCTGTCCACGTGGCTCCAATTTAACGTCCCGAGGGATTTATTCGAAATTTTAACTGACCCTATATTAACGTAGGTTTCTGTTTTCTGGGATTGACAACCATGCATCCAGTCCATCTCTATACTGATCCCATTCAAATCCGTTCAGGCGTATAGCAGGATTGAGGAAGGAACATCTAAACTTTCGCTTTTATAGTAGTAAGATAATTAATAAACGTACCTAAACGAATTCTCGATAATTATTAATCAAAAATGCCTTCACGTTCTGGAACATCCATCCCAATAAAAATAGAACTACGTAAGTATTGTAGTGGTTTTTGGAGGTACCTCGGTTGGTTTAATGGGGTTTCCTTCGAAATTTCCATTTTCGCTAATAAGTTGCCCCTTGACTAATCGGTTCTTTCAATCAAAGATCTTTGATTAGTTTCCACACATATACGGCCTATAAAACTCCACTACTGAACTTAAGCTTCTCCCATAGCGCGATTTAATGCGCTTTGCTTAGGAGAATTTGCCCTAATCGCCATATCGACGCTGCTATCACTGGTTTATGCTGTTATGCTCATAATCCCTTAGTCTAAAATATATACAACTAGCTACACTCCCTGGCGTCACACGCGTGCAAGTAATATGCATGTATTGTAGTACTATGCTTTGTTATTTTTTTTTTAAATTGCATGAAGTTCACACATGACAAAGTTAAAACAAATGAATTTCGTCAAATTATGAGCATGCGTCATCCAATCCTGATGTTTATAAGCCTACCTGCATTCCTTGCACACTCTAAGTAACACACGGTACAAGGCACGGCGATTTCGCTATTATATTGTTTTTTTTTTTTTTCAGAGATTATTCCGACCGTGAGGATGATTTCAGAAGAGATAAAGATGGACCAGGCCCTCAATGGCGATCAGAGATGCAAGATTATGAAAGGCCTGGCAGGGAGTTGGATAGGTCAAACTCTAAGGATTCCTATAAAGAATATAATGATTATAAAGACAGACGAAATGATTCCGACAGAAAATCTTCCGATAGCACCATTGAACATACATGCAGTAGAACAGCTGCTGATAAACTGACAGAGGTATTCGAAAGAAAAAGTATAGGATTAGCAGAACCTTTTACCTCTTCTGATTCCTCAATACAGACACCATTGATTGAAAGAAGAAATTCACCTCCTTCGAATTTATCTCATCGAGACTCTTCTGAACGAGACTTCGGCAAAACTTCATGGGCTGAGGTTACTCAGGATGAACCTACTAACTATCCCCTAATTAAATCTGTGGAAAAAGTGGTTTCACCGAATATTGAACAGGAACCGGTGCGTAAACTAGAGCTGGACAATGATGAAATGAAACGCGTTTCTCAACAACCACTATCAGGCCAAACCACGCAACCATGCGCTATGCTGGATCCTGTAGCTGCTCCTCTTCCCCTACAAAATTTAGTTCATAAACCTCTAAGCGGACAAAACTTTGTCAATAATCAACAGATATCCCAAATGATTTCTTCGCAAATTCTTCCTTCCATTTCTCAGCCTCAAACTTCTTTCTCTGATAATCTATCTATTCCTAAAATTCATAACCTTCCCAAACCCACTAACCAACCTGAAACTCTTTCTACTTCCCAACTACAAAAACAACCTTCACCTGAGCTAATTCAGCAGCAAAATATGAATAAACCAATGTTTGCATTACAAAAGTCTGAAAAGGAGCTTTCCGAAACTGAATCAATAGCGTCAAAGTCTAGTGCAGATCCAGGTTTGACGGGAGTCAAGAATGACATACATTCTGTAGAATCTCTACACGGTAGTACTGATAGTCAAAAGCGACCCGAAGATAAAAGGGCTGAACGGTTTAGCAATGAACAGCTGAACAGAATCCCGAATAAGGACCCCATTGAAAGGAAGTCGAGCGGATCTGGATCTGAAAAGAAAACTAGAGGATATGGTGGTTATGCTGTTTACGTTGGAAGAGGTTGGGGGCCTAGAGAATCTCGTGGACGTCGTTCACATCGCAGCTCCCGTTCTAACAATAGGGCAAGTGAATCTGACGGTTCTACTGACGGGGCTCCGAATACGGAGCGTAAAGAACGTCGCAGAGCTCCACGCAGTCCTCGTGGTCCCAAGAAAAATGATCGGACGGATGATGCTAATCGACTTGCAGTAGATCAAGGCCTACCTGATACAGACGGTCTAGAAAACAGAGAACCTTTTGCTCCAAGAGGCCAACCTTCGCGACGAGGTAGAGGAGGCTTTCAAGGTACATCTCGCCCACCTGCACCTGCTAAAAGGGTTGCGGGATACGGCCCACCAAACACCAAGAGCCCCTTCGGCCAAGCCAATAGAGCCATTAAAGATAATGAAGAAGTCAAAGATATTCTTCAGACTGATGATAAGGGGAAGATAAATAACAAGCCACGCACAGGCACATCGACAGGTCGGGGCCGTGATCGTCGTCCTAAAGGGCCTCTTAGTGGTGAAGATGAGAATTGGGAGACTACATCAGAACATTCCGAAGGAGGAGGCAATGGAGGCCGTCGCCGTTCTGTAGGAGGCAGGCAGCCAGGGCAATCTCAAAAAGGTCAAGGTGGACGTAATCAAAACACGGGCAACCGTCAGAATAATCCACGTAATGCTCAAGGACCCAAAAAAGATACTCCAGGAGATAAAACTGATATTACAGAGGCTATGACTGACCTTAAGTTAACCACTACTAAGAAAGAAGATGAGATAGTAGATGACGGTTTTCAAGAAGTAAGAAATAAGAAGAATACGAAAGACGTAAGGGGACCAACGAAAGAGGAAAGTCAACAGGCTCCAAAACCTCCAAGATCTCATTCCAATCAAGGAGGCGGCCGAAATGGTTCATCTACGAGAAACCCTAGTGATAAACCTAATTCTCGAGGGTCTGCACCAGTGTCTGGAAAACCTGGGCCACAATATGAACGACCTCGTCAGGCTAACTTGGCACCTCGTTTTGTTAAACAACGACAAAAACAACAGCTTGGCTTAGTAACTGGTTTCGGACCTGACACGGGGGCGGCTCCCCCTCCGCCACCAGTTAATGCCTGGGATAAGCCCATATCGCAAACTTTGCGTGGTAATGTCGAGGATCCTGTGGATGTGCCTGAGGTGAAGTCTGGTCAGTCCAGTCAACGTAGCACGCCAGGAGACACTCCAATTGAAAATAAAATTGTCCCACCTCCAAGTGCCCTCACTACTGATAAAACTGGAGTTCTTGATGGAACCACACCACCTGTAGAAACTATTATATTCGAGAATACTAATTATAAGACTGCACCACCTGCCGAGGCCTTGAAGCAAAAATATCAATCTAGTGTCAACACTGCCAAACCTCAAGGAGAGGAGATTGTTGCTGAAGTGGACGCCCGTCCGCTAGCTTTTAATGGTGATGTTCGATCTCGTCCTAGATCGATTCAGGAGCTAATTAGTGACAACAGCCGGCCTGCTGCAGATAGCGAGGCTTCTCTTGGTCTACCCATAACCTTTGACACTTCTCAGAAAGCAGAAGATTCTTCCGACATGAAACTAGATTTCGCATTCGACTCTGACCTTGGACAGTTAACTGAAGATAAATCTGGTAAATCACTGGGATTACCACGGGGTGCGCACATGAACACGTCGAATACGATATCTCCTCTAGCAGCGGACCTCAACTTAAAAATCGCCAGTGTTAAAAAAGTCTGGGAGATGCCTGCGGTGGCTGAAGGGAGCGAGGAATTGCCTTTTACTGGGTTCGAGGAGAACAACACCGAAACTGGTGCACCCCCGAACGTCTGTAAAGTGAAACCGACGCAGCAATTGCAGTCGCCTCCGCCGCAACACTACAACCACGTGGGCTACCAGGGTGGTTATGGTGGACTCTCTGTTCCCTCACCGCCGGCCGTATTGTTCAACTCGTCCCAACAATTGCTCGGTTCTTCACAACAGTTGCAGCAACAGGGAAGCCTGTATGGTGCGTTCCTCGATCAGAGTCGGGGACAATTCGGAGGATTTCCCGGCACTCCATACGGTGCAGGTTCGGCTGCACCGTACAACTACCAGCCTCCACCTGACATGTTCCAGAGCCTCCCAAGTCAATACCGTATGGTAAGTTGAATTGTTATGTTAATCCCGCAGAATTCTTGATTTTAGATTTAATAATTAGCAAATAATAAGCTTGCGGAAACCGTCTTTTTAAATCTTTTTTAAATTATGGACTTTTACCCTGTTTGGAAATGCTAGATTTTTGAAGATCTAGCATTATACTCTAACCAAGATGTTACCGATTGAGAAGGCATGGTAAACAAAATAGCAGATTTGCAGCAACAGATGGAAACTGGCTTGGTTACCTTGTTGATGATTCTGAAGTGGATCATACTTCAATGGTTATCGTAATTTCTCAAGAATGGGAAGTTTTGTGTGGAATGAGTTTCACATTGTCTTTGATCGACCCACGAGATGCAAAAATTTTACATACGGATATTTCCGTGGGGTTATACTCGTAGATAACTTAGTCCAAACAATGTGGAGGCGGATACATTAATTCCTCCGTCAGTCAAACTTTGTAGTATTATTATTGGATTATTTTTCCATCGTAACCAATCATTACTTTATCACACTGCAAAGCAGGAATTATTATCAGGTTGCCACACTAAGAAAATCTTTGTTGATAGGGCTAAATTGTCGAAATTCATGGGCGATGTTGAATTTGACGACCGATTGGTGTAGTAATTAGTGTCCCTGTCTGCGAAACCAACGGTGGAGGGTTCGAATCCCACTAGGGGTAAATGTTTGTGTGATGAATACGAACATTTATTCCCAAGTCATGGATTTATGTAGTTTTATCCGTTATTTAGTATCCATAGTATTTACATATTTATTTGTTTTAATTAATTAAAAGCTCGCCTTTGTACATTTTTTATACATGCACGTACGTAAAGATTAATTTTGAGCAATAAATACTTGAATAATGATATATTTTCTTCATCAGGCGGCAGCGGCGGCTAGCGGCGGCGCAGCTTTCGGACAATCTGGACAGCTAGGCAACAGTCCAAGTACTGTACTCATTTCAAGCTCCTCTAATTCCCTTATGTCTGCCACTGTCAAACCCTCCAGTCAGCAAATTGGAGCTATAGGTTTGTAATATTTGAGTCCAAAATAGTCTCATTACTTACAAAAATAAAATAGCACAATGTAAGTCTTCATTCTATTCAATATTACTCCGGTGGCGTTAATAACGATTGATAACTAATATCGTGTTTGTGTGCGCAGGTAGCAAAGGTGGCGGAGTCGGTGGGGTGGGGGGCGTCGGGGGCGTGAATACCTACCAGCAGCAGTACCTGGGGTACTCGGGGCCGGTGGGCGAGGCGCCGTACTCCCTGCCAGGGCTGCTGCCGCGGCCCGCTCCGCCTGCCTCCTCCTACTACTCGCCGTACCAGCCGCCCAACGCGCCCGCCCCCACCTACCCGCTGCAGTTCACGCCGCCGGCGCAGTCGGGCGCATTCGGCTCGCAGTTCCTGTCGTCGCAGCTGCAGGTCGCCGCTGCCGTGCAGCAGATGCAGGTCTGTCTATTTTTCGTGTCTTAAAGTCTGTGTATCTACAGTGAGTTGTTTATAAAATGTTCACATGATGTGTGTGTTGTTTGACGTTTGATTAAACATAAGGTCCTGAATGATTCTCTCCGTGCGTGTAAATCATCTCTATGCCGCTCACGAAAAGAGAAATTGTTTGCAATCGCATATAACATCGTCCCTCCCTGATTGACTACCGATTGGTTTAGTGCGTAGTGACTCTGTCCTCGAAACTGTTGCGGCTTCGAATCTTGAACTTACCGCGTTTTATGTGATGAATACGAACATTCTCGAGTCGAGTTATTCACTCGCTGACAAAAAAATGTTTTTACGTTTAAAAACATACCCACAAAAACAAGAATTCATGTCACGACGCTTCGTGTACCGCTGTACACATTGAATCTTATTTCCCAGCCAAATAGCTCGTACGTGATTGATAGGTTTTTTTTATGCACAACAGGTTGGTACTTGACCTCAATCATACCTGATGTTAAGTGAAGATGATGTGGAAGGTGGAAGCGTACTGACCCGGAAACTCCAACACATTTGGGGAATGGCTATCTTATCTCTGACAACCGGAACACAACAATGCTATTAGGATTGCTGCTTGGCGGCAGATTTAGATAAGATGGTGGTAGCTAGCCAGGCATACATTTAAAATACCCTACCACCAACCAAAATCCGAATCGCAAACCCAATGTTGTTTACATTGAGCCACAGAGGCGCTTACGGACTTACTTACTGTATGAAGTAACTTACCTAGAGTGTGGAGTGTTACAGGACTGCCATAATACAAGCTTAGGCTACCTTGGGACTAGATAATTGGTCCCCCTCATAGTGACCGGTTAGAAGTGGGTGCCAGGGCCTGTTAATGCCCCGTCAGTTCTTCGAGCTTCGTGTAAATGTCCAGAATGTTTGGGCTGCAATTGTTTGTTAATAATCCGCAGCAACAATATCGCGCGCCGATGCAGCAGCAGTACGCGCCGCAGCCGCGGCCGCCGCCCCAGCAGCAGCTGAAGAGTCCGCTGCACGAGCACGCGAACGGGTTCGCGCCGCTGTGCGACGCCGCGTCCCCGACGCCCAAGGGCGCCTCCAAGCCGCAGAAGCCGCCGCACTCGCCGCCCCAACACAAGTACCATGCGCCGCCGCCGCAGCAGCCGCCGCCTGCGCACACGCCGCATTCGCAACACCACCAACAGGTTAGCTGTCACGGCTGTCATCATTAACACTTTCACGTACGCTGAACGTCAATGCACCTTATAACAATAAAACTTCTATTGTGCACGTGAAAGGGTTAAATATCAGTTCCCACGCTGGGCAGGCGGGCTGGTGAATGCAGGTTTTCCTGGGAGCTCCAGATCAATGACGCTGCTACCCGCCAATGGTCTATGCTGTTATGCTCACGATTATGTAGTCGCATTTTACTAGCGTCCCTGTAGCTATTGTAACTGCAACTAAATAAAATGGTTTGATTAAATAAAACCAGTAGCTTATTCATGAACCGCTCAGCGAAATTCAGTCTATTATTTTTTTCTTTGCTGTGTTAATCATAAATTGTGCAAATACTTATATACATATTCGAAAACTAAAAACCTGACAGCATTTTTAGCGGGCGCCATGTTGGTTTTTTGAATAAAAATTGGCCGAAACTTCGGCCGTGCCAAAACTCGTTTTCGTTTCAAATACGGGTGATTTTAGCTTGTAACGAAGATAGACACTGATCTATCGTCCTTCTGCATCTCCTAGATAGGCACGTCTCACTGCGCTGGCGGCCAGCCAGAAATCCCTTCTCCAGGTGTATGGATACAATAAATTTCCGACACCCACAAAAATTTCCACGAATCATATTCATTTTAAAATTTTTGACATAATTCTCGTCCAATTTTTCTAGGATTAAAAATTTTTCATAAAAAAATATCAGGAAATAATTTTTATAAAAATATAAAGTACAGCACAGTCTATACAAGGCAGCACTGACAGGGTCGCCATGCTATGTGGGGACTAGCAGGAGTAGCCCAGGTAAAATTCGGTTTGACCTCGGAAAAACGAATAACCGCGATTTTCTTGAAACATTTAATAAAGTGTTGTAAATGTAGTAACAATTGTTAAAAATTAAGCATTTGTAAGAAACGTAAGTACTAAGTAACTAAATAAGCTAAAGTTGAAAAATGTGTTTCATAAAAAAAATGCTCAATTGATGGGTATTTCTTTAAATTCAAAACATTTTTATTTCTTAAGCAATGCAGCTCGACGACATTTTCAGCTAAAACACATGCATGCCTAACTATAACATGCTTAGTTTTTGATCCATCAATAAGTTAACTGTGTTTAACAAAAGTCTACCTAATTAAATATCAGTTAGTATTTGTTGTTATTAAGATACAAATTAAAAATAGGATTTTCTAAAAAAATCTAGACCAAGCGCTCGTTTCTTTGCAGGCTTAATTATTCAAAATTACATGTCTAATATACCTCTATATGATAACAATTATATGAGTTGGTTCTGAATTATGTCTAGGTAAGCTAATTTTTTACCGTATTTTCCCTGGGCTAGACGAGTAAAACTGGTGACACGTGTATAATCCATCAAATGAATCGTACAATTACTTATACATATACTAAATGCTTAGTCCAGTTATACAATGTAAGGTAGAGGTGCGTCATACATAATACACCACAGGTAATAATCCCCTTTTCGGACTAACATTGTATTTCCGTTAGTGCGGGAATATACGTCAGATTTTGTTTCCGATTGTCTGATCAGACTATCTGATTGTATATACTCGATACACATCCGTTTGTTACGCCAGACTTTTTCTGAACTCAGTCGTTCTCAAGCAAAATAATTTAAAATATTTGCTCGTGGTGACACGAAAGAAGAAAAAACAGGTAATAAAATCGTAAACAACTCGGCGCTGTTTCCGACTCGGACGTCCGATCCGACTACTACTACTACTCTCCACGACTAGCGAATCGGACGTGTATTGAATGTTCAAACAAGGTAATGGCTCCAAAGACTTTCGATAGTCGGATCCGACTACCTTATTTAAAAAATCTGACATGTATTCCCACAGCCAGCTTATAATCATCAATAAATCGCCAACACAATGTAATATAGTGATCGTTGTGCGACAGATGGTGGGCGGCAACGGCGGGCGGTGCGGCGGGCAGGGCGGCGGCGGCATGTCTCGCGGCGGCATCGTGCCGCGGTACCCGGCGCCCATCCAGCGGCCGCTGGGCCCCAACATGCCGCACTACCGCGCGCCGCAGCAGCAGCAGCCCGCGCCGCGCCAGCACCACGCGCAACCCAGGCACAACATGTACTACCACCACCACCAGCGCAGTTAGTACACCTCTCTACTACTACCCCTTTACGCAATTCACGTCGCTTTTTCTGTGTATAATATTGGATAGAGTGCTGTCCCGGAACCGGGTTCGAGGCCGTACACCATAGTAATCTGAGCAGTTTTAGGATTTTCAGTCCGAAATGCGTGTTAAACGTACGCTGTCGCAGTGGAGGCCTGGAGATTGATTTTTGAATTTTCTTCTCTTATAATACAGAAATTATTCTACGAGTCCTAATCCAATCCTTTCAAAAATCTGGAAAATATGAAGGAATAAATAAATATCCTTGGACATACACACAATGCCTTCTAGTTCTATATTAAGCAACTATAGGCTTGTGTTGTGGGTACCAGATGGTTGATTATACTACATAAATACATATATTTTTATGTAAATAAATACTTATTATAAATGAAAAACATCCATAACTAAAATCCATAAAGAAATTTAGTTTACATCGAAGAGATCGCTGTCAGCGACAAGGCCGCCTAATTTGTAGTTTCTATAAGATATTTAAATGTACCTTCCTTAGTTAAACAATAAAGCGTATTTGATGAGTGTAAGAACTCAAATCCGTACCCAGTTACAATAATGCGTTTCGACTGGCTCACATTACTGCTCATTGCATTCACTGGTATGATTAAATAATCTAGTCCGTGTGCGGCGGAATATTTTGAAAAGTACTTGACAGGATGGATTATGGTATCTACCAATTGACTGATCCATCACCATACCATCAATGAGTTGGAACTGACGATGCATCAAGTAATTAGAATTTGTTAAAACCGTTCTGCCAAACTTGTCCATGTTGCAGTATCACATCATTGAATGCAATTAACTGGTGGTGTATGGCCGGCATCTAAGATTGGATCTCACTTGCCAGCATCGACCTGCTCTCGCGTATGCGGGCATCCCGCACTCGATTAAATCCAAAGAGAAATTGACCATCAGGCAATCGACCATGTTCTAGAAGTCGATATGTTGATATCTATGGCATCCTTTCCTTCTTACGCGGGTGTGGATCGGTGTTGACTAATGGGGTCCAACTGTTATTTATCTCCAACATCTTTCATAATATACCTTTGGTAATGTAAGATATTTGAATGGTATTCACGATCTTCAAACCACAGTAATATAACCAAATGGTAAGTCGGAATATCTTTGGAAGCTGTTCGAATGTGTCTAATGATAGATTTGAAAGATATAGTTATAGGTGTTGGAGGTAGATATGTCCCTTATTCACATGAGCGTAAAATGTCTATTTTGTATGAAAATAATCGCGGTTGCATGTTGTGTGAATGGTTTTAGTGTTTTAATAACAGACATTAGCACTAGTTAAAGGTAACGCTCGTATGAACGGACTTTTCGATTTGTGCCAAACGTATAGTCAACCGCCGAATATGTTTCACAGAAATTCCATGCATTTGCTAACATTGAACAAATACTGTGTTACTCACGCGTTCAAACGGACTCTGCCCGGCGGCATTCTATACGTTTAGTGTGAGCGCAGCCTTTCGGCCCTCCCAGGTGTACTCGGGGGAGGTAATACTCTTCCTTCCACCAGTCGAAGCAGCACTCTATCGGCGTTGTAGGAGCGAATATCCTGGCTTAGTAATAAAACGAGGAATTTCATTTATTGATGGCGACAGATCGACGTGGCGTTCTGAATGAGACGCCATAGATTATTTTGTTTCAAATCTCACCACTACATCTTTTAGAAAATAATATTTCATTTTCTTCGGTCCATGCTTGTTATGAACATATTCAAATTAATTTTACATACATCATGCCCTCCATATTCTCTTCATTGGTTAAATCTTATGTGCTTAGTTTGCAAGCATTCGACTGCAAATTTTATTACTTCCTCGCTTTACCTTCGTTACTTGTCTTTAGGCTATTCGAGTCCCGTCGTGCAATATGTGCCCAACGAATGTAACAATGCATTCGCGACACGTTGACGATAGGCGAATGCGTATGCAGAGCTCCTCCAAAATGGACTATTGGTTGGTGAAATTAATGTTATGTGCTTACGATCTCTTTGGGTAGTGTGTTTGGGTACCAAGCTCATTCATATTCACATATTGGCTACCGATCGCTATGTATTACTTAACTCATAGTACTCGAGCTTTTTCCTGGGGTGATGATTTGCAATGGTGGCAAGAAATTTTTGCACGAAAGCGGCGACAATGGATTGAGTAGCTACATATATTTCATAAACATCAAAGGCCATGTCAAGCTGTCGCTGTCAATTCATTTAACTCACTGTAGTACCTATAACATCGTTCTCGGTTTATGGACATTTTTCCACTTGTAACGTACACTGCTCATTCAGCTTTCCCATAGTGTAGTAAAATACAGAGACAGCAGCGAATGAAAGGAGTATTTTAACAGTGCAAGTTGTTCCCGCAGACGGCGGCGGGGGCGGCGAGCGCGTGATGGAGGCGGGGGAGGCGGCGACGAGCGCGGGGGGCCCGGGCTCGGCGGCGGGGGAGGCGGGGGAGCCCCCCGTGGCGGCCGAGGCGCCGCCCGCCGCCGAGGTGAAGGCCGAGTGAACGCCGCACGCTCGGCCCCGCGATTCTACACCAAGCCGCGTCACGACGACGCGACCGTATGACGTCTCTCGACGTTACCGACTTTAGGTTTTTCGGTATTTTAAATTAAGTCGTAAATTATGGAAGTGAATAGTAAGATTATTTAGATTCGTACGGATCGAACGCGTTGCCGCTTCCGAGCGGCGCGATTCGGTAGCGCCGCTTCTCGAGCCGCATGCCGGCCGGCCCCGGTGGTCTCGTTACGCCGAGAGGCGCTCTGCTTGTATATATTGATCGGACGGACATCCGGCTGTCTATGACTGTTATGTTTTAAGTATATATAAACGCGAACGGTCGACGGCCATGCTGCGATCGACCGATGAATCGCGAGGACGTACGTCCACTGACCGATGCTGCCTCGAGACCTCTCATTAGTGAATATGTACGTAGCGACGGTTTGCAGAACGAATGTCGATGCAATATAAATGAATATTAAATGTATTCTGGAGTAAAGACGACGTAGTGCCGATCGGCGTCGGCCGACCGGCGCGCATCGCGCTCCATGTATCATAATCAATTATTATATGCGAATAAAAATTATTATTATGACCGACTTTGCTTTTTTTTTCTAAAATATTCCACCAACCCTACTACTACTACGTTATTTATCATTGATAGAACTCCATCGTAATTACTTTTTTTAATAATTTCAAATACAATGAGATAAGTGAATGGATGTTTCTTTACTTGCAACACTGGGAAGCAAATGACGGTGTCACAGACCACCCTGATTTTGATTGTTAGGCCCGTATTACAGGATGTTACTCAAGCAGAAATCTCCGCTTGAGGACAGTCAAAAAGGGCCATCTTTATGTAACCATGTATATCGGCATCTCTTTCGAACTATGCTCAAGCGCAGATCTATTAATAGGCAAATAGGGGCCTTAGCGTCTCAGCACAGACAGACAGCCAATGCCGGTCAATGTGTAGTGCCAACCAAAGCTACTATTGATTTTATTTTGCATCACTCGTAGACTTGATTGAAACAAGAGGAATAACAATCGCCATACAAAAACCGGCAGATCTCAAAATACTAGATGGCGCTGACTCATAAGCCTGGAAATAGACTAAAATTGCTATTGATTTATTGAAATACCCATATTTTTTTATAAACTATAGCATACTTATTGCTTTTTGTCTTTGCTGGCTATGTCTGACTCAGCGCCATCTAGTTTTAATGGACTTTGAGATCTTCTGAGGTACGATTTCTAGTATTGCGATTGTCAGATAGTAACGGGAAATTGTCATTCATTGGCGATTGTCATTGCTCTAGTTTTGTTGGTCCGTGGTAGAGGTTCCCGCCTCCACACTCCTCCCACTGTAACGCCTGCAAGCCAGGATCAACAGTGGTACTTGACACGGCGCCTACTGAAGGTAGATGGTGCCCTACGTGATTCTATTGCTACCTTGGACCCCAGACTAAAGAAAGTAAGTAGGAAAAGAGGTTCGAGATTGGTAAACATCTCTTTTAGCCTCCAAAAGAAGCGCGTGGTTTGCTATTGCCTCACCTTTCCGTCCGCAATCCATGACACTCATACTCTTGGTGTACAACAAAGAATGTTTTGTATGCTATTGGGATAGGTGGTCTGTGATTGCATTGCAACCATAACACCTTTTTTTAAGCAATTATAATGTAAATCAGTATATTTGCCATCAAAATACTACTGTATGTAGCTAAGTTAGAACGCCCAATCTACTGTTCCTTACAATCATGGTTGCCTGGAAGAAATCCCGCTGTGGGATAAGTCCGTCTTTGTGCACAGTTTTAAGTATATAGTTTTGTATTTATTTTCTTTTGTACAATAAAGTGTTTACAAACAAAATAATTCCTATCGATCACAACGCACGCTTGACGATCATTTGCAGGGCTCGTGACTTTACCGACCGAATTGGGGGTTGTCAATATTTATTACTCATATTACACAAGAAATACAAACGTATTACAGTTAGAAAATCTGTACAAAGGTGAGTTTATCTCCAAAGAGATCTCTTCCAGACAATCGTACTGAAGGTTAGAATAGCTTTACACTGGATGAAAATGATACGTGTATAGTACCTACATACATACAACCCGGTCACAATATCTGTGCACCTTGCTGGAATATGACGTCACAAGGCCAGGTGCAGAGATATTGTGACCGGGTTGTACATAGTATGTAAGATAACGGTTATTACCCCACTGCCCAAGGAAGGAGGGTAATGTTTTTCGAGTGTATGTGTGTCCGTTACTTTGGCGCATCCTGTAGCCTCAACCGCTTGACCGATTTCGAAGTGCTGGTGTCGTTAGATCCGTCTTGGTACCCGGAGTGTCATAGGATACATTTTATGGTAAAAAATCTAACATGGCGCCCGCAAATTTATTTATCTTGAGATGTAAATTTTGCTCGGAGACAAAATTATAAATAACGCTGGTTGTCCTGCCTTCAACCTCACCTTACCAGTGTCGAAGTCAAACTTAAATCAATATTGTTAACGCTGCTGTGCGCTCTGCATTTCGTTTACTGGCTACAAGCCAAAATATCCGCATCCCCGACGGACGGTTGATATTATAGGAAGGACGCAGGGCGCCCCTATGGCGCCATACTTTAGATTACCTATTCACTGTATGTCGTTGCTAGTCTCCTAAACTTTTGTAAGCAAGCTAAATACGACTTATTATCGCCCTGAATAGCAGACTGATAGTCATCCGACCAATACTATTAAGTACGGTTATGAAGAGGAACACTAATCTAGTAAGGATACATACATCTTGGGTGTAACTTCCTATTATTGAAAACTTCCAAATTTTTTTGCACATAGAAAACACTCACCTGATGGAATAAAATTTTCCAAGAAATTGGTAGCTTGCCTTGGGTACAGTAAGGTATTTAGTAATACTTGCAAATTATACCTAACTAAGTCTACGTATGAGAGAGTTCCTGGCCATTTATTTCCCGCCTACACGTTCAACAATAAAATTGTGGACTGTAGATACACGCGGCCGCACGACGACCTTAACACTTCTAGTATAAGCGGTCTCGCAGCGTTCACATCTCCGATAGCGTCGCGAGGCCAGCTTACATTGGTAGTGTTGTGGACGTAGTGCTGTCCACTGTACATAATATCCATTAACTACTCTATGTGTTGCCGTTCGCAACCGATAACACCATTATCCTTGACTCTATTAAATACCTGCTGAGCGGAAAAGCGATAGCGATGTGGCTTAGAAGTTAGTAGAAGTTAGTATATAAGCCCCCTCATGAGAACAAAAAGAAACTGTATCATAGACCAATGTACTTATCTACACATTCTGTGCACCATGTACCAACTGTTTTTCATCAAACATGGCTAAGAACCAGCATCAGGCAAGATCCTTGCGGAAGAGATACATAAATAGTCTCCGCAGTTAGTGTCGAGGGCAAAGGTTCTTAGCCATGTTTGATGAAAAACAGTTCTTTTTGGTGAATTTGGATATCGTTGTCTTTCGGGGCGATTTCTAAATTTTAAATCTTTTTTATATTTCAAATTAAACCCGAGGATATATTTTTAAGTTAGATGGAAAACTTGGAAGATTAGCTTTAAAAAACATATAGGTACTTCTATGACGTGCATTTAAAAACACAAAATTAGCGCATTGCAGTAGTTTTGCGGTACCTAATAGTGATTGTAAATTGCATATAAATATGGGATATTCTACTGTCGTTTTCCAAACGTGGTTCGATAGATATTTATTTACCAAAAAGGTCAATGTTAATTTAACTCTTATAAAAATAAAATCATGCCTTTTGTTTTGCATGTTTATTTTAAAATACAAGAAATAATTTAAAAAAAACACATGAGGGGGCCACTATACCGCCCGATCCCTCTTATGTATGTATACATCATCCACAACAACATTCATATTCCTCACTCATGTTTTTAACAACATCTACGAGTATGTAAGCATAATAATTTGTACGATAGTTCCAGGTAACCGGGCATTAGTCTAAATGCATTTGCGTTAATTAGCATGCTTTATGCGATGAGTTCATTTTTTTGCACGCGATTTTGCTCGTTTTGTAGAGAAATTCAAGGACAACAAATGGTTCTTTTATCACGCGAATCTGCACAGGCAGGATATTGAAAATTGATTAGTCTAGACCAATATAGGTGGATGTTGTTGAGTAGGTTGAAAATGCAGATTTATCAATAAAAGTCGCAACTCCTAAAAATTTCTGTAGCCGAATCTATAATACCTATCTATAATATTTTATGGCAGGTAAATATGGCATCAGAAAAAATTTGCCACAGTGAACAGGTTAGAACTCCTCAATAGCACAATTTATCTAGTGTCCGTTAAGCGGATTTATTTGTCGGTTTACCACAGTTTTTCGCTACAAAATCGTTTCTTTATTATATCTCTTTAATAAAATTAATAGGTGTATTGGGCTGAAAATTTAGAGGTGGGTAACTGGAGGAACACTCTTATTTTCATTTCGTTTGACCTCGGAAAAACGAATACCCGCGATTTTCTTGAAACATTTAATAAAGTGTAAATATAGTAACAATTGCTAAAAATTAAGCATTTATAAGAAATGCATGTACTAAGTCAGAAACTAAATAAGCTAAAGCTGAAAAATGTGTTTCATAAAAAAAAATGCTCAATTGATGGGTATTTCTTTAAATTCAAAACATTTAGGGAAATTATCTTTACAAAATATTAGTTCTCATTTTTATTTCTTAAGCAATGCAGCTAGACGACATTTTCAGCTAAAACACACGCATGCCTAACTATAACATGCTAAGTTTTTTATCCATCAATAAGTTAACTGTGTTTACAAAAGTGTACCTAATTAAATATCAGTTAGTATTTATTTTTATTAAGATACAAAATAAAAATAGGGTTTTCTAAAAAAAATCTAGACTAAGCGCTCATTTTATTCAAAATTACATCTCTAATATACCTCTATAAGATAGCAATTACATAAGTCGGTTCTGAATTATGTCTAGCTAAGCTAATTTTTTATCGTATTTTCCCTGGGCTATAATGATGACTGCCAATGATCACAGACGACATGAATTCTCCAGTTCGCACGATATTGATTCAGTGAAAATCAGGCCAGGCATTTTTAGCTGGAACTCTCATCTCAACAGAACCCTTCACTCCAGCGCTAAGACGTACACAGCGGACCATTCGACCACCTAGACGCCTCATTACTGAGATGGAGTAAAATCTTCTGCCGGGAGAAATGATACAACCTTCGTTATCAATACTCATCGTCTTAACCATGGTCCGTAACCATGGATACGCCGTTGTTGATTCTTTGTCTTATGTCAAGGCTTTTACGTATTAAACCTATATAATTTAAAATGCTCGTAAGTTATTTCATGTATGGAAAATGAACACAGCCAATAGCGAAGGAAAATCTGCACTTACCTATCTACCTATATTTACATATTCGAACTGTAAAAGAAATCAAACAACGAGCTCACAATAATATTTTACTACTTGTATACTATAATACAAACGAGTAAAAGGCGTAAAGTGCATGCATAGGAGGTAAATTAAAGGTCGTCTAGGGTCAACAACCAGACGGGATACAGGCGATGCTTTGTTCGAATCCAGCCAGTCTGACCCTGGACGTTTACCTCAACGACGCAGGGAAAGTAATAATAAATTAAAGATATTCAAAGAGAATATAATCACTACAGGATATTTTTGAAAAAAAAAAGTAAATTATTATTATGAGAAAACTGGCAAGATACAGGGCGACAGGCACGATATCCAATTCTATAATTTCATCGGTTTTAATTTTATATATATATCGGAGCTTATGGCGATCTAGCAAAAACAATGAACGATTCCTAGATAACATAATTTAACTCTATTCCTCAGTTTAATGTACAATAGGTGTATATAATAATATCATTGGTCTATGTCTTTACGAAAAAACTGGCTAAACTGGCAATTATGCTAATTTCATTAGAGTTCATCGTTATTACCAAATCTCCATAATCTTATAATTATTATCAATAAGTATTCTGGTTAGCTTGGTTAAACAGTAGTTAGTAAGAAGAATAAGTCTTTCAACTAGACAGCGTTGTGAATAATATGAAGCTAAGTGGAAGAGACAAAGGGAAGGGCTTCGGACGTTTACCTCCTAAATAGGTGCACGACCTGTCTAACGGCTTGGGTCACAGTACTGTCTAGGAACTCTGGGATATAAATATTTTCAACTTCATATTTACCTACATATTATGTACGTGACCTGCTGCTCAAGTGTAACACGCGCGTAGTCGCGTAGTGTTACGCTCGACTCATTCAAAACTATAGTAACGAAGTAACTACAGTCAACATTATTACACCTGATGTCAAAAATTCAACTTTCACTAACTGGACACACGTGTGTTCAAATCTGCGTGGACAATAACCGAAATCCGCATTTTTTGAAAATTGGTGTCTTCGAACCCCTTCTATTGTTTGTAACCTTTAGTTTACAGAAAAATTAAGTTGGTTTTGATTTTTGTTAACGTGGATGGCTCCAGGGACATTATCAGTTTACGGTAAATAGGAAAACCGGATTAGTTATTGTAATAGAAACATTTCTGGTGTCTACTGAGTGATAAACGTAAGGAAAGTATTACGTTGCTTTGATTATTTAATTAGGTACGATGAAAGAACTAATCAATAAGGATAAAACATATCCAAAAGGATAAATCAGTTGAGTGGCTGATTTAGCCATCTGCCTATGATATATAGGGTTGTCTGATACAGACTTTTCATTTCTGGGGCAATTTAGGGCTTACGATTCGAACGGTAAGATTAAATATGATAATAAATTATTTTAGTTAAATCGCAATTATAATTTTACTGTAATTATGCAAGAAAAAAAACAACTGAAAATCGATAATTTTGTGAATTGAGAAAATATAATGTAAAAACATATTAATGTTTTCATACCTTTTGTTAATTCTATAAATATCATCCATCATATTATTATCAGCCAAAGGACATCTACTGTTAAACAGGCCTCCTCCATAGATTACATATTATATCAAAACGGTCCTGCAAATAAAAACGGCGTGAAAAATTTGAAATCTCCTTTCATATTATTTGATGGCCGATTTTATAAACAACTTGGAAAAATATGTGATGTATGTGACAGACCCGCCCGCGCCGTCGCAGTCCTGCCTCTGTAACTCCTATAAGCCAGGATCACAGACAGCCTGGATCAACAGTTGGTAGACAGTGCTCTACAAGTCTCTCTCTCCCCCCCCCCCCCTCTCTCTCTTCACCGCCTGCCATAAACTATTCAGCCATTTTCCAGCCTTTCAAAATGTGGAATAATAGTTTTCTCATTAAATTAGTCAGCCATAGATAAATTTCTTATCTCACTGGGTATTGGTCACTCACGTTGAGGTAAACGACTAGAATTTCCCGAAGAATATCAACATGCACGTCAGTTCTCGATAGTCGTTTAACTTGGCAGTTACATCTTGAACATGTGAGCAAAAAGTCTGAACAAGGTCTTAATATAATGAAGTCTATGTGTGGTCTGAAATGGGGTTGTGACCCAAAAGTTTTAAAAAATGTATATATTTCACTAGTTCGTTGTCATTTTGATTATGGCTGCATGTATTTTATTGACGCCAAAAATGTATTTTTAAGAAAGTTGGATATTCTGCAAAATAAAGCTCTTCGAATAATTTTGGGAGCAATGATCTCATCCCCAATTAACTCTTTGGAAGTTGAGGCTGGGATTGTTCCTCTTTATATCCGTAGAGCCTTTCTAACTGACAAATATTGTCTAAAATTAATTAGTTTTGATAATAACATACTTAAACGTTACCTCCAAAATTTTAATATTCCTAACTATAATGAAAACCCTCTGTCTCACTCTCTTTACTCCTCTTTATCTGAGGCACTAACTTTTTTAAACTTTAATTTCCAAGATGTAGTGTTTTGGTCTAACTTGTATCCTTGTTATTCCTTTCCTTATAGCTGTTCATTACTCGAATTAAATATAACAACAACAAAGTTTAAAAATAAGTATGAATTTTTGGAGTTTCTTGACAGTAAAGATGATTTTGTTAAGATATACACGGATGGATCTAAAACTCCAGACAAAACTAGTTTTGCAATTTATGATTTCACACTCAAGGTCGGTAAAGCATTTAATTGTAATCACAATTTTTCAATTTTTTCAGCTGAAATTGTAGCTATATTGTATGCTCTGAAATATATTTCTAAACATCCACTTTCTTCTTCCACACATAATTTCCTAATAGTTTCTGATTCATTAAGTGCTTTATTAGCCTTACAGAGTAACAGTATACAAGCTTACACAAATTACTTGCTTTATGAAGTTAGACTAGCTGTACAAAATTTATTTGTAAATAATGTTAATATTGAATTTGTCTGGGTCCCGAGTCATTCTGGAATCCTAGGAAACGAACTTGTTGATTCTCTTGCTCGTTTTAATATCAATGACGAATTTTGTGATTTTTCTGTTCCTTTTCAGGATCTTGTGTATAGCTTAAAATTATTTATGCATAATCGTTGGTGTGCTTCTTTGGATGCCACTAGACAATACAAAGGTAAATGGCTTGCTGAAATTATACCAGTTCCTTCTACCAAGGCGTGGTTCGAAAAATTCAAATACTTTGTCAATCGTAATTTCATCACATCAATTTGTAGGCTACGAATTGGTCATTGTGGTTTCCCAAGTCATTTACTTAGACTGAATCTTATTTCCTCTGCATCTTGTAAATACTGTGAGTCGGTCTACTGTGATTTAGATCATATTATTTTTGTTTGTCCTCATTTTAATTTACAACGTTTGTTTCTTATTGGCAGTTGCCTAAATATTGTAAGTAGCCCTAACTTACCTCGATCTACTATAGAATTGCTAAAAAATCCTTCATTGTATGTACCCCTATTTGAGTTCCTTAATTATTCTGTAGGTAAAATTTAGTTTTGTATATACCCAACAAACAAGCTAAGCTTATAAAATTAATTCTATATAATCTGAACTCTTATAGTTGGTCTAAAAGAGCATTCATTATGTCAATGTACCTTATAATGGCACTTTATGAGATGATTTTGCTAATATTACCTTTATTCTTATAATTTGGCTAAGTAAACGTTAATAAATCCAATTTATATGGCTACAATAAGGGTTCAAAATGTGTTCTTCTTATAGAGGCTAGTTACATTGCTTTTTAGCCGTATAATATTCAAAGCCATTTAAAGGTTTTTAATATGGCTTATATATTTCAATTATTCTTATAAAACTAATGCACAAGGTAAGTATGAGGCTTTTTAACTTATAGGAGCCTTTTATAAGATGTCTATCCAACAAGCGAATTATAGCATTTAATATGGTCTTTACAAGAATAAACGCAATCCTTATTCACTTATATAGTAATTATAAAGACATCATTCTGTATATGGTTACATTAAATTGTTCTACATAACTAGATTCGCCATTGTGAAAGAGCAGCAGATGTGAGTCGATTACGGAGTTTTTAAAGTTTACATTTAAGAAATGGATTCAAAAGACTGGAAGAAGTTTAAGAGGAGTGGTGGTTATAGAAGAAAGGTAAAAAAAACATTCGAAAACATCTCCTCTCCTCCTCCTATAATGCTACGAAATGACCAAACTGATACCAACGAATCAGCCAGTGGTTCCGTAGAGGATCATTTTATGGAATATGATAATGAACAGGAAAGCAGTGAGGTAGAATATAATTGTAGCAATAGTGATAGTGATATAGACTACCTTATATATTTATGGAAAAGATTACATTACAAGTAATGTGCATAATTTATCACACCTCGTTGATGAGGTCCGAAAATATGGCACTTTACAAAGTTTTAATGCTTACCCATTTGAGAATAAACTTCAAATTATCAAACATATGTTGAGACAGGGAAATAAGCCACTGGCACAAGTAGCTAGAAGGTTACACGAAAGAAATGAAGTCGAAATTGACACTTACAGTGAAAACAAATTAAAGTATCCATTTGCTAAACAGTGCAACAGCAAAATTGGACCTATATTGATACTTCATTTTGAATCTTTTATTTTATCATGCCAAAAATACGATAAATGGTTTTTGACAACGGACGAACAAGTTATCCAAATAAGAGCAATACACCTTGATGAATCTGAAGACATACGACTAGAAGGATACCGCATGGATAGTTTAATTGACGCCTTTGACTACCCCTTAAAATCTACATTGATTAATATTTATAAATGTGAAGTTTATATTGCTAGTAAATCAAAAAATATATATAACTTTTCATGTGCTGACATTAAATGTAAATTATTATATGTAGAATATAATTCGATATTGTATTTTACACCATTAATCCATACTTTGTAAAATAAAACAACTAATTTGAGAAGCACGTATTTTTATTAAAGTAAAATTAAAGAATTTTGTGATTTTCTTGCAAAGTTTCTATCTTTGCCAGAACCATTAAAGTTAAAGAGGCGTTGTCAATTTGTACTTCGGTAGTCACATTTTGTTGAGCGTTGGAATCAGTATTGGTGGTTGGAGGCTGAATTACTATTATTGTGTTTTCTAAATTTCTTGCTTCATCAGGTTGAGTTACATTTTGTTGAGCGTTGGAATCAGTATTGATGGCTGGAGGTTGAATTGCTATTAATGCGTTTTCTAAATTCCTTGCTTCAACAGGTTGACATAGTACATCATTTTGCTGTCTTTCTACTGCTCCGACTGTTTTAGCCAATGCTTCTGGCGAAATATTATCATACTGCAAGAAAAATTCAAACAAACGAATTAAAAATCGCAATAAAAAGTAATCACATAGTTTGAAAATTCAATTTGGGAGTACCACATACCAAGGGTTAAGATACGAGTATTATGTGAAAGAATAATCTAAATCTGAACAATGCAATACACTATACACAATAGGTTGTGCATTATTATTATAATACATATAAATAGTTATTTATAATATACATAATAGTAACATAATGCCATAATGTATTATATTTACAATAAATAAATATAATAATATGCTATTACATACATATAATTACAAAGGAGAATTTGATCAAGCTACGTAAAAATAACTAAAATACTATAATTATGTACAATACTTTATGCTACAATAATAATTTATATTATAATAAAATTGGCAACCCTATCTAGCATATTTACTGAAAATAAAATTGTACTTTTTAGTTGTTATTGATACTTATGTAAGTATGTATTTTTATGTCAAAATCAAAGGCCTGTAGACAACGTACCGAAGTCCGATAATGTAATATAATATGTGTAATGTAGTAGGTACCCACGTACTTCTGTGAAAGTGTACTTACGCAATTTTGAACAATTTCCTCAAACGTCAAATTTTTTTTATTGGTCACATAATTAAAATATTGTTCAGTATCTGTCTCTGTTTCAGACTTCTTACACATTTTGTCTAATTCCTACTCCGCTTCAAAAAAAGTTATCAAATTGGATCTCTTCACTTTGCAATTAATTTTTCGCCAGTTATTTTCAGGACACGAATTTTCTATTCTTCTTAATTTATTTTCGTTGTATCTGGGCCAGTGTAGAACGCCATCTTTTTCCCAATTACTTGGTACTGGTGATAGTTTTGCATTTCCTTTTTCAAATGTTTTTACAATTTTGTATGGCATATTTGATGAATCTGAAAAAAAAAATTAATCTAAATATTTTAATCTGTGTCACGTAAGTACACACGTAGCCTTGTGCCATGTTTTTCTACTTGCTATTATACCCTATGTATAACAGCAAGTAGAAAAACATGCATTAACAAGCATTAACTGTAGGTAGATAGGTAAAAATCAGCTTCGCCCCAGTATCAGTACTTTAAGACATATTTTTTAGATACTTACATAATGTACCTACACCTTATAGCAATGATACTTTATGATGATATTTTACCTACTACACCTATACCTATCTTCAACTAATTTAATAAGTATGGACGGGCCTAGCGCATACAAGCAAGATGCTAATAAAAATCAAGTCAAGATACAAGTACACATAAACCCACACACACACAGCCACAGTCTTTCTAATCATGTCTCTTTTATACTAACCGCAATATTACTGTTTCACTCAAACAACAACTCGGAACAAAATGGTCTGATATGTCCGCGAATAACCTATTATTAATTTATTTTTGTCAATTGATTAGAATTATATTAAAAGGTTTACTTACGAATATAATTGTCTTATATAGTTATTTTTGAGCAATTTTGTACTTTCTAATAGGATAAGTAACAGATTACAAAGAAATACCTAGTTAGCACACGGTGAAGACACGCTAACGCTTTCGTCTACGCCCGTCCGGCACGAGCGCGACACTCTAAATGACTAAACAAACACGCAATCCATACGCCAACGTGTACGTCGCAAGCGCAAGTAGCATGGTTGTGGGAGGGAGATGGATATATCTCAATCTCAACTGGTTTTGCACAAAGTGCAAGCTACTACTAAACTAAACCTATTACCTAAACTTATAGAAATATTTACTTACCTACACTTACCATCTAATATGTATAGTTAATTTTTATTTAGAAATATTGTAACTGTAAATTAGAATAGTTATGGATTACAATATTCGCATTCATCTTCAATAAAGTGGTCGTAAATCAAATACTCTTTACAATTTTGACACAAAATGAAAATGAATTGTTGCAAAACGGGTATGTTTTCACGACCTATCACAAAGTGTGAAGGTAAATTTGAAATAGTCGGATAACTACAATTAAAACATGTGTTTCTTAGAATAAAATGTGTCCAATTCCATGGCCATATCATGTTATGTAAATTGAGATCTTTTCTTTTTAGAAATTTGTCAACATCCTTGAATACTACCATTGTAAAATCTGCGAACAAACAAAATAAGCTTGGTACGGGAGTTTACTTGTGAGAAAGGAACCCTAACGATATGTAAAATGGCAATAGCATAAGCAACAAATGTTGCCATTATATAGTTTTCACTCTCATAGACTCCTTGTAGACGATGTACGAATCGCTTTTGCTCTTATAATAACATTGTATAAAACATGCCTAAATAATTAACCACATTTGTAGCACAAAATAGCTTAAATTCAAGGGCGCGTTGATAATACAACACACTGCGTACCACATTTTATCATGCATTTGAATTCCCACACAGTTTTCACTAGAAACAAGCACATATGCAGGTAAACTACATAAATTAATAACTTACCGTTTTCTTTTCATCAAAATGGTTGACGCCTCTGCTTTTTACACCAATAACTGTTGCGAAAGTATAAAAACACTTATTGCATTGTCTAAATAGACGGTTATAAGGGCCAACGGTTTTTTATTTTTGCCGTTATGAGGTTTACTCCCTTAATAATGATCATAATAAAACACGTATAAGGATGATCGTTCTTAATAACGCTTTCAATATGTTTCTTATAAGTATATTGGCCTTTTAAGAGCTTTTCTCTTGCCATTACAAGTTTAACTTCCTTGTTGCTTGCTAAAATAAAGCACGTATAGGAAAAACAAGCTTACAATAAAGTAACTATAAGGGGAGTATAAGGTTATTGTCTTTATTATTTGTGCCCAAACGCACCCTTATTAGCGATAATACGGCACTTATAAGAATATTATTTTTGGCAACAAAAGCCACTATAAGACGAATTTTTGTTTGTTGGGTATTCTATCGTAGGTATAATTATCTCTTTTAAGTTTTTTGTACATGGAAGGAAAAGGACCTATCTTGTGCTTTTTCCTTTCATATCTTCATAATATATCATTTCTGTATAAAATGGAATGGACCAATGGTCTAAACCAGAGTCCAAAAAAAAAAAAAAAAAAAAAAAAAAAAAAAAAAAAAAAAAAAAAAAACATGCACGTCACAACATACCTAACGTGTGTATACGCAATAGGATGCGTCTGCCCACTTATTAGCCTTGTACAAAGTAAGTATTCATTGTATGATATATAAGTAAGTACCCATATTATGCATATTTCATGTTTCATGTTTGACCATAACAATGAGGTGTTACTCTATATCTAAGAAAGTCTTTAATTAGTCTAAGAGCCCAGGGCAGAATTAGTGACACGTAGGGTACCGTCTACCTTCAGTAGGCGCCGTGGAGAGTACCACTGTTGATCCTGGCTTCCAGAGGTGCAGTGGGTTGAGTGTGGAGGCGGGTAATACTTAAGAAAATTTTCAAAAATATTCTATAGTTCCTTTTCCTTGTAGATATTCTCAAAATAGGAGCTTCTTGAATCTAACTGGTTGATTATAAACTATGTATCTAACTAATATTATAAATGTGAAAGTTTGTTTGTTTATTTTGTTGCTCAATCACGGCGAAACGAATGAACGGATTTGAATGAAATTTGACATGTAGATAGATCATACCCTGGATTGAAATATAGGATATTTTTATCCCGATAAAGTGAGTAGTTCCCGCGGGATAAAGTTATTCCATGCAGGCGAAGCCGCGGGCGGAAAGCTAGTCTATAATATAATTTTATAGCCCTCAAATATAATATTTCTCTCCGGTTGACTATCTTATTATTTCTATTAGGTAGGTATATACCTAGGTGTAGTTAATATACCCAGTTAAGTTAACTAAGACATCTAAATTAGCGTTTCTAACTTGTTAGTTAGAAAGTTAGTTGTTGATTGTTACCAACAATTAGCAAAGTACTACCTACCTATTGTTGTTGGTTGCTTTTCAATTTAATCGTCATTCATTCATTACATTACTGTGCATTTACAAATTGATAATATAAAATTTACCTGAGAACAAAAGCTAAGCGTACATAATACCGATACTGCAGCGTAAAAACTATGTATGAACCTATCTCAATCGATTTCATGGAACTTCCTATACAGAAAGTAATCCTGCCTATGAAACCAACGGCTGCGGGTTCGAATCCCGCTAGAGATAAACGTTTGTGGGTGAAAAACGAAATTTTATGTTCATCTATTATTTAGTAGGTATACCTAACTATCCCTAAACTTTGACTAGCTTGTGACAAATACAATTAATGAGTGTGTATGAAATATTTATTTTTATAGGTATACTAATTATATTTATATGGATATATAAAGATAAAATAAAATAAACAATATGTAAGTACTTACCTACCTAACAAAGATGACTACATCGTATAGTATGCGGGAAAATATCTGTAATCATTCCCCGGTAAGTGGGGAAAGATAATTATGTTAGTGATATTTTGTAATTTAACTGTTGTTAGTACCTACCTACAAACTCGTATAGGTACCTACAGCAACAACTTACAGGTAGATAACATAATGACTTATCTGAAAGTTATGGCTCGATAAATAATGGCGGCGTGTCATAAGATTAACTGCAAGATTAAATTATTTCGCAATTTAAGAATTTACTACCGTTCAGGGTACCCATATTAACGCTTTTAAAAAATCAGCAATGATAAGATAAAAACACTTTTCTAAGAAACACGGACTAAGTACGAAGCCTTTTCGAAGTGTGTTTCAATTTCGTCTGAACGATTCCAAGATTCTAGCAGGGCTGTGTATTCAAAAATTTCCTGGAGCGCGATTTCTTTTTCTTTCTTCCTAATAATTTGGGTAATCATTAGCCTATTCTGATGACATTTCTGCCAGCGTAAAGTGTGATAATTTAAGGGGATCCTGTGCCTTCTCACAGAATGGTACATAAGTGGTTCACTGAATTTCGTTGTGGACGTACTACCAATAACGTCGAACGCCCAACATTTTTTGGAGAAATGCAAGACAACAACGGCAGCTTACTATGTTGCATTGTTAAGCCGATTTATGAAGAGTTGGGGAAAAACGGCGGCATCCAACAGAGATAATGCTCCAGCACACTCGTCTGCAATCGTGTCAAAACTGGTCGAATGACGTCACGAATTATTGCCACACCCTCCGTATTCGCTAGATTTAGCCCCCCTGTGACATTTTCCTCTTCCCAAATATTTATTGGCTGTAGCTTAGCAAAAGCAAAGTGCAGGGGATCAAAAAAATTTTAATTGTTTGTTATGTTTACATCATGTAGAGTTTGGTTGGAAAGAAAGGCGGTTGGTACATACACCTATACTACGTTTGATGGAGATTACATGTTTGCCAATACTTAAAACTTTTGTAGAGAATGTCAAGCGAATATGTTAGTTAAATAATAACAAATCATTAATTTTAATTATTCATTAAAAAAAGTAAATTAAGTAAGTTCCAGTAAATTTTAAGGTCCTTTAATAATAACGGCTCGGTGTATGTCAACAAATAAATTAAAAACACATTGAGTCAATTTAATTCTTATAAGTCAATATTATTACTAGTTACTACTGCAACTTACTACTACTACTATATATAGGTACTAAGATAAAAAAAATAACAAAAAAATTTAAAATGAAAATAAATATACCGGATGGTTTACCGTAAGGAAAAAAATAGGGCATATTAGGTAAGTAAAATAGAAGGTATTAGCATAGTTAGTTAATTTATTTTTATTCTAAATCATCGTCGTTTGACGGTCGCTTTTGTAGCCAATTCCATATAATTACATCATTAAATTAAATAAATAAAGAATATTTGAAGAAAATAGGAGTTCCAAATAATTATGAAAAAAATCTCCGAGGGCAAACATCACGACTTAATAAACTATTTTTAGAAAATATGAAGTAGCCATTGATAATTTTTTTTCAAACATTGAATTAGAAGATCTTAGCGTCTTCTACAACGCAATGAAGTTCACAGTGGTAAGTTTAATTTAATATTGTAGGCTTTATAACTAAAGACCCACACTGTTTCACTGTGTATATTGTTAAGTTGTGAACAATAAAGATTCTTCTTCTATACCTAAAACAAGCTACAGAATGGTTAGAAAACATTTTTATTCTATTACTGATGGGTACTCTATCCTTCTACAAAAAATTAGGAACTTTTAAGATTAAGTTACACCACAAAAATTACGTATTTTTACTAGACTAGGTATACGCATAATACAAGGGAGCTTTACTAACTGACGTCATATTTACCAAGTGAGATATCGTATTTTACTGTAAGTAGAATTTTCTTCGCCATATCAACTATTTAGTTAAAAATTAAGATGGTAGCGCAGTCTTCATTACGTACGACTTAATTAAACCAATATGTGCAGTGTAAGTGGCTTAATTGTGCTTGTTATGGCTGCAGATAACAAGTTCTATATACGAGTAGATGTAAGAGTATAATGTACCTAAATATTATGTAGGAAGGAAGTGCCGACAGACGGGCTGATTTACTTTACAGACTGGAAGTAGAGGGGAGGTGCGATGGATCGTGGTCAATTTAGTCCACATAGCAAGTTGAAGAACAACATGGTCTCGACTTATCGATCAGTGTACGGAGCACGGGCTATCACTATCTTTACTCAAATTTTGGGATTTCTTTTTGTCCAGAATACGTACCTGAGATAAGATCATTTTTACAATAACAAAGCTGCTTTTATAGAACATGTCGAAAGCAGGTAAAATTGTAGGTAAGTAAAATGGCATTGTAACATAAATAATACAATATTTAAAAGTAAATCCGAATCTGAAAAAAAACTATTTTTTGTAGGGAAGACACGAAAGTTACAACAGTATTTTAAATCCAACTAAATCGTTGCCCCAGTTATGTGTGGACTTAAGCTTGCATCTCACTCATAATCTGAGTCAGTCAGCAACAAAACCTAATGCCTAATTATTTTAATTTTAATCTGTATACAGGCTTTAGGAAAAAATCTTGAAAATTCTTGTTCTGACAAGTTATGAATTTTAAAAAATTGGTCTTCGCTATGAACATTAAAATTATTATGGGAAAGATCAATCGTAAGGAATTTCAAAAGTCCCCAGACTATAATTATTAGTTTTAGGTAAAAAATAAAAAAGTATATAGTAAAAGTATTATTTTTAGTGATAAAAAATTACAGCGACCATCGTTTTACGGGTATCAATCCTTATCGCCATTTTAGTCTATTGATGAACATAGTTTTAACACTTTATCGCCATCTTAGTCCATAAAAATCTACTGATGAACATAGTTATTTTTTCAGTAACCCTGTATAAATGCTAGTTCGTACCGTATACAACGAGCAAAACGTACAAAGCAACAGACTCAGGCTGATACAATTGCATTGTCCGTATAGGAGTGAATCAGACAGTTCGTCAGTCTCCACTGAGCGCCTGGTGGGGCCGTACCTGCTATCGGTCGCACACTTTGTCGACTCTGAATTGCTGCTCAAAACTTTCACTTTTGCGTAAACTAAAATATAAAGCACATTGATTTTGAGACAACTTAAATTATATATTATCAAGGTAATTCTGTTTTCTATAACCGTGCCAGATTAGATGGTTGACAATAGTGGCAAAAAAGTGATGGTGTATTTCTCGAGAATAGTGCTCAATTAAAACCACGATAAGTACCAAACCGCGCCAGTGACCACAGAAAAGTGTTTTGGTACAAATTGGCTACAGCAGTGGACCTATTTTTAATGCAGTGACTGAACGAAACTACTTATTTTTACTTCCATAATGAGTAAAGATTACGGTAAGTTTATTTAAAAGAAAAAACTTTTGGTGTGATGATTGTTTATGTACTTGCTTATTTTGTACTGTGATAATACTAAGTTCATTAATTTTTCATCCGAGTTTTTTACTGTCAACACAGGTAGGTATACTTATTATTCTAATCCGCGACCACGGGAAACTACGAACAGGTTACGCATGAATGGCACTATTACGTTTTAATTTGTGTGTGGCTTAACTAGCTTTATACATACATGAATGACATAGTTTTTAGGGTTCCGTAGTCAACAAGGAACCCTATTATAGCTTCGCCGTGTCTGTCTGTCCGTTCAGATGCTCTTATTACTAGAAAGCTTTAATTTGGCAAGTGTATGTATAAAGGGTGAATTATTTGAAGTCGTGTAGTTCCCATTAACTGGTGACGCTCCTCTTGATTACGAACAACTTTCCTCAAGAAACCATAGTCGAATTCTATCCAAAAAATTTCGATTAGTACCCATACAAAATAAACCTTTCTGAAACCACCTTTAGTATGGAAGTTCAACAAATTACGAACAACTTTCCACTAGTAATACATAGCCCATTTCAGCCAAAATTTATTGGACTTCCATATTAAAGGCAGTTTCAATAGAAAATTTCTTGATCAAATTCGGCTATTGTTGCTAATGGAAAGTTTTACGTAATCAGGAGTGGAGTCACCAGTAAACAGGAATTACACCCGGTATTAATCACGCTGACAAAGTGATAAAACAAAATCTTCAAAAATTTTTTTTAGGTAAGGTAGTTATTTTTTATTTTTGTACCCCATCGTCTAAGATGTCATTGGGTAGATCGTACAAAAATATTTGAACAGTTTTCGATTTAGGGATCCGTTTAAGAAATATTAAATACAATGTACTTGCCGTTGAAAATTATATACAACAATAATCTCCCGTCTAGGTTCGCATATTGTGACGGGTTAGTAGGTACGGAACCCCACACTACGCGTGGCTCGACACGCTCTTGGACGGGTTTTTATTAGGAATTAAAACACTCTTATACGTATGTGTGTTGCCATCTAATTTAATTAACTTGGATCGTGGCTAATCGTTAGTTTATTCGCATGGTGTTAGGTAGGTATTTCCTTTTGTTACAATAACAAATATTGTAATTTGAGAAGTAGAGAACGGTTTTAGACCAAGTAGACGTAATATGTAACGCACTGTTGTTAACGAAATTAAAATAATAGTTTCAATAACCACATTAAATACCTACAAGTTTGGTATACATATATGCGACCTAGTAAATATTGAGAAGCATATGTATTAGTTACGAAATAATTGGCAGTTTACATTTTTCTGTTCCATTCTGTAAGTATAACATACATATGTAAAAGAGGTGGTCCGCTGCAAGCTGAATAATTTTAATCATAGAAACAACTTTAACAGTGTGAAAAAAAGATCAGCTGTTTCTTAGACTTTGAAGGGCAGGTAAAAACTGTCCTATGGAACAACAGATTTTTGGCATCACCTGGCAAAGTGTGACGGAATTAATGGATAACCCTTTACATGCAGATGCACCTTGGTTTCGAAAATTTTAGCGAAAATCCCATATTTTCCGAGATTTACGGACATGTTGGTCAAAGGTCCACTAAGATTTTCTATAAGTATTCGAGTTCAGCCTCAATCTAATAACGACTAGACAACAATTGAAAAATTTATTTGAAACATTCAAGAATAATATTCAAAAAGTAGCTTGAAAACATTATTTGATTTGTGACCGTGACTTTATTTTCAAAATTGCATAACTATCCAAAAATCTCGAAAATCATGCGACTTTCACAAAACATGCATGTCCTTTTTTTGAACAGCCATGAGGTGCATCAGCGGGTAAAGTAATCCATTAGTTGCACCACTACCTGTACAGTACTGTACCTACTTACTCGTAGGAACGGAACTGTCGAGCGAGATAAGTACACTTCCTATGAATGTGACCAAACTGGTATAACCAAAGTAGCACTAGCAAGCATAAAACTTTCAAAGTAGGTACATCATCATCAGCTCACACTAGTCCAATGTAGGAAGTAGGCCTTCAGAGCTCGTATACTTTTTAATGAACTTCAAAAAGGAAGAGGTTCTCAATTCGGCCGTTTGTATGTTTTTTTTGTTGTTGTTATAACCTGTGAGTGTGGAGGTCCCAAAAACACGATGTTGTAGGGCATTTACAGGTAGATAACCACGGACACGCACTCCCACTTACATACACACTCTCGTATCCACATATACACATGCATACACATACACACATGCATGTACTACACACAATATACACCACGCCAACTCTAAAATGCACATAAGTATTCTCCATGAAATACGTAACTCTTGTACACGTATCCTAAATTACTACTGTATGTGACTGCTAACACAGCTTATGTGACCACTTCGAAGGTGGAGACATGGGGACCTAAATACAGGGCATTACCTAGTTCAGCCACCAGTCTCTATCAAAGATTTTTGTTTGTTTGTTTTTTCTTTTATTTGTCAGAACAATGCAAAGGCTTAAAATTTCGAATGCGTTTCAAGGAAACATCCGAAAGGTATTTCCGATACAGAATTGAAGATTTATATCGAACCATGTAGAATACGGGTTGGGGGAGATATTATTGGTTAATCTGTGGTGCTGGGTTCTATCTACATTCAAATCGCCGAGACCCTGAGACCGTCTCGTTCCACCTGGGGCCAAAGGCGGATCCAACTGTCGCGTATCAGAGTGGTACATAATTATGTTTGTATGAAGCGCCTGCCATCATACTGTATTTTTTTTTGTAAAAACGTTTATATGCAAATTATTTGTTAAATTAAGGAGAAAAAATTACCAATGGTCGACCTAGATCCCGTTGTGTGGGTCCCCGCAGCACATGGGGGATTAGCACTGTAGTTATTTATTACTTGATCGACTGTACTATAGGTACCTACTCAGCGAGTGAGATATTGTAAATTGAACATTTCTCAACTAGGTGTTGGCTTTTTAGCACGCAACTACACTAATATTGTAAATCTGTCTGTTTGTTACCCTATCACGACTACGCTTCTCAACTGACCGTATTGAAATTTGGCAGAGAGGTTGTCTTAGACGGTGCAGGACATAGACTACTTTAAGGCAATATATGTGAGTTTACTTTTTACAACTAAACCTTTTAACTGATTGCAGTGTTTGGTAGAGGGGTAGCATGGATACAAAATCAAAATCAAAAATGTTTTTATTTCGTAAGTTATAAGAATAACATTTAAAATCGTCATGACATACAGTTATCGCTCATTCACTAGGCAGTCTCCCCAGAGAAGAACGAGCAAGAACCTCCAGGGTTGCTCTTTTTAAATAAGTCAATACAAATACAATTTGGAATACCTAATTGTAAAATTTATGATTCGACAAAGAAAAATAAGAATAAAATATACTGGATAATGGCGAGCGGTTCATGTCCACGCATTCTTATCATCCAGATAGTCAGAAATTTTATAATAGCCTTTGGCACATAGTTTCCGTTTAATGGTTGTTTTAAATTTATTTAAAGGCAAATTTTGAATGTCTACAGGAACCTTATTGTAAAAGCGTATACATTATCCCTTGAATGACTTAGTGACTTTGTGTAAGCGACTGCTATGGACAGCAAGTTTATTTTTATATCTTGTATTTACATTGTGTATTTCACAATTTTTCCTAAACAAATTCTTTCTTTCTTACGTACATTAAGTTTTCGTAAATATATTGCGATACGGGACAATAGTTACAAATCGATCGATCGAATAGAGTTCGCTATAAAGTCCACGCAGGCGAAGCCGCGAGTACATCTGGGTATGGCAAATTACGCTAACAAAAGCAGATGCTGTTCTTGTTTACCGGTCGACAACGTGGCAAGCTATACAGGCACATTGCAACTATTAGCGTCTTTTAGCTTCATACATGCTGTAAATGTAACCACACCAACATACCTTCTACATATTATGTACAGTCGGCAACACAATTAAGACAGCAGGCTTAAATTTGATGATATTGTATGGAGGGTCTTGATTGGATTTTGTTATAACAACATCCACGGTTCACCTTATTAAATATACAGAAATACACACGTAACAGAGGGTGCAGGGAAACGTGCAAAACTATAGATGTGTTTCGATGGAAAGTCCCTTAGCCGCCTTTAACGACTCCTACGGGAAGAGACGGGTTGGTTCTATTCTAACTTAATTTCCCCTTTAGACTTTCTCCTACAATATATTTATAAATAAGGCCTGCTACCTTAATTGTGTTGCCGACTGTACAGTCAGTATATGTATTCTGGTGTAGTGTTTAGAATCTCTGACCACTATACCAACAGGTCGCGGGTTCGAATCCCGCTAGGGGCATATGTTTGTGTGATGAATAAGGTAAATTGTGTACCCGAGTTATGGATGTTTCAATTTATAATAAGTATTTATTTACAAAAAAAAATGTATTTATGTAGTATATCAAACATCTGGTATCCACAACACAAGCCTATAGGTGCTTACTGTGGAACTAGATAGCGCTGTGTGTATGTCTAAGGTAGGTATTTATTTATTTATTATATTACTTACATAAACATTACTATTTATTACATAAATATGTATGGAGTACCAAAACCTAGTACCCATCACGTATTGTGGTGTAATTTCCGCAACAGGCAGATTTCTTTACCTGAAGGATAGATAAGGAGCGTATTATCGTTAAATGGCATCTTCGTCATAAAAGTTATGATTCCTCTTCCTGTATGTATAATTCTACCTCCACAACAACAAAAAACAAGTGAGATATGTCAAAGGGATGTGTCACTTCGATATGTACACAATGTGGTGCAGCGAGAATGCTACATACAAACGTGTTTCGTTGTCATAGGGTTTCGCTTATGGGAGTGCCAATGAGAATGTTAGGTTCCATCCGTGTACGCAAAATGCACACTACTGTAAAAGCAGACTGAGATCACGTCTCAGTCTCAATACAATTTTTTTTAATATCGTTTTAATATGCAACAGATTCTCAAGCGCAAATTAAAGTCATCTCAATCTTGAGAACAGTTTATTAACCGGCCGAAAACCAGTACCTACCAACTAATTTGCAATGACAGCACCTCGCTTGTTTTTATGAACTAAAAGTTAAAAAGTTAATTTTCGACAATATTAAATATCTTTATAAATACCCGTAAGTTACTTTAGTAATATGAATTCTTTTGGGTAAACTCCAACTCCAAATAATAAGAACCGCCATTGGTGTCGATTCGGATGTACACCAACTAAACTAAACTAACACCAGTTTTGGAGTGGTACCGTCGCATCGGACTGTTCCAGGGAGAAATAGACAGTACTACTCTAAAACTGGTTTTAGTTTCGTTTAGTGTAGTTGGTGTACATCCGAATCGACACCATTGTATTTCCTTTGCAATTCTCAGTAATAAATAAACCTCCGAACTATACAGGATAATAGGATATATAGGTACTACTGCTACCTTAATAACTTAATATTTTAAGCCTCTAAGGCCTACATTTCAGAATGTTGCTCAGCGTATATCTGCGCTTGAGAATAGTTAGAAAGAGATGCCGCTATACAAGTTACATAAAGCTGTCCCTTTTTAACTGTCCTCAAGCTGAGATCTCTGCTTGAGTAACATTCTGTATGAGTTCGCAAACTGTTATTGAAATCTAACTACATGCTGCACCTAGCTGATGCGAAAGACATCGATAGAGTAATATAATTTCCTTTGGAACAGTTCCGCAAGTGTGTGGAAGAAGTGCTGATTAGGTCATTTTGCGATTATTTCTAGGAAGACTCCCGTGGAGTAGGTAAGTACTTCATCGATAAATGATAAGATGTAGGTACTTTTTTTAATATTTCGTTATTTAGAAATCGGTACCAGCAGGAGCAATGGCTAGAATAAGCACGACCCAAAATTTCTCTAACTAGTCTGTTTTATTATTTATACTGTATGTGAGTAAAAGAGACAAAGCCAACCAAAGCTAACTACAGAGACCTCATGTTAGCCCCGCAGGACAAGACCTTGATCTAAATGATTGTGCCATCGAACTTCCTGTCCGAGATATTTCGTCAAAAGATCGACCTTGCGATACTCTGCCAAACGTGACGCAATGTTCCATACATCAAATCACGGTCAATCCAAAACTCCTCAGTGATATTTTAAACAGGAAAATAAATTAAACTCTTAAAGGATTCCATTCAACAATGAATGTCTTGAAAATACATATCCACGAAGGGTAAAATTGTATTAAGCTCCGCTTAAGATACCAAAAATAGCCAAACTATTTATAATTGTGTACTAGAGCTAGCTAGTATGGAACATAAATCTATAAAATAAGTTACATCTGTAAATGAGAGTTTACTTCCGGAGTAGATAAAATATACTTCATACTTCATTCATACATACGAGTACTTTTACATACGAGTACAAGCCAAGTCAAACGAACGACCCCGAAGGAAAAGTAACGTAAAAATTTGAAGATGCAGTAAGTTTTACTACAGGAAACCTCATTTATTTTTAAGGACAACTAAGACTTAAGACTCATACGTTTCTAGCTTTCCGAATATTAATAGGAAAACGAAACCATTAACTATAGGATCATTGTGTTGTGCATGAGTACCTATAAGGCTCAAAGGTATCAAGCTCAAAGACCAATTAACTAAAATATATAAGTAATACAGATCCAGTTTAAAACTCATTACTAGTTTATGATCAACGAACAAAATAAATCATCTCCCCTCTGTATTGAAAATCAAGTTGAACTTGTCTAATTGATTTTCCACAGGAATTCAATCGCAGAGCTCGTGCTCTATTATCATTATTGCAAATAAAACATATTATTATACAGAGTGAAAAATTCGTGTAATTGCCATTAACCGGTGACGTCATTCCTGATGACGAACAACTTTCCACTAGGGACCATAGCCGAATTCAGCCGAAAATTGTTGGACTCCCATACTAAAGGTGGTGTCAGAATGGTTTTATGGGTAATCTAAATTTTTTTGATGGAATTCGACTATGGCTCCTTGTGTAAAGTTGTTCGTAATCAAGAATGGCGTCACTAATTAATGGGAATTACATGAATTAAAATTCACCCTGTATACTTTGAGCTCTGACTGATATACCAAAAGGCCGCGGGTTCAAATCCCGCTAGGGGCATCTGTTTGTATGATGAATACAGACATATTATATTATTGATAAGCAAAATAGGAAAACCCTAGTTCACTACAGTCAACATGTGATGTTATTGACATTAACGTAAATATGCGTTATCTCTCATGCTCTATACAGTAGGTTGTAAGGTTTCGCTTCGATTTCAATACAATAGCAGTAGATTGTGCGATTGACGAGGACCAGCGCGCTAATCATTTGATCAGAAATTAAACTAGTTTTATACTCGTTAGCTCTAAATATTTTGGATTTGGGTTTATTTAGGTAGCGTCAACGATATACTTAATCGTTCACAAAAAATACCGCGATAACATTTTTTAATTCAGCTAAACTAAAGCTAAACCAAAACCAAAAACGTTCCGTTAAATGGTAAAACCGTTGTAAAATAGCGCGATCGGCCCCCAGTGGCTTTCCAATTACTTGACGAAATACATAGAGAAAAATAATCTAAATAAAGAATACTCAATTTGGATTTAAACAACCAATATCGCACAATCTGCTGAAGATGAAATTTATTCTTTATTGCACCAAAATATTACAATAACAGAGTACAAACAATAGGTCACGTACAAAGGTGGACTTATCTCTTTAAGAGATCTCTTCCAGCCAACCTGAGCATTGAAATAGGAAACTTAGTAAAATTTAAGCAGATATGTCAAAAAAATAAAAAAAAAAATATCATAAGTAACAAATATTCTAAATCGTTCGTGACCGGAATCAGAAATTTTGTTTATTGAGTCCCCGTATCTCTTTAAATTTTAACTTTTAAAGATAGTGACCCTGCCTTCGAAACCATCGGTTGCGGATTTGAATCCCGCTAGGAGTAAAGTTTGTGTGACGAATTTGTTTGTGTTTGTTTGCACAACAGGTTAGTACTTCACCTCAATCACACATCTTAAGTGCATATGAGGTCGAAGGTGGAAGCGTATTGACCCGGAAACCCATTTCTGACAACCGGAACACAACAATGCTATTAACATTGCTGCTTGATGGCAGATTTAGATAAGATGGTGGTAGCTAGATAGGCGGACATTTAAATGCTCTACCACAAACCAAAACTTAAACATGTACCCCGCTAAGGGATCGAACCCGCCACCTCCGATTCCTAAACCCCATGTTGTTTACATTGAGCCACGGAGGCGGTTTTTATTCCCGTTATAAAGTTTATCCACTATCTAGTTGTCTAGTTTGGGACTAGACAGCATGTGTTCGAAATATTGATTTATTACGTAAAAAAAGATATGCCAGATATTTTGGTGTATAGGTACAGAAAAAATAAATGTGAAATTTTAAGAATTAAATCTAGCTAACCTCGGAACTCTCTCCGCTAGAGAGCCACTCGTGTTTTTATAACAAATCAAGCATTCAAATGTATATAGCAGATTCAGGGTTATCCACAAGTTATCCAACGTGACCTACAATGAGGAAATTCTGGGTAAATGCCAAACTATTCGAAACATATTCAATTTTACTCTGTACCAAACATTTTTGTAACAAAGGGTCAAGGTTTGATCAAGAACAAAAAGATAGTTTGCGATTATTGGCCAATGTAGCTCATCATTTTATGTTATGAAACAGTTTATGTTTCACGAATGTTATGTAAATTATGGAAATCACATATGAAGTTACGACAAATGAAATCATTTAAAAAAAATGTTATGGACAACTCGACAGCATGTGAATCAAAGCTGCGACTTCGTTTGTGGTGTTATACAAGCGCTGGACAGTTTCGTTTTAAACTCGGTAAATTAACAAAATCATAATGAAAACTGTATCATGATATATTGGGATGAGTAGGCACATATTATAGGTAGTTTACATTCATCATCATATCAGACACAGGATGTCCACTGCTGAACATAGGCCTCTTCCATAGATCTCTAGAGCGACCGGATAGAAGCGGCCTGCATCCAGCGACTTCCCTCGACCTGTATCGTCGTCCGTTTACTTTGTGGACGTCTTACACTGTGATGTGATTGCCGGTGCGTGGTCTCCACTCGAGAACTGACCATCAGTTTTAAGGCCCGTATTACTGAATGTTAAAATGTTAGATCTTCGCTTGAGGACAGATAAAAAGGGACAGCTTTATGTAATTTGTATAGCGGAAAGCGTAGATCTACGCTTGAGCAATATTCTGAAATACGGGCCTAGATCTATGTGCCCTGGCCACTGCCCTTCCTAAACCATGGGGCTATATGTCGGTGACTTTCGTTCGTCTACGGACTTCAGGTCAGGTTACATTTTGACCTGTAAAGGGAAGGTTCGAATACCTTTTAACCGCCTCCGTGGCTCAATGTAAACAACATTGGGTTTACCATTCGGAGGTCGCGGGTTCGATCCCCAGCGGGGTACATGTTTTAAGTACTCGGTTTGGTTGGTAGTAGGGTATTTTAATGTCCCCCTGGCTAGCTACCACCATCTTATCTAAATCTGCCGCCAACCAGCAATGTTAATAGCATTGTTGTGTTCCGGTTGTCAGAGATAAGATAGCCAGTCCCCCAAATGTGTTGGGGTTTCCGGGTCAGTACGCTTCCATCTTCGACCTCATCTTCACTTAACATCAGGTGTGATTGAGGTCAAGTACGAACCCGTCGTGCTTAAAAAAAAACCTCCTCCCTCCCATTATCGTTGTAGATATATCTACTTAGCATTGATATGCAAAATGTAAACGAGATGAATAATTTTAGTTTAGTAGAGTCGGAAAATGTTATTGATTACGGACCACACAAGATAAGTACGTATACCATAACGCCATAATACAATGTTCACATAATCAATAATCGCAAGAGAGAAATAGATTTTTGTAAGGTTATATGTATTAAATAGTTATAGTTGCCATGGCAGGGATTTAATGATTTTTCCTGTCGTAAAATAAAACACGTTACGGGTAGATACCATTACAGAGTAACGTAGGTATATGCGTGAAGTCTTACGTGTTTATTTACGGCGGCCGGCGTATGCGCAATATTCGTCCACTGATCGGCACCATCCGTGGGACGTAAATAAAGCTACCGTCACCACCATTCACGTTATTGACATTAGGCTCTAGGCACAGAGACTCGAGATTATAATATGATCCGTTTTTCATTTAAGTCTCAGGTAGGTATTTTCCAAACGACCCATTGAACGATGGATGAATGACGAAGGGACGTCATTAAAACGTCATTTACTGATTGATTTATTTAATTTGATAAGAAACAAATATTTACAATCGATTTATAACACAACTGTAATAAAATGTGGTAAATTGTAGCGATAATATCAATGTTTGCTTGGATTATATTACCCACCTACACGTAAAACACATTTATTTTAACGAATGGAGTATAGGTACCTACCGTATTTTATTCAAAATTATTATTGCCTTTATAATGGGTATTCCTTCATGTCAGTGAAATCAAGGTTTACTTAGTTATGTAAATATTTCTACAAAACTAGATAAAAAATACAGACAAAGATTACTTCACGAGGTCACCATTCATATAGGTACCTAACATTTATTATGTAAGTCCGTCAACTACAGATAACAGGTGGCAGGTTAAATTTTTAAGAAATATAACAATGAATAGGAATAAATCAAGACGATTTTCGTCGTGCAGCTATAACGAAAGGCAAGAAGATAGAGATAGCGATGAACAGAGTATATTATAAAAATTGTTAAATGTGAAACGTACTTTACATTAAATTTGTGGCTTGCCGATGCTATTGCTCACCGCTGCGTTTTCAAGTAAGACAGTAATGTCTGTGAGTTGATTGTGTGCACTAGGTTTATCTATGTGGTTGTCAACTAATATAACACAACATGTGTTATTCTTAAAAGTGAAAATACAAACAGTATCAAGTGTTATCGGTGAATATCTAAATGTACATAAATTGTTTGATCACGATGTTCTATATAACAGGAAAAAGGCTAGGCTAAGAGACACAAACGATGTGACAAGACCTTCATCTAGATAATTGCTTCGGTTCAGTAAAACTACTGTGAAACGAGTTATTTATCAGCTCTTCAATTGTATTCTTAAATATATGTATATTATTTGACTCTTGCAATGCTCTTGACCAATATGTTATATTATAATAAATGATAACATAACATAATCTACTTATATTAATAAAAGGCAATGTCCTGAGTGACTCATTGACCCAGAGATCATCGCACAGCTTAAACGCATGGACCGAAATTAATGTGGCTGATGTATTCCTTAGATGCGCACTGAGGCATTTTTTTAATTAAGGAAGGAGAGATATTTCAAATAAAGCCATAATCAGCGAAACCAGAGAACTTTAAACAAAATTAAATTGGTATGTAGACTCTACTATGGAAATAAATAAATACGTTTGAGCATTTCTCATAGTGCTTTCTAAAAACATATAATAACGATAGTTCTATAAAAAAACTATTTTATCGTAATAAAAATTAGCTTTTATTTCCAGTATCAAGGGAAGGGAGTCGCGGGCGGAAAAAGTGTACAATATATGTATTTATAAATGATCACAAATAACCTAACTGTTCACCTATCATATTCCTAATCGGTTACCAACCAGAATATAAGCATAATACCACGCCGACTGTTAAAATTCAAAGTCAAATTAGCTTTTATTTCCAGTATCAAGGGTAGGAAGTCGCGGGCGGAAAAAGTGTACAATAAATGTATTTATAAATGATCACAAATAACCTAACTTTCTCCTAACATATCCCTAACCGGTTACCAACCAATTTAAGCATAATACATCAATAAAAGAGAACATACCACGCCGACTGTTAAAATTCAAAGTCATAAGAATTTATTGGAAACATTACGAAAAGGAAATCGAGTCATTTACTAATGTTTGTCTTAATTTGCTCACGCTATTCATACAGTAAACTTAGTGTTTAGACAATAACGTCATAGGAGTTCTTAGTTACATATTTTTATGAGATCATCGGCTCGGGTCTCTATCTTTATAATTTCATGCAATGTTTCTTATGAAAAAATACTTAGTAACCAATAAATGTTGGCATCACGATATTACTTAGTTATTTGGCATTTAAGCGTATACATTAGTAAGTAGTTTTCATACATTACAAGCTAGGTACACTCGTCATCAAAAAAATTGACACACCAAGTAAATCTCTATACAACTTCCTAAATTTCTGGGTTTACAAACTAGTTAGTAACTTGACCTGTGCTATACCAATTTTAATGAAATCTTCACTTTTCTTCAGCCAGTATGTCATGAATTAAGTTTCTGGCAATAATTATTCATGCAAAGGAAATTTATCGTACATCATTTTAATTTGTGATATACTGGCTGAAGAAAAATGAAAATTTCATTAAAATCGGTATAGTACAGTCGAGTGACTAACTAGTTTCTAAACCCAGAAATGTAGGAAGTTGTATAGAGATTTAATTAGGTGGGTCGATTTTTTTGATGACCAGCGTATAATGGCATAAAAATATAAATTGACAAAATTGAGACCTTCCTCCTTTTTAATCCTCCTCCTCATTTACGCCGGCTAAACCCTCCCAGCTTAAACTTTTATTACTAAAAGTACAGAAAATATCACATACGCGATGCTAGAATACACACAGTGGAATTCAGTTATTTTGACAATGTCAAAAAAATTGTGCTGAAATAGTGTCAAATAGTGCCAAAAGGAAAAAATTGTACCACTGTAGTATCTTGAGAGAACATTCTGACGTCACGAGTTGCTGGAATATTCATTTCACATACACAGAGACTGCTTAACTACGATTATACCCCAGAAAACTGTGCATAAATAGTGCCACCTAAAATACAATTCCCATAAATAGTTCTTCAAAAATAACGAAGTTATTTTGATGTCTTTGTGAAAGAAAAAGCACAGACGATGACTTTTCCGTGCGTTCTCCGTGTGTGTTATTTATTGCATCGAATACTATACATTCCATCCTCGCGGACAAAATTGTTCGATTTGGATTTTTTGTCATCTGCGCTGCCCCTTCTGAAAATAGCTGAATTCCACTTTGTGTATTAGAGCATCACGTACTTAAAATATCACATTTCTACTCATCAATTGGCTCCTTACTGAGGTTTGCTGGAAGAGATCTCTTATTGAGATGAGCTCGCCTTTTGTATATTTTTAATATTGTCCAGCACTAGTAGCATGACAGGCGCAATAAACGTTTATATCGCGTGAAATAATATTTGTCCTGCTCATTCACATGGACGAAATACACAATTAAACTATCCACCTCTCACTCCTACGTGGTGCGTGCCAAACATTTCTTATATGCAATAAAGTGTTAAATAAGTTTATATTTTTTACGATTATAGTTTGTATGAGAACTAATTGCTATCGTTACCCTTAACCCGCCTCACAAATTCCCGATGGCTGCGAATTCCTATTGACGTCAAATTTTTTAATTCACTGTTCCTCCATGCTGGGCATCGTTTGTTATCTATAAATCTACGTATATATCTACACCGATAAGAAATAGTTCGTGTACTATCTGACACACGATAGCACGCTACCTTACCTATAGTTGCTTTAGATGAAACGCCCTGCCCGAATAAAATTGGATTAAACACCAAATGATATTATAAAATGGACGAATATTATCTGAAGCGCAAATGTAAAGAAGTTCAAAAACTGTATCTGTGATGGGTTGCTGTGGAGACTGCTGTGTGCCGCCGAAAGAATCCAGTAAGTTGTGTTGTGTATACTGGCTACTATTGATAGGAGGAATAATCTCTCTATTTCGAATCAACTTGTAGGTTTCGTAAAAGGCAATTTCGGACAAGTTATTTGTAAGATAAATAAAAGAACATGCAAATGTATTTCTGGATATGTCAGTACCTGGGTATATATGTAGATATGATATCAGGAAGTCGAAGTGAAGTTCAAACCAAATTTCTCTGGAAGTCAATGGGGGAGGGGGGAGTTCAAGTTCAGCAGTAGAAGTAATGTAGCTGATATGATGATACCTATATGTAATGTGTACTTTGGGAGAAGTCCAAGGTAATTAAAGATGATGGTTTAGATTTTCATTCCATACAATCTTTTAAATAATACCATTCGGCCACGTGGTTTGACAGCTTGATCCGACCGGTATAATAAGGTAAATAATAAAGCTCATATTTTTTATATTTTTTTTTATGCACAACGGGTTGTTACTTGACCTCAATGACACCTGATGTTAAGTGAAGATGATGTCGAAAGTGGAAGCGTACTGACCCGGAAACCCCAACATATTTGGAGGACTGGCTATCTTATCTTTAACAACCGAAACACAACAAAGCTATTAACATTGCTGCTTGGCGGCAGATTTAGATAAGATGGTGGTAGCTAGCCAGGCGGACATTTAAAATGCCCTACCACCAACTAAACCGAGTACTTAAACATGTACCCCGGTGGGGATCAAACCCGTAAACGATCGATCGTAAACCCAATGTAAACAACATTGAGCCACGAAGGCGGTTAATCATATCAGTACGTTTTTGTTATGCACAAAAGTTTTTGACCTCAATCACATCTGACATTAAATGAATACGAGGCCGAAACTAGAAGCCTCACAAGCTTACATGGAACCCTCGACGCATTTGTGGAACTGGTTATATTATCTCAAAATGCTAAACCACAACAATGCTATCAACATGTACTTACTAAATGCTTTAAACTGGCATGGTCTTGCTACTTGATCTACGTACTGCCTATTAATTTCCGCCATACTGTAATTATCTTCCACAAAAAATATTTAACTTTTTTGCTCGTGTAATTTTAATGCAAACACGATGAGATCACTTGTTCTTGATAGTTTAGGAAATAGCTGGAATCAAACAATGGAAAACGACATAATGATCTTATCAAAATAGTTACGGAATTCGCAACTGCTACCAGAACGGGAAACCATGGCACTGCCTCAATCTCGTTGTCGAATGATAGTCGACGGTAGGATTGCTTATAACTACTTAGAACCTAACTATTGCAACAAACATTTAAGTTTGGATTCAAGCCTAAAATATTACTTTGTGATTGAAGTGAAATGTTGTTAATTCTTAAAATTCACTTTGAATAACATATGACATTTCGTATTATCGATACGAAACTTTACGGGAGCAGAAAAACTTCAAAATATATGCTCATACGTTTAAACCTCTCATAAAGAAGACCAAGGCGATTATTATAATAAGTCAAAAAGTGCACGTAGTATGCCTACATTACAGTAAGTATATGCAGTGCTAATAATTCTTGGGAATAATTAGAATTCCGTCCCTCAAAATGTAAACCACTTAGTTGACCTTCTGTGTGTCTGTCTCTCGACATGTTGAACGACTAGAGGTATCAAGCTGAAATAAAGATCAAGTATTAAACGTTCTTAAAGTCCTGTAAAAATTTTAAGTCTCTAATTCAATAGGCATATTGTAACATTAAGTTTGTTCAAAAACACCTTACCCACATTTAATGGAAAAACAACAAATTGGAATTCCAAAGCGTTACCTGTAGTGGAGATTTCTATGCACTTCTCTTTTTCCTTTTGTCACATCACATCATATGATTAATTTAACTTGTTATCGTAATTACTACTCAACACTAGCTGTAACAATAACGGACACTTTTCACTCACGATTGACCACCAATGTACACGCAGAAGGGAACATGCGCGTACTTTTATGCACTCGTACTTGTAGGGGTTGTAACTGAAAACCAGTGTTTCGCTCTTTGAGTGATGTGCCACACTATATTATGACCCATTTGTGCTACTGCGGCACACACACTCTCTTTGCATTTTCTATTCTTTACTTTATTTGTACGTAGGTATATTTCTTTGTAATTTAAAATTGTGTATGTGTGTGAACGCAGTAGCGTAAATAAATGTTTTATCTATCAATCCTATAAAAAGATATGGGCTTTTCAAACACATATTCCCATACTAAACTGACTGGTGATCAAAACCTTTAGGATAAATAATTCCCATAATTTAGCAGGTTTCACACCACCACTAAAGGAAGAAATCCGATAATACATAATTTCTAACGGGGTTTTCTTTTTATTAATCAAAATATTTAAAACGAAATTTTATTTCTATCTTACGGTAACCTCATCAGTTTATATGAAGATGGGAAGTTCAGAATCCTATATCATATACATACATTTATTATGTGGAGGGGTGATATTATAGATATACCGGATGAGTTTTTTTACCGTAAGGAAAAAAATAGGGCATATTAGGTAAGGTAGTAATTATACCGGATAATAAATAAATACCGGAATACGTTACATATATTTCTTAAAATGGTTTTTAAGATAGTTTTAATTTTGCCTTTATTTATATACCTATAATATGTGGAATCTCTAAGTATCCATTTTGAGGCGTCTAGGAACTAATCACATATTTAAGACGAGTCCTACTTAACTGTCTTTATAATTTGACCTACCCAAAAATAAATTCTTATGTTTTGTAGACTGATAAAAATAGTTTTGTACAAATATTATGGCCGGTCATTGGCAAAATTTTAATTTAGTAAATTATAAACATTTATAAATCGTTCTTTTCAGGAGAGCCTATTCGATACGACGCGAACTTCAACGGGCCAATACACAATCGTTCCTGCACAGACATCTTCTGGCTAATCCTCTTCATTCTATTCCTCGGAGCATGGGGATACGTTGGATACTATGGTTAGTTCACTATGATTTTTTAAATCTTTCTCATGTTGTGATTTCTCTTGCAGTTCTTTGATTTGTATTAGTAAATTAAATACCTACATATCTCCGTCGCATGGTGTCCGGCCGAGTAGAATAGAACCAACCCGTCGTTTCCTGTGGGTGTCCTAAAAATGTCCGTATGGATTGAGAAGCCACGACAGATTTTAAAAAGGCAGCTTAAAACCGTATTTAGCAGAAAGTAGCTGATTTTGCAGCCCAAAGTCTGGATTTAGCAGCAAAACATATCACAAGTTATAACGATGCAAAAGTGGCTCCTCTTAAACATCTGAATTGAGGAGCCACCTGGAACTCATCAAGTAATAAATTAATATTTTTGATAAATTTAGCACACATTTTGTGCTAAATGTTAGTGTCTCTTGCTTTTGATTCCGTTGTGATCTCAGGTAGATACAATAATATTTTTATGTAGAGAGAACGTCAGGATTGAAAAGCCAATTAAATAACAACTTGCGATTTATCACACATTTTATCGCAGTCATCTGTCAAAATGTTATAATGATCGTATAACGATCGTACAGTAGCATTTTGACAGATGGCGCGCGATATAACATGTGATAAACTATATCGCGTGTGGTCATGCTACCCATGCTGATGTTTAGATTGAGGAGTCACTTTTGCATTGATATTGTGTATATCTTTTGCTGCTACACCCAGAATTTGTGCTGCAAAATCGGCTACTTTGCCTGCTAAATAAAAATTTGGGACTGCCTCTTTAATGCATACAGCATTACGTGATCATAACAGCATACACTAGTGATGAGCAGCTTCCTCGCGATGCCATCGCGCCATGGCAGAAACTGTTCAGCTGTGACCTTTTATATGCAGTTGATGTGATGAAATACTTGTCGAAGATAAATTAATTACCGAGCAACCATCCAATCTCAGAGCCCACAAACGCCTAATATATGTTATACTGTAGCGAACTCAAGCTGAGCTGAGGCAAGCTGAGGTATGAGGGAGGCAGGGTAACGCACTCCGATTGGCCAAACCAAGGTTATTATTTACATGACCTTGACAGAGCCAATCAGAGTGCAATAGGTTGACAGGACTTACCAATAACTGATTCGAATTTTTAGACATCTGTTCTATAATCCTGATGCGTTGACAGAAGTCCCTCGCCTGTTACAAGGATTCTGGGGGTTGTATGGTCGATGGGAGCAACCTATGTTTCTTGGCCTTCTTCTTCTAGGAAAATTATAATTCTTAGGCCTAGTAGTTTCGAAAATATTTTCAAGTAAAAGAAATCGTCTACATTCTTAAAGCTAACTAAATCAATACAGTATACTAATTATACCGAACGAGTTTTTTTACCGTACGGAATAAAATAGGGCATATTAGGTAAGTGAAATAGAAGTCATTGGCGTAGTTTTTTTTTTTCAAAAACGCCCGCGTCTTTCCGTTTTTGATATGCGACGGCGGAATTCGTAAGGTTCCTATCATGCGAAATTTATTTGGAACTCATATTTTCTCCAAGTTATCTTTATTTATTTTATTTAATGATGTAATTATCTGGAATATGCTACAAACGCGACTGTCAAATGACACAATTAAATCTTTATTCGATGATGGTTTTGAAAAAAAAAAACTACCTATGCCAATACCTTCTATTTCACTTACCTAATATGCCCTATTTTTTCCTTACGGTAAAAAAACTCATCCACTATACATTTTTATCCCCGACATAACGTGACAGTTTAACATAAGCCATTTGCAGTCATACCTACTAGGTAGGTATAATAATTTTATTGTTTTATGATTTTCCAGGAATACATCATGGAAGTGTACAGAAACTATTAGCGCCTATAGACTCCCAGGGTCGTCGTTGCGGGCTTGACGCAGGACTCGAAAACAAAAAATACTTGGTGTTCTTTGATATCACACGCTGTTTGTCTGTTGGGACGCCAATCATTGGTTGTCCCACGCCACAAGTGAGTCTTCCAATTATTTTCAATTATCTATTTTATTATTTATTAGAACTGTACCAACCGATTGACGACCGCTTGGTATAGTGAATAGTGACCCTGTCAGCAAAACCAACTGTTGCGGGTTCGGTTCGGGTGAAAGTTTGTGTGATGAATTCGAACATTTATTCCCGAGTTATTGATGTTTATATAAATATTTTATGTATGTTTATAATATTTATGCACAATTTGACCGCAAACATCATTACGAGGTCTAATAGTTGTTTTAATTATTCCGCCGATGCGATATTGAAACTGGTTTCTGTATTAAATTAGCTGTTTGTCATCTGTTTCAGGTATGTGTAGAGCAATGTCCAACAACAACAGTTCTATTTCAAACGTTAACAGAGTCTTCATTCGCACAGTATAGGTCTCACATGATATGCACTGGCGACATCAATGTACAAACTTTGACCTATAGTGAAGCTCTCCGCTTCATACAAGAAGGAAGATGTACTGCTTACGTTTTACAAAGCCAACCAGGTAATTAACAAAACATTTCTTCCTTTTGTGTAAGATTTTCTGATGTAAAATTGATGCCATTAATCATAGTGACGATGCTTTCCTTCTTATTTTGGTTGTGTGGCATGATAAAGTACTGAAGTTACCGTTGCCGATTGTTTTAACTGAGTCGCAATTAGAAAAATAATAAATACGCTCCAGTGTTGTTCCGCTGCATCGGAGACCTGTCGAAGCTGCAATGCAAGGATACGCCGCGATCTGACACTAGATGGACGCAAAATATGAATGCAGGAGAAACCTGCGTTAGAAATCCCAAGGAGGCCCAGCAGTCGTTACTAAACAGCGCAACGGCTCTAGACTCGTACGTGGGCTGGATTGCGGCCAGCGGGGTGACATTCTTCACGAACAACACCAACGAACGCGACACCCACATCGTAGGTAGACGTGCCACTGTCGCACGCTTCAAATGCACGTGTAGCAAGCAGCATATTTCATTAACTAGCATGAGCACGTGATAATACTAAAAATTACTTATTGCAACCTAACCGACACGTATGTTTTAGTGTATAACACTAACCCATTGAATGAATGAATCACTTATGAATCCTATGTCTTATGTTCGTCCACAAATATAGTCCTCCAAATTATGTAATTAACTTCTATGTTCATGTAAACACATAACACTAACCGTGGCTGTGCATGGTCGGTGGCGGAGCAGTGTTGGGGCGCTGCTTTTTCAACATCACTGAAGCATTAGAGCACGCAGACAACATATCAGCAGACCTGGCGGGGATGGACGCAGACCAGGTGCTCCAGCAATTTTCCAGATTGATAAAATTTGAAGAGGTAAACAGTTTAGTGGGTACTTAGTGCATTAGATATAAGAATGAAATTGTCAAGTTACAGATAGTTGTAGATGTTGGTATATTGTGCATGTACAAGTATATTAAGTGTAAATAAATTAAAACATGTAGTTATTATATTAGATTATGGATATATCACGTATCTAAATGAAAACATTTTTTTTATATTATAGGTGATTGAGAAATGGTAATAGAAATCAGTAAAAATATTAAAATTTGACGTAAGGTCATTAGATGACAGTACCTATGTACCTACCTACCTACAAAAAGTAGATAGTATTTGTAAGACATTCACAAGTCAATTTAATAGATTAATTTTGACGGTTTCTATTGTAAGTTATGTTTTATTTGTGTGAGCAGCTGTCGTCGCAGATCGTTCAGGACCTGGTGCAGTCGAGGTGGTACATGGCAGGCGCGCTGGTAGCAGTCGTGGTCATATGCTTCCTCTACATCCTGTTACTGCGCTGGGTGGTAGCGCCTGTCGTCTGGACATCAATAGTCGGTCTCTTCGCAGTACTCGGATTCTGTACGACTTTTCCGTAATGACCTCTGTAATATTTTTTCTCGTGAAGTTTCTTTTATTACCAGCACATATTTATTTTCAGCTCTCTACTTATGCTACAAGAATTACGAATACTATCGCGCTAATCCAGTGTCCATGTACCAAACTACGAACCTCAAAGGATACACACAGTCCTTGTTTGCGAGGGCCAATACATGGCTCGTCATACTAATCGCATTTGCGATAATAATCGTCGTATTACTCGTCATAATCGTTTTCCTACGCGGCCGGATCACGATTGCAATAGCATTAATCAAAGAAGGAAGCAAGTTAGTAAACATTATTTATAATAAACCTTAAACAAAAATATGTAATTAATAAGAATCCGATTCCACTAATATTATAAATGCTAATGTTTGGATGAAAGTATTTGGATAACTGAAAATTAAATATTTACATGATTATTATATTATTATCTACGTAAAAAAACAACTATGGTATCTTAGAAGCGGCTTGCCCGATTTTCATAAAACATGGCTAAGGCTATCTCACAAACAGTAGCTGTTCACAACGGTTCCGTTTTGGTGCTGCAAGACGTAGGTTACATGCAGACGTAGGTTTTTAACCAATATCTCCCTTCTTTTTGCGTAGAAGGCTAAGTCCTGAACTGACAATGAATGGTATTTTTTTATCTCGAAACAAAGAAATATAACGATAACCTTATTCCACCCAAACGGAGCAAAGGCTAGTGAAAAACAGTACGATTATTATTTTGATAATGGAACCGAAACGGGTTTTCCCACAAGTGTTAAGTGTTACCTAACCAAGATAACACTTACATATAATATATAGTTACATATAATAATATGTAGATGCTAAATTTCTATCTTATTTTGTTCATTTTGTGACTTAACAAATAATCTAGTAATGTAATGTATGTGTATAGTTATTGTTTTATGTTTGACAATCACTTTTACTTTAAAAATCATAAATTTACGGAACAGTATGTGTGACTATGCCTACGTAATTCCAAGAAATTGAGGTCTTCTAAGATATTTTTCTATGTAAAATGGCCCTCCAGCCGTATGGTATGTCTCCATGAAACAAATATCGTTCGAATTAGGTACTCGGGTTTTCCCACAAGTGTTAAGTGTTACCTAACCAAGATAACACTTACATATAATATATAGTTACATATAATAATATGTAGATGCTAAATTTCTATCTTATTTTGTTCATTTTGTGACTTAACAAATAATCTAGTAATGTAATGTATGTGTATAGTTATTGTTTTATGTTTGACAATCACTTTTACTTTAAAAATCATAAATTTACGGAACTGTATGTGTGACTATGCCTACGTAATTCCAAGAAATTGAGGTCTTCTAAGATAATTTTCTATGTAAAATGGCCCTCCAGCCGTATGGTATGTCTCCATGAAACAAATATCGTTCGAATTAGGTACTTCGACTTACAGACAAAGCCGCCAACCAGTATGGTTCAGAAAAAATTGTTACACCTTAATTTTCCGTATTGGGGTATCCAAAAAGGTGTCTTTAGCAATTCACCTGAATTCATTTTCCGAAGTTCCAGTAGATTCTTAGCAATTTCCATATAAAAAAAATATCGTAATATGCATTGCCAATGCTATCTTTTTAGACTCCAAAAATCGAATCGTGCCGCGTGATATAGGTATACGTGGCACGGAGGTCTTACTGTGAAATGTTACTCAACAATGATTCTACTCTTTGTGTTGATTTATTTGCTGTTTGTCCCCTTTCAGAGCTGTTACTGCCATCAAATCGACGATTTTCTTTCCGATATTCCCATGGATGATCCAATGCGCTGTCATTGCATACGGCATATTGGTGCTCATGTATTTGCTGTCAATAGGAGAATCGGCATTTCAAGTCGTCAATTTGACTAATGATACAAATTGTGACTGTGGTGGTACATATACTCAAGTAAGTAAATAAATATTTCGTTATAATATATTACGTAGGGCGTTCCCCCAAAGGACTAGAGTACTAGCGCCCCTTGTTAAAATATAAGTATTTTTACTTTTTTTAAGGCCGTTTTTTATGTCGTTTTCTCTTTCATCTATTTTTACATACGATCTGTGTTTTAAGTTCTAAATAATCGTGCATCAATTATGTAAGACAGAATTTCAAAAATTCTATTATTTAGACACAAAATTATTTGTAGAGCTACTGCTAAATACCATTGAGGGCAAGTAGGCCTTTAATGAATGACTTTTAGAAACCGTTCGTAACTTTAATGTACGTATGTCAACTACATCGTTCCCTACGCTGTCACATTAGATACGTACGTACTTATTACTTAAGTTAATCTCTTTAATTTACCTCTGTTTCTATCGTCAGGATTATGTCAGCTGCAACCCGGCAATATTTTCAACACACTGTTTCGACAGAAGCAGCCCTCCACAACCTTGCCGTGAGGCCACGTGTCATTTTACTGGCATCGATAACCCACATTACATAGTATACCTTCACCGTAAGTACTTAAATTGTAGAAATGTTTCGGACACTTACGTAAATTTACTAGCCCCAAACTAAGCAAAATCTATGTATGACGTCAAAACTACATGAGCAAAAAAAGATTATTACAAAGACTAACCGTGTTTGTGACACATTTTGGAGTACACTTCGCCCAGCAGTCAAACCGACTAACTCAATTTCTTTAGGAATTGTTACCGTTTATGACGTATATGCACTGTCCGTCCTTGTCATATCGTAACACAATGACAAGGTGGACAATGCATTGGCGTAACTATCCTTATAGCTTTGAGTTAGACGGTAGAGTCCCAGCTCCCAAAATATATAAAATTTAGAATTAGTTTTATTAAAAAAAAAGAGAACACTATGATCCTGTGGGTTTCTTGGATTGCTTCTTTTCCCATATATGATATACCTTTCCAAAACGGTAGTAGCTTGGACATACTGACTGACAGATAAATGTAATAAGCCCTACTAGGTACCTACCTATATTCCCAGTAGACTTATTTTATTTATTCATACTGAACAGCATAGTCACAAAACATTTATACAGCATATACAGGGTGAATTTTTTAAGTGGGCCTGGATAGCCAAATCTTAAACTATGAGGAATAGCGAAAACTACTCAATCCTTTGAGGAGCCTAGGGTCCAATTTTGATGAAAACTAAAAACTACACCATTGGATTTTTCAAAAATTTATATTCCTAGCCGGGACTCGAATCCGTTGATTTTGAAAAAAAAAACATTCTGTATTATTACACCATTCGATAATGTCGCTATTAAGGAACGAATTCTGGGAAGTAATGACATACGGCAAACTTAAGGAAATATCTAATGTCACCTATCTATTAAAACTTAACTGGACAATTGTTCAAAATGATGATAATTGTTCTCGATACATAGCTTTTCGATTCTCTAGGATTGTACTGCATTCAGCCTTACAATAAAACTTATTGATTTCATTTAGAATATTTTCCAAAGATCGTTTCAAGTCATCAATTGCATTATACGTATTTATTTTATTTTTTCCTTTACTGTGAACTTGAACCGCGAAGAGATAATAAATATTTGTCGGAGATAGCGAGAGATTAGCGACAGAATGTATAATAGGGACCCTAGCATGACTATCACAGTACGCGGTTTGCTACGGCAATTGAACCAGGTGGCGCTGGTATCGCCGGAAGCGGCGCGGTGGCGTTTACAGTAATGTTAGATCTGCACAACAATAAGGATCATTAATAATGCTACCGGCCGTCTTATAAGGAGATGGACCTATACAGCGAGCGTGAGTGACTTTGATTACTTATTATCTACGTCGAGTGAATAGATTCGGTGAGTCGTTACTTGATAAAAAGCTGATTATGGAATTTCAGCAGGAGGGATTAAGTTGGATGGCATGAGGGAGATGCAATTGTTTACCCTTCACCGGTAAGCATCACAGGTTTCATAATCATAATTGAGTCATTATTTATGTGCGGGTAAGTGGTCTGTAATTGTCTCCTCATAGAGTTTAAGGTGATTGGGTTCTATCAGTAGCAGACCATTCTGATATCATATTCGCCTATAGATAGCTTTGCAATTGCCCGAGCAACCCTATACGACGAGATGTCTGGCGACGTCCCGGTCGCTAGTAACGCCCGCCTTCCCGACATATTTGAAATTAAAACTTTCCTTAAGTTTGCTAAATCCCAGAATTCGTTCCTTATTAGGGACACTATCGAATGGTGTAGTACAGGTGTGTTTTTTTTTTTTCAAAAACAACGGGTTTTCTTTTTTCTGGCTATTCCTGCCTGGGAATATTAATTTTTTTTAAATCCAATGATGCCGTTTTAGTTTTCATCAAAATCGGGCCCGAAGCTCCTTTTGAGTACTTTTCGCTATTCCTCATAGTTTAGCATTTTTGGCCATCCAGGCCCACTTAAAAAATTCACCCTATATGCTGTATAAATGTTTTATGACTATTAATTATATACTAGTAATATACAGGACATTACTAGTATTTAAATTGATATTCAACAAATGCTATCATGTATCTAACGTTAAAATAAATGCTTGAAGTTTGCAGTTATGCAAACTGGAAAAGCTATATTATTTTGTTTTTTCTTTAAATTTCTGTATTTTTCTCAAGAGAAGGTAGGTGGTCGATAACATTGAACTACCATTTTCATTCTGTTTACAGTTGTAAATGTATTGGGATTCTTCTGGACGATGTTTTTTGTCAGTGGTGTGGCCGACATGATGCTGGCCAGTACTTTCTCCACTTGGTATTGGACTTTCCACAAACGAGACCTACCATTCTTCACTTTGTCTTCTGGAATCATTAGGACCGTGCAGTAAGTAATCCTTTAGATGATAGTATCCGTGGCTTTTATTTGATTTTTTTATAATAATAGCCAATTCCTACTCCGAAGAATAAAGACAAGTATATTTATTTAGAAGTACGTACTCATTCATAATAATCAGCATCGAATACACCTGATGAGTTTTTTTTTACCGTAAGAAAAAAAATAGGGCCTAGGTATTAGGTAAGTGAAATAGAAAGTATTGGCACAGGTCGTTTAATTATTTTTTCAAAACTATCATCACATAAAGCGTTAATTTTGTCATTTGACGGTCGCGTTTGTAGCCTATTCCACATCATTATATCATTAAATTAAATAAATAAAGAAAACTTGGAGAAAATATGAGTTCCAAATAAATTTCGCATGATAGGAACCCTACGAATCCCGCCAGTCGCATATTACAATCGCGGCGCGTCCGTTTTTGAAAAAGATAAAATAAACTACCTATGCCAATAACTTCTATTTCACTTAACTAATATGCCCTATTTTTTTCCTTACGATAAAAAAACTCACCCGGTATATTACAGGCTTTAATTACAAGATTTTGTATAGCAGCAATGTTAATAGCATTGTTGTGTTCCGGTTGTCAGAGATAAGATAGCCAGTCAGCCCATAATATGGGGTTTCCGGGTCAGTACGCTACCACCTTCGGCCTCATCTTCACTTCATATCAGGTGTGATTGAGGTCAAGTGCCAACCCGTTGTGGATAAAAAAAAAAGGCTCCTGAGGAATGAAAGCAGTCATATTTTTGTAATGACAATGAGTGCACAAAAATTTATTGCACATTTCAATCACTTTACGAATTTAATAAATAAGGACCCATGTTCCTTTCCTGACTGTAAATAACTTTCCCAGTCTTGAGTAACTTAGGATCTACATGTTACGACAACACAAATAGGGAACACAAGGTGACACGACGACGCTACCTCGTTAGCGTAAATTAAACTAAAAAACCCCTACAAAATCACTCATGCTTCAAAATGTAAACGTTCGTCGCTAATGTAAGTAGGTACTAGCGTGTGGGGCTTTTCGAAATCACACCGTGAAGGTCAGTAGACAGATGTCCTTTGCTAATCGCTCCACAGCTCCATTTATGACACAACTCACCTAACCCATCTTTTTTTATAATTGTAATTTTTTTTAAATTCGGTTTTTCATTTGATTTCAGGTTTCATTTGGGAACGGTCGCTTTCGGAGCGCTGATTATTGCGATTGTGCGGGTGATCAGAGTCATGTTGGAATATATTGACCACAAACTAAAGAAATTTGACAACCCTTTCACACGTTGCGTGCTGTGCTGTTGTAAATGCTTTTTCTGGTGTTTAGAGAATTTCCTCAAGTTCATAAATAAAAATGCGTACATAATGTGTGCAGTTCATGGAAAAAATTTCTGCAGTAGCGCCAGAGATGCCTTTTCTTTACTCATGAGGAATATTGTACGAGTAGTTGTCTTGGATAAGGTGATTATATGACATTCAACTTAAAAATTTTACAACTTATCAATCTATAATGAAATGAGTGAGTCACAAACTTACCTGTGTTATTATTATAATTTACAGGTGATGGATTTCATCTTCTTCCTGTCTAAGCTGCTGATCTCAATTGGCGTGGGTTTCGCAGTTTATTACATATTGCAGTGGAATTATGTGTACGAGGTAACACAAGGCGAGCGACTACACTACAACTTCATTCCAGCTATTATACTAAGCATAGCTACATACTTAATTTGTACAATATTCTTCAATGTGTATGCAATGGCAGTTGACACATTGTTCCTTTGTTTCTGTGAGTATAGTAGTCAATAATTAACCCTAAAAGGGCACTATATCTCGTTAATGTATGAAAATCAACAATTAATTCTAAAATTATGTGAAGAATTTATCTTATGAAAGAGTTTATTTGAATTAAAACTATACTATAAAATTTAATTTTCAGTGGAGGATTGCGAGCGTAACGAGGGTACCACTGAGAAACCTTACTTTATGTCTACAAATCTTTTGAAAATTCTGGGAAAGAAGAACAAGAGAGAGTAAAAACAATGCATCAAACCTAAAAATAAGTGCCAAATATTGTACACAAATTCAATGCTAATTGAGTCTTGAGATTATTATCTATTTTTTGTTGACTACATTTATTATAGTCAGTTTACTTGTAATTACATGTCACAATATTTCCTTTGTATGTGTGCGTGAAGACGCGTAAAGTGTTGTGAAGATTTGTTAGTTCATTTAAATATTTTTTAGGTGTATACAAAAGCAGTATTTTAGTATTAAATAACATAAATAAGCCAAATATTAAATAATTATTATTTATAACTGGCTATATTGTGAACTTTTGATGAATTTACAATCATGTGATTGCTGTATTTCTTAATACTACATAGTTACATACAATGTATTGTTATTATTAATATAATAAATACTGAGTGGTCACCGATTCCATTCTGTAAGAAGATCTTTGATGTGTGTGCCTGATTGTCTTACATAATTACTTATTTTTTTATTGATTGTGATAAATAATTTCTAACATTAAACATGATAGAAAATGAATGTTACCTTATTTTTGGAGATGATCTTGTAATTAAACCCAATATTATTCTTCCATAATACTATTTATTCTGTGCTGTGTTGAGAATGCCACATCTAACATGGCCTCAGGGTCTAGAATGCTCTTAACATCGGCATATTTTAAACACTCCTCATATGCAAACATAATACTTGTATCGTCCAACATCATCTTAGACGCCACTAGGGCCGCAATGCAGTTCTTCACTCTCGCCATAGTCTCCCTATCTGATCTGCTCACTGGCTGTTCAAAAAGTTTGGAGAAAGCTTTATGTAGTTTAAATCAGAAACCACTACCTACATCCTCAGTAATGTACGGATAGTTAAATGCCATTTTGTCCAACATTGGTTAGGTACATTTTAAATAAAACAATGAAACATAATTTAATCGATATAACTGCCACTCACCTGCATTTTAGCATTTTCAATATCATCTTTACTTTCTTCAATGAATATGCTTTTTTGTGGATTTATCCAAATATATCCATTATTGCCTATGATTACGGAAATTCCACATGGTAAATCATGAAAATGAATCTTTCTTCTCCGAATTAGTGATGGGAATACTTTTACTAAAGTTCCTTGGGCTAACTGCAAGTGATTGATTACATTATTAGACATTTGCGAGACAACATAGGCTTGCAACAATATACATAGAGGTTGATTGAGATATAGGGGAGGTGATTGAAGTAAATATTACCTTTCCATATTTTAAACTTCTAGTATGCAGAGACAATGACCCATCAGAGAATATACTCTGCACTTCAGCACTGATCAGGTCTCCCTCCTGCAAGTGGGTCCTCATCATCTGTTCATCTTCGGCTGATCTGCGGCGCTGGAATATATTTGTAATGAGGGACCATTTTGACATAATAATATCTATATCAGAGGCAATAGCACTGAATGATACAGAGAGATGGGGACGAACAACTTCAACAAATGCACTCGAGATTGTATACCTAAGTCCACATTTTATGTTGTTTACTTTTCATTATTTTAAGGGGATAATCTACTATACTATCTATGAGCGCAGTCATCATCTTATGTGGTAGTTCAAGAAATAAAAACCAGCCTAGGTTTACAAACTGATAACTTAATTATGTAGGTACTTACTAGCATTAATAAATAAATAGGCTCACCAGTTCACCACCTGGCAGATTCACAGATGATAACTGAAGCACAGAATCTAACCGAGAATTTGTTTCAACTTTCCAACGTCGCTGTTGGACCTCCAGCACACGTCCAACTATCACGTCGCCAATCTCACCGACATACCTATTTTTCAGGGGTCGAATGCATATTAATTTATTTATTTTTTGCATCACCCCAGCAACTGAAGATTTTAGGCTGTCATCTTCTGCATATGTGCCATGGCCACTAGGAAGGATAAAGAAATAATATAAGAGTAACACAAAGTTATAGAACCATAACAAATAATAATATAAAACTTATACCGATAAACCCTGAGGAGCTTAAGTAGGTACTTAGTGAGTGAGCACTGACTAGGTCAGGGGATTAAATTCCCAACACATTTAGATGAAACTGGATCATTTAAAATAGAATTTTTATAATTATTAGTTAGTAGCTAAACATATCTGTAATGATGATTAGGTATAGAACACAAATTGCAAGATCTGGCAGTCTGTTTAAAATAGACACATTTAATAATTATAAACAACTACAATACTCCAGATGCTAGAATACCTCTGCAGGATGATCACATATGCTGAGCGTGAGCCGGCATGCTGGAGAGGATACCTCTCATTGTAGATTGATGATAACGATATCATTGACTGTGTTACGATATGATATATTTATTAATGTAAATTAGTGAAATAAATTAAAAAAATTACATTTGTCATTTTACAATTTTAATAAGAGAATCAATCAACCGAAATGCCATAGCAACATACCCTGATTACATAGGTTGACTGGAATAGAACTTCCAGTAAATCTATACTGAATGTGATTCCTAATCCTTAACAATACTTTTTACTACAGTGAGAATTAAAATTTCACGAAGTAGCTATACATTATTAACCCACCCAATTGAGTCAGTGTCGATAAGGGTATGCAAAAAAATATGTCTCTTTGCTGTCTCAGTGCGCCCTTAACAATACCCTAACCACCATAATTGGTTTGAAAATAATTGAATAAAAAAACTCAAGAGACGCTTCGGACGTAAATATAAAACAAGCTAGAAGTTTTCATAATGTTAAGGTGGAAATGGTAATTGTAAGAAAGAAGAAGAAATAAAAATTACCGCATGAAATCTTGCATGCCCGTTATAACCTCACCCGGAGTATAAAATCTGGGTAATTCATTGGCGGATGCTACACAGTGGTTAACTCTTTCAGAGGCCAGTCTAATTGGTACTTGGCCCGTCATTATAAGGTTAATATTATTTATGAACAACGAAGAAAGTACAATAAACACAACAGACCGCTGTTAAAACAACTGACACTGACATGACAGTTTAGAGAGAAATTTTCTTCTTCCTAGTAATAGGATAGGCTAAGGAACTAAAGCCATACTGCCTCGTGCTCAATCAATAATAATCTACACTAATTCTTTTTTTCTCTCAGAGAAAGCAAAGAGATCGTCATTTTTCAGTAGAGTGGCAAAATGATTTGCAAACCCTGCTTCTTGTACGAACCCAAAAGCATCGTTACGCACTTTAATTTATACTTGCCTTCACCACCTTTACTGACCTCGCTGAGTTCCCGTCAAAAAGTCCAACAATATTGAAAGTCAAAAGGATCTGAGCCCATACAGCCTTGTCTTCTGTAACATTCCTTCGATAGTAATTCTTCAGTAAAGTGAGAAAATGCTTTACTGAAGATTTTAGCGGCTTCTTGTGGGAACCCGAAAGCTTCGCCACGCACTTTAATTTACATTTCCCTTCGCTTACGGTATACACCATCACTGACTTTCGCCGTCATTAATCTGCCGATAATAAACTTCAAAGGTCAGTAATTCGGAATTATCCTCAATTTATAATAAGAAATGCCGTGCCGGGTTTTTACATTTCGAATCATCATGGTGCCCATGGTACAATATCGTATTTTTTTATAGCTTAATATTCATTATAACGAATTCAACAATACATACATACATACATAGTGTATTATAAAATCAAAACCCTTCCCCGTAGGCGGGTAAAAGGGAATAAACAAATGGGCGTTTTGGCGAGAACTCGGCGAGTGCTTGCATTTTTGTATTTTTTTCTTACTATCTATCCGCCCGCGACTTCGTCTGCGTGGAAGATTTTATCAAAATCGGTTCAGCAAAAAATTTGCCTATGTGTTAATCTGTCTACCCACCAAATTTCATCCAAATCTGTCCTGCCAAATAGGCGTGAAGAGGTAAAAAACAGACATACACATTTCGCATTTATAATATTAGTTGGGATAATTTGTGCATTCAGAGTTCTAAAAGCCAATGTGGATCAAAAGTCAATCATGGTGTACAAATGAAGGGAAGTGTAAATTAAAGTGCGTAACGAAGCTTTCGGGTAAAGTGTTCTGCCACTTTACTGAAGAATGACTTGACCGTGACTAGTTTACGCCAAGTATACGACGATTGGGTTATTTTGACTGACACTGGTGTCGATTCGGATGTACACCAACTAAACTAAACTCAGTTTTAAAGTAGTACTGTCTTTTTCTCCCTGGAACAGTACGATGCGACGGCACCACTCCAAAACTGGTTTTAGTTTAGTTGGTGTACATCGTGTACATCTGAATCGACACCACTGATTGATCGCCTGAAGAAATAAGAGGAACAAGATATACCGGTATGAGTAAGACCCCTTTGCCTACCCGAGAAGAGTGAATTAATAAGAAAAAAATAAAACAAAACCTACGGAGAGACATTATCTGAGTAATCTGTGCCAAATGTCATCAATATTCATAGCAGACTGCGACCTCTGAACTGCGGTTGACGAACTAACCGTTATTAGTGTTCTGTGGCAGCAGCCGCCATCTTACCGGTGGGTGATGTCATGTCGAGCTCTCAGTCAACGTTGATTTCCTTTTGAAAGTTTTTGTAAAAGTTCAGATTTATGTTAATTCATTGTTTGTTTTTGTTATACTTGTTTTTCATAGCTAATTTAAAGAAATTAGTTATGAGAAGTAAAAATTTCCTCATAAACAACTATACCTATATCTAAACCCAGTTTCTACCTATATAATCAGTGTACGTAGGTATGTATAGATAGATTTAATTCCTCAACCAATTGCTGGCAGCAGCACTGTCTATATATGCAAATTTAACCACGGAGTTGCCACTCTTTCTCGGTAAATAGTTACTATACTCTTTGATCTGTGCTACGGAGAAGACTTTGTATACTCTTTGGAGAAGACCGGTGTTTATTAGATTTTTTAAAGTTTGTATTTATTTGGCTGTATCATCATTAAATAAGATCTAACAATGTCCGGTGCTAATGTAGCACCAATTACTGCTACAGATAGTTTATCGCAAGCATTGAAGGCTAATATAATACCTAATCAAGAATATTTACTACAGGTAGGTGTATACAAATCTCACGACGCTCACCTTTCACGTTTTTCTTGTAAATTTTACATAATACTAATAGGTACACATAAGTATATCTAATTGATTTGGTTTTTAGGGTTCCGTTCTGGATTCAGCAGTGGAAGTGCTCCTGCACCGGCTCCGCGGTCTTTGTGACAATGTCGACGCTGGTCCGGAGACTTTCGACGACCAGGAAGTTTGTTTCAGTTTGCGGGATCCAAATCAACAGGTACCTCTTCATGTTTTAGAACAAACGTGGGCAACTTTAGAAATGTGGCGGGCTAAACTTTCATACGTTCAGTGGATATTGTAATAGTATACTGAATCTCAATGGTCCATGGAGAGGAAGTACCTTAACCTTGCACCGTACAGTAGCATTCACCGGCAGTTTCCGCTACAATGCGACGAATAACATTCCTCCTCCTGTCAGGTTACTTGGTTCAAAATGTACGTTTAGAAAACAATATATATCGTACCGACTAGATAAACAAAAACTGGGTATTCCTAAGCACTACTCATAGACGGAATAATACGGTTTCATTCACCTCAGCGCACCACTACACTACACATTGTCCTTTTGCATACTTTTCTTTTTTCATTTTTATGCTTGTTCCCACGCGCCTCCTGGGTGATAACTGAAAATCAGTGCTTGCTCATTCATTGAGTATTTTTAATGCGCTGAGCGATGACCTTGTTGCATGACTGTTGCACACATACCCACATATAATGAATCGGCAGTAAGTCTTGAAGGTATTTTAATGTTATTGTATTTGTTAAAAATTGTATGTCTGTTGTTTTCTTATTTGTTCATGTTTCTCCCTTGTATGTGTGCCAGTTTATGCAATAAACTTTTTATCTATCTATCTAACCATTGCAGGGTCCGATACCTATTCCTAATTATAAATTCCGTCGCTAATTTATCGCTATCCGTGACATACCCAATAATGTAGTTGCATATTTAATCATCTTAACTACGGTTTTTACTTATAATTATGTTCTACTATCTATAATCTGCTATATGAGCCATAATCAGATCTTATGCATGTGCTTCTTTGACTATCACATGTATTGAGGTAAAATTTTATGTGACAGTGAAAGAATCATAAGTTTTACTAATATCAACCATCAATATCTGCTTCCAGGCTGCACCATTAATGCTTCGTGTACGCAAAGCACTAGATGCCCGTGATATGCCCTTCCAACTGCGTTACATTGGCCAACCTGACCTTGGCGACAAGAACCGGCCAACAGTGGTGCGCTCTAGTCTTGACATAGCCTGCAGTGGCATGCTAATAGAGTTTCTTAATGAACTTGGGTGCCGTATTGAATTCGAATACAGTGTTAAAGGTAAGAACTTAAACTGACTTTTGAATTATATTTTCCTTTAGTTTATAATGTCGCCGACCCTACCAGGTACTACTGATAGATTAGATTTATTTGGCTCAGATTAGATTTATTTCATCAATTAATGAAGTCTAAAATAAAAGTGATTGTGAAACAAAATAATAACTTCATAATTTATAGAATTTACACAAATAATAATTGTAACCATTGTTATGTCGAGTACAATTTATATATATCAGCACACCACAGGTAAATATGTGGCTTAGTTCAATAGAGGATAATACACGTGTTAATAAGCCATTCTGAAGATTGAGATGACCTTAAGTTGACGCTTGAGAGTCAGTTTGCATATTAAAACAGTATCAAGACAGTTTCACTGCCATAAGTCATCACTGGAAACGCACACTATTTCAAATATTATTACTAGATTAGTTTTGATATCTGGTTCTATTCTTAATAGGTTACATCAATAAAAATAAAGCTAATAATCATTCTCATTGTATTTATTACATTAAATGAAAAACAGCTAATTTGCTGAGGCTCCAACCTATTTGACCACGGAGTTAGAAAATTTTACTATAATTAATGATCATGTAGTATATATTTTTTAAGTGAATTAATAAATATCTTTTTATTTATTTAATTCAGAGATTTTACTATCTAATTAAAGGACACAATTTACCCTTCCCTTTGATTTTTTTAAATTTTAATACACCAGTTGTAAATTATCAGTGCGTGTCGGACCAAGCGCAGTTGAATTCCGTAGTCAGATTAAACATTAAAGTAATTTTTACAGTTCATTTGTATGAAGTCTCGATTAAATTTTTACAGGCGCAACTACAATCTTAAATTGGTCGATTGTTAAATGGGACCCTAAAATCAGCTCAAAAATCTTACTCTGTCATTGCATTTATTTGATGATGCCTATTAACAACAAAATGGCGTTAGCATTATTAGTAACATTATTTCTTTACATTTTCAGGTTACATGTTTAGAAAAGGGCGTATGAAGATTACTGTCGCAAAAGTGTTCAAGATTTCTCAGAGTTCAATGCCTCCGGAGCCTATATCACAAAGCTACCTTGTTGAATTATCTGTAAGTTACTAAACATTGCAGTGCATTATTATTATTTTAAAGAGGGCAAAGTCAATGGTCCACTATAAGCACTGCACAGATCTATTGTGCATTTCCTTTAGTTAAAGTTCGTCTTCCAGCCTAGCGGCCTGCATGTACCGCACGATATCCCGAGGGGGGAATAGTTTAAGTACATACCTTCATATAAGCCTGGCTTCCCGTACTGAAATACCAGGGCCCGGTTTAGTAATGCGCTTTTGTGTTCGGACATGGTCGGTCGGTATACAAAAGCGCGTTGGTGGCTCAGCGGTTAAGACACGGTCTCCCAATTTAGGGGGTTCGGATTCGATTTCCAGGCAGGCCATGTACCAATGAGTTTTTCAATTTAATTACTTATGTGCAGTTATCCGACTGCTCTTAAACGGTGAAGGAAAAAAACATTGCCAGGAAACCTGGCATGCCTGATAAATAAAAATTCAAAGGCATGTGAAGTCCCCAACCCGCATTGGGCCAGCGTGGTGGAGTATGGGCCTTATCATACGAGGGAAGGCCTATATCGCTGCAGTGGGATGTTTACGGACTGATGATGATGATATGGACACGTATTCGAAGTTTGAAACTTTCCGATATATTCTTTATTAAGAGATCTCTTCCAGGCAACCTGAGCATTGTAATAGGAAACTTAGTAAATAGATATATCGATTGTTGAACCACTTAGAATACAGGGGCAGGAATAATAATAAGCCTTTTTATTCCCAAAGCTTATTCTAAGTTACAAGAATGTTGGTGTCATTTTATTCGTTACTTATGAATAATATTGTTTATTTCTGTGTCAGTTGCTTTGTTAATTCTCGTTGAGTATGGATCCGTCTTTGGGTGAAGGCCTCCTCCAATTTCTTCCACATCCTATGAGATGGCAAAAGTGCATAAATAGCAATGGTACATACTTTGATTAAATAAATATATTATATTATGAAAAAATCGACTTTAGGTTACTCCCTTACAAAACGCCAATTTCATATGTTAGGACCTAATATAATGAACTAAGATCAGTGTACACAACTTATTGGCTTACTTCATTCCATTAAGTTTTATTGTTTTAAAACGTTTTTGTTGGTCGGCAAAAATAATATGCAGCATAATATTATTTTTGCCGACCAACAAAAACGTTTGGAATTGGTAGGTAGGCAAGTACGGATGAAACTGGACTCTGAAGAGAAAAAAAGCAACAAAATGTACCTAGTTAATTTCATTAACTCTGTACAAACCACAGAAACATGTCTGGCTTGCCCTATTTTGAAACCCTAAACATGCCAGTGGAGACACCCTACCAAAAATTCATCACCATAGTCATTCCGAGAAGATATAAAATATTCATTCACCTTATTCTATTTCTTAAAAATATCACAGAATAATTCATTAAAAGTCTGCCTTACTACAAAAATGTTACTAGCTGTTCTGCCATTTCACTAGCATTTCGTCAAATTCGGTTCAGCAAAAAAAATTATATATATATCCAGGTCCTAATCCATCTACCAACCAAATTTCATCCAAATCCGTCCAGCCGTTTAGGCGTGAAGAAGTAACAAACACATACGCTCAAACTTTCGCATTTATAATATAATAGTATAGTTGGGAATGTTGGGACTAGTTGGGATTATGATAAAGTAGGACAAAGAAGCAAGAAGTGGGCGAAGTGTGTAAAAGTGTAAACGTGAACGGTATAAGTGTCTGAATTGAAGCAAAAGGTTTCAATTCAGACACTTATCATATTTACGTTCACTTAAAAGTTATTTTGATTATCTGTTATTCCAATGGGCCCACAAAAACGCAGGCATTAATGATTGACAGCAGAATAGTTACATACCCATCCAGATGGCTTTCTTTCATGGGAAAGAGCTCTTCGGTTCTATTATGTAATTTCGTCGTTCGTTAAAAAAAAACTGTTCAAATAATAACGAAAAAAAAACAATGTCGTTTTTCAGGTGCTGGCTCCTCAAGGACAAGACGCTATAGCGGAGGATATGCGCGTGTTCGCTGACCAGCTGCGACCGCTCGTACAACTCGACAAGATCGACTACAAGCGGCTAGGACACATGGCCGTTACCTAGCCCATGTTCCTCACTTAGACTGTCTTCACACTGGCTAAAGACGGCCTGGCTCTGTTGCCTCACTTGCACTTGTGGAGACAATCTTAGTACAAGGAAAAAGTAAGTATTTGAATTTTTACATTAATTGCGGCAATGTAAAAGATAGGTAATTAAGTAAATAATACAATGTTCTAAGTTTTAATTAAGACTCAAATGTATCGCGTATTATAACTTATAAATAAACCAATGAATTATTGAAAATCTCTAAATATAACGTTTCAATCGTTACCTTGCATTTGCTATCGCTAATTTATCATTCATTTCAAATTACTATTTATTAGTCAATTATTTAATTTCAAAAAACAAGAAACTAACCACTATACTATTTCTTTTATCATTAATCATTGCATAACATTCGCTTTCTATCCTATATCGGGGTCTAAGCAATGAAAAGGTATCCTTCAATGTTTTGTGGTAAGTGGTTTCGTTATTTTGAGTCGTATAAATTTATGTCGAGTTGAAAACACGAGACGAAAGCAGTATGTCGGAATCGTAGCAAGTGGAAATCTGTGGTGTTCGTTGCCTCTGCCTTGACCTACCGCTGGATACGAGTATAATTTAATGTAAGTAGCTATTTATATAATTGTTTAGTATAGTAACTATTTATATTAGTTTAGAAAACTGCATTTCGTTGACTTGGCGGTGGCCATCTTCAGAATCTCGAAGCAACAGCCGTAAAAAATTTAGGACAAATGATTTCAAAGTCAATAAACCTCATCAGATTTCAGTTATATCAGCACTGAATGTAATATATTTTATTTATTTCTTATATTATTATTATTATTTACAGTTTAATACTTACAATTATGGGAAGGGACACAAATCAATTCACGCCAACCAACAACTGGTGCCGTTGTGGTTAAACGCGTATCAACACCAAAAAATACACTTATTGCACAACAGAAAAAAATATAGTTACAGAAAGTGGTAGGAGTAGAACGTACAATTTGGCGACCTTATCACTAACAGCGATCTCTTTTCCATGCAACCTTTGGGTAAAAGGACAGTACATTTGAAATTTATCCCGGTAACAATAAAAAAAATAGTGTCATATAATATCAATCCCGAATAACGACAAAGCGGTTATGCTATAGCTCATCCTGCTTTCCATGGAAGGATTTGCCCAAATTCCTATGTTGAACAGGCAGGTTGGGGATTTTTTGGGAGCTGCTCACATCACTGGTCCCTTCAATTTAAGAGCTATGCTCTTGTCGGTGGAGATGACCACGTCTCTCTGCTTTCCGTCCTCGATTTAACCTCTTGGTACGACAAGATATACGATCACTGGTATACGGGGCAAAATTAAATTCGTGTAATTCCTCTTTACTGGTGACTCTACTCCTAATTACGAATAACTTTCCACTAGACGCCATAGCCGAATTCAGCAGAAAATTGTTGGACTTCCGTACTAAAGGTTTTTCAGAATGGTTTACTTTGTATGGGCAATCGAATTTTTTTTGATAGAATTCGACTATGGCTCCTTGTGTAAAGTTGTTCGTAATCAAGAATGGCTTCACTAGCTAATGGGAATTACGTGAATTCTAATTCACCCTGTATACTTTGAGCTCTGACTGCTATACCAAAAGGCCGCGGGTTCGAATCCCGCTAGGGGCATTTGTTTGTAAGATGAATACAGCCATATGTTCCTGAGTTATGGTTTATTTTTCATTTATACAGGGTGTTGTATTCGTGTAGTTCCCATTAACTGGGGACGCCACTCTTGATTACGAATAATTTTCCCGTAAGGAACCATAGTCAAATTCGATCAATAAAATTTCGATTACCCATACAAAATAAACCATTTTGAAACCAAATTTAGTATGGAAGTCCAACAATTTTTGGCAAAATTCGGCTATTGTTCCTAGTGGAAAGTTGTTCGTAATCAGGAGTAGAGTCACCAGCCGAAAATTGTTGGACTTCCATACTAAATACTAATACTAAAGGTCGTTTCAGAATGGTTTGCTTTGTATGGGTAATCGAAAATTTCTTGATCGAATTCGACTATGGTTCCTTGGGGAAAGTTGTTCGTAATCAAGAGTGGCGTCACAGTTAATGGGAATTACACGAATTCAAATTCACCCTGTATAGGTATGTATTTATTTACAAAAAAAAATGTATTTGTGTAGTTTATCAACCATCTGGTATCCATAATACAAGCCTAGTTGCTTAGTGTGGAACTAGATGGCGCTGTGTGTATGTGCAATGTATTTATAATTATACTGTTTCACTCACGATCATCCTTTAGTCGTTTTTATGACACACACAATGAGAGACGAATTCTACTCTGCCGAGAAGTACACAGCCATAAAATGTAAAATTAATAATACCCAAACTGCAGAAATGAAAATGACTTGCCTTCTTAATCTATTGACTTTTATTGTTATCTTACAAATGTTGGATTCTTTGCATTGTCTGCATAGTCTTCATCTTCATATTTGAACCCATGAACGTAAGCGAAGTTTCCAAAATAGAGGCAGTGATCATAATTCAGGGGAACAAATTCTGTGAATGCATAATTACTAAAAGTTTTTATTTTCTCTTACAAAAATATACAGCTCAGCAATATTTGCTTAATCTTAGAGATTTATGAACAACATAGTTTTTTGTGAGAGACTGGTGTCCGTACTAAGAAATCTGTGTGACAGATCACCAGCCTCTCGCGCTCTGGAGTGGCCTCTCAAATTATGAGACAGAATGTGGACGTAAACTTTGATTAGAGTGTGTGTGAGATAAAATTGCAGCTTTGTGTGATAGTAGCTTCCAACTGCTTACAATTTTTATTTTCCTTTGGTGAAGTACAATCGATATAATATAGACATGTCTATTTGCGTTCCTTCAACTATTGTGCAAAAAATTAAGTCATGCTGAGGCTTGTAACGATATGAAAGAAAAACAACCAACCAAACAACAAACCCATTTTCGCATTTATTCGGTTGGAATCGACACCCGTCGTCGAGCTGTGACTGGAAACGTCTGTTTATAATAAACATTATAACAGATTTTGATGAAATGTGATATAAGATAAGATTAATACCATCAATAAAGACCACTTTTGTACTGGCAAGATGAGATTATGGCGCTTGTTTTCTAGTCAAGTTGCCCTATTCACCTCAGTGTGCAACCGGGTTGACTATCGCAGATTTAAAGGAATAGACTGCTGCAATTACAGATACGAACGGTATAATTTCACAGACAAAATTCATCCATTATTAGGCGCGGTTGGGGATTCATTTATTCCTAAGTGTAGGGACACACCTGCGGAACTTCTTCGGCGACTGAATTATCGGTCGTAATATTCGTTTGGCTTGACACCAAACGCACCGAACGCTCAATTACGCGTCTAGTTCAGCGTCAGTCAGTCATTGCTGTACAGGAACTCGACGCTGCCGCTCTTCGATTTGAAAGCGCGCGATGAACGTTCAATTACGCTGGTCGAACATGCGGTCGCGTAACGCGTCGCATGATGTGTCGCTTGCATGCAAAATACATTGAAGACGAAAGGTTCGGGACTACTAGGAACGCCGTGTGATTTCGGCTGATGTGTCATGGGTTACTTAAAAACACCGCGAGCGTAATCAGCCGAACTCTCGGTGCCGTACCTTCCGCAGGCGTGTCGCTACACTAATGTCCACTGACGGTGCCACCAATTGGCGAACATAACGGACGAGATAAAGTAAATATAATCGTGTATCACATACCAGTTCCCTTCAAGCAGTTGTATAGGTCCATAATACAGTGATTGTCGAATATGAATGTTGAGTTGGTTGGAAAATTGAAGCCACAGATCTTCTGGAAATAGGTGGGACAGACACCGCATCTAATAACATTTTAAAATTACTGTGTAAACTAGTAAAATTCAAGAAAATCCCTCATCATCATCTGTGCCCATATTGAAAAGAAGTTAACACTGTGTCGGAAGATCTAACAGAAGGCAATTTGATTAACCCTGTTTGGACTTTCCGGTACGAGTATCTCTTTCTAGTACTATGATAGACATCTTTATTGCGACTAAGTTGGCAATGGCAGACAGATCCAGGGAGAGGTCTAACGAGCCATGCTCCTCCCCCCAAAACTATGGCGAACGGCAGATGTAAATTATTACCTATGTTTTCACAGTCGACCTGGCTGACCGTCCGATTTGAACGAGTTGATATCACTATAGCAATTATAGTGTCACTAACGGTGATATAAGTCATAGGCGAAGGAAAATGAAAGCCTGGATCCATCGTTCCCCAGTCTGACTGTTGTCTCCATTTTGTACGTAAACTTTTTGATTAAAGCCATCAGAGAATTAATGCCACCACGCGACATTTATTAGTATATTAAACCGAAGCCCATAGCATTTCAGGAGGTGATTGTAGGAAAGCTCCCATTCGATGGCCGTCACGTCGATAGGCTGCTGACCAGCAATATTCTATGGTGTCATGATAAATAGTCACCTTTTACTGCAGCCACAGGAACAACCCATATCGTTTGTTTTTTTTAACTACGCCAGAAAATACACGGTCACAGCTGCATACAACGTGTATGTTTATTACTGAGAGAGCAATCGCTTTCGCCTGTACTTTCAACGCCGCCCGGAAAGTGCATATAGCTCAAACTATTGAGATATTAAATGCCGAATTTCAAAGGATAATATTTTTATTTCTCGTGCAGACAAACGTATCTTTCTGTCAAACTCCTACATGTTAAACATCTCGCGTACCAGAAGGCAGGCCTACTGAATCTGCAGTTATGGAACTACCAGATCGTATTGAGACAGCGCTGGAGACAAAAGAAATAGCGCTATGTCTCAATCTGGACATAGGGAGCACTTGGTAACTCTCCCACGGAAGTATGTATGGTAGATGGTATCATCGACACCACGACCATTGATTGCATAGAAGTTAAAAAAACAGATCAAAAAAATACACTATTGGACACAATTATACAGGTCTGGCTCAACAGAGGTCCTCAGGGTGGAGTGCTGTCAATAATATAGTGGTCCATTGTGGTTGATTGTGTTTTGTTTGACTAAACTCAATGATTTTATACGCTCAGGGTTACGCTGATGACATCGTGACATGTGCAGTAGGTAAAGAAAGGCACTGTAGCGAATGTTACTCAAACAGGCCTGACTAACATTGAGGATTAGCATACAGGGTTTGGGCTCTCCGTGATTTCTTAAAAAACTATTATAGTTCCCTTTACTAAGAAAGGAAACTGGAGGAAATGAACTCACCAGTTCTCTTCGGGCTAACTATACACTTCTCCAAGGAGGTTAGCTGGGACATAAGCTAGACCAGACACGAACTTGAAACATCGAGCCATACTATCACTTACGTATATATATTTTGGCAGAAGAAAACGCGATAGACGATATGTATCAATAGCTTAAATAGTGTAGAGATGGATTTGCCTCATAACATGAGCCTTCTCAACCACACCATACATCGGCCATGGAGACGTTACTGAATTTGCCACCATTGCACATTCATGTCCAGATAAAAGCGAAGCCGACCTTGAAAAGGTCGCTAAAGAAGCCAGACATCAGAGGAAAATCTTCTGTAAGGAGGAAACTACACACAAGGGTGGATCCAGCGCTCAAATCAAGGCGAGGTCACATGCTCGAGGTCCAGCTTGGACAGGCTCCAAAATAACAATAATAAATTTAATTAAAAAAGAAATAATCTTTTATTGTTTTACATTATGAATGATTATCACAAAAATCAAAACAAGCCTGTAACATGTATTTAGATTATCGGGGTTCCGGTTGCTATGGATGTAGACCTAAGATGAAGAAGTGCGTCAGCCTAGAACCATATGCCACTGTCTTCCAGGCGTAGTTGAGGGCAATTATTGAATGCGTTCATGAAAACCTAAACATGACATAATATATTGGTAACAAAATTGTTATTCTCGCAAATAGCCAGGCTTTCCTCAAGGCAGTGGAATCTGATGTGTTGAACTCATTGCAGTGCGTCCAGGCATTGAACCGTCTGGCTTCAATTAATTTTGTAACGCTCGGTTGAGTGCTTGGAGATTGGGGAATTTGTCGTAATCAGGCTATTGACGAATTAGCCCGGATGCAGTGTTGAAGCCAACCGGTAACCCTGCCCTGTTTAAAATAATAATGAATACAAACCGGTGTCCATCTGGCGCAGGATTTTGGTGGTATTTCAGTTGTTTATCAGGGTCTATAAAGAAGCACGTACCTGTGGGATATTGATTACATGAAGCTTAAAGTCTATCAATATTTACCTATTATAATATGGGCTATATTGAGTACAATGAATAACCCTGCTGTGACTACTGCGAGCTATCTTTCATCATCATTAACTGGCACTTGTCCACTGCTGGACATAATCGTCTCTCATACGTATCAAGTCGCTATTCCACGGCCAAAGTAGATCGTGGTTCCATCTAGCTGAGGGGCGCCTCATACTCGTTTGTCTATTTGAGGTCTTCACTACACAATCCAACTTTTTGTCCATCCAAATCCAAAATTGCCAGTTCTGCGACGTTTTGACCTGTCTATTACCAGTTAGCCTGCTAAGTTCCTGAGATATCTCGACGATTTTGGGTCTCTGGCACGTCACCTCGTTCCGAATCTCGTCTCAGAGTTATTAAAGCATACCATGTGTCCATAGCACGCTGAACTCTTTAATCTTTTGGACTAATCCTATCATTAGCGTCCATATTTTTGTGAGGAATCAAGTTAAAGAAGCAACGAGATCCTATTATTTTCTCAGTCTAAGTAAACACATTTGACATTCCAAATTCTGTAAAACGGTGCCTTCTTAAAATAGGTCGAACATTTAATAGAATTTAATTCGTTCAAGATTTTTTCTGAAATTAATTGATATATTAAAATGAGAATTGAGTTGCGAGCGTAGAAAGACTCAAGAATCGATCCCCAGATCTAATTTTATGTCAAGTCACCCAATGCATTGGCAGTGGAGTGACGCGCACCTCTGTCTGTTGGCAGTTGCTGCAAGATTTTTTGCTATCAAATTAATGGGGTATTTATTTGTAAAGTCATTTCTCACCAAATTGAGTACAATTCTATTATAGGTAAAACGAAATGTCCAGCCAAATGATATTCTTATAACGATCTGTCTGGTTTAGGAACATCATCAAAATTAAATGCCGCAGTCACGCGTAGGTACTTCATGCATAATATTGTAAATTTGCATCAGCCTACGACATGCACATAATAATAACATCGGATCAAACCACTTCATACAATTTACTCAGCAAAACAGCAAACTTACCAGTAACGATAAACAGTGATAGTTTCAGTGTGCTTACATACATGACTTTTGCAAAGAAATAAGGTATCCACTCTGTTGATTAACTTTCTTATCGTTTAATTAAATTTATTTATGTATTTCCACGTAATGAAAGCCAGCAAGCGCTTTGAGATTACCACCGGAGATTAAAATATTATTTGTGGAGTGTGTGGTTTTGAGGTCTGTAAGAATTCCCTAAATATAAAAGTTGCGTTTAGTATTCAGTAGGTTTTTCCTAGCAATTGCTTTTTTCTTTTATTTAGGTTTATGTTTTCTGTAAGTGGGTTAATTTTTAACCCTCTGAAAGATTACAACTTGCTGAGCGGCGAACGTGAGTGGCATCACGACACGATTTACGATGACTCACTTTGTAGGTGTTCTAAAGCGGATCCGCAATCCGCTCAGTAAGTAATTATTGTAATGATATACGAGTGTACGACACCTCCTGACCCCAAAATGCAGATAACCCGATGAGCGGAACGGTTGCGAATTCCTTTAATAACTATTTTCGTTGATGACGAGAGATGTCACGCTGTAAATCATTAAGTATTTGGAGTAGTAAATATTTAAAAAGAAAACGTATAAGGCAACCTCTCGTTTCTTCGTCGTAGTAGCCATTATTCGACTCAGTGCAAAGTTGGCAATCGTTACAACATGGACAAATCAAGAATAGATACTAGATATCGACTAATAGATATCGACAGTAGCTTAGCTTATGAGATAATTGACAATGCCCCTTTACAGCAGCTTAACTTCGTTTATTTTTAAATAGGTACCTATAATTGTCATCAATTGTACTATTTATGTATGTTGACATGTCGAAGTGCTCTAATTGAAGTTTATGGAAATAAAAATTATGAGTAATGAGTAATACCATGACTACAATTTAATGCAATTTTTTTAATATCCATGAGAAGTTGTCTTATCAATATCCATTCTACTACTGGACATAGAATCCTATTGAACTCGTCCAGGAGCCTGATTCTCACATACTCGAGATTTCAATGTCGAACGACATCAATAGGTTTGTCACTTTTTCACACGTATATAAGTGTGAAAGAGATAGACATGCCAATGTCTATCGATAGACAAATGTCGAGTGTGCGAGAATAGGGGTCCTGGTTTGCCGCCGGATTGAATCAAGATTGAGCTAATAAACAGTATTACTAATCCAAGTCTGACGTGCTTTATACATAGGGTTGCCATAATGTCCAAGCATGATACGTGAACTTTACGTGATGTGTTTTGGATACTTTGAGCCTCCTATTCTTTTGGTTACCGTCTGTTGATTTTTTGTATCAATCTATGTTCCGAAAAGTAATAACGTGATATTTCTTTTGACCAATCCACACTCCGTGATCGAAAATTTTACATGCGTGTGTATCGTGTGTGCTGTATGGTTTCGGCACTCAAATAGAATAGAACCAACCCGTCTCTTCCCGTAGGCGTCGTAAAAGGCGACTAAGAGACTTAAAAAAAATCTATAGTTTTGCACGTTTCAACGGCGATGGGCTTTCAACCGTGGATGTTGTTTCAATAATTACACTTTTAATGTTTGGAACACCCAAACACTATTGTTTGGGATATCTCTGACCACCCCATTTGGGATAACGGTCGTGACATTATGTCTTATCTAGAATTGCAGACGTGCCCTCACGCGGAGTTGAAGATACGGGACAAAATGAGACAAATTGTAATACGGGATTGGGCAGGGAAATACGGAGACAATCCATTGTAAACGAGACGTACGAGTATAGCATTTATTGGTAAATCACAAGCATGTAGTTAATGGTGAAATTATGTTTCATCCTATACAACTTCTTTATTTTTATTGATTTGTGTGCACATATTTGCGAGCAATTTCGTACTGCTGTCCAACATAACTTCAGCCAGACGTTCAACTTCCTAAGGAGTCGCTTAGTTATATGCACTTGAGACCTGACTTATCAATTGAGACCTGCAATGTCACTTAGAGATAAGTTTGAAAAGTAACCTTTTCGCCACAGTACGTTTTTGAAAATCTAATTTATGTAAAAAAAAAATCATATAGGAACTATAGTGTTAAACAATCATCAATCAATACAAGAAATAAAGAAAAACTTGCAAGTCATGTAAGCAGACTCCGCGAAATCAGTAATCCCGTTTCATTTAACGGGGTAAATGTTTGTGTGATAAATACGAACATTTATTCGCAAGTTATGGATGTTTATTCAAATGTTTATGTATGTTTATCCGTTATCTAGTAAGTTAATAGTACAAGCGTTGCTTAGTTTGGGCTTAGATACAAAAACGACGGGAGCTATGAGATTAATACTGCCGTTTTGTCATACCCAATATCTTGAGGGTCTAACGGTGACACGAAATAGAAGCTTTGCGTCTCTTTTCCTTGCTATAAAACATGAACGTTACAGCAGACTTCAATCTCGTATCGTTGTATCGAGACTACGGGTCTTGCTAGCTCAGCAGGTATTAGTAACTGAGCTAATCAATGGGAATATCTGTAAATCTGTAGTTTGGATAGACTTCGGTACCCAAAATGCTGAGAACCTGGTAATTAAAATACCGGACCAAAATAGTGGAGACTGCTAAACACTCTTTAGTGAGTGGTTTATGTAAATATGTTGTGTAATAGTAAACGCCGTGTCGTATCAGGAAGTTAAAGAAAAGGCGGAATGTAGAGAAGTGTCGAAAGGACTCCTCCGACAAGAGCATAGCTCTTAAATAGAAGAGAGAAATGTTCCATAATAACAAATAAAAAAAAAGAAAATACACTAGTCATAAAAAAATCGACCCTGCTAATAAATCTCTATACAACTTCCCACTTGTCTGGGGTTACAACTCGAATATTGTACTATACGGATTTTAATGACAGCGTAAGTCACCAATTAAAATGATGTAAGTACGAAAAATTTCACGCATTTTTGCCAGAAATTCGATTAAATAATGAAATTTCACAGTTCATACGATTAAAATTTTAAGTTTATGAACTGTGAAATTTCAATTCATAGCCGTTTCGCCGTTCGAAATTGGTTCGCAATTTCCAATATGTATACCACATATTGGAAATTGCGAAGCTTTCCAGACCTGTTTTGTCTAGTGGTTAGAAACCCTGATCTTTATAGAGGTCGCGGGTTCGAATCCCGCTAGGTGCATATGTTTTTTAATGAACTAATATAATATAGGTATTGGCATTATATGTATATTTTCAAAAAAATACGTGTTTGTGTGTTCATCAACCAGTTTGCAATACAAGCGTAATTGAGTGTGGAAATAGATGGCGCTGAGTGTATGCCCGAGAATATTTATATATTATTTCCGCCCGCGGCTTCGTCCGCGTGGAATTAGGGGCTCTGACCACGTGGTCCGACTCTGCCTTTGTAACGCAGACTTTTTCAGTATAAACAGAAGTTATTGGTGATTGGCAGTTCACCAGACGTCCTTTTCTAGATTTACTTTACTTTGATTTAGTATTACTTTTACATTAATTTTGATATTAGTTTGTTTTTTTTTATGACTTTTGTCAGTTTGTTGAGTTACTTTTTTTTATCCACAACGGGTTAGCACTTGGCCTCAATCACACCTGATGTTAAGTGAAGATGAGACCGAAGGTTACTTGTCCAAGCGGGGTTAAAAGCCTTCAGCTTCAACTCCTCGAATTTTATTATTTTAGTCGGAGACCCTTCAGAACATGATCCCATCCATTTACGGTAACCATGTCCTTCTCTGAGTCCCAGCTTACCTCTCTGACAAATTTCAATGTGATCCTTACCTCTACCACATTCTTATTAGAATTTCACGGAATCCTTCCTTTGCGTTGTTGTGTAACAAAACGGAGTTACTGTCAAGTTGCATGGTTTTAAGTAGTAGCCCAACCAACAAGATTTTCTTTGTATGGTGACCTTGACAATAATTCCTCCGTCGCTTCCTAGAGTGATAGGGTACGATGGGCAATGGTCGAGAAATTTCTTTTTGAATTTTCTTGTCAGTCATACATACCAGTAACTTACATACATACAGACGACCTGTTTGGTGTAGTGGTTAGCAACTCTGACCACTGTACCAAAAGGTTGCGGGTTCGAATCCCGCCAGGGCCATATGTTTGTTTGATGAATACGGACATGTGTGGGTACCCGAGATAAGGATGTTTTCATTTATAATAAGTATTTACAAAAAAGTACTTAATAGTATATCAACCATCTGGTATCCACAACACAAGCTCATAGTTGCTTGCTGTGGAACTAGATGGCGCTGTGTGTATGTATAAGGATATATAATAATATAAGGATATATATACTTCAAAATGCCACTGACGAAGGAAACAATGTAAACCTCTGTAGGGACTTTTATTTTATTTGTTATTCTTAGTGGTAATATTGCCAGGATAACGACGGCCAATTACAGGATGTCACTACATTATATAATATTTTTAATGCTGAACAAGTAGGTAACATTTACAGTAACAGTTAAAATACAAGAAGTTCAAAATCATTCTAAAAATGAGTATCTATCTATAAGAGCGCGCGCACGCGAGTGAGTGTATGTGTGTGTACGTGTGTCATGTTGAGGTGCATTCGTATATTTTAGAATAATATAAATAAATCAGAATTCGGATGCTTCGCACAGGGAGAAACAACGGTCAATCAGAGTATTTACCTTTGAAAATAGAAGGTTTTATTGTAAGTTACCCACGAGGACCGATCCTTATGGAGATCTTTGGGGGAGGCCTTTGTCCAGCAGTGGACGGCTTTCGGCTAATGAAACCGTGAAATAAACCCATTTTGTCCGTAATTTGTGCGACTGAATATAAATACTTTATATTAAGATAATCGGGGCCAACGCTGGTGCACAACTAACGCCAGCTTGGAAGTATGAGGATTTTTTTATAAAATACACTGTGGAAAAAATCAATGTTCCCTGAAGGGAAACCACTTTAAATCCTTAAGATAGATTACTTTACTTAAAGGAAACGTTCCTTTATTTTTAATAAGAAATAAAACTGCATTCAAATTTCTTAGATTCGCATACCCTACCCGGAAATCGAACCAGCTTAAAATTCAATTAATAATCACTCGCTATTTTATTCCGCTAGTTGATACAGTTAATATTAAAGATAAAGTTTCTCCAAGAACATGAGGTTTTACACTCGTCTGTCGTATCGTAAGAGATATCCATGAAAGCTAATATTTAGTACTCAAGGGCTTTAATCAACATTACCCAGAACTGTTCACTTTCAACAAGCAAAAGACACTTTATAATTTTCTTATAACTCGAACATCCAAAAACATAGCTTGCTAATTTATCTCTAAGTACCTTGTTAAATTACCAATCGTTGTGGAGATCTTTGGGGGAGGCCTTTGTCCAGCAGTGGACGTCTTACGGCTGATATGATGACCTTGTTGAAGACTTAGATAATATTTTTTTTCTACCTTGTATATTTGGGACACTTACACCAAAGTAGGTATACCAACCGCAAATAATGAAGAAAAGAGACGGCATACTTAAAGCAAATAAGTATCTTATGTTATGGTTGGCAAATTCGACAATTTGATGCGTGTAAGTTCGCCTATATTAATCTTCTGTACCCCCTAGTACCTAGGTACTGAGTACATTAGCTATACTTAGTGATATGTAGGAAATACGGAATTCGCGTAATCTTAACATGACGGTCACTCATGTCATAATAAATAATAATTAATTCTAGATGTATATTAGATTATCAATCTGCATACACATAATATTAATTAAGTAGGTACTTACCAAAGACATTCATTACTATTAATTGAATCTCTTTGGTACTTACATAAGATGGCTACTTTTACCCACTTGTGTAAGTAAACTTATTCGTGCCCATAATATGGCCATTAGGCATTTTTTGTTTAATGTAGAAAACCTTTTATCCCATAACAGTGCCAAATCCTCAAAAGAATACCAAATACCCGAAATACAATTGAAAACGACCTATTTAGCTCAATAAACACCGTCAATTATTGACTTTAGTAAAGTGTAGCCAGCAGTGCCGCTAAAAGAACGCAACAATATAATTTTATAATTGAATGGCAAATGGTTGTTAAAACAAAACGTCCGACTTCAATACGTTTCGGTTCTGTAGTGCATCAACAGATCATCACTTTTATTTATGGGACCACCCTGAAGGTGTACCCTTTCGACCACAAAAGAATTCACAACTGGCATATAGGTACTACCTAAATATATCGTGGAATTTACTTATGTACATAAAATAATTCAGTCAAATTAAGAAACTTTTTCTTTTTGAAATCGGTTGAAAATTGGGTCATGTGTTGTAGGCACCTACAACCTCATAAGATAAACGCTTAATTCTACCTAGAACATATTCATGAATTAACTGACATTGATACAATGAACACAACACATGAGTGAGCCGAAGCAGTATAGAAATACTAGACACGCAGGCGCGGTCAATCAGTATGTATCATGCGTAGACGCTAGTTATGTGAATATAGCATCAGGCGCGTAGGTTGATCGGTTAGTTTCAACTTTCCAACGTCGCTGTTGGACCTCCAGCACACGTCCAACTATCACGTCGCCAATCTCACCGACATACCTATTTTTCAGGGGTCGAATGCATATTAATTTATTTATTTTTTGCATCACCCCAGCAACTGAAGATTTTAGGCTGTCATCTTCTGCATATGTGCCATGGCCACTAGGAAGGATAAAGAAATAATATAAGAGTAACACAAAGTTATAGAACCATAACAAATAATAATATAAAACTTATACCGATAAACCCTGAGGAGCTTAAGTAGGTACTTAGTGAGTGAGCACTGACTAGGTCAGGGGATTAAATTCCCAACACATTTAGATGAAACTGGATCATTTAAAATAGAATTTTTATAATTATTAGTTAGTAGCTAAACATATCTGTAATGATGATTAGGTATAGAACACAAATTGCAAGATCTGGCAGTCTGTTTAAAATAGACACATTTAATAATTATAAACAACTACAATACTCCAGATGCTAGAATACCTCTGCAGGATGATCACATATGCTGAGCGTGAGCCGGCATGCTGGAGAGGATACCTCTCATTGTAGATTGATGATAACGATATCATTGACTGTGTTACGATATGATATATTTATTAATGTAAATTAGTGAAATAAATTAAAAAAATTACATTTGTCATTTTACAATTTTAATAAGAGAATCAATCAACCGAAATGCCATAGCAACATACCCTGATTACATAGGTTGACTGGAATAGAACTTCCAGTAAATCTATACTGAATGTGATTCCTAATCCTTAACAATACTTTTTACTACAGTGAGAATTAAAATTTCACGAAGTAGCTATACATTATTAACCCACCCAATTGAGTCAGTGTCGATAAGGGTATGCAAAAAAATATGTCTCTTTGCTGTCTCAGTGCGCCCTTAACAATACCCTAACCACCATAATTGGTTTGAAAATAATTGAATAAAAAAACTCAAGAGACGCTTCGGACGTAAATATAAAACAAGCTAGAAGTTTTCATAATGTTAAGGTGGAAATGGTAATTGTAAGAAAGAAGAAGAAATAAAAATTACCGCATGAAATCTTGCATGCCCGTTATAACCTCACCCGGAGTATAAAATCTGGGTAATTCATTGGCGGATGCTACACAGTGGTTAACTCTTTCAGAGGCCAGTCTAATTGGTACTTGGCCCGTCATTATAAGGTTAATATTATTTATGAACAACGAAGAAAGTACAATAAACACAACAGACCGCTGTTAAAACAACTGACACTGACATGACAGTTTAGAGAGAAATTTTCTTCTTCCTAGTAATAGGATAGGCTAAGGAACTAAAGCCATACTGCCTCGTGCTCAATCAATAATAATCTACACTAATTCTTTTTTTCTCTCAGAGAAAGCAAAGAGATCGTCATTTTTCAGTAGAGTGGCAAAATGATTTGCAAACCCTGCTTCTTGTACGAACCCAAAAGCATCGTTACGCACTTTAATTTATACTTGCCTTCACCACCTTTACTGACCTCGCTGAGTTCCCGTCAAAAAGTCCAACAATATTGAAAGTCAAAAGGATCTGAGCCCATACAGCCTTGTCTTCTGTAACATTCCTTCGATAGTAATTCTTCAGTAAAGTGAGAAAATGCTTTACTGAAGATTTTAGCGGCTTCTTGTGGGAACCCGAAAGCTTCGCCACGCACTTTAATTTACATTTCCCTTCGCTTACGGTATACACCATCACTGACTTTCGCCGTCATTAATCTGCCGATAATAAACTTCAAAGGTCAGTAATTCGGAATTATCCTCAATTTATAATAAGAAATGCCGTGCCGGGTTTTTACATTTCGAATCATCATGGTGCCCATGGTACAATATCGTATTTTTTTATAGCTTAATATTCATTATAACGAATTCAACAATACATACATACATACATAGTGTATTATAAAATCAAAACCCTTCCCCGTAGGCGGGTAAAAGGGAATAAACAAATGGGCGTTTTGGCGAGAACTCGGCGAGTGCTTGCATTTTTGTATTTTTTTCTTACTATCTATCCGCCCGCGACTTCGTCTGCGTGGAAGATTTTATCAAAATCGGTTCAGCAAAAAATTTGCCTATGTGTTAATCTGTCTACCCACCAAATTTCATCCAAATCTGTCCTGCCAAATAGGCGTGAAGAGGTAAAAAACAGACATACACATTTCGCATTTATAATATTAGTTGGGATAATTTGTGCATTCAGAGTTCTAAAAGCCAATGTGGATCAAAAGTCAATCATGGTGTACAAATGAAGGGAAGTGTAAATTAAAGTGCGTAACGAAGCTTTCGGGTAAAGTGTTCTGCCACTTTACTGAAGAATGACTTGACCGTGACTAGTTTACGCCAAGTATACGACGATTGGGTTATTTTGACTGACACTGGTGTCGATTCGGATGTACACCAACTAAACTAAACTCAGTTTTAAAGTAGTACTGTCTTTTTCTCCCTGGAACAGTACGATGCGACGGCACCACTCCAAAACTGGTTTTAGTTTAGTTGGTGTACATCGTGTACATCTGAATCGACACCACTGATTGATCGCCTGAAGAAATAAGAGGAACAAGATATACCGGTATGAGTAAGACCCCTTTGCCTACCCGAGAAGAGTGAATTAATAAGAAAAAAATAAAACAAAACCTACGGAGAGACATTATCTGAGTAATCTGTGCCAAATGTCATCAATATTCATAGCAGACTGCGACCTCTGAACTGCGGTTGACGAACTAACCGTTATTAGTGTTCTGTGGCAGCAGCCGCCATCTTACCGGTGGGTGATGTCATGTCGAGCTCTCAGTCAACGTTGATTTCCTTTTGAAAGTTTTTGTAAAAGTTCAGATTTATGTTAATTCATTGTTTGTTTTTGTTATACTTGTTTTTCATAGCTAATTTAAAGAAATTAGTTATGAGAAGTAAAAATTTCCTCATAAACAACTATACCTATATCTAAACCCAGTTTCTACCTATATAATCAGTGTACGTAGGTATGTATAGATAGATTTAATTCCTCAACCAATTGCTGGCAGCAGCACTGTCTATATATGCAAATTTAACCACGGAGTTGCCACTCTTTCTCGGTAAATAGTTACTATACTCTTTGATCTGTGCTACGGAGAAGACTTTGTATACTCTTTGGAGAAGACCGGTGTTTATTAGATTTTTTAAAGTTTGTATTTATTTGGCTGTATCATCATTAAATAAGATCTAACAATGTCCGGTGCTAATGTAGCACCAATTACTGCTACAGATAGTTTATCGCAAGCATTGAAGGCTAATATAATACCTAATCAAGAATATTTACTACAGGTAGGTGTATACAAATCTCACGACGCTCACCTTTCACGTTTTTCTTGTAAATTTTACATAATACTAATAGGTACACATAAGTATATCTAATTGATTTGGTTTTTAGGGTTCCGTTCTGGATTCAGCAGTGGAAGTGCTCCTGCACCGGCTCCGCGGTCTTTGTGACAATGTCGACGCTGGTCCGGAGACTTTCGACGACCAGGAAGTTTGTTTCAGTTTGCGGGATCCAAATCAACAGGTACCTCTTCATGTTTTAGAACAAACGTGGGCAACTTTAGAAATGTGGCGGGCTAAACTTTCATACGTTCAGTGGATATTGTAATAGTATACTGAATCTCAATGGTCCATGGAGAGGAAGTACCTTAACCTTGCACCGTACAGTAGCATTCACCGGCAGTTTCCGCTACAATGCGACGAATAACATTCCTCCTCCTGTCAGGTTACTTGGTTCAAAATGTACGTTTAGAAAACAATATATATCGTACCGACTAGATAAACAAAAACTGGGTATTCCTAAGCACTACTCATAGACGGAATAATACGGTTTCATTCACCTCAGCGCACCACTACACTACACATTGTCCTTTTGCATACTTTTCTTTTTTCATTTTTATGCTTGTTCCCACGCGCCTCCTGGGTGATAACTGAAAATCAGTGCTTGCTCATTCATTGAGTATTTTTAATGCGCTGAGCGATGACCTTGTTGCATGACTGTTGCACACATACCCACATATAATGAATCGGCAGTAAGTCTTGAAGGTATTTTAATGTTATTGTATTTGTTAAAAATTGTATGTCTGTTGTTTTCTTATTTGTTCATGTTTCTCCCTTGTATGTGTGCCAGTTTATGCAATAAACTTTTTATCTATCTATCTAACCATTGCAGGGTCCGATACCTATTCCTAATTATAAATTCCGTCGCTAATTTATCGCTATCCGTGACATACCCAATAATGTAGTTGCATATTTAATCATCTTAACTACGGTTTTTACTTATAATTATGTTCTACTATCTATAATCTGCTATATGAGCCATAATCAGATCTTATGCATGTGCTTCTTTGACTATCACATGTATTGAGGTAAAATTTTATGTGACAGTGAAAGAATCATAAGTTTTACTAATATCAACCATCAATATCTGCTTCCAGGCTGCACCATTAATGCTTCGTGTACGCAAAGCACTAGATGCCCGTGATATGCCCTTCCAACTGCGTTACATTGGCCAACCTGACCTTGGCGACAAGAACCGGCCAACAGTGGTGCGCTCTAGTCTTGACATAGCCTGCAGTGGCATGCTAATAGAGTTTCTTAATGAACTTGGGTGCCGTATTGAATTCGAATACAGTGTTAAAGGTAAGAACTTAAACTGACTTTTGAATTATATTTTCCTTTAGTTTATAATGTCGCCGACCCTACCAGGTACTACTGATAGATTAGATTTATTTGGCTCAGATTAGATTTATTTCATCAATTAATGAAGTCTAAAATAAAAGTGATTGTGAAACAAAATAATAACTTCATAATTTATAGAATTTACACAAATAATAATTGTAACCATTGTTATGTCGAGTACAATTTATATATATCAGCACACCACAGGTAAATATGTGGCTTAGTTCAATAGAGGATAATACACGTGTTAATAAGCCATTCTGAAGATTGAGATGACCTTAAGTTGACGCTTGAGAGTCAGTTTGCATATTAAAACAGTATCAAGACAGTTTCACTGCCATAAGTCATCACTGGAAACGCACACTATTTCAAATATTATTACTAGATTAGTTTTGATATCTGGTTCTATTCTTAATAGGTTACATCAATAAAAATAAAGCTAATAATCATTCTCATTGTATTTATTACATTAAATGAAAAACAGCTAATTTGCTGAGGCTCCAACCTATTTGACCACGGAGTTAGAAAATTTTACTATAATTAATGATCATGTAGTATATATTTTTTAAGTGAATTAATAAATATCTTTTTATTTATTTAATTCAGAGATTTTACTATCTAATTAAAGGACACAATTTACCCTTCCCTTTGATTTTTTTAAATTTTAATACACCAGTTGTAAATTATCAGTGCGTGTCGGACCAAGCGCAGTTGAATTCCGTAGTCAGATTAAACATTAAAGTAATTTTTACAGTTCATTTGTATGAAGTCTCGATTAAATTTTTACAGGCGCAACTACAATCTTAAATTGGTCGATTGTTAAATGGGACCCTAAAATCAGCTCAAAAATCTTACTCTGTCATTGCATTTATTTGATGATGCCTATTAACAACAAAATGGCGTTAGCATTATTAGTAACATTATTTCTTTACATTTTCAGGTTACATGTTTAGAAAAGGGCGTATGAAGATTACTGTCGCAAAAGTGTTCAAGATTTCTCAGAGTTCAATGCCTCCGGAGCCTATATCACAAAGCTACCTTGTTGAATTATCTGTAAGTTACTAAACATTGCAGTGCATTATTATTATTTTAAAGAGGGCAAAGTCAATGGTCCACTATAAGCACTGCACAGATCTATTGTGCATTTCCTTTAGTTAAAGTTCGTCTTCCAGCCTAGCGGCCTGCATGTACCGCACGATATCCCGAGGGGGGAATAGTTTAAGTACATACCTTCATATAAGCCTGGCTTCCCGTACTGAAATACCAGGGCCCGGTTTAGTAATGCGCTTTTGTGTTCGGACATGGTCGGTCGGTATACAAAAGCGCGTTGGTGGCTCAGCGGTTAAGACACGGTCTCCCAATTTAGGGGGTTCGGATTCGATTTCCAGGCAGGCCATGTACCAATGAGTTTTTCAATTTAATTACTTATGTGCAGTTATCCGACTGCTCTTAAACGGTGAAGGAAAAAAACATTGCCAGGAAACCTGGCATGCCTGATAAATAAAAATTCAAAGGCATGTGAAGTCCCCAACCCGCATTGGGCCAGCGTGGTGGAGTATGGGCCTTATCATACGAGGGAAGGCCTATATCGCTGCAGTGGGATGTTTACGGACTGATGATGATGATATGGACACGTATTCGAAGTTTGAAACTTTCCGATATATTCTTTATTAAGAGATCTCTTCCAGGCAACCTGAGCATTGTAATAGGAAACTTAGTAAATAGATATATCGATTGTTGAACCACTTAGAATACAGGGGCAGGAATAATAATAAGCCTTTTTATTCCCAAAGCTTATTCTAAGTTACAAGAATGTTGGTGTCATTTTATTCGTTACTTATGAATAATATTGTTTATTTCTGTGTCAGTTGCTTTGTTAATTCTCGTTGAGTATGGATCCGTCTTTGGGTGAAGGCCTCCTCCAATTTCTTCCACATCCTATGAGATGGCAAAAGTGCATAAATAGCAATGGTACATACTTTGATTAAATAAATATATTATATTATGAAAAAATCGACTTTAGGTTACTCCCTTACAAAACGCCAATTTCATATGTTAGGACCTAATATAATGAACTAAGATCAGTGTACACAACTTATTGGCTTACTTCATTCCATTAAGTTTTATTGTTTTAAAACGTTTTTGTTGGTCGGCAAAAATAATATGCAGCATAATATTATTTTTGCCGACCAACAAAAACGTTTGGAATTGGTAGGTAGGCAAGTACGGATGAAACTGGACTCTGAAGAGAAAAAAAGCAACAAAATGTACCTAGTTAATTTCATTAACTCTGTACAAACCACAGAAACATGTCTGGCTTGCCCTATTTTGAAACCCTAAACATGCCAGTGGAGACACCCTACCAAAAATTCATCACCATAGTCATTCCGAGAAGATATAAAATATTCATTCACCTTATTCTATTTCTTAAAAATATCACAGAATAATTCATTAAAAGTCTGCCTTACTACAAAAATGTTACTAGCTGTTCTGCCATTTCACTAGCATTTCGTCAAATTCGGTTCAGCAAAAAAAATTATATATATATCCAGGTCCTAATCCATCTACCAACCAAATTTCATCCAAATCCGTCCAGCCGTTTAGGCGTGAAGAAGTAACAAACACATACGCTCAAACTTTCGCATTTATAATATAATAGTATAGTTGGGAATGTTGGGACTAGTTGGGATTATGATAAAGTAGGACAAAGAAGCAAGAAGTGGGCGAAGTGTGTAAAAGTGTAAACGTGAACGGTATAAGTGTCTGAATTGAAGCAAAAGGTTTCAATTCAGACACTTATCATATTTACGTTCACTTAAAAGTTATTTTGATTATCTGTTATTCCAATGGGCCCACAAAAACGCAGGCATTAATGATTGACAGCAGAATAGTTACATACCCATCCAGATGGCTTTCTTTCATGGGAAAGAGCTCTTCGGTTCTATTATGTAATTTCGTCGTTCGTTAAAAAAAAACTGTTCAAATAATAACGAAAAAAAAACAATGTCGTTTTTCAGGTGCTGGCTCCTCAAGGACAAGACGCTATAGCGGAGGATATGCGCGTGTTCGCTGACCAGCTGCGACCGCTCGTACAACTCGACAAGATCGACTACAAGCGGCTAGGACACATGGCCGTTACCTAGCCCATGTTCCTCACTTAGACTGTCTTCACACTGGCTAAAGACGGCCTGGCTCTGTTGCCTCACTTGCACTTGTGGAGACAATCTTAGTACAAGGAAAAAGTAAGTATTTGAATTTTTACATTAATTGCGGCAATGTAAAAGATAGGTAATTAAGTAAATAATACAATGTTCTAAGTTTTAATTAAGACTCAAATGTATCGCGTATTATAACTTATAAATAAACCAATGAATTATTGAAAATCTCTAAATATAACGTTTCAATCGTTACCTTGCATTTGCTATCGCTAATTTATCATTCATTTCAAATTACTATTTATTAGTCAATTATTTAATTTCAAAAAACAAGAAACTAACCACTATACTATTTCTTTTATCATTAATCATTGCATAACATTCGCTTTCTATCCTATATCGGGGTCTAAGCAATGAAAAGGTATCCTTCAATGTTTTGTGGTAAGTGGTTTCGTTATTTTGAGTCGTATAAATTTATGTCGAGTTGAAAACACGAGACGAAAGCAGTATGTCGGAATCGTAGCAAGTGGAAATCTGTGGTGTTCGTTGCCTCTGCCTTGACCTACCGCTGGATACGAGTATAATTTAATGTAAGTAGCTATTTATATAATTGTTTAGTATAGTAACTATTTATATTAGTTTAGAAAACTGCATTTCGTTGACTTGGCGGTGGCCATCTTCAGAATCTCGAAGCAACAGCCGTAAAAAATTTAGGACAAATGATTTCAAAGTCAATAAACCTCATCAGATTTCAGTTATATCAGCACTGAATGTAATATATTTTATTTATTTCTTATATTATTATTATTATTTACAGTTTAATACTTACAATTATGGGAAGGGACACAAATCAATTCACGCCAACCAACAACTGGTGCCGTTGTGGTTAAACGCGTATCAACACCAAAAAATACACTTATTGCACAACAGAAAAAAATATAGTTACAGAAAGTGGTAGGAGTAGAACGTACAATTTGGCGACCTTATCACTAACAGCGATCTCTTTTCCATGCAACCTTTGGGTAAAAGGACAGTACATTTGAAATTTATCCCGGTAACAATAAAAAAAATAGTGTCATATAATATCAATCCCGAATAACGACAAAGCGGTTATGCTATAGCTCATCCTGCTTTCCATGGAAGGATTTGCCCAAATTCCTATGTTGAACAGGCAGGTTGGGGATTTTTTGGGAGCTGCTCACATCACTGGTCCCTTCAATTTAAGAGCTATGCTCTTGTCGGTGGAGATGACCACGTCTCTCTGCTTTCCGTCCTCGATTTAACCTCTTGGTACGACAAGATATACGATCACTGGTATACGGGGCAAAATTAAATTCGTGTAATTCCTCTTTACTGGTGACTCTACTCCTAATTACGAATAACTTTCCACTAGACGCCATAGCCGAATTCAGCAGAAAATTGTTGGACTTCCGTACTAAAGGTTTTTCAGAATGGTTTACTTTGTATGGGCAATCGAATTTTTTTTGATAGAATTCGACTATGGCTCCTTGTGTAAAGTTGTTCGTAATCAAGAATGGCTTCACTAGCTAATGGGAATTACGTGAATTCTAATTCACCCTGTATACTTTGAGCTCTGACTGCTATACCAAAAGGCCGCGGGTTCGAATCCCGCTAGGGGCATTTGTTTGTAAGATGAATACAGCCATATGTTCCTGAGTTATGGTTTATTTTTCATTTATACAGGGTGTTGTATTCGTGTAGTTCCCATTAACTGGGGACGCCACTCTTGATTACGAATAATTTTCCCGTAAGGAACCATAGTCAAATTCGATCAATAAAATTTCGATTACCCATACAAAATAAACCATTTTGAAACCAAATTTAGTATGGAAGTCCAACAATTTTTGGCAAAATTCGGCTATTGTTCCTAGTGGAAAGTTGTTCGTAATCAGGAGTAGAGTCACCAGCCGAAAATTGTTGGACTTCCATACTAAATACTAATACTAAAGGTCGTTTCAGAATGGTTTGCTTTGTATGGGTAATCGAAAATTTCTTGATCGAATTCGACTATGGTTCCTTGGGGAAAGTTGTTCGTAATCAAGAGTGGCGTCACAGTTAATGGGAATTACACGAATTCAAATTCACCCTGTATAGGTATGTATTTATTTACAAAAAAAAATGTATTTGTGTAGTTTATCAACCATCTGGTATCCATAATACAAGCCTAGTTGCTTAGTGTGGAACTAGATGGCGCTGTGTGTATGTGCAATGTATTTATAATTATACTGTTTCACTCACGATCATCCTTTAGTCGTTTTTATGACACACACAATGAGAGACGAATTCTACTCTGCCGAGAAGTACACAGCCATAAAATGTAAAATTAATAATACCCAAACTGCAGAAATGAAAATGACTTGCCTTCTTAATCTATTGACTTTTATTGTTATCTTACAAATGTTGGATTCTTTGCATTGTCTGCATAGTCTTCATCTTCATATTTGAACCCATGAACGTAAGCGAAGTTTCCAAAATAGAGGCAGTGATCATAATTCAGGGGAACAAATTCTGTGAATGCATAATTACTAAAAGTTTTTATTTTCTCTTACAAAAATATACAGCTCAGCAATATTTGCTTAATCTTAGAGATTTATGAACAACATAGTTTTTTGTGAGAGACTGGTGTCCGTACTAAGAAATCTGTGTGACAGATCACCAGCCTCTCGCGCTCTGGAGTGGCCTCTCAAATTATGAGACAGAATGTGGACGTAAACTTTGATTAGAGTGTGTGTGAGATAAAATTGCAGCTTTGTGTGATAGTAGCTTCCAACTGCTTACAATTTTTATTTTCCTTTGGTGAAGTACAATCGATATAATATAGACATGTCTATTTGCGTTCCTTCAACTATTGTGCAAAAAATTAAGTCATGCTGAGGCTTGTAACGATATGAAAGAAAAACAACCAACCAAACAACAAACCCATTTTCGCATTTATTCGGTTGGAATCGACACCCGTCGTCGAGCTGTGACTGGAAACGTCTGTTTATAATAAACATTATAACAGATTTTGATGAAATGTGATATAAGATAAGATTAATACCATCAATAAAGACCACTTTTGTACTGGCAAGATGAGATTATGGCGCTTGTTTTCTAGTCAAGTTGCCCTATTCACCTCAGTGTGCAACCGGGTTGACTATCGCAGATTTAAAGGAATAGACTGCTGCAATTACAGATACGAACGGTATAATTTCACAGACAAAATTCATCCATTATTAGGCGCGGTTGGGGATTCATTTATTCCTAAGTGTAGGGACACACCTGCGGAACTTCTTCGGCGACTGAATTATCGGTCGTAATATTCGTTTGGCTTGACACCAAACGCACCGAACGCTCAATTACGCGTCTAGTTCAGCGTCAGTCAGTCATTGCTGTACAGGAACTCGACGCTGCCGCTCTTCGATTTGAAAGCGCGCGATGAACGTTCAATTACGCTGGTCGAACATGCGGTCGCGTAACGCGTCGCATGATGTGTCGCTTGCATGCAAAATACATTGAAGACGAAAGGTTCGGGACTACTAGGAACGCCGTGTGATTTCGGCTGATGTGTCATGGGTTACTTAAAAACACCGCGAGCGTAATCAGCCGAACTCTCGGTGCCGTACCTTCCGCAGGCGTGTCGCTACACTAATGTCCACTGACGGTGCCACCAATTGGCGAACATAACGGACGAGATAAAGTAAATATAATCGTGTATCACATACCAGTTCCCTTCAAGCAGTTGTATAGGTCCATAATACAGTGATTGTCGAATATGAATGTTGAGTTGGTTGGAAAATTGAAGCCACAGATCTTCTGGAAATAGGTGGGACAGACACCGCATCTAATAACATTTTAAAATTACTGTGTAAACTAGTAAAATTCAAGAAAATCCCTCATCATCATCTGTGCCCATATTGAAAAGAAGTTAACACTGTGTCGGAAGATCTAACAGAAGGCAATTTGATTAACCCTGTTTGGACTTTCCGGTACGAGTATCTCTTTCTAGTACTATGATAGACATCTTTATTGCGACTAAGTTGGCAATGGCAGACAGATCCAGGGAGAGGTCTAACGAGCCATGCTCCTCCCCCCAAAACTATGGCGAACGGCAGATGTAAATTATTACCTATGTTTTCACAGTCGACCTGGCTGACCGTCCGATTTGAACGAGTTGATATCACTATAGCAATTATAGTGTCACTAACGGTGATATAAGTCATAGGCGAAGGAAAATGAAAGCCTGGATCCATCGTTCCCCAGTCTGACTGTTGTCTCCATTTTGTACGTAAACTTTTTGATTAAAGCCATCAGAGAATTAATGCCACCACGCGACATTTATTAGTATATTAAACCGAAGCCCATAGCATTTCAGGAGGTGATTGTAGGAAAGCTCCCATTCGATGGCCGTCACGTCGATAGGCTGCTGACCAGCAATATTCTATGGTGTCATGATAAATAGTCACCTTTTACTGCAGCCACAGGAACAACCCATATCGTTTGTTTTTTTTAACTACGCCAGAAAATACACGGTCACAGCTGCATACAACGTGTATGTTTATTACTGAGAGAGCAATCGCTTTCGCCTGTACTTTCAACGCCGCCCGGAAAGTGCATATAGCTCAAACTATTGAGATATTAAATGCCGAATTTCAAAGGATAATATTTTTATTTCTCGTGCAGACAAACGTATCTTTCTGTCAAACTCCTACATGTTAAACATCTCGCGTACCAGAAGGCAGGCCTACTGAATCTGCAGTTATGGAACTACCAGATCGTATTGAGACAGCGCTGGAGACAAAAGAAATAGCGCTATGTCTCAATCTGGACATAGGGAGCACTTGGTAACTCTCCCACGGAAGTATGTATGGTAGATGGTATCATCGACACCACGACCATTGATTGCATAGAAGTTAAAAAAACAGATCAAAAAAATACACTATTGGACACAATTATACAGGTCTGGCTCAACAGAGGTCCTCAGGGTGGAGTGCTGTCAATAATATAGTGGTCCATTGTGGTTGATTGTGTTTTGTTTGACTAAACTCAATGATTTTATACGCTCAGGGTTACGCTGATGACATCGTGACATGTGCAGTAGGTAAAGAAAGGCACTGTAGCGAATGTTACTCAAACAGGCCTGACTAACATTGAGGATTAGCATACAGGGTTTGGGCTCTCCGTGATTTCTTAAAAAACTATTATAGTTCCCTTTACTAAGAAAGGAAACTGGAGGAAATGAACTCACCAGTTCTCTTCGGGCTAACTATACACTTCTCCAAGGAGGTTAGCTGGGACATAAGCTAGACCAGACACGAACTTGAAACATCGAGCCATACTATCACTTACGTATATATATTTTGGCAGAAGAAAACGCGATAGACGATATGTATCAATAGCTTAAATAGTGTAGAGATGGATTTGCCTCATAACATGAGCCTTCTCAACCACACCATACATCGGCCATGGAGACGTTACTGAATTTGCCACCATTGCACATTCATGTCCAGATAAAAGCGAAGCCGACCTTGAAAAGGTCGCTAAAGAAGCCAGACATCAGAGGAAAATCTTCTGTAAGGAGGAAACTACACACAAGGGTGGATCCAGCGCTCAAATCAAGGCGAGGTCACATGCTCGAGGTCCAGCTTGGACAGGCTCCAAAATAACAATAATAAATTTAATTAAAAAAGAAATAATCTTTTATTGTTTTACATTATGAATGATTATCACAAAAATCAAAACAAGCCTGTAACATGTATTTAGATTATCGGGGTTCCGGTTGCTATGGATGTAGACCTAAGATGAAGAAGTGCGTCAGCCTAGAACCATATGCCACTGTCTTCCAGGCGTAGTTGAGGGCAATTATTGAATGCGTTCATGAAAACCTAAACATGACATAATATATTGGTAACAAAATTGTTATTCTCGCAAATAGCCAGGCTTTCCTCAAGGCAGTGGAATCTGATGTGTTGAACTCATTGCAGTGCGTCCAGGCATTGAACCGTCTGGCTTCAATTAATTTTGTAACGCTCGGTTGAGTGCTTGGAGATTGGGGAATTTGTCGTAATCAGGCTATTGACGAATTAGCCCGGATGCAGTGTTGAAGCCAACCGGTAACCCTGCCCTGTTTAAAATAATAATGAATACAAACCGGTGTCCATCTGGCGCAGGATTTTGGTGGTATTTCAGTTGTTTATCAGGGTCTATAAAGAAGCACGTACCTGTGGGATATTGATTACATGAAGCTTAAAGTCTATCAATATTTACCTATTATAATATGGGCTATATTGAGTACAATGAATAACCCTGCTGTGACTACTGCGAGCTATCTTTCATCATCATTAACTGGCACTTGTCCACTGCTGGACATAATCGTCTCTCATACGTATCAAGTCGCTATTCCACGGCCAAAGTAGATCGTGGTTCCATCTAGCTGAGGGGCGCCTCATACTCGTTTGTCTATTTGAGGTCTTCACTACACAATCCAACTTTTTGTCCATCCAAATCCAAAATTGCCAGTTCTGCGACGTTTTGACCTGTCTATTACCAGTTAGCCTGCTAAGTTCCTGAGATATCTCGACGATTTTGGGTCTCTGGCACGTCACCTCGTTCCGAATCTCGTCTCAGAGTTATTAAAGCATACCATGTGTCCATAGCACGCTGAACTCTTTAATCTTTTGGACTAATCCTATCATTAGCGTCCATATTTTTGTGAGGAATCAAGTTAAAGAAGCAACGAGATCCTATTATTTTCTCAGTCTAAGTAAACACATTTGACATTCCAAATTCTGTAAAACGGTGCCTTCTTAAAATAGGTCGAACATTTAATAGAATTTAATTCGTTCAAGATTTTTTCTGAAATTAATTGATATATTAAAATGAGAATTGAGTTGCGAGCGTAGAAAGACTCAAGAATCGATCCCCAGATCTAATTTTATGTCAAGTCACCCAATGCATTGGCAGTGGAGTGACGCGCACCTCTGTCTGTTGGCAGTTGCTGCAAGATTTTTTGCTATCAAATTAATGGGGTATTTATTTGTAAAGTCATTTCTCACCAAATTGAGTACAATTCTATTATAGGTAAAACGAAATGTCCAGCCAAATGATATTCTTATAACGATCTGTCTGGTTTAGGAACATCATCAAAATTAAATGCCGCAGTCACGCGTAGGTACTTCATGCATAATATTGTAAATTTGCATCAGCCTACGACATGCACATAATAATAACATCGGATCAAACCACTTCATACAATTTACTCAGCAAAACAGCAAACTTACCAGTAACGATAAACAGTGATAGTTTCAGTGTGCTTACATACATGACTTTTGCAAAGAAATAAGGTATCCACTCTGTTGATTAACTTTCTTATCGTTTAATTAAATTTATTTATGTATTTCCACGTAATGAAAGCCAGCAAGCGCTTTGAGATTACCACCGGAGATTAAAATATTATTTGTGGAGTGTGTGGTTTTGAGGTCTGTAAGAATTCCCTAAATATAAAAGTTGCGTTTAGTATTCAGTAGGTTTTTCCTAGCAATTGCTTTTTTCTTTTATTTAGGTTTATGTTTTCTGTAAGTGGGTTAATTTTTAACCCTCTGAAAGATTACAACTTGCTGAGCGGCGAACGTGAGTGGCATCACGACACGATTTACGATGACTCACTTTGTAGGTGTTCTAAAGCGGATCCGCAATCCGCTCAGTAAGTAATTATTGTAATGATATACGAGTGTACGACACCTCCTGACCCCAAAATGCAGATAACCCGATGAGCGGAACGGTTGCGAATTCCTTTAATAACTATTTTCGTTGATGACGAGAGATGTCACGCTGTAAATCATTAAGTATTTGGAGTAGTAAATATTTAAAAAGAAAACGTATAAGGCAACCTCTCGTTTCTTCGTCGTAGTAGCCATTATTCGACTCAGTGCAAAGTTGGCAATCGTTACAACATGGACAAATCAAGAATAGATACTAGATATCGACTAATAGATATCGACAGTAGCTTAGCTTATGAGATAATTGACAATGCCCCTTTACAGCAGCTTAACTTCGTTTATTTTTAAATAGGTACCTATAATTGTCATCAATTGTACTATTTATGTATGTTGACATGTCGAAGTGCTCTAATTGAAGTTTATGGAAATAAAAATTATGAGTAATGAGTAATACCATGACTACAATTTAATGCAATTTTTTTAATATCCATGAGAAGTTGTCTTATCAATATCCATTCTACTACTGGACATAGAATCCTATTGAACTCGTCCAGGAGCCTGATTCTCACATACTCGAGATTTCAATGTCGAACGACATCAATAGGTTTGTCACTTTTTCACACGTATATAAGTGTGAAAGAGATAGACATGCCAATGTCTATCGATAGACAAATGTCGAGTGTGCGAGAATAGGGGTCCTGGTTTGCCGCCGGATTGAATCAAGATTGAGCTAATAAACAGTATTACTAATCCAAGTCTGACGTGCTTTATACATAGGGTTGCCATAATGTCCAAGCATGATACGTGAACTTTACGTGATGTGTTTTGGATACTTTGAGCCTCCTATTCTTTTGGTTACCGTCTGTTGATTTTTTGTATCAATCTATGTTCCGAAAAGTAATAACGTGATATTTCTTTTGACCAATCCACACTCCGTGATCGAAAATTTTACATGCGTGTGTATCGTGTGTGCTGTATGGTTTCGGCACTCAAATAGAATAGAACCAACCCGTCTCTTCCCGTAGGCGTCGTAAAAGGCGACTAAGAGACTTAAAAAAAATCTATAGTTTTGCACGTTTCAACGGCGATGGGCTTTCAACCGTGGATGTTGTTTCAATAATTACACTTTTAATGTTTGGAACACCCAAACACTATTGTTTGGGATATCTCTGACCACCCCATTTGGGATAACGGTCGTGACATTATGTCTTATCTAGAATTGCAGACGTGCCCTCACGCGGAGTTGAAGATACGGGACAAAATGAGACAAATTGTAATACGGGATTGGGCAGGGAAATACGGAGACAATCCATTGTAAACGAGACGTACGAGTATAGCATTTATTGGTAAATCACAAGCATGTAGTTAATGGTGAAATTATGTTTCATCCTATACAACTTCTTTATTTTTATTGATTTGTGTGCACATATTTGCGAGCAATTTCGTACTGCTGTCCAACATAACTTCAGCCAGACGTTCAACTTCCTAAGGAGTCGCTTAGTTATATGCACTTGAGACCTGACTTATCAATTGAGACCTGCAATGTCACTTAGAGATAAGTTTGAAAAGTAACCTTTTCGCCACAGTACGTTTTTGAAAATCTAATTTATGTAAAAAAAAAATCATATAGGAACTATAGTGTTAAACAATCATCAATCAATACAAGAAATAAAGAAAAACTTGCAAGTCATGTAAGCAGACTCCGCGAAATCAGTAATCCCGTTTCATTTAACGGGGTAAATGTTTGTGTGATAAATACGAACATTTATTCGCAAGTTATGGATGTTTATTCAAATGTTTATGTATGTTTATCCGTTATCTAGTAAGTTAATAGTACAAGCGTTGCTTAGTTTGGGCTTAGATACAAAAACGACGGGAGCTATGAGATTAATACTGCCGTTTTGTCATACCCAATATCTTGAGGGTCTAACGGTGACACGAAATAGAAGCTTTGCGTCTCTTTTCCTTGCTATAAAACATGAACGTTACAGCAGACTTCAATCTCGTATCGTTGTATCGAGACTACGGGTCTTGCTAGCTCAGCAGGTATTAGTAACTGAGCTAATCAATGGGAATATCTGTAAATCTGTAGTTTGGATAGACTTCGGTACCCAAAATGCTGAGAACCTGGTAATTAAAATACCGGACCAAAATAGTGGAGACTGCTAAACACTCTTTAGTGAGTGGTTTATGTAAATATGTTGTGTAATAGTAAACGCCGTGTCGTATCAGGAAGTTAAAGAAAAGGCGGAATGTAGAGAAGTGTCGAAAGGACTCCTCCGACAAGAGCATAGCTCTTAAATAGAAGAGAGAAATGTTCCATAATAACAAATAAAAAAAAAGAAAATACACTAGTCATAAAAAAATCGACCCTGCTAATAAATCTCTATACAACTTCCCACTTGTCTGGGGTTACAACTCGAATATTGTACTATACGGATTTTAATGACAGCGTAAGTCACCAATTAAAATGATGTAAGTACGAAAAATTTCACGCATTTTTGCCAGAAATTCGATTAAATAATGAAATTTCACAGTTCATACGATTAAAATTTTAAGTTTATGAACTGTGAAATTTCAATTCATAGCCGTTTCGCCGTTCGAAATTGGTTCGCAATTTCCAATATGTATACCACATATTGGAAATTGCGAAGCTTTCCAGACCTGTTTTGTCTAGTGGTTAGAAACCCTGATCTTTATAGAGGTCGCGGGTTCGAATCCCGCTAGGTGCATATGTTTTTTAATGAACTAATATAATATAGGTATTGGCATTATATGTATATTTTCAAAAAAATACGTGTTTGTGTGTTCATCAACCAGTTTGCAATACAAGCGTAATTGAGTGTGGAAATAGATGGCGCTGAGTGTATGCCCGAGAATATTTATATATTATTTCCGCCCGCGGCTTCGTCCGCGTGGAATTAGGGGCTCTGACCACGTGGTCCGACTCTGCCTTTGTAACGCAGACTTTTTCAGTATAAACAGAAGTTATTGGTGATTGGCAGTTCACCAGACGTCCTTTTCTAGATTTACTTTACTTTGATTTAGTATTACTTTTACATTAATTTTGATATTAGTTTGTTTTTTTTTATGACTTTTGTCAGTTTGTTGAGTTACTTTTTTTTATCCACAACGGGTTAGCACTTGGCCTCAATCACACCTGATGTTAAGTGAAGATGAGACCGAAGGTTACTTGTCCAAGCGGGGTTAAAAGCCTTCAGCTTCAACTCCTCGAATTTTATTATTTTAGTCGGAGACCCTTCAGAACATGATCCCATCCATTTACGGTAACCATGTCCTTCTCTGAGTCCCAGCTTACCTCTCTGACAAATTTCAATGTGATCCTTACCTCTACCACATTCTTATTAGAATTTCACGGAATCCTTCCTTTGCGTTGTTGTGTAACAAAACGGAGTTACTGTCAAGTTGCATGGTTTTAAGTAGTAGCCCAACCAACAAGATTTTCTTTGTATGGTGACCTTGACAATAATTCCTCCGTCGCTTCCTAGAGTGATAGGGTACGATGGGCAATGGTCGAGAAATTTCTTTTTGAATTTTCTTGTCAGTCATACATACCAGTAACTTACATACATACAGACGACCTGTTTGGTGTAGTGGTTAGCAACTCTGACCACTGTACCAAAAGGTTGCGGGTTCGAATCCCGCCAGGGCCATATGTTTGTTTGATGAATACGGACATGTGTGGGTACCCGAGATAAGGATGTTTTCATTTATAATAAGTATTTACAAAAAAGTACTTAATAGTATATCAACCATCTGGTATCCACAACACAAGCTCATAGTTGCTTGCTGTGGAACTAGATGGCGCTGTGTGTATGTATAAGGATATATAATAATATAAGGATATATATACTTCAAAATGCCACTGACGAAGGAAACAATGTAAACCTCTGTAGGGACTTTTATTTTATTTGTTATTCTTAGTGGTAATATTGCCAGGATAACGACGGCCAATTACAGGATGTCACTACATTATATAATATTTTTAATGCTGAACAAGTAGGTAACATTTACAGTAACAGTTAAAATACAAGAAGTTCAAAATCATTCTAAAAATGAGTATCTATCTATAAGAGCGCGCGCACGCGAGTGAGTGTATGTGTGTGTACGTGTGTCATGTTGAGGTGCATTCGTATATTTTAGAATAATATAAATAAATCAGAATTCGGATGCTTCGCACAGGGAGAAACAACGGTCAATCAGAGTATTTACCTTTGAAAATAGAAGGTTTTATTGTAAGTTACCCACGAGGACCGATCCTTATGGAGATCTTTGGGGGAGGCCTTTGTCCAGCAGTGGACGGCTTTCGGCTAATGAAACCGTGAAATAAACCCATTTTGTCCGTAATTTGTGCGACTGAATATAAATACTTTATATTAAGATAATCGGGGCCAACGCTGGTGCACAACTAACGCCAGCTTGGAAGTATGAGGATTTTTTTATAAAATACACTGTGGAAAAAATCAATGTTCCCTGAAGGGAAACCACTTTAAATCCTTAAGATAGATTACTTTACTTAAAGGAAACGTTCCTTTATTTTTAATAAGAAATAAAACTGCATTCAAATTTCTTAGATTCGCATACCCTACCCGGAAATCGAACCAGCTTAAAATTCAATTAATAATCACTCGCTATTTTATTCCGCTAGTTGATACAGTTAATATTAAAGATAAAGTTTCTCCAAGAACATGAGGTTTTACACTCGTCTGTCGTATCGTAAGAGATATCCATGAAAGCTAATATTTAGTACTCAAGGGCTTTAATCAACATTACCCAGAACTGTTCACTTTCAACAAGCAAAAGACACTTTATAATTTTCTTATAACTCGAACATCCAAAAACATAGCTTGCTAATTTATCTCTAAGTACCTTGTTAAATTACCAATCGTTGTGGAGATCTTTGGGGGAGGCCTTTGTCCAGCAGTGGACGTCTTACGGCTGATATGATGACCTTGTTGAAGACTTAGATAATATTTTTTTTCTACCTTGTATATTTGGGACACTTACACCAAAGTAGGTATACCAACCGCAAATAATGAAGAAAAGAGACGGCATACTTAAAGCAAATAAGTATCTTATGTTATGGTTGGCAAATTCGACAATTTGATGCGTGTAAGTTCGCCTATATTAATCTTCTGTACCCCCTAGTACCTAGGTACTGAGTACATTAGCTATACTTAGTGATATGTAGGAAATACGGAATTCGCGTAATCTTAACATGACGGTCACTCATGTCATAATAAATAATAATTAATTCTAGATGTATATTAGATTATCAATCTGCATACACATAATATTAATTAAGTAGGTACTTACCAAAGACATTCATTACTATTAATTGAATCTCTTTGGTACTTACATAAGATGGCTACTTTTACCCACTTGTGTAAGTAAACTTATTCGTGCCCATAATATGGCCATTAGGCATTTTTTGTTTAATGTAGAAAACCTTTTATCCCATAACAGTGCCAAATCCTCAAAAGAATACCAAATACCCGAAATACAATTGAAAACGACCTATTTAGCTCAATAAACACCGTCAATTATTGACTTTAGTAAAGTGTAGCCAGCAGTGCCGCTAAAAGAACGCAACAATATAATTTTATAATTGAATGGCAAATGGTTGTTAAAACAAAACGTCCGACTTCAATACGTTTCGGTTCTGTAGTGCATCAACAGATCATCACTTTTATTTATGGGACCACCCTGAAGGTGTACCCTTTCGACCACAAAAGAATTCACAACTGGCATATAGGTACTACCTAAATATATCGTGGAATTTACTTATGTACATAAAATAATTCAGTCAAATTAAGAAACTTTTTCTTTTTGAAATCGGTTGAAAATTGGGTCATGTGTTGTAGGCACCTACAACCTCATAAGATAAACGCTTAATTCTACCTAGAACATATTCATGAATTAACTGACATTGATACAATGAACACAACACATGAGTGAGCCGAAGCAGTATAGAAATACTAGACACGCAGGCGCGGTCAATCAGTATGTATCATGCGTAGACGCTAGTTATGTGAATATAGCATCAGGCGCGTAGGTTGATCGGTTAGTTGCGTGGGCAGCATTCAGGTAGGTAGTAGGTAGTCGGAGGAACGCGGGGCGAGGCGGGCGAGGGGTACCGGTCGCACCAGACTCCGTGGCGCTGCGCAGCCATGCCGGATCACCTTGACGCTCGAAGATACTTTTACACAAATTAAGTACAACTTCTAAATGAAATGAATAGATATCAGTATTCGACTTGCATAGAAACATTGCCTACAAATAGCTTCAATATCCTTTTTGTATTGTGGTAGGTGTTTTATTTACATATAATTATAAGTAGGTAGGTACTTATATGTAGTTCATTATTCCATTGTATAAACGGTCAAGCCTTAGACTGATATCTCACCACGGTTCGGGCAAGTAGGTACCTACTATGTTATTATTATTTACTAAGTAGTTTGGATATTATTGGCCTATGTTCATTTCTTTTTATTTATATAAAAAGAAATTCTTAAGAATACTCTGGCGACTTTGCCTCTGTTGAGGTTAATAATCTAAGGCCTCAGTTAGATGTTAAAGGTTATCCTTTAACTCCATAGATGTATCGAAATAGCTAATACTTAACTAATTGTAACCTATTTATTTGAACAAGTTCCTACAGACAAACTGTCGTTTTGTGGGACTTAGGTGTCGATTCTGGCGTGCAGTCGCCTAACCTAAAAAATCTCTAATTTTAAATGCATTTCCTAAAATTGCTATTCTGAAATACACCAATTTAGACATGGTCTTGACATATCTTATGTAACCCATAGTCAAAGTTAGATATTTTTCTTCAGAACAGGTTTTTTAAATGTTTGTTAATCAATGATTTAATATATGGAATTCCTTTACCGCATTTTATAATTTAAGTTGGCTTTTGTATATTAGAATCAAAGAATAATTGTTTGATACCATTTTACCTTCTGCCTTGAAAAATTTTCTTTTTTTTTAAATTACGTTAGACATTATTTTTCTCCCTGCGGCCTTAAATTCAAAATAAAACAAGTTAGGAAAATCTTTTATACCCCTACAAAAGATTTTTATAGTAAATTAAATTGATTAGGGTAAAATTTTAGAAACGTCAAAATTTTAGGGATGCGACCTAGGTAAGAAATCGGTTTGGAGAACTCTTAATTCAAATTTAAGTTTTAGAGGCCACTTCAGAAATGACACCATTGATATCTTTAAAATGATTATAAACTTTATATTAATAAAGAATAATAAAAATATATCATCATAATTTAATTCAGCCATGCAATACTCTTGGTGTGACCGGTCTAATTTGGGCTATAAAGTAGTTAACTATTCTCTACTAGATCATAAGTTTACGAGAGAGGCTACAACCATTCTACTCAAAGAATACAACAGTAGGTACCTAGTTCTTTTTCAGTTTGTTCTATAGCAAACGCTAATTGGATGATCGGAAAGATTTAATTGTAAACATTGACTTGCACGGTTACTTAATTAATAATAAATTTACTAATGTGGTTATTTGAACTAATTACTCTGTTATGTTGATCTTTTTGTAATGTAAACTGGTTTTAATGGAGATATTCTTCAAAATTCCTTTATGACTTAAATTGTCTTATAGGTACGCGTAGGTAAATCTGTTCAATACCATACTTACCACATGTAGAAAATAAGGACTTCACGCTAGATAACTAGGTTAATTCTGTAGCGATTGAATTCTTTGTAATACTAGCCGTCGGGTGTTAGTCAAGTTAGTTTGTGTGTCACACTGTCAAAAAACGTGTCACGCACGCACTAGTAGTGTGTCAGACACACTCGTGTCCGTGTGTATTTACAGAAACCATTTCAAGTCATATTTCCCACTCCCATAACTTTCACCGTCGATCAAGAGACGCCAAAGTAGAATTTATCAACGGACATAATGCCAAGATGGTATTTTAAAAAAACTCTCGAGGAGGTAGGTATGTGAGTACCCTTAACCATTTCAATTATATGGACTCGACGAACTTATCAAGCCTATTAGGTATCTACCTGCTTCCAGTTTTGATGAAACCTTGAAACGCATAAGTACAGATCTTGTATTGCAAATAATAGATTTTTTTTTAAAGTCGATATCCAATTTTCCCAAAGAATACTCGTAGGCAATTGAAGACAGTTGATAATGACTACTTTCATACAGTTACTTATTACCTAGAACTTTGTAATTTACCCGATTACGGCAAAGACGTTATGATTTTAACCAAACCTTACCCATTCATAAATAAAATTTCAACAGTTCATAAAGGTATGAGTATGTAAGAGGGAGTTTAAAAGTGGCACTCGTGACAAACAAGTTTAAAGGAAACTGTATGGCTTGGTATGGACATGTTATGAGGAGGGATGAAACGCATGTTATTAAGAGAGTGATGAACATCGTTGTCGATGGTTGGAAAGGAAGACCACGGAAAAGATAGATGGATTGTGTGAGGGGTGATATGAACGAAAAGAACGTGAATGATTGATGAGGTAACGGCTGATAGAGGAGATTGGAAGAAAAATACGTACAGCGCCGACCCCAAATAAATTGGGACCAGGGCAAGAAGATGATGATGAAGGTATGTACTACACTAAGTTCCTTATTTAAACAATAATATATATATGGTATGGGTGTTCACCTGCAGCATCGCTTACGCGATTGTATAGTCAATCGATTCGTAATTCGACGCTTCAAAGAAAATATTCTGAACTAAATTAGGTCCCGATGTGAGGTGTAACAAATAAAAGTCCAATCAAAAGACTTTAACCTATTTTTATAAATAGGTAGGTACTCTATGGTAGGTATCTTACATTTAATGCAAATAGAACCAATTTTATTTTGTATGAAACAGGAATCGCGCTCGCGGCACTATTTTCTTATAGAATCAGATTGATAAAAAAGTTATTCGAAATTCGATAAGATGGGCGGCTGAGAGCCTCCAGCTTCAGTTCTTGCAGCATTGTTGTGAAGCAGCATTGGCGATCATTCTGCAATTCATGACATTTTACAGATGAGCCAGATTCTTCATATAAAGCTGTAGTTACCATAACGTTCTTTTAGGTGATATTCGTTTTGAACGTATTTTTCTAATATTTTTAGCTAGCCACTTCTGCAATGATCGCGTACGGTTGTCATACAAGAACCATTTCTCATCGCAAATTAAAATTCTGACTCAGCAAAGCAGGCATTGACGCCAGCTTACCGTTGGCGTTTATTAGGGTTACTCAGTTCGCAGAGGGTTCTTTATTTCACTCAGTTTCTGTAAATTATATAGTATTAAGGTTTTCTCACTTACCTACGTTTAAAGCTGCTGCTAGATAAGTTGTAGTTCCTCATCTACAACTCAGTCTCCAGTTTTCCACGAGGTGTATTGTTGCTGTCTTCGGTCATATTTCGGTTGAAATTTTCCGAACGGAAGCTTTCAAATCAAAGACCTGCAGTGCGTTAGCTTGTGTTTATCCAGACAAATTACATATGATGCGTGGTGCAGCGAGCGCCGCTGTAGTGCCGCGACAGAACTCTATACAAAAACAATGCGGTTCAACATATTATTTGTCAACAACAAAAAATAATTTGACTATAAAGCAAAAAAAAATTTAATTTAAAATTCCTAGGCATGCAAAAAATGTAGCCTCGTTCATTGCCCTACATTTAAAGATTTTACTGATGGCAGCCTTACACTTAACACACAGTATAGTCTGATTTTTAATCCCGTAGAATTCCGACAACTGTCAGTACCGACAGAATAGGGCACAAGTCAGCTGACATAAACCTTTTTATTTCTACTTTTTTATTGGTAATTATACATCTAAAACTAAATACGTTACTCAAGGATGATCTGTGCTAAATACTATATTATAACTACTATATAAGGTCTAACAAAATTAACCCGACAAACGTTGCAGAGTGTATGTATAGGATGTACCTATTACGAAAAAAATAAAAAATAAAACATTAAAGTTAACAGATTTTATTAAAAATTAATAATTGAGAAATGTAAATTTGGAGAGTTGGACCTTAATACCACAACGCACAAACACGTGCCGCGGTATCTTTGATGACGCCGAAAGGCGACCACTCGCCGCTCGCCGCGCCGCCGACGCTTGCCCCGGCGCGGGCGCCGCGACTTGCTGTGATTGGTTGCGCCCTGTCCCCTTGTGGGGGTCTTCCATATCAATGGAACGTTGCTTGTTTTTTCTCATTGATAAAATAAGGTACAATCGAAATGAAATAAGTCTGTTAATTTATATTTTCATTTGCATTTACATTTAATTTTTTTACTCGGAAACAAAATTTTTAAGGCTAGCTTTTTTAATGAATATAATTATTTTATTGTCATGTACGTGCAATTGCTAACGTTTGTCGGGTAAATTTTTTTAGACCTTATATTTACAATAGTAATTTGTATTGTATCTCAGTTGATGTACTTTTATAGCGCCGTGACGATCCCGAATACTGATTAAAATTACATTAAAATAATTTTAGAGACAATAAAAAAGGTTTGTAATACATTCCAAGAGTTAGAATGATACATGTTCAAATTAAATTTTCAGAATAAGTAATTAATTGTTTCTTTATTAATAAATAATAATAAATAAATAAATAAATACCCTTAGACATACAACACAGCGCCATCTAGTTCCACAGTAAGCAACTACTTGTGTTGTGGATACCAGATGGTTGATATACTAAATAAATACATTTTTTTTTGTAAATAAATACTTATTATAAATGAAAACATCCATAACTCGGGTACACGTGTCCGTATTCATCACACAAACATATGCCCCTAGCGGGATTCGAACCCGCAACCTTTTGGTATAGTGGTCAGAGTTGCTAACCACTACACCAAACAGGTCGTCAAATAATAATTCTCAAAATAGCTAATGTAAAATTAATTTAACATCTATTATTGTTTAATAGATATTGTATTACACAATTCCGTCGTTGTTTATTTGTTTTCACGAATTCATAGCCAATCTATATATTTTATCGTATTTTTTATCGATAACAGTGGGATAAATTTATTAACATGGTCACATCATGAAATGTATGTAATAAAAAATCAGACTAAGTAAATATCTATCTACGCAGGTGTAGGAGTACAAATATGCGAATATTTCGCTCTCTATTTTGCAATTGCAATGCTATTCTAATAACAATTTAAGTTATTTAAAAACCATAACCCGACAGCATATTTTGTATTTTGTTGGCGCCATGTTGGATTTATTACCCTAAAATGTTTCCTATGAAAACGAATAGATCGACACCTTGCATTTCAAAATAGGTGAAGCCGTTTAGACTACAGGATGAAACGTAGAAATCTAGATACATACATACTTACACACATTCACTCGAAAAACATTAACCTCCTTCCTGGGACAGTATGGTAAAATTCTGGAAAATAATGGGTCTATTTTAATAAAGTTAAACAACCCCTGCTAGTGAACAAAATAACAATGAAATATTTAAGTTATTTAAAAACCACAATACTCGACAGTATATTTTGTATTATGTGGGCGCCATGTCGAATTATTTACATTAGATTTCATTGTCCTATGAAACACCCCAGTGTTTCAAGATGAATCTAACGGTACCTTGCACATCAAAATGCGTCAAGCAAGTAGACAGGAGGTAACACAGAAATCTACATACACCCGAAAACCATTACCCTTCTTCCTGGGGTAATCGGGTAAAAATATATAAGTATCATATTTTTAGTAGTTAGAAATTTCCAAACTCGAATAATTTATTGCATTCTTTATGTTTTGTTTTGATGTTATTAATGTGTACTGTATCAATAAGGACCTTATGAAGGCACAGCAACATGAGGGAGTAGCATGCATAATTTAAATAATTACTTATTAGGTACCTATTCTTAATTCATTATTCACATTTACTAGCTAGATTGTTAGTGTACATCATATGTATTTTTACCATTGTATTCGAATTATATTATTATTTATTTATATTATTATTTATTTATTATTTAATTTTTAGAGTTGTCGGTCATGTATTCATTTATTGTGTAATAGCATTTTTTTATTAATAGTTGTTTTAATAATTGCATGAATTTCTTATCTTTCGCTTCGTTTTTAATGTAATTAGGTAACTTATAAAATATTCTATATAACATAGACAGTTAGCCGGACGAATGCATTTTTAGGTTAGACCTTGGTGGAACCAATTGATTTTTTTCGAGAGGGTCTTAGTGAATATGGCATTTTCAGGTCTTCCTGTTTGGTGTATAGCTCGGGATGACTAAGTACAAATTTGCAAATCTCAAGCAACTGGATGCATGGCAAGGTCAAAATATTATTCTTTATGAAGTTGGGTCTACATGTATCACTAATAGTCTTTTTTGGACAATGAATAAAGTAGAGGCATGAACACTGTTGAGTTTGCCTACTTTTACTAAGGCATTATTTCATATATTATTATGTTACCATTAAAATAGGTATATCAGTTAAGAGTGATTAATCTTCAGATTACCTGGCAGAGTTTGATAAAGTGTGAAAAATTTGATTCCCTTCTCAGATTTACATTATACAGATTCCCTAGAGGTAATCTCTAGAAATTGGATCTGTGTTTGAGTAAACAGAGTTTATTAAAACAATTTACTGCAAATCTGTATTTGAAACTCTAGAAACTAATTAATTAAAATAGACATAGTAGTTGGTACCTTACTTAAAGTTTTACTCTATTACTCCAATGTCGATCAAATCGAATAAAAAGAACTAAAAAATATCGTAGTGATTGGTCACGTCAGTCGTGTCAATGAGTGGTCGTGGTTGTTCAAGTGTGGATATTGTTATAGGTACCTATGTGTCAGCGTAACTCGAGAATTCAACCTTCAACGGTTCGCTGGTTGCGTGCTTGTGAACTTAATAGGCCCTCAGGAATGCCTTTGTACTTAATTGATTCGACAGCGCCTGAAATCTACAATATAACCACAGACATAATATATAATTTCACACCTACTCCAAATTCCTTCAGGTTCTGTACCTCAATGGTACATCAATCCTTTAGCGTCGCTTGTAGGTCTAACGTCCGTGTGTCTGTCACAGCTATTTATCTGAGGAACTACATAACTATCGACTTCAACTATGCCACAAGTATAAAACTTGCTTGCACATATTGTACAATTCAGAAAAGTATGAATTTTATTGTTGTACTAAAATCTGGGGGCATGGCAGTGCCGTCACCAAGTTGAGCACTAAGCAACACTGCCGTAAACGCCTTTTCTGGAATCTTTCAACGGATTATCGCGAACCTATATCTTGGCACTTACAAGAGCTTAGAGCGAAGAAATTATGGTTACTTTATAAGCTCGTATACGGACTGTAAAATTTCAAATTTATAATTTGTTACAAAATGTTTAACGGCAAAGTCACTCGTTTTCTTTTATTCACTTAGACTTAACTCTTTAATTGATCTCTTTACTTTTTTATAGCTAAGTAATCTTAAACGTTTTAACCGCCACCGTGGCTCAATGTAAACAACATTAGGTTTACGATTCGGAGGTCGCGGGTTCGATCCCCAGCGGGGTACATGTTTAAGTACTCGGTTTGGTTGGTGGTAGGGCATTTTAAAATGTCCGCCTGGCTAGCTACCACCATCTTATCTAAATCTGCCGCCAAGCAGCAATGTTAATAGCATTGTTGTGTTCCGGTTGTCAGAGATAAGATAGCCAGTCCCCCAAATGTATTGGGGTTTCCGGGTCAGTACGCTTCCACCTTCGACCTCATCTTCACTTAACATCAAGTGTGATTAAGGCCAAGTACGAACCCATCGTGCATAAAAAAAAAAGACGAAAAAAAGAGACGTGGCACCTTTTTTCAGAATGATCGAGAGAGTAATCTCCAAGAACCTTTTATATACAAACTCAGATGTGAAATGTTCAGGACACTTACACATTTTATAACATCTGTCAGTGCCTCAATATAAAACTGCGTTATAAATATTATGCTATTATAAAATAAAAAAATATACAACTTTTCCGTTTTTTTCCGATATAGGTACAGGGTGTCAAGAATGTAATGACATCCTCTTTAATAGGATCTTGTCATACATACGATAGTTTTGGATATTAGAAGTATTCTTGTTTACACAGCTGTACTGTAACCTACAAAGGGTCGTAGTAGTAAATCGATCTTGAGATTGAGATCGCGTCTCAGTCTCAATACTATTTTTATTGATACTGTTTTAATATGCAACAGATTCTCAAGCGTCAACTTAAGGTCATCTCAATCTTGAGAATAGTTGATTAATACGGGCCTAATTGCTCGTTATTGTAACTTTATGATTCAACATAATGGGAAACAAAACAAAGCGTAATGATAACGAAGTATCGTTGTTTGTGTAACAATAAACATATAATACGTAATATATTGAACAAATTTCCTTGGAATCGGAACTAATGTGATCACTGCTTGGAAAACTGAGGTTTATTATCATGGAAAATCCAGGTTTTGTAACTATTAAAGGTATTTACCGAAGTATAATATGAATGAATAACAATTTGTTGGATTAATTAGATGACAATATTAAAATTAAAACCACTCGCTTGTTAACCTACAATATTAAAGGGATTAAATTATCAAAATAGGCATCTGAAATATTTCATTTAGTTTCTGTAAATGTAGAGTCCAGTCGGATCTGCAGTGAAACACGACGTCGCGGGCCAACACAGATGTAAATAACTATAATATATTTATTACGGTATAGGTTAATTTAAAAGTTATTTCAAAACGTACATTTTTAGTTTAGTAAGTAGGTGTCCTTATTAGTTTAGATTTCCAAGTTGAAAAACCACTAAGACTAGTTATTCTATTTTAGCTAATAGCTAATTAAATAAACTTTATTCTGTCACTTAATACTGCGATGAACAAATTAACGTTTCTCTGAATTGCGTAATATGTGTATGGTAACGAAAGCTAAAGCTCGAGGTGTAAATGTGGTTTGGGCGCCACATTTCAGAACATGCACGGCTGCGCAAGCGCCACTTTCTTTATGCTTGTGCGTGCATGCGTCCATTTCCCACCCATGCCTAGCCGATGCATAATGTAGGTACATAAAGGGACAATTACAACAGTAAATGAACTAATAAGGTTACTTTTGCCATTACTAGATACCTACCTAATCTTATAAAAAATGGCAAGTGTTATTAACACTAATTATTAAATTATAGTAACAACAATTAAACAAAGAACAAGTTTATTTATTTTCCCTAAGTAGTTTTGCGTTAAGAAATATTTGCAACCTAATTACATTTACTTAACAATTCAGGAGAAACCTAGGTCCAATGGTAATTTATTCGGTGGATTAGACAAGTGTCCATATAAAGCGCGACCCACCTCGACAACTACTTAAGTTACCACAGAGCGGTCGAGCAGCGTTCTCCGATAAATTATCTAGACTGGTGTGCGTGTACACAACATACACAATAACGTGAGTATGTGGTGCACATTTCTACACAAACGTAGGTATCTACTTATAATATTGAGGTGCGTGAACAGTCCTCGCGTATACCTACGGACATAGCTATCTAAGCCTGTGTGACGTGTCCACGATTTATTTTCTTTGTGTTGATGATTACTCACACGATGCAAACGTATCAGTTCGATTCAATCACGGACAAGGATGCCAAGCGGCGCGTGAGTAGAGTAAAGTGTAGCCTATCTCGCCGCACCTATGACGCTACAAACACAGCCGTCTTTATGATTGTCCCTACCTACCTTGCTATTAGATGAACCAGAAATCTACCTAATCTAATTCTTTATACGGGGTGAATTTCAATTCGTGAAATTCCCATTAACTGATGACGCCGCTTTTGATTACGAACAACTTTTGCCAAGCAACCATAGTCGAATGCGATCGATTAAGTACCAATATAAGTTAAACCATTCTGAAACCACATTTAGTATGGAAGTCCAACAATTTTCGGCTGAATTCGTCTATGGTGCCTAGTGGAAAGTTCATAATCACGAATTAACTACACGAATTAAATTTCACCTGTATAGTGTTACTTTTAATTAATTGTTGATACCAAAGGGTATATATGTTTACAAACAATGATTACAAACAAATTTCGCAAAAAAAAAAAACAATTTTTTTAAAATATTTTTTTAAATCCTGTAAATTAAATAATACGCCACCGTTACGTTTAGTACTACGTACCTACCTACGCTACAGAGTAAACCTACTCTGTAGTCACGCACGGCGCGGGCGGCTAAAAAAATATTGTTTCAGTGGAAAAAGTTTTTATAATGAACTCTTGTTATTAATTTATACAAAAATTTTAAAAAATAGAAAATAATGTTAAAAAGATTGTTTCTTTGGGAAAGTTGTTTGTAATCATGAGTAGGTACCTACAATGCAAACCCTTTGGTATCAACGACTTATTAAAAATAACCCAATATAGTATGATGGTCATCAGGGTTCGAGTTTCAAAAGTACTAGTTTATTGTGACTTTAAAATTACCCTAAGCGTTACTGAATAATTTTTGATTTGCTATCAGATCAATGGTATCAGATAATTTTACGCAAAATGCAATGGAATAATTAATCCTCCAAAAATTAGCAAAACAGTCTACTTCAGTAAGGTGCCCCATTCTCTATCTATGCATCGTCTACCACTCAACAACTCTATCTGCATACCTTTTCAAATAATCCATGGTTAGGCGTGAAGAGATAACAAACATACATACATACATACACAATGAGTTGGATAGTCTGATAATTGAAAAGTATCCGTCCGTATTCATCATATAAACATGCACCTAACGGGATTCGAACCCGTGACCTTTTTGTATAGCAATATCTATCTAATAGATAATTTTAAAACAGTGATTTTGAAAGAGTAGGTAGGTACCTTGAACATATCCAGTTGTCCACGCGGACAAAGTACGGGCAACAGTTAGTAAATGTAATACCTACCTACCTACATTTAATTTGACATGCAGGCGATTGTTCTTACACATTTGCAATAGCTTTTATTATGTTTCAGTGACAGCATAATTACCACTGACCGATTTTAAATACGATCGGGAACATGCTGGATGAGTTTTTTTACCGTAAGGAAAATGATTATTAGGTAAGTGAAATAGAAGGCATGGCATAGGTAGGTAGTTTAATTTTTTTTTCGAAACCGTAATCGAATAAAGGTTTAATTGTGCCATATGACGGTCGCGTTTATAGTCTATTCCACATAATTACATCATTAAATTAAATAAAGAAAACTTGGAGAAAATATGAGTTCCAAATAAATTTCGCTTGATAGGAACCCTAAGAATGACGCCAGTCGCATATCAAAATCAGCCCAGCACGTGCGGTTTTGAAAAAAATAATTAAACTGCCTATGCCAATAGCTTCTATTTCATTTACCTAATATGCCCTATTTTTTCCTTACGGTAAATAAACTATTCCAGTATACGGTATAATTCAATATGGAACCCATTTCAGCGCAAAGTTGTAAGTAGTTTAAGCTGTAAAAGCAAAGTTTACCTATAAATGAGTAGGTACCTACCACACGGCATCTCTTTACAAGGAATATTCAGTATTAGTCATTCGTGTCCAAGACAAGGACATTACCTTACTAGAGTGTATTTCGAAATATACAATCTACCTACCCAACATTACTCGCATAGAATAGATAACCACTATGGTCTTTGTCTCTATTGTCATTTGTAAGAAACTAGGTATTCTCCTAAGTTAGCGATAAATTGATACCAATTGCTGTGAGTAGGTACTAGTAAACCTATGATATGTTATTATCGGACGCTATACTCTACACATGGACATCGTATTCCTATTAGAAATATTATCTAAAGAAATCATCTCACTAGCACATCATAAATTAAACTCTCCTGTCAAAGATACAACGCGCACTGGCATCAGCGTTGATAAGTGTGCATCTGTAGCATGCATGTGTGCGTCAGAGCATAATATCTGTGGTATAATTTTCTGAGAAGCCGGTGGCGCGGACGCAGCGGGACACGAAGCGGGGGCGGTGGAGGCCGGCGTCAAGCAAGCCCATAATAGTCCGGTGGGTGAGGGACGGGGGCTTGAGCCCACGGATCGCGGCCTGGCGCCGCCGCCGCGCGAGCCGCCCGCGCCGCCTCGACCGCGCCCGGCCAGACAACTTGTCGCTGAGCCCAGAATGCCTGTCGGCCCCCCTCCTCTCGTCCCGCTACCCGACTCAACAAATTAGCTTGGCGCACCCTACCTAATAAACAACTAACCAGTTCAGTTGTGCCTGTTCTACCTATGCGGGATTAAATCTAGCAGACATTCCTCTCAACCTGTGTGCCCAAAAAATTTTGAATAATAATTGAATTACATTACCTACTACTATAAAGTTTGCCCTACCTACCCAAATTACTAAACTAGTGAGCATACCTTTTTGGGCAGTAATGAATATTTCCACAATGACATGGCAAGACAAACAAGTAACTGACTCACTCTTTGTTTCAAAATCTAGGTCATTTATTTTATATGGATTTGTAATAATTGATAAGAAATAATGATTTCATAACATTTAATATAAATTACTCATTTCTTAGATGTTTATTAGAATTTAGACTCGTCTTAATGGCTGAAAAAGCCGCCGTAGGTAAAACTCTAGCTACCTAGAGAGGTAGGTACTGTTATTGTGTATGAGAGTTTCCAATGTGTCTCCAAACAAGGATTAATAAAGTTAAACAGGTTGCTGTCATGTGAAGCTATTACATTAAGCATCCGAGGCTTATCAGGGCTTAGTGCGGCACGTTGAGGATGATCCCATTGCGCCACGGATATTTACGACATTGATTACACGAGCGTCTCTCGGGTGGTCCACATAGCGGCGGGTGGCTCGCGATCAACAAAGGTTTATCAACAAGAGGGCACCCGTTCAACTCCAAAAACTTTGAAACTGATATGGACCATTTGAATAATCGTGACGACTAGCGAGTATACAAATAGGTACAGGGTTGTAGATAAGATGGCCACCGATATTTTTAACTTGGCACAGTCGGGCAGGTAGCACGTAGGTCCACGGGTCAGTCCTGTGTCAATACTTTGGGAATGAAAAATGGATGTAAGCGACTTATAGTATGCTTTTTTTTGGCACGGATCACATTTGCGTCACGGTGAAAAAAGAAGTGACCACTGTCACACCATTGACCCTTGTTGCGAAGGTGAGACATCGCCCGTGACTTCCTTCAAGGTTAACGAGACGATATTCAGAACTATCGTTTTCCTCTTAGAATTGTTTGTTACGAGAGCCTATATCATTTTATGTAAAGTTACCACACAGGCTTACAATAGAGTGTAGAGTTACCATAATATTAAAAAACACAGTAAATAACAGTAGCAGGATGGGAGGATATAATGTTATACTAGCTTTCTGCCCGCGTCTTAGATTTCGCAATAAAAACTAATTTTTCACGGTCACGTAATACATACCAAAAGAAACAACTATAGCGCGCTTTGATACCGCTAGTGTCATCTAGCATTTTTCAACCTAATCTTATTTTAAATATTTCGAAGTTTTTAGAAGGAATTATAACGAGGAATACGATTTATTTCCATAGTAGAGTCTAAATGTCCCAATTTTTTATCTTTCTATGTCCTGGGTTCCAGAGATTTCAACTTTTTTGTTTGATATATTTCTCCCCCCTTTGCCTTCTTAGTGCGCCTTGAAGTAACCTAAAGAATACAACTACCAAATTTCATCAACATCGGTCCACACGTTTGAGCTGTGCGATGATCTCTGGGTCAGTCAGTCAGTTCTTTCTGCTTCCATATAGATAGGTAAACCTATCTCAATGAATTACATAAAGACTTAAGACTTGATAATTTGATTGAAGCATTTTCTACATTAAAACGTTGCTTCAGTAATAAGTACTTAGGTAACTCACTATAGGAAGGTGTTATTATAAACGGCACGTATAGTTTGTTCGGCGCTATCAGTATGGAAGTTGGTGTCAGGGGGCGCTCCGATATCGCACATCTCTACGCCTCGGCCCATGCTGTTTACAGAGAAGAACCGATTCAACGACGCCGACGAGAGCTCTCTGATCTCACCGAAACACTTATCACCCGGACTCGCTATCAATTAGCAGAAACAAGACAGTTAATATTTTAAGAAATGTTATACACTGCTATACTTTGATAACTCAAGAATGACTTAATGAAGGAGGACCAAAGTTGATTATGTTCACGGTGAGGTGTTTTTGAGCACATCAAATTTGAACGCACTCGTCACAGATTTAGACGCTTCGAGCATCGGTTTCTTTGGATGTCAAATGGTTTAATTTAGGGGAACTATTTGTAGCATATTGATCCAGTCAGACGCAGATCCAGGAATTCGCTAACGAGCAATGGTCAATTTGTGTGTTATGTTTCAGAAAATTCTTTCTAAACAATAATATTATTGAATTAATTCATCGAAATTTTTAAGTGTCTTGAATTTCTAAACAGCTTGTTGTGTCGCAGCAGACAGCACTGCACGCTGGAAGCTATCGAATTTGTCTTTTGGTTGAAACAGGATTTATGTAAGAAGCGGTCAGTGTAACGTGAGCGATGCGAGCTCGCATATTATAATTAGTCGAAGCCGGTGTGAGTAATGGCGTCGGAAATAACACGCGGGCGGTTGGCGCCAAGCGGAGCGGCCATCATGCCGTAATGTCAGCCCAACACACAATCACACTGGTTTCGTCCGTGTGTCTCTGTCGCCGCCGCCTCGTCTGTCTTGTGACTTGGAGCTATTTATGTGCTGCAGTGACGCCGAGCTGATTTATTTAGAAGTGTAGCTCTTAGAGGCTTAAAGTTTGCTCTTATTGTTTTTTTGCGATTTTCGCTACATTATTATTTCAATGGATTGTCGCTACATATAACTATCTAATGTAAATAATCAATGATGCCATATGTACTGACGTTAGGAACCTGCCTAATAACTTTTTTTATATGAATGAAGATGAAACATGCGATCTCGGTAGATATTGGAAAGACTGACGCAGGAAGGGAAATATATGCCTTGGTTGCTCGCTTTACGTATGAAGAGTCAATGTCAACCCCTTTCCTGAGTGCTTCACACCACCTGACACGAATCTAAAATCGCAAATTTTCCTAATTTTCTCGCTACCTAATATACCCCTACTATTAATATTTTAGCTTAGGTAAGGTTGGTATTAGATGGCAAGTACTACATGCACTTTGACCGGGGCTTTTGACGGTAATTCGGCAAATGATATTGTATTTTTAATCACCATCGCAAAACTTGGTGTATCATAACTTTGAAGTCTGTCTGCGGCATTACAATGCTAAAACGGCTGAACATATTTGAAAATCCTAATATTAGGTCTTTACCTATGAAATTGCCGTTTTGTATGAAAAAATTTAAACGAATTTTTTTCATGTATTTTTTATTTGTATTAATCGAAATAATCACCCATGCAATCAATGCATCTTTGCCAACGTAGTGGCAGTTTATTGATGCCCTTCTTAAAGAAATCAGCTGAACGGGAGGCAACAAATTCTTCAAAGGCATTTTGTACTGCCTCTCGGGTATTGAATTTTTTTCCTGCCAAGAAGTTATCCAAATTCTGGAAAAAGTAGTAGTCTTCCAACCCCAGTTCTTGCAACTTGGAGACCGTCTGCTGTGCAGTATGAGGTCGCGCATTGTCGTGCAGGAGCAGTGGAGAGGAGCGATTGACCAATGCTGGTTGGAGATGTGCCAGCTTCTCCATCATTGTGTTCAGTTCTTCACAGTACACATCTGCAGTAATGCTCATCCCGTTTGCTAAGAAGCTGTGATGAATTACACCGGCGCTAGACTACCAAACAGTGACCATCACTTTTCTAGGGATAAGTTTTCGTTTAGGGCATTGTTTAGGTGCTGAACCAGGATGCAACCAACTTGCTGAGCGCTTGCGGTTATAAAAACAAAATCCATTTTTCATCGCAGGTAACAATGCGGTTCAAAATTCCTTCATTTGTGTGTCTGTTGAGCAGTGCAAGGCACGTCTCGACGCGTACTTCGCGCTGGCGATCATTGAGTTCGTGGGGCACCCATTTGTCAAGCTTTTTTACCTTGCCAATTTGACGCAAATGGACCAATATTGTTTTGACGCTAACGTCGAAAGCTGCTGCTAATTCTTATAATTATTATCTCCAATTTGTACTTATACTTTTGGTAGGCATAAAATTCTTCAGCTAAAGTCAGTGACTATGTATCTAAATAAATAAAATGCCCTTGAACATCCACACAGCGCCATCTGGTCCCACATTAAGCAACAAGGCTTGTATTACGGATCACGCGCTGAAGTTACCGCGAACACTCGCCTGCCTGGGCCCCCGATTGGTGGCGACATCGGCTGCACTAAGGCGGCCGATGCCCAACATCGGGGGTCCCCAGTCGACAAGCTGCCCCCTGTACTGGACCCCTACGGGGCCCGATCTGGGCGTAGACCATGACGATCCCTAATATCGCCCTCTTGAGGAAGCCGTAGAGGGTGATGGCCATTAGCGTCATACGCGGTTATCGGACCATCTCCTTGGGATCTGGAGGCGAAGGCCCAGACGTCGCTGTACAAGTGGCGCAAGGACCTCCTCCGGGGCGAACATCCTGCCCCAAAGCAGGTGGAAGTGCGGAAACTACGGACTCGAGTATGTGGAAAAGTAGAAAGAATTACTTATATATTGGGTTGTATGTAGGTTACTTGTATAGCAATGAGGTGTGCTGAACACTCATGCGTAAAGAGATAGAGAATTACTATAAAAGTCTTTGAAATAAAGAAAACTAATGAAGATGTTCCGTAGTCTCTCTACAACGACATGCATGAGATAGACGCCTGCGTTTGCAATGTGTTAACATTCAAGCTTTATGCGAATAAGAAAGACCCAAACCTTCTAAGTCGTGTCTTTGTAGAGAGACTGGGTAATGCTATCTCCGCTGAAATTAATAAAAACTTCTATACACCACATAGCAGATGTTCGTCGCCTAAATTGTTTCTTATTACCATATTGATTGTTGCACTTGTTTGTTGTTACACTTAATGGTTTTTGTTTGTTGATAAACTGATGGATGAATGACATAGGTATTCTGCAAGATGTAACTCCTGTCTTTATTGTCTGCTTACTTATTTATTGCTTCACTTTTTTGCTTATAGTAGGTACCTATACAATTCAACGATTGGCTCAATAATCTAATGTGAACCCGAGAGTATCAGAACTATCATGCTTTGAAATTTTTCAATAAATTCGTTTCGGGTTTTTATACTACAGCACCGGTCTTGCTTTCATAACTTTGATGACCATCTTCTGCGGCGCCATTTTTGAACTTCCACCAATTGAATGCGCGTGCGAAAACCACAAATTCACAAGGTGAATCTGTAAAGCAAAACCACTTTAAAATCGCACCCCAGGTCAACGAAAATTATTTATATTAATACCAAGTTCGATTTAACTTTACTTTTTATTTTATGGCAATTATAGTTAGATTAATCGAGTGTGAATTTTCCTTTCAATGATTGAATCTTTCATTACATTTTACTTCTATGACCGGCCGATGGATTTTCGATGGACTTCGTCGAAGGTTTTTAAAAATTATGTTTTCAATCTATCTATCCAATGCGTTACATAACTCCCAACTGCTGGAAAGATACATCAAAGAGCACAATTGGATATCCACGCGCGGCGCGGGCGGCGCAAGTACAAACATTCCGCATTTAAAGGAATTTCTGGAAGAGACAAACAAAGGCACCGCGCTTAATTATGTTCTGTTTGCACTGAGGAAACACGGTACAAAGGGACCATCCAGCTTAATGCCCTTTTGTTGGGTAACCGACGGATAACACAGACTTTGAGAGTTGTTCCTGTTTTATTTAGAGACTGACAATACCCGCAATCACATTTTTATAATTGACTCTTTGTCGATAGTGTTGTGTGTTTCCTTGCCTAATCATTCAAGTAACTAGTTAATATTTCATAAAGCAAAATGTGCAAGTGTAATATAACGTTTCACCTTCACCGTTTGTTGTTATTTAAAGCATTCAAATCTTCCAGTTAGGTTTTAAGGTTTCCCAGTCAACATGGAACCCTTTGATACGCCATGTCCATCTGTCTGTCAGAGGCTTAGTTCAGAGGCTCTTAGTACTAGAAAGCTGTAATTTGGCATGGGTATTCATATTAATCACGCCGACAAAGTAGTTAAATAAAATCTTGAAAAATGTTTTTTTAGGGTTCCTCCCCTCTAAGTGGGGATGAATTTTCTTTTATTTTTGTACCCCAACGAGTGGGCGTGTCGTTGGATCGGTCGTTAAAAATATTACAGCTTATCTTAAACAGTTTTTTTTTTTTAGGGATCCGAAGAAATATTAAGCTTTAAAATAGTAATTTTTGTTAGTCTAGTGTCCGCCCCCTAAAAACAAAACAGCTGGTTTTTGATGCGTGAATATGTAATATTTATACTATTTTAATACGTTTTACAAGTTAATGAGAATAAATTGTACTTTCCGTTGAAAATTATTTGTTAAACAAAAAGCCCCTTTCCAAGTCCGCATATTGTGAGGGCAAGTATGGAACTCTACACTGTGCGTGGCCCGACACGCACTTGGCCGGTTTTTTACTTTTATAATTTTGTTCATACGAAAGTGGTGGTTGGTGTAATGAATAGACAAATTGGTAAAGCATTTTATTTAATAGTGTGTTTATCGTGATCAGTGCTGTTTGAATATAGGTACCTACCTAAGTAATTTATGATGGCATTTTATACATAGAGTAGAATTTGAGATAGATAGGTTACATATCCTGTTAGACGTTCCACGTTTCTTCCACACACTTAAAATTCTAGAAGGAAACCGACATAGGTACAAAACAATAAGTTGCATTTAGGCTATGATTAATACCAGGAAATGTCTTGAAATTGGTTATATTATCTGATTTATCAGATTACGAATTTGTTTATGCCTAATCCTACCTACCCTAAACCTACCTAATAGGTAAGTATTTTGTTTACATCAAGCAATATTTATCTTTAAAAAGAACATGGTCCCCAAGCTGCATAGGCGAACGGTGTTATTGTCTACTACTAGGTAGGTAGTAGTAGGCAGGTTATTATAATATATAAGTCAGTGGTTTCATCTAGTAGATGATATTTATAATAGTAGGCAAGTAATATTGTCATCATTGTTATCTTCATGGCTCAGCTACCTACTTTTTCGATAAACGATAAATTACTTACCTACCATCTAAAAACAATGAAATCCAATGTAAATCTAAGAAATAGAAAAATTTTATCTAAATTAACAACTAATATTCTTTCTTGTACACCAATAATAGTTACATATTTATATGGAACTTAATTCCTAAGGTAGTTGCAGAAGAAATTATATACAGGTATCTACTTCGTACCTGTATAGGTATTATTATCTTAGTCTATATTGCTTTCCAGGCTCTTATGAATTGGTTACACCCTCCTATTCAATAAAAATCTTATTAACTAGACCGTCGTGATGTGCCTTCCTACCTAGATATAACAGACCAATGCTTGTGCCAAAAATATCCTTGACATCATAGTGGTGCTATACCTACAACTTGTGCTTTATGGGCCATCACATTCGTCCGGCAGAGCGTCGTAAATATCATATAGCATCTGCAGATGCAGCGAATGTGCAGGAAATGCGTGAAGTCGCCGCGCTTCGCTAAAATGTGTTCAAAAATATATCGCGAATAAGCAGAAACGTCAAACACGTCAGTGGCCCGGGCGAGCACCAAAATAATTACCTAGGTGCATAGGTATATTTACTATGGCAGGTAGGTACGAGTACTTATGCCCTATGCATATTTTTGTCGCGAGGCAAAACCCAAATAGGCACCGTATGCACCATATTTATTGTATTCTTCATTTTATTTTCAACAAGTTGTGTGACATTAATTTATGATTGTGTGTGATTAATGCACTTAATGCAACGCTATATAGATATATCTACATACCTATCTACTATTGAAACCAAAGCAACATTGTAGCGTACACCTATTATATAGGTATGATGATGGAGATCGAGTGTTCTATTACTCTGCAGTCCAGTTAAAGGTCAAAGCACTATTACGAAATCAAAAACCATTGAATATCATTACATGAATCTCAAGTGTAATTTTACAATAACACATTAATATTTTTTTAATAATATTTTACATGCAACGCCTTATATAGGTCAACAGCCTTATGTCCCCACTGCAATGGTCGGGCACACATGCGCGCCCGCCGGTGTGGATTGGTGGATTTGAGACAGGCTAGTGATCACCTGACAGTCTGTTTTCCCAAGTCAGTCCCAAAGTATAGTACCCACTTACTTAGCTCCGCTAAGACACATCTATTCACAAAGCACGGCAAACATTAAACTCCCATCACTTGGGCCAAAGCAACGTCCCGCATCAGCAGAGACGTCAAGCAGGGCGACCCGCTCTCTCCTAAGCTATTAACCAGCACTCTCGAAGAGGTTTTTAAGGCTCTGACGACCGTATAGTTTTGAAACCGGCGAAAAAAGTTAACAAACATAGGTACGTATACGCCGATGATATTATTCTCCTCTTATCAACAGCACACGAATTGCAAAACGTGCTAGAAGATCTCAACGCCGCCGCCGCGAGGTTGGACTCTACATGAATTTATTGGTCGAAAATCAAGGTTAAGACAAATAACACAAACATAGGGTCACTGTAGATGGGCAGGAAATAGACTATGCCAATGAATATATTTATCTGAGCCAGCCAGTCTCTTTTGGCAACCGGCAAGACAAAGAAGTCGAGCGCCTGGAGGAGGAGGAAAGGAGACCTTTCTTTGGCGCTAAAGCGCAAACTCATCGTTATGTGCATCCTGCCTATCCTAACATATGGTGCTCAAACCTTGTCGTTAGCCGAGTCACAAAAGTTCAAATTCGCGGTTTGCCAGCGGGCAATGGAGCACGTAGCATTCTCGCAGTAAAGAGGACGGACCGAGGCCGGAACTCCATTTTGCGCTCCAGAACTCGCATAATAGATGTGTTAAAGTTAAGAAAGCTGGCAATTTAATATGGAATTGGGCGGTTAACCTCTGTAGGATGTCTCAGGAAAATGGGCTAAGATGTGCACAAATTGGGTCCCACACGACAAGCAGGCACGACAGAGGTAGGCCCAAAAACCGATGACGCGATGAGCTGGATTCTTTCAGTAAGAAGTGGAGAGATATTGCACTGGAGACACTGGAGATAGGGGGGATTTTGCCCAGCGGTGGGACAACTCAGGTTATTGAAAAAGAAAACACAAAATGAAGACCGTCACTGCAGGCCTGTTGCGTGCTACATGCACTGAGGATAGACTTTACCTACAGTCACAGATCGCTCACACACTACATTAGATCATGAGGATGATGCCGCGGTGATCGTTAGTGCACCGTGCAGTAACTATTATCTAATCTGCTTACTTTGCTACCATAGTCGTATATTGAGGCGGGTCGGCGGGCGGCGGCGCGGCGGCAGGGGACGAAGCGGGACGGGACGTCTAGGTCTAACAGACTGCTTGACGCCAGCCTTTTTTACCCAAGACACGGAACGTTTCACTTTATGCGTAAGATCAAATAGTGACATAATTAGGTAGAGTTACGTACAATACCTAGACAATACATACCAATATTAGGTACAATACCTATACAATACATACCCCATAAAATAACGTTGCTGTTCATGTTGTTTGTATTTTTTTATCAAGATGGTTCTTAGCCATGTTTTGTCACCAGAGTCACCAGTAAACAGGAATTACACGAATTCAAATTCATCCTGTATTATTGTTTATCGTTGCAGAGTAGGTACCTAAGTCTAAGCAACTATTTTAGCAAGAAAGTTACGATAAATGCTTGTATTCTTCAGAGAAATCAATAAATTGTAATGTGTGGATCCATGTCAGTGCGGTCGTTGTATGTAAAATTTATAGGTAGATAATAATAATATGCTTAGATAAGTCGTTAAAAACTAATTTGTTAGCGATTGCGCAATCATCATATTATTATTGGATAACAAATTAAACATTTGAGTGGCAGACATTGTCGCGTCGCGCCGCGGTTTTAATGTTACACGTAGGTACGTAAGTAGCTACGAATGTTTGTAAGTATTTTCGTTTTTACGAATACCTACCTTACCTTGTTAACTTCATTTTAATCATATTAGATTTTTTATTCATGTCTTCTGTTTCATAGAATACCTCCATTGAAATGGAGTGCTGTATGTAGTCGGAATGGAAAGCCTTCCTCGACTTGCAAGTACGAAAAAATATCTTTAAAAAATCGAATAGACTGAATTTCACTGAGGGATTAATGTCCATGTCATGGACAAAAAGTCAGAAAATGTTTTATGGTACTTGTGATTGATAGGGTTCATATACCTGTAAGACATAATAGAATGAGATTAAAATATGAACAAGTGAAATATTACAAGTCACCAATTGGTTTGAAATTTGACATGCACGCGTAATTTCGGTGACAATTAATAGAGCTTATCAAATGGTGAAGCTACTGGATGAAACTGAAGATATGAGAGATGAAAATGAATGAAACCCTACGAAGGACTCGTTAGAATCCTCTTGATAACTTCTTTGATTATGCTAATATCATAGGTCTGATGATAGAGCCGTGAGGTGGTCATGGGTCTTATGATGGCATGAAGAGTTTTAACCCGTCAAGTTTGGTCTCGTGTACTTCGGCTAGTAAATAGAAGCTTATTTTTATGAATAAAATTTAGACATATTAGAAATATTTAATAAGCATCCATAGCTCGGAAATAAATGTTCGAACCTATTGATCACCCGAACATTCACCAGCGGGATTCGAATACGCAATCGCTAGTTTCGAAAATGTCGATTAATCTTTGGTTTACAAAAGAAGATGGAACTTTGTTTGTATGGAGAGTCGAGCTTACTTCGGTTCCTTAAAAATATTCCAACAAAACCGACAAAGACACCGCCTAATTTTTTGTAGCTATTTCCACATCCTGAGGTCATAGTAGAGCCAGTTTTTGTTTATCAATTATCTTTTAAAGTTTCTGAGTAATCGTCTGGAATCATTTATCGTTTCTACTACAGATAATGCTAGTAACAGAACCGTAGGAATGCGTTATATATGTAATATATTCCTGTCTTTATATAAACTTAAGGGTACGATGGTAACTTGGCTTCAAGCAATAAACGACCACGTAAAAATTTATGAAATATTTTTCGCACTTTATTTATTAAAGTGAAAGTTAATACTAGTTGCCGTGTATATATAGATGTGTTTAAATTTTTATTTAATTACGGTTATTATGACGAAATATCCAACAATAACTTATACATTTAAATCTACGTCATTTACGGCAACTAGCAACTACCTATGTAAGTTTTATTCCCAAATAATTACGCGATGGTGGTCGAATATATTTTGTATAATGAGAACCTTCTTGTAGGCAAATTCTCGTTTATATTTTTTATTGCACAAACTCATTCCGGATTTTAGTTTTATCAATTTAAAATTTGGTGCTTTGGAATGAAAGAGCTGCGAGTATTATTAGCTATAATGAGTTAAGTAATCATAGGTTTAAAGTCCTACAGCTAGCACGATTTTTTTTTACTTTTCGGTTCACTGTGCCAACCATGGCGCTGTGCGTAGTCAACAAAGTCAAGTCAAGAGAAGAAAGATAGGTAACTAATACCATATTTTCAAAGTGGTCTATTTCCAAGGTGTGAACACATGGAAATTAAAAAATATATTGTCCTTATTTTTATCGTTATTCATCATTCGGCCCATAGAGACAAATTTTGTTGGTACAGAAACTGGGGACGGATAACACCACATTACGTATGGTTAAAACGACCAGTGACTAAAAATGTTCATGCTATAGCTGCAAGACCACAGTCCATACCTACTAACTCTGAACATTTTTAGAGTACCTATAATGAGGCTAATACAAATAAGAATTTCAAATCACCATGCGTTTGTTTTTCTGAAAGTGGTCTAATCCAAGAAAATATAAGAAACATGCAGGGGTCGATACAAGTTGACAGTCCAAAAAAACTGATTTTGCTGACTTAGATTTAATAAATAAAACAGACTTTAACTGACCATTTAAATAAGTATTGTTTGTAGGTATTAGGACTGTTAGGGATAAAAATAATAAAGAAACTTTAACAATTGGCCTCCACCGTCCCCATAGGCAACCTGCACCACCCTCGTAAATAACATGCAAAGAATTTGAATTCGGCTATGGTTTCTAGTGGAAAGTAATCAGGAGTGGAGTCACCAGCCGAAAATTGTTAGACAGAATGGTTTACTTTGTATGGGTAATCGAAAATTTTTTTGATCGAATTCGACTATGGTTCCTTGGGGGAATTTCTTCGTAATCAGGAATGGAGTCACTAGTAAACAGGAATTACACTAATTAAATTTCACCCTGTATACAGTTCCTAATAAAACAACCGAATAAGAAGGATTACACGTTTATGCCCGTATTACGGAATGTTACTCCAGCAGAGATCTCCGCTTAAATACAGTTAAAAGGGGACAGCTTTATGTAACTTTTATAGTGGCATCTCTTTCTATCTATGCTCAAGCGCACATCTTCGCTTGAGCAACATTCTGAAATACGGGCCTAAGAGTTGTTCATTGTTTGATTACAAAATCAACTAATATAAAGATGAAATACAAAAAGTTATACCGGATGAGGTTTTTTATCATAAGGAAAGAATTAGAGCATATTAGGTAAGCGAAATAGAAGGTATTGGCATAGATATATATTTTTTTTTTTTTTCAAAAGTATCATCGAATAAAGCGTTAATTGTGTCATTTGACGGTCGCGTTTGTAGCCTATTCCACTTAAATAATAATAACTCAAATAATTAAATTAAATAAAGTAAACTTGGAGAAAGTATGAGTTCCAAATAAGAAAAAATTTTTCTTCGTATCTACCATTTTACTGTTTCCTTTTTTTTGATGTATTCTTCTTGTTCTTTTCTCTCTTTAACCACAACATGCAGTAACAAATCTTTCAGCTGAGCATTTTTTACGTTTCATGCATTATCTTTCAGGGTTTTTTAATAACAGAGTTACTAAAAAATAACTGAAAGGTCCGACCACTTTCGCAAATAACTGACACTTTCTGATCAATGTGCGAAAGAGTGACTTTGTGTGATTTAACTGACTGGTTTCGCCCCCTGAAAATGCTATCGGTTTTTGATGTGTTTATCTGACTACGGATCATTGAAATATATCCGAACAAAGACTGGACATATACACAACGTCGTCAAATACATAACACCCGTCGTTTTTCATGGGGGAACGTTATTTTTTATAAGAAAGAATTTATATCTATCACAAATAGGTACAGAGTTACAATTGATCAAAAGTGACTCGGAGCAATTCGTGAACGTACTCAAAAAAAAAGTGCACAGCGGACGTGCATTCTTATTTTGTGAACTTGGCCTGCGCACTGCGTGCGCTTAAATCAAGAAATATTATTTTATAATATAAAAAAAACACCTGATTAGTTTCACACCTACCTTTCCGTCCCTAATATGTTAAAACAATAGACCAATATTGCCAGGTGCGGCGATTTATCGCAATTTAGGGCATTTCTGAAAATCGGTTACATCGAAAGGACTACAATTATTATTTTTTCTTGATAAGAATCCGAGTTTGACATAGCTACCTAAGTACATGCAGAGTGATTTTTGAGTTGTTCGCTTTTGTTTGTATGCGCATGCGAAAATTAGAGATTCACCTTTGTGAATTTATATGTAGTTTTCGCATGTGCATACACATAGAGGTACTTTTAATAATTCGAGAAGTAGGTACCTACAATGTAATTAATTTAATTGTAAAATACAATACAAAAACCTACTGTGTGTACGCTAATCGTTTATAGTTATATTATACTTTAATGGTTTTTAAATTAGCATTAGAGAAAGGGTGAACAGATAAGCCGTAAAGGCGAATGGCGCCGGCGCTACCTGCCTCACGTTAAGGATCCGGTCAAGCAAACGCCATAAATTAAAATACTTTTTTTATTAATATTAAACAACTCTCTTTATTACAATAATAATAATAATCGTTATAATAATCATTCTTTATAAATGTAGGTATGCTTCATAAACCCCACATATAAAAATACATTCTTATATTTATACACAAAAATAGGCTATCATCTTGAGATGATGGCTTTAATGCACTATGGCGGCGTGTACGTTAAGGCACGGTGATGGAGGGCTACGCCCCAGGCGGCGCCAGGCGGGCGTCGGCGACTAGATCACAGGAGATACGGAGCTGAGCCCCAAAGGCATCCTCTCATCTGAGAGGAGCCGGAAAAGAGGGCATAGGTGCACACCAGCGTGGAGCAGGACACATGGTCATTGCGCATCCAGCTGCGCTCTGTACTGGTACAAAGGCGGATCCATGCATCCCGCAGGATACTGGTAGAGACGCTATTGCCGGCCTCTTGTCTTCTTCGTCCCCCAGTAGATATGGCCGGAACAACTTAAACGGTTTCCGAGGTGGTTCAGCTGCAGGTAGAGGTAAATACACAGGTTGTGGAGCCGGTGGTGGTGAAGGTCGTCGTACAGACAAGTCTATAGGTTCTGCAACCAAGGGCAGTACGGGCATAGGCACCTGCAGAGGTGTGGGCACTTGTACCGGTGTGGGCACCTGCACTGGCGTAGACACCTGCACTGGCGTGGCCACCTGCACTGATGTGGGAAGAGCGGCAGGTGGTGGTGAAGGCAACCGCGCACTTTCAGGTGAACCGGCTGCGTATGGTGGCGGTGATGGTGCTGGCTGGGGTGCTCGTCTTAAAAGAGCTGCTCGTAGTGCGGGTTCGGCCTGAAGCCACTTTTGTATCTGACGTCGATGAATGCCAAACTTTCTGGCAGTAGCACGTTGATTGCCGCGACATTGAGCATCGCGTCTATATGCTTCGAGAACTTGTAACTTGAATTGCGGTGGGAAGATACGGCGTGAACCGGCACGACCCTCAGGCCGACGTTCAGAGGGCGCGGGGCCCGTGTGCGTGTGGGCGGCGGCCATATTATTAAAAAAACGTGTGCGCGTGGCGAATGTCGGCGCCGAACTGACTGACGGTCGCCAGAACGCCCGTTGGCGCGGGCGGCGGAGGAGGTGGCGGGCGGCGCGGTTCTGTGCGACGGGCACGGATGTGCGGCGGGCTGGCTGTCCGCGGCGCGTTCCACGCGACGCGAGCCTTGTATGCTCATTAGGCTTACTTCCCAATAACGTTCACGCTTGCCAACCAAAGTGCGTTAGCAAGAATTTTTCACGATCATCATACTGTACTTGAAACAGGTTTGAAGTTATACTTGTCATTAAAATCAAAATGATGAATCTAGGTTTACCTATATAATTAAACGTCTTCGATACCTAAATAAGTACCTACATAATAATTATATTCCAAAAATCTGCGGGTTACATTTTCTTAAAGCAACAAATTTTTGTAGGTTTAATAGGTAGGTAGATACCTCCCTAAGTTCCTACAAATGCGTTTGTATGACAGACTTAGTAGACGCCTACAAAGTGTTCAATTTTGTACCATTTAGCATGATTTCATTGTCATCCGTAGGTACGTCGGTACCTGTAAATCCTATATAACTAGATAAGAGTGTCTACCATCGACCACATCGATGGTATCTTAGATAATAACCTGTACTTAAGTAATAACCTAAGTACCTATATAGGTAGGTACCTATCTACTTTATAATTGAACCGCCAAAAGTTGGCAAAACAACCGACTTCAGTAAGGTTCCATTCTCTATCTCAGGTTTGAATCATCAGATCTTTACCAAATTTATATGGGACGACACTGGTCATTTTAACCTATAAAACAAAAAAACAATCATCAAAATCGGTTAACAATTGACGAAAATATTGATGAATATACATAAAATACATACGACACGAACATGGAGGTACCTCCAACATTTAGTTTCATACATAACATGTTTGGACTGTAGTATTATCTTATAATTTACATTATTATTTTTTCAATCAAAAATCATGTGTGTGTGAACGACGGTTTACGCAGTAATCTCGCCTCATTCTCGGTGTGAAAAAATGCCGCAAGTGGGAGCCGATAGCATGTAGCGCCACTATTTCTATCCCACTCTTCCATGTTAAAATATATAGGAAAGAGTAGGATATATGTAGTTGCCCTAGCTCGGTTGCTGCCACATCCGTTTACGAAACAAGTTTGTAGGCTATGTTGCCATACTTAGCGCGCGGGCGGTTCAAGAGCTTGGTGGCGGGGGGTGCGGGCGGAAAAGAATGCGCACAAAGCGACAACATCGCCGACCGCGGCAGACAGGGTGTCGCCGACTCGCCGCCGCGAGACAGGCCGTCGCTCGGCGGCGCTATGCCCCCCCTACCCTCGTTTACACCCGCGCTGCCCGGAACGCACATCAACAAGTTATTTCGGCTCAACCTTTTGCGTGGCATAAAGATCTGAAGTGATATGCCGTTTACGGGCGCTTGTCACGTTTTGTGTTTAGATGTTGGCTTAGCGCCATCGCCTGTTTCGTGGAAAGTTGTTTTTTTTTGTGTGAGCGACGGCCGCCTGCCGCGCACGGTTCTCGATGTGTCGTCGTCGTCCGGCGACCGTGAAAATAGCGATCCGATTCCTCGTGGTACTATAATGGAAACATATTTTCATAAAATAGTACCTACCTAACTACCTTATATCGGCCCTTATAAATACTAAATATATTATTTAATAGGGAATATGAACATGTCAAACTAATTGTGTGATGTGTTTGCTTTGATAAGATTCCGGCCTACTTGAAACTGTTAGGTTTTGATAAATAAAAGAATAAAAATAGAATTGTTTTTTGGCGGGAATTCGGCGAGTGATGTCGCTTTTTCTTTAATATTACCTGCAATTTGTATATTTTGGTTTAAATTTTGTAATAAAGGCAGAATATTAATATGTAGCAAAAGTCAATGGTTATGTAGTTATGTTCAAGTGAAGGGAACTATAACTATAAACATAAGTATGACTGAGCTTTCGTGTTCAAGAAGCCGATAAAAATTTCCGTAAGGCACTGTCACCTTACGGAAGATGAAAGTTGAGTTATTATAATTTACACTCGACATTGGGCAGATAATTATATCGCCTGAATAGGCTAACGGACGATTGTCAATAGCAGGAAAAAAGAAGTAGATCGGTCTTTTGTAAAATTTGTCCTTTTGGACAGGCAAAGGGTATGGATGTCATGCAGCGAAATAGGTACTTTTATCCACGTGGGCGGAACGCTAGCAGATAATACCTAATCAAATACAGAAACGAAATCTTTTTACTTTGGCATTTCGATTTAATTAACTATCGCGACCCGGTATAAAACGAGAACAAATAAGTACAGTAGGTATTTGCAATACAGTGTTTTTACATGACGTTTCACCCACGTAAGATCACAGATATATTAGTAATTTTATATTATGTTAATGCGGCTTATTGTCAGGTATTTTCGGTTATAGACCGAGTAGATAACGTTACACTGTGCCCAAGTATAGATGGGTCAAAAAAAAGTCCGTTGGGAAAATATATACAGAGTGAATTTGAATTCGTGTAATATTCGGCTGGTGACTCCACTCCTGATTACGAACAACTTTCCACTAGGAACCAAACCAAATTCAATCAAAAAATTTTTTGATTACCCATACTAAGTAAACCTTTCTGAAACCACTTTTAGTATGAAAGTACAACAATTTTCGGCTGAATTTGGTTATGGTGGTTTTTGTGAACTTTCCAGGTGGAAAGTTGTTTACGAATTAAATTTCACCCTGTATAACATAACATTAAGTAAGAAATATGTGCATAACAATAGCATAAGGTGTCTGAAATGAAGTAAATAGGTTGGTATGTAGGTACTTGTACATAGGTTTTTTTAGACGTTTTTCACAAAACCATCCTGGGAAGAGAAAGGGAGATCTATAGTTTTCTATAACTTTTAGTGTAGAAAAAAAACGATCGATGGAGGGAAGGTAAATCTTAAATAGAGGACAACAAGGACTTACAAGGACATTTTTTTTTTGAAAGTTAAGTAGGTAGTACCTAACACTGCTTTTAAAAAGCCGATTTTTGGACTTCATCGATTGAATGCGTAATGCGAAAACTACAAAGTCACAAAAAGGTGAATCAGTAATTTTCGCATGCGCATACAAAAGCGAGTAGCTCAAAAATCGCTCTGCAGAGGTAAAAATCAAGCGAACCATATGCGAAAAAAGAAAGTTTAGGCATTCAAAATCAAATATATTTTATTTAACCAAAATACAAAATACAAAAATACCACCAGGCATATTGAAAGTCAACATAATTTTAAAACTACATCTCATCCCATTGATTTATAATATAGGTATTAAGATTATTTGTCTGTATCAATCAGTGTCATTAACGATAAGATTCATAAAATATTACATTAATGTTACAATTCAATCGGTATGATGTCTGCAATGAGTTTACAAATGATAAATTCGTCATATATTAGGCGTACAACATAATATTAAAATTTTAACAAATTCTATCTATAAACAAATTAAAATCATCCACAATTTAGTAAATGTCATTACCTAATTTAAGAATAAATTTATAAATGTTATATCTAATCAATCAATTAGAAAAATTAACAACAATGAATCGTCTGTAATTCGATGAAGCCAGGACAAAATGAAATACTTACCTATTAAATTTTATATAATTATTAGTTAAAACTACACTAAGTACTACAGTTTATCATTGAGGAATTCGTCAACTGAATAGGTAATAACAATGATAAATGTGTCTCTAAGGTTTGCTGGTACAAAACTCTACCGAAGTTAAGGTCGCCTTTGTATATTTTATATACAATGCAATGTAACAGTTTTGTGTACAATAAAGATATTGAGATATAAAATAAATTCTTTTGGACACAATAATTTAAAATATTTTTTGAGGATAACAATAGAACACGAAAGAAATATCTAGTTGACATGACAATGTTACAAATGAAAAGCATTTATTTAAAATTTATTTGTTTGCATAGAATTTATTTTTTAAATAGTTTTGTTGTACGCTTACATAACGGGTAGGTTACATTGCATATTTCATTGATCGGTAGGACATCTGTGTATCTTATTAGCACATGGAACTTTACACAACAGTCATTATTTGAAATTGAATTATCTTTTAACATTTTAATTAAGTATATACACTCATACATTGAACTAACATAGGACAGAAATTACAATACGTAAAAGGCGAAATTATCTCTGTAATTATATTAGATTATATTAGATAATAGTATTGTATACTAACGTAAATTACATATATACAGGAGAAAGCTAGCAAATCCATATAAGTACCTGTACAAACACCGCGCACGCGCGCACGTATTGTACGTAACGGCTTTGTTGCATTTGCATGACCTTGACCATGTGATGTTGGAATTCTTACGAGTTCTATTCTTTTCAATGTAGTGAATTTTATAGTCTATCCCTGAATACGACTGTTAACAATTACTGGTAAAATGTTATAATTTGTTCAATATTATTGACGATCAATTTTGGTGTATTGACCAGCCTGCTTCGTAACTAACGGTTGCGGATTCGAATCCGCTGGGGGGTAAACGATCAGCTATATAGGCTACTAGCTTTTGCCCGCGGCTTCGCTCGCGTTAAGAAGTATATTAATTAGGTATAGTTTTTGCGGCTTTACTTTTTTGTTTAGCCTGTGTAAAAAATTAGGGCCTACAAAACTTCTTTGTATACAATATTTTGAATTTCAGTTCAATCAGTCGAAAATCTAAGAAGATTTTACAAACTTTCATCCCCTATTTTATCCCCTTAGGGGTGGAATTTATCAAAATCCTTTCTTAGGGGATGCCTACGTCATAGTAGCTTTATACATGCAAAGTCTCAGCCCATTCGGTTTAAAATACAAACAACAAACTTTCATCCCCTATTTTATCCCCTTGGGGGTAGAATTTATCAAAATCCTTTCTTAACGGATGCCTACGTCATAACATCTACCTGCATGCCAAATTTCAGCCCGATCCGTCCAGTGGTTTGGGCTGGGCGTTGATAGATCACTATGTCAGTCACCTTTGAGTTATATATATTTAGATATACTCATAGTAGGGAAAATGTCATTTTTTTTGGAAAATAAATATTTCACTTATCGAAACGTCTTCTGTTCGTGATACCTTATAACCCCGTTTCGGATTAATATCCCTTTCCGCCGAACTTGTATAACTACACAGCGGTATTATTAAATTTATCCGTTTTTTTTAAATCATACATAATACTCAAACATAAATAACGTGCAGAGCTCTCTTGACAGAAAAAACTCACGAAGTTTACCTACTTCCTATTTTTAGATTTTCAATACTTCATTTGCTAGCATATAGGTTACTAGAAATGGTCTGGGATGCATTGATTTAATTGCCGAATAACACAAAAAAAATCGATTATCCATACAATCCAGTAAACCATTCTGAGACCACCTTTAGTATGACAGTCCAACAATTTTCGGCTGGTGACTCCACTCCTGATTAAGAAGAACTATCTATCCACTAGGAGCCATAGCCGAATTCAGCCGAAAATTGTTGGACTTCCATACTGAAAGTGTTTTTAGAATGGCTTATATGAGTACCTAATCGAAAATTTTTTGTTCGAATTCGACTATGATTCCCAGTGGAAAGTTGTTCGTAATGAGGAGTGGGACTCACCAGTATACACGAATTACACGAATTGAATTTCACCCTGTATACTGCTTTACTTACAAAATTGCGCGACGCTATCTCTTAGGTAAAAAGGTAAACGTCGGAACTGACACAAAGCGATGTTTGATTTTTGAAAAATAGATAGCAAATTACAATACAGTTTTGCTATTAAAGACGTGGACTTGTCAGCCACGGCGTCATTTTTCTTAAGCCAACGCCATCGCCACCCGTACATGTTGCAATGAGTGTCCTAAGGCATTACGATTTCGAAGTGCTCTCTATTCTCACCAAACTCATTCTCCAGACTGGCCCTTTGTAACTATTTCCTCTTCCCAAATCTGAAGAGAGAACTTGAAGGCGAGCAATTTTCATCCAATTAATTCATGCCGCCGTTACCAAGTATTTTGATGACAAAAATTCAAACTGGTTTTTCCATGGTAACGAAGCTTGGAGAAAACGTTATGGTAAGTGTATTTGGAACGACGAGATTAAGTCGAAATTTAAAAATAAGACTTTCAATAATAACATCGTCTTTCACTGTGAGCTCGAAAACTTAACTACCTCCCTTCGTCATTGATGTAAGTGTCTGACATATTTATTTATTTAAGAAAAAGCCTTTTTAAGTCTATGGGTGCCAAAGAATACTAGGATATCACCTACGTTTCTACATATAGGTACGTTCGTTCAAGATTTTTTTCAATATTTGTGATTTGCTTACTGATCTCACATTGCACGTCATTCATATTATACAATATTGTGTTACTACCTACCGACATATGTACCAATTGTCGGATTTTCCTCAACGTAGATAATGAGTGGTAAGTTTAACTTGTAGATACATGTACCTATACATACTATACATAGGTACATTATTAACGCTTAGTAGGTATATAGGTGCATTAACTGACAACTTGGTTAACCTTATGCTTCTGACTGACGCAACTACTTTAGATTGCGAGAAATAAAGATCTTAGACGACTTTAAACTAGCCATAGCCACCTACCTACCTGACCAGTTTTTTTTTGCATAGCAACTAAACTTTATACTGGTCTGGTAACTTTTTGTACTTATACTTTTTTTTGGTTGACAGAGAACACCTACATCACCATAGCGGAGTTCTAATCTAAACCGGCGCATTCCCCGCCCTCCTCACATACAAACGTGGACCGAACACTTGATTGGAATTAATCCATGCAAATATATGAGGCCCCACCAGGCGACGACACCGCTATCTACCGAATTATTAGGTGATGTTACTGTAGCAGACAGGCGAGTAGGTTGATACTGATACCATATTATTATTTATTACATAAATTATAATAGTTGACCATAAAAATAGAAGACCTGTTAGAGAAGGGGACCTGTTCAGCGTCTACTTTGTGGAATAGGTTTGTTGACTGAAATATTTTATATTTGTTTTTTTTTTAACAGTTTCGTACAAATACCAAAAGATGGATTCAATATATTAGATCACCTAAAAATGGCTCTCAAATTACTTTTGATTTAATTATTTATTTGAAATCACAGTCATAATTACAAATATAGAATATAAGTTATACATTTAGAAGCCAAAATAGATCTCAGTAAGTTTATACATAGCTTATTTTGTTACCTTATCTATCGAGACATCAAATTGTTGTGTTTGTGGATGTAAGGAAGAGAGAAAATTTATGGAGTAATATGTGTGAGTGTATGTGTGTATGAGTTGAGTGTATGTGTAGTCTATGTCAGTGATTTCAATACTGCTGATTTGACCTGATTACGACTCAGATGAAAAATGTCCAAATCCGAAAATTCTTCATTGTATTCTCGCGAACATCGAATCATAGTGGAGTGGTGAGCATAGTTATTCCATGGACTTATTATAGTTATTCTTGTTCTGGGAGTGTGAAATAAGCTCCGAGCACGAAGACTTAAAGGAGTGGCACGCAGACCCTTTTTACCACATCACCACATCTTTCTATTTAAATTCCTAGGTAGGTGTTTAGCTAAGATATCTAGGTGTTTGAGTAAGTAGCTAAAATTTTTTATTTTTTTTATTTATTTATTTATTTACAAAAAATACTTAATTGACTTCGGCAGTTTCAAGTGTGTTTTTAATTTGATTAAAGTGTTTTGGTTTTATTTTAAAGTGCTGTGTTACTTCAGAGGAATTATAATTTTTTGTCCATTCGAAAGAATGGAATTTTTATGCCAATCGAAAGATTGGCATAAAAATTGGCAAATACATGTTTTCTTTTTACATTTAAGTCGGTTCGATTCACAGACGAAGCAAATAATTTTTAGAAAATCTTAGAATTTTCTAAAAATTATTTGCTATATTACTAACTTTTAAAAATAAAATAAAGTTTCATTTCAGCAAAATATCCTATCTACAATATTTAAGGTACTTTCCCTCCATGTCGCATAATCTTTGGACACCCTGTATATTGGTGGATAGGGCTTCGGAGAAGTAAGAAGGTAGGTAGAGGTAAGGTATATTTGTTTCAGAATGTAAAAGGCTACGATGATTTCAATGGAAAGAAAATGCTCGAAGTCAGTCATGACCTAAGAAAACAAATCTACATTTGGACATATAAAAACTTTTTTAGAAAATAAAACCGACTTCTCTGAATCAGCCACTACAAAGTAAAAAATAATATTATTTTTATATTATTATTTTTATTATTATATATATTATTATTTTTATTATTATATATATTATTATTATTTCTAGTTTACGAAAAAATGTCTTTCGAAGTAGGCGAATGTGTCAGTGATTATAATGTTCCTGTTGATTCAGAGAACAAATTTATTTTGTTTTTTTTTATATAAAAACATTGGAGACCTATCATTTGATGTCTAAATCGCCATATATTGGATTTATCATGACGACACTCCTGGGACGGTCGGTACGCTAACGACACCTCATTTGTCCGTTTGTCCTAATCGGCTGAAGGTGGCAACTAGAATTGCCAAATTTTTAGAAGAAGTAGTCAGGGAAAAAAAGCAAGACGAAATAACTCAACTAATTTAGGCTGGAGACGGAGGTCGCAGTAGCAAATTTAATCCAATACACCAATCACGAATTGATCAAATCGCACGGTAGTGCCCAGAGCAAGAATCATTCGATATCCTACCTAACGAGGCACCGCATAGAGGCCTCCGACTCCGGTCTAAATTTTTTATAGGTACCTACGATCATAGTACGTTCGAAGGGTTAAGTACCTATTTATAAATCTGGTCGGGTTTTTATAATTTTCTTTAAATTTTTTATTCCTATGTTTAAAAATCATTGCTCGGTATGTAAATGAAATGCATATTTAACCTTTTCTAAAATGAATCTCCAAGTAACAGCTACAGTGTAGGTAGCTCATAATACATACTCTTATCTTCAATGTGCGGAGTTTTTGCTTTAACAATTTTATTATGTATATCGATGAAGGATTTCCTCTTCAAGTAATCCACACTAATATACCGGATGAGTAAGAAACGCGACCGTCAAATGACACAATTTAATGCTTTATTCGATGTTAATTTTGCAAAAAAAAAAATTAACTACATATGCCAATACCTTCTATTCCACTTACCTAATATGCCCTATTTCTTATCCTTACGGTAAAAAAAACTCATCCAGTATAAATACCAGAGTAACTCTGTCCGCCTATTTTTGCCTTCTTAAACTGCAGAAATACGTAGACTACCTACATTGCATCCTGAAATCGTCCGCGATAAAGAGCTAGCGGGTCAGAATAGAGATATTTGAAATAATGAGCAGTAGAGAAATATTTCAATGCAGATATAAGTAACACTATTTGTATTGTTTTTTAGAACACTACCTTTCCCAGTTTAAGACTTCTCCACACTGACCTAGGTATATCAGTGGATCATTCTTTCTGTATAACAAAACAACGAGTCGTACGCTGCAAGAAATGTCACTCTGCTTAGATAGATCATCTTTATATCTACTTAATTTACTACTTACATACTTACCAGTTGGTACGTAATAAATAACACCTACTGAAGTAGTATGTACGGACGATTGGCAAGCAAGGTCATAGTACCCAGTAATTTAATCCACCATGACATCATGGCGTTGCTGGTAAAATATTCCATCGAACTTGCTCGACTTTTTGCTTCGTTCGCTCATGTTGGTGTTCGTAGAAAACCACAAACGCTGCTCATAACGAGACTTTTTTTTTTTCTACAAAAGTTTCTAAGATTTGATTAGTGATCTGAACTAAAAAAAGACGGTCAAGTGCGAGTAGGACTCGTGGATTCCATACATAACGTCACCTTTGACAAACTTTAGCATAGGTCCGTGATAATACGCTTGTAAAAATATGAACATACGAGTATATACGCTTTGTAAGGCGGCATCTTTTTAATGCATTTCAATAGAAACTTGCTTTTTCATTGCATTTCTGCGGAAAACAAAATCCTACACGTTCATAACTTGCGCTAATTGTGCATTATTTTTAATCTGTACAATGAAATTTAATGATAAAGTATTTTAGGGATTTCAGTAAAAGAAATAGATAATTAATTTATAGTTCGATAGTTTTATGTAGTATTTTAGACAAACAAATATTTTACACTGGAAAAACTGTACAAAAATGTAAGACGATGGTAACGACTTATTGATCCGAAAAATTATTAACCGTGAATTTGCTTTAAAAATCATATCCCACCTACCACGCTTCATTCGCAATTCCGTAAAAACAATATGGTTTTTAAGTTTTACACAAAAAATTATGCGCCATTGTCCTTCTGCCTGGCGTTTTATTGTTTTTAAGGATACCTACGTACCCAAACGGTGCCTAAATCTAGCTTACACCGTCCGTCTGTTTGTTACAGCGACTATAGCTTCAGCTTCATAAATATTCAGTTGAAATGTTCACAGAATACCTACGTGTTAAAGTCTCCATCATCAAATGAAAAATTTAAACCCCCGGAAAGCCTATGATATCGTCCAAATACACCGAACAATTGGGTTTTCATCGAATTTCATCAAACATGGCGAAACACGCACACACGCAAACAGAGCCGTCATATAGCCCGTGGTTTTTCGGCGAGGGTTAAAAAATTCGTTGAAATCGAAATCCAAGGCGGATACCTACTATTTAGTCACATAATTAGCCATTTTTTGTTCCAGCTCTACCTTAAAAAACTAGTTACAAACTTGGTCTAATTCTAGTGTATACTCTATAGTAACACAACAAATAAGTGATGACAAATTGTCATCATAGTTTTAGTAAAAAATCTAGTTCACCAGTAAATAAAACTAATATTATTATTTCGGACATTTACATCAATCATCTGGTCCCAAACTAAGCAAAGCTTGTACTATAGATACTAGATAACGCATAAACGTACATGCATATTTATACAAACATCCATGACTCGGGAATAATAAATATATGAAGGTATTCATCACACTAACATTTATCCCTCGGGGGATTCGAACCCGCAACCGTTGTTTTCGTAAACGGGTCACTATCCACCACACCAATCGGTCGTCTAATTGATTTCATATTTTGCTAAACGTTAACGCGCAACGAAGTCTGTGTTATATAGGTAATGTCCGCCTAGCTAGTTAGGCGTATTACACAATCCTAAATGTAGAGACTAATTCGGCAGACATTGCTGGTCGAAGTAAGGATATTTGAATTAACAGAACCAAGCCTCCCAGCAATGTATGCCGAATTAGCCTCTGCATTTAGGATAGTGTAATAAGCGCGTTATCAAAGTCTGCCGCCAAACAGTAATGTTGATAGCATTGTTGTGATCCGGTTGTTAGAGATAAGATACCCAAGTTAAGTTGGTTAACATCAGGTGTGTTGAAGTCATGTGGCTTTGTAATCTGACAAATGTTTGCTTGGTAGACAGGCGCTACCATTTATATGCTCCCAGTTTTTTCACAAATTAGGTAGAGGCACGTGTTTGGTCTTGATATTTATGGACATCTTTTTTAATGCATAAATGATTAGCTTTTGACCTCAGTCACACCTAAAGTTACGTGAAAACGAGGCCGAAGGTTGAAGCGCTCTCATCCGGAACCTTCAACTTATTTGGGTATGCTGGGGTGTGCCCGACCCTTTTTGTTACAGTGTTCCCCGGGACTAGATTATCGAAGAACTGTGGTGAACTTCAATTCGGCTCTATCTCATTTTGTCAGTCTTTCTTTGCGTATCAGATTATAGTGACAATTTCTGAAAATACCATAAATACATATTGTAGGGTCTATCTAGATGAGCATAATATGCTTATTGTACACATACTTATGAGTATTACGTATAGTTACCATAAATAATTGCAGAGCAAATATGCTTATTGTACACCTCCTTATGAGTATTATGTACAGTTACCATACATATTGTAGAGTCTATCTAGGTGAGCATAATATGGGGTGCGATGTCAGGCAACCTCCCCGTGTGCCTGATGGCTACTGGTCCCCCTGGATACGTCTGGAGGGAAGAGTAGTCGTTGGGCCGGTGCACCCTGGGCATCGGCCAATAACTTCCCACTTTAAGGGATCTTATTGGCCGATGGCGAGTAGCCTGACATGGGGGGCTCCTCTGCGTGTCCCTCTGATTAGCAGAGGGCACAGCGGATGGAGCAGGGAGACGCTCCTCTCTTAGTGGGGGAGTAAGGGCGGGCTCGGTGTGCACTCGCACTGCCACCGAGCAGGCGGGGGAGGAATTTCCTACCCCTTGCCACCGCCGGGCTCGTAATCCTGGACTGCAGTGTCGTGGTCATGTCTCGCGGCTGCAGACTGGGACCGAGGGTCTTGGCTTAACCGCCCGGACTACGAGGAAGGAAAACCTCTATAAAAACCAACCCAAGTTTCGACGCTGGGGCACGCGGCGCCGAATGCCCTCGGCGCTCTACCTTCGAAGATTCTTCGGAGGTTGAGCGGCGGGGGAAGGTGGAGGGTATACTCCACCACTAGCGGCCACCCTGGGGTACCGCCCGACCCCCCAGGCGTAATAGGGTTTCCCGGGTGCAGAGGGCACCGCCCGGGACGACCACCCTTTCCCTCTTACTCGTGGGATGAAAATATGAGTTTACAAAGAACCCCCCCCCCTAAAAACAACCAAAATAAGTCCTACATTATTAAAGGCCGAACCCCGCCCACCAGGGTGTTCGTCAATATGCAGAGGGAGGTCGAGGAGCCGGGCTGGGAAGGAGGGAAGAGCCTCCTCGAGCCCTCCCACGAGCCGACAGCGCCGCAGGGCGTACGGCCGGTCGTTGTGCTGTCGGACTCCGAATGTGCGATGTCGTCGCCGGCCTTATTGCAGTCGTCACCGGCCCCGGGGCTTTCGCCCCGAGGTCGAGGACGGCAGCAAGTTCTCGTGAGACCGGCGACGAGATTTATCGATAATGCGGCAGGGAGCGAAGAGTTCTTCTCTCCACAGAAGGTCCTAGTTAGGGACCTCCCGGAGGAAGAGCTCTTCACCCCCGAACCGAACGAAGGAATGGCGCCGGAATTTCCGGCGCCCTTGGACCAAGCCCGCAAGAGGTTGCGGGCGTCCGGGTCGTCGCAGTCGGACGCGTCGCCGAGTGGCGACTCGTCCAACTCAAGGCCGCTGGCGAGGCCCAAAACATCGGGGCCCGCCAAAAGACCAAAGCGAGGACGCCCGCCGACCACGGGCCAATACGTGGGCTTGGCCAAGGCGAAGGCAGAGCTCCTGGAGCTTAGGCGACAGGAGCTGCAACTGCAAGCGGAGGAGGAGGCGGCCGAGATGATCCGCGAGGCGAGCAGCAGAAGAACGGCTCATCTTGCGGATTCGTCTCCGACTTTAAGTGGAGGTGCGAAGGTGGATGGTGCCAGCACTGCCGAGGCCCTGAACAAACAGGTACTGGACAGTGTTGGAACCATCCTCCATATCGCAACAAAGTCCGGCAATCTTAAGGGCACTTTCGTAAAAGCCCTTAAGATTGCCGCCGTCTCAATCCAGGAGGCAACGGCGGAGCTAGGCAAAAGATCCGCCTCCGACGAGACCGTTCGGTTGTCCGTCGAAAATGCTCGCCTAAAGGCCGATATGGCCGAGCTCCGCAAGGAGATGGGCGAGCTGCGGACCAGCCTCGAGCGGTCTCGGGTCGAGGCGCAGGTGCGGGAGTTGTCCTTTCCTCCAGGGAAGGACGACCTCGAGCGCACCATCATGGAGCGAGTCGGCACCATGGTGGGAGCAAGGCTCGAGGCCCTGGAGGACAGGCTGCTCCCCGCACAGCGGGTGCGGCCGCCGTTGGCGGCGGATAAGAGGGCGGCCATTCCACCTAGGCCGTCCTCATCAGGCGCGGTAACCGCCGCGGCGCCTATTATGAGGCGTACACCGCCGCCGCCGCCTGCCGCACCAGCGGTCCCCAAAGCCCCGGCAACCAACATCTCGCCGGGGGAAAATCGTAAAAAGGGGAAGAAAAAGGGTCCGGCAAAGAAAGGGTCGGCAAAACTAGCTCCTCCACGCGAGCCTCGACCACTGCCACCTGCGCCGACGTCTATGGACGAATGCTGGGTGACAGTGGTCAAGAAAAAGCAGAAGCCCCGGGCGCAAAGCACCGGGGCGATAAACAAGAAAACGGCGGCCGCGGGACCTTCCGCCCCCCCTTCAACAACACCGAAGGGAAAGGGGAAAAAGGGAGGTCCAACGAAAAAGAAGGCGGCGGGACTGCGGGCTCCTCGCTCCGCGGCTGTTGTCCTGACCCTCCAGCCGGGGGCGCAGGACAAGGGGGTGACCTACAAGTCGGTGATGACCGAGGCCAAGTCCAGGATACAGCTGGACAGCCTCGGTATCACCGGCCTGAGGTCCCGTACGGCGCGGACGGGTGCCCTCATTCTTGAGGTCCCTGGGGCCACAAGCGGCGGCAAGGCGGACTCCCTCGCCACAAGGCTGAGGGAGATCCTAGGCGAGGCCGACGTCAAAGTGTCCAGGCCCACGAAATGCGCAGACCTGCGCATTTCGGGCCTGGACGAATCGGTCACGCCAGAGGAGGTCGCCGTCGCGGTGGCCAGAACGGGGGGGTGTGCGGTCGAGGCGGTCAAGGCTGGCCAAATCGTCCGCACACCCTACGCCCAGGGGACCTCCTGGGTGCAATGCCCGGTAGCGGCCGCCAAGAAGGTGGCCGGGGGGCGTCTGCTGGTCGGCTGGGTCTCCGCCCAGGTCAAACTAATGGAGGCCCGGCCGACGAGGTGCTATCGCTGCCTCATGTTCGGCCACGTGAGGCAGGGATGCACCTCGGTGATCGACCGCAGCGGTGAGTGTTACCGCTGCGGCGAGGCAGGCCACCTGGCCAGGGAGTGCTCGGCCGCTCCCCGCTGCTCACTGTGTGTGGCAGCGGGGAAGCCCGCCGAGCACCGGGCGGGGAGCAGGGCCTGCACGGGGGCGATAGCCCCCAAACGTGTAGGCTCCAAGGCGGCCGGACGGACCCCGGCCGCCGTTGCTCCCACTAAGGACCCGGTAAATGCAGCCAAGTGATGGCCATTCACCGGGTCCTCCAGGCGAATATCAACCACTGCGCCGGTGCGCAGGACCTCCTCCTGCAATCCATGGCGCAGTGGTCGATAGACGTCGCAGTGGTCGCTGAGCCGTACTACGTCCCCCCCAGTGATAACTGGGCAGAGGACGTGGACGGCTTGGTGGCCATAATAACTAAAAGAGGGGCAGAGGGCATACTGCCCCCTCCCACCTTGTCGAGGGGTCGAGGCTTTGTGGCGGTCCGCTGGGGAGAGATATGCCTAATTGGGGTGTATTTCTCCCCAAACAGGACTCTCGCCGAGTTCGAAGCGTTCCTGGACCAGATAGGGGCCCTCATTGGGCAGACCCTACCGTGTCCGGCGCTCGTCGTGGGGGACCTCAACGCCAAATCGGTGGCTTGGGGTTGTCCCGCGACGGACACTCGGGGAGATCTCCTAGCGGAGTGGGCGGCGGCTGCCGGCCTCTGGGTGCTGAACCAGGGGTCGGCCAACACCTGCGTGCGCTGGCAGGGGGGGTCCATCGTGGACGTTTCGTTCACGACCCCCGCCGTCGCACGGCGTGTCCGTGATTGGAGGGTTCTGGAGGATGTGGAGACGTTGTCGGACCACTTATACATCCGATTCGACGTCTCCACATCCACAGAACGCGCGGACACGCGCCGTCGCCCCGACAGCCGAGCCTCGGCTCGATGGGCCTTGTCAAGCCTAAATCGCGAAGCGGTGGAGATTGCTTCCATTGTCCAGGCCTGGGTAACACCTTCCAGGCCTGTGGAGGTCGAGGTCGAGAGTGAGTGGTTCCGGGACGCGCTGTCGCAGATCTGCGACGCCAGCATGTCCCGGGCCAAACTTCGACCTCCGAAGCGTCAGGTGTACTGGTGGTCTCAGGGGATCGGAGAAATCCGGTCCCGGTGTGTGGCGGCGAGACGTCAGTACACCCGGGCCCGCCGTAGGCGGGTCCGCGACGCCGACTTGGAAGCCCAGCTGTACGGTGCCTATCGAGAGGCTAAGAAGGCCCTACAGCTCTCCATCGCCGACGCGAAGGCTAGTGCCAGAGCGGAGCTCCTCGAGACTCTGAACCGTGATCCATGGGGGAGGCCGTATAAGATGGTCAGGGGCAAACTTCGCCCCTGGTCGCCCCCCCTGACGGCGAGTCTCGAGCCTCGACTGCTGGAGGAGGTTGTTTCGTCGCTGTTTCCGATCGGGACGGAACACCTCCCTCCAGCGATGGCGCCCCCACGACGTCACGCCGACGTCGTGGATGCGAGCGCGGAAGTTGAGGTCCCTCCGGTAACGGAGGGAGAGCTAGGCGCGGCCGTGTTGAGGATGAAATCCAAAAACACGGCTCCGGGACCCGACGGAGTCCCGGGACGCGTTCTGGCTCTGGCATTGGAGGCCCTCGGGGGGAGATTCCGCGGTCTACTGGACGCCTGTCTGAAGTCCGGCCGTTTTCCGGTTATCTGGAAAACCGGCCGGCTCGTCCTGATCAGGAAGGACGGGCGTCCCGCGGAATCCCCCTCAGCCTACCGTCCGATCGTGCTACTGGACGAGGTCGACAAGCTCTTCGAGCGCATTATATGCTGTCGCCTCGTCAAGCACCTCCGAGACGTGGGCCCCGACTTGTCCGAACATCAGTTCGGATTCCGAGAGGGAAGGTCGACCGTGGATGCGGTCGGCCGTATCAAGGCCCTCTCGGAAGAGGCGGCCGCCCAGGGCGGGGTGTTACTGGCGGTGTCGCTCGACATTGCAAACGCCTTCAACACCCTTCCCTGGGCCTGCATTATGGAGGCACTCCGCTATCATAACGTGCCTCCATACCTGCGCCTCATAGTCGGGGCCTACCTCTCGCAGAGATACGTTGAGTATCCGGTCCGGGACGGTACGCTGGCAAGGTGGGAAACGTCGTGCGGTGTTCCACAGGGTTCGGTCCTGGGCCCTCTCCTGTGGAACATCGGTTACGACTGGGTGCTGCGGGGCGCGCTCCTTCCCGGAGCAGAGGTCACCTGTTATGCGGACGATACGCTGGTGACCTCCCGGGGGAGCTCGTACCGAGAAGCGGCACGCCTCGCCACTGTGTCAGTAGCACAGGTGGTGAGGCGCATAAGGATGCTTGGCCTGGAGGTGGCCCTACACAAGTCCGAGGCGGTGTGCTTCCACCGCGCCCGGAAGGGGCCGCCTCCCGGCGCGAGCATCCAAGTTGGTGGCACTCGGATCGAGGTCAAGCCCGAGATGAGGTATCTCGGCCTCGTCCTCGACCCGCGCTGGAGTTTCCGCGGACACTTCGCCCGCCTGGCCCCCCGATTGGTCGCGGCATCGGCTGCCCTAAGGCGGCTGATGCCAAACATCGGAGGGCCTGAGTCGGCAAGCCGCCGCCTCTACATGGGGGTGGTGCGGTCGATGGCCCTTTACGGGGCCCCGGTCTGGGCGGAGACCCTGACGGCCCGTAATATCGCCCTCTTGAGGAAACCTCAGAGGGTGATGGCCGTCAGCGTCATACGCGGATACCGCACCATTTCCTTCGAGGCGGCGTGCGTAATGGCGGGCACACCTCCCTGGGACCTGGAGGCGAGGGCCCAGGCGTCACTGTACAAGTGGCGCAAGGGCCTCCTCCTCCGGGGCGAGCATCCTGCTCCCAGGGAGGTGGAAGTGCGGAAACTCCAGGCTCGACAGTCCGTGTTGGGGATCTGGGGGGAAAGGCTGGCCTCGCCAGGGGCCGGCCACCGGACTGTCGAGGCGCTCCGCCCAGTAATAAAGGACTGGACGGAGCGCATGCGGGGCTCGCTTACCTTCCGGGCGGTGCAGGTTCTCTCGGGGCATGGCTGCTTCGGGAGATACCTGCACCGGATCGCCGGACGGGAAGCGACCGACGAGTGCCACCACTGTGGCTGCCACGAGGACACGGCGCAGCACACCCTTGAGGAATGCCCAGCCTGGGCAGGGGAGCGCCGCGACCTCGTCGCAGCGGTAGGGGACGATCTCTCCTTGCCGGCCATAGTCAAGGCTATGGTCGGCGACGAGAGGTCGTGGAAAGCGGTCCTATCCTTCTGCGAGAGCGTGATCTCGCGGAAGGAGGCGGCGGAGAGAGAGAGGGAGGCCGATCCCTCCTCTCATCCCATCCGCCGCAGACGCACTGGGACCCGGAGAAGGGCGTATGCCCACCTTCTCCCCCCTACCTAGCGAGGCTGGGTGGTGACTCGGGGGAGTCACCACCCACACGCAAGCCTCGCGAGAAGGCGCGCGTGGTGTTCCCACGCGCCTTCTTGAGGTGGTTGGACCAGGAGATTCCTCCCTGCTCCAGCCCAGAGGTGGGCCCGCCGCCGCTGTTGCCCTGGCGGCGGGCACCGCGCTGGCGTGGCTGCGGACGAATACCGAGTTGGTACCCGTGGCCACGCCGAAAACGGTGCGCCCGAAGGAACACCCAGGAGTTTTTAGTCGGTAGGCCGGCACCTTCTGTGCCGGAGTCCGACATAATCCGCCCCCCTCCCCCGAGGAGGGCGGATAAGCATGAGCGTTTCTCCTGGTAAAAAAAAAAAAAAAAAAAAGGTGAGCATAATATGCTTTAACTATAGACACACTTAATGAGTATTGCATACAGTTACCATACATATTGTAGAGTCTATCTAGGTGAGCATAATATGCTGTAATTGTCGACACAGTTATGAATATTGCATGCAGTTACCATACATATTGTAGAGTCTATCTAGGTGAGCATAATATGCTTTAATTATAGACACACTTATGAGTATTGCATACAGTTACCATACATATTGTAGAGTCTATCTAGGTGAGCATAATATGCTGTAATTGTCGACACAGTTATGAATATTGCATGCAGTTACCATACATATTATAATATGCTTTAATTATAGACACACTTATGAGTATTGCATACAGTTACCATACATATTATAGAGTCTATCTAGGTGAGCATAATATGCTTTAATTGTCGACACAGTTATGAATATTGCATACAGTTACCATACATATTGTAGAGTCTATCTAGGTGAGCATAATATGCTTTAATTATAGACACACTTATGATATTGCATACAGTTACCACAAATAATTGTAGAGCACATGTTTATTGTACACATATTATTGCACACAGATATTATATCATCGACCACATATCACTTTACACATTAATAAGTGGACATGTGTCGGTAGTGTTATAATTATAATTACGTATATCGCTGTATGAAATGTTAATTCTTTTATTAAATTGTTATTAGTCTTTAATTGGTAGATATGGCAAAACGTGTTTATCGTCAGATGTAAATGGCATCAAGTTGGCACCGATAAAGTTAGTCTGTAAGTATACATAACTATATCCTAGTTACTACTATATCCTAGTTATTACTAGTTAAGACTAGGATACCTATTACCATCGATATTGTAGTTTTTAATTTGTAGATGGGCATAACATAACCTTATTTTACACACGCAAATTCTCACAATAACACATTATTGCACAAAAAAGAAAGCGAAAATATACATATTATATAGAATTATATTGCACACCTACAGATATAGCTATATGCAATATAATAAATAAGTAACAAAAACCCTATTGGACTTTCAAAAGACTTAGCATAAATTTTTGTCACACACAATTCCTTATTCGTTAGTGATTCACAAAAAATATATCTCTCCATAATAATCAAGTTTTGTATGGGGAAATCTAAATTTTTTTCGTGAACTTCCAAAGTCATTGAACAAACGTAGTTTGCTTTCTTGGATTAGTTAGTAAATTATGTACCATCGATTGTCATTGATCACACATTTTACAATAGTGGGCCTCGCACATCTACATTTTAATATTATAATTTTTCATAAAAATAATATAACACGTATTAGATTTTTTTAAATCCAGAACTAAAATAAAAAATTGTTTCACCACAAAGTTCTCCAAATATAGGTAGACTTACTTATTTACAAATTCAAATCTATCGCTTTGTATTAGTAGTTGGTATTAGTGTATTCATATTTATTGTATTTACGTTACAGTAACCACACGAAGTAACTGATAATTTTTGTGTATAATTTTTTTAGTTAGGTACCGCGTCGGGTTCTAGAGCTCCGTGACCGCACTTCTTTGTTTATTTGTAAAATAAACTACCATCAAGTATATCGGTGAGTTTTTTTAGAAGAATAATACATGATATTGGCGTAAGTAGTTCTTTTTTTTTTCAAAACCATCATCCAATGAAGCATTGTGTCACTTGACGGTCGCCTTTGTAGCGGTCAATATAATTGGAGAAAATAATGAGTTCCAAATAAATTTCGCATGATAGGAACCCAAGGACTCCCGCCAGTCGCATATCAATCTCCGGCTGGCGCAAGCGTCGATGATGGTTTTGAAAAATAATTTCAGTTATGTACCTAATATGCTCTAGTTTTTCCTTACGGTAAAAAACTCCTTTGACTACCTTTTGTAATACCTTGATGAAAAACGGGGTGCTGGATGGCGTTTTTTGGTCCGGTTGTATCTCAATAATGCGTTGTAGTAGTACTTAGTAGTTGCAGACTCTATACACAAAAAATTTATATGCAAGAATGTGTCACTGACTATACCTACTTATCTATTATGTATGAAATGCTTTGTAACCCAAAGATTGCCTGGAAAGCTTAGTGCCTAATCAGACAAGAGATACCTTTTAATAATAAGGCTGCCCAAATTGTATCGTTTTGTATTTTTTTTCTTTTCTAACAATAATGTTTAGTTAAGTTACTTAATAAAGTGTAAGTACTTATTTTGGTTGTAGATGCACAGACCACATACCACACCTACAATACCAAATCAATATTCTCTTAACATTTTGAACCTCTTCGAACTCCTAAAGCAACAGAAAGTATTGATACAGTTATCAATGCTACGATCTCGAGCGAGATATATTATGGAGCTACAACTGGTCCCCATTTGGGTGACGTTTGAAACGCACGTGTGCCGAACATAGTCTTCCAACAACTATTAAATGAAGCACCGGCAAACGATTGTAGACCGTCGCTTATGTATCGAGGAATCAATTTCCAAACCATCACAATCTGTTTAGGACATTATTCGGATAGGAATTATGTTTCGGCTTTAAAAAAGTGATATCTACAGGAGAAGGTTAATATGCAAAACCTTATTCGACGAGCGTTGATAGATTATATTTGAGAAAAGTAGGTGGTTGATAAGCTGTTTTGTGTACGCGTTGGTTTCATTGGTATGGCGAGCTGCGAGGAGCGGCGTCGATGTGTCTGTAGGTCGGAGTCTGATTAGCTCATATTATGAGCGGCGGCCGTTTGTCTGTCCATCCAACAGATATTTTAACCAAACGTTCGACTCTGTTTGACTTTACAAAATAGGAATGAATGCCACTCGATAAGTGAATATACTTAGCAGCCACAGACATGGCGTAGCTATCTACTTATCTACCTATATATATTAATTCTGTGTATATACTGTAATGGTATACATCGAATCTCTCAAATTAATTCATTACCTGTGATAATTTCATTGCTTGTACCCATACGTATTCATACTAAGTAGTAGTAGAGTCGATTGTTGACTTCATTATTAACGTGGTCTAATAAGTACTTAATGTAGTAGTTACATTCCTATCCGACTTGATTTGATTATTAGGTAGGTACCCACTATAGTAAGAGGAGTGTACCCTCCTAAAAAGTAAAAAGGAATTTTACACGACAATTGCTAATATCTGTCCTGTCTTTTTTAACATTATGTAAGTCAGCAGAGACAGAGATCATAATACAGGTACGGTCAACAAAAAAGTGGTCTACCCTATGGTTGGGTGGTCTACATTTGCACGTGTTGCATGAAACGTTAAGAGTTTATTCTCAATTTGAATTTTTTTCTTAAATCAAAATAGATTGTAAGAACTATTAACTATAGCATAATAACAACACGTCATTATTGTCTCTCTTTCAGTATGAGCAACTAATTCGAAGACTAAACCTTAGTGATATTTTCTTTGGCTAGGGAGTTTTCTCAAAAGTGAAGGACCATTTCTTTCGGCGAGCGTAGCGTACGAAATAATTATAGAAAAAAAAATTCTACTAGGTATAGGTACTTGCATTGTATCTTCATACATAATATCTTAGTCGACGCGCATCTAACGTAACTTTGTTAAACTGAAATTATGTTTTCATTTCCACAAGATATTGACACTACAGTCAACTAGGTGTTTAATTTTTAACCACCCACGCAAAAAGAGAGGTTTGGTTTGAAGCCTACGACTGTCTGTAATAAATATCATAGCGCCAAAACAGCTGAGCCTATTTTTAAACGGGTTTTTATTTTCGGAATCAGATTTTTGCGAGATTGTTCTTAGCCATGTTTCATTCAAAGATATTTAGCTTTTGACACAGTTGGTTCTGGTCAGATATTTGGATGATATAATCATTGACTCTCTGAATTTTCTAAATTGGCAATTAACCCTACAATCTTGTGGCGCCCCACTGTGCGGCGTCACGTGTTTAGTTGTGCCTAATGTTTGTAAACAATTTTGATGTCTTGAGGACCACCTTGTCCAAACAACGTCTTTTGAGCGGCGTTATGAAGAGCATAATATTACTGCCGAGGACCTTTGTGAAAGTATTTCTCTGTTAGTAATAAATAATAATAAAAAAAAATGACAAATGTAACGTGATCTCGCGCTTAATGGGTTCATTATTATCACATCAATATATAAACACTTCGATGGGAACAGAATAGCATAGCATGGTTCAACAGGAAACACGGCCTCATCCTTTCTCAGGCCCTACCCGGCCACGGTGTCTTCACTACCCACCTTACGCAGATAAGGAAGGCAGACTCAACTTCTGCAACGAAGAGGACAACCCAGAACATATTTTGTTTAAATATCCGGAATTCGAAGATGGCTGGCAGGCGTATCTCTCCATAACGTGATTGACCAAATGCTGAGCAGTGAAGATAAGTGGGAGAGAGTTGCCGCATTCATCCGAGAGTCATGTAGTCACAAGAGAAACGAAAACGGCAGGAGGAGCCATATGGTAGCTGTATACAATTTAAAATACAAAACAATAGTACCTAACACAGCCAGTGGCGGATTAAAAGTATCTGGATGCCAATCATGTAGACTCCATTGCTTGAATTCGAAGTTAGAAATTAGAAAATAAAACAAAGTTCATGAAATTGCGCAGGCGCTCCAGCACGTGCTAGTAATGCTTATTCGTTAATCCCCTACTTTACAAAGCATTGCATACAGTAAAAGTTCTCAACCAAATAATACCTACATCCGCGCTCCTGACACACAGAATATTATAAACTTTATCAGCTAAATATCACATAAATCAATCGATAGGTAACTTTGCAATACTTCTAGCACTAGGTGTGTGTCACATTTCAACGTTATTTTGCTATAGGGAGTATACTATGAATTGCACATTAAAACATTCTATGCGCGACCACATTAGACTGTTAACTCTGCATAATGTTTAATCTCGAAAGTCAAATCTCAAATCTTAGTGGCTGGCAGGCAGTGTCCAGCTGGTTCGGCGGACAAGGGAAGACGTTTTATCCGGTCGCTCTGGCATCCGGTTTGTTTGTACTTGCTGCCGTCATCTCACCTGTTATACGCGCGTCGTTCGCACCGCTCTGCGCTCGTTCGCGTTCGCCTCCTTCGCAACCAAGTATAGCTTTCTACCTTTTGAAATATCTCGTTATTTACATAAAAATATAGATTTATGTAAATATTTGAAACACGCTAAATCCAATTTATCTTGCAAGTTACCTAAACACGGTAACTAAATCCACCATCTATACCTACTTACTCTACATTTTACTTTCCAATATTTTCGTGATTAATTATTATCTATTCTTAAATCTGATCTTTAATTTTTCATCTTTCCCTCAATTATTGTTTACAGACCACTAGAGTTCTTGGTTTATCATATTGGTAGTAAAATGAAGGTGCACGCTTCGCATGGCGCATGGCGCCCGTCACACTCCGCCTGTCAATGATTATCACGATACGTAATGCTAGAATACACAAAGTGGAACTCAGCTATTTTGATAATGACAAAAAATTGTGCTAAAATATTAAAGAAAAATATTAGTGCCACATTTAATGAGATATTCAATATTTTAAGTGAGCATTCTGGCGTCACGTGTTACTGGAATCGTCATTCTAATCGCAGATACTGGCTTTACCTATGATTACAAAAAGTTCGTCGGCTGCGCTGCGCTTTTCGCAAAGACATCCAAATAACTTCGTTGTTTTTGAAGAACTATGGGACTTGTAGTTATATTTAGGTGGCACAAGTTATATTTCGAAATAAATAAAAAAATGTTTTGTGCCCCCAAGTCTTTATTTTCAGGATTTTATAATTTGTAGCTTCCTGAGAACAGAAATAATTTTGACGGACAGCAAAGTGAACCTTTATGGGTCCGATTTAGGTCCGAAAACCAGCCTGCCATTTCTCAGATATTGTTTTCTAAAGTCTGTTAATAGAAATTTGCGTGACTGAACTGCTAGCATACCTACTACGGTACGAATCTCAAAAATCGGTTCCCTGGGTCGCTATACTTGTTGCTTTGCAAATCCATTACATCACCGCCAAATATAGTTCAGTAGATAGATACAGTATCACACTTGATTGAGTGACATGTTATGGTAACTGGCAGATAATTATTTGTTTGCAATACAATAACTCAAATAGTTTGTAATTTATGGACAGATAGAATAGGCACCCATGTGACCAGTTCGTTTGCTCGTTGCTTTATTTACACTAATTGTATATTATTCGTTATTGCTCGATGGAAAATAAGATAAGCAGCCAATAGATTGCGCTTGATGTATTAGTGTTATTTTATTACTCGTATTATTCATTCGGTTGATTTGCTATCTCATACTTATCCATAGGCGCCTACGTGCGACAGCACGCGTCGGCAACTGTTTATTTTATCCTGTGTTATGTATACTTATAATCGTACCTAAATGACGTAGGTATTACCTACATAACGCATGTCGTTGTAACGAATTTTTAAATGTGTAAATGTGGTGTCAGAGCCCTAGATGCAGTTTTATTCCATGGTTACCGTGACCCTTTAGGAACTGAGGTATGCAGTGATCGATGTCCATGAACCCTTTATTAAGTCGATCCTTTATATCTGTCAAAAACCTGTATAATTGCCTCCCTTTTTCCGAAAGTCCCACCAGGCCTGCCATTCGACCATAATATGGTTCTCCATTTCAGCACAAATCTCTTAAAACAGAAGAGACACATGAGACATGGCGCCTATGCTATGGTCGGTCCACGTGAGACCGCGGGAACGAAAGTAATTGGGGGCACGCGTTTGGATCTCTTAAGTTATTGCACAAACTACGAATACTAGAAGACCTTCTGTACTGGTGATTTGGTAGGCATTCATAGAAATAGCTCTGTCTCTAGAGCAAACGACGGCGCACGGCCACCATTGTAGTCCTCTCCACCCAAGACGGTGCCCCATAGAACAGCGGCCACATGGTAGCCTTGTATGTGTAGAAATTGAGTCCCCATCCCCATGTCGCCTTGGAGACCCTAGAGCATGCGTAGACTTTGGCGCGTTCGCCAATACACGGTATTCAATGAAAGCTAAATTTCTCTCCAGGATGAGACCAAGGTAGGTGACATGGGATTTGGTCTTGATTTGGATGCCTTTGAAGCGGGTAGAGTGGTAATGTGAAGTCACCCTTGAGTAGCAGTTGCAGAGTGCATAAATACAGTGGAGTAAACCGATCGGCAAATGGTGAGTACAAGTTGCCTTTGAATGGACACGTGTAAACTAGGCAATCGCCACTGTACTTGCACTTCGCCTCTGTACTGAACACCGTCCCCGTGTAAATTGGGCATAGGTCTGAACTAATTTTCACAGAAAATGTTGGACGCTCCCTCAAGTTGATAGTTAAAATAGCATTGCAATTTGCGTGCATTTATTGGAACCGCGTGCTTTTGTTACTAGGTACATGACTTTCCACCACGTTATATTGTGGTCAAGTGAATCTCCAATCCATACAAAAAAGAAAATTTTAGCAGATCTATTTTTAAAAGACGGGTGTTATGTGTAAGTATGTGTCTTTGTCTGGATATGTCTCATAATGTTTGGTCCGATTTGAAAGCGGTTTATTTTATAACTAAGATCAAGCTAGGGGGATAGGCTCTAAGCCATGTTTGATGAAAATCTGTTCAGCCGTTTCGAAGATATTTAAGTGTTAAGTACTTCGCGGGTTTTCTAAATTTAAATTTTTGTTATTTCAATTGATTAATGTTTATACGTTTGTAAGTTAATAGCATAACAGCTGGCCGCTGCTGAATGCAAACGGCATGGGTCTGTCCCAAATGAATATCCTTAAGGCCTACGTTAAGTCAGCAGTGGACAGGATACAGGCTGAAATAATGATGATGAAGTCAGCATTCTATTCTCCTTAGCGAAACACAAACCAAATACAAGAGGCTACATATTATATTATACTTATCAAACTCGTCGTAATATTCCGAAAATATCTACGAGATGCTTTTACACAGTAGGCCATACCCAACAGATCGCTTAAGGTACCTACACTCTACATTACAACATTCAGTTTCAACAGTCTGAGTTTGTCAACAAACTAGTGAGACCAGACAGACAGATCAGACTCCCAACTTGAGTCAGCAGTGCATTAATGTGGTGACCTAGATTAGACATGCACCAAACATGAGTTAGGTGTGGTATCTACCTACCTCCCTTTGAATTAATCGTTTTGTAGTACATATTAGTAGCAGATATTGAGATAAAATCATTAGAAAACGTACGAGCATGATGTCAGAGTCATTGCTCGATAGTATCACTTACAAAGTTATTACGAGCCGATCCAGTCACGCACGCACACTTAAATTACAAATGTTACAATACAGCGCAAATAATGCAATGGTAACGGCATCACGCGCGCCGTGCGTTGAACGTCGTTTTGCATGCACCGCTGAATATAGCCACAGATAGCTAGGCTTGAGGGGTGTTATTTTAACATCATTCGATCGTGGACCATTACTCAGAAATACTAACCTACTATTTCTTATTCTGTGCCTAAGGGATATGTGGATGGATATAGCATTGTCATCCATTGGGACTCCATACAAATTTCAAAATTTTCTACATGATTAAACCGATTCTAATGAAATTTATACACATAAACACACAACTGGGCACCTATACAACTATGCCATATATACTATGCCAAAAAGGGGTTATTAGTTAGTTATCTATCACGAACGGAATACATTTCCACACTCCAACTTTCCCATACTGTATGTACGTTGATCGGTCACTTTTGTCTTCGGAATAAAAATGTTGAACCAAGCAATGTGTTCTACTCACGGTACCGAAAACAGGGGGTCGGCTTAGCACCCCCTTTCCGACTAACCTTGTATAAAACATCTCTAAAACACAAACAGACTTGAAACTAAACTAACTCAACAAATAGAGAGAGTTTCAGTTCTCCGAATATTAGAAAAATGCAATTATATTTTTTCAGATATTTCGAGACTGTTCTCTGCTAAGTAAAAACTCTGCAGTATGTTTCCGTTTATACGTAAAAAGATTCAATAAAATAGGTTTATTCATTTAAAATATTTTAACTTGAAATTTTGTATGGCAGGAAGCCCAGAGGAAGCCGTGAGGCGCAAACATTTCCTATACCTACACTTTATGGTGAGGTGTGAGGCACTAATGAACTACTCAATGAGTTCCTTTGTTATCTCTGTCTATACTAAAGATTAAGTACAGATAATTCCTACTTACAATATTACGATAAAGTATAAACAGAAGATCTGGAGTCAACGCTGCTAATTTATTACAGATGCAGGTTACGCAGGGTTAACACATATAAAGATTTATGTATTTTTAGACTTCGAAGCTGTCAGGATTTTACTTAGTATTTATAAAAATATTGATTACCTATCTACTAGCTTTTGCGTGCGGCTTCTCCCGCGTGGTTAAACTTTATCTCCCGTAATTCAGTATTCAGTATTCAGTACGTTTATTGCAGTATCACAAATATAGTAAGTACATGCTTACGAGTAAAACTAGGTCTTAAATAAATATTTGTGACGCCCCGTTGGGGCATGGCAATATTATCTTACATTAGGAGAGGGCCTGACTTTATTATTTTTCTATACTTAACTATAGTTATTATCACAGTTATATAATTATATAATAATTACTTAGACTATAGAAATAACAATTAGCGGCTATGTCTTGATAGGTAAATATTAGTATTTACCTAATAATAATTGGGTAACCATATCAAATCAAATCAAAATTTGGGTTACAATTATATTATATTGAACATCGCCGATCGGTCTATGTTCATGCTTGCTTATTATCCAGATAGTCAGAAATTTTATAATAGCCTTTGGTAAATAATGTCTGTTTTATGATGGTTTTGAATTTATTTAAAGGTAAATGTTCACTGGAACCTTATTATAAAAGCGTATACATTGCCCCTTAAATGACTTAGTGACTTTATGTAAACGGCTGGCATGAACAGCAAGTTTATTTTTATATCTGGTATTAACATTATGTATATCACTATTTTTCTTAAACGATTCCTTATTTTTTCTTACATACATTAAGTTTTCGTAAATATATTGCGATGCTAATGTTAATATACACTCTCTAACCGCTTATAGGGTTGGCTGGAAGAGATCTCTCTTAGAGATAAGCTCACCTTTGTATCTTTGTATCTGACAATTGTATCTTTTGTGTTTATTTGCAATAAAGAATAAAGAAAGAATATTCCTAAGAGACACTCTGGGGCCCAGTTTGTACATCGCGCGAACCGCTCGTTTCTGTAGACCAAAGATACAATGTATATCCGCGGCATTTCCCCACAACAGAATGCCGTAGGTCATTATTCTATGGAAATAACTGAAATAAACCAGCCTTGCGGTATCCACATCGGTTAAATAACGTATTTTTTTAATCGCCAACACTGCAGAACTGAGGCGCTTCGCTACCTTATCGATATGTGGAAACCACTGCAGTCCTTTATGCAATGTAATACCTAGGAATAAAGTATAAAATTTTGCCTTCGCTACAGTACAAACACGTTTAAATATTTTTGAATAATTTCGAACATAATCAACAAAACCCGGATTAGTATTATATGTTCTTTCGTTATAAAGTTCATATAACTTTCGGCGACTTCTGTGAATTCCCACAGTCGCCTAATCAGTGAACATCAGACAACTGTTTATTTATATACTTTTTGCTTTGAAAACATTCTCGCACTCATTTCTTACCAATGTGAACAATGAATTATACATCTCATCGGGATTGTCACAAATAATATGTGTCAATTTATATAATATTTCTATAAAATTATTTCGAAATTGGTCTAGCCGATCGTCATTTACAGGTACACATGTAATATGTTTTTTCAATGTCTTGCTAAAGGGGATGTATATCAGGATGTATATTCCCCCTCATGCAGGCATGAGGGGGAAAATAATATTCAAATATTTAATGCCACCGTTTTTTTGGATATCGCAGGAACCATTTCTTCTACATTAGACGTTGCTCTAAGAGCTAAATTGGATTGTCAGTCTTACTATCCTTCTATGGTGTTGTTTATTCCTGTATCATTATGTATCATTTTTCCTAATTTCTGCGCATTCTTCCAAACCGCTTATGAAGTGTGTAGGTCCATCAATAATCTATAAGTGTGGTAGTTCTATTATAGATAATAAACCATCATGACTGTACATTATTATTATCAGTTGGTGCACGAGGATCTGGTCATACCCCGTGCTTCACCCAGGTGGAGATCCTAGGTGAAGCATGGGTCTGGCCCCATTTTATCTCTGTATCAAACCAAATTACAGCAGCATCGAAACAAGCTATCAAATAAATGCTAAGAAATCAAGTTTTTACTTTTCTTTATAAAAAAACAAAACAATTACTTAGATAGGTTACGAGGTAGGTAGGATACGAGTACAGGTACTCGTTGAACCGGAACATGTCGCTGTAAACTCGATTGCATGTAAAAAGTTATAATGTATTGCCTTTTTGTACAATAAAGCGTTTACAAACAAACAAACAAATCCCTTATACATTGAAAATGGTCTGGAGATCAAGAGCAGATTGGAGGAATGGCGACAAAGACTGGAAGGTTTTGGTGTGAAAGTGAGCAAAACGGAATACATGTTTTGCGACTTCGGCGGTACCTCCAGTCCTCTGTCCATAACTCTTGCCGGAAAATCGTTACCAAGCTGTGCTAACTTCCGGTACCTTGGGTCACTCGTACAAGGGGATGGTGAGATCGATCAGGACGTCACAAATCGGATCAACGCGGGTTGGGTGAAATGGCGAGAGGTCACCGGTTCAATATGTGACTCACGGATGCCCCTTAGGTTAAAGTGCAATCAGGTTATAAATCCGTAATAAGACCTGTCGTAATGTATGGATCAGAGTGTTAGTTGGGCCATGAAGAAAACGGATGAAAGAAAATTGAATGCAGCAGAGATGAGAATGTTGAGATAGATGAGACGAGTGACGAGGATGGATAAAATAAGGAATGGTATGCAAGAGGGAGTTTAATGTGCCAGAAAAATTGAAAGCAAACCGTTTGGCTTGGTATGGACATGTTATGAACAGGGATAAAACGCATGTTACTAAGAGAGTGATGAATATGGATGTCGATGGTTGTAAAGGAAGAGGGAGACCACAGAAAAGATGGAAAGATTGTGTGAAGTGTGATATGAACGAAAAGGACGTGAATGATGAGGTAACGGCTGATAGAGGAAGAAGAAGAAAGGACGTACTGCGCCGACCCCAAATTGAGACCAGTATTGCAAGCACCAGCTATACCTAATTCAGCCGTTTAGGCGCTGCAATACCACAGACAGACATAGGCCTTATAACATCCTTCTTTTTGCGTCGGGGGTTTAAAAGGGTCACTCATCTAATGAATAAACCGTTTTGTGGGGTTACACTATACCTACGCCAGCGGTGAACAGCTTTTGATTCTATTGCAGGAGAAAATACCTTTCTGATTCGAAATCTACTAGGTACGACATGGAAACGTTGGACATGAAGGAAGGAGGCCACACTCCGTTAGGGTCCACTACAGCCTACGCACCTAGCTTAAGTAACTTAGGTACTTAGTGTAATTGTATTGCAAGAGTTGTGCAATTATCGGCGCGAGCGCAGGCGTCCGCATCGTGTGTCAGCCGGTGGCGCCTAGCCAGCGGACCACGGCCGTGCTATGTAATCAGCTATATTTGGCACATATACTCTGGCCATTATAGATAATAATGGCCAGAGTGCTACACGCTCTTTGATGGTCGTCTCTATTGTAACTAAAGTTAGCTAAAGCTAAAGTCTAATAACAGCGTTCGAATACGAACTTGTATAATCTATGCTAGTCCATCTGCTAGCTTTCACTCTCTATGTATACGTACTTAATCCGTTTATAAATATTTCAGTCGACATAACTAGTATAGGTAGATTCAGATTCGTTTGTTTTCTAACGTCCTTCACATCAACTTGATATCTTATCTATCAGATACAATCGTATCATATTCTTTATTACCTACTAGCTAATAAATTGTTTGTGCAATTTTCAAGTAAATTTTTATGATGAAACGTAGAAGCTGCTGTGTAGTAAGCTGTGTCATCGAGGGACCTCACAGGCGGATGTAGATAACATTTCGCTGTGTTGACATCACTGTAACTGTAGAAGTAACGAACACAATGTTTTGTAAACTTACTAGGTAGGTACTTAAACGTGGGAATGTTTCTTCCTACATAGCGCAGTGTTTTACTTACGTATAGGTGCATAAATTATGACTTATTAAATAATGATTTAATAGTCATGGTCGTCATGTGCGCTCAAACTCTGGCCGGTTTTCCCATTTTAATCGCTAGAAAATAATTTACTTAAAAAGCCTTCACTTGAGTAATCTGCGTTGACTCAATTTTTGAATCATTCGAGACTAGTCACGAATAAATGTTTTGAAAATTAGTAAAATTTCGAGTTCTGGTTCGACTATGGCCTATATTAAAGATGAGGTGAGTGCCATTCTGTAGATTCGGTAGAGTGTGGGCCATTCGATTTTGTATCAAGCGAGGACCCCAAACTTTGTATTGTATAACTAACTGCCAATTCCATCTCGAAAAAAAAAATATTTATGAGCGTGGCCCACATGTTATGTATGAGCTATACCCTCTCCTAGTAGTAACTGGGGGCAGATCGCGCTAAGTTTGAACGATAATACCAAAGCTAAACCCCAACCAAAAACATGTTTCGCGCTAATCATTTGAACGGAAATTAAATTAAGTAATTTTTTTTAATACTCTTGATTAGCTCTAAACATTTTAGGTTTGGTTTTACTTTGGTAGCGTCAACGATATTACCGTTCACAAAAAATAGCGCCATATCATTTTTTTACTTCAGCTAAACCAAAATCAAAAACGTTCCGTTCGAAAAATAGAGCGATTGGTTCCCAGGAAGCGGTGCTCCAGCAGTGGAGCGTTATGGCTGACTATACATCTCGTTTCAAGATCCTACTATCTCCATTCGATAAAATAATTTACCTACTTTGAAATTAAGGTTTTTTTGAAATATCGCTCCGATTTTGTCGCTTTTTCTCCAACTGGTTCTTGCTTGCGACCTACCTACGCGTCCAGTAACACAGTGAAGGTGGTATGGTGTTGGTGGCCGGGGCCAGTGAGAGGAAACCTGTTTGGTGAGACGAGACGCCCGTGAACAGTCGTGGGCGTCTGCCGCACCTAACATCGACGGAACTTTGGTAGATTAGATAGGTACATGCCGAATCCAACTATACCACCACATGCTAGGTATTGACCAGACCAAACTTGGGCGGAGAACATTAAGTAGGTACCTATATACCTACCTAGGTACTAATGTCTCTTCGGAGAATCTACTTATTAAAGTAGATATGTATAGGTAGGTAGGTACCTACATTGACTGAGTATTGTCTTCTACCACGACGTATAGGTACCTATTTACCACGGTTGCCCAGTGGTACCTACCTAGTACATTATAGGTATGAACCTACGAGCCAACCATACTGAATCTACTTTTCTTTGACTTTGAACTTTAATAGATTAAAAAATATAAGGATGCGGCAAAATCTTTTGCCGACTTTGAAAACAGGTTGTCATTTTGTTAGGACGACGTAGGTAGGTCCATTTATTAAGGTGCCACAAAAAATAAGGTGCCAATAAAGGAACGGAAACCCATTGTTTGAGTGTCAGTCTATATCAGGAATTTCAAGAAAAAAACCGAAGGGTCTCTATAGAGTCCGACGACGACGGTGAGGAATACAATGGAATCTTTTGTGAGCGCAGGCGCCGAACGGTCTGGCGCGGCGCGCGGGCACGAACAGTCGCGCGACGCGCCTCCGCCGCCGCTAAGTCTGGCAAGCCATCAATGTTATGAATCTACCTTACTTATTGGTTGAGCTTTGTCACACGTACGCGGGACACGGCCTTGCATGATCTCAACTCAATTTACAGGTAGATAAGGAAGGACGACTCTTGCCTCTATCTCTATGGGTAGGTAGGTTTTACAATAAACCCGACACACGGTCGTCATCATAGGTAGGTACCTACATAGAAAAGCAACTAAGCGCCCGCACTTTTAAAATATTAAGGGCCTACCTGCTCACAATGGCCTTGGGCACTGGCGCCATTAGTTAAAAAAAAACTATTTCCAGTTAAATAAACAAATTATCGATAATCTGTCTTAACAGGATTGATGCACGATTTCTGAAGTTTAAATAAAACATATTTACTTAGCGGGAAAATATATATATATTAAATACACCAATCATCTAGTTCCAAACTAAACGAAGCTGGATAGGTACTAGATAACGGATGAACATTACTTAAATATTTATAATAAGTACATACATGACTCGCGAATAAATGTTCGTATTCATCACACAAACATTTACGGTATAATACAAATACTCTTTATTGTGCAAAATAATTTACAATAATTTTTGATGATAACAATAGAACACAATTAGGCGGTCTTATCACTAAAAGCGACCACATCCATTTGACCCCTCGCGGGATTCGAACCCGCAACCGTTGGTTTGGCTGACAGGGTCACTAGCCACTACACCAAACGGTCGCCTAATTGATTTCAAATTTTGCTAAATATTAACGTAAAATAAAGTCTGTGTTATAGAGCTTATGAGTAGGTAAGGGTAGTGTCCAAAACCATTATGAGCATGTGATGTACCTACTACATCACATTTTTGGGGGTTCGTATGTTATTGATTGTTTAAAGGTATATAGTTCTTATAAGATTCACGCCAAGGTCCCTTTTCTCAGAAACGGCAGAAGATAACAAATTGAAATCAATATCCAATAATATGGTCTGCGGCCTCATATTACTGTAAAAAGTTCAAGTTTCTAATGTTACGCAATAAAGAATAAAACTACGATAATATTTCAAAGAACTATGCCTATTTCATAGACCTACTAAGGCAGACCCACTCACCATAAACTATAGAGTCCCGGTATAGACTAAAATTTGGCATGAAGGGAGGAAGACGGCGCATCTCTTGCGCTATACGCAGACGACGACGCCGCGTTCATCACCTCCACATTCAATATGTACCACGCACGCGGTAGGATGCAGATTATGTCTACCCACCTGGCTAAGACGCTGGAGTCGTTCAGTCAAGTTAGCCAAGAGCGAAGCTATCGTTGTTGGACGCCAAACGAAATTCCCGGACATGTGGCTTCGGCTGCTCGGCGAAGAGATCGTTTATATTCACAAGTTGAAATACGGTAGGTATAATACGGACTTCTAAGTGTGAAACGACCAAAACGCGTCGAACAAACCAAAGTTGTCGTTGGCCAAACGGATCACGGATCCTTACAATAAGGACGATACTGACATACCCAGGCGCCGCCTGGTATGCACCAGGAACAGCCGCAATCAGCTCCAAACGCAGTAGTCGCTATTATTTTATTATTTTAGAAATATGTACAAGACTTGACACTGTTCCGACCTTACTTATTATGTCCAGTGCTCGTTTAGATCACACACACCACATGAGTCAATGCACCTTTGTGTGTGACGTGTTACTTACTTATGTATTTATATACATACCGCAGAACACCGACATTCCACACTACACATACATGTTTCCTGCCTCTCCTTCCTCTACACAAATAATGGCTAAACGTAGCTTGTAGACATTTCATCATTACAAAAAATCATTTATTTAATAGGAACCTACATAGGAAACACATGTCCTAATAGGTAAATACGTTACCCTTCCACCGTACGACTGAAAACTGCTGTACTTGAACACCAAAGCGCAATATACCTAATTACCTTTGCCTTGGGTGGAGAACGCACGCCTAGTGCCACAATGAAAGCTGCTGTTGACTCATATGAGTCAGACTCGATATTAATCTAAATAAATATTAGAAACTGCACATTACTTGACACAATATTCACATTCTTTGTTAGTTCTGCTGTAGTTAGTGTAGTGTTAGTAGCTGTTTACGTTATTGTTCAGCTAATTGGCTTATTGAGTCAGACCATCACCTTTTACGGCATGTTGTTGAGAATCTAGTCCCCGGTACCCCCACCCAGTTGCGACTTTTCATCCGCTGTTATCATTGAATGTTGCCCGAACGGAAAATGATTTTTTTATTGTGTTTATGTGTACATTAGTGTCCATAACATCTGATGTAACTTCACTAAAGTCAGTTTTATCGTATAGTGCTCTTTTTCTTCCCGGAATAATAAGTCGATTAGATTGGTACTATCGCATCTTAATATTTATAAGTCTAGGTACAAGTATTCTACTTTAAAACTGGCTTTAGTCACAGTACACTTTAGTGAAGTCACGTCATAATCGACACCAGTATCAGTAGTTATCTAATTTACCTACTAATTAAAATGCTCCTAATCCTGCAGCTGTTTTCCAAGCATTGTGAACTAAGCAAGTAGGTACCTAGCAGAATACACTTTAAGTCGTCAGTCAAATCAAGGGAGAAAACCTTTAGAGAAATATGACGAGTGTAGGCCACCGTTAAAACTCGCTCGAAAATGTAATATTTTCTATTGAGCATCAAGATTTACTCCATTATTTTAGACAAGCGTTTTAGATTAACTAAAAAACAAGAACGCATTCCATTGCCCCTCTCTCTGGGCAGCCGGCCCAGCGCGCGGCGGCGGCGGCGGGCGAGTGCGCCCGCTAACTCGTCCACTGCATTCCATAATTTAATAGGATAGATAGGTAGGAGTTTGATCATACTCGATTGCATCTCCTCTTCCGCATGGACATAAAACAAGGCGCATATATTCTAATCTAATGTACCTATCCTATGAAATCAAATATCCTTACCGACTTTAAGGCCTGAGCGAACACCAATAAGCTTAGCGATTAAGGGCAAAACCTTTTTATGCAACGCGAGAGACGAACGTGTTCTGAGGTTGTTGATGTTTAGGATGCGATGATTCTACGAAGTTGCACGAATAGCAGCTTAAAATTTAAGTAATCAGTATCCATCAGGTGAGCTGTTTGCTTGTTTATTATACCATGACAAAAACGTTTTATCTAGCTAGAGAGTCGCCTTAGATAAGACTATATATATAAAGTATTCAAAACATCAACAATTTTAAATACAGTAGGTGCCATCTACAATTCAGCAGGCAAATATATAATTGCCATCGTGCGATAAATGTTGCACGTGGTGCCATCTGACGAACTAATCCCGTATTTACTCTACAGTTGGGCGGGCTACAGGTTTACCGTTTAACGGCAAACACAAATGATTAAAGTAAAATATCCAAACAACGCAATAGATTATTCTTCAGCGTAATTTAGGAAACAGGCATGACTTTAAGTACAATTTAGGATAACTACCGAAACATAGGAAGTTCATGTGGTTGGTTAGGTTAAAACAGACCTAATTACAATCTGCTGAATAAAATGAACGTAAAGGGATGAATTCACTATCACGATAAATAGAACACATTTCACTAAACTAACCGACATAATATTAATAAATTAGGCAACGAATAATTTGTGGATGGAAAAGTAGAAAGCAAAAAGTTTGACTTGGGAACTTTGTTTGGACTAGTTAGGAGATAAACATACTAAGTCCTTACCCTTTCGAGGTGAGCCCCATAAATTGAAGGTCCCGTTTTATGCTTACATAACGATGCGTCGTACGAAATTTTTGTACTACTTAATGAAACCTGATAAAATTTTCTACAACAAAGGCGTATTCCGAAAAACGGCCGATTTTCAAAAATATGTTAAATTCTCTGTAGCACTTTATAACAATACGAATTTGCCAAAATCATTTCTCATTGCTCACGCACACTATTAAAAATAACATAAGCTGGTGGAAGTACAAGTACAGAAGTGGCAAAAGTGACGAGTGATTAAATAATACATTTTTAATATTAATTGTAAAATGTAAATATACATGGAAATTTTTTAATTAGATATGTATCCTGAAATCTACGATCGCAGCTTAGAAAAGTTATGAAGCAAATGTATTACAGAAAACGTAAACACCAAAGTTATAGAGAATTTTATCAGGTTTCATTATGTATTACAACAAATTATCCTACGACTTATCGTTTTAAAAAAAAACCCAAAAAAATAGGATCTTGTTTGTAACCCCCCCCCCCCGGCTCACCTCGGAGGGGTAAGGACTTTTAGTTTATATAATATCCTTAGACATAGACACAACGCCATCTAGTTCCACATTAAGCAACTATAGGCTTGTGTTATGGATACCAGATGGTTGATATAGCTATATATTTCATATAGATATATCGAAAGTTTGTGTGTATGTATGTATCCCAGCTAATGCGAAAGTGTGTATGTATGTATTTTTGTTACCTCTTCACGCCTAAACGGCTGGATGGATTTGGATGAAATTTGGTTGGTACATAGATTAGGACCAGGATTAACATATAGGCAAATTTTTTTTTTAACCGATTTGATGAAATCTTCCACGAGGGCGAAGTCGGGCGGAAAGCTAGTACAGAATACATCAAGAAAATCGCTCTGACCGGCTGCAGTATTAGAAACAAAACTTTGAAATGACGCATTTTACTGGCTTGTCCATGTCCCAGGCTACGTCTGCCAAATTTCAGAGTTACATTATTTAGTGTACTATTACTTATTTAGGGTTGATGTGGTTATCCTTTCTGTATGGTATTCTAATTCCAAAAGAGATATTAAGCAGCCATCTCAATCATGTGTACATAAAAGTGTTAGGAGTAGATGGCTAAGGGTTAGAAAATATTGTGATCTTTACGGAATTCCGTGTCTCTACTGCCTATTACGATCTCTTGCCCTAACTTATAATCTGTAAACATGTTTGCACAAAAATGCCTTTAAAGTCAAAAAAGAAATTAAACTAAGTGAAAATGATATTATTATACAAGTATATTAAACAATCCCCCAGACTTCCTCAAACGCAGAACACAATTTGGCACAGGTCAGTGCAGCAGACAGTGGATAGTTACTAATTGATATTACATCTTCAGAATAATCCACCTCAACCTTCCCATGAGCCATTGCTCCAATAATTAAGACAACGGGCTCGTCTTTAGGAACTAATTCACGACATGTTTGGACCATTTTGGAACTGAATGACATAGTAATTTTCTTTACTCCCACAGGTAAATGTGATGTTACAGGATTCTTAATAACTTTTAGTAGTTTCATAGGTCCATCTGATGCTCTGATAGAAAACTTGTGAAGAAGTTGAACTGCAACAAAATGAACAGGTTCAAATTCCAAAGTTACAATACAAATACACTTTATTACACAAAAAGAAAATATGCATTTTATAAAACATTCCAAAGTCATACATTATGAGGATGTACCTACTTTATATTCACAAATAGTATTTAGAAATATCTAAATACTCTATCTCTCTCTATCTCTGTGTACACCATTCATACTTAATATGTTACCTACTTATCAGTGGAAACAATTTGGTCTATAATCTATCTATAGCTAATCTACTATAATGTTTTATAATGTACTGTTAAGTTTCCCAAATAAAAAATTGATGATTTGCTAAGTATGCACAATGCAATACAATACACAGGTGAGTTCAGTTAGGTAAAAAGACGCCCTGTATTATTGCAGCTGCCGATAGTGTCGCTTAAAATTTTGAAACTTAATGACATACCGCAAGCTAAAAGGAAGTGCTCATAATTCTTAAACTGATCCATATCTTCAAATACATAGATAGGTATTTGATACAATTAGTTATGATATAGATCATAACTAATTGTTCAAAATTATGGTCAATTTTCATTACACCAACAGCAGCCACTGCTGAACATAAGCCTCCCCTAGGGTTTTATAGAGTAACTGGTCGGATAATTGTATTAAAAAGATTTACACACCCATTAATCCAGCAAATCGTTTGAATGTCCTTGGTATTCTAGTCTGCGGATTTATCTCAATGAGAACATTTTGTTCTGTGTGAATGTAAACTTGTAGCAGGCCTGCACGATTTAACGGCGAGTCCATCAACATTAGCAGCGACTGGTGAGTTATGTCGGGTCGACATGAACCAGGATCTCTATCATTCTTGCGTAGAATATTGGCATGGTCATCACAATTAAGTAGTTCAAAACTGTTACCATTCTGAAAAATTTGTTAAGAATTAGCAGTAGTTAAAAAAAATACTGATAAAAAGAACTAACCCACTAACAGCAGCCCAGTAAGAACTGTAGCTATGCGATGTGAAGGGCTTCATTAATTCAAAATTCAGCAGTTTTACCTTCACTGTTTCCAATTGAGCATTTTCTAAAATTACAATAAGGCGTTTTTCTTGCTTTTTAATATGTGAGGTTACTAAATGTTTCGGTATAGGATCGAATTCAAATTCGTCGTCTTTAGTTTCCCGTTTCCTCTTCTTTCCCATTATTATTATTAAAACTCAATACCTATTCAACACACTACAAACTGTACAAACAAAAATAACCAAATAATTACTATACTCTAGAAATAACCTCTCGGTAAACAGGTTTTTTTTAATAATGTTCGCCCTTTGATCGGCAGGCCAAGGAGCATAGCCATACAACCTCTTTATTTTTTTCTTTTCATTCTCTCCTCTAGGAGAAGGCAAAGGGATCTAGCCCATAACAGCCATGTCTTATTTCTCTTATCTCTTCAGTTTGTAAGTCAGTCTCAGTCAAAACAAGTAATTCGTCGTATACTTGGCGTACACAGAGTCTAGTCACGGTCAAGTCATTCTTCGGTAAAGTGGCAGAATGCTTTACAAAAGATTTTGGCGGCTTCTTGTGGGAACCCGAAAGCTCCGTTATCCCTTCACTTGTCTCTTTATTTTATTTTATTTTTTTGTTTCATTCTCTCCTTTAGGAGAAGGCAAAGGGATCTAGCCCATAACAGCCATGTCTTATTTCACTTATTTCTTCAGTTTGTAAGTCAGTCTCAGTCAAAACAAGTAATTCGTCGTATACTTGGCGTATACAGAGTCTAGTCACGGTCAGGTCATTCTTCAGTAAAGTGGCAGAATGCTTTACAAAAGATTTTGGCGGCTTCTTGTGGGAACCCGAAAGCTCCGTTACGCACTTTAATTTACACTTCCCTTCACTTGTACACTATCACTAACGTTTGCTGCACAATATTCTGCCATTATTAAGCTTCAAAAGTTTGCACAAATTATAAGACTTATAAAGAAAAATGCTACTTCACTCGCCGAGTTCCCGCCAAAAAGCCCCTCTTTATTTTATTATCGTTTTATTCACTCCTCTCGGAGTAGGCAAAGGGATCTACGCCCATACAGCCACGTCTTATTTCTTCAGTTTATAAGTCGGTCTCAGTCAAAACAAGTAATTCGTCATATACAGAGTCTAGTCACGGTCAAGTCATTCTTTAGTAAAGTGGCAGAATGCTTTAGTGTGTGAAGGGAAGTGTAAAAAGTGCGTAACGGAGCTTTCGAGTTCCCACAAGAAGCCGCCAAAATCTTTTGTAAAGCATTCTGCCACTTTACTGAAGAATAACTTGACCGTGACTAGACTCTGTGTACGCCAAGTATACGACGAATTACTTGTTTTGACTGAGACTGACTTACAAACTGCAGAAATAAGTTAAATAAGACATGGCTGTTATGGGCTAGATCCCTTTGCCTTCTCCTAGAGGAGAAAATAAAACTAAAAAAAAAAAAAAAAAAAGAATAAAATAAAAAGTTGAAGTTGAACTTGTTATTGTTACGTATTGATCAGTTTTAGTTTTATTTTACTACCTAATAGATTAACTATAGATGTGGTTACAACCCATTAAACCACTTAATTAATTTAGTGTTATATTTAGCTTTTTAGAATATGGCTAACGACAGAGAAGTGTTACGTGAAATTTGGGATGGAAAAGTACCGGTTTGTTTTCAATTAGATCAGGAAGAAATCATGGAAATTCAACAGCCAGATCCTTTTTATGTAATGGTTCCCAGATTGAGTTATTTCCCTCTTGTCACTGATAAGGTTTGTAAACATTAACTGTCCCTCATATCTGAAATAAGATTTTTTACATTGATCTACTGCTGCTCCTCATATAAAATAGATCAGCTCCCGTAACATGACAAGCGCGATAAATATTTATGTCACGCTAGCTAATATTTGTTCTGCTCATTCGCTTGGACGAAATATACAACTATCCCACTCCTACTTAGCCCGCGACACACGATGTCATGCTATGCAGGCTTGTATGGTACTCATCTACCATGCCCCCTACAATCGTTACATATCGCAACCAAATTATTTGTAACCAATTATGTATGTAGAAATATAGAAGGGAGAGAAAAATAGCCAATGATATTCTCCTACAATATTATTCAACATTGAAAGCACTACACAATAATTTACTTTTGAATAGGTATTTAACTCACTTAAGAAATGGAGCTTTCGTCAATGCTCAGCAATCTGGTCACTGAAATAGACAAAAAATTTCATTCAAAATTTTTAAATTTGCATCATGCCATATTTTTATGATATGTATATGAGATTCTGTAGGGAGTGACTTTTAATTTGGCCTCAGAGAACCACTACCTACTTGTCTTCTGAAACTGAATTCTCCCAAATTGGCTCAGCTCCAACACAGCTTGCTGCATCTGTAGTGTCCTGTTTACCAAATGAAATAACCTTTATTCAAGTGGCACTTAAATTGTATCTTCACTATATATTATCCTCTAAATGTTATTGTCCCGGTTATTTACCATGCTACAGTATTTAAAAATAAAAATTCAATAACAAGAATTGTCCAAAATAGATCTATGTATCAAAGATATCACTTGATTAATTCTCTGATACCTATGAACCAACTGGCAGTTTTTTGTTTGGAAGGGTTCACCTTCAGGTTGGTGGCATGTGACATGTACATATGGTGAACATCTGATGATGCAAGAGATAAAGAGTAGAATCCCATTGAGTCTGTTATTTTATTTTTCGCAATTCATTATTCAAGGTAAATGTTATTTCAGTATTGTTGATATTATAGTGAGCAAATATAGTTTTCTTTTTTTTTATGCACAATTGGTTAATGCTGGACCTCAATCGCACCTGATGTTATGTGAAGATGAAAATGGAAGCATGCTCACTAGTAACCCTCAGCTCATTTGAGGGCCTGGCTAACTTATCCCTGGAACACAACAATGCTGTCAACATTGCTACTTGGCAGCAGACTTATCATCTTTCTTATCATCACTTAACATGAGGTGTGATTGAGGTCAAGCACCAACCCATTGTGCATACAAAAAAAAGACAAGATGGTGGTAGCTAGCCAGACAGTCCCATGACAATGCCCTACCGCCAACTAAAGAGAGTACTAAACATGTACCCCCCACTGGGAATAGTACCTGCAACCTCCGTTTTGTACTGCTTTGAACCACAGAGTGGTAATGCAAGTGCAGACATTTTAAAATTTTGAGTTAATATAATTGGTCACCCTAACCAAATAATCTTTCTTTGATTTTTGATTGAAGTCTGTTAAAAATACCTATATTATTTAATTTTTTTACAGATGAAGAGACATTTTCTGCGCTACATATCTCAAGAAAATTCTGATAGTGAGATGTGGTTGGACTACAATGGACAGCCATTAAAGTGGCACTATCCTATTGGTTTTCTCTATGATCTCTTCTGTGGCCATGACCCACAAGTGCCATGGACTTTGACAGTTCATTTCACCAAATTCCCTGAAGATATTCTTCTACATTGCCCTAACAAGTAAACTTTTTAATATGATTAAGGTTAGAGTTTATTCACTCAAATGTAATCAAACAGACATGGGCACAGAGGTTTTTGTTCACATTGGTTGGTGTACTAACTGTCGCGAGAAACCGTCGTGTTTGCAATGACCTGAGGGTTCCATACATAAATCTTAAATTCACAAACTTAATCATATAGTTGTTACGTCATACATATAATAAAAATGGTTACTATGATTTATGAAACTAACTGAGTTTGTCGCGAAATAATTTCATGAGGGATTTGAAATTAACGATTTTTCGGGATATTCCTTCTGAAGAACTCCTTTCTTGCTAAACTTTAAGATTGTAGACCTACCTACCTACTCTTTAGGTTTCAATGAGTGAGGCCCATATTTCAGAATGTTGCTCTAGGGTAGATCTGCGCTTGTGCATAGTTAGAAGGAGATGCTATATACAAGTTACATAATGTTGTCCCTTTTTAACTGTCCTCTAGTGGAGATCTCTGATTTGAGTAACATTCTGTAATACATACAGGCCATAGTATAAAAATACGCTTTGAAAAGGCTGTGTCTTTTGACTGCATTGCTCTAGAAACGATTTTTTTACAGCAATATTATTTTTCGATATTAATTTCAACTTAATATTTCTGAAATAAAGCACCTTGAGGGTTGAAATTGCGTTAAGCGGACGCCCGCGCGGTTCCATACAAAAGACCACGCGACTGGCGCCCGCGCAGGGACACGCGTGGCGCGTGGGCTTCTTCAGTCAATAACACTTTTTTGCTAGTCTTCGTTTGGCTACATAATATATTAAGTTCTCCATCGACACTTGCACGCTGTTAAAAATAAACTAGCGCCGGGGACCGTCGCATTCTCACGGATCCCACCCGCGTGTCCACGCGCAGACACGCCACGACGCTTAACGCAGTTTCAGGCCTGGCACACGGCCGCCGCCGCACCTCTTTGTTACCAAATTTGGTACGAAACGCTTAAAAGTGAACGAAGTGTGAGTTTTGCTTCGATTTTAACTTTACCGTTATGAAGAAAGTAGTTTTAGTAATTATTCATACTTCATATAAATTGTCTTGTAAACGTGCTAAATTGAATCATAATTCGCACTTCGCCCACAGCTTTCATTGTATTGGTAGAAATACATGTTAATGTTATTCAGCAGTACATTAAATAAAAAAAATCTATTGATGGTTTCAGGGATGTCGTGGAAGCACATTACATGTCAACAGTCAAAGAAGCTGATGTACTCAAACACAGAGGACAAGTTATGTCTACAATGCAAAAAAAGGATCACAATCAATTATGGTTGGGTTTACAAAATGGTAACTATTATAATTTCTAATAATAGATACTACACACTTACAAGCATTGGTGGTGCAATTATTATTTAGAAGTTAAATTCCTTAAAATTAATAAATAATAATGCCTGACAAACACACCAATTACCCTGGATACAATAATTTATTGTTTTTTTCGTTATTAATGCTAGGTATTTCTTTTTTTTTTGTTCATCTGTGGAGATTATTTTACTAAATTAAAATTAGAATTTAATGACTAAGTTTTCTGAAGGGAAATTGAATTGTGTGTGTTGCACTACCAGTCTATGCTTTACCCTGGAGTTTGTCTATCTGAACACCTTTTTACAGATAAGTTTGATCAATTTTGGGCTATAAATAGGAGACTAATGGAATCGCATGGAGATAATGAAGGCTTCAAACATATTCCTGTAAGAATATATTCAGATGATGGAATGTGCAATCAACGTCTAGTCAGTCCAAAGAATAATGATGGTACCAGAAAACTGCTGCTGCAAATGATTTCAGAGTTGTATCCAGACAAGCCAGATGGTAATTGCTTTTTGTTTAACCTACTACAATTTTAAACCAGTGTTGATAGTTGATGCGATGACACAGATCCACAGATTTTAAGGGAACCGATATTATTGTCTGTCAGAATGACGGGTGTAGGTACTGGTCCGATTTGTGCTTATCCAAGTACATGTAACATTTCGTCCATAAAAACACACTATAATACTTTTCGGATGCATTTACTTCCAAATGTTTGGTCTTGTTTTTAGAAAAGAATGAATCCTTTCCCTTTCTTTTGTGCCCTTCCTTTTTTAATTGAAATAACAAAAAACTGTATAATGCAGGTTATTGGCTGTTAAAATACTTAAACATGCTTGAGTAAAAACATTGTCGTAGTCTTTTTACGAAAACGGGATATACCGGCGTTCCGACTATTCTATTGTGGACAACGGGACCAATTACATAAAAACGGAACGTATGGTCAAGTTTATCATACCTGAAGGGTTGATGACATATTACATATGTCCCTTACATATGACGACGACGAATATTATAGTATTTTTATTGAAAATCTAATAGTGAGCATTACTTTGTTTCAGTTATTTTAAGGACACATGGGATAACAATACCTTCAGACACTCCTTTACAATGGCTCTCTGAGCACATGAGCTATCCAGATAATTTCTTACACTTGTGCATAAACTAAGGAACAAAAATGAATGAGATGTTACAAGAGGAGTCATCATTACCCCATATGCATGGTGTCAATTGTGTATTTTGCTTCCAGATATTTACTTGTCATTTTGATTCACAAAAAGTTTTTGTCTGAATCATTTAAACCATTGAAGGTGCACATATTCACTAATATGCATGGATGCCATTTCATTGGCATATTTTTAGAGAAGAGTCGGCTAAAGCTACCCCTGTTATATGAAATACATAGCCTATGGCTGACTGTGCAATAGAACAAAATCTATTGTAGTTTCTGAGATACGCCATTCTAACCTCATTGATTAGTACAAATTATATGTATGTAATCAGTAATCACTATTTTATTTTTGGCAGCTATATATAGTAGATGAGACGAGAAATATAATAACATCAGCCCCAGTCGCATGACAGCGTTTGTCGCGCGCGACGTAGTAGTGAGATAGTTGTATATTTCGTCTGAGCAAATGAGCAGGACAAATATTATCCGCGCGACATAAAACGTTTATCGTGCCTGTCATGCTACTAGTGCAGATAAAACTGTTAAAATTTAAATAAACGGCAGGGCAGTGGTTCTTATGGTTGCAGTATAGACATACTTTTACACTTCTGAGCAAGGGCAAAAGTGACAAACCTATAGATGTCTATCCTATTGTTAACCCCAAACGAAAAACAACGGGTAGTGTTTGACGGCATTGTAGGTGCGGTTTTTTATAATAAAGACAACGAGTGGACATGTTCTTTCTTACCCATGTTTGACTAAAATCGGTTAAGCCGTTTTTAACACAGATTTTTCGGTGTATTTCAGTGATATCACTGTCTTTCGAATTTCTAAATTTTCGATTTATGTATACTTAAGATTAAACTTGGGGATAAGTTCTTTGTATGATAGAAATCCGTTCCGAATAGGGCTTGTAATATTCGCCCAATTTTACTATTCGAATATTACGAATAGTTCAATCGCTACTATTCGAATTATTCGAATATGACGAAGTTTTCGAATATTTTCTATCTAAAAAACAAAATAAGTAAATATAGCACATAATTCGTAGATTTTATAAAGTTCACAGACATCAAAGTAACATCGACTGATTTGTAAAGAAAAAACTAGGTTTTTCTAAAATGATTATTAGCTTTAATAAATAATCAGACTATTTTTGACCAGGAAAAGACATAATATTTTAGTAACAAATAATATAATGTAAGTTGCCAGTAGTGATTCCAACGCCATTGCCGATTCTGTCGCCGACATAGTGCTCCAGGGCATGGAACTTTTTGTTCCATGTTATGTGGTACCCGTTGGTGGAAAGTCCCAGCCCTGGTTTGCTTTGCCCTGCAAAATGGCGTCACGTCGAAAGCAGGAGAAATTCCAAGCCTGGGCCATTGCAATGGCAGCCAAAGATCCTAAAGCGAAAGACTTTAAAAAAGAGTATAACTTTGCCTCCAGATCCCTCAAAAGAGTTATGGCCAAAGCTAAGTCAGAGCACATCGGCAGAATTGGTGAGGGGCTGGCCCGTCTACCATCAGGGACACGTGCATTTTGGTCTCTTGCTTTGGCAAGGTCAAGGTTTGGAAAGCTGTCCAGGGGAATTTCTGTGTGCCTTCGTTTCCACCACTGCACAGGGAGGGTGACGTATGACGCAAAGGAGAAAGCTGAGCTTCTGGGATCTCTTTTTGCGTCCAACTCGACTTTGGATGAATGATAATGAATTGGAAGTTCTATGCTGGAAGTCCAGTTCACTTAAAAAATCTGTGCGTGAAGCACTTTTCTCCCTTGATATTCATAAGTCTTGTGGGCCTGACGGTATCCCTCCCATTGTGCTGAAAAATTGTGCTCCAGAGTTGGCTCCGGTATTGGCGCGTTTATTTCGACACTCGTACTCCACAGGCGTATTACCAAATTCCTGGAAGACGGCCTTAGTGCATCCGATCCCTAAAAAAGGCGACCGCTCAGATCCAGGAAACTACAGACCTATAGCCATTACGTCCCTGCTCTCCAAAATAATGGAAAGCATTATAAACCGCCAGCTCTTGCAGTACTTGGATAAGCACCAGCTGCTCAATGATCGTCAGTACGGATTCCGTAGGGGTCGATCGGCTGGTGATCTTCTGTCTACTTGACGCATAGATGGGCGGAGGCGGTAGAGAGCAACGGCGAGGCGTTGGCTGTCAGTTTGGACATAGCGAAAGCCTTTGATCGGGTGTGGCACAAAGCGTTTCTCTCGAAGCTTCCTTCCTTTGGGCTACCCGATAATTTTTGCAAATGGGTTGTCAGCTTTCTCACGGATCGTAGCATTAAAGTCTTGTCGACGGTTCTTGCTCTGATCTAAAACCCGTGAACGCTGGAGTCCCGCAAGGCTGCGTACTATCCCCCACCCTGTTTCTTCTGCATATCAATGATATGTTACAAACCAGTGACTTCCATTGTTATGCGGATGACAGTACGGGTGATGCCTTATATGCCGGCCGTGCTAATCTTTCTCGGGCGCACGTTGATGAGTGTCGGGACAAGCTTGTGTCTGAAATCGAGACCTCACTAGACCAAGTCTCTAATTGGGGCATTCTCAAGCTAGTTAAGTTTAACCCTAAAAAGACACAAGTTTGCGCATTCACCGCAAAGAAGATTCCATTTCTCCTGTCTCTTCAATTTCAGAGCACTCCCCTTGACGTTAAGCTGAGTATTGGGATTCTCGGAGTGAACATCTCTAGTAACGTTCAATTCCGCGGTCATCTGGAGGATGAGGCCAAGTTGGCCTCCAAAAAGTTAGGTGTCCTCAGTAGGGCGGCTTGTTACTTCACGCCGGCTCACCGCCTCCAACTTTATAAGGCGCAAGTTCGGCCTCACGTGGAGTATTGTTCTCACCTATGGGCTGGGGCACCCCAGTACCAGCTTCTTCCTTTTGACCGCGTTCAACGTCGCGCAGTCCGAATTGTCGGCCAAGATAGTCTCACTGACCGACTGGATCCCCTGGCGTTGCGTAGAGACGTCGCGTCCCTCTGCATTCTCTATCGCATATTTCATGGGGAGTGTTCTGAAGAACTGTTCGAGCTAATACCCGCTGCTCAAGTTAACCGATACACTTCTCGCCGAAAATTAAATTTCCATCCACATCACCTGGATGAGTGGAAGTCTACCACTGTACGTTTCTCAAGAAACTTCTTACCACGTACGACCACCCTGTGGAACGGACTTCCGGCAGCGGTATTCCCGAACGAGTACGACATTGGAACCTTCAAGAAACGAGCCTATACCTTCCTCAAAGGCTGGCAACACATCTGTGACCCTTTTGGTGTTGCGGGTGTCCATGGGCGGCGGTGATTGCTTACCATCAGGTGACCCGCATGCTCGTTTGCCGCCCTCTCATATAAAAAAAGCGAGAATTTAATTTGGCGTTATTTTGTTCAATTCACGGTTATATTTATTTTATTATTAAAGTTTAGTTAATATTCGAAAAGTTCGAAAAATTCGAATACTACTCTAAGTAATATTCGAATAGTAAATGGGGCGAATATTCGAATAATACGAATATTCGAATATTCGAATACCAAGCCCTAGTTCCGAAGATATTTAACAACCCATCTGGCGAAGGGGTTCGAGTATAGCTCTGAGATTGCGTAAGCGCCCAAGGCGATTTGGGCTCGTTACGCAGATATCATCTAGGAAAACCACCAGAGATCATGACTTACACTATCACAATTATGCACATCGCTCTCAGGTGACCATGTTAATTGCACAGTTATAGTTAACGAACCGGCAAATGTTCGCTCGTCGTCGCCACTCCCTGTTAACCTCGGCGCGCCTGTCTGACGCCTCCGACGTGCCTGTCCGAGGCTTCCGGCGCCAGATCTGCTATAATTGATGCTCCTCTCCGCGAAGATACGGAATCTCATTACGTCCCTGGCGTAAGGACAGGGGCGTGGCGTGGACTAATCTAGACGCGAGCGAAGGCGCATCAGCAAAGCCTTTTCTTTCAGTATCTATTAGGTAGTCGGAAAGGTTCGCACTTTTTGAACGCATGAATTTTGAGTGTTATATTTCTGGCAATACTAAACTTAGGCGGGAAAGTAATGCAGAAGAGCTTGTCATTCACCACCACCTACGATAATAATGTTCGAAAACAATCTTAGTCTAAGCGAGGTGAGCCATCGCAAATAGTCCCAAAGCTTGGCCTCATTCCAAACAAAGTCATGTTGTGTGTATGGTGGGACTGGAAAGGCATTGTGTATTATGTGCTTAATTTTGATCGATGCACTTCAAAATCACATCACAGAGAAAAACGTTACAGAAATACAGAACCTCCTCCTTTTTTAAAGTCGGTTAAAAAGGGTACTTAGTAACAAAAGTCAACTTAACATAGAGTAAAATAATACCCTAGAACCTTATCTAGGGCAGCGGGAGTTGAGATACATACAATCAGGAGGTCCACCCACATTATTTAGTGTAGGTACTTATGTATACTATATTATATATAAGTATATATTTATCTGTTGTATTTTATCTAATGAAATATTCTTTTGATTTTAAGTTAATTATTTTCACTTTTCCTTCACAATTGCAGTCTTGCTAGAAGAAATCTCTTATTAGAGATAAGCTAGTGCCTTTTGTACACCCTGTATCTAGTATGTATTTGACTTTTATGTGTACTTGTGTGCAATAAATTATAAATAAAATAAATAATTATTTCATAATATAAATATTATATAAAAATCACAAAGTCAGGGTGGTAAGTACTTTGTTCGTGCGTGATTCTATTAATATTCAAATTAAATTTTCTCAAACATTACTTTACTTGAAAATAAAAACTATCATATGATTCAGTGGTGCTCTCCACATATTTAATAAGATTTCAAATACAACCAGTTGTACTTAAATATTTGATACAAAACAAAACAGTACTCGCAGTTTGATACAACCACACAAAACTAATGTTACGTAAAAATACAATCTCGATTTCGGCAGTTCATTCCACGGCCATAGTTAACAGATTACTGCAGCGTATCCCATTGCATAATTTCCATAACAAAATACTTTTACTTTGTTAAATTACGATGTCTGTTCAAATACAACAGAAATCCAAAATGTACGCACTCGAAAAGCCTAAAAGTAAATTATAAAATAATGTGTAGGAACATATCATTTTCCTGTTATTATCGAAAGTAATAACGAAGAAGAATTGGCCGTTTATGTCAGTAATTCAAAATTCTCGAAAATAGTCACACAAAAAGCTAAGTATTATTTATAATTAGGCTTTTCGAGTGCACCAGTGAGTACATCTTGAGATTAATATTGCATTTGAAGCGAAATTTTAATTTATCAAATGAGAGCGTCACTGGACATTTGTATTCTCTCTTTTTTATTTCGTTGGAGAACTAGCAGTTATTCTAATTGTTTTTTACTATTTAGTGAAATACTGACTCGTTGGATCACATATGTTCATATGGCGTTATTTGGACTATAAAATAGTGACTGGACAATAGCTACTCCATTGTTGCATTAGGAAAATACGCGACAGTCTAGAACAGTGGTGAGCAACCTTTCTTCATAGGGGGCCAGAAAGTTTAAGATTTCTCAGAGGGCCATTTGTTTTGAAATCTTTTAATCATATTATAAAAACATTAACAGTATTACACACTTTCACAAATGTTAGTTACGACTTACAATTTAAAATGTATGCGATTATGCTTATCGCGGGTCATATACTATTATTCATTTCGAAAGATCGTCGCCGGCGGACCGAATGAAATCCTTTAGCGGGCCGGAGATGGCGGAATACTTTCCTACTTATCTAAAAATGTAAGACATTCATACATATAAGGCGAGAAGGATTTAACAAAGTTATGTACGTTTATAAAATTGGCCAAAAGTGTTGAGCACCATATATATTTCATTAACACAGAAAATTTACAAACTTCGTATTTTATTGTATTGAATATCTTTTTTATAACATGCATTGTTAAATTATCATGAGGTTTAGTTAGTACCTACAATGTCTTTTATTATTTGTGCACCCAAAGTACCTATTTCGTTAGAATATTGGAATTACACTCCCATAAGCTTGTGGAAATTCATATTTCCAAACCAACAAGGAACCATTCTCGAAAATCGCAGAAATTGTGAAGTGTTCACAACGAGTTATGCAAAATGCACTCCAAAGGGTCATGCATGGAGACTGAATTCTTGAAGTCAGTACGTAAATGGTTTACTACGTAAAGAAAGGACCGCAATTTGAATAGAAATAAAAAAGGTGCGGTGACATCGGGGAAGAAATAAACCGGACTGTGCAATGCACATACATGCTGTTATTCACGCGGAGGTTGTATTATGGTTTGGGGCACCCATATACCCACCCAACCAGTAAAAATACGTCCTAAAACTAAACTTCCTACAATCTTAAAGTTCCAGAATACCCATCAGTAATAGAACGATAATGTTTTCTAAACCATTATATAAGGTCTAACAAAATTAACCCGACAAACGTTGCAGAGTGTACCTATGTATAGGATGTACCTATTACGAAAAAAATAAAAAATAAAACATTAAAGTTAACAGATTTTATTCAAAAAGTAAAATTTAGAAATGTTAAGTTGGCCACTAATGGCCGCGCGCTCTAAGTACTTTGCCACAACGCACAAACACGTGCCGCGGTATGTTTGAAGACACCGAAAGGCAACCACTCACCGCCGCGACTTGCTGCGATTGGTTACACACCCGCCACCCGCCACCCCCTTTGGCGTCTTCCATATCAATGGAACCTTGCCTGTTTTTTCTCATTGATATGAAGTCTGTTAATGTGTATTTTCATTTGCACTTACATTTAATCTTTTTACTCGAAAACAAAATTTTTTCATGAATATATTATTTTATTGTCATGTAGCGTGCCAGTTTGTTGGGTTAATTTTGTTAGACCTTATATAGTTGCTTTAGGTATAATAAAGGTATTTACTTATAAAACCTACATATTAAAGTTACCACTGTGAACTTCATTGTGTTGTAGAAGTTGCTAAGATCTAAAACAATTTCCAAAAACAATCACTACTTCATATTTTCTAAAAATAGTTTATTGGGTCATCATAATATAGTTGTCCTCGGTGAAAAAGGTATTGATCGATTTTTTTTTTAAATATTTACAGGAGTTCTGAGTAATGAAATTCACAGTGGTAATTGTGATCTATATTATATCTAAAGCAAGCTACCGACTTGTTAGAAAACATTTTTATTCTATTACTGACAGGGTACTCCATTCATGTGCAAAAAGCCACGGCCTAAAATTATAGGAAATTAAAAGTGTGTAAAAAGTGTGTGTAAATTAAAAGGATTATATACCATTCGATCGCCACCGAATGAAGTCCACATGATAGTCGAACTATTACATTTTCAATTTCTAATTTTTAAACTATAAGGCCATGCTGTGGTCTCTTAGAACAAATACTCCCGTCCCAATAGAGACTAGCGCCACCTAGCCGCCATATGTCATAACTTGTTTATACCATGATTACCATGTAAAATATTTAAAGTCTATATTTTCTCAAAAACAAATAAACTATATGTACCTAAGTATATTTAAAGTGATTTTTTTCTTGCCTAGTTATTAAATTTTCATATTTGAGATAGCATTAGGTTTTGTGAAAGTAAAACACGTAAAGTAATGATGATTTGGCAACACTGAGAAAAATGTCGGCTGTCGTTGGATGTGTACGCGCATTTTTTTTACTTTCCATTTTCTCTGAAAATTTAAAGTATTTCCCGTGTGATTTGGTGATTGTGATGTGCATTTGCTCCTAATGGTGTGAGTTTAGGGTCACGGTGTAGCCTTCGGGGCGGGTTTTGGTTGCTCCACCTTTAGTCGAGATTGTATGTGAGATAGGACTCTGTGAGACAGGACTCCCAAGTGTATTTTTGTCTTTTTCCTTATGTTTTTGTTTGGTATTAATTTTATTCCCACGGTTATATATGATGATAGTTATTGTTTGCTTTTCTTAAATAAAATTTGTGTGTTAAATCGTGTTTTATTGTATACCGATACCTAACTAGATTATATGTGTAGTTACTTCGGAGGTTTATTTTCGATGACAGCATTGAAATTTTGATGAAACAATTGAAATTTCAATGTTTCATTGAAAATAAATCTCTGAAGTAACTATCAAGTTGCCTGGTTTAGGTAGGTACGGCTAGGTTTCATGACCTTGACGAGGTTAGTTACACATCATTGCGGATAGATGGCGCTGTGAACCCGAGTCGCTTGCAAACGCCAACATACCCGTCTATCTCCGTATATACATTGTAGTCTTTGTATAAGGCTTACTCTCATATCTTTGATGTCCCTACACGTTCATCGAAGTCACGTCAAAATCAAATAAAACAGGTAACGTTATGATGCCACGTGATTGTTCGAGTCGACACACCTACTATCATAGATAATTGTTACTCTAATGCCCGTAATAAAACGTTATAAGGATCGACGTGAACTTAAGTTGGTACTTGAGATAAAAAATTGTATTGAAACTTGAGAGTGAATCGCAAAAGTGACGAAACTTCTGGGCCCGTATTTAAACCAATCTCAATAGAAGTCTTGAGGCTGTATCAACCGAGATGCGTCTTAAGCAGTTGATCTCTGCTGAGCTGAGTCTCAAGCTCCGTGCTAATTTATAAACCAACCTTGAGGTCTACTTAGCTGAGATCACTTCTCAAGTAATGATAGTCTTGAGTTTCGTTTATTAATACGCGCACCTCTCAAGTGAGTACTGCTTGAGTATGCACGTGCTTTTGAGGTCTCAAGTTAGGTTTATTAATCAACTCGTTTACTTGAGACCGGTCACAAGACTGTTCGCAATCTTGAGAATGGTTTATTATTGTTGTAGTCTGTGGCTATGGCCTTAATTTGAAAACAAAACTCAATTCATGGAAAGGGCGTGGAGTTTGGATGTACAGTCCACCACTTGTCCAGTAAGCGGACCTCTCAGCTATTTGGATAAATCGGGTGTTTTCACACAAGAGATTTCACAACAGCCAGCATAGCATGACATCGTTTGTCGCACGCGATGGAACAGTTGTATATTTCGTCCAAGTGAATGAGCAGGACAAATATTATCTCACGCGACATAACCGTTTATCGCGCCTGTCATGCTACGGGAGCTGCAGCGCTACTACAACTTAGAGAGATTCAAGTGAGAAAGAGTCGCGCGCGACATAGTCTCTTGCTGCTGATTGGCTATCACTTGACAGCTGTCAACTCGACCGTCAATCGGCTTGGAGAGATGTAGGCTATGTCGCCCGCGACTCTATGTCACTCGACTCGCGCTAAGTTGTAGTAGCCCTGCTGCTAAGCTGACTCGACGCTATTTTAAATTAATGTCACTAAATAGTGTTGTTTTGTATTATTTGAACATAAAATTATTACAAAGTTTTTGTTTAATGTAGGTAATGCAATTAATTTTTGGAGGTCCTTTCATTCGATATTTTGATATATACATTCTTTTCTACTTAGGTACCTATATAGTTTTACCTGAAACAGCGCCAAAAAATTTTTATTCTAATAATTTGACACTAACTTGAATTACCTACATGATAACAAGCTCTATATTAATTAAATAATACAAGTGTTAATTCAGAAACATTCTACTTAACTATCCTTTAAGGATTTGACATATTAAATCAGCAGTATAAAAATAATTAAATCAGGTACAAAAAATAACAAGTTAGCTGTTAGCTTTAAGCTAGTTTCTCCTTTAAATATCATAATTATCACACAGTGAACCTTATCCTACTAGACTAGGATATTCATATATCGCTATTGATATTCACAATTCATTGTTCGGTACGTGTTTTTTTATGACATAAGGAATGTGTCTTGTAAAGCGTTTACAACCATTGTTAGCAAAAATAGGGTGATCCTCAGAGGGGCCATACGTAATCACGGACATAGCATCCCTGAAACAAAAAGAATGTTTAACGTATATGTAACCACAGAACAATAGGAACTACCTAATCAAACCGTATTACTCGGTATATTAGCTAGGTATTAATAGGTTAGGTTAACCTAAAGTTGGAGAAAGCAGGTACCTAATATTATGATCATATTAACTTGCTACAGTAGGTACTCACGCCATCATTTCTTCAGTTGGATGGTAGAAACCATGCGATCGGAACTCTGACAGAGCACATTCTTCTACATGGCGCTGTTCCAAAGGCAGGAAGGGGATGTAGTGGTCGATCAAGTGTTGCGCTATGAGCCCTGCCTTTTCAAAACCACCTGAAAATTACATTATCATAATAAGCAAATAAGTTGTCGTTCTATAAGATATTATAAGGAATAAAAACAACCTACATATTGCCCCGTTTTCATACAGGGCTATTTTACACGTTTTACCCGCAGTTCTCTGTAATATCTTTCGAGCCTAGACAATATTATAGAACTGCGAATGGTACAAGTATTTAACTTGCTACTATTATTGATCAGATCACAAAACTACCCTTTGAGAATAATAACTCCCTGGTGTATTAGTTGTAAGTAGGAAAATCATTGTTTTAGCATATAGGCTTCGGTCTGGACACAAGCCACTTACAAGTTTGGCTTCCTAATGAGAAAAACCAGCTCTCCAAACTGCGAGGTGTGTGGGACTGTGGAGGATGTTCAACACTTGTTAGTGGATTGTGTCCGGTACGAGTAATCTAGAAGGGCACTGATGAACCTAAACTGAACGGACTTCATGTAGGAGTGTTTCACAATATTTTGTCCCTATCAAACTCAGAAAGAGCCAGGAAGTTATTCAGTTTTGTGAACTCATCGGTGTCTCGTTAAGTGTAGCGATTAGTTAAGGAGTACGATGAGACTGCCATACGAAATTTGTAAAACTCCCTGTAAAAAATGATGTTACTATGAGCCCTTATCGGTTAGGGCCCACACACAGAAGTAGCGCAATACGATACACGTCACGTCGGTTTCTGCGATGCATCGCAGCGCTCTTATGTTACGAGTTACTAGTGTGGCATATACTTTATGTAGTATGAGAAATTGCGTGGAATCCTGTACAAACGGCTGGGTGGTTTTTATATAATTAATTAGTGACCATTTTACCCACCGTGTCGAGTGGCTTATGGTGATACACTCCCCCTAACATATTTTAACTAAAACAGGTTTACTAGATGTTTGATAAGTGGGTTAATCTAATAAATATAAATGTGTGACCTGTGATGTGATAAGTGAACTTATGTTTGTCCATTTTTACAACACAATACAAATACACTTTCAGAAAAGTGGTAAGAATAGAATGTACAATTTGGCGACCTTCCTTACCTAAAAGCGATCTCTTCCAGGCAACCTTGGTGTATAAGGACAGTACATTTGAAATAGTTGTGCGGTATTAAATAGGGATGCAGATACAAACTACGTGAATAGATTTCATATATTTACATACACATACTTAGATCGATAGACAAATATACCTACTTAAACATAACATCTATAAAATAGCAACAAAATAATTTTTTTTAAATGGAACACTATAAATGAACACTTTGAAGCTTAATGTTTCGTAAACGAAACCTATGTCGAAACAGGAGGGCGATTCTCGCGCAATAGACATTATGTCGTATTCGACATATCTCGAAATAAAATGTCGAATGAAACAGAATTTTCGTATTCTCAAAATGTCACGTTAGAGAATTGTCTATTCCCAGCGCTCGACTTACAACGAGTGGTAAATGTCAGTCGACATTGGATCTCTATCGTCAAATCGTAGGTATCGTAGTGACATTTCTTTCTGCCAGTTTGGTATTGGAAAAGTGTTTGTGTTTTTGTGTGATTTATCGTCTAAGTGCCATTTATTTAGCTCAAAACAAATTCGACAATGTTAGGTGACGAAGTAATAGGAGTTGACAATTTTATATCTTCATGTCAGATTGACACTTGCTTGAGTTACGTTTTACGCGGATTTGTTTAACAAACCAGTCATTCTGTGGAATCTTTTTAATTTAAAGATTTCAATAATAAAGCAATACCTTGTAGTTTATTTATACTCTGAAATGAAGTCGGTTAAGTCTTATATTTCAAAACCTATTATTTATTTATTTACTTTTTGGAAGATTTACAGACTTATATAAACTATAGAACAAAAACCTATCAGTAAAAACAATGCTTATAAAAAATCTCCGCCGATATTATAAATGAAGAGTAGCACACAGCAATATTGGGTCAATATAAGTAGGTATCACAACTACATAATGTAAGCGAAATTTTACATGTAAAGGGGTAAGAACATAAAAGAAACGAAAAGAAAAAATTGGTACGCAAAGTTCGATCTCATGAAGTGACACGCTCCTACTCATGCATGAAATCTTTGACACTGGCACGCCTAATCGAGGCGATGCTAGTGCAGAATAGGTCAGTTTCCGGTGGTAAACTGTTATAAGTTTTGCAAGCGCGTTTAAGAAATGAATTCTGTCTATAATTGGTTCTTGAAGATGGTATATTAAGAACAGGGCGTTTTCTAAGTTGCAATTGATTTGTACGTAAAGATATTCTAGACAATAGTTCAGAACAATCAACGGATCCATTCGCAATACTGGCTAGATAGCAAACATCGCTTGTATTGCGTCTGGTTTCCAGCGGTAAGAAATGGTAACGTTTGCACCTATGGATATAATCTAAGGATCTTTGTCGCGTTTTAAAGTCTAAATAGCGCATGAATCTCTTTTGGATAGCTTCAATACGAGTTTTATAGATATCATATCGCGGGTTCCATACTTGCGAAGCGTACTCAAGGTGGCTGCGTACAAAGGCACAGTAAAGTATTTTAATTGTTTTAATGGACTTGAAGTTTGCAGAGCTTCTTATTATGAATCCCATTGCTTTAGACGCCTTAACAACTATGGAATCTACATGGACATCAAATAACAGGTGACCATCGCACATAACACCTAAGTCCCTAATAACATTTACTCTGGAAATACTCTGATTACTTAATATGTACCCTAGGTCAATAATATTGGTCTTCCGGGAAAAAATCATATAAAAACATTTTGATGTGTTGAGGTCTAATTTATTTCGTAGACAATACAGTTCAAATCGATCGAGGTCTGCCTGCAAATCACGAATATCAGAGATGTTTACTATTATTTTTAGAATTTTCATATCGTCGGCTAATAGCAGTATTTTGGAATTTAGGAAACATTTTTTGATGTCATTAATAAAAATGATAAAAAGCAGTGGTCCCAGCAAAGAACCTTGTGACACGCCAGAAGGTATGGTGTTCCAATTAGACGTGTAACCTTGAAGCACCACCGCTTGACTACGTCTTTCAATGTAGGAGGAAAACCACCTGAAGAGGTTTCCATGAATTCCAGCATTACAGTACAATTTCTTTAGGAGTACATTATGATCAATACGATCAAAACATTTACTGTAGTCGGTGTAGATTACATCTACTTGATCCAACTGGTCCATGCCCTCAGTAATGTACTCGGCAGCCAATATTAGGTTAGATGTTGTTGAGCGATTTCTGAGAAAACCATGTTGTTCCTCACTAAAAGAACACTTTATAGAGGCATACACTTGATTGTAGACCACTCTTTCAAGGACCTTCGCAAACAGACATAGCTTCGATATGGGCCTATAGTTAACAACATTGCTTTTATCGCCTTTTTTATGCACAGGTGATATGAACGCAGACTTCCATATCTTTGGGACTATACCTTCTGAGAGAGAGCGTCTGAACAATATACATAACGGTGATACAAGACTCTTGGCACATTTAACGATGAAGACAGGTGGAATGGTATCACACCCGCCGGATTTGGATAGATCAAGTGATTTCAGGAGCTTAAATATTTCATTAGAAGATATTTCAATTGACGAGATATTACAGGGGGCATTTTCGGTCCAGTTAGAACAATTACTAGTATCATAATTCAAATCAACATTGTTTAAGAAAGTCGACTGAAAATAAGATGCGAATAATTGACTTATACCACTGCCTGACTCCGCCTGTTCATCCTGATATTTCATAACTTTCGGGAAAGCGTGGGACCTCCTACTGTTTTTGATATAGGACCAAAAGGATTTACGGTTTGTAATTATGGATGATTCAATTTTAGACATATATGATAGGTAACACTCCTTTTCCATAATCGATGCACTATGACGTAATATTGAAAAAGAGGCTTAAAAAGAGATTATAAGGCTGGATTCGTTGATCTCGATTACGACTAAACACAATCGATAAAACGGAACGTAACTTAGATCGACATCCCAATAGTTCGTGACATTTTATCTCTAGCGACCGCGAGAATACGTTTCTTTAGTATCATAGACATTTTTGTGACATTTTTAATCGACATTCCACGATTAGACATTAATTAGAGATATCTCGCATGAACTGAGAATCGGCTCCCAGGGTCCTGATTCTCACATACTCGAGATTTCAATGTCGAACGACATCAATAGGTTTGTCACTTTTACACACGTATATAAGTGTGAAAGAGATAGACATGCCAATGTCTATCGATAGACAAATGTCGAGTGTGCGAGAATAGGGGTCCTGGTCCTATTGATGTGGTTCGACATTGAAATCTCGAGTATGTGAGAATCAGGCTCCTGGACCCCGATTCTCGTGCGTTCGAGATTTCACTGTCGATAGACATTGGTATAACTATCTCTTTCGTACTAATAAGGGCGCGCAAAAGTGACAAACCTATGGATGTCTATCGACAGTAAATGTCGAACGCGCGAGAATCGGGGTCCAGGAGCCTGATTCTCACATACTCAAGATTTCAATGTCGAACGACATCAATAGGTTTGTCACTTTTACGCACGTATATAAGTGTGAAAGAGATAGACATACCAATGTCTATCGATAGACAAATGTCGAGTGTGCGAGAATAGGGGTCCAGGACCCCGATTCTCGCACGATCGACATTTACTGTCGATAGACATCCATAGGTTTGTCACTTTTGTACGCCCTTATTGGTACGAAAGAGATAGATATACCAATGTCTATCGACAGTGAAATCTCGATCGTGCGAGAATCGGGGTCCTGGGAGGCGATTCTCGCGCAATAGACATTATGTCGTATTCGATATATCTCGAAATAAAATGGCGAATGTCGAATGAAACAGAATTTTCGTATTCTCAAAATGTCACGTTAGAGAATTGTCTATTCCCAGCGCTCGACTTACAACGAGTGGTAAATATCAGTCGACATTGGATTTCTAATCGTCAAATCGTAGGTATCGTAGTGACATTTCTTTCTGCCAGTTTGGTATTGGAAAAGTGTTTGTTTTTGTGTGATTTATCGTCTAAGTGCCATTTATTTAGCTCTTAAATCGACAAATTCGACAATGTTAGGTACGAAGTAATAGGAGTTGACAATTTTATATCTTCATTTATTGGTGATGTCGTAGAAGAAGCTCGAATCTTGGCAGAGTTTCCTCGTAGACAACGCCTATGGCGCCAAGACCCATATGAAATGCGGGATAATGCTTTTAAAAAAAATTTCCGATTGTCGAAGGACTTGGTTATGTCAGATTGACACTTGCTTGAGTTACGTTTTACGCGGATTTGTTTAACAAACCAGTCATTCTGTGGAATCTTTTTCGTTAGATTTCAATAATAAAGCAATACCTTGTAGTTTATTTATACTCTGAAATGAAGTCGGTTAAGTCTTATATTTCAGAACCTATTATAAGGCTGGATTCGTTGATCTCGATTACGACTAAACACAATCGATAAAACGGAACGTAACTTAGATCGACATCCCAATAGTTCGTGACATTTTATCTCTAGCGACCGCGAGAATACGTTTCTTTCGTATCATAGACATTTTTGTGACATTTTTAATCGACATTCCACGATTAGACATTATCTCGAATTAGAGATATCTCGCATGAACTGAGAATCAGCCCCCTGGAGCCTGATTCTCACATACTCGAGATTTCAATGTCGAACGACATCAATAGGTTTGTCACTTTTACACACGTATATAAGTGTGAAAGAGATAGACATGCCAATGTCTATCGATAGACAAATGTCGAGTGTGCGAGAATAGGGGCCCTGGGAGCCGATTCTCAGTTCATGCGAGATATCTCTAATTCGAGATAATGTCTAATCGTGGAATGTCGATTAAAAATGTCACAAAAATGTCTATGATACGAAAAAAACGTATTCTCGCGGTCGCTAGAGATAAAATGTCACGAACTATTGGGATGTCGATCTAAGTTACGTTCCGTTTTATCGATTGTGTTTAGTCGTAATCGAGATCAACGAATCCAGAATTATAATAGGTTCTGAAATATAAGACTTAACCGACTTCATTTCAGAGTATAAATAAACTACAAGGTATTGCTTTATTATTGAAATCTAACGAAAAAGATTCCACAGAATGACTGGTTTGTTAAACAAATCCGAGTAAAACGTAACTCAAGCAAGTGTCAATCTGACATGAAGATATAAAATTGTCAACTCCTATTACTTCGTCACCTAACATTGTCGAATTTGTCGATTTAAGAGCTAAATAAATGGCACTTAGACGATAAATCACACAAAAACACAAACACTTTTCCAATACCAAACTAGCAGAAAGAAATGTCACTACGATACCTACGATTTGACGATAGAGATCCAATGTCGACTGACATTTACCACTCGTTGTAAGTCGAGCGCTGGGAATAGACAATTCTCTAACGTGACATTTTGAGAATACGAAAATTCTGTTTCATACGATATTCGCCATTTTATTTCGAGATATGTCGAATACGACATAATGTCTATTGCGCGAGAATCGCCTCCCAGTAGTTCTATTCTATTCCGTAGTTCGATGTATCCCTTACCGCATGATGACGGCGATGAGATGACGCATACGCCTTACCGCCATGGCTTCGTTGTCACTCAGGTGTTTTATTAATTCTCTTTGTTTGTTGCATGCTCTACAAGTTCAATTTTCACCTAAGCCTATCTTAAATAAGAGCTCTAGATGGCATAGTGTCCACTAAGCGCACCTATCATGAACCGAGTTTCCTCTTTGTTCAACCTGCTGACTTTTTGCTTAGGTCTTCGACGTCATTGCCAATAAACATTATAGAAAGTAGAAGGCTGTCAAACACCACCATCATCGAAACAGACGAATTAACATGGCGATACTATAAGGTTCTTAGTTGGGTACATAATCATAAAAGTTTTATCATACCTGAATGAAATGCAGTCCTTCTTATAATTGCTTCAAAATTATGGAACTCTACATCATTTCTATTCACTCCTTGATTGTAAAGCTCCAATAGATTTGAAGATATCTCTTTACCTCCAATATTGGATATAAATATAAATATAGCATCCCTGAAATTAAGTGGATAGTGATCAGTTAAGACATTTAATTTTAGGGTTCGTGATTTTTTTTTGGGCACAGTTAATATAGTGGAAAAGTCTTATACCACACTAAGCAAACAGCAACACTTTAATTTTAAATATATGATAATGCCTCCTTACAGCAGCTACGAGCTTTAATGGAATTGACAATGGTGTTGATTCGGATGTACACCAACTAAAATAAACTAAACTAAAACCAGTTTTGGAGTGGTGCCATCGAATCATACTGTTCCAGGGGCTAAAAGAGACAGTACTACTTTAAAACTGGATTTAGTTTAGTTGTTGTACATCTGAATCGATACCAATGTCCATTAACAGCAGTTTGACTAACAATGATGTTGACATGACTTCTCTAAACGAAATCTGGTTTAGGTCCGCATTTACAGGACGACAATTAAGATTTCTCAGCAGGACCAGACAGATGGACACTCCTTCGTTCGTTTTTAACCTTTTTAACCTTCTTATTATGGAATCCTAAAAATATTCTTTAATGTAAAATTCGTTGTATATGAATTGTTCTTAATTTGATGTGATGTACCTGTAGTCTATTCCATCAACAGCATGATGAAAGTCCACCATGGGTTTTATAGCATCCAGAACTGAAGGGCACATATCGTGAATCTCATCAAAAATAATTAGAGATTTTGGACATTTCTTTACAATTTCATTAACTGTCGAAATCAATTCTATCTGTAAGGAAATAACAAACATACATAAAATCAAAAAAATGAGATTGTTACAGAACTGAAAGAATATAAAGTTACCTTTCGTTTTTCCAAATTAGTGCAATCAAAATCTTTTTTACCCATGAACACCTTCACAAATTTACTATTCATACCTTCCTTATAGAGAGCCTCTGCAATCATAGTAGTAGCGTAATTCTTGCCTACACCTGACCAGCCATGTAAACTGATGACGAGGGCTTTTTTATTTGCTTTACTTTTGTCAAACACTGCTTCTTTATGGGCACTTAGTATATGTAGTAACTCATTGACCAAAGGTTGACCGAACATTTTTTGTGAAAGTGTTAATTTTAATTCTGTAATAAAATACAAATATAAAAATTGTGCTATAGATAAATTAATGAAAAATTTTAAAATCATAATTTTCAATACAATCAGAATCAGTGATGTATGACACAGGGTAATTTAAAAATAATAATAATAACAAAAATACAAAACAAAAAACAAATAATAAAAACAATATAGTTTTACGCTTTATACACTTTATCAAAAAATGGTGTTCCATACTTATTATTATGTCAAGGTTACAATTCGTAAATTTTATGATAAAAAATTGCAGCTGCTGCTTAAGAAAGGAAAACCTGAGGTGTGAGTATCAGAATACCTTCCAGTGGCACAGAATATGAAGGAATTAGAAGTCAAAGTAATGATAATTTGACTGTGGTATAGTATTTGGGTTTTATTATTGTTTATTTTAGAATTGACCTATAGGGGGGACTATGCCTGTGTGGGGAATTTTTTTCAGATTCATACATGCATACAGTTTTTTCTATTTCATCTTAAAGAGAAAAAAAACTGTATGCATATATGAATCCGAAAAAAAATTCCCCACACTGGCATGGGACACCCTATCCCCATAGTGATGATCATAGAAGCAAATACTGACCTATGTTAAGTGTCTAAAAAGGAATAAGTAACTAATAACAAATATAGTGACAGTCTAGACCAGTGGTGGGCAAACTTTCTTCATAGCGGGCCAGGAAGTTTAAGATTCTTTAGAGGAGGGCCATAATTACCTATAGTTAAAAAGCATTACAGTATTATACACTTTCACAAATGTAAGCTACAAATTTCAATTCATTTATGCAATTATAATTATCGTGGCCATATATTATTCATTTTGACGACCGCTTGGTGTAGTGGATAGTGACCCTGTCAGCGAAACCTACGGGTGCGGGTTCGAATCCCGCGAGGGGTAAATGTTAGTATGATGAATACAAACATTTATTCCCGCGTCATGGATGTTTATATAAATATTTATGTATGTTTATCCGTTATCTAGTATCCATAGTACAAGCTTTGCTTAGTTTGGGACTAGACGATTGGTGTAAGTGCCCCAAATATTTATTATTATTATTTATTTATTTAGAAGGACTGTTATCATGGGCCGGATGAAGTGGTCCCCACCACTGGTCTAGATTTCTCTTTCGACTCTTTAGCTAAACTAAAAAAAAAATCGTACTTTTGAAATAAAGATTTTTTCCATTGTATAGTTTACAGTAGTGCTTCCAATAACATATATTTATTGTATTGTGCATGCTGTATTCACCTATAATTTACGTGTGCATTTAGTTTTTTGTTTTATTATAAGCTGTGCCTGTATTAGTGCAACAACTGTTGTGACTCAAACAATTAAAAAAAACTAAATAAAACGCGACAAAAATAAACGGCAGGTCTCACACTCCTAAACAAATTTAACCATTCCCCGTTTTAAATGATAATGAACTTCTTCAAGTCCGACCAGTGGCAAGATGGCATTGAAGTTCATTACCATGGAAATTAGATAATAAGTCCACTTATAACACAACAAGAAATATGACCAAAGTGGTGTATGTGCAATGGACACAAACCTGAACACAAATATGTAGTAAATACTTACTATTCAAATCGTAGGGTACATAATTGGAATTGCAACATTCTGTAAAACGACAAACTGTATTTTCTTTGATAGTATCCCACTTGTACCAACCACCAGCCATTATCATTGAACCAAATATAGCCGAAATTAACTCAGAATTGGCATAATTAATTAAACTAAGTGCTACTAGTAGTAGTGTAGTACAATATTTAGTTCCAAAATAAAGCATTATTGATATGAAAACGGCTGGCACATGTACTATGAATGAACGTATTTGTTAATAACTTTTCCACAGCTCTTTTCTTGCACAACATATAATAACTATCAAAGAGTATGTAATCACTAATAACTATAAAATAACTATTTAGTTTGAACCTAACATACAACTTGTTATTCCCCTTTTTATTTTACGAATGGGGTTTTTTTTAGTTTTTTTTTCGTTTTATTCTCCCTTCTCGGAGAAGGCAAAGGGATCTAAGCCCATACAGCCTTGTCTTATAGTTTCAGTTTCTGTCAGTCTCAATCGAATACTTGGCATAATTAAGCAAAGCTTATAACTATCGGTACTAGAAAACGGATAAACATACATAAATATTTATATAAACGTCCATGACTCGGGAATAAATGTTCGTATTCATCACACATTTACTTCTAGCGGGATTCGAACTCGTTGGTTTCGAAGGCAGGGTCCCCACTCACTATAGCATTGTTCGTGAATATGAAACATTAATTACTACAGAGTCTAGTCACGGTCAAGTCATTCTTCAGTAAAGTGGCAGTATGCTTTACAAAAGATTTTGGCGGCTTCTCGGGGGAACCCGAAAGCTCAATTACGCACTTTAATTTACACTTCCCTTCACTTGTACACCATCACTAACTTTCACTGCATAATAAGTCAGAATGCACAAATTATAAGAATTATAAAGAAAATTGCAACTTCACTAGCCCAAAGAGTATGTAATCACTACGTTTTACACTCGCCGAGATCTCGCCAAAAAGCCCTTTTTTTTGTTTTAGATAAGTCCATACAGCTATATCTTATTTCTACAGTTTAGTAAAGTCAGTCTCTGTCAAAACAAGTCATTCGTCGTTTACTTGACGTATGCAGTAACTAGATGCCGCATTGTGAATGTGCTAAAAAAAACCGCGTTGATTTGGAAAAAAAAATACAAACTGTGTTATTTTATTACACCATTCGATGGTGTCACTAATAAAGAACGAATTCTGGGAAGTAGTGACATACGGCAAACTAAAACAAAACTCCCACAAAATATTTCGTAAAGCATTCTGCCTCTTTAGTGAAAAATGATAGACTCTGTATATGCCAAGTATACGACGAGCGTCTTGTTTTGACTGAGACCGTCTTCACAAAACTGAAGAAATAAGACATGGCTGTTATGGGCTAGATCCCTTTGCCTTCTCCTAGAGGAGAGAATGAAACGAAAAAAAAAATAAAAGATAGGCGACCGGTTTTGTTTTGACTTTTGTAATTTGTTTGTTTGCTCTTTGCTTCTGAACTGCCGGTTGTATGATTATTTGCTGGGTCAAGAGTTCTACTGAAGTTCTACTGAAGGTTCGCCTTTTGACCAAAGAAACAATCATAAATAATATAAATTAATAATTGATCCGACAGTTTCTGCTTTCTAAATATTACTTCAATGGTTTCCAATACTGTTCTGCGATTGTGATAAAAACTGTTCAGACGTCTGGGATCGCAATGAGAGTATGCGATATTTATGGATTCGGTTCAGGAGAATATTATTCCTACGTTTAATTAGACTTGGAATTGTTTGTAATGGAAACGTGGACTAGAAGACAACTTGGTCACAATATTCTACTCGTGATTGGCATTGGAATCATAATACGAGTGAATAGTACGGAATAAATTAAGCAAGAATAACCAGTAATGAATTCTGAACAGCATAAATCACTCTCCATCTAGTACCAGGACTACCTGAGAGCCACAGAACACATCAGAATAAAAATGGATGACGACGATTTGTACAGTGAAAATACATGGACGTACCTTACATTGTGCGGTAAACCTACTTTATTAGAAGGACTTAGATTTGCAAAGGATTTAATAATTGCTAATCTTGTTCTGCGATTTATCATTCAGTGTGTGACTCTGCCTCATAATGTGCGACACAGCCTCTCTTTAGTAATAGGGAGCTTTCTGCTGTACTGTAATATTGGATCAACTTGTGTGTGGACTATTGGACTCACTACTTTTGCATATATAGTCATTGTATTGTTATCATTTTTAACCAAGAAATTGAGGGGTATTCTAATTTGTTTATTGGTAATTACATTCTTGTTAACATGTGAGTTATACATAATAAATCCCAAGATGTGGCAGCAAATCAGAGGCATACAAATGGTAGCTGCAATGAAGATAATTTCTGTGGCAATCGACCTGGACAGAGATTTGTTTAAACACATGTTGAATCCTGTGGAATTTGGTGGATATGTATTATGCCCTGCTAATGTAATTTTAGGTCCTTGGATATCATTCCACACTTACAATCAATATCTTGATTTGAAGTTTTTATCCAAACGATGGCTCAAGATTATAATATTCAATCTATTTTTATCCTTGTTATTTTTAGTATTATCGAACTGTATTGTACCTTGGTATATAGATGATGATTTAACTAAGTGGTTGGTTGTTTATCGTGATGCACAGACATTTAGAATGTCGCATTACTTTGTATCAAGTATGTCGATAGTTAGTATGTCAAGTGCTGGATTTGGACTGACAAATGACTGTCACTCAGAACTTCAGGTCACAAAACCTTTGTTCATTGAATTACCTAGGTCACTTGTTCAAGTGGTCATCTACTGGAACATACCTATGCACCAATGGTTGAAAAACTATGTATTCAAAACTTGTCAGCCATATGGTCAATTTACAGCCATATTTGTTACTTATGCTGTGTCATCAGTACTCCATGGTTTAAACTTCCAATTTTCAGCTGTACTACTTAGTATAGGAACTTTCTCCTATGTAGAATACAATTTCCGTTGCAAGGTTGCATCAGCTCTCGAAGTGTGCTGTTTAGCTAACCCTTGTGTGAAACAATGTGATCATAAATATAAGAAAAACAGTGTCTTAGCAATATTTTTTAATACTGTATTTTCTATCATCACTGTTGTACATCTTGCTTATCTAGGAGTGATGTTTGAAGCGTCATTTTCTGTGCAAGAATCTGGGTATTCTTATTTCCATACAATAAGCAAATGGAAAAATCTTAATTACTTTAGTCATGGTTTTGTTGCATTTATGTATGTCATTTTTTTAATGATGTGATTTTGTGACTAATTGATAATCCATATCTGTCCGACTTTCACTGCTAAACTGACCATGTTTAAAGGGGAACGAACATTTTTCTATCGAAGCTGGCATAACCACCCGCTGCGATTTTGATGTTTTCTCAAAGTTTCCGCGCACGGTGAAAGTTATATATATGGATAGAGGATACTTACATAAACAAAAATATCAAGTAATGTAGTACCCTAAAGTGTCACGTTCCTGAGATATTTCGAGGTAAAGATCGCTTTATGAGAACATTGACATCATTAATATTAATAATACAGTAATTACGTGTATAAACGCATTCCAATGCATTCAAATAATAGTTCCCAGGCTGATTTAACATTAGAAGGCAGCACAACCTAGTACTTTCAAAAACAATTTAATTAATTACTTGCCGACTAAATGGCATCACGTCGCAATGAAACCTATTTTGTCATAGCAGTTAACTTGAATAGCGATGGTTGGCTTGTTTTCCGATACGTCGCTGCCGCCGCCGTTTTCAAATGAAAAAATGTGAAGTAGAAAGTTATTTGTTCCCATGTGTCAACTTAGACACCGAGATATTTGGAACTAAAAATCGTTGATGCGATTGGTAGGCAAGTAATAAATAAAGTAGTTTTTTTCGTGCTTCTAGGTTGTGCTCGTTCTAATAAATAGTGAAATCAACCTGGGTACTATTAATGCAATGGAATGCGTATACGTACGTATTTTTTGCATTTTTAATGATTGTCATTGTTTTCATATTGCGATCTTTACCTCCAAATATCTCAGGATAGTGATACTTTAGGGTAGCATATTATTTTCCATTTTTTGTTCATTTAAGTATCCTCTACCCATATATATAACTTTCATCCTGCGATGCCACAAAGGTTCTATCCCCTTTGACAGAAAGGTAGCTTGTAACCCGAGAAAGACAGGCTACTTTTATCCTGAACAAATCCACAATAGTACAACACTGGGCAAGCCGCGGGCGGACAACTACTAACATTGAAAAAATTATACTTGATTGCCCAAAGAAAAATCCATAGTTGTATATTATTTTAACCAGCTACTGCATGATCTTTTTATATGTGCGATAATATGTTACTAATTTATTATAGAGACATCATTGATATAGGAACTACTTAAAAAAATAAAATAAAAGAGTTTATATAAAACTTTTTATTTTAGAAATTAAAAAGCTTTGTTTCATTCATGCATTTAAATTCTTCTTCAATTTTTAAGAGCTATGCTCTTGTCGGTGGTGTAATGACCATTTAACTAAGCTAACAAAATTATTTTTTCATACCAGAACTCCACACCATGGAATCCTTGATTTCTACATAATTATGACAATATAGTGCTCAATTGGTGCTATTTAATGCCCGAATGCAATAATTAGTGCGTATTTTCAGATATCAATAAACTTACTGCATTCTGATGAAACATCTTCAGAACATGCTCAATTTTATACACGGAAAAGGTTGAGCTTACAGGTACTTACTGTTTTACTGCAATATTTAGTGCTGCCCATACACAACAGCGGAGCGTCCCTGGCTCAGTGGAAGAGACACAATCTCCCAATTTGGGAGGTCCAGGTTCGATCCCCAGGCAGACCATGTACCAATGAGTTTTTAAATTTAATTACTTATGTGCATTTATCTGACTGCTCTTAAACGGTGAAGGAAAACATCGTGAAGAAACCTACATGCCTGAGAAAAAAAAATCGAAGACATGTGAAGTCCCCAACCCGCACTGGGCCAACGTGGCCCATACTCAATATGAGAGAAGGTCTATGTGCTCTATCTGCAGTGGGACTTTACGAACTGATGATGATACACAACAGACTCAATATTAGTTATTCACGGCAACCGGATTTACGTATAGGGGACCTTGTTGACGACCGATTGGTGTAGTGGATAGTGACCATAGAGTAATATAACATTAGTGACCCTGTTAGCGATATCAACGGTTGCGGAATCGAATCCCGCGAAGGGTAAATGTATGTGTGATGAATACGCACATTTATTCCGGAGTCTTGGATGTTTTTATAAATATTTATGTATGCTTATCCGTTACCTAGTATCCATAGTACAAGGTTTGCTTTGTTTGGGACAAGATGATTGGTTTAAATGTCCGAAATATTTATTTGTTGAAATATACAGTACGCAGCATCACACTTCATGCTTACAGTATTATTTCGAGAATGTCTATTAGTTAGCCCATGAGGTTTTCTCAATATTTAGTGCTTTCATGTAACCAACACGTCATTCCGATTTAAAACCTATAACAGCAAGAAACTGCAACCTATCCAATCTGCAGCTGTAACCACTTTAAAAATGTTGCGTTCGTTCGAAGTAAATTATGGTAACTCGATACGTCCATCCATTAGACGTTTATCCCCTTATCCTTACTTCTAGGGCCCTTACGTGGTACCAAATTTAGCAATCGAACGCAAGCGAGCTAAACGTCGCGGATGACCCCCCCTGTAAATGTTTGTCCATCCAAAAAATACACATTGCAATTGGAAGTCTGTGGTCTCTGCATACCTCTACGGGAAACAGACCTGACTTTACGCATGTATGTAATTTTGAATAAGTAGAATTTTTTTAATACCAGTTCAGTCGCGGTAATATATTCCGCGTTTTTCTTTTTCGCGCCCTCCATTACCACGATTCTAATGAAAATTTCACGAAGTCATTGTAATTGGTGGAGTCCTATCTATAGAAAAGTGTGAACTTCATTAAAATCGATACAGTGCTTTCCGAATTATTAACTATTTTATGATATCAGAAATACATGCAGTTACATGACGTTTTCCTTGTCCTTGAGCTTTTTTATGCACGAGTCTAGCTCGCCATGTTCGACAATCTATAGGGTTCGATGTTACATACGAAATCCATTAGCGGCGTATTTGACCTCAATCACACCTGATAAAGTAAAGATGAGGCCGAAGGTGGAAGCGCGCTCACTCAGAAGAACCCAATGTAAAATGTCAAATATCTGAAATACAACTGTTTGGAGGCAGACTGTGATAAAATTGTGGTAGCTGGGTCAGGCGGATATTTAAAATCGGGAATCGTACCTGCAACCTACGTTTTGTAAACTTTTTTTAGTCCACTAAGTATATCAACCAAAATTAGCAAATAACACGACACACAGTCCAAGACCAAGTTACCAAAGAGTACTTCAAGTGACTGGATTTTGTAATCGTAAACTACAAAAAAATATTAGACAGGGAATCCCCGCGAATAGCGTAATGAGCGGAATCAACGGAATCGTTCGTTCGTCTTTTAGTGGTACCAAGTCCTGGTAGTCTGGTAAATAGTCCTGAACATTAAAGAGAAATATATACCAAAAGCTAGGTATCAGTGGTATAGTGATCGCATTACACGTAATTCTACTTAACAACTAGAAAATTCCACCACGCACTAAAAGCAATATTTCGCCACTAGAGGGGAGGCAAAACCACCAGTTTTAATGGAAAGTCCACTAAGTTGGCAATACTCGCAATGGGCAACTGACGGTTGATTACCGACCGTCGCGTCGTCGCCGAAACGTCTGTAGCAATGTCGGAATGGTTGCCACGTCAGCCCCAATTTTACTGGCGGGCGCCAGCCAAATCGGAACGTCTAACTGCACTTTTAGATTTTCCTATAATTTCTTAATAAAAATACCACTTTGTTGCACATTTCTTTTTTCGCAAAAACAGATCACTTTGGGTTTGACAAACGTTACTTATTAGTAAATGTGAGGATTGAAGATCTGTTTTGAACCAAGATAAAAAATAAGAAAGCTTTTGCGATAGCACCTTAATTTCACAAGTTTTGTTTGGAATTGACTTTGACGTAAATATTGCTCAGTGAATTTTTGTAGTTTACCTATATCATTTATTTTTTTATAACACATTTGCTCGAAAAGTGGTATTTTTTCTATGAAAAACAGGTTCAAAAAGTGGCGCATTTTGGCCTCGGGCTAAAAAGTAGTACGGTTTTTTTTTTTTTAAATGTCAAGAAGTTTCGTCTATGGTAATTTTTTTAATCCTAGCAAAGAGTTTTTATTCCGAAAATTGATAAAAATTTTAAAAAATTAAATACTTTGAGAGGTATTTGTACACTAAAATAAATTATTAATCTTTATTTCAATCAGTTTCGACAAGAAATAACAACCATTTATTTATAATAAGAACACAAAACTTTAATTTCCTAATTTGTTAGTGGCTGTCTGTACTGGCTGTCTGCAGTATCCTTTGCCTAATTAAAAAAAACGCTTGTGCGCGCGCAGCGCTAATTTGTGAGCAAAAAAAGTAAAAGTTATTTCGCGCGCTCTGTGAAAATTTGCAAAAATGTCTTCAAGCGACGAGGATTTCATGGAATCTACGCCCCCGGATCTTAAAAACGCGGCGAAACAAGCTACTTTAAGCCTTCTACCTGAAAAATCAGTTGAGGTGTACTTGCAAGCGTACGAAAATTTCATACTCTGGAAAAAAAACAAAAATGCTCATTCATTTTCAGAAAGCATTTTTTTAGCCTACTTCATGGAACTCTCACAAAAATATAAGCCGAGCACGTTGTGGAGTCAATATTCAATGCTTAAAAGTGTTGTAAGAACGAAACATGGTGTTGATATCAAGCCGTATTCAAATTTGCTGGCTTACCTGAAAAGAAAAGGTGAAGGCTTTACCAGCAAGAAATCTAAAGTATTTGCGGCTGATGATATTGAGAAATACTTGAAAGAAGCTCCGGATAGCCGATATTTGGCAACAAAGGTCAGTTAAAACTAAATTATTAAACATAATTCCTTTAATTTTCGTATTTATTTACGATATAACTAGATAAGTACCTACTTCGGTTTTATTTTATACCTACTTACACAGTTTTTGTTTCTTTTCAGGTTGCATTAATATTCGGCATAAATGGTGCATGCAGACGTCAAGAGCTGACAAATATAACCACTGATGATGTCGAGGACCATGGGCGAATTCTCCTTGTCCAGATCAAGAACACAAAGAATAAAATACCACGCTCATTTACAATACAACAACCTTTTTATGAAATCGTAACGAAATACGCAGCACTCCGTTCCACAAAAGCGAAGACTAATCGATTTTTTCTAAATTACCAGAATGGTAAATGCACCAGCCAACCCATCGGCCGTAATAAATTTGGAATGATGCCTAAACAAATCGCCACTTTTCTCAACTTACAGAACGCACATGAATACACAGGGCACAGTTTTAGAAGGTCCTCGGCTACATTGCTCGCCGATTCAGGAGCGGATATATTGACACTGAAACGCCACGGAGGGTGGCGTTCCTCCAACGTCGCCGAGGGCTACATTCACGATTCAGTCAGGAATAAAGAAAAAATCAGTTCCTGTATTACAAAAAATATTAATTTGGAGCCGGGCCGTGCTGACTCTCGACCATCAACGAGCACATACATCCCGCCATCATCTCCGCCGCCGCAGCCACCTCCGCCGCCGCAGCCCTTAACTACAGAGCCAGAGCCCTATTCTGGTCTCATTTCTCCTACTTTCACTCAGGAGAGTGAGAGGAAGACAGTTAACAGTACGACTATGTTACAAATGCCGACTGGCAACGTAGTACTACATTTTTCAAATTGTTCTGGTTTTTATAACTGTTTTAACAAATAATTAAAGATTTATTCATTTCAGTAGCCCCATGTTTTATTTATTTCCTCACAAATGTGTTATAAAACGTCGTGTGACACACGTGCCCATTGATAATTGCAGCCTCAGCTTTTTTTGTAGCCCTCACCTACGGTTCGGGCTAGCAATCAAGCCTCGGCTGCAATGATCAACTTTGGGCCCTTATATCACAATGTACTATTATATGTCCTTAATTTTCTTTGCAAAGATTATTATTCTTATGTGTGTGCCAGCAGGCGCAATGAATTAGCAATGAGTTAGATTTTTTGCAGCAGGGCTAGCATGGCCAATCAAAGTCTTTATAACGATACGAGGTAGAAGCCTGCTATCACATTTATTTTACAAGCAAGACAGATATAATTTTGTTACCAGTATTAGTAAAAGGTTTTATTTATTTTTGTCCTTTAAGTTTTTTGAAATATTTCATTATTTAATATGATAATTTATTTTATTAAAACCTTACACAATTTTAAACATCATTTAGGGCCGTAAATCTATCTTGAGATTGAGATCTCGTCTCAATACATTTTTTTTTGATACTGTTTTATATAATATAATATAATATCTTTATTTGCTTTAAGCGTGGTTACATTGCATTGGTGGTAATATTGGTAGTTAGTTTCTCACACTTAGTCTTTTCAGGCATGCAAATATGTCGCTGAATATAATTCAACACAAATTTTAATACTTTTACAATTACTTAATTAATAGTAAACTTTTCAGCAATTTATAACATGTTGTCCAATATTAATGTCAAATTATTTCATAATATAAATTCTAATTATTACACATCCAATGTTAAAATAAATCAATGAATTTTTAATAAGTCAATTATATGTCAAAGTAGGTGAAATGAAATGTAATCCCAGTATATATTATGTCAACTTCCATTCATTTTCACACTTAGATCAGCCATATTTAACCGCATGCCAAATTTTATCGACAGGACTAAATCATATAATTCACTTAATAATCTTATCATATTCAGCTAATAATAACAAGTCAAAACAAAGCATTCGAACTCAACGACAATCAAACAATAGTTTTGTCGTGCTCTAAAAATTCTTTAACAGAGTAAAACGTATATTCAAGAAGCCACTTTTGTAGATGGTTTTTGAATTTATTTAGAGGTAGATCTGTTATAAACCGTGGAATTTTATTATATATTTCTTTACCCATAAAATAGCAGTTTTTTTGATACTGTGTTGTTTTTGGTATTTCAACAATCATTAGTCTATTAGGGTCCCTGGTATTTATTTTTACTACATCTCTAGCTTGCTTGTAAAAGTTATGATGGTACTGCTTTACAAAATGTGCCACTTCAAGTATATACAAGCACGGCAGTGGTAAAATTTTAAGTCCTTTAAATAGTGGTCTACAAGACACGTCCTGAGACACACCACAAATTGCTCGTATACATTTTTTTTGGGCAATAAATGCTCTGTTTATGTCTGTACCATTGCCCCAGATTACCAGTCCATATCTAAGAACTGATTCAACGTACGCATGGTATGCTACGATAGCTGTTTGTCTAGAGGCTACAGTTTTTAACTTAAAAAGTGGAAATGTAAAACGATTTGCTTTACCGCATACCTTATCTATGTGCTCTTTCCAATTTAGTTTTTGATCTACGATAATTCCAAGGAAGGTTGAGCTCTTTACACCTTGTACTATTTGGTTTTTGTAATTAACATTCAATGTATTGTTAAGATCATTGAAGTTTATAAATTTAGATTTATTAATATTTATATGTAAATTATTATTAAATAACCATTGAATTATTGTATTTAATGTATTATTAATGTCAGATTCATGCTTTTGTAAAGTCAGTTTTTTATCAGTTTTAACTACGACCGAAATGTCATCTGCAAATAAGAAGCTTTTATGCTTCGTAACTTCTGGTAAGTCGTTAATGTATAATAGAAATAGAAGAGGACCCAGCACGCTACCTTGTGGAACCCCAAAGGAATTTTTTCTAAAGTCTGAATAATACAGTGTGGCCCTCGATAATGTGCACAAACGAAAATGGGTGAAAATAGACTATAATTTATCGACAAAAAAATTAAAAAAAAAAATCTAAAAAAATTATTGAATTAAACATTGATGGTTTAATTTTTTTAATTACTTAAAACAGACTGCTTTTCTAAAAAAATTATATCTCGTGAATTATTGCGTGTATTTCGTTGAAACAAAAACAGTTATGATGGCTAAGATCAGATGAAGCCTACTAAATAAATAAAGAAGTATAAAAAACAAATACGGAACTAGTAAATACATTTTCTTAAAGAATTTTTGAATATTTTCAGAGCTTTTTTCGATTAAATTCGATTTTATACCATAATGTTACCCATAAACATTTCTTTTTTATAATTTATTATTAATCCCTATCATGTTACCTTTCAAGAAAAAAAAAATGCAACATCTTATGCTCAACCAATTTTTTTTAGAAGACTTTTAATTTAAGGGTCCACGCCCGAGCTATAATCTTTATTTTATTCAGGTAGGGTCACTTAGGTTTAGTTATTTGATCTAATACACTCTCTCTGATTTTTTGAGGGCGGAGGGAGGAAAAGAGGTATGCAAACAAAAAAAAACAAATCACATACATAATAATAATCCCATTTATTATAAAAGAATTAGTGCATTAAATTTTCAAAATGGCTACCACGCTGCTGCAAACACAAAAATGCATGCTGTGAGATTTGCTGTGTGGCCCTGCGAATCATGCCAGGATCATTTCGCAAATCATTCGCACACTGAATGACTCTATCATGAAGTTCTGCCTGCGTATTAACTGTTGTTCTGTACACCCGTTGCTTCATGACACCCCACAAAAAGTAATCTAGCGGTGTCATGTCTGGCGATCGCGCCGGCCATCCCACAGGGCCTTGTCGGCCAATCCACCGATTAGGGTAATTTTCATTGAGAAAATTTCGAACAATTATGGCATAATGCGCCGGGCAGCCATCCATCTGTAGAAACATACGCCTTCTTGTTTCTAAATTTACATCCTCTAATAATAGGGGTAAATCATCTCTTAATAACGATAAAAATCGTTCCCCATCTAAAATCCTGGGTAAAACTACAGGACCAATTAGCACATCATCGATTAAAGCTGCCCACACATTCACTGAAAATTGTACTTGAAAGGTAGATGGCCTTTTAAGACGAGGATTTTCATGTCGCCACTCGTGCAAATTTCTGCAGTTTGTTATGCCGTTCCTTGTGAATGTGGCCTCATCCATCCATAAAATTCTACTTGGGAATGTAGGATCATCCCTAATTTTCCTCAAAATCCAGGTTGACATGACGCACCTTGGTCGCCAATCCACATCTTCGTGTAGGTGCTGGACTCTCTGATAATGGTATGGGTGAAGTCCTTCCTTCTTAAGAATGCGCCATACCGACGTCTTCGAAATGCCATGTTGCAAGGCAAGCCGTCTAATACTGATTGTCGGGTCAGCAAAGACAGTATTTAGTACAGCTACTTCTACAGCATTATCAATGACGATGGCAGCTTGCTCGCGTCGATCACGATTTTCTCTGAGGCCAACATGAGACAATCTTCTGTGCACTTCTTGAAAATTACGCGCAGATGGTGCAAGACGGTTCGGAAATGCAGCAACGTACGCTACACGTGAAGCTCTTGAAACTCCTCGACACAAACCATAATAATAATGCATATCAGCGATTTCTCGCGGAGTAAACTCAGTAATGCGCGGCATCTCGAAAAAACACTTAGTTAACAGCGATCACAGCGAATGTTCCCAAGTAACTGACTCGAACGTTTGTATTGTATCTTGATCCGGTTTCAAAGCCACTAGCTCTCCCTTCCCGCCCTGCACCGTTCCCTTTTGTCTCAATAGGCAAAACAATGTAAAAAAGGGTCTCTACCTGCGCGATGAAGTAACGGTACGGTTCGTGTACGATACTGACCCTTGTAGTTTAACACATCGCAGCCAAACTTATGTTAAAGGTAGAACGTTGCTTTTTTTTTTATTAGAATGCTAATATGACTAGGATTCATAATAAATTATAAAACATACATGTTTATGGGTAACATTATTTTATAAAATCGAATTTAATCGAAAAAGGGCCGAAAATATTCAAAAATTCTTTAAGAAAATGTATTTACTAGTTCCATATTTGTTTTTTATACTTCTTTTTTTATTTAGTAGGCTTCATCTGATCTTAGCCATCATAACTGTTTCAACGAAATACACGCATTAATTCACGAGATATAATTTTTTTAGTAAAGCAGTCTGTTTTATGTAATTAAAAAAATTAAACCATCAATGTTTAATTCAATAATTTTTTTAGATTTTTTTTTTTAATTTTTTTGTCGATAAATTATAGTCTATTTTCACCCATTTTCGTTTGTGCACTTTATCGAGGGCCACACTGTATGAATGAGTTACATATTTTTCATCAAGTTTGAGTATCTCCACACATTGTTGTCTATTTTTTAAATATGTCCTTATCCAATCATTTGCGGGTCCTCTAATTCCGAGGTGATCTAATTTTGACAATAGGCATTCATGTGACACACAGTCAAATGCTTTTGACATGTCAAGAAAAAGCACAGTAGTAAATAGTTTCGCGTTTGTACTATGCAGTACTTCTTTAACTAAACTAAATGTAGCCAACGTTGTTGATTTTTGCTTTTGGAAACCGTATTGATTTTGTTTAATGATGTTAAATTTTGTGAGGAAGGACATAAGCTTCACATGGAGGACTTTTTCAAAAATTTTTGAAAATATTGGTATAAGTGTTATAGGACGATAATTATCCATAACAGTGATTTCACCTTTCTTATAGAGAGGTTTAACTATAGACATTTTTAGCTGCTCCGGGAAAGTTCCTGTTTCCATTGACAAGTTAATCAAAAATGCCATAATATCACTGATCTGTTCTCTACATGCCTTTACAACTTTTGTACATACATTATCATAGCCCTCAGAGTTAGTATTATTTAGAGTCATTATTGTTTTATTAACATCATGTTTATCAATAGGAGTCAAATAAAAGGAGTTTCGTTGTCTGTTATTCGTGTGTGTATTTACCATTTTAATATTTACTTTACTAGTCAAATTAATGAAATAGTCATTGAAACCATCAGCTATTTTTATAGGGTCAGTCTCTATAGTATTATTATATCTAATTTCATATATGTACTTATCTATGTCCATTTTAGTTGATTCACTCTGAATTACTTCCCAAGTAGCTTTCACCATATTTTTACTATTGGCAACATAGTTAGAGTTATTCATTTTTTTGGCGTTGTTAATACACTTTTTAAGAAGTGTTTACTAATATGCATGGCAACAGATTCACAAGCTTTACCCTAAGCTTTAACTTTGAGAACGGTTTAATGCGGGCCTTAGGGATACTAATGAAATAGTAGGGAATGATGTTTTTTAGTTTTGTGAGTTTTTGTTTTTTAACTTGTAAAATTGTGATTAATTCCGATAATTGAAGTGAATTTGTTTAGCTAATTTTGGTTGACTGAAAGTTTCTTTTTCAATTTGAAGTTGAAGAATAGCATTCTTTTCTTCAACGTCGAAGAAGTTGCCATGGTTTCGGCTAATGGCTCCGTCGCCAAAGCCGTAATAAAAAAAATCTGTCTGCGGCTGGGCCTCTGAGTACCAAAGAGTATAGTAACTATTTACCGAGAAAGAGTGGCAACTCCGTGGTTAAATTTGCATGTATAGACAGTGCTGCTGCCAGCGATTGGTTGAGGAATTAAATCTATCTATACATACCTACGTACACTGATTATATAGGTAGAAACTGGGTTTAGAAATAGGTATTGTTGTTTATGAGGAAATTTTTATTTCTCATAACTAATTTCTTTAAATTAGCTATGAAAAACAAGTATAACAAAAACAAACTACAAATTAACAAAAATCTGAACTTTTGCAAAAACTTTCAAAAGGAAATCGACGTTGACTGACATCACCCACCGGTAAGATGGCGGCTGCTGCCACAGAACACTAATAACGGTTAGTTCGTCAACCGCAGTTCAGAGGTCGCAGTCTGCTATGAAAATTGATGACATTTGAAGTGTGCCCCCCCTGCTGAGTACTGAAGTACTCAGAGGGCTGGGCGTCTGTGGCGTAGACCTCAGAGGCGTAGACAGAGAAATGCAAAAATGGCTAGTTGGCGGCATAGACAGAAAATACTATTCTCTGTCTACGTTTGGCGGAAACCAGGAGAGTGTTTGAGTCATACTGACTTGAAATACGACATGGTTGTATGGGCTTAAGACCCTTTGCTTTCTCCGAGAGGAGCGAATTAAATAAAAAATTAAGTGCTCTGTTTGTTTGTGTGTGACTGTGAGTGCGAGTTTATGATTCGATGCTTTTTTGAAGTGTTGTAGAAGGAAGTGTTATGATTTGAAACAACTAATAATTGCACTTTACGTTCGTGATTAGTGGTAAAATGGCGAGCCCTTCGCCTCAGAGTAGTCCAATGCCACCACCACAGGCGCCCAGTCCAATGGGTCCACCGACGCAGAGTCCGGCCCCACCACACTCACCGCACAGCCCCTACAATCAACAGCACAACGGCCCACCACCCGTTCACCCTCCCGGCCCCGGTCAGCAACCAATGCCTAATCATATGTCTCCATCGGGACCTCCATCTCATCCCATACCCCCAAATAGTAATGGTCCACCTGGAGGGCCTCAGCAACATCCGGGCATGTCTCCAAGTGGGCACCAAATGCCTCCTCACATGGTGGGTCCACACATGTCTGGCCCGCCTGGGCATCCCATGGGTCCAGGTGGACCGCATCCATCTGGACCAAATGGTCATCCTAATATGCCTGGTGCTCCACATCCAATACCAGGACAAGGACCACCTCATGGATACATGCAACATCAAATTGGACATATGCCACCAGGACAGGTAAGATTTTCTGTTTAATTTAACATACTGCGTGTATGCACACCATCCCTATGCATTATTACATTTGTAAAAATTCCAAAATCATAATTCCATATCATAATTCCAAAACATGCTAATGGATTAACATCATTTTTCCAGTGGTCATTTCCATTCTGTTACTCTTCTAGTTCACCTGGCCACCTCTATTTCTATCTAAGCGCAAATTCGAGGGTGTTAGTTGCTTTAGTTATAATCTTTGTATGTCATATTTTTTGTATGTTATGTTTAGCCTGCTGCATTCTATTGCTCTTTGGCAGGTGGTTATTCTTTGTTACATATTGCTTGTAAACTTCCATGTTTTGCCATGCATAAATGTGAGATATTGTTTTTAGTTTGGTAGGTGACTATTTTTTAATTCACTTTCTGGCTTCAATATTTACTTCATGAGTTATTTACCCCTAATTTTACAAAAATGCATTGTTGTTATTAAAACAAATTTTTTCTTCTTAATTTTTGTTTTCTTCAAGACTTATAAGTCACATAGTTATCTCTATAGGGGTGTGTAGAGAGATAATTAAATGACTAATTATAAGCTAGGCTAGATAATAGGATCACTATGTCATGCATGAGAGTCCGATGATGACATAGGTACTGTGTTCAGATAAACATATATAGGTTTTTGTGACACCTGTAAATATATCTTTGTAACATTTAAGATAAATAAACAAATATAATACAAATCACTTGCATGTTTAGGAGATTCATTTCTAGCTGACAAGTTTAAAGTTACTTTATCGTGCACTGTAGTTGAGTAGTTGCTTTCATTAGCAACACAATATTGGTGTCGATTCTGCAGTGGCCTCTAAAACTTAAAGAATTTAGAGTGCTCTAAACCGATTTCCTATTCTACGTCGCATCTCTAAAATTTTGATGTTTCTAAAACTTGAAGGTTATGCTATAAATGAAATAAAATATACGCTATAAACTGAGCTCAAAACCATATCATCATCATCATCATCTCAGCCCGTAAACATCCCACTGCAGAGATTTACACCTTCCCTCGTATATGAGGGAATATGTGCCATAGTCCACCATGCTGGCCCAATGCGGGTTGGTTGGGGATGTCCCCAACCAACCCAAATTGAAAGGTATGTGAAGTCACATGCCTTTCAATTTTTATTTCTCAGGCATGCAGGTTTCCTCGTGGTGTTTTCCTTCACCGTTTAAGAGCAATCGTATAAATGCACATAAGTAATTAAATTAAAAACTCATTGGTACATGGCCTGCCTGGGAATCGAACGCAGACCTCCTAAATTGGGAGACCGCGTCGTACCCGCTGAGCCACCAATGCTCAAAACTATACAATTTGTCCAATTTGAATCTCAAAACCTTGTAAAGACCATCCACTCTCCCTGTAATAGAACGACTGGTAGTAAAATATATATACATGTGTATTTTAGAATTTTTGTCATTTACGTAGGTACATAAAGTATAAAAATTTTGATTGTATACATATAGACAGAGCAAACAGGTACACACTTTTTTATTTGCCTGGCTATGTAGGTATTTAAAATAATAAATAATGAGGACTAAGCAAGCTGAAGTACCTATTGATGAAATGAACCAAGAACTAGTAGCAATAGTTGGTACTATCGAAGGTATTTGTTACTCAGTTCAATAGGTACGCTGTTGCTAATTAAACGCAATTGGGCAGTCAGGTAAAAATATGAAAACATTGTGAAGATACTAATGTTAGTTAGGTATATGTATTGAAATATAATTTGTTCACAAAAGTATAGTAATAATAGGTCTTTACCTATGAAATTGCCGTTCTGCAGTACTGGCCATTTCAAATCAAAATAATTTTTGTTTGGCTAAGAATTCTAATTTCAAATTAATTTTATTTTAAAAACATGGAATTCTTTTTCCAAAAGTAGTCATTTGTTTATTGATTAGTGTTACATTTTCATCGCATTTCAATCTTTTTCGTCATCATGGATACGTTAAAAATTCGAGTAATTATGGAATATGAGTACCGTCGTGCCAGCAACGCGGCACAAACGGCACGCAACATCAACGACGTTTACGGAGCTAACACTACAAACCAACGCACCACCTGTTATTGGTTTGCTCGCTTCCGTTCTGGGAATTTCGCCCTGAAAAATGAACCTCGCGATCGTCCGAAGACTTTGCTCGACAATGACGAATTAAAGGCGATTGTGGAAGCTGATGATACACAATCTACGGCTGAATTCGCGGCAGCTTTCGACGTTAGCGTCAAAACAATATTGGTCCATTTGCGTCAAATTGGCAAGGTAAAAAAGTTTGACAAATGGGTGCCCCACGAACTCAATGATCGCCAGCGAGAAGTACGCGTCGAGACGTGCCTTGCACTGCTCAACAGACACACAAATGAAGGAATTTTGAATCGCATTGTTACCTGCGATGAAAAATGGATTTTGTTTGATAACCGCAAGCGCTCAGCAAGTTGGTTGGATCCTGGTTCAGCACCTAAACAATGCCCTAAACGAAAACTTACTCCTAGAAAAGTGATGGTCACTGTTCGGTGGTCTAGCGCCGGTATGATCCATCACAGCTTCTTACCAAACAGGATGAGCATTACTGCAGATGTGTACTGTGAAGAACTGAACACAATGATGGAGAAGCTGGCACATCTCCAACCAGCATTGGTCAATCGCTCCTTTCCGCTGCTCCTGCACGACAACGCGCGACTTCATACTGCACAGCAGACGGTCTCCAAGTTGCAAGAACTGGGGTTGGAAGCTCTCCGTCATCCGCCCTACTCACCAGACCTTGCGCCTACAGATTGCTACTTTTTCCAGAATTTGGATAACTTCTTGGCAGGAAAAAAATTCAATACCCGAGAGGCAGTACAAAATCCTTTGCCTTACTTCGATTAATACAAATAAAAAATACATGAAAAAAATTCGTTTAAATTTTTTCATACAAAACGGCAATTTCATAGGTAAAGACCTAATAGTAATAGGTACATACCTGGTAATTGAATATCCACAAGAAGGCAACCGCTTAGGAGAGAAGAGTTATGCCATAGTAAGAGACGCACATTACAGGTGAATAGTATAAAGCACTTAGCGAACTGAATGCTCCTTATTTACCTATACCGTTGAGTATTTCGTACCATCACCCTCAACTCTATACTCTATTCTGCATAGGAATATCAACATACTTGCAGCCACTCATGTTGATCTTCTTCAACAAATTCTGTATGTAGGTTTCCTGACACAATTTTCCAGTATCTGATTTATTTAAACACAAAGCATAATAAATAGCTAAATACCTAAAGGAAAATATTTCTTTTAACAAATTTTTGACATTGTCAAATTCTTATAAAAAAGAAATATATGGCCTACATAGATGGCTAATACTATAGTCTCATTTTAATCAATCTTCTTGGTATAACTACAAGGTTCAGAGGTGTTTGTTTGTTGCTCAATCAGGGCGATATGGATGAACGGATTTGAATGAAATTTGGTATCTAGATAGAACATACCCTGGATTAAAACATAGGATATTTTTAATCCCGATAAAGTGAGTAGTTTCCGCGGGATAAACGAATTTCCGCAATAAAGTTATTCCACGCAGGCGAAGCCGCGGTCGGAAATCTCGATTATAATATTAGTTAGATTAGATAGATATTAGTTAGATACCCACTTACAAGGGATAGCAGCATAGCAGAGAACCAATTATCTTTTTTACTTGAATGAACAGGTTGTAATAAAAATGAAAGCTATTACAAGCTATTATTATGAATAAGAGCTCTACAGTCAAAAATACGTAAAATACTCAGATCGGTTTTAGAACTATGCGATTTCTCATACAGACATTGAGAAGAGTATGACGCGGGGACCAATTCTCAGGTATACAGAGTACTAACTTTAATTCAGTATATTTTAGCTTTTCTTGTGCTGGTGGACAACCATTTATGTTTTTGTAAATACAAAAACATAAATGGCTGGAATCAATGGAAATCCATTGATGTACTTCATTTCATGAATTATCCTTTTTGATGCTTGTATGTTGCCTTTTTATTTACTTAATAATTTTTTTTTTCTTATTATAGACTGGATTCGCGTTTGACCACAATCTCACCTGATGGAAAGTGACGATGTGGTCGAAGATGAAGCACGCGATCCCAGTAAATGCCTATTCACTCTGCTCTTAAAGATCCCAAGGTTGTAGGATTCAGGAAAGACTGACGCCGGAAGGGAGTTCCATGCCTTGGCTGTTCCATTTGCTCCAAACATATGAGTACCGAAGGAAGACAGCCTTTCATTAATTGGAGAGCCCATTTATCTGTAGGCAATTCCACCCAATTATAATCCCTAAGTGCAATTTTTCTATCTCATTTCCGGCTGCAGTCTTTTTAATATTAGGCCCCTAGCTGCCATCTCTATACCCCGCCTGTACCTCATCGCTCCTAGACAGACTGTCCAGTTTGGAAACTGAAATCCATGACTGACTCCGCGGACACGGTAATGCAGGACTCCGTCCCAAAAATACTTAATATTAATTTCGACAACCATTCGTAGAGTTAAGCAACGCTCCCAATAAGATACGGTGGGCTTGGTATTAGGAAAAGCTCGAGATTGGCTCTCCCGGCTGTCCTCTTCTCCGCTTATAGCACTTATGCTCTCGTCAATGAGTTTAAACACTACCATCTCAGTTGACGATTTCAGTGACTTGTCCATCGGAGGGGAGGCAGGTCTGGTCCGCCTTCTGCTCCGGCATTAACAAACCCGCCGACCCAAAAAGCAACCTGCCCTGGAGAAGATCCATAAGTCTCTTATCGATAGCTGCACAGACAACGTCGACCCAGAAAGACTACTTGCCGTTTCCGAGCCCGTATCGCGTCATTGGCTGCACGCGCGCCCTTCAGAAAACTAGGCACAACGCTAGAATTTAACACATTCAGTATCGCAGTTGGTTTGAGAGTTGGTTCCAAAGTGTGTGAACCGCATCGTTGTCCCTGCGGCAGCTATGTGGATCAATACGGGCGTCACAACTTTTGTGTAGCAAAAGCGCCGGCCGTTCTTACTGCCATGACACAATAGACCACCCTTGCTACTGCGGACTTTCCAGCGTCCCCGGTGCCATGCGGTTTGTGCAGAGCCAGACGGGGCAACTTTGGTGCCATGGTCACTGGGACGGACATTATTTGGGGTGCCATTTGCGTCGACACTTAGGTACCATCTCATATCTCGAAAACCGCCACAAAAGTCAGGGCATCAGCTGAGGAAGCCAGGTTAATCAAACGCCGCAAACACTCATCGTTACTCGGTAACCATGAGTTTGTAGGGACTCTATCTTTTGTGTTTGTGGGGAGAAGACTATCCTAGTAGCCATTTAAGAATTCCATTTGACATTTTCTGGCTCCATCATGAAATCAGCTCGATAGTAAGCATATGTTATTGCATCTGCTTTGTATTGCTGTAAGCGTAGTAAGAGTTGCAAGCGCTTGTATAAAGCGCTCAGCGAAATCTCTGGGCGTGCTTAGTCAGGCAACGGCGACAGGCACACTTGCCTACGTAACTTGCTGGCTGGGGCTCCGTCAGTGATGGTGGTGGCTGCTTGCTTAGATAGTAATCAATCATGCTACGCTCCTGGTTAGCCGGTTCTTTCAGGGCAGTCAGCCTATACCAAGAACTTTGAAGGCCGCGGAGTAAGAGGGCGACACTAAAAATTTTTAGAACTGGCCACTTTTAAACGATTCAATAAAAAATAAGCTCATATTTCGAAAATGGAACTCTGTGCCAATATTACTGTGTATGTATTTCATTCATTTGTCATTTGTTTTACGATTTGGCGGCAAATTGAAAAATCGCGATTTGATTTGATTTGATGATTTAACGCGAGAAAATTTTCGTGCAATGATTTTTTAAGACTTTCGATGTCATTTAAGTCAGCAAGAAAGTTATGATAGACTTCGATTGGCCTTTCACGATGAAGCCCCTTCTCGCACTAATCTCACCGATGATCTGCGTGAGAGACGGCCTTTTACGGCAACGACCGAAGATAGCATCAGTGTTGTGCGGCTTAGAGACTGACAAAAGAGTGACCTATCAGCAGATTCGGACAAGCTTAGGCATCGATACGAGTCAAGTGCACAAAATCCTCCATGAACATTTAGTGGCCAGGAAGCTTTGTGCCCGGTAGATACCTCATAATTTGACAGAGGCCCAAAAACTCCGTCGTGGTGATTGGTGCCGTGTAATGGTTCAAAGATTTAACGGAGGTGATATAATAAAACTAATAACTTGCTAGTTTGTTTAGTTTTACATTTTCTAAGAACTTTCAGTGTAGCCCTCGTACCTTCTCACTTCGGTCGTGCTCGACCCCGATATCGGGTAGCATGTTTTAACGGATGTGTAACTGAATAATGGCCAAAATCCCCAAGTTTAACAGGAGCGGATAGGCAATCTAGCACGGTCAATAGCCAGAATTACTAACCATGTACTACCACCAGTAAGAATATGGGCAATATTTTTCCAAGTTCTACCACCAGTGACAAAACCGAGTGCAAATCGTTTCTCCATAGCAAAATGTGTTTAGACCGCCACCTCTTTATATTTGCTCCATGGGCTAGTTTGCTATAATGCTAATGTTTTCATAGTGATAATTGTTGTTAAATCCCCCAAAACAATGGGATAATTGTAAAGAAAAAGTAATTGATCCATCATTTCGGCCCGTAAACCTCCCACTGCAGCCTCCCCTCTAATAATGAGGGAGTATTGGCCATAGTCCGCTACGCTGGCCCAATGCGGATTGGGCACTTCTCCATGCCTTAGAAATTTTAGGTTTCCTCACGTTATTTTCTTTCGCCGTTTAAGAGCAGTCCGATAAATGCACATAAGTAATTAAATTTTAAAACTCATTGGTACATGTGGGTACAGGGCCTCCCTGGGAATCGAACTCGGACTTCCCAAATTGGGAGACCGCGTCTTAACCGCTGAGCCACCGATGCTCCCTTAATTGTTTACAGTTCATGAAAATATACTTTTTAATTTAAATATGACCATAAGGACGATAGTGGTGTCGATTCGGATGTACATCAACCAAACTAAAACCAGTTTTGGAGTGGTGCCGTCGCATCGTACTGTTCCAGGGAGAAACGGACTGTACTACTTTAAAACTGGTTTTAGTTTAGTTTAGTTGGTGTACATCCGAATCGACACCATTGTCTCCTGAATTTAGTGGGTAAATTTTTTTAATGAAATCAATTTACATTTTAAGAAAATATGTAATATATAAACAGCAATGTGATCTTTAGGCCAACATGGAAAACATTTATATTTTCATTACTAAATAAGGGTCCATAAATGTCTTTAGCTATTAATAATGTTTCATTTATAATCATTGTGAATTCTTTTGTTAGCGGGCCTATATCAGACTCTTCAGGTAGGAAGCTTTCCCGATTTTTCAAATACACTGTGTAAACTATTGGAACATTTAATTTCGACTTCACCCAGTCAGCACTATTCCCAGAAAAATTATCTGTGAAACAAAATAATAATTAATTTAGGTACTTATTTGTGGCTAGAGCTCCGATCTGAGGTAATAATTATTCTTTATATTATAGTAAATATAGATCAATTGGATATTATTTAATTAATGATCGCAATATGTTTAAAACATTACTGGCATAAATAAAATAAAAAAAAATATCCTTGGACATATACAGACAGCGCCACCTAGTTCCACACTAAGCAACTAGGTTTGTGTTGTGGATGCCAAATGGTTGATACACTACACAAATACATTTTTTTTTTGTAAATAAATACTTGTATAAATGAAAAACATCCATAACTCGGGAACACATGTTTGTATTCATCATACAAACATATGCCCCTAGCGGAATTCGAACCCGCGACCTTTTTGTAAAGCAGTCAGAGTTTCTAACCAATACATCAAACAGGCCGTATGTAAAGCATATTCAGGGGGGAAACTGAAAATCAGCAGCTTTGCTGAGTCTCTACCCTGTTATTTGAACTTTGTCCTATTACTAATAAACCCTTAGTATGTTAATATTTGGGGATGAATAATCTTTTTATTTATTTTCATACATAAGTAGTAGGTCGTACGAATGCTGTTCTTTGATCACCATTAAGTAGATTATTAAATGATTATAATGCCAACTACAGTAATATAGATTTGTTTAACTGATAAATTTGAATTAAACAATAGGATGTATCTATTGCGGTTTAGTTTTCTTCTTCCAAACAGTGGATTGATGAAAAATAGTATACCAGGAAGGAGGGTAATGTTTTTCGAGTGTATGTATGTAGCATAAAAATGCTACCTGTAACTTAAACGGCTTGACCGAATTTGAAGTGCAAGGTGTCGTTAGATTCGTCTAGGCTCACATTCACCCGAGGAATAACACTGCCAGGGAATCCATGATTGTGCTAAGCGGCTTCAAGGTTCTCATATAAAGTGTAACCCTAATTCCTTACTACTGCTAGTAAATTAGCTATTCTGTGCTACTAAAATAATTTAAATTAAGTGCTAACGTACATAATGATCATGAATAAATGTAAGAAAGTAAACACCTTTACTCACATAAGAACCTGGCAGCTGAACCATAAAAATAGCTAGCATTATATACTTTTTCTAGTTTGGTGCATACTGATGATAGTATTTCCATCTGATAAGGAAAGACAGTGCTTAGGACAATATTTATCAACAGTTTAATGAAAGGAAATAACCAGATATTTACCAGAAGATCGTGATTGTTGGATGGTGTTGAGGCGTATGCATATGGTATTGTGATAAGTTTTTCAAATCCTCTTACAGTGATGAATGCCATCATTCTCAATGCGATTGTGTCAAGAAAAAAATGCAGAGCTTTGGGTTCTTCTTGTGACAAGGATTTAGTGCCAATGTAAACAGAGTGGCACTCTGGATCAATAGCTGTAAATGATTTCCTTAATTATACGATATTAGAGGAGTTCTACTACGAAAAATTATCTAACATTTCGGACGCGAACGCTTGACGAAAAATCGGCAGCACGCGGTACTTGTGTGTGCTATTCTCTATGTACATGGGTTACATCAGTCACGTTGATGAATTGACTTGATAGATAGCACATGTGTATATGGTACACATACTACAAGGGTTCCGTAGGCATTAAAATAAAAAGTTATAGTTGCAGTTAATTTAGTTTTATGGAGTATCTGTGAACTGTGTACATAAATTGAATCAATCTCATCAACTAATAGAGCATATGTATCTATGATAATTTTTTTTTTCAAGTTATAAAAAATATCTGGCATGTGAGGGGTGGGGTAACGCGTTGTCATACACGTTACACAGAAAAAAGAAAATTTTATTCACGCATGATAATAAATGAATTTTCTGTTATTTATTTAATTCAATATGTCTTTCGCATAATATGGTCCTCTAGTTGTTAACAAATTGTGTGTTTTATAATAAATAAGATGTAACAAGCGGAGTAGTACTAAGCCTTGTAGCTCCTTTTCAAACAGAAATAAAAATAATGGGATTACTTAAGTAGGTTCTATTCGTATTAATGTCTTACATTAAATACACCCCCAGACAAATATGCTTTAAAGTTTTATCTCGTTCTTAATGAAAATAGCTTTTTTATCATAAAATAGCCTACCATGTACACAATAAATTTTGTTATGTACTCAACTGAGTATTTAACATAATGTTAAAGCATATCTGTCAAAAGGAGTTTCATTTAGCTTGTCACTTTAAATTCAATCATCCCAAACTTTGATGCATTTTTTGGCTGGGAGTGTATGTTTCAATTCCAACTCTGCATACCAAATGGTGCTTGTTTTATAAGGAACCAGTTCCTATCAATATTTACTCCTTTAGCGATATGATTATCGGCACATTTCTTTTCTGGAAAAAATGCCTTTCTGTTCTTTGTCCAGAATCTGTCCTGTGATGGAAGGGTAAGAGTTTAATGAGTTTACATTATGATAAAGTTATAATTTTTAAAATACATACACGATAATACAAACCTTATTCATACTGTGTTCATATCCATCTGGATTAAAGATTGGAATAAAATAGAATTGATAGTGATCTAACAACTTCTTCAAGTGAACATTTCCTAGAAGCTTGTCTAAGAAATTTAATATTACTGCCGGTGAAATCCAATCTCTGCCCTCTTCACCGCCAAGTATAAACACAACTGGTTTTTGTCTTCCACTTTTTACTTTTAACATAAATACATACCTCTCTTCATAAGTTTTTGTTAAAGGTCTCTTTTCTAAATTAGGATGATATCTTAATTGTAGGTCAATCCACGTCTCAATGGCCTCATATTTGTTAAAGCCATTTAAGACTTCATATTTTTCTACTTTTTCGTCTGAATCAGACCTTAAACTGTAACTAATCTATTGATTAATGTATATTTTTGCTGTTTTTTGTCATCACCAGCATAAGCCTATCTCAAAACGCAATTTATCATTTATCAAAGATCATTTTTATCGTCACCTACGTCCTACACCCGTGATGTCTTGTAATTGTTTGATTGGTAGTAATTAAATAAAACGACCTCTCGTAGGGACACTACTTACAGGTATTTAAGTGGTACATAGGTATATTGTATGTCATCTTCATGAAGTTTTTTTTCAAATTTTCTTTTATACTTATTGTGAATAATTATGTCCATGGGTATAGCTGCTTCATTAGTCACTCCATTTAAAAAGCAAGCCCTGTCGTATTTAGTATGAATTTCGTACAGAGTCTCTCTTTCGAGAGAATTGTAAGTGGTCACCTCATACAGGGTATAATTAAGATCTTTTCTATATAGCTCACATTGAACAGGAGTTAGTATCGTAAAGAAATAAATAATAACAATCATCTCCATATCTGCTCTACAACTTGATTTAACATCAGTTAATAGTTAATTCAGTATGGCTCTGACAAACTTCAGTAAAACGTCATCGTACCTATATGTCAGCAGGGGCCGCATTCAATGGGAGGCGGGCCGCCACCGCCGCCTGGGAACGGACCTGGGGGGCCGCCGAATGCGCCGTTGCCGCCCATGTCGGGCCCCCCACCTCACGGCGTACACATGCCGCCAGGGGCGCCGGGGCACATGCAGCCAGGGGCGCCGGGGCACTTGCAGCCAGGGGCGCCGGGGCACATGCAGCCAGGAGCGCCGGGGCACATGCCGCCAGGGGCGCCGGTGCACATGCCGCCGCATCACCCCATGACGCAGCATGGTGCTACTCAGGGCTACGGTCACGGCCCACCCGCGCCTGGCGGTGGGCCCGTACCACAGCCTGGCCCACCGTCACAACCCGGCGCGCCGCTATCGCACCCACCCTCAGCCCAAACTCCGCCGCACGGTCACGGGCCGCCGTCCACTGCTCCGTCCAACGGCGGTCCGCCCTCTTCGTCACCGATGCAGGGTTCGCTACCTGCACCCGGCCCTGATAATCTCAATGCCCTACAGCGTGCCATCGACTCTATGGAGGAAAAGGGACTGCAGGAGGATCCTAGATACTCCCAACTTTTGGCGTTGAAGGCACGTTCGAACCCTCAAGATCCTAATAAGGGATTGTTTTCCAATAATCAGCTGAGTCAGCTCAAGTAAGTCCACTTTTTAAATATTGTAGTCGGGCGATATAATTTTCTGCGATATTTTAATTTGCCTAGATATTATAACTTGCATAGGTACTACTTGCATAATAGTTCGATGTCCTATGTTTTTTATATGTGCAGTGAGAATAAGTGAGAAAGACAAGCACAACAATGTCCTTTACTTACCTAATAAGACATGGTCAATATCATCCAATGTTCTCTCGAGTCGCTCCATAGACAGAAGAAAACCGTCATGTACTTACCTACCACAGACCAACGTGGGGTGGTTGGTTTGTGTAACCTACCCACATGGCCATGCACAATCTACTATAAGTCTATGAAAAAATAGAGGATTAAAAATTGTTCGATAAATTAAATAGATATATTATGTATAATAGATTGTGGTTATGATAGAATGTGAATAGTTTCAATAGTGAACGCTTAAATATAAGAACGCTCGGGCACCGGCAATCGTGTTTGTGTGAAGGCTCTACAGCCTTATAAACGGAAACCACGTTTGGCAACATGGACACGGCACTGTCGTGGTAACATGTAAAGGTTTGCATATTAATGTCTACATTACTAAACCGTCATGGTACCGTCTATGCGGATGCCATGTATAGCCCTTTTCACAAGACGGTCTAATGGCAGGACATGGTTGTAGCACTTTCACATGTACACGGTTTTCATACGGTTCATGGTTGTGATCGGCCGTCATCAGTCGAGGTAATCATAGACTGAAAAGTTCGTATTAGAGAAATAATTTATAGCTTTCCTTATATTGTACTTGTACTTATCTGCATTTGTCTGTGGACATGTTCAATTTTAACAATTACTTATAATATAATGTATATTGTTATGTTGCTAAATTGTTAAAAAATAAAGTATTTGAAAGTTTGCTTTTGATGAAAGCCATGAAGTTAGATTGACAGAATTTGAAGTTGAAATACCCTTCAGTCCACTACAGTTATGGGAACTGATTACAATGCCGCACCGTTCTTCACCGCTCTTCACTCATTTTAATTTTTAGTAGTCTAGCTACTAAAAATCTTTGTTCAGCGCCATCTATGCGATTTTTGCAGAAGTTGATCTGGAAACTACACATTGGCAACTGGCTGGTGAACCAACCTCTTTTATTGTCTATAGTGTCGTAAGTTTAGTTTATAATCAAAGCTGGCACTGATTGAAAAATATATAGATATATCTGCTTGTGTATATGTCAGTGCGTTAATTTGATCGACATTACTAGGTCAAGGTACATGCTATTTATTCTAATAAGTGTTAACTTAAGCACAGAATTAATATAGTACTAACGTAACTTAAGACTACCCACTACCACCCATGGCCCCATCAACGATCTTCATTTATCGGACCGCGTCTTGCTTATCCTTAGTGTAGTTCTCGTCTTTTGGGGCATGGACTTACAAACACACAGCGACCCTGGTATCCAGACCCAGCAGTCCACTCAAGCCTTCGCCAAAACTCAAGCGTCGAACGGTGCAGCGGCATTTGATCTATTGAGGAGTATTGGCGATGTCGCAATGAGGACGGGCGGGGCGACGGCAGCGTCTGTAGTAATGTCCATCGGGTTACGTCGCTCCGTGTTTGTCGAAGGCATAAAAGCGATTTTAGATCTTTACCTCAATTTACAGCATAACTCTTTTACATACTATATTCTTATAGGTACTCTACTATTTCTCAGGGCACAAATATCAGCCTACCGAAACCTGGCGCGCAACCAACCCATCCCGCAGCAGATCGCCATGATGGCGGCCGGCAAAAGAACCGGCGATACCCCACCAGAGTGCCCCACGCCGCCAGCGCAACCGCCATCGCCCTATAGTCAGCAGGTTAGTTCGCTGATCTGCATGCATACCACTACATTTAAGAAAAAAACCTTAGGGTCAGTGACTTATAGATACCTACAATGAAGATGTGTATGTGTCGGTTACTAGAATAATATTCTATTTCACGTATTAAACAGACACTTATAAATGATATCTCGAACCTAACAGTAGTGTTCTTTGCTCCGCCGTCCGCACCTTATATGGTGACCCTGCGGGGACTGATAATTGTTTAGCATTCGTTATCCCAATATGGAACACGGTACCAAAACACTGACACTCTGAGTGCATCAATTGTGTCTTAAGATGTGTACACATCTTCATAGTAGGCGTACATCATCAGTTTTTAACTACCACAGACAACAAAGCTTCAACAGTTGTGTAATTTATTTCGGTTCAATAAAATATTGTTATTGTTATTATTGTTACATACATACACTATATAGACTTATCATATTCTTGCAAAAAATTGTATCTACTTGTACGTACGTGCAGCTCGGCTTTACAACAGTCGTTTGTAAGAATATAAATATATGAGCAGCTCCGAGATGATCCTTGATTTGTCTCAAGAAAGAAACTCATGGTTAACATCAGCAGGGCTAGCATGACCCGTAATTTCTCTACAACAACAATCCGAAATGGAAGCCAGTTATCAGGTCATGTTAGCTCTGCAGATGTGATTGGTGTCAATCAAGCGCTAGCCTTACATTCAGCAGTGGACGTCATGTGACTGATAGGATGACGATGATGAATGTACTTGCTTACTTCTGTTCGCGATACTTTATTCAGCTTGCGGCTTAGTAACCCTTTTCCGACTAACATTGTATAAAGAAAGGGAAATGCTTATCCTCTACCGCATCCATCTGCATCTTGAAGTTATCCTGGCACGAATTCCTTATCTGCATCCTTCCTTATCATACAGACTGACTTGCTCATCACCTAGCTTTTTGAACCAAACTGTAGAACAACTAAAGGTGAGGTGTAAAGACTAGGTATTAAACATATCAGATACTACCACAAAAAACTACGTGTTAAAAAAAATTAGGGGTGATTAAGGATCGAGTCTAGTATACAGGAACGATATATAAAAAAATCATAGTAAGTTCTTAGGTAATGAATGTATAAAAAAATATAATCTAAATAATTAATTTAGCGCTCCAGCTTGTATGGCATGTCGTCGCACGGTTGATACCTACAGTGCCTGTCTGGTAACCCGCACAGTTCAGTAACCCCGCGATAATTGTTTGACTTTTTTACTTAAGAACTTACAAAGTATCACCCTTTACAATTTGCCTACAATTTTTTTTAACACCCTGTATAATACGTACTTATTGTTAATGTAAAAACGCAACACTTTCCCATTTCTTAAAATATCCTTTTTAAGGTTAAACGCGAGTGTAACCATAACAAAGTTAAAGACTGTCATTATCAAAATGAAACCCCTTTAGACGGCCGATTGGTGTAGCGGGTAGTGACCGACCCTGCCATGGAAACCAACTGTAGTGGGTTCGAATCCCACGGGGGTAAATGTTTGTGATGAATACGAAAGATTTTTTTTTTCGAGTCTTGGATACCGGATGAGTTTTTTATCGTGAGGAAAAAAATAGGGCATATTGGGTAAGTGAAACAGAAGGTATTGGCTTAGGTAGTTTTTCTTTTTCAAACTATCATCGATAAAGCGTTAATTGTGTCATTGGACGACCGCGTTTGTAGCCTATTCCACATAATTACATCATTAAATTAAATAAATAACCAAAACTTGGAGAAAATATGAGTTCCAAATAAATTTCGCTTGATAGGAACCCTGCGAACCCCGCCAGCCCCGCCAGCCAGTCGCATATCAAATGCCGGCCGGCGGCACGTGCGTTTTTGTAAAAAAGAAATTAAACTACCTATGCCAATTAGCCTATAACTTCTATTTCACCTACTTAATATATCTTCCCTATTTATATCTTCACTTCACATCAGGTGTGATTGTGGTGAAGGGCTAACCCGTTGTGCAAAAAAATATATTTATGTATGTTTATTTGTTATTTAGTAACCATAGTGTAGGCTTTGCCTAGTTTGGGATCTAGTCATTGGTGTAGTATCGAAAATATTGGTTTATTAGCCATATAGTTTTAGAGGTTAAGGGCGAGTGTAACTTAAAACATAAGTTCGTTGTAATACTCAAAAATTGCCTGCGCACGCATTATGTATTGATGAGAAAACAATTTGTATACGTGTAACCGTGAAGTCGCGTTTGTGTGCGAAACGAATATAAAATCCAGCAATGTGACTACCCGCTTATGCCATTAATTTGTCAGGTGCGGTTAGCCTGATTGTCAACGTCCGTAAACTAGATCGGTGCAACACCGTAACATAGCTTGGTACATAGGATTATCATAGTGCTGTCGTCTGCACTACGGTGTTATACACGGGGCACACTGAAAGTTTTGCGTATAACTCTTAAATCAAACACTTTCAAAGTTTATATAAACAGTAATTGCTTCAAAATATTCTCTTTTACAATTTAAAGAGTTTATCCCACACGACATTCCATACAAACTTTCAATTCTAAAAAAAGTTCTAAGCTGTATTCTTCATGTAGCTGTTGTTAATTGTGCAATAAAGAGCATTTGATTTGATTCTACGATCTACATACGTATAAGCAGAATACATCGATCTGAAAAGTTAGCAGAAAACATTTTCAAAATATCGAATTTAAAAGAATTATTGCATATTTCCTTAATATATTAATAATTAAGAACTGTTAAATTATCGCTCCAATTTAACAGTTCTACACTTTTTCGAAAATATTCTCTACTAACTTTTTAGTTCTATGCACGTGCTTTATGCTTATAAAGTTTCATTAGAATAGGTTTATTCATTTCGAAAAATTTGAACTTTAAAGTTTGTATGAACTACCGTGTAAACGCTCTTTAAACTACAGTAATACATTCATTGTTTCAAAATATTTTCTTTTAAATTTTAAACAATTTGAACATCGTGATCGTACTTCAACAGTTATACCAATTCGCAAGTGTCGTCGCATCTGCGTATAGGTGAAACGTTAAACGTTTTCTTGAATTAGCCGCTTGACATTAGCTACATTTTCCTCAGTGATCATTGCTGAGAGCGATCCGTAAAGAGAAACGCCCACGATAAAATTCAGCATACCAAAGCTTCACGATGACAAACATATTTTCAAGGCGAGGTGTAATCTTGCTTACAAGGAATATATCATAAACCATAAAAATAATCGCTCTAAAAACTGTTCGCGTTAATTCCATTTCCGCTACGGAAGACGAACTTGTATTTGTGGTAAAAAACAATTGTGAACTTTCTTTTCCTCTAAAAATTAAATTGTTTTAATAAATAAATGATATTTTTGTTTTACAAAAATATAACATTCGAAATTCACACGTTTAAGTGAAGCCCAAAATTTCCAGTGTGCCCGTCTTGACGCCTGCAATATAGCAATTGTGCACACATTAATCTCTTGCAAAAATGCTTATCCAATTTTCAGTCAAAGCGAGAAGTAATTGTAATAAATAATATTTTTTTTTTGAGCTGGAACGTACTGTTATGAAGCGCTTCTGTGCCCTTTAAGTCGATCGTGTATTGGAACCCCTATACGTTTCACATACTAGGGTCAGAACCAGCCGCCGACATCGTCTGCGGGGGGCGGCGGGGCCGGGGCTGGTAAAACAGGAGGCGATGCGTCGCGTGGCGGCGCTCCCCCCATGCCGCTGTCCATGCCCGGCCAGATGGCGCCACCCACGCAGACTACTCCGCCTCTTAGCAATCCGGTTAGAGAGAAAGAAAAAATATCTATTAGACCCTGTGGTCTTGCAACATCTTATCAGCTTTACCTCTCCTCTGCTGGTGACGGCCTTCTCTCATTAGGTTCATCAAAAGGTTTGCATAATTAATCACGCGGGCTAAGTGAGGATCGGCAAATTAGTGTCAGGCTAGTGGTCACTTGTAGGCCACCGACTTGCCATAATGACAGCCTTTAATTGAAAACAACGGGGACTCCGAAGCATGGAATCGTTTGTACGAAACCGCCACTTGTAGTCAGCCGTAAGGTTACGTAAATTTTGTCAATCTTAATGTTTCTAATTTTTATACGTGGATACTACCTATTAGGGACAATTTTTTCTAATAAATGGGCAACTTGCTCTAGGTATAGTGTAGGTAGGGTAGGGCGGGCCTAATAGTGCCTACTGACCCCCGTCAGCGGCGGGTTGAACGCGTATATGCGTTTTCCCCCGTCAAAAAAAAAAAAAAAACGTATAGTGTATGTAGGGTAGGGCGGGCCTAATAGTGCCTACTTTCACTGTAAGGTGTATAATTCTTAAAATCGAGTTATTATTGTCCACAAAAAGGGTTGTAGGAAACCTCACACAAATCAGTTGCATAATTAAATATTTGGACGTGTGATTATTCATTGAATTAGCGACAAATGCAAAATAGAATTCTGTACTTTTTGAATTTTTACCTAAGAAGTTCATTCATACTAATGAATGACTATGACTAAGCCCAAATTAAATATTTATGGTCAATTAGGTTAAATAAAAACAATTGAAGAAAACAAATGTAAATGATTTTGATCTTTGAGTTTAAGCAAACACAAACTCGATATTTTGTAATGTTTTATACCAGATGAGTTTTTTTACCGTAATGAAAAAAATAGGGCATATTAGGTAAGTGAAATAGAAGGTATTGCGAAGATCTTCTTTAATTAAATTAATGATGTAATTATGTAGAATAGGCTACAAACGCGACCGTCAAATGACAAAATTGACGGTTTTTTCGATGATAGTTTTGAAAAAAAAATTAAACAACCTATGCCAATACCTTCTATTTCATTTACCTTGTATGCCCTATTTTTTACCTTACGGTAAAAAAACTCATCCAGTATATTGAAAAAATACTATTTATTTACTATTACTATTTATTTTCTTTTAATGCCTTATTTTTTCTAAAGGATGTGTACAATCTTTCTCATTTTTTTGCAAAAGGTCTTCCCATTTTTTATAATGATGTATTCTAAAAAATCAAGAAATGTTATATTTAATAAATAACAGGTATGTTTATTAAATACATAAAAAAATATATTTTTTCCGTCCCAATGATGCACTTCTTGCCCGTCACCTACGTTCTGTGATTTACAAAGTTATAACATGGTTAACAACAAGAAGATTTTATAGCCATGCATTAATTTACAGATAATATAAGACTACAATACGAACTTACCTTAAAACTTGTTACTTTTTGGGGCGCAAATGACCACGAAGTACTATTCTGTGACCATGATACGATGATATGCGTTCTATGACAGTTGCCGGCTCGTGGGTTCTTTCTCGGCCCTTACCCCGCTCCAAATCAGGTAGATCGTTTGTCTCTAACGCGGTTCTATACTGTGATATGTAAGTTGGGAATTCTTCCTCGCCGTTTTCTAGCCCCGCCGTTCCCTTTTTACCTAGTTATAAAACCTCCGATATTAAATTAAAATTACCACTTTGAACTTCATTGCAACGTAGAAGACATTAAGAACTCCTAAAACTATTTTCTAAAAAAATTATCAATTGCAACTTTATATTTCCTAAAAATAGTTTGACTTGTGATTTTTCTCGGTGAAGTTTTTCAAAAATGTTAAATATTTATTGATCGATTTTTTTAGAAAATAGTCACTATTAGCTCCTTTAAAGAGCTCTGCGTAAAAATGAAGTTCAAAGTGCTTAGTAAAATAAGCGTTCAATATTAAATTAAAATTTAATATTTGACGCTTTATAAGTAAATATGTAATGTACAGCAACTTACCAATTTATTAGAAAACATTTTTATTCTATCACTGATAGGTACTCTATCCATGTGCACAAAATGAGGAACTTTAGGAGTAGAAATCGTTCGCTGACTGGACTACTGACCGTGATAAATGATTCGCTAATCGGAAATAATAAGCGATTGCGCCAAGAGATGAAAATACTTCAGCTGCAGGAGAATGAGCATGCCTTAAAAATGGTTCACGGAATCCCATAAATGGCATCAAAGATAATACTCATCTATCGATTAAAATTTCCAAAAATATTGATAATTATTATATCATCAACTAATTTACCATTATAAAGTATTATAAAACATTACATAATCCATTTTAAAAAGCGATCATATTTTCATAATGCAGTGGTGCATAATACAACGCCGAATGCAGAAGTTCTTACACCTTAATTGATGTTTGCTCATTTCCAATAGCAACATTGCTCCCAGGTCCACTAAATAATAACACTGTAACAATGGGGCACACTTCATAAACAAGTTTCGATTCGCTGGCAGCTAGGGTTGTCAAATTTAAGTTAGCAAAATGCTGTAGGAGTAGCTCTTGCAGTAGCGTACGAGTAGGTGAGACGTACATGGTAGAACGGGCCGATGGCCCGCCCATTTTGATACCTCCTCTCACCCCGCACCCCCCGCATGATTACCCTTCGAAACTAGAGAGTTTATTAAAGAAAAAGATGGCTTACTTGTTTTTGTTAAGTTTTGCCGTTACTTACAATTTTTGTTTGTAATATAAAACTACTCAATGTTATTTAAGCTGTGAAAATATCTTAAATGTAGCCTAAGTAAATACGATTAATTATTACATAAGAAAGTTCACACTTTTCCAATGTGAAGAGAGATAATACATACGTAACTTTATCCCAAATGGGATGGTCAGAGATACGCCAAACATAAGCATTTGGATGTTCCAAATATTAAAACTTAATACTTGACATAATATTCTTGGTTCACCTCTCGAAATGTACACGAGACTGAGGGTGAACCCCTCGCCGTTGATACGTGCAAGTCCTTTTTGGTGTTAAGAGTAAGGAGTCGCCTTTGACGACACGCACGTGATAAGACCGGTTGGTTCGATTCTTTATACGGATGTGAGACAATATAAAGTTGGGTAACCAACAAGCAAAAGGAGATGTGAAACTTGCTTGTTCTTGTTAACCTTTGATATGATTACCTTAGTAAATTATAACGTGCTGACGCATTTTGTATTGTAGCAAATGGGCGGCGCCCCTCCCTTACGCGGTCCTGCGCCGGTGCGGCCGCAGGGGCCTGGCGCTCCTAACATGCAGCCTACACAACAACAGGTACTTAAGCTTTGGGTTTGAATACTTATTCTAAGAGGAGTCACTCCGCGAACTGCGCACGGGTTTCACCATCCTAACGTCACTCGCTCTGCTGAAGACGACCGTTATATCCCAAACCTCGGCCAGCGTTCCACTACGGCTTCCCACCAGCGGGTTCCACCGAGAGGGCGCTGACAAGGGAAGGTTACGCACTCACTGAATGAAGCTTTGTGGATGCGTAGGCGTTTGCTGCTCTGTATGTTGGAGATTAAGGATCCGTTCTTTAATTAAACTCTGCAACTCTTCAATTCTACACAGATGTGTATAGCGAGAGGATGTGGAATAGCTTGTCAAATTTATTTAAAAATTGAGTGTTGAGTGAGGAACGGGCTCAAGCTACCGCTCCAATATGTTTGGAATTTTCAAATGAGTGCAGTTACCCTCATCTTCATCACTTACCATCGCCTGTGATTGAGGTTAAGCAATCCCTAACCATGTTTAAACATATAGAGTGGACGTCGTATAATGCGTGCCAATGTATCTCTTTACAGCCAGGTGTACCAACGCCGGGCGCGAAGCAGAATCGTGTCACTAGTATACCTAAACCAGTGGGTATTGATCCGTTGCAAATATTGAACGAGAGAGAAAATAGGTAAGCTCACTACGAGAATATCATTTACTTTACTAAATCTCAGGCGTGATTTTATGTATGCATCTCACAATTGACGACTGATTGGTGTAGTGGATAGTGAGCCTGTCTGCGAAGCCAACGGTTGCGGGTTTGAATCCTGTGAGGGGTGAATGTTCGTGTGATGAATATGAACATTTATTCTCGAGTCATGGATGTTTATATATATATTTATATATGTTTATCTAGTATCCCCACAGCACAAGCTTTGCTTAGTTTGATACAAGATGATTGGTATAAATGTCCGAAATATTCTATGTTATATTTTTATTTGTACACGCATAATGTTGACGACACTCGCCCAAACACGAAGATAGGTGCCGAATACGGCGGGGACGAAGAGGCGCGACGATACGATCGGGACGTGGGACACACTGCTCACTTGAATGAGCGGAGCCGGGGAACTAACACTAATCAGGATGCACACAATGAAAACTAAAACTTTCTTCTTATTATTTATTCTTCTATTTTCACAATAAAACTGGTAAACTGTATAACTATGACAGCGCACTGTGACTGGTAAATTATGACTGCGAAAACTGCACGCAGGCAGCTCGCTCAAGTGTGAAAGGGTTTAATATGTCCCTCTCTAACATTAATTTACAAAGTGGGTAGTCTCATTAAACATTTTCTACATCCACCCCAACTTAAATTATTCAACATACAATGTAGGTAGCTACGCAAATCAATTTCTACAGCTACCTTATCCCAAAACGATTCAAATTATAATAAAGGCAGTCAAAGAAAGTAATAAAATTACCCACATTATATTTTAACAATTATTCCGCTGCCCAACACTTAATATCATAAAATACGAATTATTGTATCACTCTACCTACATTCTGTGGAACTTCTTTAAAAGAAGGCCGGTTGGGTAGGTTCTTATTTATTTCTGCTCTCAAATATCAATGTCTACTCTGTTATATTTCACTGTGAAGGATAAGAAAGCCAGTGAAATTACAGCCTTAAGAGGCTTCCTTCGCCAGGGTGATAACGCGTCTGTGACCTCCTGTATTTGAGGTCGGAAGTGTCATCTGACAAGTCACAAGTGTCATGAGCTGAACTAATTAATTTCATACTAACATTCTGTAGTAATTATTTTACACAAAACAGCTGCTTGCATTCTTGTAAAAAAAATTAAGACTATTTTCTTATGAACTATGAGGACGTTGTTGCTGTTACACGAATGTACTAGGGTATTTTTTTAATTAACATTAGAAAGTGTGGAGTGTGAGGTGTTGTTGGTGTCCATTCAAGTTTATTAATACTAACGTATGTAAATCTATATAGGATAGCAGCTCGTATCGCGCATCGCATGGAGATCCTGTCCAACTTGCCAGCCAACATACCAGACGACCTCAGACTGCAGGCACAAATTGAGCTACGGGCTCTACGAGTACTCAATTTCCAAAAGCAATTGCGCGCTGAGGTATGTGACGTAATTGTACGAGACATTCACATACACACATACATATAAGTATTTTTTCACACAGCAGCCGTGATCGCCATAGCAGTCGTGATCGCCTAACCCAACACTATAGCGATAGCAATGCACTGTCTGTCGTTGGCATTGCGTTACGATATGACAAGGATGGACGTGCCTTCACCTCATGAACGATAACAATTCCAAAGCAATTGAGTTAGGCGGACTGACTGCTGGTCAACTATCTGTACCTTAACCGACTTCAGCAAAGCTTTCGATGTTTTAAATTATAAAACCTTGTTTAACAAACTTCAGCGGAATGGCATACAGGGTCCGTTGTTGGAGTGGTTCCGAGATTACCATAAAAATCGATATACTAAGGTACGTCTAGGTGAACACTACAGTCACCTGATACCTACGGAAAAAGGTACCGCCCAGGGTTCCATAATTGGACCTACCGAGTATTTATTATATGTAAATGAGATGTGTAACCTCTTCACGGAGGGTTCTGTGTGGCAGTTTGCTGACGACACGTGCTTGTTGGCCTATGGGTCGGATATCACCGAAGCACAAATACAAATGCAAAAGAATTTTGATTTACTATGCAAATGGGCTCATGATGTTGGTTTGGTCATAAACGCAGACAAAACAAAAGTCATTCATATACGCTCCCCGTATATGAAACATTCACATACTCCTAAAATCATAGCCCATCAGCACTCGTGTTTCCATCAACCAGTAGTGTCGTGCTCGTGTGATTCCCTCGAGCTCATGGATCAACACACGTACCTAGGACTTGTTATAGATAAACATTTTCATTGGAAACCGCATATAGAAAACGTTTGTAATAAGTTGAGGGCTGTAAGTGCCAAACTCGCAATATTAAAATATAAGCTTCCATATGTCATACTTAGAATGTTATACCTTTCTCTGGCTGACTCAGTTATAAATTATGGTCTTGGTAGTTATGGACGAACATATAAAAGTTACATAAATAGTATATACAGCCTACAACTTAAAATACTAAAGACTATTGTCCCTAAACACATTAAAACTAAGTTTACAGAAGATGAGTCAGGTTTGTTTAGATATTGTAGGGTAATATCTGTGTTTGATAAGATTAAAATGTCCGTTATTACAGACGAGTATCCCAATATAAATTCATTAAAGACAAAACATAGACCTGATTATCTACGTAAGCTGGAGTATATTATACCTTTGTATGAGTTACCTAAATACACTAACATTTACGGAGCGAGGACGTGGGAGTACATGTTACCAAACATTTTAAATGAAATTCCCAAGGAAATACATACAGATATATTTATAAATATAAAAAAATGTAAACAATCACTTAAAAAGTACTACATGGGTGGTGCTGGTGATACTGTAACTTGTAATAGACAGTAAGTGGTAAGCGATGAGGCTCAGTGTGTTGCGTATAAACCTTGAATAGGTTTCTGTGGTGCACTTTTGTATTGTGTTAAATTGTTTCATATATAATGAATAAATAGAAAAAAAAAAAAAAAAAAAACCATTCAGTATAAAGTCTTATTAAATTCTTTTATGTGGTTTCAACAAAATTCAGCGTCAATCGCACCCAGTTACCTGTAGTGTCGTCCGTTTCTCAGATCCTGGGGCAAGTTCGCCGCGACACCACCCTCGAGACCGCGGTGAACATAAAGGCTTATAAGCGCACCAAGCGGCAAGGACTCCGCGAGGCGCGTGCTACCGAGAAACTGGAGAAACAACAGAAACTGGAAGCGGAGAGGAAACGCCGCCAGAAGCACCAAGAGTTCTTGCAAACGGTGCTGCAACATGGTAAGATTATTTACCGCATATCAGTCTATCGCTTATTATTAAGTTTGTGATAAATAAACATAGTTTAAATTTACGAAGCTGAAGTTAGAAGTGTAAACTCATTCCGTATGACGTTTTATTTGTTAGGATATACGCAAATTGAAAATAGAAACATTTCATTGAAGTCAAACGCAAGTTCTCGTTGTTATCTTGTGAATAGACAGTTCTAAGTCGCTTAAATTATGAATGTAATTTGTTTCAGCCAAGGATTTCAAGGAATACCACCGCAACAACGTCGCGAAGCTGTCGCGCATGAACAAGGCTATAATGAACTACCACGCGAATGCAGAGCGTGAACAGAAGAAGGAACAAGAACGCATAGAGAAAGAGCGTATGCGACGGTAAGCATCTACTGATATTTTTAACAAAGCCTTTTATTTGGTATATCCAATTTCCATGTTTGTTGTAACGACACGATCGCTTATATTCTTTATTTACAGTTTGATGGCAGAAGACGAAGAGGGCTACAGAAAACTTATCGATCAAAAGAAAGACAAGCGTTTGGCGTTCCTGTTGTCGCAGACCGATGAGTATATTGCCAGTCTCACGGAAATGGTAAAACAGCACAAACAGGAACAGCGCAAGAAACAACAGGAGGAAGAGAGAAGGAAAAGGGTGAGTTGGTGTTATGACCAGGGTTTTGTTTCACAAACGTGACAATTGTAATTCACCATGACAATTCGGCATACATTACTGAGAATATGAGGCGATATTTTACTATCTATATATTTAAACATCATAACCATCTATGCCGAATTGTCATATTAAATTACAATTGTCACTTTTGTGAAACCGAGCCCAGGATTATCATTATATGCATCCAATACTTTCATAACAAAACTACAGTAATTTGCACATTTCTTATGTATAGAAAACCTTATAATAACCTCTATGGAATAAAAAATTTGTTTTGTTTATATTCGTTTAGAAATCGAGAAAGAGGAAACTGTTGGAGGGTGGCGAAATCGACGCTCTGGACGATAGTTCCCAAACATCAGATTCTAGAGTGAGCGTTATGGATCCGAAGACAGGCGAGGTATGAATTACATTGACTTTCTTTTTATGAAAATGAATAGACATACTGTGTGGTCGGTGAAGTGATAGCTTAATCGTAACCTATAGACATGTACAAGAACAGTGTGAAAGCAAAGAGCCACTATACTGATTCTTACGTTATTATCCAGATACTGAAAGGAGAAGAAGCACCACTGTTATCTCAACTGAAGGATTGGATGGAAGGTCACCCTGGCTGGGAGGTATTATCAGATTCTGAGGATTCTGGAGATGATAGTCAAGATGATGATGGTACGTAGGACAATGCTTTTTAAGCCTTATAATGGGACACCGTAATTTTCTGCAATTCTCTTATTACTATGTCTCGATTTGCATTATTATAACGATTTTTGCCATGTAACTATATATTTTTCCACAATTTCTATTGGAATAATTTTAGCTGCATAAAGACTATGAACAAATATTAACTAAAACTAAAAATTGTAAGTCAAACTTTGTGCAAAATTAAGTATTTTCAAATGTGTTGCTTGTGACTGGCGTGATTTTTTAATAGTTTATCAAAGCAACTAGTACGGCTGTAAACCAGCGCTGAGCTGATCTTATAAGCTGAGCATAAAACTGAGACGTTTCCCTTTCGCTACTGCAATACTTCACATAGTGTTTTATTTGTCTAACAATTGTTGTATATATGTCGAAGTAGCGAATAAACAGTTTCTTTCTTTACTTCCTCTCAACTGTGTCGCGCGATTTTGATTTATCCTACTAAAACTTAAAACTTAAAAATAAAGGATCAGGAAAATCGCCTCACACTGGACACCGCATTTGCTCAAAGACAACTTTTTCCCTATAAACACTTAGTTCAAAAATTCATTAAAAACGGCTAATAGCCGGTTAACGAGAATTTTCCATATAAATTCTTAGATATAAACATGCCCACTGTTTTCTGTATTGTATTATAATTTTCTTATTATTTTTATTGTTACCCTTGTTGTTACTGTGGTGTTAAATAAATATAATTATGTCCATCATCAAATTTGATTAGTAGGTTGTTTCTAGGTTTTGTACAGCAAAAATTTAGGAAATAGTCTAGGTATTAATCATTATGCGTTTAATATATTAAACAAAAATTCTAAATTCTAAACCCAGAACGTAGAGGCCGGCACAGGCACAGAGAAGAAAAGACAGACCGCGAGAAAACCGAAGAAGAGAAAGCACGCGAAATGATCAAGAAAGCTAAGGTCGAAGATGATGAGTACAAAACAGAAGAACAGACATATTACAGGTAAAACCTCAGTTGTAACTCTTAATAATGCTATGGCGCAAATAAAATGGAACGATTTAGCTAAGGACTGTGGACACATTTAATTGTTTCAGCATTGCTCACACAGTCCACGAGTCTGTCACGGAACAAGCCAGTATTTTGGTGAACGGCAATCTGAAGGAATACCAAATCAAGGCAAGTTTTCTTATCCCAGTATTTAATCGAATAAAAATACGTTTCATTATTTTCCAATTTAATTGCTAAATATGTCGCCAGGGTCTTGAATGGCTGGTGTCACTATTCAACAACAATTTGAACGGTATCCTGGCAGACGAGATGGGTCTAGGCAAGACCATCCAGACGATTGCATTGGTTACCTACCTCATGGAGAAGAAGAAAGTCAATGGACCTTTCCTCATTATTGTACCGCTCAGGTAATGTTTTTGTTAACCCACTTTACTAAGTATTTTTTCTATATGTCTACCTATGGATTTTTAAATCTCAAATAAAGCTTTATTATTATTACCAATCGGCACTGGGCGTGCGTGGTGGATCATGACCGTACCCTCACAGTGAGAGGAGGCTGTGCCCCAACAGTGGGCACATGTAAAGCTGGTGATGATTATTATCCCAACTAATATTATAAATGCGAAAGTTTGTGTATGTCTGTATGTATGTTTGTTACTTCTTCACGCCTATACGGCTGGACAGATTTGGATGAAATTTGTGTAGACAGATTCAGGTAGACAGATTAAGACCTGGATTAACATATAGGCAAATTTTTTAATAAATAACCCTAACAAATTCCAGTACACTCTCGAACTGGGTGTTGGAGTTTGAGAAGTGGGCGCCGACAGTGTCGGTGGTGTCGTACAAGGGCTCACCGGCCTCGCGGCGACTCGTGCAGACCCAGATGCGATCCACCAAGTTCAACACGCTGCTCACTACCTACGAATACGTCATCAAGGACAAGGGCGTGCTGGCTAAGGTGAGGAGAGTTATTTTTAATGTTTGATGGAAATTTATCCCAAACCTTGGATGTTAGTTTGAAAACCAACAAACCTAACTCGGGGAAAAAAAAATTCTGGACAGCCCTTCAATTGCAGTATTTAAGAAAAGGTTTTTTTTTTCTTTTTTTTCTATTTTTAAGGAGTTTAGTCAATTTGACTATGTCACTCCATTGTGCCTTCTTATGGTTCCCTACAGCTGATACTAGACCTTCATCAATCGGAAGCAAGAAGAAAAGGTTAAAAGAGCATTACCTCTCCCATCTTTCGTGATATTATTATGTGTATGTAGGTTTATAATATATTGTATTTTATGTATTTATATCGCAGTAGGTAGGTATATATATTATGTTTAATGTAAGTTTATTATAAAAGATAACCATCTTTTATTGTTATTTGTTCTATTATTCGTTGTAGTATTTTTCATTTGCACACAATTTGCTGCTAAACCCCAAATTTACTCCGTTTCCTACAATTCCTGTTCAGGTTGGCTGGAAGAGATCTCTTAAAGAGATAAGTCCACCTTTGTACATGACCTATTGTTTGCACTCTGTTTTTGGTGCCATAAAGAATATTCATAAAAAATGTTTAAATATAAACTATCAATCCTCCTATCGCGGCAAATGTGTGGCGTTGATCCATACGAATAATAATTGAATAGAACAATAAATATCCTACAATCACCAAATAAATTAATAGCAATTACGACGATGCACTCAGACTCTCTCATAGACAAAGCATGCACATGCACGCGAGTGACGTCATTGAACTCTTAATTGACGTCAATTTGAGGTTATACACTGAGCCTTCGTCATCATTATTCTCTTACACATGGAATAAATTTTCAAACCTACTTGTGTACAGGTGCAGTGGAAATACATGATAATCGACGAAGGGCACCGTATGAAGAACCACCACTGCAAGCTGACGCAGGTCCTGAACACTCACTATGTGGCCCCGCACCGGCTACTGCTAACTGGCACGCCGCTGCAGAACAAGCTGCCTGAGCTGTGGGCGTTGCTCAACTTCCTGCTGCCTTCCATATTCAAGAGCTGTTCCACCTTCGAACAGTGGTTCAACGCACCCTTCGCTACCACTGGCGAAAAAGTAAGCTGTGGTCTATCAAGAAATCTCTGAAGGAGTAGCATTGTTCAAATTCTTGTGGCCTGTTTCCAAGAGCTTGTAGTTCAACAGACCCCTCAAGATATTATTGTATTATTAGCTTTGTATGACACTGGACATTGAACTTTATGACGCTGAACGAATTAAGACTCCAGTCATTTTAGAAACGCTAGACATTGTCGACCGGCAGGTTTTAATTTGCTTTCATATATTTTCTACTCAGATATATTAACAGTAATTAACGCCCGTACTTCATCCAATTTTTTTTTTTAAATCCATCACTTGTATTAATATTTTTTCCATTCACTTTTCTGTAGAGACATAAGAAATTAAGTACACATAACCTCATTCCGTTTGCTACAGGTGGAGCTGAACGAGGAGGAGACGATTCTCATCATTCGGCGTCTGCACAAAGTGCTCCGACCTTTCCTGCTGCGGCGGTTGAAGAAGGAAGTGGAGAGCCAGCTTCCCGACAAGGTCGAATACATCATCAAGTGTGACATGAGCGGACTGCAGCGAGTGCTCTACAAGTTAGTATCATTTGTTTATCATTTAACACATATTTATCCCTCTCGCTGGACATGGTAAATCATTATTTTCTCTTCGGTATCACTCCCATGTTACACATTGCGCTCAAGTATTTTAATTGCGCAACGGTCACACACAAATTATCATATATAAATTAAGCCTTGTAACATTTTATTACAACACGCTTTGGCAGATATTTGCATCGCCCTTTAATTATTAAAAGTACCAGAAGAACAAGCTACGAAGCCTAATATTTTCCCAGAGAGCTAAGTGTCATTTGTCTTCACTTAACGTCATGTGTGATCAGGTCAAGTGCTAACCCGTTGTGCGTAAAAAAAGTGTGTAATATTTTCAAAGGATATGTAAATTTCCAAATATTTTTTTTTTATCAATAATTATACAATCATAACAGTACTAGATCATTCTGTTTAGCAATTTTTTTAAACTATCCTGTGTGGTTTCGGCAGGTAAAAAAAATTGAACCACTTTATATTTCGAATGGTTAATTGTTGATATTGTTTCAAACATGAAACTTTTAATATTTGGAACACCCAAATACTTATGTTTGAGATATCTCTGAGCACCCCGTTTGGTATAAAGGTCATGAAGTTATGTATGAAAATAAAGATCTGTTAGACCCAGTAAACACACCGACAGCAGTATTTACCTTTTCATGGAACATTACCTTTGCACTCTATTAAAAACTCCATTCTAACGAATTACAATACCCTACCAACTATAAAAGAAGTGTTCAACTGTACTTATTTTTATACGAGGCACTGTATGTTTAATCTATAGTACTTTCCCTTAGGCACATGCAGTCGAAGGGTGTGCTGCTGACGGATGGGTCGGAGAAGGGCAACAAGGGCAAGGGCGGCGCGAAGGCCCTCATGAACACTATAGTGCAGCTGCGCAAGCTCTGCAACCACCCGTTCATGTTCCAACACATCGAGGAGAAGTTCTGCGACCACGTCGGAACTGGAGGCGGCGTTGTTTCAGGGTATAACTAATTTATAAGTTTAATGAATTGAAACAGACGCGATTTATCGCAAGTTATATTAGAAGCACTCATCGCACTCATTATTCGTTTTCGATAACCGAAGTTAAGGAACGTCTGGCGCGGTCAGTCCTTGGATGGGTGAACACTAGTGGCATTTTCATAACTATATTTCCGTGTTTCGGAGAGCACGTTAAACTGAGCACGTGATCTACAGAGGCGGCTGAACAGAGGGCGGAGTGTGACTTTTGTTTCGACTTAACTTTAATCCCGCGTTCAAGTTTAAGTGACGATTTGTATGGAGAAATGTGCAGCACATCTAGCGGATAGTTTGCGAAACGAGTTTTTTCATAGGGACTTTTTTCGTAAACGGGAACGCGATGGTAAAGTTAAAAACGAAACAAAACTCACACTCCTAACACAATCAGGTGACCAGCCCACGTAGCATGACATCACTTGTCGCGCGCGATGTAGGACTGAGAGTGGGATAGTTGTATATTTCGTCCAAGCGAATGAGCAGGACATAAACGTTTATTTGCGCTTGTCATGCTACTAGTGCTGTAGCCTGACACTAATCTGCGTGTTGCATTATGAACTTTACCCTCTGCAGTGAAAGGAAGCTGTGCTCCAGCAATGAGTCTAACGATTGGATATGTTATTAACACTTCTGGAAAAGTAAAATAAAATCCATCACGTAATCATCAAAATTGTATATAAAAAACTTGTTTTTTTTTTCCTAGGCCCGACCTATACAGAGTTTCGGGTAAATTCGAACTGCTTGACCGCATTCTTCCGAAGCTGAAGCAGACTGGCCACAGGGTGCTTGTCTTCTGTCAGATGACGCAGTGCATGACCATCATCGAGGACTATCTCTCATGGAGAGGTTTCCAATACTTGAGGTAACTAACATTACAAGATTAATTGACATTTAACCGGTAGGATGTGTACGATTACACCTCCAATGGTTACTGGATGATTTTTTCTTTATTCTTTATTGCACAAGAAATACAAACTTATTACAGACAGGAAATATGTACAAAGGTGCGCTTATCTCTAAAGAGATCTCTTCCCGTCAACCCTACTGGAGAATAGAGATGTTACACGGGAGGTACAAGTAAAAAAAAAGATACGGAAATAAATTATATACGTATGATACAAATATATTTTTTCGTAATTTTTTTATTTTTATGTACAACGGATTGGTACTTGCCCTCAATCACACCTGATGTTAAGTGAAGATGAGGTCGAAGGTGGAAGCGTACTGACCCGGAAACCCCAACACATTTGGGGGACTGGCTATCTTATCTCTGACAACCGGAACACAACAAAGCTTAACATTACTGTTTGGCGGCAGATTTAGATAAGATGGTGGTAGCTAGTCAGGCGGACATTAAAAATGCCCTACCACCAATTAATTACATTACTTTACCAAATTTTTGAAAGTAAATAAAGTTTTAGGATTTTTATTTTATTGTTTACTGTGTTTCTAGCTATCTTACTTTTGTATCTTGCGTGCTGTACAATGCAACTAATATTCTAAATGCGAGAGTTCGAATGTTTGTTTGTTTTGTTGAAATGACTGGAACCGATTTGGAGGAAATTTGGCACACAGGTAGAAAATGTCCTGGAAGAAGACATGATTTCAATCCAAGTAAAATGTTCCCTAGCGATAACTTCTCAGCGTTAAAGTAAAAGGTAGTAAACTATATAACGTCAATCGTCCTCGCACAAGTATTATTTACAATACAATACAAATACATTTTATTTCACAACAGAAAAGAAAATACGGTTTCAGAAAAGTGGTAAGAATAAAATGTACAATTTGGCGACCTTATCACTAAAAGCGATCTCTTCCAGACTTCTTTGGGTATAGTACTGTCCTTATTTACTTAATAATAATGAATATTTCCGACACTTACAGCAATCATCTAGTCTCAAAGTAAGCAAAGCTTGTAGTGTGTACTAGATAACGGATAAACATACATAAATATTTATATAAACGTCCATGACTCGGGAATAAATGTTCGTATTCATCACGCAAACATTTACCCCTCGCGGGATTCGAACCCGCAACCGGTGGTTTCGCTAACAGGTTTACTATCCACTACACCAATCGGTCGTCAGATTAAAAGTTAAACTTAAAAGAAGTGTAAATTGTAACAAAGGGTCAACTTACCGGATAAACCACTTTTCTTGCAGGTTGGACGGTATGACGAAGGCGGAGGACCGTGGCGAACTGCTGAAAAAGTTCAACGACGTGGGGTCCGACTACTTCATCTTCCTGCTGTCGACGCGCGCCGGCGGTCTCGGCCTCAACCTCCAGAGTGCCGACACCGTCATCATATTTGACTCCGACTGGAACCCCCACCAGGTAGGCACTGCTACCTAAGCACTTTCGAAAAAACGTGAACTCAAAGTCAAAAATATTTTATTTAAAAATATCACTTATTGAAAGTCAACATGTTATTTTTTAAAACTACATCGCTTCACAAGGTGCTATGGATAGAGAGAAGAATTCTCAAGAAACTCCGTAACAACACATCTTTTAAATTGGTTTTCATCTTTCCAATTTTATTACAATTTATATTACACATTATTATATTACAAAATAAAAGCAATTAACATAAGCGTTGTTAACGACCTAGACTTGGAATTCAGCTAACACCAGACCTCCTTATCGCCTAAATCATATTTCCTGTAATAGCGGTAGTAGAGTTAAAATCGAAGCAAGTGTGTTAGTTTAATAAATAATAAATAAATAAATATCCTTGGACATACACACAACGCCATCTAGTTCCACATTAAGCAACTATAGGCTTGTGTTGTGGATATCAGATGGTTGATATACTACACAAATACATTTTTTTTTGTAAATAAATACATATATAAATGAAAAACATCCATAACACAGATTACTAATCCATAACTCTACATCCATAACTAACATTAATGTAACATAGTAATGTAAAAGTGTTTATTAGTGTGTGCACTTGTGTGTTTACAGCTGCATTTAAGTATTTTATTTTATAATTTATTGCACACGAGTACACATAAAGGTCAAATACATACTAGATATAGGATTACAAAAGGCACTAGCTTATCTTTAGAAAGAGATTTCTTCCAGCAAGACCCTGCAAATGTGAAGGAAAACATGTTCGATGGGATAGACATACATACGTTTTATATATACATCATAGACATACATTTTAATGTTGATTTCATTTGTTTTAATGTACCTTTTAGATTAATAAATATGTATAAAATTTCACTTACAGGATCTGCAAGCCCAGGACCGCGCCCATCGCATAGGGCAACGCAACGAGGTGCGCGTGTTGCGGCTCATGACCGTCAACTCTGTCGAGGAGCGTATACTTGCCGCCGCCAGGTGTGCATTAATCCTACTTCTATTAACCCCCGGATAAATACGACGGGTGTTATGTATTTGACGCCTGTACCCAGTCGTTGTCCGGACGAATCTCAGTAATGCATGGTCCGATTTAAGTGCGGTTTTTTATATTAAAGTCTAAACGAGGGGACAGGTTCTTAGACCCGTAATAATAAACCGTTCTCGAGATTTTTCTCAACCTTAATTAACTTAAGGTTAACCTGACATTGGTTGTGGTATCGCGTAACTGGAGCGAATCTGGCAGCTGTCTGAAGTAGTTTGGTCCAGTCCCAGACAGCTGCCGTAAAGGACAAGGGCAGAAGGGAGAGTTTTACCCGATAAGAGTCAGACACTATCACTCAAAGGTGTCCTATGACGGATTTCTCCCCCACACAAAAAAAATAAAATATTATCATAGTCCACCCGCCTAAACATTTCTAGGAACGTCTTGTGACAGGAGGCAGTTAACGCACAGTAACTATTTGTGGGTCTGTCTCCACAGATACAAGTTGAATATGGACGAGAAGGTTATCCAGGCCGGCATGTTCGACCAGAAGTCGACGGGCTCCGAGCGGCAGCAATTCTTGCAGAGTATTCTACATCAGGACGGAGATGATGAGGAGGTATGTATGTGCATAACATAATGTTACAGCAAATGTTAACAACAGTGTAAGCGTTTAGCAGTGATGGAAATCCCGGAAAATCCCGTAGGATATAGGAATGCAAGGATACAGATGCAAGCAAATGCGTATTTTTGCCTATTGGGTCAGGATATCCTGAACAACTTACTAAAAACCGTACCTCTTAGGAGCCCCGTGGTGTATATACCGGAGCAGATAGTTGAATCAGCTATTCGATGGCATATCTCCGTGGATCGTAAATTATAGCGATTTTTTTTGCTTATCCTTGAAAATGCTGCTCAGGGCGGTTGGTATATTGTGTTCAGGAGGTCTTGTAACCGATTCCGAAAATACCGGTAAATAAAAGTTAATACCGGATTTTAGAAAAGTTTTCATTCGGAGCGCGTCCAAAATGAGAACGCTAAGTAAAAGTGATAGAGACGGTATCGTCGGTAAGAGCATAATGAAAATCACTAAAAACTGCTTAATATATTCAGATCCCATTTTGTTTCGCTTTAGATAACGGTTTTTTAAGGTTAAGGTAGAGCCAAACCTAAATAAAACAGTCCTTTTTATACTTACCGCTGATTTAAGTTTAAAAAAGTTAAATTAAAAAAGTTTAAAAAATGCTTTATTTTGTAGGTACACAGAGTACAATTAAAATAGTCAATTTTACATTTTTTTTGCTACTGCTTGTTCAAAATGCAATTTTCTCCTGAGAAGAACAAGCAAGAAACTCGTGTTACCTACTACCCCAATCCCATTCAATGGAGCTTCCCTCTGGGTAGCGCAGTTTAGTTTCTAATAATGCAGGAAAGGTTTCACCATACACAAGGCTGATCCACGTTGGTATTAAATTAAATGGCTAATTTTATAATCTGCCTACGACATAATTTATTATACACAACAGACATATTACAATGACATACTATTAGAAATTGCAACGTGGACTAGATTTTTGAAATAATTTTTTTAGTTTTTATTGTTTTGACCCGTTTTTAATAGCCGTAAACAAATCTAGGGACGATTATTTATGAAATAATTATCTTCAGTGAATAAATTTTATTCATCCATGTATGTATACTGAATGTTGTGAATTTATTTATTTCTAATTTATATTGCCTGCCTTTCAACTTCAAATTCAGGGTCCATTTTTCATTATAATTATTACTACTTGTTGATAGGAAGAGAATGAAGTACCGGACGACGACCTCATCAATGAAATGATAGCGCGCTCTGAAGAGGAGTTGGAGTTGTTCAAACAGATCGACATCGATCGCAAGAAAACGGAGACTCAAACACGACTCATCGAGGAGTCGGAGCTACCAGACTGGCTGGTCAAGGACGACGACGAGGTCGTGTGCAACAAGGTAGATTGGTACACTTCATTAATCTGTATTAAATTCTCAATATATCATAATACTACAATGTTAAATTCTTATTAGGTAAGTAAACCTAGGTTTAAGATATACAGGGTGAAATTTAATTCGTGTAATTCCTGTTCCACTCCTGATTACGTACAACTTTTTTTTTGTTTTCTTTAATGCTTACATGCAATAAAGTGTTAAATAAATAAATAAACTTTCCACTCGCAACAATAGCCGAATTCGGCCGAAAATTGTTCGACTTTCATACTGATGGTGGTTTCAGAATGATTTACTTTGTATGGGTAATCGAAATTTTTTTGATCGAATTCGTCTGTGGTTCCTTCGGAAAAGTTGTTCGAAATCAAGAGTGGCGCCACCAGTTAATGGGAATTACACGAATTCATATTCACCATGTATACACATGCCAAATTACAGCTTTCTAGTAATAAGAGCATCTGAGCGGACAGACAGACATGGCGAAGCTGTAATAGGGTTCCTTGTTGACTACGGAACCCTAAAAACTATGTCATTCATAGGACAGCCAGGCGGAAGGTAGATCACAAGCCGTAGTGTTAGTATTCACTCCATCGGGCAATCTTAAAAATGGTTCTTTTTTTTTTTTTTTTTTTTTTATATGAGAGAGCGGCAAACGAGCATGCGGGTCACCTGATGGAAAATAATCACCGCCGCCCATGGACACCCGCAACACCAAAAGTGTCACAGATGCGTTGCCGGCCTTTGAGGAAGGTGTAGGCTCGTTTCTTGAAGGTTCCAATGTCGTACTCGTTCGGGAACACCGCTGCCGGAAGTCCGTTCCACAGGGTGGTCGTACGTGGTAAGAAGTTTCTTGAGAAACGTACAGTGGTAGACTTCCACTCATCCAGGTGATGTGGATGGAAATTTAATTTTCTCCGAGAAGTGTATCGGTTAAATTGAGCAGCGGGTTCTACTTCTATTTCCTACTTTAAAACAAATGTTTCATATATTACTACTTCTTTTTTGCACCATGGCATCTAGTATGAGAATTAGTTCGTATTCTTTAGATATGTTTATTAGTTTTCTGAATCATCCGATGTTGACACTTGTCTGTTCCACCCTGTTGATGGAAGGAACATTATCGTTTGCATTACCGTGCAATACATAAGAAAGCTCTTCAGTCTTTGCGGTTTAGGTATATATACTGGAAACTATTGTGATTACCTATGTTTATTTGTTTGGTGTAATGTAAGAGATCCTAATACTAAAAGGTAGGGGATTCGGATCCCGCTAAGGGCATGTGTTTGTGTGATAAATATGGACACATGTACACGAATTATAAATGTTTTCTTTTATAATAAAAATATATATATTTCGGACTTTCGGACACTTACAGCAATCATGTAGTCCCAAACTAAGCAAAGCTTGTGCTATGGATACAAGATAAACGGATAAACATACATAAATATTTATATAAACATCCAAGACTCGGGAATAAATGTTCGTATTCATCACACAAATATTTACCCCTCGCGGGATTCGAACCCGCAACCGTTGGTTTCGCTGATAGGGTCACTATCCACTACACCAATCGGTCGTAATGTATTTATTGTATTATTGTAGTACATTTTCGCAATTGTTAAAGTTTATAGGTGCTTATTAGCAGTCTATAAGCAAAGTAAGCAACTGTTCAGGGCATTACATCGCACATAAATGAGATGTGCCTCAAATCGGATTGAAAAACCCGAGCGCAATGTAAATAGAGGGCGATGCAAAAAGAGAAGTGTGGTATACCTTTGACGAGCTGTTTGGTGTAATGGTTAGAGATCCTAATCCTAAAAGGTAGGGGATTCGGATGCCGCTAAGGGCATGTGTTTGTGTCTTAAATATGGACACATGTATCAATCAATCAATCAATCAATCAATCAATTTATTTGTGATGCACAGGTAAATAATGATGTTATTATACAGCAGGATCTCTGTGATCTACCAATAATTGGCTTACAAACATTATACTTATGAATTATCTACAATACATGCATGCTGATGTCAATTAGGTTATTATTATTACATTTCACTATTATATATTTTTACTACATGTCATTATAAATTTTAATACAGTATTGTTATTTGTTTTTGATTACCTAGACATTAAAGAATAAGTACGTTGTTATTATTGAAATAAGGTAGATTAAACTGTTAAACATAATTTGTCCCCAAAAAATTCGTCAAAATTATAATAACATTTATGGATTAATAGGTTAAATAACATATTTTTGAACCTTTTCACACTTTTAATTTCTTTTAGAGTTTGTGGCAGCTTATTATATATTTTCGGCGCCATGTCAACTATACTTTTACGCATCAAGGCAGTTTTACACATATTCGTTTGGACAGTAATGTTCCTTGGTCGTAAATTTAGACCTTCTGGTCGCACAGTCAATTTAAATAGGTCAGGATTAGATTTTACAAACATAGAAGCCTCTAGTATATACAAACAGGGGAAAGTTAATATCTTTAAATACCCAAAATATTCGCGGCAACTTTCAGTAGACTTCAAGCCGCAAAAAGCTCTGATACATCGTTTTTGCGCCCTAAACACTACTTCTCGATAGCTCGAATTGCCCCAGAAAATAATACCATATCGCAAAGTAGATGCAGCGAAGCCATGATATGCTGTTAGCGCGGCCTCCCGATTAGCAATTTTTGAGAGTTTGTGGAGAGCGTATGCGTACTTGTAGAGTTTACTGCACACCTCCAACGAATGTGATTCCCAAGACATATTACTATCTATACATAGGCCCAGGAACCTGGTAAAGTCTACTCTAGCTACAACTTGGCCATTATAATTAATATCTAAGTCGTGTACTTTTTTTCTTTGCGTAAAGTGCATAATTTTAGTTTTTTCCAAATTAACCTTTAAATTATTTGTTTTTAACCAAGTAACAAGATCTTCAATAGTTTTATTGATTTCATGTTCATATTCAGTCTCATTTTTACACTCTACAGTGATTGTACTATCGTCTGCATATAAAACCATTGGATATTTGCTATGCTTTGGCATATCGTTTATATATAGCAAAAATAGTAATGGTCCCAATATACTACCCTGTGGAACTCCGAACTGAACATTTCTACATTCCGACACATGTTGAATTTCTCTTCTAGAAGTTATGCATAGGTGTGTTAATTGTACATACTGGCATCGCTTACACAAATACGATTGAATTAATTGTAAAGCACAACCACGTATTCCGTAACGACTTAATTTATTTATTAATATTCTATGCTCTACATGATCAAAAGCTCGTGTCATGTCCATAAATACAGCACAGGTTGGTATCTTCATATCTAAGTTAGCCATGACAGGGCGTACTAGGTCGTAAATGGCCATATTTATGTTACAATTTCTGCGAAATCCTCTCTGTTCGTTTGATAAAATGTTATACTTTTCTATAAAGGAGTAGAGACGGTTATAAATCGCTTTTTCAAAAATTTTTGAAAGGACCGGTATTAAAGCGATTGGACGATAATTCTTGACGTTTTCTCTATCACCTTTCTTATAAAGTGGTACTATGACAGTTTGTTTTAATTTGTCCGGGTAAATTCCTGTCCTCATACTCAAATTAATTATATAATTTAACGGGTATGTAACTATATGAGATACGTATTTAATTACTCTTGTACTTATGCCGTCGTAGCCAACGCTCTTTGTGTTTTTTAAAGACATTATGATTTTATATATTTCCTCAGGAATTGTGGGGGACATGAATATCGAATTATAGTTGTTCTCTATTTCTTTTGTATTTGCGCTCGTACCTTGGTCACGAATTTTTTTAATATCATCAATGAAGGAGTTGTTAAAAGTATCGGCTATTTTGCTAGGGGATGTAATACATTGATCATTGCTTTTTATTTTGAGTATGGCTTCTTTAGGCTGATTCTGTTTAGACTGATTAATGATATGCCAAGCTGCTTTACATTTATTTTTTGATGTGTTTATATATTGATTGTTTAAGTTAAGTTTAGTTAGTTTTATTATCTTTCTTAATTGGACAGTGTACTTTTTTAAAATATCTTTATTAAGTGCATTCTTATTTTTTCGATATTGCCACAGATAATCTCTCTTTTTTTTACAACATGCCTTGACTCCCGCTGTCATCCATTTAGGTTTGTGTTTTGATTTTTTAATTATAAATTGTACCGGAAAACACAAGTCATAAAACAGTCTGAATATGTCCAAAAACGCGTCATAGGCCGTGTTAACATCATTGCATTCAAATACATCAGAAAATGTCAAGCTACTTATACATTTCTTGAATTTGTCTAGATTTTCTTTACAATAATTACGGCGACTAATACACCAAGACCTAAGAGTGCATGTTCTTTTTACTGGACACTTTAAGAGTTGTGCTGTGTGGTCTGATAATTGAAAATCAAATATTTCACATTTAGTGCCTCTTAAGTTATGAGCAAAATTATCTAGACACGTTCCACTAATAAGTCTTGTTGGTTTTCTTAATTCTAATTTAAGATTATGACTTTGTAGTAGATTTTCAAAATCGCGGCTTGCAGTGTTGTTCACAAGTATATTTATATTGAAGTCTCCGCAAATTATAACTTTTTTATTTTTTTGGTAACAAATATTATATAACACAAGCTCTAGTTTTTCACTGAACGTATCTAGACTCGACTTAGGTACCCTATATATACAAGCTATAATAGTATTATGCGTTAAAAGTTCTATTGCACAGCATTCTATTGTGCTCATAATTGAACACTTCGTAACCTGCTCTATAATTTTATATTCCAGACCAATTCTTACTAATATGCAGGCTCCTCCTCTCTTTTTGTTTCTTGAAAAGCTCGTAGCCAACCGATAATTAGGTATCGTGAGATATTCTTCAATTTCCGTCGTCATATTATGTTCAGTTATGCATATCACATCCACCGGCCTCTGCTGTTTATTGAGATAATCTAGGTGAACTAACAACTCGTCACTCTTACCAATGAGGCCCGAAATATTTTGATGAAGAATATTAATGTGATTATAAACGAAAAAGCTGATTTTTTTGTGTTGATTCTATTGTGTTCACGATATCCCAACTTTCATCAGTGGCATTGCATATTTTTTCTATGGAGTGTCTTGCTTCATGAGTTGAAATAGCATCAGCCAAATTCATCATGATATTCTTGATTCCTCTGTTATTGAGTCTTCCGGAATATGAGGAGAACATATCGAGTGTCAAAGTTAAATTTGAGTCTAACAGATTACCATAGTTGTATTCATGAACATCCTGACATAAAAGGTTGTTAAATTTTTCTATCCCAAAATTATATATATTTTTTCCACATATATACGTCGGTGCAGTAATTATTACATTAGTATTTTTCAAACTTTGTAATTTTTTTCTTAATAATTGTACTAACAAACTACTGTCTTTCATTAACCTAAAGTCTGATTCGCCAATCATGATAACGCAGTAGTCTTTTTTCGTGAAATTCTTCACCCGGTTTTCGATGTCTCTTAATAAAATCTCAATTCCGACATTAGGGGTTATATAGTGACAGTAATCAAATTCCGCAAACAGATCCATACTATCTACTGCTTGCACTACCTTATTTCTTCCATAATTGGATAAGATCCACAATTTACCTCTATATGATTTACTATGTATCCTACTTTCTTCTTCATGGATTAGATTGTAGAGTGTCTTCGTAGAATTGTACTCATTACCCTGTATATTCGCCTCTAATCTTTCTAATATTTTATTTAGTCTTGATATTTCATCCTGCGCTTGCAATAATTCCGTTTGCAGTTCTATAATTTCTTGTTCCAGTATTCCCATTTGTGTTGTATCTATTGTTGATCCTGGAGCTTTAGTAGAGTTAGAGTTAGAGGTAGTTATGAAGCTTTGTGTGTGGTCATCGAGATTCTCAAGTTGCGTCTGTTCTGTTGATGGGGTGTTCGTGCGTATTTCATGCTGTCCATTGCGTTCGGAATACTTATTAGCACTTGATAATCCCGTCTTTTTAATCGCACCCGGAGACTTGCAGATATTCTTTAAAACAGTAACTTCCTGTGTGAGTTTTGCAACTTGTCTTTCTAACTCATTTCGTTCAACAATTGTGTTATCTAGTTCGTTTTCTGCGCTTTCTAAACGACCTTTGAGAGTCTTTATTTCCATTTTTAATTCATTAACAATTTCCAAGTCGTTTATGGATTCCAAGCTCAATGACACAAAACGAGAATTGTTGATTGTATCGTCTGTCATCACTAGTGACTCACTAGACTTTGATTTTATAAGGGGGTACTGTGGATTTAGTGCCATATCTTTAAATTCGCTTAAATCTTTCGTAGTTGGAGTAGTGTTTGCTTTATCAATCGATAGATCTTTCTTTCTCATTGTAACATTGGAGACATCTTGTTTAGTTTTTGATGGTAGCTTATTTTTTACGGTATTCAGCCGCTTACGACAAGACAAACACTTCCATACACTTTTGCTTTCTGGCGTCATAAGATAATATATTTTTTCAGGAACTTTGGCGCATTTAATATCATAATCCAGTCTACACACTGAGCATTTTAATTTTTCTTTTAATAGTGTGTTCGAACATACTTTACAAATAGAAGACGCTGACGCCATACTGGTCACTTAGCAAAATTTACCGTAGCACACAACAATAAAAAAAAAAAAAAAAAAAAAAGTACAGACAGTTCGCGGGGATCGAACTCGATACTAGCGGTTACCGTCACCGTCGTCTTATCCCCGAGACTAAATTGGATGTTACAGTTACTGATGAAATAAACAATGATATGGTAGAGGACGTGTTTACAATGTGAAGTTAGCTTTTAGATTGTTTTTTATTAAACACCCTCACTGTAGATTAAGTCACTGTAAATCGTATATTGTCGCATATTAATAATATCACCATTATTTAAATAGGTAATTAATTATCATTTTCACATCAAGTTGAGTGGTAGCCACTTGTTATTAGGATTCTCTTTGCTTTTTATTTAGCACTATCTTTTCACTTATCGTACCGCTGAGATCTAATTTTCACTATTAACTCTTATTCCATAATCAACATGGCTTGAAAACACTTATGCATAATTATCATTTCACTGTTTTTGATATTCAATGCAGTCGAGATGGATCGTCTTAATTTTATAATTTTTTAAGCTCAATTTATAAAGAGAGTTGTTTGCGTGACGGCAGCGCCATCTTGCTAATGTACACGAGTTATAAATGTTTTCTTTTATAATATGTATTTATTTACAAAAAAAATGTATTTGTGTAGTTTATCAACCATCTGGTATCCTAATACAAGCCTATTTTATTTAATGTGAAACTAGATGGCGCTGTGTGTATGTGTAAGGACATAGAGGAATAACACTAATAATTAATTATTTAAATAGAACCTCTGTTATACGACTTATATTAGGGAAACCCGAGTCTCGACCCGCACTTAGCCGGTTTTCTTTTTACAGGGACAGGGCTGGAACTACGTGGATGAGGACGAGACTCTCGGCCGTGGCTCGCGACAGCGCAAAGAGGTCGACTACACGGATTCGCTCACAGAGAAGGAATGGCTAAAAGCGATCGATGATGAGTTCGAGGACGAAGAAGAAGAAGATGACGACGATGAAGTACTTGACAAGAGGCGCAAGAAGGGACGCAAGCGACGGTATACTATACAATTTTGAAATTATTTCCTCTAACCCTCTTTGCACACGTTTACTGATTTTCGTTTCTATTAATTCTCTTCACATCTACATACTCTCATGTGTACAGATTCGCATTCCCATGTATGTGACGCCCTGTTTGGTGTAGTGGTTAAAAACTCACTGCTACACCAAAGGGTCGCGGGTTCGAATCCCGCTACGGGCACATTATTGTATGCTGAATACAGACATTTGTTCCGGAGTTATGGATGTTTTTCATTATGTATTTATTTACAAAAAAAATGTATTTCTGTAGTTTATCAAACATCTGGTATCCATAATACAAGCAGCCTAATTGCTTAGTGTGGAACTAGATGCTGTGTACATGTACAAGATATTTATGATTTATTCACATTCCGATATTACAAACATACGTAACGTCACGACCTTTATCCCATAAAGGGTGGCCAGCTATATCCCAAACATTAACATTAAGGTGTTCCAAAACGTTAATGCTTGACACAACATCCACGGCTTACCTTTCGAAATATACAGAAATGCACGCGTCACAATAAACATCTATTGATGATTTTTGGTGAAAAGTCCCTTAGTCGCCTTTTCTAACACCCGCGGGAAGAGACGGATTAGTTGTATTCTTTACGTGTCGAAAGGACATAGCACGATATTAAAATATATGAATGTACAGATTGACATATCTAAAATTAAGAAGTCTCATGAATTAAGAATCTGCTCAGTAAGTAATTGAGAATCACCATTAATGTGTTAACTGACAATCTATAAAGTTAGAACAAACAGCTCTTACCAATGGATGTTGAATTATACCTAATATAGGTGGATGGTAAATTTATTAACACGTTTTTCCGATTTCCGATAATCCGATTCCGATTAGATATAATATTTATATAACAGTATACTTATTTTGTTAAAGTGTATTTACGTAACTTTTTAATACTTGTCAGTCGTCAAGATGAATCCGACGAGGAGGAGGCGCCCACCAGCTCAGTTAAAAAGAAAAGCAAAACAGAGGCCAATCAACAGAAGAAACGTTTGAAGAATATTATGAAAAAAGTCATTGACTACGCCGACGAGTGAGTTTTAAACGTTCTTATAAATAATTTCTATGTTTGTCAGAAAGTCGTTGTGAGAGAGTTGCATTCTGCACTATAAAACATATAACCCCAGACAAATAAACTGCATCAAACTTTAATTCTCGTTTTTATTTGAAAACAGTTTAATTTGCCTTTATTTATATGAAGATAGGATACCTAGTACACAATGAAACTTAGTTATTTATCTAACTAGGTATAACAAAGGACATCCAAGCCGACACGACCGGTCGAGCTCAGCTATCAACGTGGCCTGCAATAAATCGTGGATTTTTCATGGAATTTCGTATGAATGAGTCACCAGCTTGGGTGCTCTTAAAAGAGTGTATCGGGTCCTCCGGCGCTCATTAGTTACATTAGGATTTCTTTTCAAATACATCATGTAACCAAAATGTTAGTCACTAATTATCATAGATCGGAGAAGATGGACAAGCTAAAATCAGCCGTATTTCACGCAAGTATCAAAGTTACTTTGTACACATTTTCTCACTGTAATCTGTTTGTATTTCTTATACAATAAAGAAACATATACAATTTTCGAACTGAGGAAAAAAGTAAAAATATACCATTGTACTACCCAATGACAATGCTGCATTATGCTTTATTTTCTCAATTTAAAAAGAACGTAAGTTGCATAATAATCATCAGCCCGTAAACATCCCACTGCAGGGATATAGGCCTTCACCCGTATTTGAGGGAGTATGGGCCATAGTCCACCACGCTGGCCCAATGCGGGTCGGGGACTTCACATGCTTTTGAATTTTAATTCTCAGGCATGCAGGTTTCCTCACGATGTTTTCATTCACCGTTTAAGAGAGCAATCATATAAATCATCAACTCAGCCCGCAAACATCCTACTGCAGGGATATAGGCCTTCTCTCGTATATTGAGGGAGTATGGGACATAGTCCACCATGCTGGCCCAATGTTGGGTTGGGGACTTCACATGCCTTAGAATTTTTATTTCTCAGATATGCAGGTTTCCTCACGGTGTTTTCCTTCACCATTTAAGAGCAGTCGGATAAATGCACATAAGTAATTAAATAAAATTTAAAAACTCATTGGTACATGGCCTGCATGAGAATCGAACCAGGACCTCCCAAATTGGGAGACCGCGTCTTAACCGCTGAGCCACCGACGTTCTACGGACGTAACCGACTTTACAATAAATACGACTGCATTTAACTTGATAGGAAATCGATGTACCTACTTCGATCTATGACAATTACATATCCTTGCGCCACTGGACCTGGTGTACTCTTTAAGCACATCAGTCAAAAGAAGTTGCATTTCGCTTGTAATTTTTAATTCAATCATTCTAAACTGGTGCAGTTTCTTTGGCTGTCAGTGTAGGGAATAAACGTTGAAAACTTGCTATAAATATTACCTGCAGCTTGTATTTTCCCGATATAAAGCAGACTGTTACTCTTCGTCCATTCCAAAAAACATCACGTCGTTTCATTGCTCTTGTTCGACGTGAATTGAAGAACGAACAAACAAAAGACATTTATATTATTGTATGTATAAGTAATATTATACACCAAAATATATTCCGAAAGCATTTGCAACAATTCGGATAGCTTAGCGGCAGCTGCTCACGCTCCTGTTTTGATTCGTTCGCGTTGGTATGTAGTTAATTATTTTAAGCCCATATTTGACAATTACTCTTATATTAAACGTGGGCTCTAGCTGCAAATCAGTGTCTTACCTCTTTAGGGTGAGGATCCACATGCGATGGATCGTTTGTGGTACACATACAACTTTATTATAAGTTGTAACCGTTATACTTAATATTTATATTTTTTCATTACTATGTATAAGGCTATATTTCAAATACCACTTTCAAGCACCAGCAGAATGATTGTGTGGTCGAATCTTTTTGTATGTGTTTCTGTAAAATGCAAATAAACGTTTTATATACGCTACGCTATAATTTGTACTTGTTTGTATTGAAGATTTATAATAAAACAGGAACAGTCGAGTGCTATCTGAGCCGTTTATGAAACTTCCCTCGCGACGAGAACTGCCAGACTACTATGACGTCATCAAGAAGCCTCTGGACATTAAGAAGATCATGAGCAGGATTGAAGATGGCAAGGTAAATTGCCAAAAATCCAATATTATGTTTCTTTGCATCGATAAAGAGAATGTTATCATGTTTAATGAATTATGCCTTTGGTTAACAGTACAACGACATTACTGATTTGGAGCGGGACTTTTTCACGCTGTGTGCAAACGCCCAAACGTACAACGAGGAGGCGTCGTTGATCTACGAGGACTCGGTGCGCCTGCGCAACGTGTTCATAGAGGTGCGCCGCCGGTACGAGAGCGGACAGAACTCTGATGAGTCAGATGATAATGATAAAGGTAGATTATAAATTATATGTAACACCTGATTGCGATATGCTTCTTATTAGCCATATTTATAGGAAATTGGTTCAGCCGTTTCCAAGGCATTTAAGTTTAAACATGTTTGATAGTCTCGGGAGTTTTAAAAGTTTTCTGTTTATAGTTATTTATTACAAGAGCTGAAATTACTTTACGATTTATTCCTGGTTGCACCAACATAAATGTTGGCTGGACCCGAGAGTTAAATCTGTTTTAGTTTATAGTTTTATACAAACCTGTCAAAAAATCACGGCAATCTTAGCTCTTTCATTGAATGACAGCAACGTCTTTGGAGAAGTTAGGTATCACCGAACAGTAATAATTTAAACTTAAGATAACCTGTTGTCCACAGAAGAGGAAGATTCTGATGGGGAGTCTAATCGTTCTGTCAAAATGAAAATCAAATTAAAGGGTAAGAACAAGAATACGCCTACGCGTAAACGCAAGCAGCGTAAATATATCTCGGACGATGAAGACTACGAGGAAGACTAAATTGAATCACTTCAATTAAATTAAACTCTAAACTGAATAACTTATTTGAACCGCAAGGAAAATATGTGTATTTGTTGTTAGGTTAGCCATAATATAATCACTTAACTTTTCTGTCATATGATATTGTGATTATCTAAAAGAAACATAGACAAACTGACGAATGAAGTACCTCCTCCTTTTGAAGCTGGTTAAAAATAGGAACGCTAATTACTACAACCCAGTACAGTATCAGACCTAAAAACGAGAGAAACTGAAATTTTGTTATTCTACGTCACGAGATGAAAAGATTGGAGAACGGTGAGTCGGCCATATAAACAATAATATACCTGGTTGTTTTCAATTGAAGACAGTCGTTAAGCCAAGTACAGTGGCGGCTTAAAAACACTGACCCACTAGTCTGACACAAATCAATTATTATGCCCCATATCCTCTGCCATTGAGAGGAGGCTGTGCTCCAACAATGGGAACGTGTAACGCTGTTGACGATGTAGCATATTTTTCTCATAATGTGTCACTCAGTTTAGTTCTCATTCAAGGTCCACTATTTCATTTCAAGAATATATCTGTGTCTAAGGGGTGTTATGCCATGAATGGGCGCGGCAACAATCCAAATAAATGATAGTCGAACCGAATATGTCGGCCCGAACATGTGTATGTACTACTATATGTATTCTCAAACTAGCATAAGTAGTCGATGAACAAGAATGTGTTAAATCCGAGAATATCTCTTCGTTCCCCCCTTGGCTTAACTACTTGCATTAACAGACGTTCCGATTTGGCTGGCGCCGACCACCCAACCGCGACCCAAACGGAACGTCTATAGAGTGGTCGGTTCAACATAATATAGAGGCGACAACCGCAGATGAAGGTAACACGGTATGGAGACATTGCATTGCAATTGCTAGAAGCTGTTGTCAGCATTGATCACCATTCGCGTATACACTTGCCCAAAGCAGAAAATGTATGGAAAAAACATGTAACCCATGTATTGGCATCTCCTTCGCACAAATCATCGTCTTTTGGCCTGGAGCGACGCACATATGTGCGATGCGGATCTATGCTACCAACTGGGGTCCAACTCGTTGGAGCAGCACGCGGGCTACAAGGGGTCAACTTGTTCACGTCAATTTGATACGATGCCGTGCTGGTGACAGATGACCTTGGCAACCGTCTAACCGTTTAACCGTCGCAAAGAATTGTTGTATTCGGCTTGTTACCCGATTTTGAATTATTCTTTTTTGTATAAAAAAAGGTATACCGTCAGGATAGTCACAAAGATCTGATGATGTACTCCAGAGATAGATAATGAAACCCTACTAAAACAAGTTCTTTTGTCAATGTTAGACAGTTCATTGTAGTATGTAGTAATTGCATTAATCAGTCACAGATACCACAATAGTTCTTCGTGAGGAGTATAAATTTGTTTTTGGAGTACATAATATTTCTATTAAATCAATGTATATGATATATTCTAAAAATGAAAATGCATTCTAAAAACTAAACAAGTAGTATAATGAAATTAGTGTTGTCAACTTCTATCACACAGGCTTCCAAAATCTGTAACATAGAATGTATTGCTGTCCGTTTTCAGATTCTATTTATCAAACTAATCGATTGTTTATATCTGATTATCAGGAACATGATCATTATAATTCGATAGCCAGTATTTATAAATTTTATGTAAGTAATAAAAATTGAGACAATTTATTTGCCTCCACAACATATTTAGTAAAAATGTAACGTATTTTATTCTTTTCTAATAGATTTAAGCATTTTAGTGACATTTTGCTTGTTAAAGTGTCCCAAAACTTATACCTATCTCATTTTGATTTTTTATTGTATGCAGAAATGGAAAGATATTTATGATCTACTTAAAATATACATTATAATACTCGTATGTACGTTAGGTTATAGGTTTTCGCGGGCTGAATTTCGGCAACTCGACGCTTTTTTGCTTAGATTAGGTTATATTATTTGATTATAATTAGGAAATTTTGACATGATTGTGGCAGTTGCGCTAATGACGCGTCGAGTTTCTGTCTTCAGCGACAGAATGGCCTGTATATTATGTACTTGCATACACATCCCCTTTCAAGTTCCACAGAGAAAAGAAATTCCCATTTGTATGTAATTGTACACAATTCGGCAACGGAAACCTCATTGCACCATTTCAGTATTGAATATGCAGGATTGCTCGTTCGTCAAGTTCTCCATAAATTAACCTCGAAAGTTTTCTGATGGATAAACGAACATAAACTAGAAATATATGTCTCACGTTACATAATTGATAAGGAATATGATACAAAATGAAAGGTTTTGGGACACTCGTTAGTTAATTTAATATCAGTGTTCTGGTACTCGATAAAATAAAACTGATTTCTAAATATATTTTAATCTTTTAATAATCCTTTAATTTAATATACTACACAAGCAATTCCAAGGTTTGGTTCCATAATATCAGCCGCATTGACAGTAATAATACACATGCTAGTTAGCTTGATTGAGGTTAATTTCACGGTTCTAAAAGCAAGGCAAAGCAAGGCTTTGCCAAAATTGTAGCGTTTAAAATGTTTTAAGCGGTAGTTTACTAGCGCACGCTCACACAGAATCCGAAGAGGCAGAGACCGATTTTTGACGTGACATTTGCTTAATATCTTCTAAAGGATTTTTGTACTTCAAACTAAAAACAGGACGTCTTGGTAGTCGATAATCCAATCGTAGCAACACTTTGTTTTTAAAAAAAATCCGACTTCATATATTCATTGTATAATGTCACGCCTGCTTCCCGTAGGTGTAGAGAGACCACGGACTTCCACTTCATTGTATGGGAGATATTAAACATATTGAGAAATTAGAAAACAATGACATTTAAAATACAAACATACACCTTTAATCAAATTAGTCCGTTGGAGTCATTCACGATAAATACAATCGAATTTAATTTTTAACAAAATTTGTACCTACTACCTATTCTGCTGATAATTACATACAAAATTATTATATCTTCACATTTTTTATAGGAGTATTCCTAGGCACTGATTTGCAATCACCCCATTTGTATTGCATGCCATGAACATTGCGGACATGTTTGTTAAGACTAGGAGAGTGCGAAAAGCGCTGTGCACACGTGGGACACGCGAATGGCTTTTCGCGCGTGTGGACACGATGGTGCCGTCTGAGGTCACTACATGTGTACATTGTTACATCACAAACATCACACTTGAAAGCTTTGTCACCAGTATGCCTGTAAAATAAGACATTCAAGTTTAGTACACAGGGCGTTTATACAAACACAATTTTGACGTGAAAAACATTTTATAACTGGAATGTATGGGAGCCGGTTTGAGGTTTGAATGTATCGAAGATTATAGTAATTTAACCGCCACCGTGGCTCAATGTAAACATAGGGTTTATGATTCGGAGGTCGCGGGTTCGATCCCCGGCAGGGTACATGCTTAAGTAATCGATTTAGTTGGTGGTAGGGCATTGAAAATGTCCGCCTGGCTAGCTACCACCATCTTATCTAAATCTGCCACCAAGCAGCAATGTAAATAACTTTGTTGTGTTCCGGTTGTCAGAGATAAGATAGCCAGTCCCCTAAATGTGTTGGGGTTTCCGGGTCAGTACGCTTCCACCTTCGACCTCATCTTCACTCAATCAGGTGTGATTGAGGTCAAGGACCAACCCGTTGTGCATAAAAAAAAATTAAATGAATGTATTTGTAATAATTGAGTAACAAAAATTGTTAAAAATTCATTCAATTTCTTTACATTACACCCGCTATTCAGACGTTCACCTATAACGGATGTCATAAATAGAATTTTCTGACCAGCGCTACCTATTTCAACGTGTTGCAGCGGCACATTGGTTTTTTAGGATTAGAATAGGATTTTAACGTACCGCACACTCGCGGTACTCCCCGAGGCACTCCTCGGGGAGCTTGCACTGGTTGCGCAGATTTTGGCCCATTGTCTATTTACGACGGTACCGGTCAGTCATAAAAAAAAATCTGTTGGAGCTGACCAGATGTTACACAAGGTCAAAACATAGCCGCTGGACCAAGGAGAACCACTTAAAGGACATTGGGGTTCAGATTCCTTTAATATACAGCCAGTGCCGCCAACCCAAACCTCCGTTGGTGAATGCAAACAACCTCTTCAAGTATAAGGCAGAAATAGTTCACCTCAAACCCAACAGCTGATCTGGAGCATATAAATGCAGTCAGGAACACCGTCAATGTTTCTTTATTTCTTTCTATATAATATTTAATTACACCTGCATGGTGGAGGCTGGAGACTGCAAAACTAGGTGGTGCACTGTACTAATGTTGTATCCTACAACATTTTTCCAGAAATTCTGCTACCTATCCAATACTTACATTATTATCTAAATCTAATACTGTTTTCACAATAAATGATCCATTCTAATTATTCGCAACTACTAAATTAAAATAAAAAACTGATATTTTGGTCATGGTGTAGCCTTCGGGGCGGGTTTTTGTTTTATGGGGAAAACAATAAAAAATTTCAAAACAATACCTTTTGAGATGCATTTTGAGGTTTTTTTTGGCAAATGTTTTATATCCACATAAATGACATTCTGCTTTTTTCTTTGTACTATGATTCTTTTTATGATTTAATAGATCTGAACATGAAACAAATGTAGCGCCACAATCCTCACAATTGAAGTTCCGAATGTTATAATGTCTATCTAAATGTTCTTGTAAAGACTGTTGTGATTTTAGGCTCTTATTGCAAACTCTACATGTAAATGTGCCACTTTCATGAACACGCAAATGTTTCTTTAGAGTAAATGCATGTTTGAATTGTTTTCCACATGTCGAACATGTGAAGTACATACTATCGCTATGAGTTTTCCCATGTGCAGCAAGGCTAGATGACTGTGTGAAACTCTTCCCACAATGACAGTGATATGGGCGTTCACCATCATGAGTTCTCATGTGGTTCACCAAAGTTTGGCTGTGAGCTGTGATGTACAGACATTTGGTACAATGATATCTTCGATTTACACCAGTCCCTGTAACTTTTCCAATGTGTTTTCTCTTCTCATGCATAGATATAATATGCTTTAGTAAAGATGCTCTAGTTTTAAGAACCTTATTACATAAATCACATTTATTCTCAAAATTATTTTTTGTATTATTTGTAAATAATTCTTCTTTAAATTCGCTTTGGTTTTTATTAGGGTGGAAATGTTCAGATTCGTGTGTATCAGAATAAAGTTCAAATTGATTATTATACTGCTCTGATGAGTCTTCATTATCTTCTGTGTTTTCATTGATCTGATGAACTTTAGATTTCAATGTACAATAAGCTTTAAATCTTTCTTCAAAAGTGACACATTTAAGTCGAAACTTATTAGCCATATTTAATTCTTCAGTACAATTGCTACAAATTGCATCTGGCAAACAATCATCTTGACTAAGAATTATTTGAAAACACGTGTATATTTTATGCAATATTTCTTTTGAATCAGATTGTGCAGAAAATATTTTTGTGGCGATTCCTACATTTTGTAAACAAATTCGGCACAACACTGTTGCTGTCTGACTGTCATTTAGAGAGTGGCTAATTATTGTTTCCATAATTTCGACAGAGCACAAGCCATCGAATTTTCCAAAATTATTATTGATTATTTGGTAGTATTATGTGAAAGTCAGTCAGACTAACTTGTGTCTCCGTCTCTGTAGTCTGTGCTTGTGTTGTGTCTGAGAGCTGAGATTTTCCGTATATTCATAGTACTCTGTGGCTGAGATCACAGATTACTCAGATAATGTCTAAAGACAGATGGGTAACAGACTAACAAGCGTCCAGGCGTTAGTGAACTGTCAGTGAGCTGTCAGGGCCCGAGAGACAAGGATGTGGTAATTTACAGTAATACTAATATCGATATCGATTTTATCTATCGATACATAGGGCAGTGTATTCCATCCCTATTGTAAAGTAATAGTACTGTGGCAAAAGGAGTAAATTAAAAACAAAATGTTTACGAACCTTTTTATAGTATAAGGATTTAGATATATTTTACTTTTGTAAGTTTGCTTTACGCTACGCAGCAGTAGCGTATTATACCAAGTTCCTTTGCCATGGTTGTCTGGAAGAGATCGCTATAAGCGATAAGACCGCCTTTGTACACCTGTTAGAATAATGTCACTGTGTATATTTTTAAGCTGTGTACAATAAAGAATTTTTTCTTTCTTTTTATTTTACAAAGAGATTATAAGTGTATGCCAACAAATGATTTATAAAAAGAATAATTATTCAGAACAGACTGATTAGAATCAACGTTGTGCGTTAAAATGTATTAGCTGATTGACAAAACCGCGAAAAGCGCATATTTTACAAACGAACTACTTACATACAGCCAGGTCAATGATTATTAAAATACACGGTCCTGACCCATGAAATTGCAATTTTGTATGTAGAATTTCATCAGGACTGTTGAACATATTGGACAGTGGGGTTTCCTCAATACAACGATCTTCGCATTAGGGAGTGGCAAAAAACATTAAATTGTATGGGCAGCCATTTCTAAACAGTAAGGAATGTAAGCATTGCTAGAGGAGCACATTATTAGGATACAAGGTTTCAAGTTCATTGCATTAGTCCAAAAAAACATTATTGCATGGGGAAACGCGGCATATACGTTCTTTCACCCCGAAAAATCCACCCTAAGGTGGATTCACGGAAATGTATGACCGAGAATTCACCCTAAGCTAAGAAATACCTTTCATTCAGCTTACTTTGGCAGAATATTGTGCAGCAAACGTTAGTGATGGTGTACAAGTGAAGGGAAGTGTAAATTAAAGTGTGTAACGGAGCTTTCTCACGGACTCTGTATACGCCAAGCGACGCCAAGTATACGACGTATTACTTGTTTTGACTGAGACTGACTTACAAACTGAAGAAATAAGATAAGACATGGCTGTTATGGGCTAGATCCCTTTGCCTTCTCCTAGAGAAAATAAAACTTAAAAAAAAAAAATTATAAATATCTTTCCATATACACACAGTACAATCTAGTTCCACACTAAGCAACTAGGCTTGCATTATGGATACTAGATGGTTCTTCACAAATACATCATACAAACATATGCCCCTAGCGGGATTCGAACCCGCGACCTTTTGGTATAGCAGCAGAGTTTCTAACCACTACACCAAACAGGTCGTTATTTGGTGGTTATAGTAAAGAAAGAGGGCAGTAAATTTCCGCAAAGGGTGTTATGTCAAAGATTGTTCAAGGTTAGTCAACTAAAATTTAACCATTTTTTCCCCCTTGGCGGGAAAAACGGTTATATTAGGCATCTATGGGTTATGTGTGTGGTAGATATCTTATATACAAAAAATTAAGAATAGTTACACAAATGTATGTGCTTCCAAAAAATTAAAAAACAACATTTATTTCCATGGCTTTAATATGGGTGTTTTATAAGCTTTTTATGAAACCTCTCCCCCCTGTGACTGTACTTTCTTCACATGGGACGCTTTTTTTTGCTTAATCCTGTTCTTCCTTTCGGCCAAGGTCAGCTTGCGCTTGTTCCATCGCTTCTGTTTAGTTTTTTTATCTTCCTTCACCTTCTTTTTCTTATGTGATGGATCCGCACGAATTGCTTTATGGGCATTCGTATATGTGGTTTCAATCTGTGGGGGATTATACAAATAAATAATTTCTTTTGAGGTCTGCCATTGAGATATAAGTTTAAAAACCAAAAATCCCGACGGCATATTCTACTATGTTGGATTTTTTACCATAAATGATTACGACACTCCAGGGATCAAGACATGTAATGGCACCATGCACTTCAAAATCGGGCAAGCAGTTTAGGCTACCCTCCTTCCTTGGACAGTCAGGTAAAAATAATTAAAGCTTTGCATGGCTCTATTGATATGTAATAAAAACCATTAAAACATGGTGTTATACCAATCTATTTACAGCTTAAAATACGTTTACATTGAAATGTGATGTGATGATTGTAAGGCAACAATTTAATTTGCTCTTTAAAAAAACCAAGCAACATTGCTTATAATAAATGCCAGAGTAATGTTGTCCAACTTCGACTCTATCCATAATTATTGTTATAGACAGAAATTTGGTAGGACGTAACAGTAAACAAATGAACATATTAACTTACAGCATCAGCTGCTACACCAAGTTTTATGTATTTTCCAAATTGTCTCTTGAAGGAGTCTTCATCTTCTTGTTCAAGATTACGCATATATTCTGCTACATGTAAACCAAAGATATGAGCCCTAAAAAAATAAGATTAATTTACCAACCTTCATCTCTCTATGCTCTATGGTCAATTAAAACAATAATAATAATGTTTCTAAGACCGGTTCAAAAGAATTTACTAATAATCCTCTTTGACAACCAAAAGTCTTGTAATCTAATGTTGCTCTTTTATGGCTGTCCGAGTAATAGGAATTCTATTAACCAGAGGATGAGTAGAGCCAGGCTAGATAAATTTCAATAGGAATGTGTAGTTAGACTAAATCCAGTTTGACTAAATGCTATTGGTGAAAATATTCTAGATGAACCATCACTGTTTTTTAATGTTTCTTTGTTGTAATCTTTTACAAATTAAATGCCACAGTACCTGTGAACTTCAGCATTGAATTTCTTTGCTTCGGCATCATAGCCTGGGAACCTCTTAATAGAATGTGGTACGTTGAGGCCTCCATCTACTGCTCCCTTCATAGCTCCAAATACACGAGCACCAGTTGTTGTACGTGCCAGACCAACATCAAGGTAACACCTACAATTCAATTACAAAAATTTTAAAATTCAAACATAATTGAGAAGTTGAATATTCACATAGGTGAAATTTGAATCACAAACACATTTGTTTCGGAGTGCCCTTAACATTTTTCTAATAAGTAAAATAAAAGATAAGATACTTCTGTGCAACTTTTACAATTAAAAATAAATATATAATGCAATAGTTATTTATCATCACAAAAGTTAAATGAAAAAGAATCTTTGTATGCAGTAGCACTACAGGATAATTAAATTTGTATAAAGTAATATATATTTACGAGTTTTTTACCGTAAGGACAAAAATATTATATATAGGTATACATTAAGTGAAATAGAAGTTATTGGCATAGGTAGTTTAATTTTTTTTTTCAAAAAACGCACGCCACCGATTTATATGCGAGTGGCGGGATTCGTAGGCTTTCCTATCATGCAAAATTTATTTGGAACTCATATTTTCTCCTTCTTTATTTAATTTAATGATGTAATTATGTGGAATAGGCTACAAACGCGACCCTCAAATGACACAATTAAAGATTTATTCCATGATGGTTTAAAAAAAAAAATTAAACTACCTCTATCAATATCTTCTATTACATTTACCTAATATGCCCTATTTTTTCCTTACGGAAAAAACAAATCCAGTTTAGTGGTAATTCCTGAGCCATTTACCTAAATGCACCTGGTCCGTTGTCAACTGGCTCTACATTGAATTCATCACCAGTAACTTCTGTGGCGCCAGCATATAAGGTGTCAAGACCGAGTCTTTGGAGTAATCGTCGTGCCAGCAACAGCCCAGTACAATATGCTGCTGCATAGTTGGTGAGACCCACCTAAGGATAATCTATTTACATAATGGTACCAACAAAATGCCTTTGCAAATTACAGACATCATTATGATCATCAGTATTGAACATATATCAACAAGAAAAAATGCGTTTGTACGTCGCTTCAGACCGCCCGTTCAAAATCATCATATTATATAGAACTAAATAAAACAATATTATTTCACAAATTTAATAGGTTATTTATACAATCACAATGTTTATCACAATATTCGACCAATATTTGCGTCATTTTTTGTCATTTTTGTCTTGATTTTAATACAATTTGGAAACTTAAAACAGTCATCCGCACTGACGCCAAGATGAGCCTTGCAAATCGTGCGATTGTGTAAGTGACCTATGACAGTTAAAATTATTGTATACAGAATGTAGCCTACAACAGCAGTGAAATAAATAAAAATATTTTTAGTTTTCTTGTGTCTATGAAATTAAGATGAATTATCTTAAATACATCAGCTATATTCAAAAAATCCAGATATGCCAATTGCATTCATAAAAAAACATCTATTTTTGTTTGCTCCTGTCTCAGGCTACACTTAATATATTTTCAATATGATTTAATAAATAATATAATTTTTTTTTTACCTTTACACCATAGCGTGGCAATTCATGTGAATAAGCTGCACAGACAATGTGATCACCCTCAATACGAGAGTAAGCAACTTGGCAGGTCACATCCTTGTTGGATAGACGAACAATCAGTCGGTATTTAGGTGTATTGTATTTATTCTTGTCCTGTAACAATAAGTATTTTTGTGACATTAGGTTTTAAAATGTGCTTTTAGAAACCACAGTGCTTTTATCAAAACATGTCTAGGTCCTACTATCCATTTTTCAATTATTTGAGAGCCCCCAACTTCCAGATCTCAGATTATATTCATCTTTCGCTTCCTGCCACCGTTAAAGACTGGCTTTTGATACATGGGGCGGCGCATTTGCAAACCGGTCAAATTACTGGGTCACAGAAAAAACATCTGGTTCAAATTTAAGTATTTCTTTCCAATGCTGGCATCACTGGATTTTTACATGTTTATGGGCATATAGTGGATTGGACAAAAGGGATGTCTTAAAAAATCCCAACAAATAAAGAAATTTAATGAAATTAGGTAAATTTCAGGTTGAGTAAGGTGGTACATCAGTACCACCAGTGGTGCTGGAACGAACGAGGGGTGGCACTGGTATGCCTGGGTACCAGTCAAGGAGTTAGCGGTTAAGGCATAACCTACTGTAATGCATGTAGAATGTTTTCAGAACTATGAATTAAAAATACTACAAAGAATGCCCAGTGGCAATGCCACAGTAATAGTGTTTGCTCCTATAAACTAAAAGTAGAACAGTGCCAAACATTACATATACATTATGTATGTATGACGAAGTACATTTACATACAGGGTTCTTTTTTTATGATTAACTTGATTCACCTTTGACCACAATCTCACCTGATGGAAAGTGACATGTGGTCGAAGATGAAGCACTCGATCCAAAATGCCTATTCACTCTGCTCTTGAAGATCCCAAGGTTGTAGGATTCAGGAAAGACTGACGTCGGAAGGGAGTTCCATGCCTTGGCTGTTCGGATGATGAATGAAGAATCGAACTTCTTAATGCGAATGTTCAGTATATTAACTATATACGGGTGGAATCCCTCCCCACATCTAGTGGTCCTAAGATGGACGGACAACGGTGGAATAAGATTATGTAGTTCCAACGAACACTCCCCGAAATGCATCCTGTAAAAAACTGAGAGACCGGTGACTTTGCGATGGTGTTCAACGCTCTGCAATTTAACAGTCATCGAATTATCACCTATGAGTCTCATGGCACTTCGTTCCACAGAATCGAGTGCAGCTAGTTGGTACTTGACTGAACCATCCCAGCGGTGACAACAGTACTCAATGCACGAACGGACCTGAGCCTGGTAAAGCATCACAAGTTGTTTTGGTGTGAAGCTTCTTAGACGCTGTTAAACCTTTTTAAAAAAATATTTGGGTGTGTTACAGAACATTACACTGGAACTCACTGCCTGCCAGCATTTATTAAAGCAATAGTAAAAGAGTATTACCAAAGAAAATTTTAATTCACTAGGGGTTAAAAGAAACAGCGAGAAGAAATTTGGGTCATACAGATAACATCCACTCAATCTTATGCTTTTCACACATTCAAGAGATTCAATCATGGGTTTTAAAAATAGGAAGTTATCATGCTTGTAGTCTGACCTGCCTGTTGAATATTTATGTTCAGAAATCTACTGGCAAAGGGCAGGTCATATTGCAAGGCTCACACACTCGTTGAACAGTGAAAATAACCAAAGTGTTCAGGTCCATTTGGTAAAAGTTGAAATACCAAGGAAATTATGAGTGGCTGATATTGTTATCTGAAATATTATATTATATCACTTTGACCAAGTGAAAGAGAAGGTGAATGTCGTGTCGTACCAAGAGGTTAAAACGAGGGCGGAAAGTAGAGAGACATGGTGGATACTCCACCGACAAGAGCATAGCTCTTAAATTGAAGAAGAAGATATTGTATCAATGGATTTACCCAACTGTTAAAATGTTAATTATGTCATTGTCAATAAAATAAATCTCTTTTGCCCCAGCGCCCAGTTAACGTCACCCTAACATCCACTTTTTGGAAATGGGGAATTAAAGAAATAAGGGTTATCATAAAATAACAATTTAATAATAGTGTGGTAAAAGCTTGGGTACATACCTGAACAGTCAATCGTTTACGGGCATAATAGTCGGTTTTGCCTTCACGACGCCTCTTGAACTTGACCTGGTACCGCTTGAAGTATTGCTTGTTTTTCACAACTTTTACGAAACCCTGAAATAAATAATACCACCTCTTAACAAAATCAATTTTATCAGGTTACTTTTTAATCAAAACGAGAAAATGTAATCAGAGACACTTTTAAATCATAAACGCTGCAGGCCAAAACGAAATAGATTAAAGCAATACACATAAAACATGGTAATTGCATATCTAAAGCGAGTCTCCAGCAGCATCAGATGACGCGCATGTGTCGGTGTTTCATCATTTTTGGTTAGAATTATAGAATGGGACTTTCTTAAAAATCTATCATTATTATCACCTTGTGAATAAAAATACATAGGCCCCAAAAATAGATAAGGAATAATGAAGCAAAAGTAGTAATATCAGAAAAGAGAAAATTAGACCACGACACTGTTTTACCTAGGTAGATAGGTATCTAAATAAATTTACATGATCACACATTCAATTTTCAAATAATTTGGTCAATGATTAGTTTTGACCAATATAATAAGTGAATCCCAATTTATTTTAGTGCAAAATGCTCACCATTCTCGTTAAAAGTGAAAAACAATTTTTAGAATCGGACGTTCTCGCAAAACGCCCTAGAAAAAGAAAGACAACTGGCTAGTAGTGTTGCCGGCAGCAGAGATTACCTAGTTCCTGTCTGGGCTTCGAATGTTGCAAAAAGTTCGGATTTTGGTAGAATATTATATTTTATTTTCTAAGTACTCAATTATCTATTTGGACATACATTGGACAAGCTACGTTATTAAACGATACTGGTGTCGATTCGGATGTACACGAACTAAACTAAAACCAATTTTAAAGTAGGTCTGTCTTTTTCTCTCTGGAACAATATAACGTGACAGCACCAGTCTAAATCTGGTTTTAGTTTAGTTCGTGTACCTCCGAATCGACACCATTGTTTTGATATTATAATTAATTACTTATGATGCATAATATTTTTAGTTCAATATTAAATCTCCTTTCAGTTATCTTTGTTTTTTTATGTAGATATTTTGACGTTACATTATAAGGGAATTCTTACAAGCAAGTCAATGTTTAATTTATATTAAATTCAGTTTTTGGTATTTTATGGTTTCAATAGGTTATGGGCTGGTACGTTACATATTTTAATAAGTACTTGTTGTAAATAAATAATGCATTTTTGATAATCGTTGAAATAATAAAAATATAATTTTTTAACATTCGATGTCAGATTTAGAAGTTCTGTGAAAATATTTGATAAAATGGAGAGCAAATTCGAACTTCCAAAATTAAAAGAAGATTCCAGTTTTGGAATTTGGAAATTCCGGGTAAGGCTTATCCTGGAGGAAAAAAGTTTGCTAGAGACTTTGTCCCTAGAGCAACTAAACGAGGTACAAATAAAAGATTAGGTCAGAGCTAAGAATGTCCAGTGTCTATCTGATAAATATTTAAAATATGTTAGAAAATGTTCAACGGCTAAACAAAAGTTGGCCGTACTTGAAAGTATTTTTGAAAGGAGAAGTGTGTTAAGCAAATATCATCTGAAAAAGAAGTTAATGACAATAAAATGTGAAACAGGGGAAAAACTGCAAGATTTCTTTCTTCGGTTTGACAGTTTGATTAGCAGCCTAGAAGCCATCTCTTCACTTGACGAGTCTGATAAAGTTATCCATTTGTTGTTAGCTTTACCAGATGGCTATAACAACATCATAACCGCCCTGGAAACATTATCCATAGACACACTTACTCTCGATAAAACTAAAGCCTGTCTACTTGATGAGGAAATAAAGATTTTTGATAAAAACGTTCCTAATGACAGTTCAGCATTCTATGTTAACATTCAGTGTTATAGCTGTAATAAGATAGGTCACTACGCAAATGAATGTCCTATAAGACAGCGCGGAAACAATAGATTTCGAGGAAGACCACGGAGGGGAAATTTTTTCCGTTGTCAACCAAGACCGAGCACGAGCCAGGAAATAAAAGATTATGTTCCAAGAAATGAACATTCAGGGCAAGCAAATGTTGTAATAAATAATCCTCCTTTGGAGGATGAAATGGCTCTTACTGGATTTGATTATAGCGCTTTAAGTAAGGATGCGTATCATGGTTTTATTAGTTTTGTGATAGATTCAGGTGCTTCAGACAACATTGTCAATGAAATATTTGCACAATTTATGTTCAATATTGTAAAAATGGACAAGCCGATTGATATAAAAACGGCAAATGGGCATAAAATGTCTGCTGAATTAAAAGGGTGTATTAGAATTTCTTGTCAAGGAACGATTTTGAATATAAGTGCAATTATAGTAAAGGATATAGCATATAATCTTTTGTCGGCAAAAAAAATGATTGATAAAGATAATGAAATTGTATTTACCAGTAACTTGGCGAAGATTTCCTCTAGGGACGGTAAAGTAGTGCGAGCTTACAATAACAGTAAATTATATATTTTACAGGGAACTATCCATGGCGTTGGTGAAGCTAGAGCTGAAGTTGCATATTCCGCTGAAGCTGATCTATGACATAAGAGGTTAGGTCACGTAAGTGTACGTAGCTTAGGTATGTTACAATTGCCTACCAATCAGAGTTTATGTGATGCATGTATGCAAGGAAAGTCAACTAGGTTACCGTTCAAAACATTAGAAAGACCAAGATCTAAATGATATCCTCGAATTTATTGCCGGAGCAATGAATTTATCTTCCCTATTAGGAGAACGATATATTCAAACAGTAATCGATGACTACTCTCACTTTTGCGTAATTTATTTACTCAGTGATAAATCGCAAGCAACTGATAACATTATAAATTATATCAAAAGGTATGAAAATGAATTCAATAAGAGAGTGAAGCGTATTCGTTGCGATAACGGTGGCGAATATACCTGCACTAAATTGGCTTCTTTTGCAAATGAAAAGGGCATAAGTTTAGAATTTACTTTACCACACTCTCCTTCTAGTAACGGAGTAGCAGAGAGAATGAATCGTAGTTTATTTAATAAAGCTCGTACGATGTTGATAGAATCAGAATTACCAAAAAAACTTTGGAGTGAAGCGGTTAAATGTGCTGCATATCAGTTAAATAGGTGTCCCTCTTCGGCCATAGGTTTTAAGAGCCCTTTACAAATATTATACGGAACTATGGATTTAAGTAAACTGAAGGTATTCGGTTCTAAAGCGTCAAAATCAAAATCAAAATCAAAATCAAAATCAAAATCAAAAAATGCTTTATTTTGTAGGTACACAGGGTACACTTAAAATAGTCAGATTTTACATTTTTAAAGCTACTGCTTGTTCAAAAGGCAATTTTCCCCTGAGAAGAACAAGCAAGAAACTCGAGAGGTCGCTCTTTTAAAAAAAGGTTTTTATATTACAAAATTATTATTTTATTTTATAATATTTCATTATTAATTGTGAAATAGCCTGGTTATGCGAACGGGCTGGTTATGTCCATGATTGTTTATCATCTAAATAATCTGATATTTTATAATATGCTTTCTTAATAAGTTTCTGTTTTATAGTATCTTTAAATTTATTGAAAGGAAGATTTTGTATATCAACAGGAACTTTATTGAAAAAGCGTATACATAACCCTTTGATTGAATTACTGACTTTGTGGAGGCGACTTATGTGACCTGCAAGTTTATCTTTATTTCTTGTATTGACATCATGTTTATCACTATTTTTCCTAAATGATGCTATATTTTTTTTGACATATATTAGATTTTCAAAAATGTACTGTGACGAAAAGGTTAGAATATTATACTCTTTAAATCTGTCTCTAAGTGACACTGCAGGTCTCAATTGATAAATTGCGCGAACGGCTCGTTTTTGTAAAACAAAGATTGTATTGATATCCGCGGCATTTCCCCACAGCAAGATACCGTAAGACATCAGGCTATGGAAATAACTAAAATATACTAATCTAGCAGTATTTACGTCCGATATTTGTCTAATTTTTTTGACTGCATACGCTGCAGAGCTGAGCTTCTTCGCCAATTTATGGATATGAGGACCCCATTGTAATTTGGCGTCCAAAGTAATGCCCAAAAATACAGTGGACTCAACAAGGTCTAGAGTGACATTTTTTATCATTATATTTGTGGGCACCTCCCTGACATTAGGCAGTACAAATTTTACACATTTAGTTTTTTTCTCATTCAGTAACAAATTATTTGCCGTAAACCATTCTACTATTTGAGAAATAGCGTTGTTCACGTCGTCATAATTTAATTTTAGTCTATTTACTTTAAACATCACAGAGGTATCGTCAGCAAACAATACTATTTCATGTTTATCGTTTACAAGGTTTGGCAAGTCATTTATGTAAACCAAAAACAAAAATGGTCCGAGAATGGAGCCTTGTGGGACGCCCATACAGACTGTCGACCCTGACGATGTATTGCCACTGATATCAACCCTCTGAACTCGGTTACTCAAATAAGAATTCAGAAGGTCGAGAGCTCGGCCGGTTACACCATAATGACGTAATTTCCTGATTAAAGTGTCGTGATGAACGCAATCAAAGGCCTTGGACAAGTCCCAAAATACTCCTATTGCATCCCGCGCATCTTCCCAAGCCTCAAAAATATATTGTAAGAGCTCGACACCTGCATCGGTTGTCGAGCGGCCCCTTGTAAAACCGAATTGTTTATATGACATTAGATTGTTACTGTAAAAATAACTCGATATCTGATTTAATATAATTTTTTCAAAGATTTTGCTGAGAGTCGGCAGTATTGAAATAGGTCTAAAATTAGAGGGGTCTGATGTACTACCGGATTTAAATAAAGGTATGACTTTACTGTGCTTCATCAGATCAGGAAATATGCCATCATCAGTACATTTATTAAAGATATAAGCTAAGTGTGGTGAAATACAATCAATTACGGCACTAATAATTTTTACTGATAAACCGTGAAGGTCGGCAGTTTTTTTCTTGTCTAAAGAACGAAATGCTTTTAAGATGTCTATAGGACTTACATGATTAAATTTAAAATGGGAGTCACAAATCTCCACATTTTGTTTAAGTAGCGATTCAGCGAGTGTGGGACATGAATTCAGAGAATTTGTAGTTAATATTGGGATATCAGTAAAGAATTTTTCAAAAGCTTCTGCAACTTCTAATTGTGAAGTTAGAATTCGATCATTAATTTTTAATCGCGTATCAGTGTTAAGAGTTTTAAATTTGCCACTTTCGCTATTTATAACTTTCCAAGTTGTCTTTACTATGTCCGCGCTATTCTTTATTTTATTATTTATAAAATTTGATTTTGCTGTGGCACAAGCTCGCTTGAATATTTTCGAGTATTGCCTAACATATTCAATAAAACTTTCGCTCTTATTATATGTCCTTTCATAATAAAGCTCATATAACTTTTGCCTACTTTTATGAATTCCCACCGTCGCCCAATCACTAAAAACGAGGGAATTGTTGATTTTAACAGATTTTGCTAAGAAAACTTTATTACTTTCAGTTTTTAAAATGTCAAAAACTGATTTATATAATACATTAGGATCGTCACAGTACGGTAAATAATCTAATTTCGCAGTCACTTTACTCTTATATTGATCGAGTAGTGACTCAGTTACTGGCACGTACGATATATCTCTTTTCAGCGTTTTATTAATTGCTATGTTAAAAACCGCTAACTGACCACAGTGATCTGAACTTAATTTATTTAAAATAGATTTATCACTGGGTTGTAAATTCGAGAAAATGTTATCAATGCAAGTAGCTGATGTAGAAGCTATTCTAGTGGGCGCTGAAAAAAGATTAGCAAGATTATAGCAACTGAAGAAAGATTTAAGTCTTCTGGTTTGAATGCTATCTTCTAATATGTTTATATTAAAATCTCCGCAAATTACAATGTATTTATTTGAATTACTAATTTTACACAGGATTTCATCCATGATTTTCTCAAATAATTCATAAGATGAAGAAGGGGGTTTATATACACATAATACAGTAAGCCGCGCAATTTCCACACAGGCTATTTCAATAGTTCGCTCAACAGAAAGGTTTACAATATCGAGGCGCTCTTTAAATTTAATATTATTACGAATTAGAATGAGACTACCGCCTCGTATTGCCTTCGTCCTGCTGAACGAGCTTGCAATCTGGTACTCCTTGAAGCCGAACATGAGCTCACATTGCTTATACCAGTGCTCCGTTAAACATAATACATCAATGTTAGTGCAGCTCATGAACAGCTCCACCTCTAGTTCTTTGCCACTCATACCCTGAATATTTTGGTGTACCAGATTAATACATTTTTGAATTTTTAAACCATTTTTTTTATATCTATTTTGGGGCGTGGCAACCCTTTTATAATTTTTTTTTTCAAACATATATTTTATAATGCCAGAGGTAGTCTCTGTTGTCTTATGATTTAATTTAAATTATTTGGAATGATTATTTGGAATGATGATGAGATAATAATAAATATTAATAATTAATGGCTGCCCAATAGAGGCGCCTGTTGGGTCAGTCACTAAAGTGACTGAATTTAAAATAAAATAGGATAGCATATTTGCTAATTGTCTCCTAAAATATTTGGGAAGATAATAATTATCTCCTGTCACATAAAAATATTTGGAACTAATAAATTTATTAGTGTCAAAAAAATGAAATTTATTTTCATGACGACATGTCAGAGTATGCAATGTTAAATTTAAATTATGTCTAAAGTCATTTTCATTTTTTTTAAGCTCTGGCTAAATGGAAATGCAAACAATAAAACCTTATGAACATTTTTTAAATTATTCAATTGAGAGAAATAATTTATCGTGGGTGTATACACTTCCAAAAGAAGACAAACTCTCAAGACGGGCTAAAGAAATGAGACTGGTTGGATACGGCAAGACTGAATATAGACTTTGGAATCCAGAAGATGATAAAATTGTGATATCTAGAGACGTACGTTTTGATGAAAATTGTTTCAAATTCCAAACAACTTTCAGTCAAGGTGGCGATTGGACGAAAATTGGCGTTAATGATAATACTCAAATAGGAACTACTAATAAAACGAATGAAAATGGAGTTGAAAATATAATTGAAGAGAATACAAGGATTGTGGAAAATGTAGAAGACACATTTAATGGAAGAAATGCCACTGAAGACGATGATGAAGTCATTCGAAATTATAATGGAAATAATTCTACAGTTGAAAATGTGTCGGCAGATGGTGTGATAAGAACTAGATACGGGAGAGTAGTAAAAGAACCGAAATATATGTCTGATTACGAAACCTACTTGGCATACTGTTTGTGTACTGGAGATCCAACATCTTATCAAGAGGCAATTAATAAAGGGCAATATTGGCAAGAAGCAGTTTGTAAAGAACTGAATGCTTTGAAAGTACTTGAAACTTGGCAAGAAGCAATTCTCCCAGGAGACAAGAAAGCCATTGATACAAAATGGGTATTTACCACAAAAAATGATGAAACGAAAAAGGCTCGACTTGTCGCCAAGGGCTTTCAAGAAGAGACTCATTTCAATGTATATTCACCAGTTGCTCGAATGACAACGATAAGAACTATGTTAAGCCAGGCTGCCCAAAACGATATGTTTATGAAGCAGTTCGATGTGCCGACAGCATTTCTTAATGGCTATTTAATGGAAGATGTTTATATTAAACCACCTTTAGGAGTCAATGTTGAAAAAGGGAAAGTTTTAAAATTAAATAGAGCTTTATATGGGCTACGTCAGGCACCGCGTTGTTGGAACGAAAGATTTCACAAATTTCTTATTGATCAGGGTTTCACACAGTCAAATAATGATTTCTGTTTATATCGTTTGGACGATTTATGGTTGCTTGTGTACGTAGATGACATTATCTTAATGACACTTAATATAGACAAGTTAAATGGAATTTATACAATCTTTAGAAAGAATTTAATGTAAAGGACTTGGGCCAGGTCAGTACCTATTTGGGTCTAGAAATTAAACAAACCAAAAATAAAATATTCGTGAATCAGGCAAATGCTGTAAAGAGATTATTTGAGAAATTTAATATGATAGATTGTAAAGGTTCGGATACTCCAATGGAAATAAATTTTTCGGTTGATTCAGAGGAGAAGATTATTAATGATAAACCTTATAGAGAACTGATAGGTTGTTTACTTTACTTGTCTACGTCGAGCAGACCTGACATTACCTATGCTGTGTCATATTTTAGTCGATTTCTAGATAGACCGACACAGTCACTATGGGCAGCTGCAAAACGCGTTTTGAGATATCTGAAACAGACGCAGTCTAGTGGCTTAGAATACGTCAAAACAAATGATAACTGTTTATACGGTTATTCCGATGCAGATTGGGCCGGTGATAAAATTGATAGGAAAAGTGTAAGTGGTACGGCAATTGTACACGGGAAAAACTTAATATCCTGGTTTAGTAAAAAATAATCGTTCGTAGCGTTATCCACTGCTGAAGCGGAGTATGTAGCAGCAGCGTTAACTAGCATTGAGTTAGTGTATATAAAACGCTTATTAGTTGATTTTGATCTTAATAATGTTGAATCCTTACTTTTAGTCGATAATCAGAGCACCATAAAAATAATAGAATCAAATGAAAATAGCAAAAGAGCAAAACATATAGATATCAAATACCATTTTGTTAAAGATTTAATTCGGAAAAGGTTAATAAGAGTAAATTATGTGACTTCAAAGGAAAATGTATCCGATATTATGACAAAATCTCTATCATTGCCAAACTCAATATTAAATAAGTAATATTGTTATTGTTTTTATTTTATATGAGAATTAAGATTTGAAACGTGTCATACTCTTATTAAAATGGTGTTCTGTATGATGATGACAGTTAGAGGAGTTTGTAAAATGCTAAATATGCCACACTTATTATGGTGTTCTGTACTTATAGGATGATTTTATTTATACTTAACATAAGTTTTTTTTTTGTCAATTCTAATATCTGTATTAGTGAATTAGAATTGCGGGGGGATAAAGGGAATCTCCTTTCAGTTATCTTTGTTTTTTTATGTAGATATTTTGACGTTACAGTAAAAGGGAATTCTTACAAGCAAGTCAATGTTTAATTTATATTAAATTCAGTTTTTGGTATTTTATGGTTTCAATAAATATAGTTTTAAGAAATAAAATTTTTTTTTTAGATCGGCTTGCTTAGAAGATAATAATAAAAAAAATTATATGATTAATAAATAATGATTTATGTCTCATTATGTGGACTGATAGCTGCTCGATTAGAAAATCTCCTGCACAATTAGGCAATATTGGCGACGATAGAACATAAAGATAGTATACCGTATAATAACTTTAGCGATAGAGGACTAAACATATAGGTACCACACAGCCCAGAGGTATATAAAAAAAGATTTACTTTTTTTGCGACGGGATATACTATAATTATCTTTATTTTATATACTTTTATGAAATATAAATAGTATAATACGTTCATATCGATTAAAGTATGGTAATTGGCAAGCATTCTAGGAATCCCCACCGGCCTGCCCCACTTCGATAATTTTTAGCGATGGCAATTCCGATTTTCAGTGGTTTTTCGTTATGGCTTCCTTCTATTCATATCCTGAATTATTTTTGGCGGGTTTTATAATTACCCTGCCTTTTTTATACGAAAAGAGTAATGTTTTTCGATATTACCTAAAGTTTTGCCTTTATTATGCTTACGTATTGATTACTTGTACTATTTTATTACCAGTTGTGCTATTATATCCTCGAGATGTAACGAATTTAGTGTAAGTTATCGATTATTTTTTTTTTAACAAAAGTCATGCTCTAATACTTTGTAATTGTTTTGTTAACAGTGTGGCTTCCAGATTTTGCCGTTATGCATCGCATATAGTTGGTATTGAATGGGAACTACAAGGACTGGAGCACTGGGATAATGAACAATGTTACATAGTCATATCCAATCATCAGAGCTCGCTAGATATATTAGGTAAAAAAGTTTTCTTTTGCCTAATAGCAGAGTTAAAGCGGATATAGTTCCATTTGTCGCATACTACAATTGCAGAAAGTGCAATTCTTTTCTTTATTCTACTGGAACATTGAGCAGTCTGTCAATAGCTAATGGAATAATAAATAGTTCTACTTAAAATACCTACTTTTTAAAACAAACCCGCCCCGAAGGTTACACTGCGACCCAATCGTTTAATGGGACCCTGATCATCTGATATAATTTTTGTAACAGACTATTTTTACTGTATGTCATAACTATTTCCTTTATTCACCTTTTGACTCCATCGACAGACCCTGGATACAGGATATCTAGGCTGAATACCATCTATGAGCAGACTATTTGTTAAGACAAGTAAAATGAGCCCAAACTGAATGGGGTTGCAATATATAAATATAAAAAGCACTTACCTGTTACGGCCACCTTCCAGCTCCATCATCAGATCTGCTCTATTACAATAGCTATTGGATTGTCATCTGGCTTATATACAAACAGCTCATTTAGGAAGTGGGTTAAATCTAATTTGTAAGATTTCATTACTAGAAAGTTGTTGTAACCAGTGCCAGTTCGTGGCAAGTTTTAAAGATAGAGCGAGTTCCAATTATGGCATCCCCCTTTCTTGCACCTAATAATACCAGTTGTGCGTGTATGTGTAAGCATAGAACTGAAAAGATCTTGACAATATCTTAAGTCTATAATTTGTCGATTGAAAACAGCTATGCTCGTGGTACCTAACGGAACAGTTGATGTAGAATGAAAAAAACTAAATTATGTCAGAATTAAGGTACATTTATTTGTATTATTTTTTAACTAACTTTTTCTTGACCCACTGAGGCGCCCTCTGGGACTTGGCGCCCGGAGTGGTCACTCTGTTCGCCCTATGGTAGAACCAGCCCTGGTCGTAACAGGACAAGTGAAGCAAATTATAGGTGTTTAAAATATGAGGTAACAAAATAAAACAAAGGTATTTGCAATAGTTAAATATAAAATTTGTTGTTATAAGTAAGTAAATATGGGGCCCTGCTAGATAGCTAGGAGCTGATATTAAAACATATTGGGGGGTTGGTTATCATATCTCAAAAGCCAGAACAAACTATTGCTATTCACATTAATGCTCAGTAGGTATCCATTTAGTTTACCTGATGTTGTTCTTTTTATAATCAGGTATGTTTGAGATGTGGCCCCGAATGAAGCGTTGCACAGTAGTTGCGAAGAGACCTTTAATGTTTGCTGGCTCCTTTGGATTTGGTGCATGGCTCTCCGGGTTAGTGTTTATTGATCGTCTTAAAACAGATAGAGCCCGCAAACTCATGAAGCAAGCTACTGAACGAGTTATACAAGAAAAGGTATATACCTACTTATAAGTAGCTGAAAAATATTATACAAGATTGGCTAAATGGATGACTTGAATGTTCCATATCAAATTATTAGAAAATGTTTTTTTGCCAAAGTTGTTTTTATATTGCAGACAAAATTGTGGGTGTTTCCAGAAGGAGCAAGGTTTAATAAAGGTAGCATACAACCTTTCAAAAAAGGAGCTTTCTATTTAGCAATAGACGCTCAGATTCCCTTAATGCCTGTCGTATTTAGTCAATACTACTTCCTTGATAATGAGAGTAAGACTTTTGAACCAGGTATGTAAATTAACAAGTTGTACGTTTTTCTTAATAATAAAAAAATAAATAATTCCGGCATTTATACCAATCATCTAGTCCCAAACTAAGCAAAGCTTGTACTATATGGATACTAGATAACTGATAATCATAAATAAATATTTATTTAACATCCATGACTCGGGAATAATTGTTCATATTCATCACACAAACATTTACCCCTCGCGGGATTCGAACCCGCAACCGTTCGTTTCGCTGACAAGGATATTATCCTCTACACCAATCAGTCGTCATTATGAAATCTTTATTATACACCTAAAGTAAAAAATTCTCTTTCTTTCAGGGAAAGTAGTAATAACAACTTTACCACCAATACCAACAAAAGGAATGACTCGTGATGATTTAGATACATTATCAGAGATGGCACGGAAACAAATGATTGAAGCTTTTAATGACAGCTCTAAGGACTTGGTTATGCAGAGAAAAATTGCATTCTAAAACATTTCCAGTTAGGTACCTTGATTCTGCATCTATACTTTAGGTTGCTTTAACTACCTGAATCTCAAATGGCTTTATTATTTTTTATTGTACTGAAGTCGTTCCTTTACCTTTTAGTAATTTGTTATGTTATATAATTTTTTACGTTGTTTATCTAACCACTTTAAGAGTAGGTAGTTTGTCTAAACAATCCATTCACGTGATACTCTTTAATCTAGTCACTTATTTTAATGTCACATTATAAGTACATAAATTTTATTAGAACTTAGAATTTTATTTTCAACTTTGTTGTACTTATTTTAACGCCATTATTATTTACTTTTAGAGTTAGGTAGTTAGATTATAAGTATAAAAATACATGTACAGAAATGTATATCAGTTATTTATTGGCAAAGCCATGTAAATCTCATTAATTACACTTTAAGTAGGTTTGAGCTGTGTTTGTTAAATTTATCTACTATGAATTTATGATTATATACTTACTTATAAGTACCTGATCTCAAGACCTATTCTAATTCGAATCATCTCCAGCCCATGTATGTTCAGTAATTTTTTGTAGTTTGGGAGTAATAATTTTTTTTCGGGGAAATTTTCTCGTCTGATGCAGAATTTAATAATATTAAAATTTTGGACACTTTGGTCTCATACTAGGCAAAGCCTGTACAGGTGACACTAGATAACGGATAAACTTAGGTAAATAATTATTTAAATGAACATCCGTGACTCTGGAATAAATGTACATAATGCATTACACAAAACACTCGCCCCTTGTGGGATTCGAACCCGTAACCGTTGGTTTCGAAGGCAGTGTTATGATCCACTATACTAATCGGTCTTATCTCGTCGCCGTTTTATAAATGTTTTAAAAAATGCCTTTTTCATGTTTTTATTTTTTTTTATTTTTGAATGCACTATTATTGAAAAACACATTGATCATTGATAATGATCGCTATAATTAAAAGTTTAAAAATTACGTTCTATGGGATGTGACTCGAGTTAGTATCCGTCCTGTCGATTCGCTGTATTTGGAATATTTTAAGATCTTGGAAAACACGAAGAACAATTTCATTACATTTGTGTAGAACCACTGAATGGGGTTATTCGATTATGTCGTCATATCGGGCAGACCAACCAGCTTGAGCTTGAAATATGGTCCCAATTCTCGTCACTCGAGATTTTAATGTAGATAGGCAGGTAGGTGTTTCCACAAATTTCTATCGATAGAGAAAATCTCGAGTGTACGAGAATGGAGCCTCTTGAATCGGAAAGATACAAATAAATACAAACAACCTCTCTTACTCCAAACACATAATAGGTACCTTTTCCGTTCAGTAGTCGTTAAAAAATTAATTTGTAATTAAGAAATTTTACATATACAAACCATAAATAATGGTTCAACCGCAAGGTGATGCGTAAATTTCAGCAAAGGATTTATATTATCGGCTCGTACTCTTCATTCGCACCAAAATTGCCAAACCTCGAGATCTATCGACAGTGAAATGTCTATCTCTTTCACACTTATAAATATGTGCAAAAGTGATAAACCTGTCGATGTCTATCCACATTGAAATCTCGAGTGGGCGACAATCAGAGCCCCGGTCTGGGACAACAAAAGACCATGATTTAGAACTAATTCGGTTGCTGTGTTGAGATAGATTTTTTATTCGAATTGTCTTCCGTCAGATTTTTTCATTCTTTCTTCACCTTTACATTTAGTGCGATGTATATTTAGTGTTTTAAAGCACATCGACTGCAACGCTATGTTTCCAGTATCTACATGACACGGTAGTATTGCAATATAGGTCACAGTGCATTAAAAATAATAAATATTGACAAAATAATAAATGAACAACAAAATATACTGTAATTGTTCAGTTTTTTAGAGTCTGTTATGATTATGATCGCAGTCGTTAATTCGCAAATTCATTTTTTTTAAGTTGGGTCACCAACTTTGGGTCAAAAACCACCAACTTTTCAGTTTGTGATGGTTCTGTAATAAATGAAATGATATTATGGAAATTGTTTTTATGTTATATCAGCTCGTAATTCAGAAATATTAAAAAAAAAACCATTCATACAACATATTAACAAGTAGCTAGCACCGGGCGCGGCGTTTTAAAAACTAAATTTTGGTAAATATGGAAGAATTGAAAAAAAAATTATTTAAGTTTCTTTCAAAAAAAAATTGGCTTTTAGTAATTAGGTGAGGTATCATCGCCTTACAGTTGATCCGTTATTTACGGGCCACCCCGTATATTATAGATTTTGATTGTTAGCTTTTTACACATTAAAACATATGGTGCAACTTTTAGCTTGCTTGAATCACGGACTTATAATATTAGAAATTGAAGATACTGTTTAATCTGTACTACTTACATGAATAATAAATTATAAACATCATTTAAATTGAGGAAATTGGAACAGAACAGATTCAGTTGTACGCAAACTAAACTAAAAACAATTTTAAAGTAGGTCTGTCTTCTTCTCTCTGGAACAATATAACGTGACAGCACCAGTCTAAATCTGGTTTTTAGTCTGTGTTTTAGTTTAGTTCGTGTGCAACCGAATCGACACCATTGTTTATCAATTTTATCATACACAAGTTTTAACATGGCAACGACCTGTGACTGTGATCTATTGGTCAAAGAGGATATAATAATAATAAGGGTATCAAATTATATAAGTGCTAGATTTAACGAAAGAAAATTATTTGGTAAACAGTAAAATGGCATTATGCTTAAATAGATTATCATGAACTTATAAAATCTAACTTGGAAGAGCTCTTACACCTTACTGCAATCCATACAAACATTCAAGTTCAATTTAAATAAATAGAGTGATTATAATAAATAAATAAATAAGACATACACACAGCGCCATCTAGTTCCACAGTAAGCAACGATAGGCTTTTGTTGTGGATACCAGATGGTTGATGTAATACATTTTTTTGCAAATAATTACTTATTATAAATGAAAACATCCATAACTTGGGTACACATGTCCGTATTCATGAAACATATGCCCCTAGCGGGATTCGAACCCGCGACCTTTTAGTATAGTGGTCAGAGTTTCTAACCACTACACCGAACTGTGCTACCCTACACTATAGTGACCATATTGGCGTTGACCAGCGAGCCTCCAAAATACCAGCAGATAAAGAGGTGGGGTGGGTACCACGTTTCCGTTAAAAGGTCCTCAGGAGGCGCCCTCATTAGATTTTTTATTATTACATTAATTTTAATCTAGCGTTAAACTTTTAATGTTTTTTATTTGGGATATCTCTGATTACCCCATTTGGGATAAAGGTCTCTAAAGGTAAAATGCGGCGGGTAAGAAGTTAAATATTATATACTTTTATTCCAATTTACAAAACGACAGAACTACTGTTATTAGCAAAAACCTGTTGTTTTATAGTTATCGTTTTTTTTTTATTATTTTTTTTTTTATTTTTTTGCGCCCATGCAAAGGCACCCTCCGGAGGAACGAAGGAGGGAGGCGGAGAAGGCTCTAAGCGTACGAGCACAGCCGGCTGTGCAAGTTATGTGGGACTCACAGAGTGTGCCTACCCACTAAAACTCCGCCTTGGAGGTAGGGACTAGCCGTGAGGCTTTTATCCCGTCATCGGAAGCGACCCCTTTCCTGGGGAGGGGAGGGGCGCTAGTGGTGCTCTGCTAGAAGAGCATCACTTAGAAGAGCTTAGAGCTAATCGAGAGTCGATGATGAGTCAGGGGTGACAAGTGCCCCTGACTCATCTGTGGCCGCCAGGAGGCAAGCCAGATCGGATGTGAGTTTATTGGGTGGGTCGGTGAGGACGTTCCTCGGACGCCGGACTTGATAGAGAGAGGTTGATGAGGGGGTAGGGTAGACTGCTGACCCTCTTATTAACGGGTTTGGGTGTTCTGTAGCTGATTTGAAAAAGGATTCGGTGAGGGTTTTCAAAAACTGTTGGATTGATGGTAAATCTATGTCACGGTGAAGGTCAGCATTTCTGACGCACCAGTGGGCGTTCAGTGCTCTACGACAGAAAAGGTTTTGTATGATTTGGAGTTTATTTATTGTATTAGGGTTCGCGTGTGCGAAAACGGGGGCCGCGTATGTCATTACCGGTCGGATGCATACCTTGAAGAGTGTTCTCTTATTGATGGGGGACATTTTACTACTTCTGCCTATCATACTATTTAGGCGGCCCAGATAGAAGCGGGCAGTGCGAGTCACATTCAGGATGTGAGGCTTAAAAGTTAGCCTCGAGTCCAGAGTAACACCTAGGTATTTGGCAGTGGGTTTCCAGGGGACAGGGGTACCTAGCATACGGATTTGGGTATCATTGAGATCGAGATGGCGTCTTCTCTTATGACTGAATCTAATCGCGGTGCTTTTATCGGGGTTTACTTCTATACGCCATTTCCTAAACCAATCTCCAAGCTCATTAACTGAGCGCTGGAGTTTGGATATGGTTGACGACAGCCGCCGACCCTTTATATAGAGGGCAGTGTCGTCGGCGAAGAGAGAGAGTTGGACATTGTTTTTGGGGATGGGTATGTCGTTTGTGTACGATATATATAGTAGGGGAGAGAGCACTGATCCCTGAGGGACTCCGGCTTTGAGCGGGCGGGGGGAGGATAGCACTCCTTCGTGTCTAAAACGAAAGGTACGATCCTGGAGATAGGATGCTACTGTTAGAACTAGCCTGTCGGGGAGACCTAGGTGGTGCAGTTTATAGATAAGGCCTGCGTGCCATACTTTATCGAATGCCTTTGCGACATCAAAGAAGACTGCTACTGTTTTTTCGCGTTTAGGGTAGAAACCGCTCAAGATGTACTCGATTATGCGGTGGACCTGTTGTGGACAAGAATGGTTTGCGCGGAAACCGAATTGGTGGGGTAAAATAAGAGGGGGCTCACCTATTGGGAATAGGTGTTTTCTCATATGATAGAGGATTACTCTTTCTAATACTTTGCCTAGCGCCTTGAGGAGGCTGATGGGACGGTGGCTAGAGGGGATATTGAGGGGCTTTCCTGGTTTGGGGATACCTATGACTATTGCTTCCTTCCAGGCGGTTGGAAAGTAGCAGAGATCAAAGCAAGCGTTAAATATAAGAGACAGTAGGGTGAGTACTTTGAGGGGGAGGTGTTTGAGGGCTTGGTTGGAGATTCCATCCGCGCCTGGGGCTTTTTTAGGCTTAAGGCCTTTGATGATGGCTTGAATTTGGTCGGTGGAAACTAGGATAGGGTCTGAGGTTGGAGGGGATGTCGTTATACAACGAGCTTCCTCCTCCACCATTTGGACATGGGCGGAGTCATACTCGAGAGTACTGGGCGCATTGCGCGGCCGTGTTGTCAGCGAGACATTCGGCTTTTTCATCGTCTTCGAAGGCAACGGTGCCATCGGGACGGTTTAGCGGAGGGGTATGGGTGATTGTGCCTAACCGGAGGGCTTTCGCCACTTTGTAATACGCGAGGTGGGAGGGAGAGATTTCCTCCATGAGTTTACTCCATTGAGCATTCCTCACTTCGGAGAGACGGGACCTAACCTGACGTTGGAGTTGGTTGGCTGCTTTCCTATGGGAGGGGGTGGGATAGCGAGCAGCTCTGCGGAGGGCTGCATTCTTACATTTAATTAGGTTAATGACGTCTATTGGGAGCTTTTGATCTTTGACCTTGGCTACGCGCTCGTTGGCCTTGATCGCAGATTGTATGAGTTGGGTGAGGGAGCTCACCGCATTGTCTATATTTTCAGTGCTATCGAGATGATGATATGATGATGATGATGATGAGGGGACATATGGTGAGTCTGGAGAGTCGATAGCTGCGGTGAGGGATGTTTTGAACCCATCCCAGTGGGTGAAGGTTTTGGGGGTGGCGGGAGGAGGGGTTTGGGGCCCCAGTATCAGTGAGACTGGGCGGTGGTCTGATCCTAGGTCGTCGAGAGGTTCGATCGTATTTAGGTTTAGGGAAATGTTTTTAAAAAGAGCGAAATCGAGAATGTCTGGCGATTGGTTTGTGTTATCGGGGTAATGGGTGGGCCAAAATGGACATATAACGTCTATATTTAGAGACTGGGTGATGTTGAGCAGCTTAGTGCCGCTTGCATTGGTAGTAAGGCAAGTCCAGCTAGTATGTTTGGAGTTAAAGTCTCCGAACATAATAACTGAGTTGCCCAGTAGGAGGATAGCTTCAAAGTCACTTTAGGGGTGGAGTAGCACTAGGAATATAGATGGAGGCTATAATAATGGATTGATGACCTGTCATAGCAAGCCTGCAGATAGAGGCTTCCATATTAGTGAGGGGGGGGGGGGTGGTGATGGAAGAACAGTAGAGAGATCTTTTATAGTAAATGGCTGTTCCGCCACGTCCGTCGAGTCTGTCATTACGTATTAGGGTATATTTGGGGATGGATAAGCCTTTACGGTCAGTGGCTTTGAGCCATGACTCCTGTATTAATAAGAGGTCTACTTCTCTACTGCGTACGAACTCTTTTAGTTCGTTGACATTAGTGCGCAGACTGCGCGAATTGTAGGAGATGAGAGAGACACCTCTTGGTTTGGTCCGACCGGTACCTAAGGGGGTGTTTATATTTTGGGACATTGTACTTAAATGGAGTTTAGTAGGTGATGGTGTTCAACTAGAGCAAGGAGACGTTCTTGGGCTGTGCGGGAAGCGCGCAGCTTGCGGGCGAGTATTGATATCTCTCCGATATCAATACCGCTGATTGCAGCGTAGACGGTCTGCATGTCCTCAGCCAGGGAGGGCATACTGCCACCTGGGTGAGGCTTTGGTTGGTTTGGGCGTGGGGTGGCTGGAAGAGCCTGAGGACGGAAGGCTGAGGGGGGGGCTGGGGTTTTAGGACACCAGGGGTTTGAGACCTGGGGGGGCTTTAGGGGTGGGAAGTGGGAGGCTGTCGCCGGGGGTGGTGAAGGTTTGTGGCCTGCTTGGGTGGAGGCTTTAGGAGCCTTTTGAGTGGGGCGGGGGCGGGGAGCACGCGGGCAACCGCGGTAGTTGGCCGTATGGCCGGATTGTTCACATAGCACGCACGATGGAGGAGTCTCATCGTCACGTGTGCGTGTGCACTCTTTTGTGCTGTGTGGCTCTAGGCACTTTACGCACCTAGGGTTGGCGGAACAGTTTGCCGCTGCGTGGCCATAGAGCTGGCAACGGTGGCACTGACCGGGGTGACCGCGTTTGTGCGGGGGCTCTATTTTTATTTTGGAGAGTCCACAGATGGTGAGTTCTCCTTTGAATATGTCCCTAGCGTTGGGCACGTTGGTGAGGATGGCTAAGGCCAGTGGGTATGTTCTACCCGTGCGACTGTGCATTTTGTGCACAGCCTCAACGGGGAAACCTTGCTGGTTGAGGTCATCGAGTATGGCCTCGTTAGGGAGTTCGTGTGGGACGCCACGAAGGACGGCACGGATTTTACGCTCCTCGGGGAGCGCATAGGAGTGGTAGGGGATTCGATTTTGGGACAATAACCTCGTGAGGTTCCTAAAATCGGTGATTGAGGGGACTTCTATTTTGATGGCCTCACCGGTGTTGGAGGCATGGGAGTAATGCACCTTGTTATCGGTGCAGAGCTTTGAGACGAAGGTCCACTTCGTCTTGTCTCTGAGAAAGACAGGCGGGGGGGCTTTGAGTTTGGGGAGCGTGGGGGTGCAGCGGGTTGCTGGTTTGGTCGGGGGGGCTGCCGTCTGGCTTGGGGGGGCGGGGGTGGGGATGTCTAGTGACATCAGAGGAACTGGAGGAGGAGAGAGGGTGGGTGGGGGAAGGGGAGAGAGGGGGCGGGGGATCTCGGTGGCCGATATAGGGGGGGGACTGGGGGGTGCGGTTTTGGGACCACGTTTAGCGGACCGCTTCTTGCGGGGTTTGACGAGTTCGAATTCGAACTCGAGTTGGTCGGGAGAGGGGTGAGCGCCGGTGATGGTGCCATCCTCGGAGATTTCCGAGTTGGAACCGTCATCGGGTGAGGCGGGCCTCTTACGGGAGGAAGTGATTGAAATGGAGTCAGAGTACTCCATTTCTTGAGCGGGCGAGGGGTTGAGTTGGGCGGGTGGGGCAGTTTTAGCTTTAAGAGTTTTGCTAAAGTAATTTTGAAATGCAGCTTTGTCAAACTTGACGCCGCTGATTTCAAGGAAGGAAATCATAACTTCTAGGAACTCGTGTTTGGTTGCCATAGTGGCAGAGGGGGTGTTATTATTTGGGGGGTCCCCCCAAATGGCAGGGGGGAGAGGGAAGGGGAGGGGTGTGAGCAGGTATCCCTATTGGATAGCCGCTCGTACCGTCACCCTTGGGTCAAGGCCCAAGTGCAATGGGATCGGGTCTGCCGGTTTCTTCAGGTCCTGAAGGGATTGAAGTCGTACCGGGTCAACGACAGTTGGCTTAGTTGTCACGGTTACGTATCCACCAACTCAAACGCGGCAGATGCGCAAACTAAGTGCTTACGCGGTTTTGTGTTACCAATGAATTGGAAACAAAAAACCGCGCATCTGAAAGGCGGCGGGTGTGCGAATGCACAAACGCGTATGACGCACCCACGGGGGGGTGCGGGACGCGGCACAGTGTACTCACGACAATGGCGGAGCGAGATGGCGCGCGGTACGTGCGGGCACGACGGCGGCGCGGAGCGGAATGTAAGTATAGTTATCGTCTATTTTTTCACATTTTATTTTTAAAATCAATGTAATAATTAAAAATCTGATGGAGGCGCCACTTGACGCTCAACGCTCTTTTAAGGCAGACTGTTGGGCAGCATTTTTTAAATTGTTATGTAGGTAATTTTATTTAAATTATAATTTAAATCGTTTAAAGATAAGGTATTTGTAAAATTGATTTGCGTAGCTACCTACATTGTATATAATTAATTTAAGGTAGTTGTAGAAAAATTATTTTATGAGATTACCCACATTGTGAATTAATGTTAGAAGGAGATGTATTGAAAATGCAAACCTACCCAACTAAGTCACTAATTGAGTGACAACCTTTTCGCACTTAAGCTAGCTGTCAGCGTGCAGCTGATCAGTCACAGTGTCAGTCACAGTTTCAGTCACAGTGCCAGTCACAGTATCAGTTTACCAGTGTTATTTTACATGTGAATTTGTGAAGAATAAACAATAAGAAGAAAGTTCCTAGTTTCCATTGTGCATCCTGACTAGTGTTAGTGCCCCGGTTTCACTCTTTCAAGTGAGCAGTGTGTGTGTGTACGTGTCCCCTGCGCCCCGCTCGTATCGTCGTGCCTCTTGGTACCCGCCCCGTATTCGGCACCTATCTTTGTGTTTGGGCGAGTGTCGTCAACACACACAGTTATGTTATTTAATTTTACCATTGATATCTACATATACTATGTCAGACTTGTTCAATCCCTTTCAGAATTCATTCACTTCAGCCATTTTTTAAGTTATATTCTGCAACAACTTAGTTACGTTAAGACCAGTTTTTCTCAACTTAAGTAATCTTATTTTTTACGACTTCTTATCACTTATCTGGAAAAGGGCTTATAAATCACATAATCATTAGTTACGGTTAATAGTGTACCTAATGTACTTGCACATACCATGTATACATATAGTATTTATTATTATGTTCTACAATACATGTTATCACTAAATATCTATGGGTAAACCTGTAGGTGTGTTAAAATTATTAAAACAAAAGTTAATATATCATTATACTTTAACTAATCAATTGTTCTTAGAGATGATCATTGTTTTCAATACATAGTTGAATTCGACGTTTCAATGATTGTACTGCATTCAGTATCGCATTATTATTGATATCGATTAAAATATTCTCCAACATTTGTTTTAATCCTTAATAGTGAGACTATCGGATTTTGCAATAATACCACTAGGGTAATTATTTAAAAGAAACCCATCATAATCGCCCCCGAGCCTCCTTTTGAGGATTTTTCGCTATTACCAATAGGTTTGGATTTGGCTATCCACTCTCACTTTAAAAATTCACCTGTACGTTAGGTAGGTACCTATATAAACGCAAAAGTTTAAAAAAAATCAAAATTGACCCTTTCAAAAAAAAAAATTATAAATATCATTTTTCGCAAATTCCTATTATAGCTATGGTTTTGGCCACGCCCACTTGAAAAATTTACCCTGTATCATTCAATCGTTTAATTTTTAAAGGTACCTATATATTATTTTGTTGTTAAACGTCAAATGGCACATATTTAGGTCACAGAGTTAACATTACAATTAGATAAAAAGGTATGGGTATTATATCTGTAGACATGAAATTTAGAAACAAATAGACCCTTACATTTTTTTTTCGCGAAACATCCATACTTTTATATAATAGAGAGAACAGCATTTTGGTACAACAACTCTGCAGCTGCTTTACCTAGCCTCACTTGACCGGCATGTTGTAAGGTACTAATTAAAGATTAATACAAATCATTCCTTGCAGCGAAACTGTCACGCGTGGTACCGCCATTATAATGAACGGGATCTAAAATTTCTACATGTATCTTTAGAATAAAAGATATAAGTACGTACTACTTTTTATTGCCAGAGTTATATAATAGTATCATTTCAGTACTAATTCATAAAAAAAATACAGAATTCAGGACTTGGTCCCGTCCCGCCATTGTAATGCTAACCTTAATAGTTAATAGAAGCAAACAATATGCAAGGTGTCCCCAAAAACATTGTTCGTAATGGGAACAGACTTGTTTGATTACTTCACTGTCAGTAAAGTTGCTCACCTTAATGTTAAGCTCTATAAAAACTGGAAGATTGTTTACCTACTATTTTTTTACAAATCCTATATTCATGTATTGTGTACACTCGCGGAATGAAAAGGTTCGTCACTTAGATTAATGATTGGTCTCCGCGCCACTACGACTAGATACCGTCAGCGTACTCGAAAAATGCGGCAACAAATACTACGCCGTATTCGGCGTACCCGCGCAGTCACGCCACAAGTTCAAATTTCAAATTTTGGTTTAAGACTGAAGCAAAATGCCGGTTTGCGTTGTCAAACTATGTAATAACAATACTACAAAAAACAAGAAAGATACTGGCATCACATACCATCAGTAAGTACTGTATAAATCTACACACTACAATATTGAGTTGCCGCATTCAGGAACCTGTTTTTTCTTCATAGTGCGGTATCTAGTCGTAGCGGCGCGGAGACCAATCATTAATCTAAGGTTCGTCAATTTTCAAATACTTTAATTTGACGATTAGCAAGCACATGTTACCTTTCTAGAAAAGTAACACCACACAACAGTGTGGTGTTACTTTTTATGCAACAGCATAGAAAATTATGCTTAAATTTTTGACGACAGGGTTCATATTTAGTTTTATTAGTTTGATCTGCCATTATCAAATCAATAACTTGTCTACAAGTAAAAGTCAATTAAAATGACGAACCTTTTCATAACGCGACTGTACATAATAAGGAACATACATACACAATATTTTTAGCTTGTGCATTTTCTGTAAGCACATGAATTAAATGATCTCAAATAAGTTGTGTTTTATTTCAACAAATATCAAATCCGCTATAGTTTATAATTATTTTTATTCATTCCAATTTTCTCCCCAGCCCTCATTTTCATCTAATCCTTCATCAGGAACAAAGTTTAATTTACTACTATAATCTTGTGTGCGTATTGTTTGAGCAACACTTACAACCGTTGGTTTTTCAATTACTGGCGTCATATCTGCAAAGAAATCAAATTCATCTCCATTCTTCTTAGAATAGTCGACTTTCTGATTTTTTATATCTAATTCTGATATGTCCACTATATTTTTCTTTGCTTCAATCGCTGCTTTTTGTAGAAGAGTTGACCTTTCAAGAGGTTTGCTAGTAATATGTAAATTCTGATTTAAGACGATATCTTCTGTTTTGCTAAACTTTTCGTGTTCAAAACTCTCTTCGGTCTGCGCCTGCTCAACGGTAAGCTGGCGGTTACTATTATCCCAATCACTCCAGTCTTCCTCGCTATCCACTAATATGTTGGCGATGGTTTCCGTCAACATTAGTTCATCAATTGATTCACCACCTACTGGCGAAGGTCTGTCATTTAACGTCAAAGACTTCTCAAAGCCAGATGAATCAGTGTCATTGTGCTGGAATATATCTTCAGAACATCGGAAATCATGTAAAGACTTAGATGGCAAAAATACATTGTGTTCTTGTTTTTTACTAGATGTAGATACTGATAAATTTGTTTTCGAATTCGGTCTACCGTCAGTAAATAATTTAGATCGTTGACCGCCGATAACAGTGTCAGCTCCTAATAATGGTACTAATTCACTTAAGCAGATTAATGTTGATGCTACTAAATTGTCATCTGTATCTTTGATACCAAGTAGCAGCTGAAAAAAAATTTTTTTTTTACAAGAAACTTCTGATTATATATCAGGTTTATAATAGCATTGAATTAAATTTTTGTTGATCTTATTTACATATAAAGTCTATCTATGTAAAATTTGGTATATATATTGGAAGAAATTATAACATCGCAAACATTACAAATTGGTGAACCGTACAGATACCTATCTACAAATGTAAGACCAAAATCATATCGTATGAAAATGCTGTTAGTGGTCAACCATCCATCCCACGGCTGACCGTGTTAGCCGTTGCTTAACTTCATCATTTAATATATAATGAAGAATAGCGAATGGGACACAGGCGAAACAAGTTTCTCAAATAATTTCATTATCTTTCATCCTTCCGACACACAGATCAACTCAACCAAATTTTAATTAGGAAAATAACACTCAATGGTGTCGATTCGGATGTACAACGAACTAACTAAATTTAAATTATATGTATCCTTTTCTAACCACTAATACATGAAAAGGACGACATATAATTAAGTCCTGTCAAATTAAGTAAAAGGATCAAAACAAGCACTTCTTTATCAATATTAGGTGTACACCTAGCGACGTCACGATTAAAATACTATGGAGCGACTTGTTTTGACAGCTCTTAACTTAATTTGACAGGACTTAATTTATAGTCGTCCCTTTCATGTTAATAGTGTTAGAAAAGGATGTATCTGCTTTAAATTTAGTTAGTTCGTTGTACATCCGAATCGACACCAATGAGTTATTAAAAATATTTTAACCCTATAGCGTTGTTTGATATTTGCAAATCGCGCCACAATACTACTTTATGGATACACTATCGGAAAATTGAGGCCGTAAACCATTATAATTTGTAACGAAATTAGATATTTAAATGTGTACCTTATTAAAACAATAAAGCTTATTTGATTGATTGAAAATAGAAGTTATACTCGGTGTAATTACGTGACTACCACTGTATACGATTAATTATTTATGAATAACAGGAAACTAACAGCGAATTCTTATCAACTAACAATGTCCAATTTCGATTTCACTATAATTTTTCTTGTCGTTGCATCGCAACTCTGTTTTTACCCATTTTCAACAACAGCCCTAACTTAATGCAAATACCTACCTAATAATAATAACTTTTATTTAAATTTAGAACAAAAACCATCCCTGGGTTGATTGGTTTTCTCCAATTTTTCCAGTTTTCTATTATTTATACCGGATGAGTTTTTTTACCTTAAGGAAAAAAATAGGGAATATTAGGTAAGTGAAATAGAAGATTATTGGCTAATGTAGTTTGATTCTTTTTTTCAAAAATGCACGTGTCTGACGTTGATAGTATTTCAACTGGCGGGATTTGTAGGGTTTCTATCATGCGAAATTTATTTGGAACTATTTTTTTTATGCACGACGGGTTCGTACTTGACTTCAATCACACCTGATGTTAAGTGAAGATGAGGCCCAACACATCTCCTAATTTTCTTTCTTTATTTAATGTAATGATGTAATTATGTGCAATAGGCTACAAACGTAACCGTCGAATGATACAATTAACGCTTGATTCGATTATGGTTTTAAAAAAAAAATAAGGTACCTATGCCAATACCTTCTATTTCACTTACCTAATATGCCCTATTTTTTTCCTTACAGTAAAAAAACTCATCTGGTATATTTTGAGTTTCGATGTAAATACATAGATTCATTTTTAATAATTAATTTTCCACGAAGTGGGATTGTGATCAAACGTGTATCCAGTCATTTATAAAAAAAATACATATTTCTCATAAATATACACTAATAAAAAAGAATATTATGTATTAATTAATTTTGGTATTACATTTACACGACCTAGCGTACATCGAATACAGACAGGTAAGTGCTTTGCTTTTAGGGACAAAATAAGACTCACCTCTGGCAGTATGTGCTGAGACAATTCTTCGCGTGAGAACACATGGACAAATTTTGAAAAATGTGTCAACAAAAGCATCCTAATTTGACTATCTCTTACACCGAACAGTTGTAATAGTCTAGGTTTCAAATGTTCTTTAAATACATCCAAACTAAAGAAACCTAAATGATCCTCTTGTAATGAATCTGTAAACAGAAATTAATTTGGCATAATATTATGTTTCACGTATATCTTACATTATTTTAAAATAGGTACAGTCATATGTCCTACATAGGTACAGACCTATACAAAACATACATGACACAGGAGTGGGACAGGAAAGTGTCTGACGAAAAACAAGACGTTATCTGAAAAAGAAATGTCAAAAAATACCAGTACAAAGGTGAACTTTTTCCCATAAGTTTTCTAACGACAAAGTTATATTTACTTAATCGACGTAAAAGGTTAATTACTTCAATGTCACTAATAGTTATCGAAAAATATAAATATGTAAAGCAAAAAACAATAGACATACAATTTCTTACCCCAAACGCGGAGACGGACAGGTACATGCGTTTGGGGTAAGAGGATTGAGTGTTTTTGTAGGTATATAAGAATAAATAAGTTCTACATTAAAAACACTTTAAAAATAAGCTTTTAATAATCCGTCATGATTATCATAAAGAATATTCTAGTACAAAAACGAGTAACATAAACTCTATCAAGGAGTTCATACACATTATGACGAGGATCTGAGGCTCGAGTTTCATACCCTTGTCATCATGTGTAATGGAAAGTACTATAACAAAACAAATTAGCCCAAATTGGACTATCTTGCCATTTGCCATCAGGGAGTTCCAGTACCTACATCCCGGCTCTAACATCGGATCAGCTCTGTTACCATAATATTGAATAATGTCAGTGCGACGTTAGTGCAAGGCCACATTAGTATCAAATACAAATTATTTATTTGCCAGAATAGTTACGACGGGTGTTAGCTGTTACTTTAAGTACCTTGCGACACTGGCAATTATATGGCAAACAATGTATTGTAAATTGAATGGAAACGGTGCACTCCTTGCTGCACTCTTTCCTTTCATATTTTCACCTTATATTTATCCATGTTTTCACCTCATATTGTTAAATGTATTGGACCTATGGCTCCGACCAGTGTCCAATAATAATTTAAAAAAATATATGGCAAACACAATGTTTACTTTTTGTATGTAAACTTTAAATATAAATAGTTAGTTTGAGACTAGATATATTATATACAGGGCGTCCCAAAGTTATGGGACATGAAGGGGAAGTACCTTAAATATCGTAGATAGTGAATTTTGCTCAAAGAAGACTTTATGTTATTTTTAAAAGTTAGTAATTCTGCATTCATAGATTTTCTAAAAATTACTTGCTTCGGCTGGGAATCGAACCGACTTAAATGTGAAAAAAAAAACACCCTACTTTTATGATGCCAATCGAAAGAATAGCTAAAAAATAATAACTCTGCCTAAGTAACATAGTATTTTAAAAGAAAGGAACAACGTGAAATTAATCATTTTAATCAAATAAAAAACATACATGAAACTGCCGTAGTCAATTAAGTAGGTATTTTTTTGTAAATTAATTAATTAAATGCTCAAAATGTGATCCCTCTTGTCTTACGCAAATCGCCAATCTTTTAATGAGCCCGCTGCCTGTTGATTTTCTAATCATTTTATGGTGAACACTCGATGTGATATGGCACAATTCTGTTTGCAACTCGCCTACGTTCTCGTATCGCTTTTTGTATAGCATATCTTTCACGTATCCCCAAAAGAAGAAATCTAATGGTGTGAGGTCCGGGGATCTGGCCGGCCATCTAATCGGTCCATTTGTACCAATCCATGTAGGAAAACATTCATTTAGAAAATCTGCTGCTCTCCGACTATTATGAGCCGGAGCTCCATCTTGTTGGAAAATTAAGTTTTCTTGCTCCGCCGCGGAATGGTTTCTTATCTTATCCCTTAAAATTTGAAGTATTCCTAAATACTTTTCTGTGTTCAAGGTTCCTTGGTAAAAATGGATTAAGAAAACCCGGTTTTTTAAAAGTCCGCACCAACAGTTGAGTGAAAAACGCACTTGGTTATTAGTTTCAGTCACTCGTAGGGGATTTTCTTTAGACCAAATACGATTATTGTTGCGGTTATACATACCGTTATTGCTAAAGTTAGATTCGTCTGTCCAAATAATATTATCCAAAAAATTTGGATCTTCGAGCAATCGTGCCTGGATATCAAGACAGAAATTTTTTCTCCTTTCTGTATCGCCCGGAAGTAATTTTTGAACCAATCGTCCTTCAACATAACTCTTAAAACCGTGTTTTTTTAATACACGGTGTATTTTACTTTTTGAAACTCCAATTTCATGTTCTCCTTCTCTCACCGATGCTTTCGGAAAAGCCGAAAAGTAAATTAAAATACCAAGTTCTTCGTCGTTGATCGTATGGTTTTCTTGCTGTGGTTCTCTTGGGCGTTTATCGAAACGTCCCAGAGTTTTCAAATTGTTCACAAGCCTTTTCAAAACTTTACGAGACGGTATTTGTCTATCAGGATATTTTACGCCATACCACCGCAAACTTCTAGAGATATCTTTATCGTTCAAAAAATATGCTTCCATTAGATCAAAACTTACTTGATATGCCATGTTCGCAATAAATTAACACAATAACACTTGTGTAAGTGAATTGAGACTAAACAGATCAATATCCGAAAAACAAACGCTCGCACATACTGTTCCATTTTCAAATTTAAGAACAACATTTAAAAATATCACTTCTTTTTAAAATATCTTAAAAAGTATGCATTCAAACAAACGCTGTCATAAACTGTTCCATTTTCAAATTATAAATTATTTATTTTTGTTTTTAATTTGCCTTCTGTCTAGCTTACAGAGGACGTATTGAAATACAAGTTTTATCATTTCATCTACACGTGCACTTATAATAAGGAAAACTATGTTAGTACCTATTTTATGAAGTGGGTACTTATTTACGAATAATCAATGCTATCTTTGGAATGATAATATCGCTACTTTTCGAACGTCGTCGGCAATAAATAACTTTCTTGAAATTTGACTCAATCATTTTATGTTGTTCCTTTCTTTTAAAATACTATGTTACTTAGGCAGAGTTATTATTTTTTAGCTATTCTTTCGATTGGCATCATAAAAGTAGGGTGTTTTTTTTTTCACATTTAAGTCGGTTCGATTCCCAGCCGAAGCAAGTAATTTTTAGAAAATCTATGAATGCAGAATTACTAACTTTTAAAAATAACATAAAGTCTTCTTTGAGCAAAATTCACTATCTACAATATTTAAGGTACTTCCCCTTCATGTCCCATAACTTTGGGACGCCCTGTATACTTGGACATGTACAGACAGCGTCAACTAGTTCCACACTAAGCAACTAGGCCTGTGTTGTGGATACCAGATGATTGATACACTACACAAATACATTTTTTTTTGTAAATAAATACATATATAAATGAAAAACATCCATAACTCGGGTACACATATCCGTATTCATCATACAAACATATGCCCCCTAGCGGGATTCGAACCCGCGACCTTTTGGTATAGCAGCAGAGTTTCTAACCACTACACCAAACAGGTCGTCATGTATGTCGTATGTGTCTCGCTCAACTGTGTAATACGTTGTACCTGATTGTTTGTGTCATGAGATGGGTTTAAATAAATTTTCCTTTCTTATGTATTCATGACGACCTGTTTGGTTTAGTGATTATAAACCCTGACTGCTGTACTAAAATTGACAAATGATGAATACTGACATGCGTACCCGAGTTATGGATGTTTTTCATTTATAAACGTATTTATTTACAAAGAAAAATGTATTTGTATAGTATATCAACCACCTGGTATCTACAATACAAGCCTATTTGCTTAGTGTGGAACTAGATGGCGCTGTGTGTATGTGCAAAGATATTTATTATTTAACCTGCATATATCAATTAATAAAGTAAAACCAATAAAAACATTAACTACTAGAAATTCAACACTTGAAGTACACAACCTTTTAGGTAGAAAATAAATAGGTAGGTGTCCTTCTTCATAACAGCATTCTCACTTCTGAAAACTTCGTGAAAAATAATTATGACAATATCAAAAAAAAAACATTCATAAATAAGTAGTTTACAAGTTAAAAAAAAATAGGCACGTTACAAATCCGAACCAATAGCAATGGTTTGGCCAGGCAGCTCTCCATAGAATTAACGAGATCTCATGCGAGCAAATGTCGGAATTCAGACTTTAGCCATAGTCAAGTAGGTAAAAGAATAGTCGCGTTATAATTCCAAGTTATAGCTAATAGGTTGGTGGGGATGCTAGGTTGTAACTATCAAGCCAGAAACTTCATCTAATTTCTGCAGAACGCTTCTGTTTTTCATTTTAAAATTTCAATTTGTGTCAAAAAATAGTGACCTCTCAAAGACGGTTTTTTTTTTATATGAGAGGGCGGCAAACTAGCATGCGGGTTACCTGATGGAAAGCAATCACCGCCGCCCATGGACACCCGCAACACCAAAAGGGTCACAGACGCGTTGCCGGCCTTTGAGGAAGGTGTTAGGCTCGTTTCTTGAAGGTTCCAATGTCGTAATCGTTCGGGAATACCGCTGCAGGAAGTCCGTTCCACAGGGTGGTCGTACGTGGTAAGAAGTTTCTTGAGAAACGTACTGTGGTAGACTTCCACTCATCCAGGTAATGTGGATGGAAATTTAATTTTCGGCGAGAAGTGTATCGATTAAATTGAGCAGCGGGTATTAGCTCGAACAGTTCTTCAGAACACTCCCCATGAAATATGCGATAGAGAATGCAGAGGGACGCGACGTCTCTTCGCAACGCCAGGGGATCCAGTCGGTCAGTGAGACTCTCTTGGCCGACAATTAGGACTGCGCGACGTTGAACGCGGTCAAAAGGAAGAAGCTGGTACTGAGGTGCCCCAGCCCATAGGTGAGAACAATACTTCACGTGCGGCCGAACTTGCGCCTTAAAAAGTTGGAGGCGGTGAGCCGGCGAGTGAAGTAACGAGCAGCTCTACTGAGGACACCTAACTTTTTGGAGGCCAACTTTATTTATTCCTATTCTTCAATTTCGCGACTATTTTTTTTACCTTGACGACTATGTATGACTAATTTTGGACTTATTATTTGGCAGTATCAAAATTTACTTGCTTAAAGTTTTCAGAAGTGATGTTTCTGCGTTGAAGGCCACGATAAATAGAACTTACGATTAAAATTAAAGAAAAAAGATTACTTTTGTTCTAGCATCTAAGTACTTCTGTTTACGCAGGATTTTTTTTCACTTGAATCCTTTTTGTATCAAGTCACCTAACAGCAGAGTCAGTTTAAAACTTCTAAATATTTTTATAATTTACGGAACAACTACACTTTTCTGTTCCACCGTGTAAAGTTAATTAAAGATAATTACTTTTTTGGGTTTTCGGTCTTAATATGAATGGTATTACATCTTTCCTGGCAGTTGCATCTAGCATAGTTAGCCTGGACAGCAATAATCCACTAAGTTGTTTGGCTACAGTTCCTTCATCATAACACTTGAGATTGTCTAGAATAGTAGAAAAAAACTCGCTCTTTTCTTCGTCTGATTTCAACGGTAAAAATATTAGAAATTTATAAATAGATATGAATTCATGATTAAAGAAATTGTGTTGAAGGACTTCTGATAAGTTAGGCCGTTTTATTGGGTTATTATGCTGGAGGTGATCAGTGCAATATTTCTTAAACTCCCTTAAATGTGGCACTTCCTCTGAAATTAAAAACATATTGATTGTTTATCAAATAAGTAGGTTCAGATATTTCTTCAATATTTTTTATAAATCGCAATTACCTACCATCTTTTCGACCCCTAAAAACATCTTCAACTAAAACTGCAAAGCTGTACTGGTCAACCTTTGATGTCATATCATTTGAGTCTTCGTTTGGATCTACTGCTTTGTCATATCTGTATATAGACAAAATTTACGATCGTTTGATTGCCAATCACGTTAAACTTATTAACTGCTTTAAATAACTACTATTAAATTAGCACACAGCCTCCTCTTATTACAGGAGGATAATACTGGACAAATCATTAAATATATGGAGTCAACTGGGACTTTTGTATGGGAGCCACTGCCAGCGAACATTATCAATATAATTTTGAAATAGCTGTTTATATTGTCCATATTATTTTATGTTATAATAATGACTTTTGAGTTTATAGCTGTATTACATATGCATTGGGTATGGTTGAAAAATTTATTGTACCATGTTTATTAACTTTGACAGATTATGTAACAGGCACAATATAATTTTTATTATTATACCTGCTCAATCAGTGCTCAGGATCTTGTTTATTCTATTAGATGATGTAAACTCGACTCGTCTATTAGTGTGCTAAGAAAGGTTCAAAAGTGAAGAGTTAGATATTATGTATGATTGTACAATAGTAAAGTTTACCTATGTATCCTGGCATGTTTTAAATATGTAGAAGTCAAGTCACTGAATGAACACAAATATTGCAAGCCTCCCAGTTTCCACTGCCCATCTCCAGTTACATATGCCGCTGATACACTGACATTATTATGAGACATTCCAGCCTGCAAAGTAAATATTACAGTTCATAGTAACCAGCACAACTGTATAATTTTGCACTTGTTGTTAATTTTATATACAAACCTGTTCATGGAGGAACACTAAAGCCTGTAAAATGTTGTTAAGCCCAATACAGATCTGAAGGGGCGTATGTGAGCTGAGAGCCTGTGAAAGAGGCTGCACAAATTCTGTAGCCAAATGAAGTGTCGAACGTTGCTGCCATGTGGATATGTATCGCACAATACATGGATGACGGTATTTCAGAAGATTCTGTGTAAATAAGATCATTATTATTTATTATATACTGTTGTTCCTCTGTAATACTTTTGATTTTCCAAATAAAGGAAAGGTAGGTTTGCTGATGTGTTTTATATGTAAAGTCAAGTTAGGTATATGCAACATCATGGAGAAGCTTGATTCATATTATTCTGGCAACTTTGTTATTTAAATGCCTTATTGGCATTTATTTATTGCCATTATTTATTAATAATTCTGTTTGATTTTAGAATATGCTATAATTTTTACTGTAATCCATACAAACGATAGGTAAGCTAAGGCTTGTGTTTAAAGTACCACTAAATTTATTCGATAAATAGACCTGAATAAAAACTGTAAGTGACTAAAAATACTGAATTTGTCACCAAACAGTATCTCTATTTATTTACAAAATTATAAATCCATTTTTTCCCTAAAAAGACTGTTTCGGAAACAATATTTAATACTAAAATGAATTCTAGGTTTATATTTTTTGTATTCTGTTAATATTTTTGGCATTATATTAGATTTTGAAAAGACCAAGTATGTTTGTACACCTACAAAAATTGCAAAAAAGTTTCGAAATTGGTATGTACCTTTTTATCTTAACACATTCAGAACCGATCCTGACCTATTGCAAAATATTTTTTTTTTCTTTTTTATGCACAACAGGTTGGTACTTGACCTCAATCATACCTGATGTTAAGTGAAGATGAGGTCGAAGTTGGAAGCATACTGACCCGGATATCTGATGATGATGATGATGATATTGGATGACTGATATCATGGAAAACGAAACTTTTTTCTTCAAAAATTATGGATGTTCACTATTGTAAAGTATCAGAGCATTACTAATGATGTTCAATTAGGTTTTCGTATATTTCGGAAGGAAAAGAGTATTCTAAAGCACATTTTTAATAACAGAAAATTGGGACACAATAATAATATGAAAAATATGTATAGAGCATCGGTGGCACAGTAGTTAAGACACGGTCTCCCAATTTGGGAGGTCTGGGTTCGATTCCCACTCAGACCATGTGCCAATGAGTTCTCTTCTACCAATCTGCTCTTAAATGGTTAAGGAAAACATTGTGAGGAAACCTGCATGCCTGAGAAATTAAAATTCAAGGGCATGTGAAGTCCTCAATCCGCATTATGCCAGCGTGGTGGACTATGGCCCATACTCCCTCATTATACGAGGGAAAGCCTATATCCCTGCAGTAGGATGTTCACGGGCTGATGATGATTTAGATACTGAGGAAAGTAGTTTACTTATTAACATTGACTACTATAACCATGCCCATAAGTAGTAAATTTTGGGTTTAAACCCAAAAACAAGAAAACTACATTTTATTTTAAAAAAATGAGTAAAAATTGAGGCACAAAAAATTTTATGATCTAAGAATGTAAATGTTTTCTATGTAGACATTTTTGTTTTTCCAAGAAAGCTCAATATATAGTCTAAAAAAGAGGTAAGTTTTTAGACTATATTCTGACAAAGGTTATATTTTCATTCCTCAAAGACCTCCATCAACAAATTTTGAGCTTTGCTGGAAAAACAAAAATGTCTACATAGAAAACATTTGCCTTACTTGATTAAGTAATGGAGTGGATGTGTACCAATTAAACCACAAAGTACCTAGGTACTTACATTTGAAAATTTTTCCAGTGGTGTAGACACTGTCCACAATGGACCTAAAGCAGGTTCTCCTTTAAATACTGACACTGAACCATCACTCTTAAGACTGAAATATCTGCAACTATCCTTAATTGTGGCTTGATATAGAGACCAAAAATCTGTTATTTCAATTGCCTTCTCATTGATGTGTAGACCACTTAATTGAGAACCTTCATTACCCATGATAAGAAAAGTTTCATCGGATTCGTTTTTTTTCATTAGGTCAGACTGGTCACAGAATTCTTCATACTACAGGCACGGATGAAGTAGGTATAGGAGGTTTAAGAAATAAATTTTATTAGGTTATTTCTCTAAGTGAGAATTGGCGTAATGGAGAAGATGCCTTAACCCAGCAGTGGGTGGTGGTGGGCTGAGATGGATGATGATTTCTTTCGTCCCTTTGGTGGAAGCAAATAGTCAATCAACTTAAACGTATCATTTTTGCAACCAAATCAACAATAGATTTACATCACAAACTACTCAGAAGAACTACAGTATAAATAACACAGTAAGACAGACAGCGGTTATATATAGCCTTACGATAAAGTTCTTCTTGATATAATTAATTTACATATACAAAAGTACTCTGTGATTTACTCATTGGGATAAAGCGATAGCAGAACCTACTTTGGACAGAACACAACAAGACAAGACAGCGATACAGCGATACCACCAGGGGGGGCACACTTCAAATGTCATCAATTTTCATAGCAGACTGCGACCTCTGAACTGCGGTTGACGAACTAACCGTTATTAGTGTTCTGTGGCAGCAGCCGCCATCTTACCGGTGGGTGATGTCATGTCGAGCTCTCAGTCAACGTCGATTTCCTTTTGAAAGTTTTTGTAAAAGTTCAGATTTTTGTTAATTTGTTTTTGTTATACTTGTTTTTCATAGCTAATTTAAAGAAATTAGTTATGAGAAATAAAAATTTCCTCATAAACAACAATACCTATTTCTAAACCCAGTTTCTACCTATATAATCAGTGTACGTAGGTATGTATAGATAGATTTAATTCCTCAACCAATCGCTGGCAGCAGCACTGTCTATACATGAAAATTTAACCACGGAGTTGCCACTCTTTCTCGGTAAATAGTTACTATACTCTTTGGATACCACTGACGACGACGACGACGCCTGACGCTGTAAATAGTTTTTTTTTTTTTTGGTTTCATTCTCTCCTTTAGGAGAAGGCAAAGGGATCTTGCCCATAACAGCCATGTCTTATTTCTCTTATTTCTTCAGTTTGTAAGTCAGTCTCAGTCAAAACAAGTAATTCGTCGTATACTTGGCGTATACAGAGTCTAGTCACGGTCAAGTCATTCTTCAGTAAAGTGGCAGAATGCTTTACAAAAGATTTTGGCGGCTTCTTGTGGGAATCCGAAAGCTCTATTAATTTACACTTTCCTTCACTTGTACACTATCACTAACGTTTGCTGCACAATATTCTGCCATTATTAAGCTTCAAAAGTCAGAATGCATAAATTACTATAAGAGTTATAAAGAAAAATGCAACTTCACTCGCCGATTTCCAGCCAAAAAGCCCCTCTTTTTTCTTTTATTCTCTCCTCTTGGAGAAGGCAAAGGGATCTAAGATTATACAGGACTGCCTTTTCAGAGAGGTGCGAACGTGCGAATATAACGAAAAAAAAAAAACAAGTCAAGGCTTTTTGGCGGGAACTCGGCGAGTGAAGTAGCATTTTTCTTTATAAATCTTATAATTTGTGCATTCTAATAATGGCAGAATATTGTGCAGCAAACGTTAGTGATGGTGTACAAGTGAAGGGAAGTGTAAATTAAAGTGCGTAACGGAGCTTTCGGGTTCCCACAAGAAGCCGCCTAAATCTTTTGTAAAGCATTCTGCCACTTTACTGAAGAATGACTTGACCGTGACTAGACTCTATATACGCCAAGTATACGACGAATTACTTGTTTTGACTGAGACTGACTTACAAACTGAAGAAATAAGAGAAATAAGACATGGCTGTTTGCCTTCTCATAAAGGAGAGAATGAAACCAAAAAAAAAAAAAACAAGTCAAACAAAATTGAGTTTTTTCGTTCGTTCATCGTCGTCGTTCGATTCCTTTTCATCTTTAAAGTGACGATAATAATGGCATGTAACTTACTTAATAAAGTAATTCTAACGAACCCATATTCAATCCGTAAAACTCTGGGAATATTTTGTAGTGCCACACGAAACCGTAAGATCATAAACGCCACATTTTGACTTTGTTTTGGTATTTTTATTGTTACGTCATTCAATACATATATTTTCAGATTGGAATTATCAATATAAGCCTGGTCCATATCCTAAAACCCCCGAGGAGCGAGCTGCAGCTGCTAAAAGATATGGGTTAACTGTGGAGGAATATCAACCATTTCCTGAGCACATGGGATATGGCGACTATCCTAAAATACCCGACATTGGAGCAGATTCGAAAGATCCCCATTATCCATATGACATGCCCGAATTAAAGAGAAACTTTAATGAGCCAGTAAGTATACATAGATTCCGTCGCAGTGTAGCCTTCGGGGATAAAAAAAATCCAAAACGTAATGGCAACAAAATTAACAGAAAAGAATTAAGTCAGTTGAGTCCAGGTTCAGGGTTGACAGGAAACATGTTATATAGTAAATAGTACGTATTTATATTCGTTGGCGGGCCGGTTTCCGCAACTCAACGTCTAAGTGCGCCTAAAAGTGATACCTATATCGAACAGCTGTTTGTTGTAATGACCGTGACCTGTTAGTTTACCTGTGATCAAACACAGTTGCACCTTGGAGAGGCGCATAAGTTAGGCGCACACTCTGTGCTGGAACTGCCGCTCTGGTTTGCCTGCAGTCTTCCCTTGAGGTCCAGTCATTGTTGTGTAGCGACGTGGTTCACTGATGAAGCCATGATTTGGTTTGGTAAAACGGCAGTGGGACGATTGGCTCAGAACCCTGTACCATCATTGCAGAGCCCCTTCTCGCAAACTCGTCTGCAGTGTCATTGCACCTTAATCCACTGTAATGTAGTAGTACAATATACTTTATTGCACAACAGGCAAGAAAATACAGTTACAGAATTTGGCGACCTTATCACTAAAAGCGATCTCTTCCAGGAAATATCTCTCTCTATAAAAACAGTACATTTGAAAGGGACAAGTATACAGGGCGTCCCAAAGTTATGGGACATGAAGGGGAAGTACCTTAAATATCGTAGATAGTGAATTTTGCTCAAAGAAGACTTTATGTTATTTTTAAAAGTTAGTAATTCTGCATTCATAGATTTTCTAAAAATTATTTGCTTCGGCTGGGAATCGAACCGACTCAAATGTGAAAAAAAAAACACCCTACTTTTATGATGCCAATCGAAAGAATAGCTAAAAAATAATAACTCTGCCTAAGTAACATAGTATTTTAAAAGAAAGGAACAACGTGAAATTAATCATTTTAATCAAATAAAAAACATACATGAAACTGCCGTAGTCAATTAAGTAGGTATTTTTTTGTAAATTAATTAATTAAATGCTCAAAATGTGATCCCTCTTGTCTTACGCAAATCGCCAATCTTTTAATGAGCCCGCTGCCTGTTGATTTTCTAATCATTTTATGGTGAACACTCGATGTGATATGGCACAATTCTGTTTGCAACTCGCCTACGTTCTCGTATCGCTTTTTGTATAGCATATCTTTCACGTATCCCCAAAAGAAGAAATCTAATGGTGTGAGGTCCGGGGATCTGGCCGGCCATCTAATCGGTCCATTTGTACCAATCCATGTAGGAAAACATTCATTTAGAAAATCTGCTGCTCTCCGACTATTATGAGCCGGAGCTCCATCTTGTTGGAAAATTAAGTTTTCTTGCTCCGCCGCGGAATGGTTTCTTATCTTATCCCTTAAAATTTGAAGTATTCCTAAATACTTTTCTGTGTTCAAGGTTCCTTGGTAAAAATGGATTAAGAAAACCCGGTTTTTTAAAAGTCCGCACCAACAGTTGAGTGAAAAACGCACTTGGTTATTAGTTTCAGTCACTCGTAGGGGATTTTCTTTAGACCAAATACGATTATTGTTGCGGTTATACATACCGTTATTGCTAAAGTTAGATTCGTCTGTCCAAATAATATTATCCAAAAAATTTGGATCTTCGAGCAATCGTGCCTGGATATCAAGACAGAAATTTTTTCTCCTTTCTGTATCGCCCGGAAGTAATTTTTGAACCAATCGTCCTTCAACATAACTCTTAAAACCGTGTTTTTTTAATACACGGTGTATTTTACTTTTTGAAACTCCAATTTCATGTTCTCCTTCTCTCACCGATGCTTTCGGAAAAGCCGAAAAGTAAATTAAAATACCAAGTTCTTCGTCGTTGATCGTATGGTTTTCTTGCTGTGGTTCTCTTGGGCGTTTATCGAAACGTCCCAGAGTTTTCAAATTGTTCACAAGCCTTTTCAAAACTTTACGAGACGGTATTTGTCTATCAGGATATTTTACGCCATACCACCGCAAACTTCTAGAGATATCTTTATCGTTCAAAAAATATGCTTCCATTAGATCAAAACTTACTTGATATGCCATGTTCGCAATAAATTAACACAATAACACTTGTGTAAGTGAATTGAGACTAAACAGATCAATATCCGAAAAACAAACGCTCGCACATACTGTTCCATTTTCAAATTTAAGAACAACATTTAAAAATATCACTTCTTTTTAAAATATCTTAAAAAGTATGCATTCAAACAAACGCTGTCATAAACTGTTCCATTTTCAAATTATAAATTATTTATTTTTGTTTTTAATTTGCCTTCTGTCTAGCTTACAGAGGACGTATTGAAATACAAGTTTTATCATTTCATCTACACGTGCACTTATAATAAGGAAAACTATGTTAGTACCTATTTTATGAAGTGGGTACTTATTTACGAATAATCAATGCTATCTTTGGAATGATAATATCGCTACTTTTCGAACGTCGTCGGCAATAAATAACTTTCTTGAAATTTGACTCAATCATTTTATGTTGTTCCTTTCTTTTAAAATACTATGTTACTTAGGCAGAGTTATTATTTTTTAGCTATTCTTTCGATTGGCATCATAAAAGTAGGGTGTTTTTTTTTTCACATTTAAGTCGGTTCGATTCCCAGCCGAAGCAAGTAATTTTTAGAAAATCTATGAATGCAGAATTACTAACTTTTAAAAATAACATAAAGTCTTCTTTGAGCAAAATTCACTATCTACAATATTTAAGGTACTTCCCCTTCATGTCCCATAACTTTGGGACGCCCTGTATATTGACATTTATGCAAAATTTTAAAATACTTCTTGAAATAAATATTTTACTTATTGAAATGTCTTCTGTTCACAATACTTAACCCCCTATCGGCTTAGTACCCCTTTCTGACTTAGGTTGTATTTCGGTGATTTCAATTATGCCATCAATTGGTATCTAAATAATGCTCAAAGTGGTGAAAAAAAGACCAGTGGTGGGCAAACTTTCTTCATTTGCCGACCGATTGGTGTAGTGGATAGTGACCCTGTCAGCGAAACCACTTTCTTTTGTTTTCTCGACTCCTTTCTTAACACACGCACCTTTCTTGACTCTCTACAAATATTTATTTTAAGTCATTAGTCCCTTACGCAGTTTTTTTCTTTTTGGAGCATGCTGTTACAAATATAAAGCGACTTGGCGTCCAGGGCATAAATGATTTGATTGATTGATTGATTGATCAACTCGTCTTAGGTATTTTGTTTAATTTCCAAACCAACCCCCTGCGGAATAACATTCTTTGGGCAATTTATTGGGGAGGATATGTGTGGGGCATGGACTAATTTATTATTATTATTACATTATTATTATAGACGAGCAGCATTACTGCTGGTATGTCTGTGTCACAGTGTTGGAAGAGTTCACATTGTTCATTATGTTGTTATTCAGTAAATATTTAAGTTATCACTAGTTTTTTAAAAATTTATCCAATCTATTCTTGAACGAATTCACTGATTGGGCGGACACAACCTCTTCCGGCAGCTTATTCCAGGCCTGAACAACGCGGTTGCTCAGAAAGTGATGGGTGACATTGATGTCAGCGTGAGTGCGGCATATTCGCAGAGCGTGTCCTCGTAACGGTCGTATGTCTTTCATCCTCAATATGTCGTGCAATTTCTTGTTTTTAATGGCCTATAACCAACAAAATCGTCACCTATCTTTGATATTTTTTTTATTAATTTATCGTTTCATTTTTACGCACGGTTTTACTTGGTGACATAGGATCTCCTTGTCTCACTCCCTTTTGGATTTTAAATTCCTCTCCCTTACATTCTAGTTGGATTGTAGCTGTACTAGTTCTGTATATCTCTTTTAGTAATCTAATATATTTTTTCTCTATTCCCTGTTCATTGAGAGCTTTCCAGATATATTTGTGTTTTATTGAATCAAAGGCTTTGTTATAGTCTATAAATGCTAAGTAATATTTGAGGCCATATTCATTATATTTTTCTAGTATTTGGTTCAGAACATATATGTGATCTATAGTTGAAAAATTGCTTCGGAAGCCGGCTTGTTCTGGTGGTTGGTTTTCATCTAATTGTTTTGTCATACGTGACAAACAATATTATTTTTGAGAATATCTACAGTACAGTACAAGTTCGGCATGAGGCTGATAGGTCTGTAGTTGTTAATCAAATCTTTATCTCCTTTTTTGTGTAACAAAGTTATCGACGTTTTTGTCCACTCTACTGGTATTTCTTCATTGTTTAATATTTCATTGAACAGGTTCGTGAGATATTCCAGAGTAATTTCTATTGTGCCTTTGATAGTCTCATTGTATATTCTCAGCCGTGCTAGAGCACATATTTAAAAATCTATACTGGAATAAACAGGGACTGAACATAAACGGAGAATATCTACACCACCTGAGATTTGCTGACGACTTGATAATTCTTACAACATCGCCTGAACAACTCGAAAAAATGCTCGAAGAGCTAACAAGTCACAGCCAACAAGTTGGACTAACAATGAATGTTTCGAAAACCAAGGTTATGACTAATGGACAAAAGCAAACTATAAAAGTAAATAACGCTATCATAGAATATATTGTAGATGAATATGAGTACCTTGGACAAACAATATCACCAGTTGACCAAATGAAAAAAGAAATAGACAAAAGAATATGCAATTCATGGAAGCGATATTGGTCATTAAAAGAAGTAATGAAAAACCAGTCAATCTCTATAGCAGACAAAAGTAAAATATTAAAAACATGTGTGATGCCATGTCTGTCATATGGATGTCAAACCAGCCCAGGTTTAAAAAGAACATGAAAAAATTGGAAGTATGTCAAAATGGAATGCAAAGAAGTATATTAAATATAAAGAATAAAGACAGAGTCAGATTATCGGACATACGAGATAAAACAAAAGTCAATAAAATATCAACAACAATTAGAAAATTGAAATGGAAGTGGACAGGACATATGCTTAGAGACAGACAAAATAAGTGGACACATAAAGTAACATACTGGTATCCAAGAGACGGAAAAAAAAAGGAGAGGCAGACAAAACCAAAGATGGGAGGACGATATAAGAAAGGTGGCAGGTGCATGTTGGACCAGAATAGCACAAGATCGATATATTTGGAAGATTCTAGAGGAGGCCTATGTCGAAGGACAGACTGAAAGGGTTGTTGATGTTTAAATAGTGTTTTAAAATTTTATTATATAATTAATATGTAAACTTTTCAGTAAATAAAGGCTTATTATTATTATTATAAATATTTCGGACACTTAGACCAATCATCTAGTCCCAAACTAAGCGAAGCTTGTACTATGAATACTAAACATTCATGACTCGGGAAACACATCCATGACACAAACATTTTTACCCGTCGAATTCGAACCCGCAACCGTTGGTTTCGCTGACAGGGTCACCATTTTTTTTATGCACATTTAGTTTAGGGTTAGCACTTGACCTCATCACACCTGATGTTAAGTGAAGATGAGACCGAAGGTGGAAGCGTACTGACTGACCCGGAAACCCCATCATATTTGGGGCACTGGCTACCTTATCTCCGATAACCGGAACACAACAATGCTATTAACATTGCTGTTTGGCGGCAGATTTAAACCAACCAAATCGAGTACTAAACATGTACCCCGCTAAGGATCGAACCCGCGACCTCCGAATCGTAAACCCTGTTGTTTACATTGAGCCACGGAGGCGGTTGAAATATCCACTACACTAACCGGTCGTGCTATATTAATTTTAAGATAATGTCTGAAATCTCATTTATAAATTTTGTTATAGCTCAACGCCAGGGCTGAAATTTTTGGTGAAGACCGTTATGATATAAGTATGAGGCCAAGGTTCCCTTTGTGGCATCAATGGGCATGGTTTTTGGGTGTTGTTGGCGGGGCATTTACTTTGTTTTTCTTTTTGGAGGACTACAAAATTGGAAGGCCCGTTACAGCGAAACAATATCCTGGTCAAGGAACACATTACCTTTTCAGCAAGTAGATTTGAAATTTATTATTTATTGTGACATTGTTGAAATTAGTATGTTAAATAAAAAATATGCTTAAATTAATGCTATATTTTAACTACATTACCTACGTTCGCGTTCAACCTCAAGTGGGTCCCAATGTGGAAAACTCATTAAAATATGTTGGTCTGGTAAGTGGCTAAACAGTGGGTAAAAATATAAAATTACTCAGAGCATAAGTCGATCGCGAAAGATTTTCACCGCTTTAAAGTTAGTTAGGATTGGTTTGGCCTAAATTAGGTATTCGACAAGCCTCGTGGCCATCTCGGGATAATATACTATTTGGGTCACCCATAGCATAGAGAGTAGGTACGCTCTCTGCCTGCCAAACCGACAGGAGGCCTTGCACGTCGGTCGATCTTGGAGAGTTTTTCACTTCAGGTGGGGTCGTCAGTGGGAGAACATTGGGAATATTTCATTTATGGGCATTATATATAATAATATCAGAAGACCTATCCTGAGGAAGTGCAGATGAAGTGTTGGCACCTTCCAAATAGTCAATAACGCAGTCCCAGAGTAAATTAATATTCTTTAAATGAAATTATATGGAAAAATATGTCACGAAGTCATTATGACGTGAAGGATTAGGTAAGTAAAGTAATAAGTTCTTTAATTATAGCAAATTTCGGAGCAGGTGAGACCCTCTTTCAAGTAAGTGGATATAGATGATGGAAGGAGGTGAAAGTAGAAGTTGAACGGGTTTTGATTGTGGCTTCCATTTCAACCCGAAAACGGGTCCCGCCTTCTCCTTAATTCCCTTTCTATTATTAAAATAACCTACAATCGTAAAACGATTTTTGGTGGCCACCGTGATCTGTTTTTATTAATATCCACATCTGAGTAATACAAAACTATTTTCCCAAATTGTAGCTTGACGTTCTTGTTTTTCCAAGTTATGGCTTTGTTTATAGTACTTTAAATAGTATTATAGTAGAGTTGCTGATGAGGCCCTGGTTCTCCCGTTTCCGCAAAGCTTACGTCTGGGTCACTCATGCAGTCCCTTGACCTTAATAAAATTCACTTTGTGACTGTGGTCTTGAGGAGGGATCTACGGATCATATTTTTAACTGCCCTATACAACCATATGATATACTTCCCTATGATATCCCTAGACCCATTAACATGAAATCCCTATTGTTATTACAAATTCCCCTTTTATCAATATTTTATCCAAGTATACAGGTGAATTTTTTTAGTGGGCCTAAACTATGAGGAATAGCGAAAAGTACTCAATGGAACCTCGGGCCCGATTTTGATGAAAACTAAAACTGTATCATTGGATTTTTGAAAAATTAATATTCCTAGCCAGGAATCGAACCCGTTGTATTTGAAAAAAAAAAAAAAAAAACAACAAAGCGAGTATGTATCGAGAACAAAATGGTCATCCTTTTGAATAATTTAAGTTTTAATAGATAGGTGACAGATAAATAAAAAATGATTTTTTGTTAAAAATTTGCTATTTCCTTAAGTTTGCCGTATGTCATTACTTCCCAAAATTCGTTCCTTATTAGTGACACTATGGAATGGTGTAATAATACAGGATGTGTTCTTTCCAAAATCAACGGGTTCGATTCCTGGCTAGGTAGGAATATTAATTTTTCAGAAATCCAATTATGCAGTTTTAGTTTTCATCAAATTTGAGCCCGAGGCTCCTTTCAGTACTTTCCGCTATTCCTCATAGTTTAGGATTTGTCATGCAGCCCCACTTAAAATTCACTCTGTATGTCCACATACAGGATGAATATGAATTCGTGTAATTCCCATTAACTGGTGACGCCACTCTTGATTACGAACAATTTTCCCCAAGGAACCATTGTCGAATTCGATCAAAAAAATTTCGATTACCCATACCATACCAAAGTAAACCATTTTAAAACCAAATTTAGTATAGCAGTCCAACAATTTTTGGCTAAATTCGGCTATGGTTTCTAGTGGAAAGTTGTTCGTAATCAGGAGTCACCAGTCGAAAATTGTTGGACTTCCATACTAAAGGTCGTTTCAGAATGGTTTGTTTTGTATGGGTAATCGAAAATTTTTTGATCGAATTCGACTATGGTCCCGGGGGGGAATGTATTTTTTTTTAATGGTTGGATTCGCGTTCGACCACTATCTCACCTGATGGAAAGTGCAATGTGGTCGAGTTGTTCGTAATCAAGAGTGGCGTCACCAGTTAATGGGAATTAAACGAAATCAAATTCACCCTGTATAATATAAAAATATTGAAGGTGAAGTACTTCAATTTCAAGTTTTTATTTTATGGCAATCGGTCGTCTATATTACGATCGACCATTACTGCCAGAGTCCGGTGGTATGGCTAAAACGCTGAATGAGGTTGACCCAGTTTGTAGTCTGTGCCAAACTATGGGTCTAGATCCTGCATAAGCGATCTAAAACAGACAGAAAGACAAACACAAACATATACTTAACACAGGACAGCATGGTGACAAATCACGAATCTTAAATTTCATACTTACTTGAGGGTGCTGTTGACATTTCATCGTAGACAGAGTAATCTGTCATATTATAATACCCCCTTTAGCTAAGAATCTACATGTTTTTTCCGTTTCGTATATTTTTAACCCCCAACGCAAAAAGGGGGGTGTTATAAGTTAGACTTCTATGTGTGTCTATCTGTGTGTGTGTGTCTGGCTGTAGCACCGAACTCTTACGGTCATGGCACACTATATCGGCACCGCAACTGCACGGTTGCAACACGGTGTCGCCTCGAATTTAGGCTATGGCTAGCCGCCAGCGCGCTAACTTCGCATCGTCCGCGATGTGCAAGCTGAGTCCGCGGGCCGGCCACGAGGTGCAACAGTCCGCGAGGGTACACACGAATTGAAGCATAGATTGAACACGCTGGATTTGTACTTTTCATAATGTCTCGCTACTTTATAATTTTTCATAATGGGCGCTGACTGCCCGCCGTTGGGTTTTCTTAACCAGGTTTTCTAGCTGGTGGTTCTTTGACACGTTTTATCAAAAGAGGGCCCCCCGCCCCGCGATTAAACTAAACGGCGAAATAAGCGCCCGTATTAATAAATAAATCGATATCGTATATTGTAGTTGACGCTATCTCAAACTCCGTGCTTTTTAAATTAAACCGATCTTGAGTTCTATTCGCTTCACAAGTACTCGCCTCTGTTATTATTAAGTAAACTTTTAGATCATTTAAATTTGTTTAATTTACACTCTAAAATATTTATATACCAGAAAATATGCCTACAGAAGGGCATTATTTGTAGTTACATATTATTTATTTTTTTAAAGTTGTGGGTAGATTGTAGATAGCAAGTAAATTTTAAATGTACTTGCTATGTACCATCTACCCACAACTTTGTACGGAACAAATAAAGTTGTTGACGGTTCATTTTAAAAACTCGGGTTTATTTATAAATACTCGTAAAATATTCATCTTCTAAATCATAAAGGTCTGCCGCAATATCATCTCGCAAAGACATTAATTTCTGGTCACATTCCTGTTGTTTTGTGCGGAACAGTTTAGAGTTCTGAGTGATAGCATCATTGACCGAAGGGAAGTCATTCAATATTAAATACTGCTTGATATCCGACACCAATTTCATAAGCGACTCTCCTGCTCTCACTGAAACATAAAAGCGATATTTATAGATACAGTATTGCCAAGAAGACTAAATTAACTTGAAGAAGAAAAGAAGATACAGTATTACAAATTTAAAACGGCAAGTATTAGTAAGTACAGTCAGCACCAGCACTAAGTATGTATTCAGTATTCACATAGGTATATACATGTCACGCCTGTTTCCTATAGAGGTAGGCAGAGACCACAGACTTACATTTGCTACGGTCGGCGATCGTGACTCATCTCTTTCACTTCATTCCTCTCACAAGGTAACTACTCTTGAATTGGCCTTTCTTTAAGATGTCCCCGATTTTCATCGTGGGACATTCGTGTGATATTCCCCTACCAACAATACCACCCACATTCGCTTCGTAGGTATATCTATTTAATCTTCTTATATTCATCCTCTCCACATGTCCAAACCATATAGGCACACCTTTTTCGATCTTTTTCACTACGTCACCACATTAATACTTTTTAATGAATTTATTTCCTCTGCATTAATTCTACTTTCATACTTCTTCTGGTATATCCATTCACTCCCGCACTATCGGCGTAGGAATCAGCACTCAGCCATGAACAGCCAAACGAGCCTTTCTGGACACTGGTTTCTCATAAAGGCGTGTAGTGCTCCTTCATTCACCTGATTTCCGACATTCACTCTTCTTTCAATGTCCTCACACGGCCCATCCCTTGTAAACATTGAACCTAAATACGCAACCTCATGTGCCACTTTTTCTCCATTTATCAAAATATTGCAATTCATCATACATTCACTCTCAAATATCACAACTTTCATTGCTTGATCATTACGACAAACGACGCAAGCATTACTTGTTTATCGGCGTAGAGGGGACATTTGATGAGCAACCCATTCATTATCATCCTCTGCTCTTTTATAACTTTCAAACAACGTCCATGAACAGGTTAAACAGTCAAAGGGACGCAATGCAATCCTAACACTTTTCTCGATGTTAAACCATTCAGTAGGAGTAACCTATACGCTCCGTTTATCCTAACACAAACACTGGAACCTTCCTAAAGAGATTTCAGTACTCGTATAAAGCTGTTGTCCACTCCATTTACTGACAATGCTGACGACACTTCATTCCTCATCACTTTGTCATAGGCCTTTTCCGAATTCACGAAAGCGTAAAAGACTTTTTTGTCTTCTCCTGCTTGTTTATCCCACATCTTTTCACCTGTCTCCGCCATCATCCTTTCAGTTAATAGGTATTTTCCCATATCCAGTATTTATTCCAATCTTTCTGTGACTTGGCCGCTTCTCTAGCTCAAATGAAATGGCGGTACAGCTGACTAGCCACTATGCCCTGTCCAACCTTCAGGATCTCGACTGAGCAGACATACATACCCTAAAGGTTTACCAGATTTCATACCGTTCAACAGTTTCACAATCTCATTCACGCTTATTTCGTTCTCCGACTCGACATTAATTTGTGAGGTGGGTGTAAGCTTCCCCTCTGTTTCAAACACTTCAAAATATCCCATCCATATTTTTATTCTTCCCCTTACAAAATAGATGAATCCGGGCCTCTGATTTTATTCAGCTCGGGAGTTGTCGTCTTATATATTTCCAGAGCAGCAGATTTAGTATTTATTTTGAACTAGCTTTTCGCCCGCGGTTTCGCTTGCGTGAAATAAGTTTATCGCGGATATGTTCAATTTGTTTACCCCGCGGGAACTACTCACTTTATCGGGACAAAAAATATCCTGTTTTAATCCAGGGTACGTTCTACCTATATACCAATTTCTATCCAATCCGTTCATCCGCTTCACCATGATTGAGCAATAAATAAACATCCAAACTTTCGCGTTTGTAATACTTGATTTTCGCCCGCATCTACGCCTACGTGGAATAACTTTATTGCGGATGTTTAATTTGTTTAACCCAGGGGAACTATTCATTTTATGGCAATAACAAATATCGTATGTTTAATCTAGGTTATATTTCTACCTATCATACCAAATTCATCCAGGTATTAGATTTTTAGGTGAAATAATTAATTTTATGGTTATGTAAACCCGTTATTATGTGCATTAATTAAACTTATATCTACAGTGTGGCCATAAATACTGTAATAATAGAAAAAACAATGATTTACATTTGAATTTGGAACCTGTCATTCTCAAATATTATTATTTTGCCGCCAATTGTTGTTTTAAATAATATAATTAAATGCATTGCTTGTAAAAAATAATAAATAATATTGTTATTTAATATTTTGCTAAGTGCAGAATTTTTGTAAACTTTTCATATGCCATATCTTTCTAAAAGTTGGTTCTATTTGAAGGTAATTTATTCGTAAATAATTCTATCTCTATTTTATAGCTTGTATCGTTTTCCTGAAAATTAAGTAAATATGTAAAACGGGACACATTTCAAGGGAGGCAGGGGTGAAGCAGGTTGATAACACAGCAACTGTTTTAAAAAATTATAAATTTTGCTGCAAAATTCAGAATTAAACTTTTAAGCTAATTATAAAATAATAGAAACTGGGCACCTAATAATGTTTTGATGCTGACTCAATTAAATTTTTTCAATTTCAATTTATTCATGCAATTACAAGGATATTGTGTTTGCTTATGAAATAGGTTTGCACATAATTATATTATTAAATAATTCATTACATTAATCTCAATTATTCATTCATTTCTCATTCATTACATCATCAAATTATCTAATATTTTTTTCTGTTAAGTTAATACTATATACTACTGTACTGTATTCAAAATTAATGACTTGAGGTGTGGAGTGGTTTAGTAATACTGAACAAATTTTACTTTGTCATGTTATCTTGTGCTTTTTTACCTATGTTAGCAGCCCGAACTTGCATTTCAAATGTATCCTGCTCTATCTGAGTCATCCTATTCAGTTGTGATTCATTTTCTCCTTTAGCAAGTTTAATAATCTCTGAAAAAGTGAATTATGATTATTATTATTATAGACTAGGAGGACACTTCACGTGGCTCATTGTGTATCGAAGCAACGAGGCACATGTAGAGATGTAATAATTAAATTACAATGAATTCCAGCTCATGTTGGCGTTTGCGGGAATGAGATGGGAGACCACCTAGTTAAGGCTGCTATTGTGGAGGGTTCTTGTATATCCTATGCTAGTGAACTCACATATAAAATATAGAAGAGGTCTCTTGAAAAATGGGAATACCACTTTGGAGTAGAGTTGCTAGCAAAGGGTATTTGCTACAGAAACATCCAGAATGGTTGTATATGGGTGCCTTGGTTTGGCTCTGCCAGCCTACCCAGGGGGACTTTGGCCTCAGCCTTTAGACTGTGCTCGGAAACATACCAACAAATAAACTTTATCATATGATGGGAATTAAACGGTGACCACTGTGTGCAGTTTGTGATAAACCAGGTGACATGTTACACTTTTTGTTGGAGTGTGTCCTGTGTGCAGATATTAGAGCACAACTTTTGATTAAATCATCGAAGCTATGCAGCTCAGCTGTGTATTGGCTGATATGCTCTGTAGGTCAGTCTGTATTGGACTGTCCATTGCAAAAAGAGTGAGGTTTAAAAAGTGGAATGTATCAATGAGGCTGGCATAGTCACCCAGGGTGTACAAAAGCCTCAAATGAAAGAAAGATTAAAAAATTATAAACAAAGCAGGATTAATGCTGGTAGGGCCATGTCACAGCATTGTTTACTAATTATTAAAAAAAAACATGTTCCATTGGGATTAAGGTATAAAAAAAGAGTAAATTCATATTCTATCCTTAGCAATTCATATTTTTCGAGTCATTTTACAAATGTTTTTCTTTTTTGAGGCTTTTGCCTTTCAAACTTAACTCTCTGTTTGCAATGCAGGACCCAAAGTGGCTGTCAGTGGCGACTATTCTGACACAAGTCCATCATTTGAATTGGGTCCTCATGGTGTATGCTGTGCACCCGCAAAGTGGACATAAAACCATTCCTGTGTGTCAGCTCCTACCAGTCAAGCGATAGATGTCAATCTAATAGTGATATAGATGAAAAAAAATTACCTTCGAAGTTTTCCAACATACTTTTAACATCCTCTTTTAATCTGGTTGTGTAAGATTTCAATAAAGCCTCTTTATTTTGAGGCAAATTCCTATGCATTTTAGGGAATTATTTTTTCAGAAGCACAGAATGTAAGTAAACTGTTGTGGAACCAAATAATGCATTTAAAGAATATACAGTATAGTAGTTCAGCTAGCACTCACTTATAACAGAACCATACTATATTAATTCTGTGACAGAACAGTATTATTTATTTACACAAACTCACGGTCTATTTTTCTAATGTTTGTAAACTATAACATAATATAAAGTACTCTGTGACTATAACAGTAATAGTGTTCTGTGCTTTTTTTTTTTTTTTTTTTTTTTAATTTTTTTTATGGCTTTGACTGCATAGAGTATTTAGCCAATGACAAGTAAGAATTAACATTTTAAAGGTGGGGAAACATTTTTATTTACAACATATTTACAAAAAAAAAGGAAATGGAAAAAGGATCAGAGGAGGTTTCGATTATGACAGGAAGGGAGGTATCAATACAAAATAAAGATTAAAGAAAGAATAATATATATTACAGAATAGAACAGATTAAATTTTAATGTTATTACATATTATATAGGAAGCTAAGGTTTTCATTATATCAAAATCAGTAGAAGATAGTAAACAAGTTGTACTGGAAGGGAGTGGGACACCGAGGTTGGTAAGGGAATTTAAAAAGGAAGACCGGTCATATAGCGGGCACGCAAAAATTATGTGGTTTAGATCACCCATTTCATCTCCACAAGGACATGCAGGGTTATCAATAATTTGGATTTTGGCAAGATGGGCCGGGGTACAGACGTGACCCAGACGTATTCGGATTAGAATACTAGTAGCAACCTTACTGAGTTTCAACCTGGAAAACCAAGGCTTAACCGGAATTGTGGGCTGAACTAAGCGATACGCTTTCCCTTTTGAAGAACTGACAGTCCAAAGCTCTCTCCAGGAGTTCTGGAGTTCAATTTTTGGAAGACTAGCCAAGTCATGATAATAGTTCTTATACGGAAACATATCACCGCATTCAATCGCCTCATTTGCAATGCGATCGGCTTTCTCATTTCCCTTGATGCCACAGTGACTAGGAAGCCAAGCAAAAGCCACAGCATAACCTTTGAGGAAACATTTGTGAAGTAAATCTCTAATTTTAAAAATGACCGGAAACTGCGGTTTACTCTTGAAAGGGAAACGCCCTAATGCTTGTAAGGAACTTAAAGAATCAGAGAGTACTATGGATTTCTGTAATTTCATTAAAATAATGTATTCAATTGCCTTGAGAAGGCCAAAACATTCGCCAGTAAAGACAGATGACTCAAGGGGAAGTTTTACTTTTTGAACAATGTTATATTGTTGATGGTAGACACCTACTCCAACACAGGTATTTGTGTGTTTAGAAGCATCGGTAAATATACAATGCCAACTTTGCCATTGTTCGTCGATTACAAAATTAAATTTATTATTCGGTTCAATATCATTTTTAACTATACCTATGTTCAAATTTATATTAGGTGACAGAATTAAGGAATCGTAGTTATTCTCAAAAAGAGGAGGCAGCGCAGAACAGTGCGTAGGGGCTTCAAGAGAACTATATTTTTTAAGACTGTTCACAAGACATGGTGTCTTTTTACATGACCAGTAAGGTAACGATGAAACGTTGTCAGATAAAAGCGCGAGTTTAAAAAGAAGTGGGTGACTGGAAAATTGAGCACAACGCAAAAAAAATCTATCGGATAAAAATTGACGTCTAAGATGTAAAGGAGGATCTCCACACTCAACCTGAAGGGCGCTAATAGAGGATGACTTCATAGCCCCTGAAATAATTCTGAGAGCCTTTGATTGTATTGCATTTAATTTGTTTAGACCAGCTACACTTCCCGACTCCAACAAGAATGTACCATAGTCTAAGACACTTCTGATCAAGGCATTATAGAGAAGCTTTAATGAGAAAGGGTGGGCTCCCCACCATACTCCTGAGAGACATCTAAGAATGTTCAGATTCCGCTCACATTTAGCTGCAATGAATTCACAATGGGGGAGACCAGTCAATTTGGCATCAAGTATAACACCTAAAAATTTTGCTTCATTTTTAACAGGAAGTGGTGTATCACAATATAAAACATTAACAGGAGGAGGTAATCGCATCCTAGAGAACAGAACTACCGTACTTTTTGTAACAGAAAGCTCAAGACCGTTTAATTCCAACCACGAGTTCAAAAGGCGCAGAGAAGAGGTTAGCGAGTCACAAGCTTTCTGAACGGAAGGTGAAGGAACGTATAAAACTAAGTCATCAGCATACTGAAGCACACGAGCAGATCCATTAAGAGTAGTTTCTAAATCATACGTGTAAATGTTATAAAGGAGCGGACTTAATACAGACCCCTGGGGAAGACCTCTCCATACTAATCTAGAAAGTTTTTCATTATTACCAAGGTCAAGGTTTATAGATCTTTCAGACAAAAGATTGACTATGAAGTTAGACAATATTTCTGGTACCATTAGATCATCGAGTTTCTTTTTAAGGATAGGGACTAGAACATTGTCATAAGCAGCGCTTATATCTAGAAAAGATACTACAACGCTATTATTGTTTGAAAATGCGAGTAGAATATCAGACGTTAAAATACTGAGATTATCCAATGTGCTTCTGCATTTCCTAAATCCAAACTGACTAGAGGCCAATAAATTATTATTTTCAAGGAACCATTCAAGCCGTATTTTTACCAAATGTTCCGCAATTTTAGTCAAAACAGAGGAAAGAGCTATAGGGCGATAAGACCAAAACATCCGATGGTGGCTTACTAGGTTTCAAAATAGGTATAATTATTTGAGATTTCCATGACGGGGGAATGTTGCCAGATATCATTACAGAATTAATAAGATCTAGAAAGAAAGAGAGAGCACAGTCATCAGCATTTGCGAAGAAAGAGTACGGAATCCCATCCTCACCTGGAGCAGAGTCTTTGAGGTTAGAGAGTACGCCTTTCAGTTCCAAAATATTAAAGGGAGAGTTAAGAGCAGACCTATTACCCTCCTGAAGAAGAGGGAGAGCGCTAGAAACCACAATTTCTTCAGAAACCGATGGAGGGGCAAGTCGATCCATGAATTGTTCTGCTAACTCTAAAGGTAAGACCGACGACGATGACGCATCTTTATAGGCAGATCTAAAACGTTTAATATTTTTCCAAACGATAGATGCATGTGTATCAGGGCAGACAGAGGCACAAAACATCATACTCATACTCATACTCATTTATTTTTTCCATAGGCGTATTCCGCGCACTTGGACATGTCCATTACAATACAATATATATATATATACATAATTAAATGTAAAAACGAAAGTAAGTACATTAATCATCTTCATCCTTCGGCTTTCTTTTCTTTAAGAATTTTCCGGGTATCACGGGCAGCCTCTAAATAACGTTCGAAATTCTCTATTGTCATCATGTAGCGGTAGGCTCTCTCAGCTTGCTTTCTTCTTTTGATTGCTTCTGTGCAATCTCTGTCCCACCATGGCGGAGAAGGTATCTTTCCTGGACGTCCATTTTTAATAGGAAAGACTTCATCAGCTACTGCGAAAACGTCAGAGCTACGGACTTCGTCTCCAAGGCTAACTTTAGGCTGAATGGATAACTTTTCCTTCACCCTAGTTTTAAAAAGTTCCCAATCACCGTTGCATTCCTTTTTTAGTCTGTATTTTAGCCGAGGTGTATACTTAGCGACATTTGGAGTAAAAGAAACAGGCAAAGAAATTAAAAGTGGAAAATGATCACTGCCAAAAGACGAAGAGAGAGGACACCAAGAAACCGAAGAAGCTAGTCCAGGAGTACATATTGAGAGGTCTGGAGCACTATCTCCTTCATCAGGAGCAGTTTGGCGCGTTGAAGAACCTGTATTCAATAAACATAGATTAAGTGAATCTAAAATATCCAGGATTCTACAGCCATGGTAATCAGACCTGGAACTACCCCATGAACGGTGATGGGCATTGAAGTCTCCCAACACTAAAAATGGTCTTGGTAGAGAAGAAAGAATAAAATCAACCTCATTAAAAAGTTGTGAAGAAGGATGAGGTATATACATGGATACCACACAAGTATTATTTACATTTACAGCAAGGGCATCGATGCCCGTGCTGTGGGAAGGAAGAGGAATTAAAGAATAAGGAATAGTGTTTTTAATGAGTATGGCGACACCACCATACCCATCTGATCTGTCTTTTCTCACAACTGAAAATCCATAAATCTTAAGTGTGGATTCAGGATTTAGCCATGTTTCAGACAGAGTAATTATACTAGGATCATATGTATTTATAATATAAAATAAATCATTTTTCTTATTAGTTATGCTCCGGCAATTCCATTGAATTATTTTTGTTGTTTGATCCATTAACAGATACTTTAGAAATTACATCTACAATTGGGGCAACGTTGGACGGTGGAAGTATATTAGATTGAGACAAACAGTTAATCAATGCAATAATTATATCTGTAATAGATATATTTTTATCTAAGTTTTCTGTAGGTTTTAAACCTGACTCATTAGGGGTAGAGGGAGTGAAATTATAATCTTTAGTAAGGGATTCATGCAATACATGATCATATCCTTTACTAAGATTCTTAGGAGATGAAGGTTTCAAAAATATTGTCTTTTTATAGGACTTGTTTTGAGGGTTAGGTGGAGAATTAGAGAACTTACGAGGAGTTGGGTTGCTATGGGATGATGGGTTATTCTGTATGCTTGATACTACATCTGCAAAAGACTTTTGTATTGGAGGGTGAAGTTTTGTTGCTTCTGCATATGAGATACAACTCTGTGCCATTGATAATTTAATGTCTTTTTGTCTATAAAATTCTGGACATGACTTACTGGTAGCAAAATGATATCCTGAGCACAAACAACAAGATGCAGTCATCTTTTTGACAAGACTCTCCAGTATGATCCTGTCCACATTTGAAACAGCGTGGTTTGGATCTGCATTGAATTTTAGTATGCCCATAGCGGCAGCAGTTATAACATTGGATAGTGGGATAAATATACATCTCAACAGGTAAAGAATTATAACACATAAAAACACGTTTTGGTAAAACCTGTCCGTAAAATGTCAGAACCACTGTTTCAGAATCGACCCATGTAGTTTCTCCTGTACTCCCTCTATCTTTGCGCCTTAAACGTCTGACTTTAATTATATTTCCACACCCTATGGGAACAGATATATTTTCTTGTACCTCCTCCAAGGACCAATCAGCAGGGACACCACGAACTAAGCCCAGTCGGGTGACATTAAAAGACGGTATGAATGCCTTCAACTTTTGCTTAGCTAAGCATGGATGGTCAATAAATGAATTAGCATCAAGGAAATTTGAAAATGCCATGGATACCCGGTTTCTACCTATCCTTTTCAAGCTCCCATTAATAATATTTTTGATTAGGTTTTTTTTAAGGAAATTACCAAATTCAATGGGATGTAGTGAAGAACGGTCATCCGGAGACGACTGTTCTTTCTGGATATGGACAATGTAAGGGGCTGCATCTGTACCCAGGTACATCCTGCCAGTCTGGTGTTGAGGAAACTTTTGTTGTGGACTTGAAATATTGTCATTGTTACTGTTGACTTTACTTTTAGCATTAGATTCTTCTATGTCATCACACTGACAGGATGAAGGACCTTTCGCTTTACCTTTATTATTTCGCCTTTTTTTATTGCAGTGTTTGCAAATTTTGCGAAGAGCTCTGATACGTTTTCTATCTTGAGTCGTACTCGTTAGTCCATCCTCGGTATCCATACTCGACTCTACGTTGGAAATAATAACATTTTGACCAACCTGAGGGATGCCATCGCCTCCCCCAGGATCGTCAGGGGGATCTGCCCCCATTAAGATGGAAAAGACTCACCAGATGAGAAGAGGTGGACTAAACTAAATAGGGAAAAAATAAATATGAATACTATAAATAACTAAGAACAAGAAAAAACACTCCACTGATCCTAAAAATTAAATAAAGTTTTCAAGCGCAAAAAAATACAGCCGCCTATTTTGATGTTTCCCGCGCTTTTTTTTTTTTTTTTTTTTAGTTTTATTTTCTCCTCTAGGAGAAGGCAAAGGGATCTAGCCCATAACAGCCATGTCTTATTTTTCTTATTTCTTCATTTTGTAAGTCAGTCTCAGTCAAAACAAGTCATTCGTCGTATACTTGGCGTATACAGAGTCTAGTCACGGTCAAGTCATTCTTCAGTAAAGTGGCAGAATGCTTTACAAAAGATTTTGGCGGCTTCTTGTGGGAACCCGAAAGCTCCGTTACGCACTTTAATTTACACTTCATCACTAACGTTTGCTGCACAATATTCTTCCATTATTAAGCTTCAAAAGTCAGAATGCACAAATTATAAGAACTATAAAGAAAAATGCTACTTCACTCGCCGAGTTCCCGCCAAAAAGCCGCGCTTTTTTTTTTCGTTCTGTGCTTTATCCTCTGAAGACACTTTTTTTATTCACTCCTCTCGGAGAAGGCAAAGGGATCTCAGCCCATACAGCCATGTCTTATTTCTTCAGTTTATAAGTCAGTCTCAGTCAAAACAAGTAATTTGTTGTATACTTGGCGTATACAGAGTCTAGTCATGGTCAAGTCATTCTTCAGTAAAGTGGCAGAATGCTTTACAAAAGATTTTGGCGGCTTCTTGCGGGAACCCGAAAGCTCCGTTACTTTATTTACACTTCCCTTCACTTGTACACCATCACTAATTATTGTCGCACAATATTCTGCCATTATAAACCTTCAAAAGTCAGAAAGCACAAATTATAAGAATTATAAACAAAAAGCATAAAATTGTAAGGTCAAATCAGAATTAAGGAAAAGGATGATGATTTGTGTCAGAAACCAAGGTAGTCATTTTGAAAATGAGTTGTAATACAACAAATTATAATATTTACATTTTCCACTTGACTATCTTGATGTTTTACAGCCTAAAAGTGAACTTACAACTTTTTTTATTTTTCTACCTGCTCCATTGTTTGCCTAATGCCTCTTTGGTGTATTGAAAGCTTAACATAATGTAGATGTTTTCATTTTACAATATGCACAACAAATGTCATAGTGAATTTTTGAGTTAATGAAGCAAAGTTTCTTAAATTTAGGAGCACTGTCTAAATAAGGCAAGGTTTCGGTAAGGCAGCATTTCCATAACTCTAATATTCCACATCAGGTACTCAAGACCTTCAATATTTATATATCAAGGAATTTGCCCATCGTGCTGAATAACTTTTGGTAAGGCAGTATTTCCATAACTGTAATAGTTTAGCTAATCTCTTAGTGTTCCATATCAGGTACTCCAGTCCTTCAATATTTATATATTAATATTAGTTAGATCGATAGAAATTGCCATGATACCTTTTGAATGCAAAAAAAAACCGCAACGAATTGGGCCAAGTTCTTTAGAACTCCTCAAATTCCGACATATCAGGCTACTGCAGTGCCCCCTGGTGGTCTACCGCCGTAAAACATACTGTGAGAACCTAAGGTGAGAACCTTCTATGAAATGACACCTTTTGCGCATGCGCAAAAAATGCGTATTTACATACATACATACACCCGATAAACATTACCTTCCTTAAAATTGTAACAAAATTAATATTCAGCTGATCTGTATGTATTCTGTAAATCATAAGTATTATTGCAGAAATGTAATTTTAAGTTTCGATCCCATCGTAATCTACCTACCTTATCTAGGTACCCAGTATACTATTGTAACGTAACTGACGCTAAGTTTGAACGATAATACCAAAGCTAAACCATAACCAAAAACATTACCATATAAGCACACTTCGTATCGCGCAAATCATTTGAAAGGAAATTAACCTAGTTTTTTTTAATACTCGTGGCTAGCTCTAAACATTTTGGGTTTGGTTTTACTTTGGTAGCGTCAACGATATAATCGTTCACAAAAAACAGCGCGATACCATTTTTTATTTCAGCTAAACTGAAGCTAAACCAAAACCAAAAACGTTCTGTTCAAAGGATAAAACCGTTGTAAAATAGCGCAATTGGTCCCCTGGGCACGGCGCGGCGAACGTTTCAGTGGATACGGAATGTGTACTAATTGTATATGAGTCATTCCATTTCAACAGTTGCATAATCCTTCTAATTATATTTGCCAGTAACCAACTTCTTTACCTACATATTGTTTTTTTAAAGAGTACATCGTCAATGGGCAACTTAGTAAATTTTTACATTAAAATGCTACTGTGTGAGACATGGTAATTCTAAGAATCAAATAACAAGGTCTGTTACGTAACTTAAATAAATAAAGGAGCGAATGTTCCAATAAAAAAAAGAGTGTGTATTAAGCATAGATTAATGAGGTATGACTGAATAGGTACCTACGTGACAAATACTAGCGCGTTGCATACTCCGTAAAAATTTTGCATTCGATCCCTAAATTTGGTACCATGTAGGTGCCTTAGAGGGAAGGATAAGGGGATAAACGTCTAATGGATAGACGTATCGAGTTACCATAATTTACTTCTAGTTGCCGCCTCTGTGGCTCAATGTAAACAAACACCCTATGTGGTTTACGTATCGCTGGTCGGGGGTTTGATCCCCAGTGTGGTAAATGTTAGTACTCGCTTTGGCTGGTAGTAGGGCAGTCTAAAGTGTCCCCCTGGCTAACCATCGTCCTATCTAAGTCTGCCGCCAAACAGCAATGTTAATAGCATTTATTGTGTTCCGGTTGTCAGAGATAAGATAGCCAGTCCCCCAAACAAGATGGGGTTTCCGGGCCAGTACGCTTCCACATTGGGCCTCACCTTCACTTATCATCAGGTGTGATTAAGATCAAATGCTAATCCGTCGTGCATAAAAAAAATCTTCTACCAAAGGGTAAAGTAACACAAACGGAGCCTATTATTATCTAAACAGAGTAATTCTTAAATAATTTTAATAAAAAAACAGATTAACTATAAGCAAGTTAGTATTATCAAAGTAACAATATCAAAAGCTAGAATCACAAATTACGTAAAGCGGATTTTGTGCTAGAACTTAGTTTGAGATGTGAACCTGGCGTACTCTTTTAGTCTCAGCGCATTAATATTGATAAATCCGGTGCTATCTTCTGGTGAGAAGCCACCTGCAATGTCCATTGACACCAGATCCTTATTGTACAGACTAGATGAACTCTTTCTTGCCAAAATCAAAACTGTAAAATAAGATTTAAATACATAAGTAAAAGATAATCATGACGACCGATCGCATACAGTGGGTAATTAAATACGTAATTTTTGTGGTGTAACTTCCTATAATCTTGGAGTTCCTGATTTTTGTAAAAGGATCGAGTACCCATCAGTAATAGAATAAAAACGTTTTCTAACTATTCTGTAGCTTGCTTTAGGTACAGTATAGGTCTTTAATTATAAAACCTACATTATTCAATTACAGTTACCACTGTGAACTTCATTGCGTTGTAGAAGATGTTAAAATCTCCTAAAACAATTTTCTGAGTATATTTTTAGCTATCGATTTTTTTAAAATCTTTATTTATATAAAGAGGGTTTCAGCCATAACAGAATATGCCACCCTCATAGGTTACCTAGGCTTAGGACATCTTATGTTCTTCTTATACCTAGCTTAACAATTTTATATAAGGTTCTGGCTTCGCTTGGATTAGGGATTAGGATTTTATTACATCTGTACTATATTTAAAGCAAGCTTGTTAGAAAACATTTTTATTCTATCACTGACAGACAGGTACCTACTCTATCCCCGTGCAAAAAATCACAGCCTTTGGCTTTAAGATTATAGGAAGTTAAAAGTGTATCTTTACTGCCTACTGGATACCCGTTGTGCATAAAAAAAAACAATCTACAAAAGGTACATAAAGTAAATTGGACCCAATTTATAGCGTCTCTGGAAATTGTAAAGGTTAATGATTGATTCTAAAGTTTTTTTTTATTTATGGATGGAATGACTGCCAAAAAGTGATCAACAATTATCTTAGTAAGGGAAGGGATGTTATTTTAATAAATAGCTATTTGTAAGACTGTGATAGTAGGTATGGTTTTTTATTTCATCCACTGCCGAGTCGATGCTGACTTACGTACCTATGAAATGTCATCTGGAGTAATTCATCGATTATCCATGATATTCAATAGGTAATCGATGTTGTACGCCATCTATTTATATTTTATTGCCAACATTCAACCACAACACACTTCAAATTATAGCCCGAGTAATTACTAGTAAGTAATTGGTTCCTCATACTGGCGCTGACATTTTTAGACTTATGTATGTGTCAAGTAGCTTATGTATGGTTAGGTCTTTGGTAGGTGGTGCACTTCTGTACGACGAGACGACGTTTGCAAAGCTTATAAGGCCTATACCTACGTAGGACTCTGTGGTATTACAAAAGGCGTAAAAATCTTCGAGGCTAATGGATCAAAAAGCTACATACGTCTAAATACAAAATCGATATTAACCATTTCCCTTGAATATTTGGACAGTCACTAATCCGGTTACAGTCTCCTGGGACATTTCCAAGCAACTTCGTGTAAAGGAAGCCTCCGGAGAGTACCAGAATCCGTTGTAAACAAAATCAGCCATTTTGTCTTGTAAATATTTCTTCACCCTAAAAAAGGAGAGATAAAAATTAAGTCATTCAAAAAGAACAGTTGTTTACTGACTAAATTACTCCTGATATGTAAGTAGGTAGTTACTAACCTCAGAACTTCTCGATCCAAAGAGTATGCCTCTAGATCCAGGTGTGCTATGTGGAGTATGGTACCAGCTGGTGTTTCGTATAGACCTCTCGACTAAAAAGAATTTTATTTATTATTTTGAATAATTGTGAACCTGGGAGCTTATTATAATATCTTCACAGGTATCGCGATAACTAAATTTAGCTTATATGTACGCTTAGCAACACAATTAAGGTAGCAGGGCTTTATTTATAAATATTGTATGAGAAAGTCTAAAGGGAATTTGTTATTCAAGTTTAACTGAAATATAACAAAATTTAACACCAAAACCCTCCAAACCATATAATAATAATTAAGCCTGCTACCTTAATTGTGTCACCGACTGTAAATACCTGTACGAATCTAGGTATAGTTCATGTTCAGTTGTCCACGCGGACTAAGTCGCGGGCAACAGCTAGTAAACAACTAGTCATCACAGAATAACTAATTACTAACGAGGGTATATTAGTTATGGGTAGTGGAAAATTTTCGTTTATAAAATAACCATTTCATTGCATTAGGCTATCTGAAGCAATATAAATCTCGGATGATTGCACATCATGATCATTGTTGTCACATTATTTTTCGGGCAAATCGGGATTTTTAAAGCATTTGAGTAAAACAACGGGATTCTTTCGTCGAAAGCGGAACATAATATATATTTTTCTGAAGATTTAACTTTCCTTTTTACCACCGTCGAGTACCTAATCCCTGAAGCCCGAGCCTGTCCTGCGCGTGAAATTTAATTTTGGGCTAAACATAGGGACGTCTGTCTACGGCTATCGAGTTTCGGCTCGAATCGAATACTATCAACTATTTATAAAAACTATTTAGAATACGGGCCATAAGAATTTAAGTAACGAAAAATATTACCTTAAGACCAAGAAAACGATTTTCAACTATATCGATACGTCCAACGCCATGTTGTCCGCCTAACTTATTGAGTGTGTCAACTAATGCTACAGGATCAGTTACAAGAAGAGATTTCTCATGTCCGCTTGGGATTCGCACGGAGGTAGGTACGCCTGAAAAACAAAAATAAAACCTAGGCAACTCATAAACCAAACCATCTAATAAATCTTTCTTGCCCTGGGTGGGAATAAAGGTCTATTCAGATATAAGAGTGACATGTCGGCTCGGTAGCGATACCGAGTCGGTACGCGATATCGCTGTCACCCTCGGTAGGCGATATCGCCTGACAGCGCGGCGCGGGGTGGAGCGGTGCCCAGCGAACGTTCTTTTTTGTAGACATTGTATATATTGTAAAACCAAACTACATCTCGCCTTAAACGTGGGTATAATGTGTAAAATTCTTACGTGTTCTAGATTTATGTCGTGAATCCAAATTAGATTATTGGTGAGTCAAGTAAAGCTAATAACAATAATGTTTCCTCTTCATCGCTATCCATTATTAAAATAAAAATTATAAATTCCAGCGGTCACGCACGAAGTGCACTCGTATTTTTTAAAGGATTTCGGGTATCGATGTGGTATCGCTACCGAGCACGACAGCGACATCGCTTATGTAGGTATTAATAGGCTTAACTACTTTGGAATTCTTCTAATCTCACCTATATACACTTAGAAGTATGGAGCACGAATGGTGGCTTATCAAACGGTCATGCTAGGCCATGCAGTGACTGATGGCTGACATAACAGAGGGATCGCAGGGATGCGAGGTATGCTGGCACGCCCAACGTCAAGATCACTTTAACTGATAACCGGTTGATCTAGTCGGTCACTTACTACTCTGCCTTTAAAACCAAATTTTGCTGGTTCCAATTCCGCTAGGGGTACCTTTAGTACTATTAATTATTCTATGCTAGGGGTAAATGTTGTGATGTATACGAACATTTATTCTGGAATCATGATTATATAAAAATAGGCATTTAATTATGTTTATTCGTTATCTAATACAGGCTTTGTCTAAATAGGTATTTTTATTAGCCCTCTTTGTAATTTTTTTTATATTAATTACGTATTACTATTTACATTAATATACCACCTTGGCGCTTTATTGACCGCGAGCCGTTATTTTAAAAACGTAATAATAACCACAGTAAGCAGTTTTGCAGTATTTATCTTTGATCTCTTCGAAACTAACGTTTGTGGTTCGATTCCCTATACGGGCAAATGTTTATCAATCTTTATAAAATTATAAATTTTGAAAATCCCCGAGAAACCAAAGCGGTGAAAGCTAAATAGCTTCGAAAAGGCTTAACCGATTTCCATCAAACATGGCTAAGAATATATTCGTTCGAAATATTAACATATTTATTTTATCCATCACTCATCAGTCACATCATTAAATATAAATAAAAAGAATGATTCAAAAAGACACCAAACAGACCTTTGACAAAAGTAATGTCTATCGTGCTGGGATAGTCTTCAGTTTGCTGCAGATCTCTAGTCATTTTGTATATTCCGTTAGGAGGAATTGCAGCTGGGTCTTCTAACACTCCGGATTCGTAACTGAAGGTACAAACAAAATAAAGAGTTCTAAAGGATCTAGCTAAATATTTTCGATAAAAAGTCAAGGGTTTGTTCGTGTGTCTACATACCTAATATGCATTATATTCTCATCAGTAGACCAGGGTGCCTTAGGAGTTGCCGAGACAGGGATATTCTCCTTCTTTGCGTACTCGATAAGGTTGGCCCTGCCATGAAATTCATTAAAGAACTCAGGTAGACGCCATGGCGCTATAACCTAAAAATTTATACCTTCATAATAATTAATATTTACATCTATTTAAAAAAATAACAGGTGACTCAATAGATCTAAGTAGGTAGTATTTGTTAACAGTACCTAAAGGTTTAACTAACAATAAATACCCTATAAACGCTGAACGTGGTTAATGTCATATAGAATCTCTCAACTTTAGGACAGCCTAAGAAAGGTTTCGCCGTCAGAGCATAATAAAAGTCTTCTAAGTATATTAATAAAATGGTAGAAAAAAATATTGAACTATACAATAACACAAGATGACTAACTTGTGCCTCGTAAATAATAAAGTTAGATTATAAGCAATGCACCACATAAAAGCTGTTACAATAAATATTGGAAACGGCTTAACCGACTTTCAACAAACTTTTCCCTAATTTTTCCCCTCGTTTAATCTTTAATAATAAAAAACACTCAAATCGCACACGCATTACCGAGATACAGACAAAACTGGACACTTACACAACGGCGTCAAACTCATAACAACCGTTGTCTTTTGAAGGTTAAAAATGAAGTTAAGACGAAGGAAACACATTTCTTATATTTCGTTCGCAATTCAGAAAAAAATACAAGATTAGCGTAGAGCTAATCATTCTTTAAACTTGATAATAAAAACTGAACGACTTACAGCCGCCGAACTTACACAAACCGCCGCGTTTTCGAGCTAAAGTAAAATGATATAGGTATATTTCAGACATTAGTTTTCGTCGTTCTTATATTATATGCCTTTAATATGCATACACTTACTTTTCCCTCTGGCCATAAAGAATACACGCTCAATTCGAATCGTACTTGGTCGTTTCCCTTTCCCGTGGCACCATGAGAAATGTACCTATTCATAATCAAACAATTAGCATAATTAAAAGATATAAGATTACATTAATAAATAAAAAAACAAAAAACGGCCGATTCGAGAACCTCCTCCTTATTGAAGTCTGTTAACAATAAATAGGAAAGCTCAATACACAAAGTCGGTATTAGCAATGTACTAAAGTTGATCCTACAATATGGTACCTACATCGAAAGTTTGTATGTACGTAGGTACTATCGGTACCAACTGCATGTGTATGAAGATTTAAAACATTTTCCGTTTTAAATTCAAAGGCATTCTTAAAAATGGGTCTGGTTACGCACTTAGGAACCTAATTGTACAAACTCCTTACCACCGCTCGCTTGCCTCACAGTACAACCATAGCTGGGGCATTAACTCGTTAATTACCTACCGAATAACATTTCGACTAACGGATTAATTTTTAAGTTAACTTTAAAAAATGTCAACGGACTAGTTACCTTCCGTAAAATTTCCCCAAGTCCATTATAATCCATATAATATACATACATAAAATCACGCCTGTTTCCCGTAGGGGTAGGCAGAGACCACAGACTTACATTTGCTACGATCCTGACACACTCCTTTTGCTTCATTCACTCTCATAAGGTTGTTCATACGTGCTCGTCGGTTTAGGGTATTCTTGACTGGGCTTTCTTTAAGACGTCCCCGATTTGATCATGGTACGTTAGCCGTGGTATTTCCCTACCATCCACATTCGCATCGTATATCTCTCTCCGTTAATCCAGTAGTACCTACTAATTACCAAAAAGATACTGCACGCACTAAATTACACACTCCAATTATACACGTCTTTTAATTCCTAACCTGTCAACTTCCAAAATCCAAACCAACAAATTTTAATAAGTATATCACTAACGCAACGATATTAAATATGGTATTTTTATCATGTATCAACAGATTAACATGAACTTGCGTTAAATATTTCGAATGTAACGCTTTAACGTTTAAAGTAGTTAACTACATACTTATTTCATTAAATAGTGCCCAGCTATGATTGCAACACAATTGTATTAATAAACAGAAAGCACAGATCACCTTTATATGGTTTTGATATAGGTAGGTATAGGTCGACTAAGACTCATCCACAGGTCAGTCGTATCAAGCAAGCGGTGCTAAGCTGAAGTGTAGAAAAGACCACGGTAAAGGGATAAATTAAATATTGAGTGACAAAGATCTAACAATTCGTAAGTAGGTACGTACTTGGCACCAAGTTTTTTAGCAGCGTTGACAATGCCGACAGATATACAGGGTCGTGCCAAAGATGTTCCTAGATAGTACCGGCTCTCGTATACCAAGCCCATCTGAATGGCCGGTAACATGTAGTTTGTGACGAACTCTTTGCGAAGATCTTCAACTATTACCTGCATAATTTTGTAAATTAATTAGTTTAATTCTTTATTTTCAGTAATTTCATTAGGTACTTACTTCTTTGGCTCCAATCAACTTGGCTTTTTGTTTAGCTTTATCAAAATCCTCATTTTGGCCAATATCGGCCATATAGCATACTACATCATAGTTTTTCTGAATCAACCTGTTAAAGATTTATCCATATAAAAAAAAACACAAACGGCCGAATTGAGAATAAAGTTGGTTAAAAATATCAAATCATATGAAAACATTTAGAATTTTAAATTCCTGCAGAATTTAAAATTCGAATGTTTCAGGTTACTAAAACTCAATTATTCAATAAATAATAATAAAATACCATTTCAAAATGCAACTAGTGTCCAAACCTCCTGAATACGCAAGAATTACGAGATCTTTCGCCATTTCGTTTAACCACTTATTAAGAAGGAAACGTACTGAATATATTCTGAACAGGTTAGGTACTGAACGAGCTCAATATTGAAGATAACCCTCAGGATGCAGATAACCCTCAGGTCGTTTATGAAATAAATAACATAAAGTTGTAAATAAAAATGCGTGGTGACGATTAAATAATTTAATATTTTAACAGTCGAATACTGATAGTATTATTACAATATGCATACTTTCTACATAATTGCACAATATGGTTATCTATTTAAAACAGTAACTTTTTAACACCAGTAATATTTTTCCCATAAATGTACCTAACTGTATTAGAAAATTTATTGTAATGTGCATGTGTATAATGATGATGAAAATAGACAACGATTTCACCGATGTTTGTAAGAAAACTGTTTTCTGAAACAGTGGTGTGTTTATTCGTCTCAATTGTAGGCTGAGACTTATTCGACCACCTAACGACCTAAGTTCCCGTAAGATGGAAATATAAAAGATTTCTAATTCCGTTGTAAGCAGTTTGATCACTAATAAAAATCCCTTTCTATGAGTATCGTAAAGACCACAGGTAGTTGCAACGTCGGCCCATGAGAGAGGGATATTCACGGATCTATTATTTGATAGATCAGATCAGATTTGATAGAACAGGTCTATGGGGATTTTGCAACAAACAGGAGCCAGGTCCCAGAATAGAGCACAGTTTGTTTGGTCAAGTTACGTGTTAGTGTACTTTTCTACAGAATAAACATCACCGTTCGCCGTTAGTGAATTGTTGACAAGTGATTGTGTTATCTAATAGTAATAAGTTACTTCTACATAGTAAATCTAAATTTTGTTCATGTCCAATGCATTTTCCAGTTTTAGGCATCGAAATGCAAGACAAATGATTATCTGAGAGTATAGATAAATACTAAATGACAAAATGTAACATTTATATTGGAATGTGAAGAAAAATTTATGAAAGATGACTTATAGGCAAAATACACAACGCCAGTGGCAAATGAATTATGAAAACGTGGTATACTTTGTGTTAATAATTGCCATATTCAAAGGAAGATTTAGGGCGTATCAGTTTTATTTTTAATGATTGTTCGGTCGATAATTACCTGCATTCGCAGCCAAGTTATGATTTCTGTTAATGTAAAACTGTCTTTTCCACCTGCTTGATGTCGTACCAGCGATTGTATTTCTGATCATAAAATAATGAAGTTAGAATTGAGTTGTATTTCTATAAAATGCAGTACTTGAAACGACTTAATTGATTTTAGACGTAGGCCTATTTCAATTTCTTAGTAAAGCATTTAGTATCATCGTACGTTTTCATAAGACATTTTATATAGTTGCTCTGAATATTTTGTTCAGTGGCTCTCTCTGGTTCACATTGCGTGCCACTAGCTAGTAAAAAATCTATAGACATGCTTCTTATTAAATATAAATGTTAATAGCTCCTATTTGCTTCTGAGCTACCATGAATATTTGTCTTTTTACTTAATATAAGCAACAATTATTTAAAAGGCTAAGTATGAAGAAGAAAAACACTAGCGACATGTAAACCGTTTAACAATTTTAACTTTGAATTCTGCTAACATTGAATACTAGCGCACGCCCTCGGTAACAACTCGGTAACTCGGCCGATGGAATTATACATCAATCAAACTCTATGTTAGTGGATTGCCACGCATGTTTTATAAGTATACGTTTCAATCTAATTTCTATATAGATTGCCATCTACCCATTGTTTCTAATTTGAAGATGCAAGATACTTAGGGCGCGCGCATTCAATATCATATATTTATTCAAGGTCGTAAAATTTTAATACGTTTAATAGTTACAAACGCTGGGTAAGATCTAGCATTTGGCATTAAAATATGAAGGAAAAAGCTTAAGTTACAACTATAGTAACACACAGATAAAGGCATTAATTAAATCTAACATTATCCTTATAATGTTGTTAACCCCAGAAGGTTAAATTGTTAATTTTAACTCATAACTTGTTTTGCAATATTGTTATATCGAAATGATAAAATAGATAATATCACACCGAAAAAAAAAACAATACAATTATAATACTTAATGAACTAAATATACGTTATAGTGATAAATTTCCTGATAAACAACAACAATAGTAATATATCTATTTTAAAAGAATTTTCTATTTACATACATAATTCAAACAAAATTTTATAGTTGAAATAAAACATAATCTTAAATACGTTTAAAACATTTTATGTATTTAATCTCCACGAACGTATAAACATATTATTACTTCGGGATAACAAATTTTATGTGTATGTTTTTTCAACTGCAAACAACTAATAAGCTATATTATTATAGCGATTATATCACAATAAATGGTGGCATCACATTAATTCCCACAGTAAAGGAGAAACCCATGCCCATAGGGGACTAGTACAAGCTGTTGATGTGACCGCATTAGTTTACATACATGAAATCTACAAACGACTCGAATTGTACTATAATATAATCGAATAAAATAAGTACGGACACGATATTATTATTCATTTCAAGCATCAATTTGGTCGAATTCAATAGCGAAATTTGTGGTGTCGGCGGCGGTGCCTTTCGGGTATTGCTTTCTGTACTTTATAAAAGAAAAGCCGTCGTTTTTGTATTTTTTTTTAAATCCGTTAAGAACATAGTTTAACTTGTCCTGGGTCGTTGACAAAGTTTAGATTGTGAGAGAAGCCAAATCAGAGAAGAAGTTCTCTGGTGTCAAAATGTGTGAGGACCCAATTATTACTTCCCAATTTTTGACCGCTGCAGTGACTTCGTACGCGCAGCGGATTTCGGAGAAACACGCTCCTGAAAAAATCATTATTAATATTACAAATAGAATGGAAAGGTCCGAACTGCTCGTTTTACAATTGTAACCCCTTGTACTGGAGTGGTAAAAAATGCTGACTCGAGACTAAACTTGTCGAAAGACTTGCCTATGTTATAGTTTCTGCTTTATTATTATACCATATTAAACCATGTTAAAATATATGTGTATCTATGAAATACAATACCTCCTGTGTGTTTTTACTTTCATTTAATAAGTAAAGTACGAAAATAATAGGAAACGGTATAACTAAAGTAAAGCTATTGATTGACTTATGTAACAATATTACAGTCGACTCGAATCAGTAGTTCGAAGGTGTTGGTCTACGTCCCACTACTGGGGCTCTTACGAGAGGGTGTTGGCTATAATGCAACAGGCGGGTCCAGTGCGGATTTGGTGTCAGATTAATCAAGCCGCACGTATAGGCCACCGACTTGGCCTGACAGTTTTCAATTAAATATCAGACATACTAATGTCTATTGGCATATAAAACTCGAACACCTGAGGATCCTATGGTTGGATGATCATTCAGTCAGTGCACCCGTATGTAGTATGGGAATGCGTGTTTGAAGGCCAAAGTTTTTTTTACAGAACTTTAGGCTGTAAAGTTTTATAGTAATTTCAGTTTGATACCTCTAGCTGGTCTTGATAAAAAAGCTGTTGAAGGACAGATGGACAAAAAGTGATACAGAACCCAGCAACTGAGACCGAAGAGAAATGGTTTCTTCAAAAATAATAAGACTCTAAATAGGAATTCATTTCTTACCTCCAACGACGAACACCAACAAACGGGGTACATTCTTGATGGTTTGCTGCGCTTTGTCTTTATGCCAGTGGCCGTAACGGACGCTGCAATTAAATAGCATTAAATTAGGGTTTTACAGCCGCAAATACAGAAATTTCTCTTACAGCTGTCATTTATGTAGTCTGCAGATACAATATAATCTGTGGTTGGTATTGTATCAAACTCAAGATTTATTTCTATGATATGGGACAAATTCCTACAATAAATATGATTGACTGGAAACGCGAATTTGACCACAATCTCACCTGATGGAAAGTGACGATGTGGTCGAAGATGAAGCACGTGATACGAGTAAATGCCTATTCATCCTGCTCTTGAAGATCCCAAGGTTGTAGAATTCAGGAAAGACTGACGCCGGAAGGGAGTTCCATGCCTTATTTATTCCATTTATTTATATATTCCAACGTGTGTAGCTGTGTATTAAGTATGTTATTGTTATTTTTTTCTCTCCGTTTTTGTATAACTAATGTGTCGTCCAGTGTGTCAAATAAACGCTTTCTATTCTATTCTAACGTAAGATACAATTCATTTATTGAATATCACTTAAAATTTTTGGAAAGTGCCAGTCTATTATAGGCGTCATAGGGCTGTGCGTCAGTTATCTGATATCACTATGAAGTCTATTTTGGACATTTCTCCACGAGACATTGTCTTCGAGAAATTAAGCACCAGAGAAAATTTTAGGTGGCTGCTTGTATTTTTTTCATCATCATCAGCCCGTAAACATCCCACTGCAGGGATATAGGCTTTCCCTTGTATATGAGGCTTGAGTATGGGCCATAGTCCACCACGCTGGCCCTATGCGGTTGGCGACTTCACATGCCTTTGATTTTTTTATTTCAGGCATGCAGGTTGTATTTTTTTATTATATGAAAATATTTTGTATTGAAATGTTATATGCGGATTTTCTAATTTCGGATTTACCTGGTTGGTGCTTGGTATCCAGAGGTCTGCGCACGTCCAGCTAAGAACGGGAAGTGACGCTGGTCCAGCTTGTCCTCAATAGCGTCTTCGATGATATCCTACAGATTTGGATAATGTAACAATTAATTAGGTATTAAAGTACATATAACTATTAAAACAATTTTACGAGAAAATTAAAGTGTATAAATCATTGAATAAGTATAAATAGAAAGTGAAAAGAATTTGTGCTAGCTTTGATGGCGGAAGTGTTGGCAGCTCATTCCCACAAATGCGCCGTTCGGCGGTAGTTGGGTAAATTAAGATTTCTTTTTAAATACAACATAAATCACAAATATCGCTCTGACCTGCACTCGAAAGACTAAAAGCTAAATATAAATAACACAATTACGATTATTTTACAGAATTTCAAATTATTGACTAAAACGGCCTCTTTTTTATAATCGTGAATTCTGGAAAATAACCTATTCAAAGCTATTTGGGCAATACTTATAATTAGCTTTTAAGGCTTTTCGTATGCAGGTCGGAACGACTTTTTTTATTTATTCTGTATTGAATAAAGAAAGTCGATGTCTGATTTATTAGTACACAATGACGATGAATGAATGTCACATAAAAATGACGATACTTATCAAATCGAGTTTGATGACTTCAGTCGTTCTGTAATGTCGTTTCCGAACTTACTTTCAAGACTGGAGTCCAACGCGACATTTGGTAAGTCTGCTCAGTGATTCTCTCTTTTCTTGGTACTTGATATTGTTTCTTCCTGTTTCCCTGTACATAAAGAGTAAAGTATAAATCCAGGTCTATGGATACAAGATAAATCTAACCAATATTTATATAATTTAACTTTACTATAGCATAATTCGCCTGAAATTTCATAACATAGCACTCGTGATGTTGAGGCTGTGCGTAATCACTATTTTTTACATCTTCTGATTTTTCTTTATTTACACATAAAATTTTAATTTCAAAGAGGTAAATGGATTGCATACATTACATGTTCGTTACAAATAGCATATCATCAACACATCAGGATGGTTAGATAATTATTATTGTCTCCAGACTCCACTGCATAATTTTTAGTAAACTTGTATTGTATTACAATAATATATAAGAACACTCTAATGTATAAGTAGAGAAAATAAATTATTTTTGTATTGTTTAGGTAACTTTGACCATGTAGGTTGGATTGTGCACCGGCACGGTTTCTGTCGCGAGCTAAACTCACATCGACAACGACGTTGAGGCCGAGGTTGGCCAGGTTCAGCAGCGTCTGCTTGTCAGCAGGGTCGAGCTGTGCATGCGTCACCAGCTTGTTGAGGTTTTCTTCGGAAATGCCGTTCTTTGACATTATGTACAAGGCGATGATGCGCATTTTGTTGTAGTTGGTCACATTCTGGAAAGAACCAAGGATTTTATTTTTAATCCCAGACGCAAAAAGCGGTGTTATAAGTTTGTATGTATGGCTGTGTGTGGCTTTGTCATGTTTGATGGAAATCGGTTTAGCCGTTTCGAAGATATTTAACTTTATAACCGACCAAAAAAGGTGGAGTTATCTATACTATAGTATGTTCATCTCTATGTAATTCTTTTTTAAGTATGTTCGCCCATATTTTTGTCAATTTGTTAATTGATTTTGATGATTGTTTTTTTGTTTGATAGAATTTATTTCCTAGGTAAACCATATAAAAGGTAATATCTGATGATGCACAGTAAAACCTTACGTAGTCGGTTATTTTACCCAATTTTTGGCTATTCAATAATAACAAGGTTGGTTTATATCCGGATCACGTTTTTATTTCAAGAGACTATAGCGTCGGGATTTTTTTTTTTAAATACGCTGGTATTTTTTAAGGTTCAGCTTATTCATAGAACAAATACACACAATTTACTAAGAAAAAGCATCATTATATCAGCCGAAAGACGTCCACTGTTGGACAAAGGCCTCCCTCAAAGATCTCCACAACGATCGGAAAAAGCAAATGCATAAAATAAGTTAATTGGTAAGTAGAAATTACGGAAAAGTCTTCTCCCGATGTTTGTACTCGGCATGCATTTAACTTCTTTAACCCATGTTAACGATCATTGTGGAGATCTTTGGGGGAGGCCTTTGTCAACAATAGACGTCTCTCGGCTGATGTGATGTGCCTATAATACCTCATTCAATCATGGGCAACAAAGTCTCTGTGAAATGGTACGACATCTGTTATTTCATTCATACTTTATGTGAGCAAGAACGACGCAGAGCTTCTTTTTTGTGTGTAGAGACACATAGACCCGTCATTCCAATTTTTTTTATGTGGCCGAGGATGAAGCACGCAATCTCAGTAGATGCTTAATTGAACTTAACCATTAAATTTAAGTAGACAATTCAATACCTGATCCAAAAGTACTGGCACAATGCTCCTCATATGATCTTTGATCTTCTCTCCCTCAGCATCGGTACCCATAGCAAGGTCCTAGAAATTATAAATTTCAATTAAGAAACCCGGTGTATTCGCGATAAGGTTACATACAGATATAACGGTTCAGCCTACCAAGGGGGCACATAAACTATGCGGCACAGCGAAAAAGGCTTAACCCCCAATATTTTTGAAAGACCTATTCAACGATACTGTAGGGTGTGGGGTATTGGAGTGAAAAAAAAAATAACTGCTGTGATATATGGACAAACTGACATAGCTAAACTGTAAGTTTATTTATTTATATATTAATAAAAGAAATCTCACAGCATGACATTTGCTTTTTGTCTAATCGCCTTTTGCCTTTGGACAAAATGGTGCCTTATAGAGGATTTTCAGGATTTGTAAGTTGGACCGAACAAAAAGTAATTTCATTTTTTTACTCAGAAAATACACAGACAAAGGATATAATTGGATAAAAGAAACTATGTGCATGCCTCCGCCTCCGTGGCTCAATGTAAATAACACAGGGTTTACGAATCAGAGGTCACGGGATCGATCCCCAGCGGGGTACATGCTTGGTAATTGGATTGGTTGGTGGTAGGGCATTTTAAATATCCGCCAGCTGCCACCATCTTATCAAAAGTTTGCCATCAAACAGCAATGTTAATAGCATTATTGTGTTTCAGTTGTCAGAGATAAGATAGCCAGTCCCCCAAATAAGATGGGGTTTCCGGGGCAGTACACTTCCACCTTCGGCCTCATTTTCAATTAACATCAGATGTGAGGTCAAGCGCTAACCCGCTGTGCATAAAGAAAATGCATATAGTTACTCCATCCCTTTTATCTCACCTGTTCGACTTTGCAGAGTTTGTCGACGTAGCCTTGGTAAGCCTTCATGCAGTCCTCAGCGAGACGCAAGTGCGTAGCGTACTTTGACAACTCCTTCTGGTACTGCGGCATTTTCTTGATCATCTGGGACAGGTCGCGCATGGATTGCTTGTCACCTTGAATGAAAAAAAAACATGTCGAAATAATAAAAAATTGGAAATCAAGCAAGTTCACCATTTCCAATATGAACCGGACCACAGTTTTTGGCGAGTAGATATTTATTAGTTGAGTCACGATATCATAAAGAAACTATGGATGGGAATGAGACAACAATACGAATGCGAGATGGGAACAGTTGGTAAATTCACACTGCGCGTGAGCGTTGTCATTTTGAGCTATATGCTTATAGCTATTATCTTTTAGTCTAACAGCAGCCTAAATTATGATAGCATTGTATAGTGTAACTAATTACATTTTTCACAATGGCAGTGATTATAACAGAATCAAACTCAAATCGTGATCTTTGAGCGTGTGGTAACCTTTATGACGATAGGACAATCGCGATATACGCCCTCCCCGGCCAGTATGTAATAAAAGAGCTAACCTCCTCCCATGCGTTTCGATTCCGTGAACTTCTTCAGATTCTTGGTGACCGAAGTGGAGACGACAGCGATATGCTGATGGCGCAGTTCCACCCACAGCTCATCATTCTCATCCAGGAGTACTTCCTTCATCTGACCTTGAGTCGCTTCGTATCTGAATAAAAGTAACATGAGATTTTTACATCGAAACTGATAGACGGTGTTCAATGAACGCATGTACGTAGTGTGGACAATCATGGGGATAGACAGGGCAGAGGGTAATAATTATGGAGCAAATACAAGAAAAGGTCGAATACAGTTTCAATATAGTACGCATAGAACCACCTCGTCTATTGCTGTGGGTGTCGTAGAAATATAATTTAAGGAATCGCAAGAATAATAGCCAGTCAGCAGCTTCATTGGTCTTCTCTCAAAATTCTACGATCTGTCCAGGGAAAATTTTCCCATGGAAACCGATACAAATCCATGGGAGAGGCTTCACGTCCAGCTGTGGATTTATCTTGGCTATTGTTGAGTGTGTGGGGTGTCGTAGTTGCTCTGGATAAGTGGTGTGAGGCGGTGCCCCGACATTTACAACGTACTGCAACTACTCTGCGGTAAATCGCGTGCAAATATGAATATGAAGCTATATTCTATGGGAACGTGAAGACCATAATTTAGCTAGTAAATAAAATAAATACGATTGTTTGTTGTACGAATTAAGGTAACTTTAGGGGATGTGGCCGTATTGTTTTGTAGTGAAACTCTGGAAGTTAAGAAGGTTTATGTTCAGCAGTAGATGTCCTGTGGAAATTAGGAAAAGCCTATTCTCAGGAATTATTTAAATGATTCTGAGGTTTTACTTTTCTCAAAGTGTGCGAATTTTTACCTGTATACATCATTCTCGATGGGTAACAAATCGTAGCCCATGGCCTGCAGTGTTAGTTCATGCAGTAAAGGCGAAACGCAATCGAAACCCCGATCCAACACCAAGAGTTGTGAACGAGCCTTCTCTGGTCCCTCACCCATTGTTGGTTCGTCAGCCTGTTAAATAATATTACTTCAAATAAAATGATTGTATAACGATAATAATTGTTTGTAAACACTTTATTGTACAAAAAGGCAATATATTATATACATACATGAAGTCACGCCTGTTTCCCGTAGGGGTAGACAGAGACCATAGACTTCCACTTGTTACAATCCTGACACACCTCTTTTGCTTTATTCACTCTCATAATTACAAAGTAGATTAATATAATATCTAACCTTGTAAGCATCGAGCTTCTGTTGAATTAGCTGCGCAAGTTCGACATTACGTTCCCAGTCACTGTTAAAAAAATTATCCATAAATTTTACAAGTACATGTTACAAACTTAGCCCTTCAGTGTGCAATGATGTAAAATTAAAAAATTAAAAGCTGGACTTGCAAATGGGTGATCGCAATTTCTGCTAATAACTTAAAATTTTGATGTACATTTGAAATTGCAGTAAATTGGAGATAAAAAATTAATCGTCATGTATGCCTCTTGTGTATGAGCTCAGACATATCCTTGAAAAAAAAAAGGTAGCTTACATATAGCTAAGTAAAATAATACGTTTGATGTGATAATAACTACTAAATCCAAAGATTTCGCATTACTAAACTAAATCCAATGGTATTTATTATACAAACACATACCTGCGGTACCTCACAGAAGGGTACTCGCCGAGCGTCGCACAAAGGGTGGCGATCTGTTCTGCAATACGCTCCATGTTGGCGTTGCGTGTCTGCGCGAGCGCTGGGTTGTACATACATTGAAATGTCTCGGGCGAGTCCAACGAGAACACCTGTCAAAACAATTCAGTTGAGGTGAAGTTATTAACGAAAACTTATTACCAAATCTAACTATTATTTTTTAACATTAATTAGTTTCAATTTGAAATTCACCTGGCATTCATATGGCAAGAAAGCAATGTTGATCTCCTTCAATGTTTTAATTTTCCTCGCCGCTGAAGATTTGCATAACTCATTGAATAATTCCTCAGGACACACTAATTCATGGCAGCGTGCAAAATAATTGGAACGTATTACACTTATTGTGTTAACTTATAGCTTTTCGATATTATTTTCTTTAGACATACACAGTAAGGTTGTCCCTAAGGGTCATTAGATTATGAATAAACCCTGCTATCAGGGTTGCGTTTTCATAGCAAAGAACGAATCAGAGTTGTTGATTATCAGACCTTTAATTCACTCGACATTCCGATAATTTTCATTTCAACAATGAGCAAATTGTTAAAGACTTGTTTTTTATATTATTTCATTTCAATTGGTTCATGGTTTATTTTTATATTATTAAATAATGTCTAGTAAACAATTATGTAGGTTTAAATGAAACAAACTACTTTTATATTTCATTATAAGCCCTCACTGCTTATTGCTACGAATTCACAACGTTGATAACGAGGTATAGTTATGTATGAGTCATACATAACAGAACAAAACAATAATGGACAAACCTGTTGTTCATATGGAATGAAAGCAATGTTGATTTCCTTTAAAGTTTTGATATATTTGGCTAGTTTACTACGTGATAATTCATCAAACAGTACATCAGGGCAAGCTGTAAAATGAAAATAAAAATAAAACTGAAAATGCAACTGAAAGTAACAAGCATGACTAAAAATAAAACATGAGGAAAATCCCAAAGAATCCGTTATTTCTTTTACAGGTGAATGCTCTATTACTGTGCTTCGTTAACTTGCTAATTAGAACCAGTTGCAATAAAGTTCTGTTTATCACATTGCTGATAATGTGAGCAAAGTATAAATGCGTTGATTCTCTAGCTACTCATCAGTGACTGGGAGATAGAAGCACTTTCAATAGCATAGCAAGGGAGATGGACTCTTACAGCTATTAGGACGTTTACACATTAGCATTTGACGAATGATTAGTGCCACTTGCAGCCGTGTACACTAAAGTCGCGACTACTGCTAATAGATTTCCATATTTATGTACAGTTGAGCCGAAATACAGTACAGTCGGCGCCACAGTTATTCGTACAGGAGGCCGATCGCGCTAAGTTTTGAACGGTATTACCAAAGCTAAACCATAACCAAAAACGTTTTCGAATCGCGCTAATCATTTGAATTTTTTTTTTTTTTTTTTTTTTTTTTGTTGGCCTTATCCTGCGATCAGTCGGTGACTATGAGCAGATTTGTTCTTAGGGCTTTGTCGGGAGAGTGCATACCCCAATGGATATAGCTACTCGTATTTCCATTCATAGGTTGTCCAGGATTATTCGTCTTTTCAGGCGTCTTAGGCTATCTGGTATAGTCAACTGGACTGTTAGCTTGTTGGGATGGTCTGTCAGCCGGGTTTTGTATGATTTGGAGTAAGCTTTGATCTCCTCGCTCACTGTGTTAATTTCCAGGTAGTGGTGGATCTCCGTGTTCTTAATAAACCATGGTGCATTGGATATTTGTTTCAGGATATTATTTTGTACCCTCTGCACCATCATTATATTTGAATTGCAGGCGGAGCCCCACAGTTGGATACCATAGGTCCAAATGGGCTTCAGAACCGTTTTATAAATTAGCAACTTATTATCAAGTGATAGTTTAGAGTTCCTCCCAAGCAACCAATACATGCCCTTGTATTTCAGATTTATTTCTTCTCGTTTTGTCTGGATATGCTTCCTCCAGATCAGTTTACGATCCAAATGCATCCCAAGGTACTTAACCGATTCGTTGTGAGGCAGTTGATTGCCACCCAAGAAGACTGGTGAGCAATTCTCTCTTCTTAGGGTAAAAGTGACATGGACGGACTTTGACGCACTAGCTGCTATTCTCCACTTTGCGAGCCACCCGTCAATCTCATCTAGGCTGCTTTGCAAAACTTCTGATGCCATCTTAGGGCATGTGCTGGAGGAAAGAATCGCCGTATCATCGGCAAATGTAGCTACTGTTACTCCAGGATTCTGTGGTAAGTCTGATGTGAATATGGTGTAAAGTACGGGTCCAAGCACCGAACCCTGGGGAACCCCTGCTAATATACTGTAGAATGCCGATGTACAGTCACCCTCTTTAACCTGGAATATCCTCTCGGAGAGATATGATTTCAGCACCCTGAAGAATGTGTGAGGCAATAATAATTTCACTTTATAGAGGAGGCCCTTGTGCCATACTCTATCAAAGGCTTGTTGCACATCCAGGAACGCAGCCGAACAATATTCCTTGCGTTCCAATGATCCTCTAATGGAACTGCATACTCTGTGAACCTGTTCTATGGTTGCGTGCTCTCTCCGGAAGCCAAACTGATGGTCAGGTATAATACTATTTTCAGACAGAGCAGCCATCAATCTGTTTAGTAGGACCCTTTCAAACAGCTTCGACACTATCGGCAGTAGGCTTATTGGTCTATATGACGCTACTTCGTGAGCCGGTTTAGCGGGTTTATGTATCATGATGATCTGTGATACCTTCCATACTGCCGGGAAGCAGCCGACCCTCATGATGCCATTAAAAAGTATGGTTAGGTACATGATCGCTTTGCGTGGAAGTTGCAGCAGTACAGTTTTATCGATCAAGTCGAAGCCTGGTGCCTTTTTGTTGGCCATGTTCTTCACGTTTCTGACTACTTCCTGAGGCGTCACAGCCTTTAAGGGAAGATCAAGTTGAAAGTCTTGTTGGAGTACATTGTCTATATCCGTCTCATCACTGTTAGGGTTGGTTGGTTTGAATGGCCCTAGTTTTTTTAATACTCCTGGTTAGCTCTAAAGATTTTGGGTTTGGTTTCACGTTGGTAACGTCAATGATATAATCGTTCACAAAAAATAGCGCGATACCATTTTTTACATCAGCTAAACTAAAGCTAAACAAAAACCAAAACGGATTTGAACGGTAGAACCGTTGGCGCGATTTTGCATGATTAATGTCAGGAAGAACTATTTCGGACGATAACTTTATAGTTTTCGTCCGAAATTGAATTTTTGAATTTAGAATGTTATCATTGTAAATTTAAAGATTAAATTTTTTTTCAATCTTTTTTCATATGAGGCTTTTGTACACCCTGGGTGACTATGCCATCAGCTTCATTAGTACCTTCACCTTTTCAAACCTCACTCTCTTTTTGCAATGGACAACAAGACCCTGCAGTTATCAGCCTTCGTACTCACCGGACCTGACCTCAAATACATTTTTTTCGCAATATAGATAATTTTCGCAAAGGATTTTAGTTCCCGGGAAGAATTGCAAAATGCATTCATAGCCTTTGTGGAGTGACGATGCGATCGAAGATGAAGCATACTATCTTAGTAAGAATTTTATACTTTAACTCCTATTAAGCTTATTTTACATTATGCTATAACATTCAAAAGGGAGTGAAATGAAATATGCAGTCATGCTCTCCCTTATAAGCGCCAGACGATAGAAAACTATAGGAAAGAAACGTATATAGTAGATGTCGAGGTACGAGTTCATACGTGATTCAAGTCACTTGAATAGCTAAATAAGTTTACGCAAATCTCACCTTCGGTGAAGAATACATGGGCAGCCTTGTACATAATCCGATTGCCCACTGAAAAATCATTGATGAGAGCATGCACAGACTTCTCACATGGTGTAATAAGGTAAATGCCATCCATAGTACATAACGGTTCTCTTTTCTTGTGTATATCTTCAACCACTGAAAGAAAATATGAAATTATAGGTATCTACTTCTTAATTTAATCTCTTAGTTTAATTTATATGAAAGTTAGTCCAATCTATGGGGATTTGGAATGTTATGCTATCCTTGTATAGTTATGGCTTTATCATAACAGTTTGATGTGATTGTGAATATTAGTAATTATTATTGTTACATGGAACTGATGTAATAATTAATTAGTAACGACAAATGTCATATAATAATTATAAACCTGGTATTGGCTGTATTTATGAATAAGTTGTTACTCAGAAAGCTGTTGTTTTCTTGAATAAATAAATAAACAATGTTAGGGAAAAGAAGCAACAAGAAATTTCGTAACAACGCTTTACTGTCCACTTTACAACAGCTCGCCTTGAAATCCGGCAACACTAGACCTCCTGGAGACATGCAGTGGATCCTAGTGGACAGAGAGCTGTATTGTCTAACTCAATGGGAATGGACTCAAATGCCAACTATCAATTTTGACCAATGGCAGAGCTTCAAATAGCAAATTCTACGAACGGCGAAAACAACGTCCATGAATTCATTGCCCATTGAACTTAGACAATAAGGCCACTAAAGCGCTTATTACACTATCCTATTTGTAGGAAATCTAAGACGGAACCTTCTAATTAGGAAATCAGAAAGTAGGAAGCACTTATTAGGCCATCCTAAATGCAGAGATTAATTCGGTATAGTACATTTCTGGTTGAAGTAAGGATATTTGGATTAACAGAACCAAGCCTCCCAGCACTCTATGCCGAATTAGTCTCTTTGTTTAGGATGGAAGTAGTACAGTCGGGACCTTCCAATCCACTAAATCGAAATTCAATTACACCTTCCAATAGGAAGGAAGGAAGGAAATCTAATTAGGGAAATATCCCTAATTAGATTTCCTACAAATAGGATAGCAGTGTAATAAGCGCTTTACCCAAATGATCATCTCTGTGTTAACCCCAGAGTCCCTTTTAAGAAACTCAAGGGTTGCTCTAAGCAGTTTATAAGCACTCTGGCTGAGATCACCTTTTGTTACCTAAAATAAGGTTTGTGATAATGGTACTCGTGCAAGTACAATACGTATATATACCAGACTCTCAAACTAAAACATGTATGGTAACTAAAAATATTGATTAGCTATAGTTATCCTAAATAAATTCAAAAAACACTTACAAGTGATGCCTTCTGCAGATATATCATGCATTTTGCAGCAGGCAGAGACCATACGCATTGACAACTGATCCACTATAAGGATCCGCCATTCAATACGTTGGGACTCCTTCCCCTTAGGTCCGCGATAGCGGATCACCTCATTCATAATCTCTGTAAGAATAATAATTTTATTTATTGTACGGCTTTACACTAATTCATAAAACATACAACATGAGGTCAAAATATAATGTGAAATGGCTAAGTAAAAGGTTTTTGAACAAGCAGTAGCTTAAAAAATGTAAAATCTGACTATTTTAAGTGTACCTTGTGTACCTACAAAATAAGGCATTTTTGATTTTGATTTTGACAAGCAGGACATACAGTTTAATGTGCCCTCCGTGGCCTAGAACACTCATATACACTAGTGGTCACCCATCCAAAGACTATCAAAAAGAATAGAGAATGCTTTGCACCACAAGTGCTTCATTATATTCAGGGGTAATTATATATTCTGGTTACTAACAAACTCTTAGCAAATAGCAACGTTTTACCTGAAAATAAAACGTATATTAAACCTTACCTTATTCGAAACCTAATATTTTAAACTCTGCCTGGTGGCTTACAACATGAGGACCTAATGATTCAAAACTCGAATACCAAAATTCAAGCTGCCTGGTGGTGGTGGTGGTGGGGAGAATGTTATTTCCGGTGGAAGGGGTCAAGACGGATCGGAAGTACGTCACTTGCGCGGTTTAGAAACGAATGATGCTATTCTCATGTTTAATTAGGTTTCGAATACAGGTCAAGCGTTTAATAACAATAAATACATGAATGATTGGGCCCTCAAATATGTTAGCCTTTTGCTATGTGTAGAGCTAGTTCTAGAACAAATAATGGGTTGAGGGATTATGACGTGGGAAGCGAAGTAAGCTGAACTTTGGAGCGAATGACGTATACGCGAACCCCAACCCCCACCCCCAAACACCCTTGTTTCGGGTGGACAAGAAAATCAATAATTATACACTCAAGTGACATACGGATTTCTTTCCTCATTTATGAAATAAAATAGATAATATTATGAAATTTGAAGGTGCAGCAAAGTATGAAAGTTAATTAAATAGGTATACAAAGTTTAGGGATGACTTTGAATGTGATTTGTTTACATTTTCAATATTACATTGCTCAACAATACGACGGCGTAAAATAGGTTTGTAGGTTTTTGTTCAAGAGATATGCAATATTGTATCCGTATCTGAGAAACGTGGGCAAGTAGAATTGATGTTGTTCATTATTATTAGTCATCGTTGACAGAGAAATGGGTATTGGGGAACGACTATGTTGTGAACGTTCCCAGAACTTTGTTATACACGGATAGTGAATGTCTAATAAATATCGTGTTAAGATTTATCCTAAAATATAGTGCAATTTCATAAAATAGTGCTATCGTGCAAGGACAAACAATAAATTTTTAGACTTACTTTGCCCGACAAGTGCTTTAAGCGCCATTTTGAACCACAGACTGACTGACTATGAACGATAACTGTAATGAAAAGGCAAGCAACGAAACAAGAAAGATAGATTGATCTGTGTTGCCAGATCGTGAGTTAAAATCAAACTGGTCTTTGTAATGCGATACGATCCAGATTTATCTTTACCATATTACTGCACAATTGTCGTGTTTTTTCGCATCTTTAATTCACAGAGATAATTTGTTACTCTTGGTATATCCTTTGAAAACCATAAAAATAAATTATGATAGCTGCAGCTGAGCACCACAGTCGTGTAATACCTAGGAAGACTGTCGAAAGCATGCATAGTGCATGCCTGCCTGTATAGATTCAAAACACAGCCGAATTCCTATGAATTCAATTGCAGGAGCATTGTAACTTCTATAAGTTACAACGCTCCTGCAATAGACTTACAAAGGTGTGAACTGGTGTACAAAGTCGTGATTCATAGACGTCCATCCATTTTATCTCCAACTTTAAAGTCGTCTCAATCTTGAGAACGATTTATTAATAAGTTTGTTGGAAAAATATAAGTCCCACCCTTGTCTGTGGGATGTTTCAAGTGCAGACTATATGTAAAAACAAAAAGAATAGATGCATTATTTTACTTTCTCATTTTATTTCTGAATAATACAGAATCAAGCATAATTTTACACCGGATGAGTTTTTTTAACGTAAGGAAAAAAATAGGACATATTAGGTAAGTAAAATAGAACCTTTCAATAAGGTTCCAGTATCTTCTCTGTATAATCCAAATCTTCCTCTCGATAAATTTAAAGATACTATAAAACAGAAACTTATTAACAAAGCATATTATAAAATATCAGACTATTTAGATGATAATCATTCCTGGTCAAAATCAATATGATCTGGCGTTCTTCTAAAATTTGAGTTGGCAACACTGGCGCCCACTGCGTTGCGCGCGCATTAGCGAATGAATGATTGGTAAAATTTGGATTTTTTTTTGGAATTGGAAAGCGCGCGGCGGTCGATGCGTTCATGAGACCGATGAGACCGATACCACAGACAAATTATGCACAAGAGTTGAATATTGCTATCGCCCTATCAAGTCGAATACAGGGAAGGTTAGAGTGAACAAAATAGATTGGAGATAATGTTCTAAGTGATTTCTGAGTTATTCATTCATTTTTGCTTCGACGTTCTTCGCTCTGTCTCGCTCTTTTTAGTTTGGTTTGGTATTGCATTGGTATTTATTTTATTTCATTCAGTCTTTAGTGTACATCTAAGAGTTATGGAAGTGTTGATTATTTTGAAAAATCGTTAATACGTGCGGGTGTTATCAGTGAAAGAATTATGTGACTTTGTGAAATTAGTCAATAAATGATGATAGTTTTCGACTCATATTAATTTAGGTATCTACAAAATTTTATTACCTACTTATTTTGACAGAGTAGAATAGGTCCTATCTTTAGAACCTTAGAAATCCTGAAAACATTAAAGATCTTCGTTGATACAACTAAGTAGTCAATTAGCTATGTTTAATTTATTTTTTCATCTAAGTAATTATAGAATGTATTAGCGACATGTAACCGTATTCATTTAAAATTATATACATGGTTACTTACTGGATCTGTGAAGGTACCTACCTAATGTACCTATAAAGTTTTAAAATTTTGGAGATTGCATAGCAGCTATACCTTATACTGCAGTAGGTGCATGTATTTTACGAAATATATAAGTTCACTAGAACTGTGTACTTAGGTATTACTATACTCTTACAAAACGTTAAAATTTCAGGAGAATAATGGTTATAGGTATAACTAAATAATATATTTTTCTTTTTAGGGGACCTGTATGCGAATGAGTGTACAGATTTTATAGGTACCTACCTATTAACACACGGATAATTAATACTTGTGTTGTATTTTTCCAATGTTTTATGGATTTACTTAAGTATACCTATCTATTTAAACTATTGTCATTTCCAATGATGGTTGTCTTTGTTGATCGATAGTTGGTGAAAGTTGGTAATCGCAGACGGGCTGTAGTCGAGTGTACCTACAAAGCGGTCAATAATACCTATTTAGTGTATCTACTGTTGTGCAATATTAAGTGGCAATGTTTACAGTGTCGAAGGCAGAACATTGGGACATTTGTTATTGATTTGTGATTAGTGCAAGATGAGGATCGACGAATTGGTGGTAATCCCTTATCCCTGCCGGGCCGAGGGATGGCTTCATAGATGTGGTAAGTGAGTTCCCATACAAATGTCCACAATTATAAAATGAGCTATTAGGGCCGTTTCAAAGCGATCTTGAGATTGAATCTCATTCACAATTTTTTTTAGACAATACAGTATCTCAAGTTTTATCTCAATTGGAAACGTTTTATTAATACGAGCCATAATTACGTTACTTCAAAAATACTCAGGTGCAACTGCGATAGCTATTTTTATTTTAACATCAGCGAGTTATTCAGGGCATTTTACGTAAGTGTTACACGGGCGGGTCTCATGTAATGCAAGCAAAATTACATTTATACTTACCTGTCATAGTAGGTCGGTAACATTACCAGCTCCTTCGGATCTATAGGTACCTACAGTTTAATCAATACGAACTCCAGAGGATTCACGCTTGTCAATGAATGCATAGAACTTAGCCGACACCAATTTCCATATAAGTCTTGAGGCCGTGACACCAGATAATGTAGCTTTACTTTCTGTTAAAATATTAATTACTGCGCTTACTTTACAAACAATAATTTATTGCATGCACCGCCAATAATCGGTTGTTACCGACTACGTCCTATAATTATTTTATAATAAATATATATATCCTACATACCTACCTACTTCATGTCTCATCTAAATTACCTAAATTGAATAAGAAGTGGTTATGTGTAAGTCAGACAAAATAAGTCTACTTCGCATGAAATCCCTTTAATGAACAATTAAATGGTTATGTCCACGTCATTTCAATTAATTTTAGCCCGCAGGGGCGGAGTCTTAATAAAGTGTCTAAGACTCGAATTAATAAACCGTTCTCAAAATTGAGATAACCCTAAGTTGACGCTTGAGAATCTGTAAAAAACTGTGTTAAGACTGAGACACGATCTCAATCTCAAGATCAATGTCTTAATACGGTTCTTAATAACTATATGTTTTATGGGAGCGAAAGATTATTCAAACTTTTACAATTTGAAACCACAACATGTCTATAATTCACTATGTATGAGTAGGTAGGTACGTAGGTACCGATACCTTATAGGCAAACAAATGGTATCGACTTTTTTGTTGTACAATTTAATTTAAAATATTATTATTAATATAATTGCAGAGCAAATTGTTCAGTTTATTCCACATAATTATTGAACTCTCAATTTCATCGACTTATCGTCAACAGAGCCGCAGGTAGGTATCGCGCGTGCCCTACTTGTAGTGAAAATTAATACGACGCTGTGGATTTCTATCGAGTTTCGGTCCACCAGCTGAGGAGCTGATCGACTCGCTTTCTACTCCCATTCAAGGGATCTACGAGAGTCGTAGTACGAATAGGTACGTTTCGCCTCTACGAATTTTGTTGCTTTTCTTTATAAATTTATAGTGTGGTGGAATTAAGTCATTCCTTGGAATGGGTAGCTATTAGTGGCATTTTCATACAAGTGTCTACGTGCTTACAGTGTCTGTCCCGGTTGTAAAACCAAGTCGCTGGACTCAAATCCACCACTCCACACTGAGTCCGCGTGAGCGATTATGGCCCATACTTGCTGTTGATGTCATGTGAATGCATGTGATTTGCATATAGTAAAAAAATATTAACTAACATGAGTTCTCACAGCGGCCTCTCTAGTTCCACTTTAAGCAACTATAGGCTTATGTTGATACCAGATGGTTGATATACTACATAAATACATTTTTTTTTGTAAATAAATACTTATTATAAATGAAAACATCCATAACTCGGGTACACGTGTCCGTAGTCATCATACAAACATATGCCCCTTGCGGGATTCGAACCCGCGACCTTTTGGTCCACTACACCAAACAGGTCGCCCTGAAAACGAAATGTGTGACTAGAGTTACAAATAAACGATCTAACTACGTGCTCAATTGATTTAAATAATATTTTATTTGCCGAGGGAAGGCCTATATCCCTGCAGTGGGATGCTTACGGACTGAGATGATGATGATTTTGGGACCAGGGCCAGAAGATGATGATGTTGAATTTGTGCTTAGTCATAGATATGCATATGCATGTATAGTTCGCTTTATTCGAGACTAATTGAATGTTGTAATCAACTTTTTGTGCGTTTGCATACATTTCACTTTGTGGAACTAAGTAATAAATCGTTATACGGGCCAATGCATATCTAGCGATAGGTATGCGTAACCATGCGAATCATTTTTGTTTGGAAATGTTTATGTCGTTCTTTTTAATGTACAATTATTAGTTAAGGACTCACATCTTGAAATACGAAATAATCAATACCAATTAAATCAAGAAATCTGATAACAAATTACTAATGCAGCTGTTAACTCCTGTCTCTAGGTATATATAACCAATAAACCAATTTTATTAGCCTCTTTTATAACTAGTGTGCATACAAAACGTGTAGCTCTATTCTCGCTTTTAGCCATCAGTACCTAGACTTACTATTAAATATTCTTGACTGCCAAGAGTTCAATCCCTGGAACACTTCACTTAAACCCGAAATTAATATGCAAGTGATATAGGTACAGTAGGCATTAACTGGTGGTCAAATATTATCTTAGTATTTAAGATACAGTGTACGTTAAAGCCACAGATCACAGAAACTAAAGTCGTCACGTGATATAACCCATTTGTGTTTGTTTGAAGTCGGTCTGCTGTAGTACAGAGAAATTAATTATACTTCTATGCACTCAGGTTTATTTTTCTTATATGTTACGATATATTTGACAATCTTGGCATTTAATGTAATTTTTCCTTCAACTACGCTACATTTTCCTAATAAATTTTCAATGTGGTGATGAGAAACAGCAGTAAAATTGTATGAAAATCCATCACTGCTCAATTGTTCTTCTTTTTTTAATTTCATGTAGTTAACTAATGAAGCCAGTCCAAAAATTTATAGTTCTGACTCGTCTAAAGCTTTGCAGATTAGGATTAGTCATCCGGTTTACGCCAAATTCTAAGGCCTTGCGCGCATCACGATTTATTTTACACCCGACTGCGCCAAAAGGATTTTCCGATACGATTTTAAATTCGCGCTGTAGGTAATATAGATTTATATCACGTAGGCCTGGCGCGCACCATGATTTTATTTCTTACGGTGATTTTGTCGCAGAAATGAAACGTATTCTAGGTTTAATTATGTGAATGCCCGCATATACGAGATAAAAATACAAAACTTGGATGATTTTAAATTTGAATTTTAAAAGGCCTCCATTACTATGGCGGATTCCACTGAAAAGTTATCTTGAGTGAAAATTAATAGTGCTTCTAACGTTGTATTTGATAGAAAAGCAGATAATCGACCCTGCATATAAATAACTTTCTGCTAGCTACAATAATCTATTATTGTATTGATGCCGACTGCATGATACCTACATGTTATTTTTGGGGGTAAGTGAAGTGTGCCAGGAATTGAACTCTTAGCAAAGCAAGAATTTACAATTTTGTATGCAGACTAATAAGTTATTATGGTTATCTTTCTTGAAACTTTAATATCTTTATTGTACACACAATTATTACAGAAATATGCATTGAAATATGATCTACAGAACTTCGAAAAAGGTTTTTACCAAATTTGGCGGTCGAATGCAAGCGAAATAAACGGCAAATTATTAGCGATCGCTCATATAAATTTTTACGTGGTGCGACGGCTGACAGTGTTTTTAAGCCGCCCATGTAGGTCACCGACTGCTTTCCATTGAAAACAACCGGGACTGACTACTCCGAAGCATGGAAACACTCGTACATGGCACTAGTGTTCACCCATCCAAGGACTGACTGCGACAGGCATCGCTTAACTTCGCTAATCAAAACGAATATCGAAATGCGATTGCGTCACAAATGTTTCTCTCCAGTCAATTTACAAATTACAAATTACTATCTAACATCTTTAAAACTTACTAACAAGGTCAGAGTAGGAAAAGAATAGAATAGAATACATTTATTTGCAATTTAAATGCAAAATTGCAAAAAAAAGAATAACTTTCCCACGTCAAGTAGCTTAGAAGGGATGTAACGTTTGTTGTGAAGTCTGAAACAACATTCTAACCCCACCAAGTAACACCACAAAATTAAAACAAGTAGGTACCTACTTAGTAATAGTATTGCCACAATAATAATATAATAATAATAATAAATATTTCAGACACTTACACCAATCATCTAGTCCCAAACTAAGCAAAGCTTGTGCTATGGATACTAGATAACGGATAAACATACATAAATATTTATATAAACATCCAAGACTCGGGAGTAAATGTTCATATTCATCACACAAGCATTTACCCGTCGCGGGATTCGAACCCGCAACCGTTGGTTTCGCTGATAGGGTCACTATCCACTACACCACACACAATATGTAGTGCATAGGTATTAAGTTAGCCCCATATGGTGCTATGTTACGAAAATATTCTCTGTTATTGTTATTATCTTCAGTCGACTTATTTATTGATGACTAGCGTTCCGCCCGCCGTTTCGCCTGCGTGGAACAATTTTATTGCTGATATGTTAATTTGTTTATCCCGCGGGAACTACTAACTTTATCGGGTTAAAAATATCCTACTTTTTAATCCAGGGTATGTTCTACCTGTATACCAAATTTCATCCAAATCCGTTTCGACGTGATTGAGATACAAACAAACATAAAACTTTCGCATTTATAATATTAGTTTGACTAAAACCAGATAAAATTATCGAGAAATTTGATTGGATAGATTCCCCGTAGTGTGATTGAGGATATAGGCCCACAGTCACGTTTTGTTCAACGCTAACTGCATTCGTTTTGTTCTCTCCAAGAAGAAATCACAGAATTTGCATATTAAATACTTACACGTAAAACATCACGAGGCACCGGGTTAACAAGAGAGATCGCGATTTCTAGGAATATTTTGTTTGACGTTTTATAAGTGGACACATGGACAGTGTTTGAATAATTTGCTGTTTTTACTTCACACTTGACTATGTAGGTATGTTTGAAGAAAAATCGACATGTCGGCCTGTCCTCCTAGTCCTAGATCTACAAAAACAATGATTTTTATCAGAGCTGATGGTACTACTGCATAGTACACACGTAACGAGTATTTTCTGAAATGGCAAATTACTTTAAAATAAATACAGGGAGGCATTATTTGACGTGTGCTGCTGGGCATAGCCTGTATGCTAATTAATGTACATCTATTAGCATATAAATTAGATATAATGTATAGGTTATCCAGTATGGATTCGGCCCTACCGTTCATGGAAAGTATCCGTTAGACACTGGGAGTCGTTTGGTACGTGGTGCGCCTGTAAATGACATTGTGTAGAAAGTAAACTCTCGCGACACGATGGTAGCCGCTCGGCAAGTAAGAGGCCATTGTTTTCTTTAACAAAAATGAAATATTATATCTCGCCGATTCCTTTTTGAGATAAAAATAGCACTTACAAAAGCTGTCCTCTTTGTTATTCACATGCTAAATAGTTTAATAGCATTATTATTTCGATGGACTACGTTCTCATAGTTACTTAGCTCACAATAAAAAGCGTTTTGCTAATTACTTACTTCTATTTGATTAGAATTTAGAAAGTTTTGTTATTAATTATTATTGTGGGATTAAAAGTTTCAACCAAAACGTACTTGAAGTCCGCGATAAAGCTATTCCACGAGGGCGAAGCCGCGGGAAGAAAGCGAGTATACCTTTATAAGTCCCTTTCTTTAGTAACAAATTACCACTTTTAATTCTGGTAATTTCATTTTCAATACTGGTGGTCAGGCCTAAAGGGTTCAGTCTTAATCAACATGTCTTAAAATTATAAAAGCTCCACGATACAGCTAGTGTAGGTCATGTGAATCTTCATGGAAATGGACCAAGTTGAGGATACCTGTTACTAATAAATAGGTAGTAATTAAATAAAATATATTTCAAAATCATGTCATAGTAACACACACATTAACAGCCTTACATCCGCACTGCTGGGGTACAGTTTCCTCTCATTAGGGGAGAGTATGGGTGGCTCATAATCACACGGGCCGTGTCAGACAGACTAATGCCCACCTCAATGCCGGACCGAGGCTAGTTTTAGGAGGAAGCGAGAACTCTGGCGCCCCCGTCGCTTGCTCCTCCTAATATAGTAAGTGTGAAATTAGTGGTGCGTACAACGTGGAAGATCTTAACAACATCTAAGTCTATTGTCTATTGAAAACATCTATACTCGTTGGCACTGCTCACAGACCTGTAGGAAGAGATGATATAGAATTACGTAGGAATCGAGGTACGTTTAAATATCACAAAACCTCGACCCGCGCGCGACTCAGCGTATGAGATCATTTATTAAGTAGCCATACGCCTGCGTACACATAATAATATACCATGTGTTCATATAAAATATTAGAAATTGCCACCAGTGGTAATCCTTCCAAGGACACGGCTAATAGGAAACTCATACCACGGAAGAATGGCCATAAGGTCATGCATTGCTTGCTACAAAACCACTAAAAGCGGGAAGAGATTATAATTGCGTTACCTTTTGAAACCCATTGGGCCGCTTTAAAGTATCTTCCCACCAATAAATTTTTTGCCTTGGACTGAAAAATTATCCTTTCAGAGTTGCTGTAGTTCGTTATGCTGCAGTAAACATAAACTGTTCTCGTTGAACAGTTAGCGGTGGTTCCCCGCGGAATGAGGGCGAAATCGACATTGTGTCTTTTTAGACACAGGGTCGCCCAGCGTATATAATTCACGTAACATTTCTTGCCTTATAAACCCAGCTTTGCATGCGATAGGATATCTTGCGTACATGTAATAATTGTGGGCGGTAATAGTTACAGCGTTGTCAACCATAAATACCTATTATGTATGAGTCAGGAAAGTTATAAGGTGGTTCGAGAAAGTCGTTGGAAATTGTGAGCCACTTGCTTCAGGCTCGCGTCAACAGAATCACAGAGATATCATGATGTATGTGTAGATCGAAAACGATGACGTAGGCACTTCTTAGTAATATCTAACAGATGCCACGTCGTTCGCAATAAAAAAATGTTTTAAAGAAAAACCTCTGTGAGTAAAGAAAATTGTTCTATGGTGCGTCTATAGGTAAGGGTACATAAATAATAAATTCTATGAATTCTGTGGTATAGGTTTTAGGGGAAATCTTTGGTATAGTCAGCGTCCTATTTTTACCATTTAAATAATTTATCCTAAACCTATCTAGTGTGAGGCTAGGCAATTGGTGCCTATGTAAATTACTATAGAAAATAATTAATATGGTAGGATCTGTTTGCGTGAATGTGTCAAAAATTTTACTTTATTATAATTGCTTCGACATTCTTATTTTTTTTTGTTGTACTACGGGTTGGTACTTGACCTCAATCACACCTGATGTTAAGAGAAGATGAGGTCGAAGGTGGAAGCGTACTGATCCGGAAACCCCAACAAATTTCTTGTATGATAAGATAACCCAATAGTCACGAAATAATCCCACCAATATTACTAAAATTGCTTTTTTTTATGTATGATAACTATAAATAGAAAACCTGCTTTCAAATTGAAAAAACCGTATCCAAATCGGTCCACGCATTTAAGAGCTACGTTGCTACAGACATACTCACACATAACGGTCAAACTTACAACATCCATCTTTTGCAACGAGGGTTAAAAATCTATAAGTAATAAAATTAATTTTATTTAATTATCTCTATTAAAAGTAATTACCTATTCCAAATTCACTAACAAACAAAATATTCTTTATTGCACAACAATAAGAAACATAACACATAGATAACAAAAAAAATGGGGACGTATAATTTCGCGGCCTTATCACTAAAAGCGATCTCTTCCTTCAGCCTTTGAGTTAGAAAGCATTACGCACATGATAGGTGTGAATTCACTTGTGGAGGGGTCTGTAATCTCTACATCAAGCGCAGCAAAATACCTAGTTAGCTTGATTTATAACCAAGAGGGTTCTCAACTATCGCCCTGGGAGACGAATAATTACGTACGAATTCCCTGCAAGGGCCCCAGATTAGGCCGCGTTCATTACAATGTTCCCACTCTCTATTGCCGACACTTTAGTCCCACCCTTACTTGCCCTTCAGAATGAAGATGTAGGTCCCTCCCTACTCACTCACCCCAGCCAGAGAAACTTTTCAATCCAATCATTCGTTAGTTAGAAGTCTGTTTGTGACATTGTCTGTAGCGCCAAAGCGGCTGAACAGATTTCAAAATGGTTTATTATTTACGAAAACTGCCATCGTAGTATGACATCGGTGACGTAGGTGTGAGAGTGGGGTAGTTGTATATTTCATTCAAGCGAATGAGCAGGACAAATACTATCCGGCGCGATATAAATGTTCATCGCGCCTGTCATGCTTCTAGTGCAGGTGATGGCGAGATGGTTCTTAGCCCTGTTTTATGAAAATCAGTCCAGTCGTTTCAAAGATATTTAACTTTTGAATATATTTTTGGTGTATATAAGTAGTTTAGTTTGTTTTATTAGTAAATAATTTATCTAAAAAATATATTGGTTTATCACTTTTATCACAGTTCCTCTGTATATCTATTATTAATGATATACTTCCCAAAATTTTCAATTTATTTACTTGTCTTTGTCTTTTTTGTATGGTATAGTGGACTTCATAATTATTTATAAACAGGGCTTCCACCTTCGACTTCATCTTCACTTAACATCAGGTGTGATTGAGGTCAAGTACGAACCCGTTGTGCATAAAAAAAAAGGGCTGACTTATATGGTAAATGGTGGCGTGGTGCCTATTGAAGCTATATTGATATACTGTGGTTGACCAATAGCTCTCTAAAATCACCCTTTTGTCTTCAGTGCAGACAGTGTTTTTTTTTTTTTTTTTTTTTATATGAGAGAGCGGCAAACGAGCATGCGGGTCACCTGATGGAAAGCAATCACCGCCGCCCTTGGACACCCGCAACACCAAAAGGGTCACAGATGCGTTGCCGGGCTTTGAGGAAGGTGTAGGCTCGTTTCTTGAAGGTTCCAATGTCGTACTCGTTCGGGAATACCGCTGCCGGAAGTCCGTTCCACAGGGTGGTCGTACGTGGTAAGAAGTTTCTTGAGAAACGTACAGTGGTAGACTTCCACTCATCCAGGTGATGTGGATGGAAATTTAATTTTCTCCGAGAAGTGTATCGGTTAAATTGAGCAGCGGGTATTAGCTCGAACAGTTCTTCAGAACACTCCCCATGAAATATGCGATAGAGAATGCAGAGGGACGCGACGTCTCTTCGCAACGCCAGGGGATCCAGTCGGTCGGTGAGACTCTCTTGGCCGACAATTCGGACTGCGCGGCGTTGAACGCGGTCAAAAGGAAGAAGCTGGTACTGAGGTGCCCCAGCCCATAGGTGAGAACAATACTCCACGTGCGGCCGAACTTGCGCCTTATAAAGTTGGAGGCGGTGAGCCGGCGTGAAGTAACGAGCCGCTCTACTGAGGACACCTAACTTTTTGGAGGCCAACTTGGCCTTATCCTCCAGATGACCGCGGAATTGAACGCTACTGGAGATGTTCACTCCGAGAATCCCAATAGTCAGCTCAACGTCAAGGGGAGTGCTCTGAAATTGAAGAGACAGGGGAAATGGAATCTTCTTTGCGGTGAATGCGCAAACTTGTGTCTTAGTGTGTAGCCAACACAACCATTAATCATATAATATAGCTCTATATTATGATTAAAATATATAACCGACTGTATACATAACTTACCTAGTTAAATTTGTAAATTTTATTTACAATTATTTTTAAGTTGATTTTGTATGTACTGTTTAATTTTATTAGTTGTCTTTATTAGGGAATTTTTGGACAAGACAAGATCGGAATGGCAAATCTGCTGAATCCCTACTTTTTCATCACAGTTTCATGTTAACAAATTTTCTTTGTTAATTACTAGTTAACTTAACAAATACCTTTTAGTTATTATTCAGAAGTACTCCATTGGAACTTACACGTAATATACCTACCTAATTTTATTTTATGTACTAAATATAATATTGTATTATATATAAGCTAACCAGACATTATTTTATCAATGTTAAGTAAGTAAGCATTGAAGATTTCAAACGAAAAGGGCAGGGCGGATTTTGTTAGGTTCGGTAGGTATCACTATATGCGACCATTGCTCACCTGTGCACACACCTAAAATGCCTTGCATCACAAAAGTGTACAGTTAACTCTTGCGCAAACCGGCGATCCTACTATGAAGTCAACCTGTACAAATATTATGGTCAACATTTCCAGTTCCTCTTTAAAATTGTGGACATAGTATTTGTCCTTCCATTCTATTGGCTATTTTTGATTATAATAACTACCTAGTTACCTACGATTCATTTTTACGGAACAACATAGTATTTTATATCCCATTATGTCAAGCTCGTGGTCCGAACTCGAATCTACCTACTAACCTTCTTTACCAAAGATTGCGTTTGTAATAGGAAATTTTTGTTCGGTACAGAGAACACATTTTGTGTGTCAAAGTGCGTCCTACCAGGAAATGAATGAATCGAAACGCAAAGTATAGATTTCATTCACTTGAGGAGGAATACCGACCTACTTTATTTCCACCTATAATTATGTATTCCGATCGTTACGTTTGTTAATTTTTACACGACTACTCTAAAAAGTGAAGAGGACATTAAGTTTTTTTTTTTAACTAGAGACAAAATGAGATGGTTGGTACTATTGTACGCAGTATCGAGCGTATCCAGCGTCATGGCTCAGCGGTACCATGCGGCCTCCCAATTTGGGAGGTCCGGGTCCGATTCCCAGGCAGGCCATGTACCAATGAGTCTTTAAATTTAATTTAATTACTTATGTGCATTTATCCGACTACTTTTAAAACGGTGAAGGAAAACATCGTGAGGAAAATCTGCATGCCTGAGAAATAAAAATTCTAAGGCAGGTGAAGTCCCCAACCTGCATTGGGTCAGCGTGGTGGACTATGGCCCATTCTCCCTCAATACGAGGGAAGGCATCCCGCAGTGGGATGATTACGGGCTGATGATGATGACTATTGTATGAACTGGTGTCGCAATCAATATCGAAGTTTATGCATATTTATAAAAGACTCAAAGAGTTTCCGACGTTCCTCAACTCCAGGGTTAATAAATTGCGCTAAATCGTGTACTGTAAAAGAAGACGAAACACAAGCTATATCGCTGAGTCATCCCTGCGACAAAAATTCGGGGGTGAATCCCACCCCTGCCTCTTCACTGTCATTTATCTTTATTTGCATACCTAAACTGTGAAGGCGACACGAGGCGGAACCGTACGTAATTTAAGTAAGGATGTGAGGTATTCTTTGGATATACTATGGATATACAAAAGTGGTATTATAATTGAATGTGGATAATCTAATGTTGTACATGTGTGTAGAAAACAAATAAAAAAGCTTGAAAGTCAAATAATAATAACAATATAAAATAACTATAAATAAAATAACACTCGAGAATACAAATGATTGCATCATCCAGATAGGTTTAACCTTTAATATAAAAAAAAAGTAAAATTTAGATAACCCTAAGTCGATCGAACCACGTGGCCTAAGGGCTCTAAAATATAGTGATATCAACGAAATACACCAATAACTGTGTTGAAAGCTAAATATCTTTTAAAACAGTTTAGATTCAGTTAGAATTTGAAGTGCCCTAACAGGGTTTCATGTATGTACTATTATTATTTTGTAGCCCTAATTTTAGCATATGAAAGCACGTTTAAATGAATATCTTCTAAACGACTTAACCGCACCGAACTGGGCAAGAAACTGTCCTCTCGTTTAGTCTTTAATATAAAAAAAACGTAGTACCTAAAAGTTAAAAGCCGCCGGTCCTATGTGTAGGTAGACATTGTACTCGTAAGTTAAAATAAGTAGACCATTTTTCTATTCTTGGTAATGATGTGTTGAACTGAGCAATATTCAGTTCTATTATTCAATTAGAGGTTTAGAGAGGTCAGGGAAGCATTCCTCCCACGGTCACGTGCTCATCAATAGAAGTGGAGCGAGCGGTGTCGACAGCTGTTTGCAACAAACTTTTGTCACGTTAATTAGGGTATTATAGTAATAGGTATAAATAGATTAGGTAGTCTTAGCCTATTTGCAACAAAATGTGATTTGATTACACGTGTGGTCCCAACAGAGTAGAATAGGACCAACCCGACCAGTGGCGTGCCCTCCATACAGGCAGAAAGGCAGTGCCTACCCTAGCAAATTGTAAGCTTTCCTCGAAATGCATATGTCAAGACAGCTGATTCATGCTGATATGAACAGAAATATTTTAAACAGTTGCCGGCATAAGATTAAATTATTATTTTGTAGTTGTATCATTTCTCATTTTATAAAAAAAATATCATTCTGCTTACCCGTGACAAAATGTGTAAATGCTGTGCATGCCACTGATCCCGACTCTTCTCATAGGTGTCACAAAAGGCGACTAATACCTATATCCCAGTGGAGTGCACAGCGTTTTGTCACAGGGTAGGCAGAATGATAAAATTTACTTTTAAATGAGAAAAACTACAAAATAATACCTTTTTCTTATAGCAATCAACTGTTTAAAATATTTCTGTTCACATCAGTATAAATCAGCTTTTTTGACAATGCATTAAGGCGAGCTTCCAATTTGCTAGGGTAGGCACTGCCTTTCTGCCTGTATGGAGGGCACGTCACTGCTTATTTCTTGTTCTCATAGAGGGAAATGAAAAGCAGGGTATAGGTTTCACTCGCCCGCAAAGTTACCTCGCTGCGCTCTAAATTCTATTCTAGAATCATCCGTTTCTCTCTGGATTCAAAATAATTCCCAAAATATTATTTTACTTCCTTGTAATACAATCTACTATTAAAGATCGGGGGGAGGCCATTGTCCAGCAGTGGACCTCTTTCTGCTTATATGATGATGATGATTAAAGATCGTCGGTTATTGCTGCTCTCGACTGAGAAAAAAGCTGGCATCTACTTCAGGCAGCGAATTAGATCTGAAATTCAAAGGAGTAGGGTTGTGGTAGTGGACAGTATACCCTCCCGTGCGGACCTCAAACCTGTTTGCTACCTTTCATTTATAGACATGGAGATTGGAGAGTAGAGAACGTATTGGTTTCTGATCTTCTAACTTTTTTGGGTACCTACTCTTTTTGCTGTCTGTTATACATATTTTTGTTGATTAAATAGGTACTTAAATAATTCATTATTGTTATTTGTACTATGACAATGTCCAATAGCATATTACACGATCTATAATGCAATACGCAATATGGCATCTAGCAGCCCTGTGGGTTTGTCGACGTTTAGCACATAGGTGAAACTATAATTTAAAAGCAGTTGTTGAATCATACTTTAAGAATTGATCATAATCACAGGAAACATAGTAGTGTATAATGAAGGTAGGAATAATATTTACTGTATTTGAAACAATATTGGCGTTACGGCATTATATTACAGACAGAACGGTAACGAAGTAGTGGTAACAAATTATCGTCGGGACGGGGAATAATTATGTAATTCCTAGTACCCATTTTCCCAGCTTCTTGTGAAATATCTCAGAAACTATATGCAGTCTTGATCTTCCGCGAAATTTATATAAGATCTACACAAACGGCCTAACTGTGGGGAGTTACCCTTACTCTCCCCACCCCATTTAGTCCGCACAAATTAAAATGATTTCAGGATTTTTAATGTATGGGATTTGTGGGGGGTTCCTATTTGCTTAATCGGATACCTCTTTATACAAAAAAAAATAGTTTTGAGGGATTTCGAATCGAGCTCTCGTCTAAAACATTAGGTTGGTGTCATTTGTATTACATTCAACAACGTATTTGCATGCTTCAAAAAGACTAACTGTGAGAAGCCTACCATTGCCTATACAGTGTGAATTTGAATTCGTGTATTTCCCATTAACCGATGACGCCACTCTTGAGTACGAACAACTTTCCCCAAGGAACCGTAGTCGAATTCGATCAGAAATTTTAGATTACCTATATAAAGTTAACCATTCTGAAACCACCTTTACCACCATACTGGAAGTACAACAATTTTCATCTGAATTCAGCTGTAGTTCCTAGTGGAAAGTTGTACGTAATCATTAGTGGAATCACCAGTAATAGGAATTTCACGAATTAAATTTCACCCGGTATTTCCACCAAAGCAATTAAGATTTTCTATAATATTTGTTGATTAAACCGTCTTGCTTAAGCATGACAAGATATAATAATGAAATCCGCTTTCATCCACCACTTTCTTGATATAATGTATTAAACTCTGTAAAATTACCGAGATATGTGAAATGGGTTAAACATTTTATTCTTACAATATGTTCGTAGCTATACATCAATACATTACTTTCACAGCCGGTGATGTAATAGCAAGTTTTATATCTCGATAGTGGTCATGTCGGGTGAATGTTGTAGTGAGTATTGATTGTGCTTAACTAAGGGTTACGTAACAGATGTATGAGTCATTTTTTTCCATATATCTTCCATATGTCTTTGTAATTAATTTTTGAGTCTCACTGACTCAAATTCAACTTCTCAAATTGGCTTGTTCAACTTTCTTTAAATTCATTGTAAATTGCGTTTTGTTTTGTGTGTAATGATTTTCAGGTGAATGCATTGTAGATTTCTATGTTACTTCCTGTAGCCTAAATAGCTTGACTGATTTTGAAGGTGTCGTTAGATTCATCTTGATCCCTAGAGCGTCATAGGATACAGTACAAAATACAAAATAAGCTGTCGGGTTTTATGATTTTTAAATACTTAAATTGTTTTGAAATTCGCATATCTGCTGCTGCTCAATTTAACCGAAACACTTCTCGCCGAAAATTAAATTTCCATCCACATCGCCTGGATGAATGGAAGTCTACCACTGTACGTTTCTCAAGAAACTTCTTACCACGTACGACCACCCCGTGGAACGGACTTCCTGCAGCGATATTCCCGAACGAGTACGACATTGGAACCTTTCCAGAAACGAGCCTACACCTTCCTCAAAGCCCGGCAACGCATCTGTGACCCTTTTGGTGTTGCGGGTGTCCAAGGGCGGCGGTGATTGCTTTCCATCAGGTGACCCGCATGCTCGTTTGCCGCCCCCTCATATAAAAAAAAATATATATATCTAGAATTTATATCGTATATGATGTAAATTGTCCCAAACCTATACAATTTATGGAGTCTAGGGTGAGGGTCTGCGGTCTGCGCGTGCCGGGGAATTAATGTCTCATTTGCATATAATTATTGACTCGCTAACGATTCAGTTATGCGGCGAATTCTCTATTGATATTCCTTTCTACTTCTAATGGCATTTAGAGGATTGTCTTACCTGTCTCGCAAAGTGGCGATAGTGCAAGTCCTCCTAGCTTGTCAGAGGCTTACGCCCAGCTTGTGTACTAGTATATAGGCTGACGAGATATACTGGATGAGTTTTTTACCGCCAGGAAAAAAATAGGGCATATTAGGTAAGTAAGTGAAATAGAAGGTATTGGAATAGGTAGTTTAATTTTTTTTTTTTCAAAATTTTTATAGAATCAGCGTTAATTGTGTCATCGTGTGTGCGTTTGCCTATTTCACATAATTACACAATTAAATTAAATAAATAAAGAAAACTTGGAGAAAATATGAGTTCCAAATAAATTACGCATGATAGGAACCCTAAGAAACACGCCAGTTGCATAACAATCGGCGGACGGCGCGTGCGTTTTTGAAAAAAATAAAAATAAACCACCCATGTCAATAACGTCTATTTCACTTACCAAATATGCCCTATTTTTTCCTTACGGTACAAAAACTCATCCGGCATATCTAAGGCTAGTAGGTAGATATATTCAATATAGATTTGTTTGGAGTTTGCCTTGAGAAAAATAATCAAGTGCGACTCCTTAGGTATAAGGACAAGTTTGATGGTTTTATATTACTCGCTCGATTCATGTTTACAATAAAACTCAATGAACTAGCTACCTCTTATCATTACCAATATAGAATCCTTTATTAGTTAGTACCGTAGGTAGGTACCCTAAATAACTATTTAATTATTTCAAAAGCAAAAAAACCGGACTTGTATTTTGCGGACGCCATATTGGTTTTTTAACGTAAACATTGGTATTCATCCTGACATTCTGAGGATCAAGACGAATAGAACGACACGTGCACTTCAAAATCAGTCAAGCCATTTAGGACGTAACATAGATATACATGCATACATATACTCGAAAAACATTACCCTCCTTCCTTGGGCAGTCGGGTAAAAATAGATAGAGAGCTGCAGCAAATGTTTTTTACAACTTTTGAGAAAGCTATCGTCTATTGAGGTCTTCCCTGCTTTAAGCCTTTTAAGACAATACTTTGTAGTGTCAGTCCTTTCTGAAGTTTTTTAAAAAGAAATTCTCCAAATCCATTTGAAAAGAAAGAAATTAGATTATCAGCATTTTACTTATCGCTCATAGCATGAGAAAACCGTACAAAAGATTTACATGAAGGTCCAGTGGATTCAAGAATTACTTTGCGTGAGACCATAAAGTTCTTTGCGATCACTGTGATATTTGAAGGACATTACACTTTTATATCCATATATATAATATAAGCGTTTTACATAACGTGTTGTGGGTTTGTCTGAGGATCACATGCTACTTGAATGTTACTGTTGTATCATCTGTACAGAGACGCAGCGGCACACTAACAAAAACTCCCGCAGTTATAGATAATAAAATTTAAGACGCCAGTTTATGTACCTCCTTCAAACTTTTTATAGCTGTTTTATTTAGAAAGTTTCACTTATATATACCTAATCTTAGTTGGTAAGGTATTCTTGGTAATTTAGCGTAAAATTCGCCGTCAATGATCGATTTGTTATTTTCCCGTAATCTTCTGCAATATCGTTAGAGGCAACCAACAACCACATTGTTTAAGCAATTTCAAATCTTAATGATTGAGATTGTGCTTTAAATTTTTCGACGATATACAATAAAATGAATAACAATAACTGTGTGAAACCCGAATGATGGATATGCGATAGACCCACAGATTATAGACCGAAACCATTGTGGCTACTATCGAGTCATATGAACCGTCTTCTCACGTTACTATGAGAGAATATGTTTGTGTGTTTAAATTATATGCTTCTTTTCTCATAAGGGGTGTACTTAAGGGAGGTTTCTCCTGGAGAATGAAGAAGCACTCGTGGCGTGCCCGCATTCACTATTTTCTAAGTTAAGCAATGTCAGCGCTATCAGTCCAAGATGGATGAACATTAGTGGTATTTTAATAAAAGTGTTTCGTGTTTCGGAGGGCACGTTAAATGACCCTCAGTTGGTTACTAGTCTGACACAACTCCGCACTGGGCCCGCGTAGTGGATTATGGCTCATACCATCTCCCAAAGAGAGGACGCTGTGCCCCAACAATGGGGACGTGTAAGGCTGTTGATGATGATGATTAATTATTTATGACATTTTTTTATTTTAAATTCTTTTACAAAAGACCGAAACCAGTAGTTAGTATTGATGAAGTACACCTCGCTGGGAATCAAATGCCTTGTTATGTAAACTCGAATGTTATTTACGTTGAGCCAAAAGCGGCAAGCAACGTGGTCAATCCCTTGTTATTCCCGTACGATAATTTCTTTCTAGAACATCAGAAAAGTATTATTTAAATTTTAAATAAACATCATTAGTTAAACAGTTACCTTTATGTAGTATTATCAAGACATAACGTTTATATTTTCCTTCTGTCCATTGTTCCCACGATCGGGCGGTAGAGTTGGAGTATTTTGTATTATAACGTTCTAACCGCTTCCGTGGCTCAATGTAAACAACATTGGGTTTACGTTCCGGAGGTCGCGGGTTCGATCCCCAGCGGGTACATGTTTAAGTAATCGGTTTGGTTGGTGGTAGGGCATTTTAAATGTCCGCCTGGCTAGCTACCACCATCTTATCTAAATCTGCCGCCAAGCAGCAATATTAATAGCATTATTGTGTTCCGGTTGTCAGAGATAAGATAGTCAGTCCCCCAAATGTGTTGAGGTTTACGGGTCAGTACGCTTGTACCTTCGACCTCATCTTCACTTAACATCAGGTGTGATTGAGGCCAAGTACCTACCAACCCGTTGTTCATAAAAAAAAAACTTTGCTTTCGTGCCACAAGTCATCATTTAGCAACTCCATGCACTTGGTAAGGTTCATTGTTGTTATTAATTTTTATTAGTCCAGTAAAAATACGTAATTTTTGTGGTACTCCCTATAATCTTAAAGTCCCTGATTTTTTGTAGAAGGATAAGAGTACCCATCTGTAATAAAATGAAACCATAAACATTCTGTAGCTTGCTTTCGGTATAGTATAGGTATTTACTTATAGGCAACCTACAATATTAAATGAAATACCTCTGTGAATTTCATTGCATTTTAGAAGATGCTATCTCCTAAAACGATTTTCTAAAAAATAATCAATGGATAATTTAAATTTTAAAAAATTAATTTGAGAGAGAGGAGGGAGGCCTTTGCCCAGCAGTGGGACAGTATGGGCTCCTAATAAAAATAATAATAATAAAAATAATTTATTGAGTCGTAATATTTGCACCGGGTGAAATTTTTCATAAATACCTATAAAGAATTTCTGTATCAATGCTAAATTAATGTAGTGCCTTTTTGTACATTATAGCGTTTACAAACAAACAAACAAAGAAATAATTGATCGATTTTTTTGAAAATAATTACAGGAATTCTGAGTATTTTCTCTGACGCAATAAAATTCACAGTAGTAATTATAATCGAATAGTCTATGTTTTATTACTAAATATCTATACTATATTTAAAGCAAGCTACCGGTTTATTAGAAAACATTTTTATTCTATAATAATAATATATAAAAAATATCTTTCCACATACACAGCGCCATCTACTGCCACACTAAGCAACTAGGCTTGTATTATAGATACCAGATGGTTGATAAACTACACAAATACATTTTTTTTTGAAATTAAATACATATATAAATGAATAACATCCATAACTCGGGAACACATATCTGTATTCATCATACAAACATATGCCCCTAGCGGGATTCGAACCCGCGACCTTTTGGTATAGCAGCAGAGTTTCTAACCACTACACCAAACAGGTCGATTCTATAACTGACAGGTACTCTATCCATGTGGAAAAAATCACGGCCTTCAAGATTATATGAAATTTAAAGTATATTCTAGCGAACTTTGTTCTACCTTTGAATGTAGATAGATACCTACATCAGCAAGAGACGCAATCGCTTCGTTTCAATATTGTTGAGCAAAAGGATTGAAATCTAATTACTGATGCACATGGAATGCGTTGTATTCATAATACACTTTCAAGTAAATAGTAGGTACGAGGTATGTAAAGTACACCTTAACAACTGTTTCGAAACGTCGACACTTCGTCTTCTTCTGACCCTGAAGTACCTAAAAAAAGTAGGTTTAACTAAAAAACGAAATGTCGAATTTGACACTTGTCTGTTTTTAGTTTATCAAAAAATTACTTCACCTGGATTACATATCTACAATTTTTAATTTACCAATCGTTTTGGAGAACTTTCTCTATTCTCAATAATTACAAATGTATTCGTAAAAAGTTTTTCTCTCTCAATGAAGACACATTATGAACGGCTATTCCATCATGTGTCCAATGCGCAGTCACGCTTGCATCTCATTATTACCTATTTTTACAACATCAAAGCACTCTACGATACACGCACAGCGCCGGTACTCCCTTGCAATAAACCCCAGACAGGCAAACCTCTTTTGCTCTTCGCCCCCGACCCTCCATGGCTCATTGTGCTACAGAGGGTACCGACAAGCGCACCCTCGTCACCATGGCAACGCCTCTTCCCAATGTTATCGACAGACGCCCCGGTCCAGACAGCCGCAATACGACTAGGCGCAATTCGCAAAAACACCCTGTTCATGGCGCGTGCATGTAATGATATATTTTTATAAGAATTTAATCCCCCACACTGACTACGTGTTCATTACGATAAGGAATCATTCATTGCCTTTGTCAGATTTTTATGGGGAACTTTATTGCGGTGGCCACACACATATAACATACAATGACTCAACATTGAAAATACAAAACCATTTGAATAAATGAATGCATATTTTATAGTAGTTAGTTCATTTTCATTCTTCCTTCTACATAAAAGTCTAAATAATAGATAAAGAAATATTTCACAGGAATATTTACGTCGTATGGTTTCAAATAAATGGGGTTAAGTGGATAACGTTGGAGGAATCCAAATGATCAAAAGAATGGGACGGATGAATTTTATTACAGAACCCAACCATTTATAATACGCAATCCGTGTGAGCATCGGGTTACTTCCTGCTTGCTTGCTGCAGATCAAATAAATGACATTATAATTTGTTGATGCACGTGTGCCAGGTAATAAACAAAACATCTTCAATAGTATTTATAATAAGGTGCATTTTATGATAAGTATGTTTTAAGAGCATAATAACAGTTTTTAAGCGCAAACAGGCGTTCGATTGGAAGCCAGATTTAACATTAGTGAGGTATCCATTAGCTTTGTATGTTAACCCAACGTTTTTCTCACGTTGTGAGCAATTTGAGTCCACATCAGGGTAACATGGAAATGCTCTTTGGCAGAGAATAACATATCATTTTTGATTTTTTGCACCGAAAAAAGAGGGGAGTTAGTTTCAGCGGGTGTGTCTGTCTGTGGCATTGTACAGCGAAAACGAATAATCCGATTTGTTTATTTTCGATGGCTGGTGGTCGTGAGGTAGTCGTTAGCCATGTTTGATGGAAAATTGTTAAGCGGCATTTGGGATATTTAGAGTCCTGATTCTGAGAACACGAACAAACAATTATATATGATTTTAATAAACATACATAACATCACGACCGTAATCTTAAATGGGGTGGTCAGAGATCTCCCAAACATTAGTCTTTGGGTGTACCAAACATTAAAAATTTCGTGGTGCAAACAACATGCCAGGTTCCCACCGTACGAAGTATACAGAAATGCACACACCCATCGCCGTTAAAAAGTGCAAATCTACAGATGTTTTAGGTGGAAAGTCCCTTAGTCATATTTTACGGCACTCACGACATGAAACGGGTTGGTTCTATTCTTTTAAAGTACCAAAACAAAATTTGTTGACCTTTTAATTTAGCGAGGTAGTTTAGAATTTGTCCTACACATCCACATGTAGCCTTGTAGTTCAATCTTTAGACTCAAGTTATAACAGGTAGTCCGGAGAGGACCTTGGCACAGATATTGAAATGCACTCAAAGTCAGAGTAGTGGACTGGTTATACAATAACAACACTGCATCAGCCAATGGGGCTACCGAATAAGGAGTCGTGTCGCATTTGACCTCCCACCTCGTTGTATTAAAACGCATTCGTTTAAATTTAAGATCTGCGAACAACTTTATGAGTTTTAATAATAGTCCTTATATCGTTATCCAACATTCACAGAGAGCTAGTTTTATTTTTCCCTGTTCCAAATAGTTTAACACGCCGTTCTACATAATGAATGACTATTTGGAAAATTTATTCCATCTTATAGCTCTAATTATGTATTAATTTTCTTTGTATGCACGTCATGTACTTATGTCATACGTTAGTGATTGATTATTGTACCGTGACCGACCGATTCTCGATTAATTTTTACGAAAAAAAGATACTCGAGTTAGTCCCATTTACATATAGAGCGAGACTGATAAAGCATAACACTTGGCAGCTAAGTGTCAATATTTATTATAGGTAGGCAGACAGAGACTCTGACTAAATCATCGGTTCTGTCGGCTATGATGCCCTCCGTAGATAGATCAAAAGTGTCCTTTTTGTCCGCTGAAGTTAGTTGTTTTAGAAATTTTCTGGTGGTTTATTACCTATGTGTTTTGTGTAATATATTTTTTATCATCTTGCATGTCCGGCACAACTAAGTCGACATCTCCGACATACTGCACCCGCCGGCGAGAACAGTTACGCGTTACTCCGCACCGCCTCACTACACGCGTCATTTTGGCTATTATTTCACAAACGCACCTCATTACAAGTGTCTTTTCCTAATTCAAAATGGTGTGTCGGAAGTTCAAGTTTCTTGCGTCGTTTCTGCTCTCCGACTATACATTACGAAGCGATGGTAGTCATGATAGTATAAATTTTGCACCAGGCAACGCCCGATGCAGAGGTTCGAGCCCCCGAGAGCACTCTTAGGCGTCGGGTGCAAACATCTTTTCCCGTGGTGTTTTGCTGTTCGCGCACTCTGTATGTATGTATGCAAGAAGTGTCCCTACCCCGCCCGGTGACGCTAAAAAAGGCATCGGGCGACCAGCAATGTTTCTGTTCTAAAAAAAAAAATAACCAGTCTGTTTGGTTTGTTGAAGATGATATTAAACGTTTAAATATTAATTTACCATACATTATCGATATTACAATAATAGCGAAATTTGTACAAAAGACACCTGTATAGAGAAAGCTACTGATGGAATATCGTCAATATCGATTCATAAATTCTATTTACATTGGAAGCCGCCTTTCTAGAGTCAACAATAGGAAATGAATGACTTACTACGGATTCCCCAATTCAAATAAGTTGAAAGCTCCTGTATTGAAAGACTTGATTGAAATATATTTGAGTATGTTTTAGTTTTGTGAAGTATGTACCCATAGGCATTAGTATTATTAGTTTTCAATACATCGCCAATACAATGAAAGATTTATGTTAGTGTAATGTTTAATCAATCACACCTGATGTTAAATGAAGATGAGGTCGAAGTTGGCAGCGTACTTACCCGGAAACCGCAATATATTTGGGGGGACTGGCTATCTTATCTCTGCAACCGGAATACAACAATGCCATTAACAATCTGCTTATCGGCAAATTTAGCTAAGATGGCGTAAGCTAGCCAGGCGTACATTTAAAATGCCCTACCACCAACCAAGTACTTAAACATGCACCCCGGTGGGGATCGAACCCGCGACCTCCGATTCGTAAACCCAATGATGTTTACATGTTGTATGACTTGTGACTTTAGAATTTTATAAACAAACATAGCTCATAAAAGCAATATTCACGCTAATTTGGTTTGCAATAAAACCTCTGTTAATAATAAAACTAAAGCCTTCGGAATTTCTGAGAACGCTATACTTTATCGCGAAATCCCGACCACTAACAACATGTGCAAATCGATAAAAACTAACCAAAAGCCTAACCAATTTTCATTTCCGTTTCTTTTTGCGTAACGCAATTGTTCAACTGCCAGTTATTAAAACTATTGTTTTTATTTTAGTGTTTAAAAGGATACGGAATAAATGAAAAATTCGCTCTGACCTGCATTCGAAAATCTTACAAGCTAATTATAAATAATACCTAAATAACTTTGATGGAGGTTATTTTCCAGAATTTGCGTTTATAAAAAAGTGGTTGTCTTTAACAATAATTTGAAATTCTCGAAAATAACCACAATTAAAGCTATTTATTTATTTAGCTTTTAGGCTTCTCGAGTGCAGGTCAGAGCGATTTTTTTAATATTCTGTATTAAAAATTTTAATTTATCCAATGACTACTACTGGACAGAATGAATGTCTAAAGCACTTATTAGACTATCCTGTTTGTAGGAAATTTAATTAGGATATAGGAAGGTGTAATAGAAGTTAAAGCAGTTCGATTCCGATTTAGTGGATTGGAAGGTCCGGACGCACTACTTCCATTCTTTAGAATATAATAGAACCAAGCCCCCCAGCAATGTATGCCGAACTACATTTGATGCTAAATCCAATACGGCGCCTGCAAAATTCAAAATATGGTGTCGGGTTTTTTGATTTAAAAATACTTCCACATGTTTGTATGTATCGGACGTAAATACCTCTAGATTAGTATATTGCCATAGCCTGATGTCTTACGGTATCTTGCTGTGGGGAAATAGCCTTTTGAAAAGCTTAAAAAATGTAAACTCTGACTATTTTAAATGTACCCTGTGTACCTTTGTAAATAAAGCATTTTTTACTTTGACTTTGTTATTTAATGTAGCTGTAGCTATGCTTAGGAGTCTCACCAAATCCATTCAATTTGTCTAGTAGGGAGGTAATATTGCTATAAATTTCCCGTCAAGGCGGATGGCCGGCAGACTGCAATCTGCAACTGTGTCCGGCGCTGCGTGTAATCACTATCCCCCGGGAGCGGATTACGCTGCTCCACTCTCATCACGCCCGCCCGCCCACGCCACCGCCCGCCTACTCTCCGCCGCCCGCCTTCGCTCTACTCGTCTCGTGTCATTGTAGGTTTACGTTATGTATGTCTCGAGAATTTTCCGGCAAGTTTTACGAGGGGTTTTAAGACGTTACTTATTGATATTTGTAGAACATGCTGGTAGGTATATAAATGTTGCGACAAAAAAACTCGATGCCAATAAAAAGTGTTGTCAAATACAAAGCTGTTTTCAAATACGGCGAATAGGCTATAATATTAATAATAGCTCCATATATAGATATTGTGTAAACCTTACGTGTTATGTGTACTAGGGCGTGCCGTGGTCATGGTAGGAAAAATGGGTAGAGTATTAATTTGATTAAACAAATTAAACATGAGTGCTATCCCAGGTATGAATTGGGGCAATAATGACTTGCATAGCATGACATCGTCGCCCTGTTTAATAAAGACCTTGACACACTTTCGTATATAATATTGATATAACTGGTATTTAGCTGAGTTTTTAATTTTCCGCGTGAAACTGCTGATGGAATAATCTTTTGGTGAAAAGTTTATCTATGTTCTACAGTCATGGGAACTAGATTGCCTAGAGTATACTTAGACGTTATACAGTTGTTTATATAGAGGGTATAGAGTTTATTTGAGCTTGGTGTATGTTTGGACACCCACATTAAGTGAGAAACGTAGAGCAAACACCTACGTTGTTTTATTTATTTTTAATTGTCTTTGGATCATAGCATCATCTAGTTCCTCACTAAGCGACTAGGCTTCTATTACGAGTACCAGAGGGTTGATAAAATACATTTTTTGTGAATATATGAGAGGAGACTGTGCCCAAACAGTAGCCCGTGTAAGAAAGAATGCCGAAGAAATATATATTTATTAAAAATTAAAACATCCATAGATCGGTTACACACGGCCGTATTCATCATACAAACATATACCCCTAGCGGGGTTCGAATCCGCGACCTTTTTAGTATAGTCTTCAGAGTTTCTAACACTACACCAAACAGTTGTCTTGTTACCCGGACACCTCATCTTATTTGGAGGACGGGCTATCTTATCTCTAACAACCGGAACACAACAATGCTTTCAATATTGTTGTTTGGTGGCAGACAGGATGGTGGTACAGCCAGGCAGACATTTAAAATGTCCTACCACCAAGCAAATAAAACATATGACATTGCAATAAATACCCTTTCAATGTAAAACTAACTGTGTCCGTTTATATAGAGGTATAAACATATACATTTCGATAATGTCTACAAATAGAAATAGAATATAAATATGTCGACGCGGGTAGAGTCGTAAAGGTGGTGTTAAGTGATTCATACATGACTTTACACTCTTTATTGGGCAATATTTGTATTAGTTAATATTTCGAGAATTCTAATGTAATTGGAAATAGACTTGATTAAAAATTTACTCACTACTAGCTTAGTTTTGCAATGATACTTTATATTCGCAAGTTATTGATTAGACATAAGTCTAATTTATAAGTGAGACTCAAGGTTTATTAAGTAATATTTCGTATCAAAGTTAGCTTTTGTAATGCTCGCGGGGTCATTGAAGAATGTTATGTCACAATTTGTGTGGTATTGAAATAATTTATTGTTACGTGTATCCCACAAAAAATTTCAATAATTATTCTATAACTTTGGATCTTTGATTTGATTGTTATTTAGTATAGTTTTAATAGAAAATGGTGTCGATTCTGGCCTGCAGTCGCTAAACTAACCTAAATCTCAAAATCTCTAATTTTAAATGCATTTCCTAAAATATGCTATTCTGAAACACACCTATCGTTAAATTTAGAGATGGTTTGGTTTTGACACATCTTACGGACGCCTAAATTGAATTGATTACTGTATTGCCATAGTCAAAATCAGATATTTTTCTTCAAAACAAGTTTTATAAATGTTTGTTAATCAATGATTTAATACATGGAATTACTTTACCGCATTTTATAATTTAAGTTGGCTCATGTTTTTTGCTCCAAATTTGTCTATTTGCACAGAATTTGGTAAATAACGTTTCTTTGTCCATAATGGGAAAATGGCAACATTCTTTTAAAAAAGTTCTCAATAATTTTAGGTTTTAGATTACAATCAAAAATGGAGATTGCAATACAATGATACCATTGATATTTAATAGTTACTAGAATGTCTTTCCTACCTTAAAAAATATATTTTAAATTTTTTTAGGTTAGGCATTAGTTTTCACCGCGGCCTTAAATTCAAAATAAAACATGTTAGAAAAGTCTTTTGTACCCCTACAAAAGACATTTATATAAAGTTCACACTTTTTGGGCTGTAGATAGCCCAATTAATCTGGAAAAACCTATTCTCTAATTTTAAACGTGATAATTTTAAATGGCGGCTAAATTTCTAATCTTATTAGATGGCTTTCTGGAATAGGTTTTGATCTATTGAATTGATTTAGAGCAAACATGAAATTTTAGAACGTCAAAATTTTAGAGATGCGGCGTAGAATAGGAAATCGGTTTAGAGCACTCTAAATTCAAAGTTAAGATTTAGAATCCACTGCAGAATCGACACCAATATGCGGTGTATTTTGCTATGCTTATTTATAACTGAAAATTTTCCTAAGTGTTGTGGCCACATGGTACTAGAAACGGTGCTACCACATTGTAGCTATCAAAGGGTAGACCTCATGGAACTACTCGTATTTTGTTTGTAAGATACTGTGCTGTGCAGATCAATGGTGCTGTGCTGTTTCGGAAAGTAAAAAGAATAGAACCAACTCGTCTTTTCCCATAGGTATCGTAGAAGGCGACTATGGGACTTTCCAACAAAATACCTACATAGATGTTCCAACAAAAATCCATAGAGGAATGCACGTTTTAACGGTGATGGGCTCACCCCGTGTCACATGTATTCTGTAAATTTCGTAAGGTGAATCGTGGATGTTGTTTCAGTGTGTGAACTTTGTTTGGGATATCTTAGACCACCCCATTTGGAATAGAGGTCGTGATGTTATGTATGTATATTACCAATGCAATATTATTTTTCTAAGACACGTTATACAATTTATACACTAGGCACTGTTATACGAGTCACCATTTTTGAGTACTTGGTAACCCGCCTCTCTGTGACCAAGCAAGTGTTTATCTAATTCATCGATTATAGTCACAGTTAGTATTATTATATAATTAGATAAACTGATTACTGTCACTTTTTGTTGACTGTATGTATCTATTGGAAAATAATAACCATAATGTAGTGCCTTGCGGCCTTAAAATATTTTTGCTTTAATTTTATCACAATTGTGAATGGAATTGTACCCCAGTGTTTAACCAGCATTTCATTTTTTAAGACGAATTACTATTCGTCTTAAATAATGAAATAACCTAACCCAACCTACTGGTTGTATTAAAATAACATTACGTCCCAGTAAGTTGACGAAGTGCTACCAAATTAAATTCCTACAGAGATGTGTGTATTCTTGTTTAGCTAGTTTTTTGCGTTATGTATGCCATATCTTAAATTTGCCTCCGGCTCTAGTGTAGAGTGTAAAATCTTGTAACTCCTTTGAGTGCTCATTCGGCGAGTAGATTTCGGTTCATTGGACCGAAAGTGTACAAAAGTCGAAAGCCGACGATGAACGGAGCGAGCCGTTTAGGTCACGATTTGCAAATACGCTAAAAGTAAACGCTAACGGTACTGTCGTCGGCGTGACGATCATTGTGTGCGTCGCGCCGGAAGGGCGGGGAAGGACGCGGAGTGTCCTGCGATAGTGTTCCGGACGTGTGGGACGTCAAGTCACAAACCGTGGACCAAATAGCGGACTCGATCGGACGCTTCAAAAAATATATATCTTGCTTTTTCGAACATTACCGTTTTTTTTTGGGGGCTTTAAAATGCACTGGACTTCGATTTATGGACCGTTCGTGGTTTTCGAAATTATAGTAGGAACAAACATTTCACAAGAATCTCAACGAATGTGGAAGAAGCAAATAGATAACGTTCAACCGATTCAAGAATCGGTTTCATGTAGGTACCTACTATTTTCATGGTTCGTAAGTTTTTTCGTCGTACCTATGTAGATAGATAGTTTCCTCGTTATCCAGTAGGTACTTCAGTTAAGGTAGCAGTGGGTAGAAAACAGACGAAGCATTTAAAAATTGATTTATGCATGTATTTTATAATTTTTGATGCTTTTGACATTTTGAGGCAGCAGTTCACAATCAGTCTACCCTGACACTGCACAGAGAACATTTGTTTCGTTTTTAACTACTAAAATATTCAAATTCATGCTTCCTGCATGCACTGCGGATCTTCCGTTTCCGTAGATGGTTATGGGCAGCGGTGACACTTACCATCAGGTGCGCCTCTTGCTCGTTTGCCCACCTCTTCAATAAAAAAAATAAAAAAAAAAAAAACCTACTTAAGACATGGAGGTAAAGGTGCAAGGAAAATTGTTATTTGGCGGCAGATTTAGATAAGATGGTGGTAGCTAGCCAGGCGGACATTTAATATGCCCTACCACCAACCAAACCGAGTACTAAATATGTATCCCGCTGGGGATCGAACCCGCGACCTCCGAATCGTAAACCCAATGTTATTTACATTTAGCCACGGAGGCGGTTAAAAGTTGCTAGGACCGCTGTAAATTTCCTCATATAAATGTGAAATTCAGGAAGGTTGTATCGTCCGAGACAATTCACGGTCGTTAATTATTCTCGTCAAGATGCAGTAGCAGCAGCAGAATTCAACAAAAGTTATTGAAAAAGTCGATGTACCTACTAATAAACCACTCAATAATCAACCAAAACCAAACGATTATTACGACCGTGAGACGTACGTCTCGACCTATTCAAAAACCGGGAAACCAATTTTAAGTCGCTTCCTACTGTTTTAAAATGAATACACTTTTTTCGAGCGCTTTACGGTATTCCTTGTTGGTCTAAAATGGAAAGCATTATTCCTAGTACTTTCCTTTGTTTTCTCATATGACTGATTTACAATTGGAGGTTTTTCTGTTTAGAAAAACAACGTGACAGAGAGTGGCAAAAACAGGTCTCACAAATACCGGGACATTGGCAGCCTTAGTGTTATTATCACGTCATGCATTCATTGTATGAGGTACCTGTCTGGTTTTAGTCACTCTACCAAAGATTGTATCAGTCACGGTATAATTAAATTATGTTAGAAGAGAAGCTCTTGACATACATCTAAATAGTTGTTACACGTCATTTACCGGAGGTCAACGAACATGTGAATAATTCAAATCCTCGATCAATGTAAAATCTTGGCCACGTAAATATGCAAAAACCAGTAAGCAAGCGCATTACTTAAATCGATTTTTGTTGCGCACTCATTTCCTAATAATTTGTAAGATAAATTCAATATTTTAAAACTACTGATAAGGGCATGGAGACTAAATTAAATGAATATTAAGGGCCTTGATTTAGATTTTCGTTACGATTATATAAAGAGCTATTTTATTATTTAGAGACGAAAGTGTCTGTAATACCGGTGTAGTGTTATTCCTCTATGGTAATACAATAGTTTCTATAATTGACCAGGGTCTCTACATACAACTAGCGCCCCCTCTCGTCGAGTAGGATATTAGTTAAAGCACGCCATCTAGTGTTGTGTGTTAAAGCAGTTTCATATAACTCTCACTCCTTTCGCTATTCGATTCTAGATGGCGCTGTATGTAGCAATAACAAATTGGGTTCAACACGTTTCGACATAGGTTAATACTTCTATTTGATAGCATTATAGTAACTATTCGATGATAGATAATAAAATAATAATAGACTCGAACTATTGAGATACGATACCCTGGTACCAATTTATTCGCTTGCTTGTTTTAACGTCATCATGTCAAACCAATTTCTGAGTTTTGAAATCTATCCACTAGATTTACTCTATGCCACTAGGCGTAAGACATCAATTTTGCTATATTGATTAACTTTAAATTGAAAATTTAGAAAACCCCCCGAGAAGACAAGCAAAAGGGCTGATTCGATATTGATAAAACACATTGTAAGAACCACCGCTAGAAAACTTTTCAAATAAAAAACCACATCCAAATCGGTCCACGGTACCACAGACAGACACACACACATAGCGGTTAAACTTATAACACCCTTCTTTTTGCATCGTGGGTTGAAAATTCGACAACATTAAAGTTATAGTTGCAGTTATGGTAGTCAAATTAATTCTTTTAGCATCTAAGAAATATTGCTATAAAGTTCATTTTACCTATATACTGTCGACCGACAAAAAACAAAATAAAACCTACTGAAACTAAAACTCAATAATCGGTATCCCGAGTGCACTGTATCTGTACTCAAACGATATAACAAAATGTGTTCAATGTCATTTTTTAAATGTCCAGCCATTACTGGCTGGCGAACGATTTTAACCTCCGAAAATCAAATTTAATTATTTTTTTTGAACGTGGGTGCACTTTAACAATGACAGTATAAAAATATTTGTAACAATTCGTAAGCTTGTTTCGGGTATAATAATATTGTAGATATTTAGTCATAAAATCAACGATATTAAAAATACACCCAAAAATGTACAAAATCTTATGTCATCCGTCAATCAATCAATAATTTATTTGCATGAATACAGTTATATAAGTTCTTAATAAAATTAGAGTTCGGTGTATCCAGTGTGCTTGCAGACGTGCAAATATTAAAATCTACTTATATACTTCAAATCTTATACCATTCAGAATTAAAAATAACAATGTCATTGTCACAGTCATTAAAATAATAATTATTAGTTATACATGTCGGTTATGGAAATGTCAATTATAAATATATTATTATTGTCATTGAGTAGGTAGAGAATGCAATATATTACGAATCTAAGTATTGTATCACACTATAAAAACATTTATCATTAAGCCATTTCGTCAATTCCTTTTTAAAATTCTTATTATTCATTGTTTTTAGATTCTATTGACCATCCTATTGATAAACAATCCCACTGCCACACTCCTCCCACTGTACGTCTTATAAGCTAGAATGAACAGTGATATTCGAGACGAAGCCAGGTAGACGGTGCCCACGTGACTCGATTGCTCGTTTGGACCATCAGACTAATTAAAGAAAGAATTAAGGTATGTAAGTAGGAAAACGGTGAAAGGCCGACCCTATGGGGAAGAAGGACGAGTGAAGAGCGGCAACGTTTTTGTATACATACATCGTGATCGTGGCTTACCCATTGAAGACAATGGGAAAACAAAAAAATCACCGATATAGAGTTCTTAAATGGGATTTTCTCGCCCTGCTTTGGAATTGATAACGAAATACGCATAATAATAAATTAGGTCGGTAAAAAAATTAGTTAAGTTATTCACAGAACTAGCGCGAAAAAAAATCCTATTAGTTCGTTCAACAGAACTGTCTAAAGCCCGTATTAATAAACCATTTTCAAGATTGAGAAATGCGTGCGTAGAAACGAGCTTACACACGCAAAAAAACTGCTGAAGTTATAAATTTTGCTGCTCTAAATATTTCGTTTATAAGAATTTACACTTACTTAATATTAGACTTAGGTTATGGGGGTCGCACTGTTTGTTAAAATCTTTAGTCGTTAGGAGGTATCTCAAGTGTCAACTCAGTTTAATCTTAATATTGAAATAGATTATTAATAATTTTTTTTTATGTGGGTTAAATACCGGGATACCTTTTAAGGCTGTACATTTTAAACCATCTCTACGCGCCGCTCCAATCATTCAACTCATTCTCAATGGGAATTACACGATGGTAAATGTAGACGTACATAAATCATATTACTTAGTACCTAATAGGAATCCTACATTATTGCGTCGAGAACGTGCAAGACACTTACATACATTTCCTAAGCTTTCTTGAGTAGATATGGTAGTTACAGAGAGAGCGTAAACAGTTCGGAAATATATTTACATACACTGAACTCCAATATTGACAGTTCGCCTGCGGTGGTTACCCATCTGTCGAGGGATGGCTGTCAACAAACAATAACTTCCCGTGTGAATAACAAAACTGAGTCTCCTGTTCTGTTGAAACGTGATATTTCTGAGCTAGCCAGTAACTGCTTCTTTATTATTTGAGTTAACAGTGTTATATAGTGTAGCTTTTGGACTTACTCGACATTAAAAAGTATTCTTATTATCTTTTGTTTACGCTATGATAAAAGAAGGAATAATCCCAACTAATATTATAAATGCGAAAGTTTTTGTGTGTTTATTAATCATTTCACGCTTCACGCTTAAACGACTGGACGGATTTGTATCAAATTTGGTTTGTAGTCAGATTAGGACCTGGATTAACATAATAGGCTAATGTTTTTGTTGAAATCTTCCACGCGGACGAAGTCGCGGACGGAAAGCTAGTAAATAAATATTTCGGACCAATCATCTAGTCCCAAACTTAGCAAAGCTTGTAGTACAGATACTAATTAAAGGATAAACATACGTAAATATACGGAAACTAGTTTAGTAAAACTGGATATCTGTCTGTCTATCTGTCAGAGGACTGTCTATTAGAGAACTATATTTCGGTAATAGAACGCAATTGAAATTTACATTCCTTATGTATAGCGTAAAACTGAGCCAATAATAAAAACATTATTCTTCTAGGTGTGCAAATCCGATACCCCCTTGAGCGATCGTTGAGATTCGAACTCTTTTCGTCAGACTTTAAAATTTACTCTAAAGTCAAAGTCAAACATGCTTTATTTTGTAGGTACACAGGGCACACTTAAAATAGTCAGATTTTACATTTTTAAAGCCACTGCTTGTTCAAAAGCAATTTTCCCCTGAGAAGAACAAGCAAGAAACTCTAGACGTTGCTCTTAAAAAAAAAGGATTTTATATTACAGAACGGCCAATAATATTTCATTATTAATTGTGAAATAGCCGGGTTATGCGAACGAGCTGGTTATGTCCATGAATGTTTATCATCTAAATAATCTGATATTTTATAATATGCTTTCTTAATAATTTTCTGTTTTATAGTATCTTTAAAAACGGTGCGTAACTTTCTTTGAAACAGATGAAAGGTTAGTTTTACTACGTTCTCAGTACTATAATCACTGTTTTATTTTTAACCTCCCAAGCAAAACAGGGGTGTTCTGTCTTTTATCTTGAAAAGCTGGTGCTTTCGGGATGTTCCTTATCTTAGCCATGTTTCGTGGAAAGAGGTTAAGCCGTATCGAAGATATTTTGTTTTTACGCTGTTGGTTTATCTGGATGATATAATTATAGTTTCCAGGGAGTTTCTACACATGATTTTATGGTGCCAGTAAGAATCATTATTCATTATGAGCCATAAAACATAAGATAACCGACCTTTGACTTATCAATTAGGCTCTATTAAGCAATACTATGGGACCAAATGTGAAATTACAGATTTTTTTGTTACAAAGCAGTGCACAGTTTGTTAGTCGCACTTCATTTTGTATCCAACACTTATGAAGATTATATGATAATACTGATTATTTAATTAATAATTTTATTAGTATGATATAAAGATGTAGACATAGACTTTTGAGTTTCTTAGGTACCTACCCAACTTCGGACTCACGATGAATGTAACATTGCAGTATATATGTCTCGGCCTGGGAGTTGTTAAGTTCTAATAAATATTTGCGATTTATTTAAAAAAAAAAGTTGATATGGCGTTTTTGGGAGTTTGAAATTCGAATATCAGAAATACATCTCGGATATGGATTGTAGAACAATCGTAAGCGATTTCATCGATACCTAAAATAATCTCAAAGAACGGATAAGTAATAAACTAGGTACCTAATTTATGACAAACAAGTGAAACGTAAACTTTAAGCAATAGTCTATGTAGGGAAAGTTAAGACAAGCTAATTTAAAAATTTGAATTTTAAATGTCTATAGAATACGCATTATACCTAATATGTAAAATCGATACCCAGTATCTATTAAAAAGTTAGTTTCTCTATGTAGGGACGTGCAGAAGCTGAATTGTGAAGAAAGGCTAGCGATATGTAAAAATATTTATTTTCAAACAAGGTAATGATTTCTTCAAAAAATCTAACTCTGAAGTTTACATTTTAATAAATAAAATATCGATATTTTTAAAACCCTCGTTACGATTATATGCTGCTGCTATTCTTTTTTGATTGGCGAAGTTAAGCAACAACACAAACATTTGATGGTAACAAGATATTATAATTTGGCCTTATCACTAAAAGCTTCTTCGAGACAACCTATGGTTATAGAAAATTCGGGTCAACATCTGTCGCTTTCTTCTCCTTGAACCTGGCTAGTGATATTTTCATAGGAATATTCCAGTTCTTCACAGTTGGTTGTTTTCAGCTGAATTAAGTGATAGAGCCATGTCTTTGGCCTGTGAGGCGGCGTAAAACACTGGTCATTAATCTAACAAAAATCCACCAATCCGCACCGGGTTTATTCGTACATTGTGCGTTTTGGCCCATAACCTCTCCTTGTGATCAGAGGCTGTGCTTCAACAGCGGGGAACTGGGGACCTAGAGCTGTTAATGTGAGATTTTACACATTACCTACGGCATTTTTGGTGTTAGCGTATTGCATTATGCATAAGTAAATAAATAAACATTTCGGGATTTCGGCGGATGGTGTGGCGCTTTTATTTATATTTCCTGCAATTTGTGTATTTCGAGTTTTTATGTGTAATAAAGGCAGAATATTGTGCAAAAAGGTCAATGATTGTGGGCAAGTGAAGGGAAGTATAACATGTTCTCATAAGAAGCCGCCAAAATCTTTCGTAAGGTTCTATCAACTTATAGAAAAATAACAATAACTCGAGTTGTTATCACTTTCGACAATGTTGTCTGAATAGGCTTCCATTAGTAGGAAGAAAAGAAGAGAAGAAGAGAAGAAATATTTCAGAAAATTACATAAATTATCTAGTCCCAAACTAGGCAGAACCTATACGGCCTATGGACACGAGGTAGCGGATAAACATACAGGAATATTTATATGGACATCTATGAGTCGGGAATAAATGTTCGTATTCATCAGTGTCATCCATTACACAAACATTTGACACTAGACCAATTTAGCAGTAGCACAGTTGGAAAAGAACTCATGACTTAGCGAAGTAATATATGAAAGATGTTATGTGTAATAACGATACGGGAATGACAAATAGATGAGAATTCCACTCCCCATAACAATTGAATAACAAAAAATCTTGAACGGACAATGTTCCCCTCTGTCAAAAAATAATGCCATAGGTACCATGATGCTATTGCCCCTTATAGATTGCCAGGCGTAAAAACTGGTTTCATTGATACCGATGACAGCACCATCTGCTTTGTTGAGGGTTCAGCTTCGTTTCAAGGATTTCAATCAGATAATGATTAAAAAGGTAAAGCTCATCATGAATATGAATCAGGATTTGTTTGTGACATGTTGTGGTTCTGCTAGTGTTAACGGTCCGGGTGACGACCAACTGCGGAGAGACTCCGGTCTCCGAGTCCATACGCAGCCAGTCGCCCTCCGCGCGCAGCGAGCCCGCGACGCGCACCAGTCGGCCCCAGCGCGAGCCGCCACGCGCACCTAACGCGCGTCGCACGCTAAACAAGTTTTATCGAAACATTCGAATAGGTACACCCAACTAACGGTTCGACAGTACACTTCGAATGGTGACAGCTGAGTAGTGCTGTGTCAAGTTCAGTGTTTGTAGAATTTGAAATATGTAATATTGATAACAGTTTTTGTTTACTTCGATCGGCGTCCGATATATCGTTACTATTCAAGGGATTTTAATCGATTTACTCGTGTCAGCCTGCACATGAAAGGTTAGAGTTCTACGGATAAATGGAAGTTAATTGCCTAACGAAATTATACACATCAGAGAAGACTTGTGCTTTTTATGTGATACATACAACATTGAATTATTAACGCAGAGAGTGTTTGTTAATTTAGTTCCTAAATGAACAAATACACATGGTTTATTTGTGGTAAATGTGATACGTATATAAAAGTAGGTGCTTAGAGCATAGCTTAGATGATATCGGCAGTAAATAGAGGTTGGTTAGTGACATTTAAAATTAAATTTCTTAAAAACGGCTTGCTTGCATTCTATCATAGAATGCAAACAATTCTACATACCAATAACGTATAGTTTTTATTTTCCTGATTTTCAGAATTATTAGAATAGGACTTGTATGTGCAAACACAATAAGCGATTGTAGGGACTTAAAAATCAATGCTCTGCATCGATTTTAAAATGTTAAAAATGCATTGGAAACATTACTAAGGGCTCACTATCACATGGTTTTTTTTTTAATAAAATGAGGGTTCTGCATTATAATAGGGCAATGCTCTTACGAAGGCACCGCGCTAATCTAAGACCATAAAATATCGATCTCAGTTGCTAGGAGCGAGCTCCGATGCCAACAATAAACGGTTTAATAAATTCTCAATAGTCGAGTTCTACTCTCTCCGTAGCCCACTATGACCACATTCTAGACCTCGAAATCTCCAAGGAACTTTACCGTAGAGACGAGCTATGGAGGGCAACTTTCTTTTGCCTTCTATATTATTAATTTCTATAGGTATCAAATACCTCTACTACTACGTGTATAGTTCCCGATTTCTATAAATTGATTTTTATTACTTACAAATTACGCGAACCATGTTCATTATTTGTATTTGTTTTAAACTTGTGTTTGTTTGTGTCGTTTCTTATTGGAAATGCGAAATCTGAAATAACAACATGGCCCTGACGACATTTTAATTCTTGTGGAAACTCTATTTTGTAGAGCCATATTCTACAGTCTCATTTTAAGAGACACATTGACATAGAGCCACCCTGAAGGTGAATAAAAATTTTAAAACTTATATCGACTGAATGAAATTGATACAAAAGTCAGTTTCCCTTGTTCCGCACAATGTGATTTATATAATGATAGTGTTTCTGAGACGCGTGCGCAGGTAGAGTAAAATGGATAGTTATTTTCGTTCATTGACCGTGGTTTGTTGGTGTTTTTGTCATGGACACATAAATGCGATCGAAGGTAAAATTGTGACACGCGCGTATCACCTCATTTTATGAAATTGTAATAACATACGGGTGAACTACCATCATGTCGCCGTAGGCTCATACATTTGTCTATCCTACTAGTAGCTATGCAGGTAATATAACAAAGATTTTCTCTTTAGTATTGAGAAGAAGAAAGAAAGAAAGAAAAAATTCTTTATTGTACACAGCTTAAAAATATACACAGTGATATTATTTTAACAGTTGAGAATCATAATTAGGTAGGTACTTAGAGTGTTCTTGGAATAAAGTCTAACCAATATAGGTAAGTATCGCTCTGCGAAGGCTGAGGTGCCTTTGTCCCCAGCCGCCCATCCCATTCCATTTGTACAGTCAACAACATATCAAGTGACACTTTGACCTTTGGACCGACTGGTATGAAACGACCCTTTTATGAATAAGTCTAAGTATACTGGTAGCGTAACGCTTGACTTGCGTCGAGTGTACCCTAGGTCGCACAACGACCTTAGGTACGAGTGCCTTCGCGTATACCTACTATAAGCCTAGGCACTGCTTTATTTCGTTTTATAACCTAGCTACAATGTAGGAATGAGTGCACTCCTTGTTCACTTTTTTCGAAAAGTATTTCCAACATTTTAATGTAAGTGCTGTACTCAAGCGGTCACGAACCCGCATCTATTATTATCAAGGCGCTATTAACAATTTCGAAGTACTTATAAAATAATTGCATTTTCTAAGCACGACTCTCAGACATTGACCTTTAACTTGCTTAAAATACTTTTATTGTAGGAATTTTAATGTAGTTACACTACGTTTAGTACCTCATTAGTCTCATTTTTGATCCAGTTACAAAGTAGAAATAATTAAGTATAAGTAATATGTACTCGATTGGTATTGATAATTGCACTGCATACTTGAATTGAATGAATCAGCTTTAATGGGCGACGATAATAGTAGTAGGTATTGTTACAAAATACTTACACACACATTAACAGGCTTATATGTATAGGTACCCTCCAGCTTCCTTTTACTAGGGTATGTGCCTGTCAGGCATTGTAATCAAACTAATCCAAATAAAGGGTAATAATCACCAAAAATTGACTTGCTTAACTGTCTTTAAAAAATTGTAACTAGCTTTGTGGTGCAGTTTTCATTTTTAAAATTTTTAGAATGATTGATTAGTTTGGAACTATTAAAGATTTTCCTTGGTTGCAAGTGAAATATAGGCGAGTGTAAAAACTTGAAATTAGGTATCAACTGCAAGATATGTATAGGATCTTTGTTCTTTCGCTAGTTTCAAGGACTCTATCATATCACGCAGATCCTAGACAATTCTATTTATGAAAAACACTTTTCCGGGATCTGAGGGCATTGCAAACCTTCCGAGTTGTTATTTCATGCATTAAATTGCTGTCTAAACTAATGTAAATATCTACGTTACCTACTGTATGCATGCAGTTGTTTTGGGCTTTTGTCAGCATTTTGCCGGAGATATTTTTAACTTAAATTTAATTTATTCATGTACGTTTCATGTGAAGTACAATAAAGCGTTTACAAACTAACAAACAAAATATTTTCGTGTCTGTAACTATTTCAAGCAGATGAGATATAACTATGCAAGTACAATGATAAAGTAGATATTGCGTAATATTCCCATTTTAAAATTAAATAACTTCCTAGGTTTACTTTAAACGCAAATGTATTTTTTACAATTCAAAAATCCTAACAACGCAACGGGTATAGTCACCAACATGATGGTGGTGGACAGCCTCGCACATGTACCGTAATGTTGGACCCGTTGGCATTGGCACCTCAAACGAAACTCAAATAGGTACCTATACACAAGTCACAAACCCAAATTCTATCCGCGAATATTACCATGATAGGTACAGGTTTTTCAATTATTTTTATTTTTTTATATTTATATGCACAACGGGTTAGCACTTGGCCTCGATCACACCTGATGTTAAGTGAAGGTGAGGCCGAAGGTGGAAGCATACTGACCCGGAAACCCCATCCTATTTGCGGGCCTGGTACCTATCATATCTCTGACAACCGGAGCAACCAACATTGCTGTTTGGCGGCAGATTTAGTTAAGATGATGGTAGCTAGCCAGTTACTGATGATAATAAAAAAGAATTACACATATCATTTCAATTTTATTAACAGTCCGTCTCATTTTAGGCATTAGGGGTTTTTTTTGAACGTGCTGTATATTAGTTCTGATTAAAAGGGAGCCCAAATATTATTAGGTAATTTAGGGTTGTAGGTATTTTCAGAAACATTTGATCATTTCGTACTATAAGTAAAACTTATATAACTCGGTACCTATATGTACCTATCACTTAGTTGGTGTCGTGACTTGACACAGTAATAATTCAATATTATCAACTTGTGTGCAGAAATGTGCATGCAAAATGGTTGGCTGACCCACTTGAGGTTACACTACTTTAAGCAGCTGTATAAATAATACTAAATAAAATAACCACGCGTTTTAAGATAACGTCGGTAGAAATTTAAAAAGAATTAAGTAAACATGAATTTCTTATAAGTTAAAAAGAAATTCTTGCATAATTTACACATTTTGTGCGTCATACTTTAGTGAAGTTTCTTGTACCACGAGTACTTACTCGTAATGTTTTTGATTTGTAAGCTGCGAGGTCTTTGTTCAGTTTTGCGTCCGAGAGGTACTTATCAACAATGCTACTTAGTTCTATACACTATTGGTATGTTATTGTTTTTTTAAATACCTACCTTCGTTTGTTTCGTTGTTATATAAACTGACTTTACTTAGTTCATCAAAACAAATAGGCTTGGTCTGTATTTAATCCTAAAACAATGCACACTTGACCGACTTTTTAATAAGAAATTATTTGATAATGGAATCATCACAAATGCACAGTTGTATTAGTGTAACTTTGGACGTCGACCGAAAGTAAAGCCCGTTAATCAGTTTATCAATATTTTTTTTTCACTTACCAGCATGAATTCAGTAACATTTTTTATAAGTTAACTGACTCGTGTTTTGCATTGCATACATACAGTGTATTATAAGTGGATACTTTCATAGTGATTCAATGCAGTGATGGTGTTGGTCTGCGATGCCGGATTGGCGATACAACGTACTATCGACAAGCGAGGCGTATATAGGGGCCGAGGCGACACCACCATGCGACCCCTTGGCCGCCAGCTACCCCCGGCGCGCTGATCGTTCTCGACCTCCACACACCTGTCCCTACACTACCATCTTTGTTGGGACGCGGGCACATCATGCACCCTACCCTGTTCCAAGTGACGCAGGAGATCCTTACGGAGATGTTTATTCCGTTGATCGCTCATCGAATCTCACCGACACATCCAGCTTTGCACACTACGAAGACTGTCGTGCTCAACCAGACGATGTCTTGCCGGAAGAAGATGACGTTTTTACTAGCGAGACAATACCGAACACAAACGTAAAATTGCAAGTTCAGAAAGTGCCATATACATCTAGTGTCTTCTACGTTGCTGCTAAAACTGATAGTTTGTCAAAGGAAGAAGCTTACGGCAATAACTTGTTCGTGGAAGAAGGGTCAGATTCCGATGCACTGTCTTCATGTACTTGCGACAGTTTTGAACGATGCGAGTTTGACTGTAGAGATTTTGAGCCATTCTCAGATACTTGCTGCTGCGATCCTCTCAGCGATGGCGTATGCAGCCGAAGCCCTAAGGATGTTGACTCACCGGAACATTTCTGTGATAAAGTGGCAGAAGAGGATGAAGTATCTACGCGTAGTGATATGGACGGACTGGATTTGGCTTTATTTGAACCCGCACAAACTGACTCAAATGAATGTTGTAATGAGTCCGCAGAACCCAATTCTACAAATGTAGCACTTACTCTTCGTGGGATATTGTATTCTCTGCCGGATATCAGTAAAGGTAAGCAATGTAGACTAATTTACTTGCAGCTAAGCGTAGACCTCCCGGAAAAGGCGAGATGATAACGTTCAATTACAGTGATTAGGAGCACAGAGTACGGCGCTGTGTTACGGTCGCCACCGCCGTGTGGTCTGCACCAATCAGACTCGTATCCGATACAAACAACGGTGTGCAAGATATTAGTATCACATCAATCACAACATCACTAGCAGTTATTGTCATACCCGTAGTGTAACACATCTATTGAGAAACATGTTAGATATCATGAACACGCAGAATATCCTATATTTGTGATGCTTGTCATTGCTAGAAGCATTTTTGATCTTGATTTACGACCGAACCCAATTACCAGTTATGTCGTTTAAATCGATACATATATAGACAGTTAGATATAGGTACCTAACTAACACATAATTTATCAATAACCATAATTTTTGATTCCCACATTCTTGTGTATGAATGAATATACGTTGGTTGGCATGTATAGCTTAAACTAAGTTTCATTGCGTTTAGTTTTTTGCTTACATTTATGTTTTATGAACAACATGATCATTGAGGACGTTGTGATATTATGGTTGCTGGTCATAAACGCCGCAACAGTATTGTGTTCACGTGGTTATTCCACGGAAATTATTTGTAGTTGATTACTACCGGGTGAAATTATTATAAAAGCACCCATTAGGCAAAATATCAAATTTCAGTCGTCGCCTATGCTCGTACATCGATGTATACATATCACGGTAGGCAGCGAGCTTTACTAGAGTGGTAGCTCTACAAATTGTGTACCGTTACCTCCTCGTAAGTTTCTAATTACCGGTACAGATAGAGAGCGATTGTTGGCTCGTATGCAAATCCGATGGATATGCGGGAACGATAAGCGGACACATAAAGATGAGTGTATGCGCCATGTTAAGAGATAAGTTACATATTTACAACGCGGATCTTTTCTAACTGAGTTAATACTATAAATAAACACGTATAATAAATATATATTGTCCAATAGACACTACCTATACTACATTTTTGTAATAATTACATCCGTGTGAAAACTGAGGCGGTTGTAAGGTGTCTGCTGTATCACCAGCATGAAACCGCCAATTATTTCAAAACAGCACTACCATTTGGAATAATTTGTTGTATTTCTAATTATTTAACAGGTTGTGATTATGACAACACTTTAATTTCTTGGAGATGTATGACTCAGTAAAATCTAGCTCTTTATTATATACCTAACATATTAAACAAAATTGTTATATTATAATATGCCGATAGCAACTTACAGAATGAAAGTAATATAAATATTTACACGTTCGACTGTAGATTGAATTGTTCGTAGATGGTAGCAAAAATAGCAAAACTCTTTGCATGTTTTATAAAATTGGTTTATTGATTTAACTTACATCCTCAACACACGCAGTATGGCAAGAATTTATGTGTTGATAAATAAAGGTTAGGATTTGTGGCGACCGCGGTTTGCGCAGTTGACCGTTCGAGTATTGTGTTTGTACTCTACGGCATGTACTTACTACGAGTACGTTGCAGGGTCAGTGCGAATTGTTTTATGACGATGTTTTGTCGCGGTCGCAGAACAACGATGCTTACTGATTCCGAGGGTCTATATAAGTCAAAGTCAAAGTCAAAAAATATTTATTTCGTAGGATAAAGATTATCACTTGAAAACGTCACATTTTTTATCTTAATATTAAAATTATTGACATTATTGCTCATTCGCAAAGCAGATTCCCCAGAGAAGAACGAGCAAGAAACTCAAGGGTTGCTCTTTTAAATAAGTTTGGGTTACAATTATATTATATTGTATAATTAGGCTGAATATCGCCGAGCGGTCTATGTCCATGCTTACTTATCATCCAGATAGTCAGAAATTTTATTTTTATTTATTTATTTATTTTAACACTTTATTGTACACACACTTTATAATAGCCTTTGGTAAATATTGTCTGTTTTATGATGGTTTTGAATTTATTTAAAAGTAAATTTTGAATGTCCACTGGAACCTTATTATAAAATATGTAAGTTCAGTGTTACCGTCATCGCAACATCGATGCGTTTACCAATTAGAAAACGACATTGTCGAGTGAAAAACTATCCAATCAATAGTTAAAGCGTAATCGATAATGGGAGTCGTAAAGATACGACTGTTTACTGGCTTTGGTATTGTCCCCTTTTTGAACCATTGTCAACTTTAGGATGAAGAACAGTTGGGCCGCAAATTGAATCAATTCATTTGTTCCTATCTTCATACATAACTTGCATATGTGCTTAGAGTTTCTTAGGGGCATTATTATGGTGCTAAGAAATTAGGTGTAATTAGGTGATATTTCACCGGCTTATTACTCCGATATCTTTGCATGAATTTTTATGATTATGTGAATAATTTTTTTATTAATGACTAAATGAATTTGAGAACGCACCAAAGTTATTATAACCAAAGCAAGCGGTAAAGACAATCCCACCAAAAACATTCTGTAAAAAACTAGCCAAGTCTCGATGGAGCTGCTTGATTATCTCTAAAAAGTAATGAAATCTATACAAAGTCGTGCCAAGTGTAAGGTTCCTTACTGCGATTTCTTTATTATTATAGTTAATGTTGTGTGACTTGGCCGTTGAAGGGTACACAGGGGTACAAAACCAGGTGCTCCATGACACCATTGCACCAATCTGTGGCCAGAACCGCTATTAATGTTATTAATTATGTTATTAAGAATGTTCAACGGCAAACTATTAGCGAATAATCTGTGTGGCGTTTACATAACGTTCTTTATACGTTAGTGGCTTTATCAAGCCTACAATTGACTGGTTATTGAATCAACGTTTTCCAAGTGGCAATTTTCCATCGTCAATGCGTAGCGGTTCTGGCGACAGATTGGTGCAATGGTGTCATGGAGCACCTGGTTTTGTACCCCTGTGTACCCTTCAACGGCCAAGTCACACAACATTAACTATAATAATAAAGAAATCGCAGTAAGGAACCTTAGACTTGGCACGACTTTGTATAGATTTCATTACTTTTTAGAGATAATCAAGCAGCTCCATCGAGACTTGGCTAGTTTTTTACAGAATATTTTTGGTGGGATTTCACTTCTTTTTGTAGTACTTGATACTGAAAGTTGAGTCAGTTCTACCATACACCAAGAAAGATATTGAATGGAAGAGACAAGACCCGTCTTTGGGCATACCAACTACTTGGTAGCCACTAAGTTCATCGTCGTCTTTTAATATTATCGACATTTTTTACGATAATTATTATCTTGCGAAATCAAACACAATTAAACTCAACGACCTTTAGTATATGGACAACAAATCAGAAATACCGATAATATTTAGACTAAAACCTACTTATATCTTTAAGACTTCTTTTGTCTTAATAAAAAAAACTTAAAGAAAATATTACTCTGCCTACTCAATCTATACAAACTATAAGCAAAACGTTAACTCTTAATTATTAGACAAGTGTCAATATAATTAATTATCAATGAACTTTCTACCAACCTAGTACTGAAATACAGCTAAATTAATGATATTTTTAAACGAAACGAAGTAATATCTAACTAAATAAACTAAACTAGAATACTAGAAAAGTACTTATAAACACGAACGCGATTCGAAGTACTGCCTAACTGTAAATTAAACCTAGAAAACTAAAAGTAGATACTAAATAATTAACAATTAAATAAAGTATTCAATTGAAACTTCTTTTAATTCTGATAATTAAGTAATAATCAGTAATCCGTCACTAACCATATAATTCCTAACCTGTTTAAATCTTTGAATTAATATAATAACAACCTGCCAATTAACTTTAGCAAACCTCATGAAATAATCAGCGAAATCAACGAAATGCAAATAATCCCTCCTAATCCCTAGCAAACATTTTCAAGCGCAATAGAAGAATGTCGTAAACGACTGTAACGCGGCCGGTTGTCACTTTGCCATATAAGGTTATCGGAAAAACAAAACGTAAGCGCGTTTTAAAATACAGTCAACGCCATCTAGCGACGCGTGCGGGTATCACCGCCACTCTTAGCCAATGCATTATATTTTGACCAAATTTTCGTTTGTTTATTTAATTTGTGTAATGTTCGAGTAGAATAAAATTAATCGTTTGACTATTTCTTCTTGTAAACTTGTATTAAGTATAAGTAAGTATAAGTATAAAAGCCAGTCTGGTCTTATCCAGAGTTTTCCTTTAATTTTATTTATATTCGTATTAAAAGCAGAAGGGGAGGCATTCACCCAGCAGTGGGACGCTATAGGCTAGATTAAATTAGAAGATGTGTCCCACTACGCTGGATTTTTGCAATGACAGTCGATTTTTCTATGTACCAATAGTAGAAGGGGGCATTACCATATCTCTAATACAGCTGAGACCAGCTGAGGGTTCTTCATCAGATACTTCAGATCTTCGATTTTTGACATCATATGAAGCGGCCCACCAAGTTGAATATTTTTTGTAAAGGCGGTATATGTCGATCTCTAATAGTTTGGTTGGGCTCTTGTGTTTCCTAATCAGGGTCACCAGGTACTCCAGATCTTCGATTATCCTAGTTTTTATAGTTTTCCCTTTATGTGGCCATTAAACCATAACTCTGTACCAAATTTCAGCTCTCTGAGTTTATGGGAAGTACTAGTTCTATTTTGATGATCATGAGTGAGTGAGTGAGTGAGTGAGTGAGTGTCATAAATGCGAAACTTTGCTTTCGCTTAACTTCGGAACTAAATGACCTACAGACTTGAAATTTTGGATTTTAAGTATGTGATTATAGCTTACTGGATGACGAAAATTTCTGCGTTCTAGTCTTATCCAGAGGTTCTAAAATAGGGGCCTGAAAATGCGGCGAAATGGTTCCAGTAAAGGATGGTACGGCAGTGTTTGCTTCGCGCTCGACTTGGCGGGGGCACTGCCGTGCCCCCAGATTAACTACACAATTTTTTCTAACGCTATGTATTCTTTAATGTGAATTATGACAAAAAAAATGAAAAAGACTTTTAAGAAATGTTCAATTAGGGAAAATGTAGATTTTTTTTCATGTTTCAATAATAATTTTGCGGATTTTGTCATATTAAAGGATAGTTTGAAGTGTGACAACATTTCTTTCGAATCTATCTACTATACGGAAGTAATCGAAGTAATTTCATGAATACGCTTACGTTTTGATGTGTAATTGAAATTAACGAGGTCCGTTATTCATCTTATTCATCATCACCTTTATCGTGACGGTATAAAATTGCCTAATTTAAAATTCTCACAAGAAATACCTCAAGAAACGCGATCCCACTTATGGCTCCGACAAAAAAAAATTATTATTATCAACACTTTTAAGCTTCCAATGTTGGGACACAGCCTCCTATCGCTAGGAGATGGAATGGGCCATAATCCACCACGCAGGTCCAGTGTGGCGTGGTCGTCTTCTGTGTCGTTGGTGGTCACTAAAAGAGACGAAAGTCATTTGTATTGAAAGAGAGAGGTTAGTCATTGCTGAAAAGGAACGCGACGTTGCTGCTCTTCGCTTTGAAAGCGCGCGCTGAACGTTCAACTACGCTGGCCGAACATTCGCTCGCGTAACGCGTCGCGTGATGTGTCGCTTGCTATGCAAAATACATTGATGGCGTTTTCGCGGAAATAGTCGCTAGACGAAAGGTTCGTCGCTACACTGAACGCCGCGTAATTTCGGCTGATGTGTCATAGGTTACAATCGAAAACCAACAGCGAACGTTACTGCGCCACGACTGCAAACAAAAATAGTTTTGTGCAACTCGAACTCGCCTACTGAGAACCTTTAAAAAAGGTGGATGCATTCGGATACTGAAGTCTAAACAAGGAATAAAGGCGCAGTTGTTTTTGAATGCATGTTAACAGATAAGTCAGGTAGGTACTAATGCTTTTACTTACTCTCTCTTTTCTCTGTTAATTGCAACTTTCATGGTAGCTGCTCTTGGGCAAAATTCATTTGCTTTCGCAACCATTTCCTACCTCCAGAGAGAGGTGGCCGATAAACGTCGCAAATCATTACGACAAGTCACTGACATGTGTAAATCTACATAGATCAATTAGATTTCTCGCAGGTGAATGCCCATATAACTTCGCTCAGTATTGAAACCAATGCCAGTAATGCCGGTAATGTTGTTAGACCTGATGGATGAGGTAGAGGCGCATCCTTACTTGCTTGTGATGCAATTGAATGTGTATGTATGTACATTATAATGAGGCTGTCCTTCCTGTAAGCAACGTTTTGCAGGACGAACTGTGCGCGAGTATTTTGGTATCTTATATATTTATTTGGTATACCAACTTTACATGAGAAAGTCAGTACAGTATATACTTGTATGACTCAATGAATGTTCCAAATACATATGATCATTAATCATCAAGTACAGCCCGTATCAACCCACTGTTCGCTAAGTCATATAAAATGAGTAGGTAATATGGATACATAAGAAGTATTTACTTGTAAGTATGATGATAATAAAATCATTTAAAAAAATCTCCAGTTAACTTGGATGACCTTGCATTTTACAAGCATACCCTTTCTAATCATGTGTGTAAACCTTATTTGTAAACCCCTTGTATCGCAGATTTTTTTGTCATGATAATCATGGTAACAAATTGATGAATGAAAAAAGAAATACCGGCTTGGTATAAGATTGTCAACAGTGTGGGCAAATAGTGGTGGGACAGTTACCAATCTGCGCCGTAGCAATTTCTCGTAATGGTGAGCAATTTGTGTGAGAATTCAACACAATACGGACACGGAATTGACTTTACGGTATCTAATTATATGTCCATGTTGTTATGATATCACGGTTATAAAGGAATAACATGCGTTTTAAAAACGGTAACGTTTTTGTGCAATTGACCGGACGAGGATTAATTTCGAATCGTTATTTTCTCAGTAACTTAAAATATTTAAAGATAAATGTCTCGAACTAAATAACGCCAGTGTTATGTAATGTAAACCACAGTGGGGCAACAGACATAAGATGGTGCCGACTTTGTTATCGCTTTAACCCCTAATGTTTGCTGAGGGTCGTGATCATTTTATTGCAGTGTGTCCAATTTCATGAACCATGTAAATACTGAAATATTGATAAATTAATAATTGTAATTAATAATAATTGGTTTTGTGGAATTGAAATTCACACTGTAGGTAATATGTTTAAGGAATAAATGATTCTAACTAAATTTTACTTAAATGGAACTTCATTATATATTAAAACATATGTTAAAGTAGCATTTTTTACAAGTTCCCTCTAGAATTCTGAGTAAGATAAAATTGGAAGATATATCGTGTTAGATTTTGTAAACTTCCTTTAATTTAGGCACGATTGGAATGCAATAACTTCATAGAACCCTTCTTTTTAATAATCTTTTGGTGTCTTCAACTGTTAAGTCCTGTTCAAACAGGATGTATTAATCTAGATAAAGTATATTGTGAAAAAGGGTAAGTCATTTTATTATTTGCCTAAATTATATATTTACCCGAAAAAGTTTCGAATCTTCAACATCGAAATAAAATATCTACTTAGTACTATAACTTCTGTGGAACATCTCAACATTATTGTATTCTATTTCACTTAGGTAAATGTGGATGTAGAACGTACCTAGATTGAACTCTCGATTGCGTTCAAGGTAAAACTCTATTTGTTAAAATGTATTTGACTTTACTGATTAAATGATGTTTATATTTGTTGACTGTTCCAAGGTGTTACGGGTTACTTAGTACGAGTAAGTAAATGATTTGATAACGATTACTAGAAATAGGTACTTGTAAATTATCAAATACAGAAAAATAATATCTAGCGTAGGTACACGACCGATTGATGTAGTGGTTATACGGTATGTTTGTTTGAGGAATACGAACATTTACCCCTCCCCGAGTCATGGACGTTTATATAAATATTTACGTATGTTTATCCGTTATCTAGTATCCATAGTACAACCTTTGTTTAGTTTGGGACTAGATAATTGGTGTTAGTGTCCGAAATACATAGGTATTTATATATTTTTTTTTTTAATTATTATACAGAACCGATCCCTCTGAGAATCTGTGGCTGATTTGTGTGATTTTTTTTTATTGGAAAGAAGCTACCCTTGAGGTGGTATTCCTTATTTTTCATCAATGTATGATGATGACTCCATCATCATGCATGTATACTCACCCATAGTGAGACCAGAAATCCTAACAAATCAACAGATAAACATACATATATTTATATAAACATCTAACTTGGGAATAAATGTTCTTAATTTTTACACAAATATTTACATCTGGCGGGTATCGAATCTGTAATAGTTGGTTTCAAAGGCCCTCAAAATATTTCTACATTAGATTAAAACACTTATGATATTTATCCCAGCGATATATGTTAACTGATAATGAATGAGACCCTGTTTTATATTGACATCTTATTGTCCGAGTGCGGTTCCGTATGCTGGCCATCAGTGCCATGAGGTTCCACTCTCTAACTTCGAGTGTCATATTACCTTTATTTAAAACTCATCGTTTTTCTGGTGGTTGTTATCTTTAGTTTTTTTAAGCTGATAATTAATTCAAACAGCACGTAGTTGCTGATAGAATTTTAAAAGATTTACAATAAGTAGTTAGGAAATTAACAGGTGTGATTGCAGCAAGCGCTGACCCATCGTGCTTAAAAATCAACAAAAAAAAAACGTACATGCGAACATAGAATCTCCTCGTTTTTTGATTGAAGTTGAGAGTATAGGACTCATGCCCGAGGGTTCCTTACATAACATCACCATTGACAAAAGTGTTTAATGTCTACGGCTTCATATACTACTGTAAATAACCATAACATGAAAATTTTGAAAACCACAAGCGATTAAAACAATACCGCTGAACCGATTTTGATAAAACATGTCTAAGAACTGCCCCTAGAAAACCTTGTTTCTTTGTTTTTTTATGCACAACGGGTTGGTACCTCAATCACACCTGATGTTAAGTGAAGATGAGGTCGAAGGTGGAAGCGTACTGACCCGGAAATCCCAACACATTTGGGGGACTGGCTATCTTTTCTCTGACAACCGGAACACAACCTTTATCAAATAAAAACCGCATCCAAATCGGTTCACTCGTTTAAGAGTCACAGTGCCACAGACAGACACGTTATATAACGGTATTTTTACGTCGAGGCTTAAAAATTTAAGTTTCTATCGTAACGCTATAAAAAGCCTATTTTCATACCAAAAGTTCCGTTGACAGATACATCACCGTTAACAAACTTTTTAAACCAACAATCTTAAAATATGTGTTTGGGAACTTCAAGAACAGATTGAAGACATCTACTCAGATCGCGCGATTCATCGACCACATCTTCATTTTCCACCAGGTGAGATTGTAGCCAAACTCGTGTCCAGTCTTTCATAAAAAATATAGTAGTATAGTAGTAGTCATGTCATGTTTGTTGTTGAATTTAGCAACACTGGATTGTCGTGAGAATGTTAGGTATACCCAAGTGAATACGATTCGAATTTCTGTTTTGTTTTGAGTTTACCTGGAGATGTCTTGTGCATGTCAGTTACTTATCGTCTCATACTGTGATATTATCCGTAGCTGACGCACTTGACGGACTAAGGAAATAGAGACCTTTTTATTACATCTTCTTAGAATAAGAAATATTTTAAGTTGCAAAAGTTTGAATATAGATTTGAAAACAAACTTTTATATGGAAGTGGCAATGCAGTGGGAATAATAATAATAATACAATATTTTTTAAAAACAAACTAATAAGGACGTGGTCGTCTTCGGTTGTAGGTGTTTGGGAGTCGGGACTCATCATCAGGAAGCATTCATCATTATATCACCCGAAAGATGTCCACTGCTGGGCAAAGGCCTCCTCCAAAGATCTCCATAACTATCGGTCCTGCGCTGCCCGCATCTAGTCCTTTCATATAGGAACGGGCTTGTTGTTCATATAGGAAACGCACTTAACCTCTTAGGCACCCTCCCGGTGCAGCAAGATCTGGGACCATTTTTTTGTTCGAGAATGTGTATTTAATTATTTTGTTTTTAGAAATATGTAAAATATTCTGCGCGTATTATTGAATTCCTTACTTTGATATTCAGGTTTTCGAAATATTGATTACAAATTACGATCAGGTCAATATCATGCCACCACAGCGACCTAGTAACATTTTCGAAATTAATTACGCTTTTAAGACAAAATATATATAACAACGTATTATATTATACTGTAGAAGACGTCGTATGCTATAGTATGTAGCTAGCGGGATACCCATAAAAACTTCAGATATCTCACTTTTATTAACCATCAGCCCGTAAACGTCCCACTGCAGGGATATATCCTCGTGTAATGAGGGAGTATGGGCCATAGTCCACCACGCTGGCCCAATGCGGGTTACTTCTTGCCTTTGAATTTTTAATTCTCTGGTATGCAGGTTTCCTCACGATGTTTTCCTTCATCGTTAAAGAGCAGTCGGATAAATGCACATAAGTAATTAAATTTAAAACTTATTGGTACATGGTCTGCCTGGGAATCGAACCCGGACCTCCCAAATTGGCTGAGCCACCGACGCTCACTTTTAATAATTAGGTTTTAATTTCAGGAAATTCAGAATTACATATAGGTATTGATGGTGTACAACCTATACTTGTAACGTGGCGAACGAATTAACACAAGGAACAAATTTCATACCAGTCCCTAAAAATGACGTAATGTATATTAGGTGCACAATGTAGAAAGAGGAACATGGGTACAGTCATGCAATATTGTACATTTAGATATTTATACAAATTTCCATTTCGAATTTTACATCTAAAAAGGATTCCGACGAATAGAGAACCTCCTCTTTTTTTTGAAGTCGGTTAAAAGCTTACAATGAAAATGTAATCGATGATATTCTCATGGGTGAATAATATCTCAGTTATCAACGTACGTAAATAGTGAATATCCTTGAGAAACAACAAGTGAATTGCACAATAAATAGTTTTCAAATGTCAGGCAACAAGTAGCAGCTGATGAAGGCGGCGGGCTGCGCACGCGCGGGGCCGTCGCAGCGCACCTGTGTCGGTCACCGACTCAGGGCTGGTTCCCAGTTGACTGCACTCGCTGATGACGTCACCCACCACTGATAATGCTTCGAATATAAGTGCATAAGCAAGAGTTAGCGAATTTCATCAATTTGTTGAAGAGTAAAAATATAAAAGAATTTTTGTATATATTTCATTCCTTCAAGAATATTTTCCACAGCTCTTTCTCTACCTACATAACATACATAACTTAGAAAGAAATGTTAAGATTATTGTAACAAAACTTTTGTTACCTAATAACAATTTTAATTATTGTATGCAAAGTTCCGACATATTATTATTTGACGACCTGTTTGGTGTAGTGGTTAGCAACTCTGACCACTATACCAAAAGGTTGCGGATGCGAATCCCGCTAGGGCATATGTTTGTGTGATGAATACGGACATGCGTACCCGAGTTATGTATGTTTTCATTTATATTAAGTATTTATTTACAAAAAAAATATGTATTTATGTAGTATATCAACCATCTGGTATCCACAACACAAGCCTATAGTTGCTTACTGTGGAACTAGATGGCGCTGTGTGTATGTCCAAGGATGTTATTGTAAGTTCCGGTTTATTAATCGTAATGTAAAGTTAAGTAAAATGAACAAAGATACTCTTAATCACATTAGTTCGGTAAAATTGTTTTTCAGTGTGAGATCGATGTGTGGTTCCATCACATATATTATGTATAAATATGGTTGATTACTTGTCATAGGTATAGTATCCTTTGTAGTTTTTGATCCTGAGACGTCATTACGTAACCTATTATTATAATTTAAATTTAAAATTAAGTTACATGAATGGCTTATCAACAAATGTTATTATTCAATTAAGGAATACCTACCACTATTTTAAAATATTTATATAACGGACAATATCGCTTTTCTGACATCAACACATAATTGACAATTAATTAGTTTTATATTGTGACAACATACATTATTATTATATTATATTTAAGTAATAACCTATCTAATGCTATCCTAGTTTATTAAATATTTGCACGCTAGATTTTAAGTAGATTTTGAATGGGACTTCTGTTATGTGTCATCCTATCTTGTACCCAAAATCAAGCAAATAAATTATTTCATTTCATTTTATATTATTTGATACTTTTGGGTAACCTCGTGCATAACAAACCTTTGCCATTCTATTTATAGTTATCGTGAGTATACCTAATATACGTCAGAGAAAATAACAAATATTCAAATGTTTTACTTGTTCATTGCATACACTATACAGCAAGCTGAATTCCGATTTCATAGGGTAAATATAGACAGTATGATTACCAACACTTCGGATATTATCAACAACTTAGTACGAAGTAAGCCTTGTATCTTCATTAAGCTTCGGCAATTCCACAATACTGCAAGCCTGTCTCGAGTTTGCCAATCTCACCTGATAGATTATGTATCTCGGTGGCCGATTTGCAACATTCAAATTAGTTAAAAGAAATTCGCCTTTAAAATTAGCAATCACGTTAACCTATTCACATAAATTGACGACGTGAAATCTTGTGATTTAAAGTTTGTAGCAACATAGTTAGTATGCACGCGCGCGCGTATCGTATGCATTTAGATGGATCGTTTGGTTTAATAATATATTTATTTAAATTGGACCAGTTTTTTGTAAATGGTTGACAAAGTTCATGCAATTTTTAACCGACTGCCCCAGGAAATAGGGATAATGTTTTTCGGGGGTATGTATGTAGATTCCTATTTTACCTCATGTAACCTTAACGGCTTGGGCTTGACCGATTTTGAAGCGCAATGTGTTGTTACATTTCGTATTAATTTATCGTAATTAATTAATTTATCGTAAAAAATCCAACACGGCGGCCGCAAAATAGATAAGTTTTTATTGGAAGATATATAACTATGTATTAAATAAATATAAACAATTTGGACACTTTCACGAATTACCCATATCTAAACTAAACTAGGCAAAACCTTACTAAGATAACGGATAAATATAACTAAACATTTATATAACCTTCTATGATTCGCAAAAAAATTTCGTATATACACAAACATTTACTTTTTACGGGATTCGAACCCTCAACCGTTACTTTTGAAAGCAAAGTCACAACCCACTACACTAATCCGTCGTAATTATCTAATCTAGCTAATCTAATCTAACTAGTCTAATCTAACTAATATTATAAATGAAAAAGTTTTGATGTTTATTTGTTGCTCAACTACGGCGAAACGGGTGGGATTTAGAAATCATTTATTGATGAAATTCGGTGTATAGATAGATAGATAATCATTTATTTGCATCTATATTTATACACTTAACAATCTTACACATGAAAAATCAAACTAAAACAATAAAATTCACGTACAGAAACATCAAATATTTATATGTGCCGCAGTATAAAAGGCTAGTTTAGTGTGTGGATTTATCAGAGAACCTACCCTCTATATATAGGTGTAACATTCCCTGGATTATATTATCATAGGATATTTTTTATCCCGATAAAGTGAGTTAGTATCCCGTGGGATGAACAAATTAAACAAGTTAATCCAAGCAGGCGAAGCCGCGTGCGAAAAGCAAGTAATAATAATACTTCCATTTGGCATTATACCTAAATGCGCAACTTTAATATCATTAAAATTGTACGTGTCATAAAATACACGCTCTTTAGACTTGATTTTTGTCGGTAAGAAAACAAAGCAGTAACCCCTTAAATCTATTGGAGTTCAAAATGTAAGTCGTTCCATTGGGCTCTGTTGGGTATTGTGAAAACGGTATGATGTGGCATAATTCACTAAACGAATTCCAAGTCACACGATCGCGTGTGCATGCACAGAACAATTATAATAGTGTATTCACGTGATTATAATTGGTTTCCTTTGATTCGAGTTCAATAGGTTTATTGTGGCGGAAGACTCGGTTCGCTTTTCAAGTGTTTCATTCATGTCGGTATGTACGAATGTGTTGAATGTGTCTGTAATACTTATTATACAAATAGGTTTAGGGGGAATTTGTTAAAGTTATATAACTTTTATCTGATCTGCACCTGAGGTATCGTGATCATACCAGTATGGTCAATGATGGGAGCAATGTTATCGGTCAGCTCCCAAACCCCAGCAAATGTACAAATCCTGTTAATGATTTCTTTTTAAATTTATGAACATTTACTATCAAAGTATAATACAAGAAATATGTTGTTGAAATAATAATTCTTTGACACACAGTGTCCACAGATGAAATGCAATGAAAGTTACGTCATGTGTAGGAAGCAAAGCGGCTCGATCTATGGTCCAACCCCTTGTAGTATAGGTACATCCCGAACTGCGATACTATATATCCTTGTTGCTTATAAGCCTTATATGTAATCTTTTTTTTTTTGATTAACTGGATACCGTTTGATCACAGCCGTAGCCTGTTTATGATGATGATGATTAAAGTTATATAGCTCTTATTTGGGCAAACGATAATCAAATAAAGTGGAATTAAGAATGAAGTACATGTCTAAATAAGAAATTTGGGTAAAGTCCTAAAATATGACATAGTAGGCACGCGCTAATGATACATATAAAAATCTTTGTCTTTAAAAAATGATCGTTTATCAGTTTATGTACACCCACTTCAATAGATAGGTGGTAAAGTACCTATGCTATAAATGGAAGGAAGTTGTTATAGTTCTGAGAAGCTTGCAGAGCGGCGCGTGCGCTTCCGGTGGCGGGCGCTGGATCATCATCAGCAGAGAAAGTGTCAAGCCTGCTTGACAATGCTTATTGACATGATTTCTTTTAGTTACACAATGATGTTACGGATACTTTTTGTCTATAGTTAGCTGAAAATTTCTATAGGAAATTACGAAACCATTACAAATTATCACTTGTAGTGTAACTACTAACTCCGGTAAAGAATCTATTGTTTTTGTTGTCTTTGTTATTACTTACCTAATTAAATTGTATATGGTTAGATGATCACCTGACATTATGTCTTGCGCAGTTAGTGTACAAATAAACGCATACTTTAATATACCTACTTATTCCGCGCAGCAGGCCACTATAATTACGAAGTTTACACAATAATGCACTTTTAAAATCGACTTAGACTAATTTCTTGATATTACTCCGTTGTCTTATTGAGATTAAGCAATCAGATCAACGGCTTGTTCCTATTAGAATAATTTACAATTTGACACCACGGTATTCTAGTGTGTGTGAAAATAAAAGATAACTAGAGGGACTCATGTACTTATGTGTTATGCACCAATCATCTGGTCCCAAACGTGTATGGATACTAACGGATAAACATATTTATTATAAAAATCCATGACTCGGGGATAAATGTTCCTATTCACCACACAAACATTTACCAGTCGCGGTATTCGAACCCGTAACTGTTGGTTTTGCTGACAGGGTCACTATCCACTACACCAATCGGTCGTCAAACAGACGGACAGAGGTCGGCACACAAATGGAGGTTGACATGGTGAACTATAAGGGTTCCTAATTTTAAAAACGATGCACCAAAATAGGTCGTTAGTGAGAAACATAAAATAACAATTTTGCGTTGTACCGTAAGCACCATTGACTTGCACCATCAATGGTGCAGATGAGACTAATTAGTTTCGTTTGCACCAGTAATATTAATACAACTACTTCACCATTTAAGGATTTAAAAACCAAAAAATCCGATAGTTTATTTTGTATTTCACGGGCGCCATGTTGAATTTTTTACCACAAAATGTTTCTTATGACATTCTGGGGTCCAAGGCGAATCTTGCATTTCTATATTAATCAAGCTGTTCAGGCTACCAACATAGAAATTTACATACATAGGTACACCCGATAAACATTACTCCGCCCTGGGGCAGTCAGGTAAAAATATTGTCCTATACCTACTTTATTGACCTGACTGATGCATTGTGGGATAAAACAAGAAGTTAATCAGCTCAGAGGTCGTAGGGTTTCCGTTAGTAGAAAAATAGGCTCGCATTATACAACTGTGGCTGTTACATCAAGCGATGCAATTGTGGGAACTGTTTTGCATTCACTTATGTCATGTGTTCAGCTGACTGTATTGTACGTCGGTGTATTGTCTATCTATAATGCCTGTATGTATTACGAGCACATTCCAATATTTGTAGTTAGCCTTTTTCATGTCTCAGTTTTTAATCCTAACCCACAAACAAGCTGAAGCTTAATAAGTACTACATATAATTCTTTTAAACAACAACTCCATCATGATTATCACATATTATTCTAGTACAAAGACGATTAACATAAAGTCCATCAAGTACCAGTGGCAATCTTCTGGCTCCGTCTTCAGACCATTGTCATCTTGTATAATGGACAGTGCTCATGGCCTCAAAATAAACTAACTAGCCCAAATTCGAGTATATCCCCATTTGCCATCAGGGGGTTTCATGGTCGATGGCCCATAATATTGCATTGTCCCCGAACTTACATAAATATGTGAAATTTCAGCTCAATGAGATACCAGCAAGTGGTTGAACAATGGTTTTCAAAAGAAACAAACTTTTTTTTTGTGGTGCCTGTCGTAAATAATATTTTTTGGTTTCTGTTCTGTATATATTTCTTCACTAAATATACATAAAAATATATAAAATAAATATATATAAAAGTTATATGTAAATAAGCATCTTTTCACAACTAATATTTAATATTGTATTAATTTTATGCATACACTAGAGGTATAGTCAAACTAACTATATGGTTCTTACAAGGTATTGTAACTTGTTTTATGTTCCAAATAAATGAAATGAAAAAAATAAACTTTTATACAAATTGTAACTACGAGAAACATATCTTTATAAAAATTGTGCGTGTCCGACACACATTTGGCCAATTCATTGTTTTTTCAAATCGGTGGGCAGTGCCAGGGAAAAGTTAACTTTATTCCAATAAGGCCGAAGTGTAAGTGGGCTATTGCTGTGGTGCGCATGCGTACGTAAACAACTTTACTTTGCCTAAATTTTGTTGTTCGGTGTATACTGAGAATATTCATTTTGTTAGCATTTTGTATGATTATAAATTCTGATTTTATTATTTTTCCCACACTTTGAAATGCCGAACAGCGGTAGCTCTCTGGCCCAATATATTATTAATAATCAAATAATCAAATAATGAATAATCAAAAATCAGGAGCGTCGGTGGCTCAGGTGAGGAGACACAGTCTCCCAATGAGGTCCAGGTTCGATCCCCAGGCAGGCCAATGTACTAATGAGTCGATCGAATCGAACGCAAATTTTTTTACTGGCTGTTGTGTTTTTTTTTTGTTTTTTAGGTAAACACCTAGTAAATTAGTAGACAGCGCACGAGAAATACACAAATTATACTTGCATCTTGAGGTGGTTTGTGCCACAAACTAAATAACCGAAAAGTAAAGGTAATAAAGGTTAACGGTATGACGTCATACCGTAAAATTCGGCTATTGGAATATTTCCATACCGATAAAAAACGATACCGAAACGAAATAACGGTACGAAATTTTCTGGTACCTAAACCTTTATGAAAACGGTTCCTTTGATGAATCGCCGCCGCAGCGCGCCGTGCGTCCTTGTCGGTGATTTGTGCGGGTCAGAATGGCGGGTGTATTGTTTCAGAAATGATTATGTTATATACGACAGAAAAGTACCTACAATGTACTAGTATGTACCTTTAATGAAGGTCAATGTACCTCAATGAAACGGGAGCAATTATAATAATAAAGTGAGCCGCGGTCCTGACGGTCAGAATCGCGGGTGTATGTTGAAAATGAATGTAATAGAATAGCTATGGGTATGTACTATTTACCAAACGAATGTACCTTCAATGTACCTCACGAAAATATAATCTAAATCAAATTGAATGAGTAATTAATGAGGAAATCAAGAAAACAAACTTTTGTCGCCTACAATTTTTTTATAGCAATATGAATAGAGTTCTATTTTGCTCGTATTAAGAATGTAAAGCCAGTCATAAGAGAAATATTTATGGGTTTGTATATGTGCTTCGATAAAGTAAAGAAACATGGATAAGACATAATCATTTACTCATCGTTTATCAAAAGTTACAAAGAAAAAACAAAAAGCGTGATTACTTTTGTCCATATAATATACAATGTGCAATTATGTTTTTATGTCTTCATGTAGTTCAATTACATAGGTTATCATAACACACCCACTTATTCTGTCTGTAGCAATGGGCCTTGTAATGACCGATTTTGTCAAAAGTATTTGATATCGGCGGTAAGAATTCAATAATCCCTATGATCTCGTATGTTTTTGATTCTAGATTTATTTCAGTGGCACTTCATCTATGCACGCACACCAAGTCACTTTGACTTATCTCAAAATTTATAACATTTTGCAAGACATATGTAAATGTTCGTGCGGCGGTTAGGGGTTGTCTTAGGACGTTTAGCGCCCGTTTAGCCGCCAGCAGGTAGGTATAGAAGAAAAGAATACCAATTTCATTTGGATTTAGTGGGTTTATTGTACATTCAGCTCATTCCCCTGCACCCCTCGGCAAATCTCCCCGTACGGTCACTGGCCTGAAGGTCTTGGAGCTGCAGTGGACGTAGCCTTCGAGTCCTCTCGTAGATGACGACGAGGTGGATGCTGGATGAGCGGTTTTTGGGGGAGGGTAGATCAACCCCGAAGGTCTCCCAGGTGCAGACCTGGATGTCGACGCCGACAATTAGTCACTTCGGACCTTGATCCTGAAGAGCACAGGCAGGCATTAGTTAGTGCCCACATATATCCTCGTCCACTGCTGGTATTCACGGCTCAGCAACCATAACGAACACCACGCAGTTGACAGACACAAAATCAGAAACAACTTACATTAAAAATAGCCAGACTATTATGGAAACTCAGCCTAGAGGGATCTTCCGTAGTTTACTTAAGAGGGTTCAGGTGGCAACCGAAGCAGTGTTCTCCCGGTAGCAAGGTCGCGGTCAAACAGAGGACGATTCGGGTTCCCCCACTCTAATTAGAAATCGTCTTAACGACGTCATCGCAACCGGACAAATTAGCGTACCGCAATACCGTGGTGAGACCCTTTTTAAATAAAATAATAATTTGAGGGTTCCGTAGGAAACTTTTATTATAAAGATGAAGTAGTGTGTGTAACAATCTGTAAACACAAGAAAAAGAAAAGATATATATTTAGATGACTCGATTTTCGCAGAAAACCCTACGCTAATAGAAAATTGGAGAGGCCTCGGAAGCAAGGAATTGCCTAAAAAGAAAAGACCTATTAGGGACGTTCCTCTTCTATTAAACGGTCTCAAAACTAGATCTGGTGTGGAAAATGCGTGCATGGAATACTGCTGTCACCTCTGGGACGGATCAGCCAAGTACCAACTGGCTGCACTCGATTCTGTGGAACGACGCGCCATAAGACTCATAGGCGATGACTCAACGGTCACCGGCAAATTGCAAAGCCTTGAACACCGCCGTAGGGTCGCTTGCCTTTCAGTGTTTTACAGGATACATTTCGGGGAGTGTGCGATGGAATTGCATGATCTTATTCCACCGTCCCCTTTCCATCTTCGGACAACCAGGCGCGGGGGGGGGGTTTCCATCCATATGTTGTCAACATACCGAACATCCGCACTAAGCTCTTTGCTTCGTCATTTATAATGCGGACTGCTAAGGTATGGAACTCACTGCCCGCGTCGGTTTTTCCCGACACTTACAACCTTGGGATCTTCAAGTCTAGAGTGAATAGGCATTTACTGGGTGCGCGTGATACATCTTCGGCTACATCGTCACTTTCCATCAGGTGAGATTGTGGCCAAACGCGAATCCAGTTTTTAATAAAAAAAAAAAAAAAAAAAAAAGGTGGTACTAAAGAACACATGCGCATTTGATGCTGCGGCTCAAGTAATTGCAGCGGCTTGTGCTTGATGGTTTTGCCGTGACTACAACTATTAACTAACACTGGCAATAATTTTTGTATGTTTAAAAAACAAAACAAGACTTGTACAGAATTCGTGCTCAAATTGCAGAACAATATTTTAAAACGAATTTTTCAAAAGGAATCACCGAAATACACTGTGAATGTAGCGTGACAAAAATATTTGATGAATTCTTGATTGATGCAATTTATAGCGCTGATATTAAAGAAAATTGTACAAACGAATCTTGTGTTTTCAATAATGTAACCAGAAAGATTGTTTTTCTGCTAATTGATATGAACAAAAAGGAAGTTTCAGAATTAAATGATTTCGCAGCATCTATGCTGGTAAGCGATAACGTAGTATTGTGTCGTCGTAATAACTGCAATGGAATACGAACATTTACATATGTCTTGCAAAATGTTATAAATTTTGAGATAAGTCAAAGTGACTTGGTGTGCATAGATGAAGTGCCACTGGAAATTAATCTAGAATCAAAAACATACACGATCATAGGGATTATTGAATTCTTACCGCCGATATCAAATACTTTTGACAAAATCGGTCATTGCAAGGCCCATTGCTACAGACAAAATAAGTGGGTGTGTTATGATGACCTATGTAATCGAACTACAAGAAGCCGTAAAAACATAATTGTGCATTGTATATTATATGGACAAAAGTAATCACGCTTTTTGTTTTTTCTTTGTAACTTTTGATAAACGTTGAGTAAATGATTATGTCTTATCCATGTTTCTTTACTTTATCGAAGCATATATACAAACCCATAAATATTTCTCTTATGACTGGCTTTACATTCTTAATACGAGCAAAATAGAACTCTATTCATATTGCTATAAAAAAATTGTAGGCGTCAAAAGTTTGTTTTCTTGATTTCCTCATTAATTACTCATTCAATTTGATTTAGATTATTTTCGTGAGGTACATTGAAGGTACATTCGTTTGGTAAATAGTACATACCCATGGCTATTCTATTACATTCATTTTCAACATACACCCGCGATTCTGACCGTCAGGACCGCGGCTCACTTTATTATTATAATTGCTCCCGTTTCATTGAGGTACATTACCTTCATTAAAGGTACATACTAGTACATTGTAGGTACATTCTGACCCACACGGTGATTTTCTAGTTTTATTTATTATTTTCGTGTTTGCACGTGTCGAGCGAGCGTGTATCGTAAGTCATATTTTGGCAAAACAAGAGATAATGAGTGAGTATACCTATCCAATTTATTACAATACTATGTATTATTATAAAATATGAAAGTGTACATCTGTATTTTGTAACTCAATCTCGCAAAAACCGCTGAATATATTATAATCATTTTCGGAGATGATTAAGGTTAGGATTATATTAATTTAAACAATTACAATCTGAATGAAAATTATAATATAAAACTTCTGGACTTATTTCAAGGATACTTTTTTCCGTAATTCCCACGGGAACAGCTGTGCTATTCTGTAAGAATTCACTTCAAATCCTCAGTGAAATGAAAACTTATTATATGCATATATTATACAACTTATCTGACCTTGTTTTCATAAAAGTACCTGTACTAATAAGCTAGGTACTTTAGTTCATTTAACTTTAGAGCACAAAAGAAAAAACAAAATAATATTACATATCAGAAAATAGAAAATTAATTTCTAAACTTTGTACGTGTCTCTGCGCTGCGGCCGCGCCCCGCCCCGCGCCCGCGCGCCTCTCCGCGGGCCTCGCGCGCATACCCCCGCCCGAACCCACCCGCGTTTCTCCATATTTCGGTACCGAAATCGCGAAAAGGTTAAATAACGGTATGGCCCTACCTTTATAAAACAAGGGTATCGTTATGATTTTAAAGTACCTTAACCTTATACCGTAACCGCATTCAGTCCCTGGTTTGTGGTCTTGAAAGAATCAGATTATTGAGACTACAAGGGTATTGCTATGTTGTTCAGTTAAACGCGGAAAGGGAAGTTAAAACATTACCTAATGCTTGAAACTGTTGGTAATAAAATACAGTACCTAATCTTATAATTTATAACAGCTATCGTTAGGTATGGTTAAAATAAAAGTAATTAAACCATGCCTAATTGCTTTTGTTTCTATATAGATAGTATCAATAAATTCTATAAAAAATTTGCAGTGTTTTTATACGAACATTTGAAATACTAAATTCTCAAAACCGACGTTTGTTGATTTGTAAACATTTCTTTGTAAAAAGTAACAACAATTATAAACACTTTAGTTGGAAAAATGTGCAAAGGCGAACTTATTCCTTTCCTTATTAGGGATCTCTTCTAGTTGACCTAAAACTGTAATGCGATGTCTCATATTAATGGGGATACACAAGAATAAAAAAAAAAAATATTTGGGACACTTACACCAATCATCTAGTCTCAAACTAAGCATAGCACCACTATGGGTACTAGATAACGGATAAACATACATAAATATTTATATAAACATCCATGACTCGGGAATACATGTTCGTATTCATCACACAAACATTTACTTCGGCGGGATTTGAACCCGCAACTGATAGTTTCGCTGACAGGTCACTACCACTACACCAAACGGTCGTCGAGCATACACTCAAGTATCTAATGATTTATTTATCCATTGAAAGTTCCAACTACAGCAAACTAAACTATGTAGGTATCAACATATATCTACATACAAGACTAGAAAAATTGGAGTAAACCAATGAAACCATAGACTCAAAAATAAGTTTCCCGCACTGTAATCTATGCAAGGTAGAAAACGTGTTCAAGGATCAAGATCGTTATCGTGCGATACCCAGAATGCTGGCAGCATTACCTCGTTGCCATAACATTACTGATGTGTTAATTAATTAAACTACTCATCTACTTTTATATGGAGAACTGACTATGGTCTTGAGGTTCACTTTTTGTTTTTAAAATTTTTCAGTCATACCAAGCTTATTATTATTTACAGGTACATATTAGTGGTCGGCTACAGTGTAGGGTAACTGGAATTTCGAAACATTTTTCGAAAACAATATTTTAAGTATTCAAAGTTAAGCAAAGGAAAGATGTGCGCGTCTGCCTACGTAATCATCTGTCAAAATGCCTACATTTTACCCGCCCAAACGATATAAGTTACACAGATAGTCGCCCACGCAGCAATTTGCTTGACGGGAAGCTTTTTATTGTTCTTAATGTATAATGTATGAGGATGTGAGAGATATTTTTGAAGGAGATTGTTTTTGTCCATGCTTGGATGAATTTTATACAATTCAATATACAGAGTGGAAACAGTGATTAAACGGAAACCCAGAAGTACCCAGCACTCCTAGAAGCATCGAATCCAAATCTGTGAAGTCATCATCATCAGAATGCACCTCGATTTTTGTTGCTAATAATTAGGGATTTTATTGTTTTATGCGTTTTCAAAGAGATAAGATATAGACGGGGTGTTTTCCGCAACACGACATCTTATTCCGCGATAGATGGGTGACGATGAAAAAAGACATTTATTTGATTTTGAGGAAGGTAAAGGTAAGACTCATTGGAACACACAAGCTGCTCAAATTATGAATGTTGTACTTGTACGCTATATGTGCGTCTAGGCATAATATTTAGCATTACATGTTACATAGGTAACATTTAATTGAGAGTGCATGGTCATGAGTAGGGCGACGCCCTTTAGGCTCGGTCGGCAAGTGACCTTTAAGATTACTCCAAGTGGGAAGCATATTACAGAATTATCATTTGCGCCTTGAATTTAGTTGGGGTTGAGTAATTAGATCATATCCAGTGGATGTTTAGTGAGCTGTAGGCGGCTGGCTATTCAAACACCGTTTACTTTAAGTACTCACTGTTTATTAACTCTTCAGTTGTTTTTCTAATTTTACTTAAATTTATAATAATAAATAAATGAAGACATGCCTGTGCGGACGAGGGCGGGGAAAGCAAAGAGGGGCCGAGAGACTCAGCCAGATTCGAAAGATTACATACATCATAACTCTGTAAAAATCTCATACAAAGCGTTCAAAATTATAATTTGAAAATACGAAACAATAAACAATTTGAGTTGTTTTACGTTGCTGACATTTTTAAAGTACTTCAAAGCGACGTTCAAGTAAGTAAAGACTAAATTAATATCCTTGTGATTACGACTATAGCGAAGCAAATGAACGCTACCTAATGATAATTGTCTGTAGCTACATATAATTTGGAATACTTCCTTAATACTCGGTACCTATAGTTAAAACATATCACTAAAATACAGAATTGGTTAAACTTCTGACGACGAAAACGTTGGTACTTACTCTACCTCAACGAAAGTCGAAAAAAAAAATTGGCGGTAAAGCAAATATAGGCTGGAAAAATAAATGAATGCAATAAAAAATTAATAGGTCTCGTAATACAATCTTCTAACGGCTGGAGGTTGAAAAAATTGCTTCCAACGATTTTTTACTTTATTGGACATTTCGCTTATATTAGGTACTAAGTATATAGAAAAAATTTCATAAAATTAGTTTCACTTTTTCAAAAAAAAAAAACAATCATTCAACACATCAAATAGTCATCATCATCTTCTTGCACTGGTCACAATGTATTATACTTACCCAGTATACTATTTAATTGAATAATATTTTTGATCTTTTTACAAAAACTTGTCTAGTTAAACTCTAACGGTCTTACCACAAAAATCACTAATCACAATTCAACACTGTTATATTTAAAAATGAACTGTTTTCCCTTAGAGTTTTGGAGGTTAAACGCGAGCGAATGTAACCATAGATTCAAAGATAATTTGTGGTAACACTCTTACAACAATTATTAAGCATTTGTTCAGCGCTTTTGTGGTAACGCTGGTTTAGAGATTTACAAGCATCGAAGATGTTATGCTCATAGGAGTCTGAATACGGTATGTTTACTTCGAATTTCACTGTTTGGCCACACGTGTGTTCAGTTGGTGGCAAACCCGTACCGAAGTAGGTAACTTACGCTTTACGCTACGCAGCAGTAGTGTAATGTATCAAGCTCCTTTGCCACGGTTGTGTGGAAGAGATCGCTACAAGCGATTAGATCGCCTTTGTACCTGTTAATAATTTCACTGTGTATATTTTTAAGTTGTGTACAATAAAGAATTTTTCTTCTTTTTCTTACTTTTTTTTCGGTAGTAAATAAAGAACTACCATAATAATTGAAAGGAACCAACAAAAGTGAAAATTTCGGGAATATTATCATTTCTGTTTTGAAGTCATTTACGTTATTTTACATTTTACTTCATGATTTCACGCGGTATATTGTATGTGTATGATGTAGCGTACGTAAATATGTTGGTATTGCGAAGTTTCTTATAGTTATTCAATTTTTAACCCGTGGCGCAAAAATAGGGGTGTTATAAGCTTCACAGCTATAGTACGTGTGTCTGGCTGTGTTGGCACCTTAGCTCTTAAAAACCGATTGTGAACGGATTTGGATGCGGTTTTTTTTAATTGAAAGCAAGTTTTCTAGCGGTTGTTCTTAGAGATGTTTTATCAAGATCGGTTCAGCCGTTTGTTTTAATCGCTTGCTTTCACGGGGATTTTCTAACTCTTCAATTTATAGTTATATTTGCTTATTTTGGTTAATACCTATATACTTACATTTGACATGGAGAAACGATACGACAGATAATAGACAGCACGCGCTGATATGAATTGTTTTATTGATGTTAGGAATACGCGAAGATAACGAGGTGCATAAGAAAATTTTGACAGTATGATGGTAGGAATGCATTTGGGGTAACAATTTGAATGGTATGCTTTCGTAAAGGTGGCGAATAAATAAAAAGTTAATAAGGTTAACATTATGTAATCCGCAGGAGGTACATTTAATTAAAAACATTTTTTTATCGAGAAATTATCTGGTGGAAAGACATTAAAAGTATATAAGCATTTATTTAACTGTACTGCAGAGACAATAGCCACGTTCAAGGGTAACTACCATAACCTTGTTTTTATTTCTGTTCGTTCATCTGAGATTGGTTAAAAATATAAGAATTAATTAATTCTGTGAGAAACATTTTTTTTTATTTTGCTCACAATAAGTAGTAAGTATACTCAGTGGTTGCCATTTTGTTTAGTATGGTTGCAAAAGTTCATCTGCTTTAACTGAGTAAATAAAGGTACTTCATAAATAAATAAATATTTATATGGTACATAATATTATAAATGCGAAAGTTTGGATGTTTGTTTATGTGTTTGTTTGTTGCTCAATCACGGCGCAAAAGGATGAACGAATTTGGATGAAATTTGGTATATAGGTAGAATATACCCTGGATTAAAACATAGGATGAAGTGAGTAGTTCCCGCGGGATAAAGTTAATCCTCGCAGACGAAGCCGCAGGCGGACAGCTAGTATACATAATACATAAATAGCTTTAATTAAGGTTAGGTATTTTCGAGAAATTTATATTATTGATAAAAACGGGCATTCTTTTTTATAAGACTTTTTTGATTTATTCAGTATTTAAAAAGAAATGATACATTATCCAACTTTATAAATCCTTTTAAGTTTTCACCAAATATTGCCATTAAATTGCAACAAATTATTTCCGTTAAGTTTGTCAGTAACTATAAGGAGACCGGAGAACTACTACATTTGCTAAGTTTATTTTTGATATAACTAGTCGGACGGTCTGTCTTGATGTTTATTTATAAATAAACAGCGACCGTATCTCGGGTATAGTTGTTTATTCGCTGTAAGTCCATTGTTGTGGGGCATCTTGCATGAAGTCGAGCGGCCGCCTTCGTTGAGCTTAGCCGTCCCACGCAAGCTTGTCTCGTCTCTGGTTACTGATGTTATTTCCAACATCATATTATTCAAGCTGAAAGGTTTAATTAAATCCAAAATACGATCCGTTTGTTTGTCTATTAGACATTGTGTGATGTTTTCATTCCTTAGGTTTTATTACTCTAGCGACGCAGACGGAAAAAATAGTACTATGAATTAAGTTTCCTGTATATCTGAGGTAGTTTCCATCAGATCTTCCACATTGTTTTACAGGATCTCCGTGAGACTAATTTCTTGAAAATATAAAAGATTCGTTAGGATTACTGTGACTGCTTCGGAATTATAGCTAATATGCTTAAACTATATAATATTTTCAATATATTTATGCTCAAAGTAATTTTTTGTGCCCAAAGGGTTAGCACTTGACCTCAATCACACCTGATGTTAAGTGAAGATGAGGCTTGTTGGCCCATCTTATTTATCTTATATCCTTTTAAAGTCGGTCAAGAAGAAGACCGAATCGAATCTCTCACAATTTTTATTAAAATCGACCCGGCCAGTTTATTAGCGTCGGATTCAGTATCGTCTCTGTAACGCGTTGCAATCACTTATTTTTCAAAAATATGCGTTTCATGTATAATCTTTCTTTTGTTGCGATTTTATTATAATGTATGGATAACACAGAGTTTAGTAAGAAATAGTTTCTTATCGAACCTCCACGGTAAGCTTATAAGTTTTTATTGCAAAATTAATGGTGTTTAGCAGAAATCGTAGGACAACTTGCATCCGCTTGTTGAATGGTATGGTGTAATGTTATAAAGCGAGGTTATAACCTAGTCTTTCTCGTTCTCATGACTAGTTGCAAACAGTTCTTTTAGGTGCCCAGGCGCAGTTAATCTTTGCCTCGGGCTGACTTTAACAAGATGCCACTAGATTTACCACCCAAGGTTGTTATCTGATGAATAATCTGCAGATCTCTATCTTAGGGATTAAGTATAGGGAGGCAAAAGCTAACACTTAAAGCTTGCCTTGATAGCAAATGTCTTCTTTGTAGAATTTTTTTTGTTTGTTATGCACTATTTAGTATATTTTGTACCTATATTTTGAAATGTGATTTGTAAATTAACTTATTATAGCTTATACGTATGTACTGTATGTAGCTAAGTTAGCTAAGTTTGAACACCTAATATACTGTTCCTTAATAAAGTTCATGGTAGACTGGAAGAAATCCCGCTGTGGGATAAGTCCGCTTTTGTGCATAATTTGTTTTTATTTTCTTTTGGTAATAAAGCGTTTACAAACAAACGAACAAGATAAGTATTTGTATTTTTAATTTCGCAATTATCTTGAATTGGCCTTTTCTGCTATAAATAGTTCATCACAATTTTGGAAAGGTGTCAGAAAGGAAGGCATTGCAGTGAAGAACTAAGTAACTAACTCGTCAGAAGAACCCTATTATACTAAGGTATAGTTGTTGATACGGCCTGAGAATGACGAACAATCACATTAGCTATATAAGATTGTGACAAAAATCGTTGCTTGGTTGCAATCATAGAATTAGTTAAGAGTGTCAAACGATGTTAATCAACCAAGCACCTGCAACTCGAGTCTGGTAATATACGAATGCTTCAATAGAGTGCCAAAAAGTTGGTTGATAGAATAATTGTAACCATTTGGGTATGCTAGTTATTTGAGATTATTGGATTACCATTTTTGATATTTTGTACCGTAATAGTGTCTACTTGATCAATTTTTAAACGAATCTATAGTATTTTTCTCTTTATATTTGACGGTTCCTTTATAAAAGAATTATATCGAAATAAAAACGAAAATAAACCCTGAAGATTTTGCAGAATAGCAAATTTTACTCCCGACACAAAACGACAGGTGTAATGTGTTTGACGGCGTTGTGCGTGTGTGTGTGTGTGTGTTAAAAGTTAAATATTGTATATTTGTGTCGTCTGAACCGATTTTCATCAAACTCGGCTATTTCCCCTAGTTTAATCTTAAATATAAAAAAATATATAATTGAAATCCCCCAAGACACCCAAAGGTTTTCTGGTAGAAATCGCTTAATAGCGATAAGACCACCTGGTTGTACAATTATTATTTTCTTTTGAAGCTATATTTAAGAAGTGTATTGTAAAATTTTGTGTACTTGATTGATTGATTGATGATATCATTATCATCATATTATTATATACCAAAAACAGCTTTTAAAGCTAAAAATATCTTCGAAACAATATCTTAACCAATTTTCATCAAATATGGCTAATACTGTAATAATAATAACCTGTGGGTTAAGTCATAGTCTTTAATATAACAAAACAAGTCTGGACAAAGACTCGACACTCCATTAAACACATAACACCGTGATTTTTCGGGTCGGGGGTTAAAAAGATCAGTGTCCTAGCAATATACACAATAGTCCTAGCAAGAAACACATAGGACATTTCGTTCAAAAATTTTGTTCTTTTTCTTTAATAAAAATGTAAATATAATTTATAATTTTGTATTCTTACGAATTATTTATTACAAACACACATAAATATGCTGGCAGCTGGTAACACTACCACCAATCTATTTGAATGATAACCTTTTCAATTTGGTTGCGTAATGTATGTAATATGCGTAAGAATTTAGTTTTATTTTTTAGCATTACCACAGATACTAAATGGGTATATTCTTTACAGTGTTACCTGGCAGCATAGATTGTGTATGTGATGTGGTTACTTGGAATGTTTAAGCATTAGAGAATAATATTAGTTATTAAGTTCTTTCTCGTCTTTAGCTTCCAGCTATATTCCGTCCTTTGGTGTGGTGCTCGTGCGTGACTCAGTCCGATGTGGTTTCGATCGCTGCGGGCAGTTTCTAAAGCACGACGCCAAAGAAATGCTTGATATTAATACATAGATACTGGGAGTCTTAGCAATGCTAGGTAATTAAGATTCTACTATAGATCAATGTTAATTTTTTAACTGAAATGCCATAAAATAAAACTTACATGAGGATCGGTTTTTGCATGTCTACACTCGGAAATTAGAAAAAAAATTGGTAAATTCCATAAATCTAGAGAATAAAAACTATGGTACCTCAAATGTGCAATGTTCGATCTATTTTAAACAACTTTGAGTTTTGAGAAGTTAAATTACCGACTACCAAGAATGCTGCGCCAATTAGCGGCGCGCCCCCTACTATTTGCATGTCTATCCGATCTGTTTGCACGTTGATAAGGGACAGAGATATAAGGCGCACCCCAATTTATCCGCGTTTCACGTAGTTAACCCGCTGACCATGTAGGATTTAGTGCGTGCGACTCTCTCATGTTAATATGCCTTCATGTCCTTATTGATACTATACACTATAATACCATCAAAACAAAAACAATAAATGGTTTGAGTTTGATTATCTGAGGACAAGCCAATCTTTTTTTTAATAGGTATTTTTATTTACTCATGCACTTCTGTTGTTTCTATATGGTTTATGAAAAGAAATAATGATTAAATTGCTTTTCGTAACAATATTACTTATTAGATCCCTAAATGAATAGGAGTGGGCGTTGTTGCTTTCTATTCAATATATATTCGCCTACCTTCGCTATAAGTCCGGTCTTAAGTGGTAGGCGTTTTCTTTATAGTTTAGAAATATTTACATTGTTATGGAAAGAAAGTTGAGAGTAATATTCATATAGAAAATACTTTCACGCTATTGGCGTCGATTCTACTTTTTGAATGTTCTGAAGGAATTTCAACAAACTTCTTGTAATAGAGAAACTTCTTCCAAACGATACAAAGGATAAGGACAAGTAAGGAATTTAGATATAAGAAAGAAAGAAAAAGTTTATTCCACACTTTAATCCACACGTATAAAAATATTTGTTATGTGTAATTCAGATAGTAAGAACGTAGTAAAGCATCCCGTCAGCAAAAGGGAAACTATTCAGCATTACGTTGAGCTTGCTCAGCACTGATTTTCTGTGGAACAGACAACAACATAATTAAACTATCGCACCAGATTTAGTAACATTGATGTCATAAATGAAATTAACATCTCGGAAACTCTCCAGGTTCATGCCGATCTTCGAAGAACTGCCGGAACTAGGTACTACAACTTAGGCGAAATATACCAATCAGTTCCTAATTATTTTTGAAAAATTTAACGTTCATGGCAAGAGTAATATACCAGTCAGATCATAGGTCTAAGCATGAGTCGTATCAGTATAATGAATATATAGGTACCTAAATATAGGTATCAGTCCGTACGATAGGTGCCTATATATTTAATTTGCCCTGAGTCGCACGCCGCAAGGGTTATAAGAAGTATTCCTTCAAACAAGCTTTGACTGCTTCTAAACTTTATTGCGTTATTATAAGATTCAAAGATTGCAATGAACTATCGAATAATGGTCTGGCGGTTTTTTTGTATCTTATAATAAATGTCATAAAGTTCAAAAGCAGTCAGTGTCTGTTTGATTTCTTATAATCCAGGCGTCGTTCAACTCAGGGCAAATTATATTTAGGTATCAGTCCGTACGCTAGGTACCTATATGCTATACATATATAGTCTGTGGTATACGTAATATCTAATGTACCGTCACGATAAGTGTCTTTTAAGAGCATGTTTATTGTTCCTTACACGAGCTGAGTCACTGTTTAATTGATTAAATGGAACGCATTAATCCACATAGCGGGCACGGCGAATGCGGCTCGGACAACTTCTATTAGTTAAACAAGTGCTTCTATTACTGTCATTGTCCCATATTAAAGGATCTCAAGTTGAGATTTTTTTTGTTAAGCAACTGAGTAGTTAAATGGCTGGCGGCCAAGTGCATCCGGGGATAAAACAGGGTCCGTTTAGTTTGGGTTTCTGGTCATGTAGAAAAAGGCTGATAATCTGTAAGGTGCGCTTTCTAACCACAGAATTCAATACTTTGTCTTTTTTTTAATGCACAACGGGTTAGGACTTGACCTCAATCACACCTGATGCTAAATGAAGATGAGGCCGAAGGTGGAAGCGTATTGACCCGGACACCCCATCTTTTTTGGGGATCTGGCTATCTTATCTCTGACAAACGGTACACTCGAGTTGTCTTAGGGTCATGTTACTCGAGTTGATTAACTTAGATGTTACTCGGTTGATTCGTTTTCTGAGATAATACAGACGGAAGTTGAAATTTTATTTAAATTAGCAGTTGCAAACGTGACACCTACTTCAACTTATTTAAAAAAAAGAAATGACTTCGTTTAAATCTCAGCCTTATATGAATATGATCTGAGTTATGGCTCGAAAGTTCCAAAAGATATCGGAATCTATAAAGTTCACTAATGCGAGTTACCTAATAAAATTAATAACATGACATATGATTAGATACCTTTCACTGTATTACAAGGTACTATAACGCAATGTTAGATTTATTCGATAGAGAGGGCATTGAGATAAAAAAATAAGTTCATACCATATTTATTATTTATGCCAGTTAGCAGAGAATATTACGTAAACTTTAATCGACAAATTTTCTTTTTTGACTTTATTGTCCTTTATAAATTTAACTATACTATAACTATTTGTTAATCACTGGTTACCTATATATTAACACGAAATCCAATTAAATATAACTGTAAATACTTAAGAGATAATTATATTATATTTACATAACTATAAAAAGTGTATCGCCTCGAGCTCTCCCACCTTTGGCATTGTCCAGCACGCTAGCCGCATTGCCCCGCCAGGCTTAGTCTTTGTGTAATAAAGGCACCTGCCCTGAGGTCACCTGACGCTTGGATTAGCAAGTCCGACACCTCTTTTATGAATTTTTTGGTTTCGGACGACCACGGGCCCAGTGTTTCGAAGGCAAGTGCCGCAAACTCGTAATTAGTAGTTAAAAACGCGTTTTGCGGCACTTTGCTCTCTGGGCGAGGTCGGCGGCCGCACTGGCCTTGCGGGCTGAGCTCTGTACATAAGATGGGGCCAAAGTATCTACACACCCCAGGTCAGTGTGCAGCCAAGTCGCCACGGAACCAGAGTGCATCCGTCAGGTCTCTTGCCATCAGATGCCGACATGCCAGATGGTTCGAGTGTCGACGGCACTGAGGCAGAAATAAGGGACCGACGGATGAGGTCGTTCAATGAAAAGTGTCTGTAAAGACGACCCGTACTTCTGGTAGGTACACGAAAGCCCATGACGTCCAAGGTCGTTTATCAGCTGGCCACAAACGCAAAATACAAAATTCTTTAAATATAGGGTTATTAAAAACGCTCTAAACACCACACACACATAGAATACTCATTCAGAAGAAGATGGTGTACCTACCTAAACTCTATCTTTTTTTTTTTTTTTATTAAAAACTGGTTTCGCGTTTGACTACAATCTTCTATCTTTGCCTATAATACATATGAGTATACATAATTTTATGTAACATGTAACCTGTTTGATATCCGTAATAAAATAAAATATTACTTTAGTGTCCTAGTAGTCTGAATAAGATGGAAAGGTAATAAGGTGGAAAGAAGATCGTATAACGTTTGACCACAATCTCACTTGATGGAAAGTAACGATGTTATCGAAGATCAAGCACGCGATCCCATTAAATAAATCTGCTTTTGAAGATAGGTTGTAGGATTCAGGAAAGACTGACGCTGAAGGGAGTTCCATGCCGTCGCTGTTCGTATTATGAATGAATAGTCGAACTCTTAGTGCGAATGTTATAACTACTAAATACATTGAAAATTTGGAAAACCCCCCAAAGACTATGATAACATTCAAATATACCAAACAACTGTGTTTAAAGCTTATCACACACACACATGAAGCTGTCAAACACATAACACCTGTCGTTTTCCGTTGGGTGTTAAAATCTATGACCGTAGGCAACGTCACTAGGTTAGGCATGCAATTTAGTAAACGTCTAAATCCCTTAGTCCTGTTTACAAATGGAGGGCATGATGATGTATTTTGATGGACACAGAACCTATAATTGTATTTCATATTTATATTCATACATTATAATTATTTTATGTTTTGTTTGCAGACGGTGCGCCGAGTGCGACAAGTGGCGCAGCATTAGGTGTACCACCTTCGTGGGAGCCTTTCTACTGCGTACTGCAGCAAGATCGACGTACCCTTACCGCCTACACCAGCGAGGAGCTTGCTGTAAGTAAAAAAAGCATAAACTATTGGAGAGATCACAGTGAGAGGGGTTTTTCAGGTTTATGATCCAAACGGAGCCTAAGACTGACATGAGCGAACTCCCTCCGTCTGTTCCGAAAAGCGAATAAGTAAAAGTTGAATCTTTCACGGTTTATGACACGAAATTTTGAAGGTCCTATCTGTAGAACAATGAATTATCACGGCACCCAACGTGCGTGACTTGTACTTGGCCGGTTCTTTTCATAAGATTACCGTTGTTCTAATTTTGAAATTTATATTTTTACGATTTTATTGGTGGTATCCTGTGGTGTAATAAATAAGGTATCCGAGGGTGGAGGAGGATGTCGATAAATATTATTCCAAAATAGTTCGCATACGGTATCAAATAAAAAGTAAAAGGCAAATTCAAAAAGATACTTATTATGGTAGTTTATGTGATGTTTATCTGTTCCTCTTTTATTATTCGTCGTATTTTTTTTTACAAATAAAAGTTGCATACAATCAAAAATAGATCACAGAATTGCATACATTTTTGAAAGTTTAAAATTGATACGTCAGTTTAGTAATGGGTGAAATTCGACTTCCTGGATTTGTTTACATATTCAGGAGTACAATACAAGTTAATCTAATAAAATCGTGTTATATTACAATGTCCTTTCAGAATACGTAACAGTTTGAGGACCCATGAGAAATTTTAGAAAATTTAAGTTACAAACTAAAACCCGATTAAGAAAGTCCTAATGTGAACTAAAAAAATAAATAAACAGGAATAAATTATCAAATGTACCGATACAGAACCGTAGCAATCCGTTATATATTACTGTGTATTGCAATTAATATATTTTTTTCAATGCAATTATAGTTTTTTTTGTATACTTCGTTCATATAGCCCGGCACATCAGTTAAAACATGAAGGCTTCTTTATTACACTGTAATCACGACGAAAACCGGACGCAATTACAAAATTCGATATCAATAGAGCATAACGTTCGACATAATTGTGTATGTATGTATTTTGTGGAGCATAATAGGTATGTTTACAAAGGTTGGGTCAACTGCAAATGTCAATAATTACCAATATTCGTACAGCTGTAATATGCTAATAAGTGGAAAAGTTGCGAAATTGCTGTGGAACTTTTGATTTTCACTTAAGTTATACTACTATTTAATTTTGGACATTTTGAGGTATACTTGATATATTCTAAACAACAATACAAATTATTATTTTATCAATACCAATACCAAGGAAGTAAGTACTGGTTTTCGCCCGCGGCGCCGCTCGTGTGGAATTTTTTATTGTCACTAACTGAAACAAGTAACGGTCCTTTAACTCGACACAAGAGTTTTGCGCGTCTACAAACCTAAAACAAATTACCAACTTTCTTTTTTTTTTATGCACAACGGATTGCTATACTTGACCTCAATCACACCTGATGTTAAGTGAAGATGAGGTCGAAGGTGGAAGCGTACTGACCCGGAAACCCCAACACATTTGGGGAACTAGCTATCTTATCTCTGACAACCGGAACACAACAATGCTATTAACATTACTGGTTGGTGGCAGATTTAGATTTCTTTTTGCTTATGTAAAAAATCCTTTTTATTAAAGATCAATTATCTTATTACAGTAAAATTAAGTAAGTAGAATATTTTTTTTGGCATTTCAAAACATTCCAAAAAATTATCTCCAATTTTTGTGTTATTTCGCCTCCCAATTCTTGTACAACTACTCCTAAAAAAAATTGTTTATTAATCTCAACACTATAACATTTCAATATGCAAGTGCTTAGTTTATTTTAGTTTGTAATAAAACGTTTTGATGTTGTGTAGCGTGCTGTGCACCAGCGCAGCTTGTCGTATCGCAAAGGGAACTAATTCTGGCTGGCTCATTATTTTTATATTGCACTTCGGGCTGAGTCATCCCAGTCTAATATATCCATAGTCCACACACTAGGATACACTTTTAACTTCCTGTAATCTTAAAGGCTGTGATTTTTTGCACAGCGATAGAGTTCCTGTCAATGATAGAATAAAAATGTTTTCTAACAAATCGGTTAGGTTTTTTACTCAGAACTTACTTAGAATTTACTTAGAACTCCTGCAACTATTTTCAAAAAAAAAGATCAACAATTTCTTTTTATAACAAACAATTTTGTGAAAATATAAAGTAGCCATTGAAATTTTTAGAAAGTAGTCTTAGCATCGTATAATATGTAGTTCACAGTGGTAATTTTAATTTAATATTATAGGTGTTATAACTAAATACCTATTACTATACCTAAAGCAAGCTACAGAATGGTTAGTAAACGTTTTTATTCTGTTATTGATGGGTACTCTATCTTCTACAAAAAATCAGGAATTTTAAGATTATAGAAAATTACTAATCAAACATCACGTATTTTTACTGGACTACCACGCGTAAAATACAAATTAAAAAAGTTCTTTCACCTAATCACTCTAAAACTTTTGTAGCAAATGTATGTGGGTATGAGTACTTACAGAAGCAGCTATAATTATTTACTCATTTATTCACAATTAATAATTATTATTGTGCCCTTTTGCAATATAAAAACCTTTTTTTAAAAGAGCAACCTCTCGAGTTTCTTGCTTGTTCTCCTCAGGGGAAAATTGCGTTTTGAACAAGCAGTAGCTTTAAAAATGTAAAATCTGACTATTTTCAGTGTACCCTGTGTACCTACAAAATAATGCATTTTTGATTTAATTTGATTTATGTAATTGGCGAAAGCGCGCGTGTTTGTGTATGTTTCGGAAGTTATCTCTGGAACGGATTGGCCGATTTTGATGCATTGCATATTGTTTAATTCTTATGTCAGGGCGTGTTCTTAGATACGTTTTCTTATTATACGACGACATTTCTTTGAAATTTCTGGACCAATTTGGATGTGACGTTTTGCTATGTACAAGTCTTACTTCAATATCGAATATTCAAATTAAAAAAATCGACTACTCGTCAGATCACACGCTAGAGCGAGTAAGAATGAAACGGCGATGGCTGAAAACCAGCGCTGTGCACTGAACTCTAAACAGCAAATGCTGAGTCTATCTCTAATTGCTGCAACTGCTTATGCCTATGAAGTTACGTCTTGCGCAAATATAGCAATAAAGGATTAAAAAACTTATATTAGTAGGTACCTACCTACCCAACCAAGAATAGATTTTCCCTCGATTACTAACAAACCAATTTGAATATTTAATTATATCGACAGCTAGCCCTAATTTACGAGTGAAAGTACATTATGCAGAATGGAGAGCGAATGTGTGCGCGTTGGTTGAACATTGTATGGTGTTTTGGGTCTGACTGATTATCATAATTACGATAATTATGCCAATGGCATCTGATAGTAGTTACGTCAGAGCCCTCTGCTCTGACGACTTGCGCAGGCGCAGAGGTGTTAAACATCACAACAACTAGCACGATTGTATTCGACCCAGTGCAACGGTTTAGCAGATCGAAGTAAATGGTGTAAGATCAATTATTGTTGTTGTTTTTATTATTTTTTTAGGTTTCATACTTAAATCTTTACAGAAATTTAAATTTTAGATAAAATTTAGTTAAATGTAATGTTTGTTTGTTTGTTTGTTTGTAAACGCTTTATTGTACAAAAAGGCAATACATTAATTTTGCATTGATACATAAATTGAGTACAACGGCGGACTTCTATATTATCTATCTATCTATGTAATCTATATTATAAAACCAAAATTATTCATCATCATCATGTTTTTCATTTAAATATGTATTTATTTACAAAAAAATGTATTTGTGTGTGGTATCCATAATATAAGCCTAGTTGCAGAGTGTGGAACTAAATGGCGAAGTGTGAATGTCCAAGAATATTTATTTATTATTATTAACATCATCATCATCATCATATCAGCCACAGGACGTCCACTGCTGAACATACACCTCCCCCATAGAATTGCAGGACCGGTTGGAAGCGGCCTGCATCCAGCGATTTCCTTTTCCATTTCCACCATTTTTTTAATTTTCCACCTCATTTCGAGTTTGGACGAGAAGACATTGTACAGTTTCCCAAACGTTGCTCATCCGAGTTGGATTCGCCAATTGGTCTCTCGAAAATAATATTAATACTAATAATAAAACTAATAAAAGCTTCTTTAACTCAGGTTGTATGGAAGAAATCGCTATCAGCGATTAGACCGCCTTTGTACACTTCATCATCTATGTTAAATGTTCTTTGTATTTTATTTTTGTGCGCAATAAAGAATTTAATAATAATAATAGTATTATACTATTATAAATACGAAAGTTGGTCTCTCCGCCTAAACTGCTGAACCGATCGTATTGAAATTAGGCAGAGAGATAGCCTGACCTTGGGCCTGGACAAGGACATAGGCTACTTTTTAACCGAATTCCAAAAAGGATAAGATCGAACAAAGTAATTTCACGCAAGCGAAGCCACGGGCGGAGACTTAGCTGTTTGCCTGCTCTATAAAGAAGCTTATTCATTGGCTTGGTCAGCCCGGTGATTCAAAAAACGGGGCTGTCGGGGAAGATGACACTATATAGTCTCATCTGCCTCAGCACTGGGAGGATGAGACTAAATCAGCGATGCGGTAACAGGTCCTCACAACTGTTCAAGTGTTATTATTCTTTATTTCAGACGACATAAATTCTATATACTATAAGTACTTCAAATCTGATCTAAGGATGTTTTTTGTATTGTTCTGTCATTGGGTGTGTCTCAACCTCCCCGTTCTTTCTTTTATTGCATATTGTCAAATTATATTGGCTACCATGGTTTATTATATAGTCTATTGATCCCATAACAATAACACATTTCCAAAGCAAATATAGAACGCACAAGCTTCTATTTATATTGCGAGTGTTGCCTAAGTTACAAAGAATACATCTTTGTGTTGCTCGCTCTGTGCCCACAGACAAACGCACGCGATGCGTGGGCGCATTCTTCGGCGTTCTGAATAAATCAAAATTAAACTCAACGCGCGCGGAGCTTTTTTGCTCACGAGGCTTCCAAGATAGAAGATGAATGAACTGTGACTTGCTAATGCCAAGATCCATTTATTTTAGGTTGTCTTTATTAGTAAAGTCTACCTAGACCTTATGAGTACTTCGTCCTACGGAGAATGCTACCATGAATCGCAAATACAAAATATGACTTTTCCTTTGAGATGTCAAATTTCTCACGAAATATTTTGCATGTGAACATCTAGATTAGAGTGTCCGAAAATCGCTCTCAGAGGTAATGGGTTAGGCGCGTGCGTTTACAAGTAATACAGAGTTGATGACGTCAGTTACAGTAGCTGCGAAAGTTTATCATGTTTTGACAATATTCCGGCATTGTATACAGATAGACGACAAGGGACTAAAATGGTAAAGATAGACTGGTATGTATATCCTAATTTCTACTTGAAAAGTCATTAATCAGAGGGGCAGGATGTCTTCGAACAATGAGGACGGAAGAGCGAAGTGGTCGGGTTCCGCTTCTCACGAAGATGAGTGTAGATCATACAGGAATTACCTGGTGCTTGGTTCAATACGAGTAGGTCTATGTATTTTTTACTAATATTTCTTGTAATCATTTTACAACTTTGCTATCATTACCAAACAATTTGTAAACAATTCAAACAAATTGGTGTAAATTTTCTAGTTATTTTATAGTTATTATTGTTTGGTGATTTTTATTGTCTCTAATTTGAAATCATTTATTACGATGATCTCTGAAAAGCAAAGCTCCTTAATATATCGATTCCTTAAAAACATGAACTGGAAACCAACACTTTTAATTTATTAATAGGACTAGATGTATGCAGTTCTTTTCTATAATAATGAAATTTTGTCAATTATGGGTGCCGACTTTTGTGATTCGAGTATCTACCTTTTTTGTAGATATTTGAAATACATAGATTGAGACTTAATAAGAGTTCCATACGCAAAAAGGAGATTATAATATATGATATTATTTTTGCTTATTTTATAATTGAGCATTTCATATATTATTAATTTTTTATATGTTTAACACAATTTTCTATTGTTACACGCAACTGGATAGTCTTTCCCGGGGTTTTATGTGGACTATAAGGTAAGACAGTAGTGAAATTTTATGTCACATTTTTGTGTTAATGTACTTCCTCCAGTTCCTCACAGTTCAAAGTAGATTAGTCATTCCATCGCTCTATTATCATGCACTTCTTTACTTCATGTAAAACTTGGCTAAATCAAGCGATGACTTTCATTATATTTTGTCATTATCAGCTCTACGTTCATCTACATATTTTGTTACGACCACAGATTTTGTGACTAGTCTGGTTATGGTCATGCTAATGATTTCAAATTTCCACTTTTCTTTGAAATAGTTTATAGGTAAAATGCTTTTTAGGCAGAACTTCTTATGGCTTTTATTTTTCCGATAATTATGATATGTTAAATGTAATTAAATTGATGTACACATTGTAGTTATAGTAACCCCTTTTTCCTTGAACTATGAGTTTTATTTTTTTCTAATTTATAATATATGTTTGAAGTTAAAGTCACCAGATTTACACACCTTTTTTTATTAAATAAACTGTATTTCCTACTGCATGTCTCTGTCCTCTTCATGATCATTATACGTAATGATTCCATGTACGTACGTACGTTCCATGATTTTTTGAATGTCATTGTAGCTTCTGTACGTGGCTTCTACTTGAAATTCTCTTATTGAATAACTTCCCATAATAACTAAGCAGTTTTCAAATATTTAATTTAATCTTGGTGCACCATGTGAAGTACTGAAGCTTTCTCTATTTTAACAAGCTTACAAGCCTGATTTATCACGATAAACTTGTAGTTACCAATAATGATCGTGTAGCTATTTATAAGTATTACGAAACAAAACACAGTAATACTAAATGACGAAGGCTTGTGGCCAAAGTTTTTTTTTTATTAAATAAGTGGAAGCTAAGAAACAGTAAAAAGAAGGTCAAAAAGACAGGAGCAAAGTTCCGAGTGGTCATACATAGGGTTTATGTAGGTATAAATTTTTGTACAGTCGCTACTCGTTACGCGAACAGACGATTTGTTGCAATGATGTTATTAAAATCTATTGAAAGATAGTCTCTTTTCATTTGTATGATTTTGATCTGTGGTCAACTGTAATTGTTAATTTTCGACAAAGTCGATTCTAAAGGGACGGCGACAGTACGTTCTCGATTCCTGGAAGTTTGGGGCATCTACTTGTATGTAAATGGAAGCACATTTGCTGAAGATGATGTCATGTTACGTTAAAACCATGTGTGCGTCGGAGCATTGCTAACTTTACTGACAAAATGTCATGTAAAGTTAAAGCCACGTGTGCATCGAAGCATTGCTATATATAACCTTAGCGACATAAGGTTATTGCTTTATTTCATACAACCGTCGAAATTATTTCCTCTAATGTAATTTCTCGTCTCCAAGGAATGGTATGTAATTGGAGCTATTTTTTTTTACTTTCTTTTCACATACACACAGCGTCATCTAGTTCCACACTAAGCAACTAGGCTTGCATTATGAACCAGAAGGTTGATATACCACAAAAAAAATATATAAATGAAACATCCATTATTGGGTTACACGTGTCCGTATTCATTATACAAACATATGCCCTAACGAGATTCGAACCCGCGACCTTTTAGTATAGCAGGTTTCTAATCACTATACCAAACAGGTCGTCATTTGGAGGAAGTAATTATGAAAACTAGAAAAAAAAGGGAAACCATGTTCAAGCAAGCTGCTAAATGTATGGATGAAAAGTAGTACTTACCTAAAAGATTAATAAAAATGTAACAATCGTATAAAACAGAGTAACATACCAAAATGTATTTAACTCTTAACAACAATTATGAACTGGTTCGTTACAAGTTTATAGGCGGACTTGGAGATATGATCGAACTTGTGTATTAACACCGGACTACTAATTTCAATACCGCCGCTGTTACAAATTAATCATACGTTCGTGTAGTTATTTATTATAAGTATAGTTCATATTTCTTTGTTCTAAAATTTTGAAAACAAATTAGTATAAATAAGTCATGTCTCGTGTGAAATAATGTACAAAACAGACACCGAGGTGATTCCAAAACATCACAAAAATTTATTAAATCGAGTATATTACTCTCGTATTTTGTTTAAAATTACGAGTAATACTCGCTCAGTACTTGTTTTTTAAACAAAAAACTAACACCCATATGGAATTTCGAAATATAGCCTTGATTCAATTGATAATAAAACAAACATAACTTGTGAGCTTGTGTGCGCTCGAGTCGCACAGATAGAGCTGTCTGTCGCTTGAATATCAAGAAACCGTCGCTCTTAAGAAATATTGCCGCTCGGACTGTTACAGATATTTCTGTATTTATATATACTAAGGGCCTTATTAATAAATCGATCTTGAGAGTGAGATCGCATCTCAGTCTCAATACTGTTTTTTTTGATCCTGTTTTATTATGCAACAAATTCTCAAGCGTCAACTTAAGGTTATCTCAATCCTATTAATCAAATTAATTTCAAATTAAGGTTATCCAAATCAACGCTTACGCTATGTATAATATACGATCATGTAAATTCTTAATCTTCTTCAAATTCTTCTTGTATATCCATATTTTCTTCTTTAATTAACTTCTATATTTTCAAAGTATCCGTCTTTTTCCAAACTCTACATAAAAAATCTGTGCTCTAGGATCCACGTTTTGATGGAAACCTCATTATTATGATGAAAATAAAATAATTACAATTCGTATATTTGACGACCTGTTTGGTGTAGTGGTTAGAAACTCTACTACTATACCAAATGGTTGCGGGTTCGAATGACGCTAGGGGCATATGTTTGTATGATGAATGTGTTCCCGAGTTATGGATGTTTTTCATTTATACATGTATTTATTTAGAAAAAAAAAATGTATTTGTGTAGTTTATCGACCATTTGGTATCCATAACACAAGCCTAGATGCTTACTGTGGACCTAGATGGCGCTGTGTGTTTGTGCAAAGACATTTTATTATTATTGTATACGTTATATAGATATGTAAACAAATGGTTTTATTTTTAAACTTTCCAACAGCATCATGTTTTAAGAAAGCGTGTTGTTTCTACTGTGGCACTTGTAGCCGAGCTTGCACGTGTGCATTCATTACCTATGCAATATGTACGATGCGCATCCTGTCCGTGGTTCCATGAACATTTAAACGGATTTTTACTGTTCGACGCACGTCCAAAGTTGCTCTTTCTCATTCTATCTTAGATAGCCCGTGTGTGCTTGTAAGAAAGATAAAATATTTACAGGATAACTGATTTCGTTCTGTCACGTCATTTTGTAGGTACTTACGTATACTAATGCATGTTCCCGTATGACTGGATGGTGTTTACAAGAACCTATACTTTCCAATGTTTTTAAGGCCACTTCTGTGCTGTATACTTAAGTAGTTTAAACTAAGTTGACGTTACGCTTTGTAAGCAATAAAAGCTATCCCAATTTCATACCAATCAAGACTTGATTTATTTAGTAAACTTAGAGTACACGATTATTAATAATTGGTTTTGAGATATTATTCAAACTGAAGAGAGTAAATGTTAAATGCAGTCCTTGACCGAAATTAAGAATGTTGTCTCTAAATATCGTTATACATTCATATTTATAATTTTATAATACATTTATAAACATATTTATAATTATGAATAACGGAAAAGTGAACGACGACGTATAAATATTTATTTTAATAATAGGTGATTCTGTGATCCATTATGAACGTAACTGACATCCATAAATATTAGTAGAGATATATTAGAGATTATGTGTTGTGAATACTTGAAAGTTTATGACGTACTTGAAGTTTTTCCATTTAATGCTAACCAAAAAAACACAAAGTTTTGAGGTTTTTTTGAGGTTTGCAACCTTGAAAGAATTTTGATACGTGGTATGTATGTAGACTTACCGAGATATGCTCGCTTGAACAAAGAGATTGAACTTTAATGTAACTAAGCAATATAACGCAAAGCTCCATACACAGTGCTCGTTAAGCGAATACACAGATGTCATGTTACAATTAAATACGACAAACATTAAATTAATCGTCTACAATGACTGTTGGGGCAAGCTGGAAGAGCAGTCAGTGGCCTCATTTTATCTTCATCAAGCTAACAGGAGTGAAACAGCCACGGAAGTGGATTCAATCTAGGAATCGATTTTTAGGATTCTAAACATTCTAATAATCTGGAAATTTGGTGAAAATTAAACAAGGCGTTTTTGAGAAGTTGTAGTTTCGAGAGTGGAAACTGAAGAAATGGTACAGTCGACAGCACGATGATAATAACACTCGAACGGCCGCCTGCACCATGATCGATTAAATTATTTCAAGTAAACTTGTAGGATTTTGGGATATTGTTTGTTTATTATATGCGGTATAGGATTGTACTGGAGCAGAGTTCTGGGTTGAATTTCCGGTGGATCTGATGGTACAGGCAAGGGCGGATCCAGCTCTAGAGTCAGGTCACATGGAGGAGTAAAATACTAAAAATAAATATAATTAAAAAATAACTAACATTTTATGACACGTGACCCCTCTGGATTCACCGCGCCCTTAGGTACAAGAAATATGAGCGTTGGATAGTGACTACCTACAAAACGACTACTGCCAGTCAAGTTCACCGGCCTTTCGGCTGGTCAGTCAAGGCCTTTATCACGGTAAAACGAAGTCTCAGAAAAATCCTTATGAGTTTTTTTACCGTAAGGAAATAAATAGGGCATTTTAGGTAAGTGCAAAATAGAAGTTATTGGTATAGGTAGTTTTTTTTTTCAAAACAATCATCGTCTAACGTGCCAGCCGGAGATGGATATGCGTCTGGCGGGATTCGTAAGGTATTTTCTCCAAGTTTTTTTTTTATTTATTTAATTTAATTATGTAGGTACCTACTTATGTGTAATAGGCTATAAACGCGACCGTCAAATGACACAACGCTTTATTCGATGATGGTCTTAAAAAAATATACATAAACTACCTATGCATACCTTCTATTTCACTTACCTAATGTGCCCTATTTTTTCCTTACAGTAAAAAAACTCATCCGGTATAAATACCGGCCTGCATACATAATACAATTACGTTTTCTCAGAAAATCTTGAAGGTATTTTGATATTTTTTATTTAGTTTCAGTAATTACTGGGTTCCACAATAATCAAAAGTATCAATTACATTTACGATTTGCCGATAAAACTTAATTTGTTTTTCGCAGGACTGTAAATGTTTATCTATTTCAGACTCTCCCCTTACTTAGTATCATTATTCGCAACCGTTTTTAAGTTCGTTGTACAGTTTATATGTGACGTTTTCAAACATTATTCATGATTTAACTTTGTTTATGTAAATGATTTATCTGTCAGATCTATAATGAACTAACACAACAACGGCCCAAGAATAATTTACTACATGTACATATATTAACCATGCAAAAAAAGTAAATTTCTTAGAAAGTTATGTTATATACTTATTTCGTAATAGGTAAAGTGATTTTATTTAATTGATCTATGTGAAAGTTGCTAGATCATTTTATTAATGACGAAAGTGAAAAATCCATATACTTAATTTGTAAGAAAGAATGCTGTTTAAGTTACAACCGTTACTAATAGCGTTATCGTAGACGACCGATAATCGGTGGCCGATTATTTGTCAGCGAGAATAAAAAAATATCTAAAATAAAGGCTTGCATAATACAAATTAAGTTTTCCCAGAAACTCATAAACGTTTTTGGATATTTTTTTGTTTAGTTAGTGCTATTTCTAACTTCAATAATATAGTAAAAGTAGCAGTAAAAACATTAATCATATTAGTGGTTATTATATAAGAAAGAATTATATAAAAAACAAATTATATTATTATTATTAATATTTTTGTTTATTTTGTCTATTATTGACAACTTAGCTTGGTTCTAACTTCTAATGCTGAGGCGCGCTTGTAAGGGGTATACATACATACATGTTCTTATTGCTGACTGTGTCGTGACGTGTTTCTAGTGCTGGCGTCACTCAAGTCTTAATACTAATAACTTAAGGTTCAATATTTTTGTGTAATTTGAATTCATGACGTTTAGATGCCCAAATATCATAAAATATTAACAGATATGTAGTGAGCCTGCCTTTGAAACCAACGGTTGCGGATTCAAATGTTTGTATGATGAATTCGAACTATTATTCCGGGTCATAAATGTTTATATAAATATTTAATATACATTTATCCGTCACGTCTTATCCATGTGGTGATGCCTATTTTGGGACTAAATAATTAATGTAAGGGCCCGTATTATTTATTTGCATTCGTATCTGCAGTCGCTAACATAGCATTCGCAGTGTTCCTTATAGAGATAGGTCGGTCGGTTGGTGGCCGATTATCGAACCTACAAAAAGTCAGTCGTCTGCAGAAAGCTTTAGGCGGGTGAGATTGCATAAAATTAAAGTTACTAACCTATGTTATATACCTATACCAATTTTAAAGATGTAATAAGTATTTATCATACATATTAAACTCCACAAATATTAACTTTTGGCTGAATAAAAACAGATGAACAAACCTTCTCTATTATCATTCTTAACGGACACCATTCATTAGACGAACGAATTGTATACCTATTACCGCTACCGATACCTCCAGATTTTTAGGTTTCCGCAATGAAACCCTTATGGTTACGCCATGTTTGTCTGTATGCCACAGCTATTTTAGCTTTAATGTGGTAATGGCACTACCATATAACTGCTATTTTTGAAAAAAAAAAAACACTGTATTCATAATAACAGCTTAGTATCACTATAGAGATTATATTATAACACTGAAGTAGGTAAGGGTCAGTAAAAGTTCCTAGAAATTAGCTACCACCGAATTGACCACACCAATTGTGTTAAAAGCTAAATATTTTGGAAAGCATTTTCTTTTCTGTTGTGCAATAAAGTTTTTTTGATATGATTCCCTCGTAGTCTTTCCTATTTGAAAATCGCACCTAAATCGGGTCACACCTTATTGAATTGCGTTCGAACAAAGCCTGGACACATACATAACGCCGTCAAACACATAATACCCATCGTTTGTCATTGGGGGTTATAATAAATAATTTTAAAATATGTGTTCTGACTTAGAAAACCTACACTGCGCGTGGTCCATCACGCTCTGGGCCTGTTTTGTTTAGGGGCAGAACTAAGCAGAAAATATTTTTTTGTAATTGTTTTTTTTAATTAAAATAAACGCGAGTGGGCTCAAGCATGGCTTTCGAAGATTACTACTAACCTTCTTCCATCCTCCTTTCTTGGTATCGATCAGTTCCCACAAATAATATCACTGTCGTTTGGCTAAACGCTCGTATGTAATTGATATAAAATTTTATACACCCTATCAGATTGATAGAGAGAATGTTAATTATTTATGTATAGGTACCAGCCTCAGTAGCATGACAGGCGCGACAAACATTTATGTCGCGCGAAATAATAATTGTCCTGCTCATTTCCTTGGACGAAATATACAACTGTCCCACTCTCACTGCTTCGTCGCGTGCGACACACGGTATCATGCTACGGGGGCTGGAAACACACAAGTACACAACTAATATAAAATAGTTTGAAAGTGAGCTAGAGTGATTAACATAGCTAGTATAGTGTACTAAGTAAAGGGCCCAGCTTATTATCCACCTACGAGTGCAATTTAAACTGTCGGCCCCGTCTCCATTCCGTTTGTTTTCACGAAGCTTTCTCTGGCCTATTTATAGATTATCTATTACCAAGTTTAGTATCTTGTATGTCTGTTTGTTTTATTTATGTTATTCTACCATATTTCAGACGTCCGGTATCACAAAATTCAGGGAAAGATATAAAGCTCTGTCCCGGAATACAGACTTATTCGTATTACTCACAAAATTTGTGTTTCATTTTCTGGAATATGCTTAAATATCCATTTACATATTTGTGTAATATTGTTAGTCTGTGGTACAAAATGGCTTTATTTATTTTTGGTGCCTATGTAATCCGTGTGCGTTGAGAATGAAAAAAAGTCAATGGATAAAAAATATATCATAAAATTAAGGCTGAATTTCCAGAGAAGAATGAGCCAGTAACTCAGCGTTGCTCTTGTTAAGGAGTAATTAGTATTACAATTTATGGTTCGATAGAACAAAGGAAACAAAAATGTACTAAAGAACTGCTAACTATTACTGCGTGGAATTAAGTGAAAAAACATAGAGCAGTCAAATCGTCAATATCTAAAGCGTTCAAAGGTTGTGAGATGTTATACTTACTATTTCACTCGACTCTACTAAATTACGCAGTAGTCAATTACTAAACATTTTTCAATAATTATTTAAATTATCGTAGGTTTTGATAGAGTCTCATGGAAAATAACAGATTTGAGAAAACAGAAAGAAATTAGAATTTAATGTTTCTAACAAAATAATGGAAAAGCTTTACACAGTGTATGTTTGGCAACTCGTAGTGTTTATGCGTGCTTTAATGTCATTGTAACTAGGAAGCTTCTAGATGTAATTAGGTCACGCACGTTTAGTTTATACTCTGTACGATGGCGGCAGGCGGCGCGGGCGCCTCAGTATGTGCGCTTAATGTTTATTGCTAGTTTGATGCCCGCTGCAGACGTTGACTTTATACTCGGCGAAAGCTTACGGAAGAGATATTGTTAGGATTATAGAGTTGGTCATTAAAATAAACAGATACAATAAGCACTATAAAATAAACTCTCGAAATCTGGTCAAATCTTGCACAAAGGTTTGGTTACGTGTGTTACCACAGAACAAAGTCCGATTGATCATTTTTTGACCTTACTATATCTAACTAATATTATAAATGCGAAAGTTTGGACGTTTGCTTATTCGTTTGTTTGTTGCTCAATCACAGCGAAACGGCCGAACGGATTTAAATGAAATTTGGTACATAAGTCGAATACACCCTGGATATTTTTTGTCCCGATAGATTTGATAAACAAATTAAATCCACGCAGGAAAAGCCGCGAGCGGAAAGCTAGTAGTTATATAAGTATAACGTAGTGGACATCAAATGTTGTGATAGGTAACTCTGACTGCCGATTTTGAGCAGTCTCACGCGATTTCATCGATTGTATTATTTCACAAAGAAAGGTTAGGTCTGGTTATTTACCAAATTTTATAATAAGGATTAAACTAAGGTAAAGGTTCATCATGTCTATGTTTCACGAAAATCGTTTTTTTTTTTGTTTGAGATGGAACTTTATTGTCCGGAATTATTGGCGGTTCAAGTCGAATTTTAAAAGAGTGTGGTTGCGAGTGTTGAAACTCAAAATCTGTTCACGGTTCGACTGCCTTTTTACAGTCTTTACATTTACACTTGCTCTAGTAAATAGGAGTACGAGTATGTGGACACTCGAAAATCATGTCGGTGACAACATAGGTACTTGTAAAAAATATGCAATCTCTGTGGGTGGTGAACATAAAGTAATTTAGATCACATTATACTGAGAGGAGATCCAAGGCCGTTAGAATGTGTAGTAATGTGACTTCTGTGGTATCAGGTGACAATTCCATCGTTACGCATCGTCACGCTTCAACTATTCTGTCATTCAAAGCTCGTAGGGTAGAGCTACTACTACGGATTCCTTCCCGAGAGTAACTAGTCATTTCTGTTATGGATTTATGAATGTATAAGGTTATGCAGGAAAAGTCGTACGTATGTGTCACAGACTGCATTAACACGTTAACATACACAAGAATGCTATAGCAGTCATAACAATAGAAATTATTATCAGTGTTTTGTGTGGTTCACTGTCCTTTAAAATGTTGAGTTCACAAGAATCTGCCCCCGGATATGTATGACAACGTCTGTCGCGCGGGGCGGGGTAATTGTATATTTCATCCAAACGAATGAGCATGATTATTATATAAAATTACAATTATTATAATAAATTAAGTTATAATAATAATAATATAAAGTTAAAAGTTGGATAAATTTTTTGAAGCTGTTTTTTATGAAGTGTGTTATATTATTATTATATCTTTATTGCTCACCAAAATCTATCCAAAATGTACATTCAACTTACATACTAATATAAACTAGATAAATAGCAATTGTACTTCGATGTAGTGTTATTCCTCTATGATTGTACTTAGAAGTTTTAGCAATAGCAAAATAAACTAGATAAACGTCAATTGTTAAATTTTAGTGCAATAAAGTGTACTTGATTGATTCGTATATAAAACATTTGTTGTTGTGATGTTTCTTGTCGCTTCTTCTCCCTAACTAAAATACCCTCACGAATAGATGTAGTTTAAAATGAACATGTTGACTTTCAATAGTACGTATTAAATATATTCTTGTACATTGAATTCCTACATTGAAGAATATGATTTCACTGAATTTAAGAGTAAAGAAATACATTTAGAATGTGTTAATGGTGCTATTGGTGACTTCTTACAAACCACTTATTATTTCAATGTAGGACAGGCACAGGCATAGGAATACCAATTTAAATCTTTTAGAAATAATAAACAATGGCGAAGGCGTCGTGTATCTGTCACTCATTTTATCCAAACCAACACCGCTTTTTCAGGGAAATCAAAGCAAAAAAAAACTGCTTCTCTCACTCTCATTAGTTAATTTCAGTGAGTATCACTTGATGACTAATGTAAGGTAATCCTGCCTCTCACTAGGGTAAGAAGACTGTTGAAAGGTCCCATACAAGGCCACGCCGCGATCCAGTAAGTAGATACCTACAAAGCGAGTTGCGCTCGCGCTCATATTCCCACGGAAACCGGATCGGCTTACAAGTAGATTAAAATATTTGTTGTAGTCATAGAACACTTGATTGTTTTGATTGATGAGATAGGCTTAATGTAGAATGAGCTCTGGCTAATAGCTTTTAGTTGGGATATAGCAAAGTGAAGCGTGGCCAAACAAAAGGGTGGGTGTTTTGACCGTGCATGTAGTACATTTTGACAATAAATAAAAAATAAGATGATATTTATTCACCCCAAATTTAACAAAATTAATTAACCAACTAAGACGTTATTAGAACTAGGACAAAGTTGAGATGCATTGGTAGGGACTCAGCAAAGCTGCCGATTTTTAGCCCCCCCAAGCAGTTACATTATCTACTAAAGACGTCCGACGGCCTTGGTTGCAAAGGCGTATTTTTTTTTTACTAATGGCGTAAATCTCCGGAATACAACTGTCCAGGGGAAAACAGATAATCAATTGATATAAGAAAATATGCTTTTATTGTGAAACTACCTTTTTGGATTTTCGATTGAGTGTTTCAAACTGCTCTTACATCCGTCAAACTAAAATAATGAATAGAAATCATTCGTAAATATTTTATTTACAGAAATAAATACTCTCGATTGTATTGATACTGCTTTATTTTCGAAATTTTCAATCATTCTAAATTGACATGTAATTTACACCTATTTCACATTTCACTCTAAAATTAAATTTTCGTTTAACAGTCGACCAACAACAACGGCGAGTACACAACAAGAAGCTTGCCCCGAGTGAGGTTGGATAGCGGAGCACCTGTGGTTACCGCAGGGGTCAGGCTGCGATGCTGGGCGGCTCCGCCCTCCATCACAGAGGAAGAGGCCGAGGATGACATCGATGACGATGCCGTGTCACTGCGAGCAATGCCCATGCAAGGTTAGTAAATCTTTTGATACGGCGGCATCTAGTGTCTGGTAGCCCCTGTAATTCGCAAAACAAATATACAGCTAGCGCCATCTAATAACAAGTAGCATTATGTTACTCTCAAGTTATTCGAACAGCGCCATCTAGTTCAATGTAAAACAATATTACTTCATTTTCGTCACAGCGCCATCTAGTATCGAGTAGTATGTTACTTAGTAAAAATTTGTAAGCAGCGCCATCTTGTATTAATTAGTATCATAATACTTGTAAAGAAGTGAAATGTTTGTTAGACTTCAGGTGTAACAGATGGCGCTTTACTTAATAGTCTTGTATGGATGATGTATTGATGTATGTATGGATAGTGGGTGGATGTGGGTTGAGAAAGAAGATGATGATTGATGTTACACTGATGCTACGATGTCATCACAGAAACTATGGTGGTACCATAATGTGATTTTTTTTGTCGCATATAAATACCAGGAAAATAGTTGTGCCCTTATAACTTAGTTTCTATTACAGTTATTTTGCCTTGTTTACGGTAAAAATATGGACATTTATTTTCATCTTGTCGGTGGAGTTTTTCCATATCTCTCTGCTCTCCGCCTTCCTCTTGACCTCCTGATACGACACGACGTTCAACTTCTCCTTTATCTGCTGCATGTAGCTTATACTCGGTCTGCCTCTTTTTCTTTTCCCTTCTATTCTTCCTTCTATTATGGTTTTGATGAAATCATCCTATCGTATAAGGTGTCTCAGCATTTTCCCTTATTTAAATAACCAAAATTACCACTCATCATCAGTTTCAGCCCATATCACGTGTCAACCCACTGACATCTTTAGGTACCAGGAAAAATTAAATGATGTAGAGATTAAGAAAGTTAATAAGTACTGCAAATGTGTCTGTATTTATATCAAAAAGTTGTAACCCATTATACATAGAATATGGTGAAATGGATTCACTCGCATTAACATGTGACTTTGCCCCTCTTATTTACATGTAAATAACATTAGAAAAATGAAAGACATCATTATGAGATTCAGTGTAAATTACTTGTCGGGTCCGGTGACTCCGGTGTCTCCGAATTAGGGCGCCGAAGATAATCTACGCGGGCGCAGCAGGCTTACACCAGTAGATGCATAAAGTGAAGAAACTCTTAGTAGGTACCTAAGTACTAGAGACTTTATTTTTAGAATTATATACAGGCCACATTTTTTATATTTACCTAACTAATTAATTTTGTAGTTGTATTTTGTAGTCCATCATAGCATAGATGAATAATAAAAATGATAGAAATGATCCTATCTATGATGATCATAGAAAAGTCACGGACTAGGACCTATATGTAAATATTATGTTAGGTCAAGGTAATAATAAATCACAGACGAACTATAAGGATAAAATTTGGTATAAAATTTCGTAATTGATTACGGTAAGTACTTTTAAAACTGTAGTAAAGCAATAAAATAGACCGAAACACTCGCTCATGTCCGGTTTTTAACCGATTTCAAAAAGAGAGAAGGTTTTATTTGCGACTGTATGTATTTTTATGTATGTTAATCCATTTTATCGTCAGTTGTTAACTGATTCACGATTGTTTTCATTTTGTTTGATAGGGTTTGTCATCAGTGTTGGTAATTTTTTTGCGGTTACAGGTATCACAGGGCTTAGCAACACTTTACAAATTAATTGTCTATGTTACTACTGTGTCATACTAACACTGTACGAGAGTAGTGTTCACCGTGACGCGCCCGCGCACCCATCCGGCACCAATCGATTCCACTCCAGTTTCACGCCTCTGCTGCATATTTCGGCTTCAAACTCTTTTTGTCTCATCGTTAGAGATTACCGACCCTCACTGTTTTAGGGAAAAATCTTGTTATGTTACACAAATTACCGTTTGTTGAATGCTATTTTAAATCCACAACAAGAAATAAGTTTTTAGCCTATTCTGTCTGTGGCATTGTAGCCCCAAAAAGCTGATCCGAGTTGAAAATGGTTTTTAATTTTTGAAAGCTGGTAGTTGCGACGTTTATTATTAGCCTTGTTTGGTTTTGAAAATTGATTTATTACATTCAGTTTATTTATTTAGATAATCATTGGTTCTCTCAGGGGTTTTCAAAATGTTTACGCTTTTATAATAAGGTTCCAGTGGACCTTCAAAATTTACCTTTAAATAAATTCAAAACCATCATAAAACAGACATTATTTACCAAAGGCTATTATAAAATTTATGTCTATCTGGATGATAAGCAAGCATGGACATAGACCGCTCGGCGATATTCAGTCTAATTATACAATATAGTATAATTGTAACACAAACTTATTTTAGAAGAGCAACCCTTGAGTTTCTTGCTCGTTTCTGGGGAATCAGCTTTGTGAATGAGCAATAATGACAAAAACTTTAATAATAAGATAAAAAATGTGACGTTTTCAAGTGATAATTTTTATCCTACGAAATAAATATTTTTTGATTTGATTTAATTTATAGTCATAAAATACTACTCGTATATAGGTACGTGTAAGTTGCTATAATACATTTAATTTCTGCATTATTTTATATTACGTTTTAAATTTTTTTACCAAATTTTGTGATCCGTTTTATATCTGAATTTATTAACATATACTCGTATACTATAGCAAGCATTGCGCTGAGCCGTAGTTGAATGATCTTTGTAATCCAACTACAACGGCAAAGTAGACGAGACATGATTTTAGTATGAACGTAAATCTCATTAAAACAAATGAGGTGTCATTCGATTGATTTTAAAATGACTCCAAGTTGTTTTCGTGTATCGTTATAAAACTCTCCTATTTTCGGCCTTGGGTATTCCAGAATTGAATACGTTTTCTAGGAAGTTCAATTTCTCCTAAATTATAGTTTAATTCCTTAGCTATTGAGAAAAACGAACGACGAAAGACATACGCGCGAGTATCTAACCACCGCTTCCTGAGTAATGCCCCTCAGTATAACCCACTTCTTAATGAACAGGTAGCACGGATTATCTTTTTAACTCTTCATAAGACAGAACAGAATGGTATTATTACATTTCGGCACACGTCTCCGGGCAGTACACGGCCGCTGGCCCTTCGCCCCTCTGGCGCAATCGAGCTAAAATGGTCACAATTAGGGCTCGCCCGCTTTTAATTGACACGCTCCCGGGGTCCGACGGCGCTACGATACTTGACAACCAATTTCATTGGACGCGATCCGAGTAGGGGTTAATGTACAGCTGAAGTGAATTATGTGCAAAAATTATATACCTACTACTTTTAAGTTGTCTGATTCCACTTTTTTATTCTATGATTTCTAATCTGTGCAATAAAGTGAAATGGTTTAAGGTTTAATGGGTATTAAGATATAGTTGTATGTAAGTATGTATATGTATTATTATATATTTTTCTTATTACTTTTATATACTTATATATATATATATTTGTTAGTGTGTAGTGTAGGTATTTGCTTTGCTTTAGTTTGAATTTGCTGTAATTTGTATACGCCCAATCTGCTGTTTTCTAACTAACCCTATGGTTGACTGGAAGAAATCCCTCTTTGGGATAAGTCCGCCGTTGTACTCAATTTATGTATCAATGCAAAATTAATGTATTGCCTTTTTGTACAATAAAGCGTTTACAAACAAACAAACAATGGTATGTTGGACATTTACACCAATTGTCTAGTCCCATCTACCTAGTTTAGGTAAACCTGTGCTATGGATACAAGATAACGTATAAACATACATGAATAATTAAATAAACATTCATGACTCGCGAATAAATGTTCATAATCACCACACAAATATTTACCCGTAGCGGGATTCGAACCCGCAACCAGGTTTCAAAGCAGGGCCACTATCCACTACACCAATCGGTCGTTGAATTTAGATTTAATTTGAGGTTACATCGGACTAATATTACATAATAAATTCTATTAACTAGTTTTGGATCTTATTTTTAGTGTAGTAAAGTTTTTCTTCGATAGTACACATGCATATGTGCTCTTACTATATTGATAGCGATTGACTGGATTGCTATTTTTCACGACAAAATTGAAACTACTAAGTCGTTAATCACATCACCATGACTCTTATATTTCCCCTTTACCTAACTTTTTTAATCTCCTACAAATAAATAGCTTGTCTCTACATCACTTTGTTTTTCATTTATTTACAGTCTTACATAGCATTTCACAGGGAAGATTTATTGTGTTGTATATTGTATGAATTTTCCTTTGGATTTCGTGTTCGTTCGTTCGTTCGAGTGTCGCTGCCCTGGGGAGGCTCAACACTTTCAGCAGGGCTAGCACAACTCCTACAGAGAGGGTATCATATAAGGCGACTCGACAAAGTGTCTCGTTAATTTTCTTCATTTCAATCAATCAAAATATTTTGTTTCATAGGATAAAATTATCACTTGAAAACGTCACTATTAATATTACATTATAGTTTAAATTTACTGCTCATTCAAGTAAGATTTCGTGGGCAATAGCAAGTTTCTCTTCGCCTTTGAATCCATGGCTTCACCAAAATTTTTGTTTCGCTTTTTCTTTTTTAATGACAACAACAGCACATAAAGTCGCTCCACGTTCCTCCATTTTCTCAGACTATACGAAACCTTGGACAAAGATATTGGACACATGGAGTGGGCATTCTTTAACCTGACATGACGACCTGTTTGGTGTAGTGGTTAGAAACTCTGACCACTGTACCAAAAGGTCGCGGGTTCGAATCCCGCTAGGGGCATATGTTTGTATGATGAATACGGACATGTGTACCCGGGTTATGGATGTTTTCATTTATAATAAGTATTTATTTACAAAAAAAAATGTATATATGTAGTATATCAACTATCTGGTATCCACAACACAAGCCTATAGTTGCTTACTGTGGAACTAGATGGCGCTGTGTGTATGTCTTAAGGATATTTATATTTATTCACAAAGCTGACTCCCCAGAGAAGAACGAGCAAGAAACTCTAGGGTTGCTCTTTTAGACAGACTTCTTTTGCGTAGACAACTTTGACAGATTGAGAAAATTAGTGTCACATGATTGGTCTGAGGTTACATGGCTATCTCGAAGGTGATATATTATGTACGTGTGCGTTCTTTCATTCCATAGGCGAATCTTTCTTACTCTAGTCATACTAAGTTGTGCTAGCCGTGTACAGCACTAGGTTTATTGGCTGTTTGCTATTTGATGACAATACTACATGTGACAATAGTACAATAGTGCTGTGTGGTGGCTGGCACGTAAAAGAATTGGACCAATACTATCCTATTTGTAGGAAATCTAATTAGGAACACTAATTAAATCGAGCTAGGAAGCGCTTATTACACCATCTTAAATGCAGAGACTAATTCGGCATATATTGGTTGAACTAAGGACCAAGCCTCCCAGCAATGTATGCCGAATTAGTCTCTGCATTTAGGTTAGAATAGTGCGGTCAGGACCATCCAATCCACTAAATCGGCATCTAACTGTTCTAATTTCGATTACACCTTTCTATTTCCTAATTAGATTTCCTACAAATAGGATAGTGTAATAAGCGAAGGTAAATTGGGCTGATGATTCAGATTTATTTGTAATAGTAAAATGTCAATTATTAAAATATTAGAATTTGGTGTCGATTCGGATGTACACCAACTAAACTAAATTAAAACCAGTTTTGGAGTGGTGCCGTCGCATCGTACTGCGCCAGGGAGAAAGAGACAGTACTACTTTAAAACTGGTTTTAGTTTAGTTGGTGTACATCCGAATCGACACCGTTGTCACTATTTTATAAACATATAATCACGTATGTATATCAATATAAGCGAAATATGTGTGTGTGACTGGAAACAAATAAAGGCTTTATCTATCTATGAGTATTATCACGTCACACATGCCCGTATTCCTCGTGCAAACATATGCTCTTAGCGGGATTCCTATCCCGCTTAGGAACTCGCGACCTTTTAGTGCAGCAGTCAGGGTTTTTAACCATTACACCAAACAGGTCAGCAAATTAAAAAATATCACTCGCTTAACCCTTAGGCCGTTAGTTGAGTACAGTTTTCCAGTGAAGAAACCAAGGGGCCGATTGACATCTCCGAAATAGCTGACGTCGCCAGCGCGGCCTGACGAAAACGAATATCTAATTTAGTACCAAGTGTTTGAGTCTTTTTGTCGTTCACCATTCAGTTCCTGATATTGGAGAACAGAGAATATGTATAGCGTGAATGAGGGCACTGCAAGAGACACTCGTTTCATTTAAAAATATCTCCCAAGAATTAGTTATACGTACCCGTAGCAAATAAATCAATTTGATTATCGTCTGTGAATTATGTATGTGGTACGGGAATTTATGTATTATTAATGCCAAAATAATGGTTTCATATTTTTTTTTCATGGGTGCTGTTCTTTTTTTTTGATTATAAAAAGAAACCTGACTACATACTAGTATAGTACGAGTAAGAAGTCGGTGACTCAAACTAACGTTCCCCGCGTAGATAGATTTTAAATATAACTAAGTATTATACCGGATGAGTTTTTTACCGTAACGAAAAATAAGGCATATTAGGTAAGTGAAATAGAAGTTATGGGCACAGTGTTTAAAAGCCATCATCGACACACGCGCCGACCGGAGATTGATATGCGACTGGCGGGATCGGTAGGGTTCCTCTCATGCGTTTATTTGGAACTCACATTTTCTTTAATTTTTTTATTTGTTTAATTTAATGATGTAATTTTGTGGAATATGCTACAAAGGCAACCGTCAAATGACAACGCTTTAATCTATTATGGTTTTGAAAAAAAAAATTACACCACCTATGGCCCATACCTTCCATTTCACTTACCTAATATGGCCTATTTTTTTCCTTACGGTAAAAAAACTCATTCGGTGTATTTGGATCAAAATGCAGAGAATTTGTGGTATTTCTAGATAGAGACTTTATAGTGTAACTGCATTTGGACGGCGAGGACGTTGCCTTTGATTTGTCATATCATATTATTACCCGTCGCTCGTGACTCATGAAAGTCGTACCTGCCGAGGGGACTAATGGGGAGGTTAGACCGCCGCTTGGTTGGCATTATGGTCCTTACACACGTCACGATCTGAATCTTAATGAAAACGCGTAACTAATTCTAACACTCAAAGTCACATCAACTCAATGTTCACCAAATAGATACAAATAAATAACGAATAGGTTTATCATTATAAAATGTTATGTGTGTTTTACGTAACGCTGATATATAATTAAAATGTGAGTTGGTAACGTGATTGACTAACGTAACATTTTAGAGAAATTGATTTATTTAGCAATCTTATGTTTTTTAATATTTAGTTTTTTTATTTGTTTTGTTATTCGATGTAGTATTTTTCCTTTTGCGCACAATTTGCTGCTAAACCCCTATTACAATGCTCAGGTTGGATGGATGAGATGTCTTAAAAAGATAAATCCACCTTTGTACATGACCTATCGTTTGTACTCTGTTAAGTATAAAGAATCACAGTCCTATCCGGGGAATCCCGTATTTATAGGTCTTACTATTTTATGCCAGCTTTCCGCTAAATAATGAATCATAAGGAAATATTGAAATTGACACTCAATTGACTTATGCTTATCAATCAAACTATTTATAAATGTGAAATTTTGGATATTATTGTTTGCTCAGTCATTGCGAAACGGATGAATGGATTTGGATGAAATATTACACCGAATTGTTCTGGAATGGGACATATTATGATACTTTTTATCGATAAACGTTGAAAGAAGATGCTCTCGAAGTTGGAACCACTTCAAATAAAATAGAATCACGCAAATCGATCAACGTACCTATATCATTGTACCTATACATATATACAGGTACAATTAAAATAACAAAATTTAAATTCATTTGATCATGAAGTATAGACATTTTATTTCATCATGACGGTTCTGCTGTTGTTCACTGCCGAACCAGATGCGTAGCAACCCGTGACAGAGCTTATGAAAATGAAAAATTTCCGCATTTCCTAGGATCACATGGTGACTTAAAAATGTCGATGATGCAGGGTATTTAAAGTTAGTTTAAAAGAAATAAAAATATCTTCAGACATACACACAGCGCCATCTAGTTCCACAGTAAGCAACTATAGGCTTGTGTTGCGGATACCAGATGGTTGATATATTACATAAATACATTATAAATGAAAACATCCATAACTCGGGTACAAATGTCCGCATTCATTACACAAACATATGCCCCTAGCGGGATTCAAACCCGCAACCTTTTGGTATAGTGGCCAGAGTTGCTAACCACTACATTTTAAATTCCATATTTATACTGTAACTACCTACTGTTGGTGTAAAATAAAGAATATTGTATTGGTCTGTCACTTTTTCGTACCACTTATAATGGCTGCATTAGCAAGGACATAATGTGGTTAGGATTGTAATATACCTAATTCATATTTTCCTAAATTTGCTATGTAAATTGAATGTTTCACTTAAATTCGTGATAGAATAGAATAGAATACATTTGTTCGTCGACCATGACACAAGTCACTTAACCTACATTATACACATACAATATGGTTGGTATACAGTTAAAAGTAATATCGGAGACGTGACCCATATCAGGGGCAACGAAATGGTCCAGACTCAGCATGTGCTGTGGGTAGAAACCCGCAGCGCTGTTCATTCTGCCAGAACCATTGAGATACTCGTATGTGCGCAGCTCAGGGCACACAAAATTGATTTGTGATGATATTATAAAGTAGAGAAAATGTTAAGAATCTGTTGGGAATTCGGAAAATCCCCTTTCAGCTGAATTTCTAATACGGTACAGAACGAGTATGTCTTTATCTGTGATTGATCCCCATTTCCTGGTAATACGCATGCATATACATATATATATATATATATATAATGTTTACGCATGTATATTCAAGTAACATTGAAAAAAGTTAAAATATTTATTCACAACTTCGTTTTTTTGTCTTAAGGAAAAAAAAAGGGCATATTAGGCAGAAGGCCGGCCGGAGTTTGTGATATGCGACTGTCGGGATTCGTATGGTTGCTATCATGCGAAATTTATTTGGAATTCATATTTTGTGGAATGAATAATTATGTGGCATAGGCTACAAACGCGACCGTCAAATTCAACGCTTCGACCATGATGCTTTCGAAAAAAAAAAAAAAACTACTTATGCCAACATCTTCTATTTCACTTACCATTAGGTAATATGCCCTATATTTTCGCTTAATTGAAAAAAACTCATCTGGTATAAATTTACTTCGTTGAGACCTCCTTTTAAGTGTCGAACACCTGTGTCAGAAGATCGCGCTCTTCCATTAATAATAATTATTACACAAAACAAAAAACGAAAGTAAAGCAACCAAACTGTAATTATTGAAAAAAATTTTATATCAAAAAATAATAAAATAACATAAAATCCTCTCTCCCCTCTCGAATGGAAGTATTTTTCTTAATTCTTTATTGCACAGAAAATTATAAAATATACAGGGTGTCCCTGGAAGTATGGATCAAATCGAACAGGGGCATGGGGAAGGTCATTCCCAAACTTTTTAACCCTATGAATGTCGGTGCCATTTTTGACGGTTCAAAAGTTATGATCAATTTTTTACATTTTCATATTATCGAATAGTGCTTATACAAAAAAAAATTTTAAAAGAAAACTAGCAAAGCTATCTTAATTTTTTTAATTAAAAATAATTAATTTTTTTTTTTTTTTTTTTTTTTTTTTTTTTTTTCAGCTTAAGTTTGGGAATGACCTTCCCCATGCCCCTGTTCGATTTGATCCATACTTCCAGGGACACCCTGTATATAGGTACAAAATAGTAACAAATTTTAATAGTTTCAGTTATAACAGTAATATTACCCTACCCTACTGTTAGCTGTTACCCGCGACTTCGTCCGCGTAGAAATCGTTCTACTACCAAATGTGTCACTCTATGACTCAAAAGCAACCCCACTAATGATAGCACGCCTACAGAAAGGAGTCACTTTTCCAGGATAAAACGTAGCCTAATCCAGGTCCTAATCTGTCTACCAATCAAATTTCACCCAAATCTGTCCAGCTGTTTAGGTGTGAAGAGGTAATAAACATACATATACACATAAACTTTCGCTTCGCTTTGGAATTCAGATTAACTGCGATGGGATTTACACACATTCGACACGCACCACATCGTATCCCTAGATGTTAAATTTTCCCATTTATAAAAGTTATTGGACGAAAAAATTACGGGATAGCAAACATATTCTCTGTAATAGTTTTCTCAGCTATCCAGACATCGTCACGTAGGTTTGACTGTACGAAGTGCCACATAAAACTCATTAACTCACGTGACCAAAGCTGGAATTCCGTATCACGTCACTATAATGAGTAATCGAACGAAACCCAACTAAATATTAATGTCACGTCACTACTAAGGCAAACGAGAGACACCTATTTGTTGCTGTCTCTTTTAATTAAACTACGTTAATGTACTCGGTAAGGGTCTTTCAGTACGGGAAGTCCACGATTTGTTCCACTATCGGTTACTACAGTAAGTACGAACTTCTTGGAGTAATAAATTGTGAAAAATTTACTTATATATTTTAAAAACTTTCCATGGTTCACTTTCGTGTCCCCAAATGTGATTTAACGTGCACGTATAATAGAATACTCAACAAGCTCAGCAATGTAGCCATTACATGAAGAAATTAAATCAAGCTTCAGGAGTCATGGTTCATTAGTTAAATTCGTATCTACTACAGCATTCGTTGCATGACATCGTTTGTCGCGCGCGACGTAGGAATGAGAATGGGAAAGATGTATATTTCGTCCGTGCGAATGAGCAGGACAAATATTATCTCGCGTGATATAAACGTTTATCGCGCCTGTCATGCTATACACAAATGTGTAGTGCACACACGCAATACACAAATGCACACACACGCAATACACAAATGCACACACGCAATACACAAATGCTCACACACAATACACAAATGCACACACTCAATCACAAATGCACGCTCGCAATACACGCATTCTCACACGCTATACACAAATGCACAAACATGCAAAACACAAATTCACATACACGCAATACACAAATGCAGAAACGCAATCACAAATTCACACGCGCAATCACAAATTCACAAACGCAATACACAAATGCACTCAGACAATACACAATAATTCTTTCCATTGTCTCTTTTTTCTTTCTCAATGCTAACTTTTCTTTTTTTTAATATCCTTGTTTGTAGTAAACCGTGGGTTGGAGATCTGGTTACTCGAGACACATGTTTCCCTAGTTCAGGCTCCAGTCTCCACATAGTATTAAGTCCCTAGCTATATTTAACTCTACTGTAAAATAATGCTATAATGTGGAAAAAAATTAAATAAATAATACAACTATAATAATCAGAATTTCTAAGGATACGTGGTGGCTCATTGGCTGGATAGGCCCGGAATATGTCATCATCAATAAATTTGCCTATTGTGTAAAAAAGGCCTAACTATTTTAAGTCTTTAACAAAATGTGGCCCAAGGATTTCCATTAGTCTATCAAAGGACATGGCCGGCGCCATAAAAGGTGCGGTCCTGTCGCCCAGACAGACGAGACGGGCGCTATTGAACTTTCATGTAACGTGGGGATTGTATCCTGTACTCACATGCACACTATTAACACACACACACAATACTAGCTTTCAAACTATCCTGTACTGTATCGATCGTCTCACGAGACACAGATATTGAGCGTATATATTTAAACTAGCTTTTCATCCGCGGCTTCGCCTGCATGGAATAGCTTTATCGCGGATATTTTTCATTTGTGTATCCCGCGGGAACTACTCACTTTATCGGGATATGAAATATACTGTGTTTTAATCAACGATACCATATACCAATTATCCAAATCCGTTCATTCGTTCCGCCGTCATTAAGCAACAAATAAACATCCAAACTTCTATTTATGCACAACGGGGTTAGCACTTGACCTTAATCACACCTGATGTTAAGTGAAGATGAAGTCGAAGGTGGAAACGTACTGACCCGGAAACCCTATCTTATTTGGGGTACTGGCTATCTTATCTCTGTCAACCGGAACACAACAATGCTATTAACATTGCTTTTGGCGGAAGACTTAGACAAGATGGTGGTAGCTAGCCAGGCGAACTTTTAAAATGCCCTACTACCAACCCAAACTAACCTTTATTATTTAACCACGCTTTAACACATCTTCAACCACGCTTCAGTAGATTGTGCTCTATGTTGTATCACAGGCATTACATTCAAATGCCATCATGGAATTCATAATCAAAACAAAAAGCTTTCAGTTGCATTAAAATCCCTGCCACAGATGTCCGATTCATCATAACATTTCATTTTAGTATCAATGCATCAGTATCAAATGTTGCCACTGTCGTCTGATATCGGCGCTCGTAGTGGCTCGTCGGCTGATAGTCTACTGTCGATTGTCTCCGGTTAATGGGACCTTAGGGTTGGCACGCGGTCAATGTGGATGGGAAAACTATTTAGTTGTTTTGGTTCGGGATTAGATGTTTCACGAATTGTTGTTTTTTCGAAGTTTTAACTTGTTTTGACCGTATACTTAATACTTGGTATAATTATGAGATAATATACCGGCGTCGTAGCATTAATTCAATACTAAGTTTTAATACCATCGACGTGGCTACTGTTTGGGCCAGACTAGGTTAGGTCATCATAATTTTTGCCATTGACTCGAAAAGACGAAGAAAAATACTCACTGAAGATGTAATTTCCTGGCAAGTCTTTATTGTAAGCAAAGCATGTCAAAATGTGCAATATGCCGTCGCATTATTCTAACACTTCTTACAAACACAGTAATTAAATTAGAATGCCGTTCATACTTTCCTCACGTGGAACTATAAAATTAAATGAACGAGAAATCGTGTAAACATTTCCAGAATGATATGAATGCTAATTGTCAATAAGATAAGCGGAAAATTGCATGCATTTATTATGAGTGTGACGCCCCTACTTTTCTCTGACTCAATGTTAGCGAGTAGCTGGCAGGCGTAGAGCACGCGGCAGTGGCCAGTGTGTTGTATCGCTTCCGACCATTCACACATCGGCTGCGATGATATTTCCATTTTCGAATTTTAAAAATTCGAACGCGAAATAGTGTTTTGGTTTCTCGCACACGCATCTTTTGTGACTAAAAAGTGTGAAGTGTGTTTTTGAAAGTGAAAGTTATTGATAAAGTGGATAAATAGTGCATGTTGTATAGAGTCAGCTGTTTATATTCCCTGGTTCGCCTAAGGTTTCCACCGCGTTTATTATTAATGAAAGTTTATTATACGTAGGTACAGCTTCAATAACAGAAAATATATGCACAATAATTTAACAATAACAAGTTACTACTCGTACTTTAATATACGTAATCTAAACATTTTTATAGTATTAAAAATATGTGTGTAAAATGATTTGCTGTCACCTTCTTATCACTAAAGAAATGAACTGTGACTTTAAAATTGTCGTGTTCATTGATTAAACAGTAAATATTTATTTACCAAATGACTATAAAATACTAAATCCCTGATTGGTACCTACAAGAATTTAAATAGTCAATGCTGTGACGTATTTGCATTTACTGAATTTAATTAATAAACATGTTTAACTTGTATATGTATACTTATATACTCGTATCGTTATTCTTTTGTTATTCAGAATTATTTTTAACCTTCATAAGTATTATAAAAAAGACATAAAGCATCCGTTGTTTTAAGAAGACCATGTGCTTGGTTGCGTAGGAGGCTGTTAAGTATCTCATTAACACCAGTCCCTTAGCAGCGAATTCCTCATTAAAATCAATTATAAACTAATCTTCAATATTACTGTATCTCGTTCTGTTCTAGAATAGTTCACCTTGATGACTATCATTACCTAGTTATTATATGAGTTATAGTATTTAGATCGAAGTAATTTAAAATCTGTTAGAGGCTAAGGATTGCTTATTTTGAGGCATATTATTATTACCTAGCCACAAGATAATGTTATTTGCATGTAATAATGTCTTGTAACATAAGTAGTAGAGTAATTATAACATGTTCTTAGATCGTACATATTGTTTTTATACGAATTATTTGATGAAGTCGTCAAATTAACAAAATCAAAATTAAGTTTCGAACATGTAAGATGTTGATGTAACACAAATGATATACCTAGGTACCAAATTTGAGTACATATTTAAATTTTTGTTTAGCCCACTTAAAGTAGGTATTATGCAAATTATAAGACTGACTCTAGATTTAAGAATTAGAGGCTAAGAATTGCTTATTTTGAGCCATATTATTATTACCTAGCCACAAGATAATGCTATTTGCATGTAATAATGTCTTGTAACATAAGTAGTAGAGTAATTATAGTAATTATAACATGTTCTTAGATCGTACGTATTGTTATTATACGAATGATTATGGAAATTATTTTGATGAAGTCGTCAAATTAACAAAATCAAAATTAAGTTTCGAACATGTAAGATGTTGATGTAACACAAATGATATACCTAGGTACCAAATTTGAGTACATATTTGAATTTTTGTTTAGCCCACTTAAAATATTATGCAAATTATAAGACTGACTCTAGATTATGTAGCGTGGTTATATTCCAACTTGTCTCTTCCGGCCGCTGCTAACCTATCGCTCTGGTTTGGAGCCTATATATGTTTAGCAGTGGACGTCTTGTGGCTGATGTGATATGATTAAAGACATTGGGTAGGTAACAGGTCAATTTTAAGATAAAATAAAAGATGAGTATTCTACTGCTTTAGCGAAGTCTACCTGGCGCGTGGGTGACCACTAGTGGCATTTTAATACGAGTGTTTCCGTGCTTTGGAGAGCAGCACGAGTCCCGCTGTTTTCCATTGAAGGCAGTCATTAGGCCAAGTTGGTGGCTAACAGAGGCCGCTTAAAAACGCTGACTGTTAGGTGGTTACTATTCTGACACCTATCCGCACTAGGCCCGCGTGGTGAATTATCCCAGTAAGAGGAGGCTTGGGCCCAACAGTAGTGACGTGTAGGTTATTGATGATTAGTATTCTACTCCATTACGCTGGTATTTGGAACATTCAGATTAACTATGTAACAGTAATAATCAAATTGTCTTCACGCTTTACATAACATACAACTTTCATTAGGTATCGTTGCTGCATTGAACACTTCGATCTGTTTCGAGCGACCACATCGCTGTATATTAATTCACGAATACTGTTTTTGAAACTGTTATTATTACGATCACTTCCTCGTGAAATGATGCAACGGACTGTTTCGATTATTCGTTCCGATACATTCTACATTCGTATCAGTTTCTATTGAAAGCATCTGTGCAGGCAATCGGTGATGTTGTCACGCGAGGGGAGATTGCTCACTGCTTGCAAACTTTCTGATGACTTTGTATGATGTTTAAGGCACTCGTACATGAACGCGGTTACAAATGACTAAAGCGCTGTCGAAGTTGCTCATTCAGCTGGAAAAACGATCGGTTCTCAATCACATTTGCATATGAATAACGATTGCCTCGATTACATTTTAGATTATGGACGTACTCAGGGTACAATGAAACTATTGGTGGAAAATTCCGAATTTATTTGTTGTTACACCTTACCCATAATAAGTATAATAATATATTTATTGTAATGGCTGAAAATTCTGATTATCTTTTTGAGTTTCTACACTCACGAGAATTATATGTTCGAGGTTTTCAATTTGCCACATTTTTAAATTAAAAATCGTTCGCGCTGCTAATATTAAAGTCGGCAGGAAGGTCCATTGTAAAGATATCTAACATTTATAGTCCTAATTATTGAGATTAGAATGCATTGCAGACATAATTCAAATTCTAATTCTCATAAATGGGTGTGTTTTTTCTTTGATGCACATCAAAATATTGATTAGATTTTAATTAATGTTTATTTTCCTGATTTTTTTATTATACTGGTAGATTGCAAGCGACACGTGTCGAAACTCAAAAGTCGATCTCCTGTTTTTCTAAAACGGGAAAAGGATGATTTAGGATAGAATGGCACAGTTAGATGGTGCTTCCAGTGTTTCCTCATTTGTAGCCGACCTCCACTCAACTGAGCGTTAAATTAACAGTAATTGTGTCCAATTTGAAATGTAAACAACGGATCTTTTAAAGTAGTAAATAAAGCAATCATAACTTGCTGTAACGTATTTGGAATTGTATAACATGTAACCAAGTTCATGTCATACACACATAACATAACCCAACATAACGCGCGTCCAGAACTTGACAAACCACATTGATTTCTGAGTGTTACGTGGTGAAACTCACTTTTCACAGCGAAAGTTGTCGGAGCCGAGCACTTAATTATGCACAAGTATAAGATATTACCCCCTAGTTTCCATTTTGATTATATAAATTGATAAAAATTTATGAGGTATTAAGATTATGACAATTATTATGCAAACCAGGAAGGAAAAATAGGGTCTTGTGGTACGAATATATAAAAAACCGGCCAAGTAAGTGTCGGCTTTCTTTCTTGCTTTTTTCAGCTTTGAATTACAACTTTAAGCGGACAGCAAAAATGGAAAATTTTATTTTGTTGATCAAAACTAAAAACTAGGTTTTTCAAAATATTTTGCCTTGTAGTCTCCCTGAAGGCTTCTTCTTCTTCAATTTAAGAGCTATGTTCTTGTCGGTGAAGTAATGATAACGTCTCTCTGCTTTCAGCCGTCGATTTAACGTCTTGGTACGACACGACATTAACTTTTTTTAATGAAAGCCACTATTCTGAGTTTGATTCAGTTTTTTTAAAGGTACGAAAAGTTGAAGTACCTCCATGCCATGTTTAAAGATCTATCCAACGATCGCTTCAAGTTATTGGGATGTTTCTAAAAAAAATCAATTACACTCGTCATCAAAAAAATCGACCCACCAAATAAATATCTATATGTACAACTTCCTACATGTCTGGATTTAGAGACTAGTTAGTAAATCGAACAATACTATTCCGATTTTAATGAAAATTTCACTTTTCTACGACCAGTAGGTATGTCACCTATTAAAATGATGTACAAAACATTTCCTTTTCTTGAACGTGAATTTATTTTTACCTCTATATTCGTGTATGTACATCTACTTTCAATTAAAAGTCAAACGATTTATTAATCATGTTGGCTCGATAATATGTACCTACATTATGTGTTTTGTAGCAGACACCTATTTTTTTAATTATTAACGTTAGTGAAGGGGTGACTTGATATATGTGACGCCTAGTGTCCCTAAATTGCAAGCTACACCGGCCCCTGCATTTCCCTAATGCGGAGGGTCTGTAATTCATTAGGTAATACCTCCGCGTGTAATCCACAACCCCTGCGGGGTGGCCTAAGGCTATCTCCCTTTGCAGAGTAACAAGCAGGGAAGCATGCTGAATCCGCTAAAGTGCAAGTGTGGTGCAGTCATGGTTATGCACAGTACGTACTTATTTTAGCCGCGTTATTTTAGTCTGTACGTAGAAATGTAAATTTAGAAGACGGGAAGTTTCAATTCTCCGCGTATTATTTGTTCAATTCTAAGGAAAAAAGTGAGCTAATATCATGTTTGTGAAGATCAAAGATAATTTATAATTGGTTTTGTCAAATTGTTTTGACAATTGTTACGACAAAATTATTTTGTAAATAAAAGTTCAGGCTTTTATTTATATAGCCATGTGGGTACTTTAGCGGTACAGCGAAAATTATGATAATCACAGTGCGAAGAGTGAATGGTGCCAAGGTTCTAATGGGCGTTCAAAGGTGATTTATCTCTTGTTTGTTAAGGACTGCCTTCCTTATTAGGGATAGTGACTTGAACAAGTGCTCGGTCATACATTGTAACGGCTTTGAAATGTCCATCCACAAAATATGGCATTCATCTGTGAGAATTTTATCATTACTAGCTCAACTGTTAGGCTAGGTTTACAGTTGAAGAACTTTTATTGCTGACAGTACATCTAACTAATATTATAAATGCGAAAGTTTGGATGTTTGTTTGTTTGTTGTTCAATCACGGCGAAACTGATGAACGGATTTGGATGAAATTTGGTATATAGGTAGAACCCTGGATTGAAACATAGAATATTTTTTATCGCGATAAAGTGAGTAGTTCCCTCGGGATAAACAAATTTCCGCGATAAAGTTATTCCACGCAAGCGAAGCCGCGGGCGGAAAGCTAGTACATTATAAAAATTTAACGACGAATTTCAATTAGCTATTTCTGACTTGTCTGTCCTCTATGAATTGGCACAATTATAACTTCATAACATTTGCAAATAAATAGGTTAGTAAAATGTGCAATTAGATATAATAAAATAAAGTTTAAATTATTTTATTATAGTTATCTCAGATTGTTGTATCTCAATAAGCAAACAAGCCATCGTATTTATAAATATACAAATTAAGACTCACATTTTCACATGTGTGCAAAAGCCATAGCACGTGTTCTGCAAACTGATGCGAATATAAGAGGCACCAAGTGGTTAAACAAGGTTATTATTATTACAATATTATCTGGACGGTTACGTAGGTACTTGTAACCACGCATTAGGTATATAACTCTATATATTATTCTATTATTATATATGATATGGAATACCTAATTCAATATAATGTCTACGTAATTCTTAAGTTTAACTCACGACGTGTAATGATGCTTTATGGGGAAACAGTTTGTTTTGTTGGGTGTGTTTAATATAATATTATTTTTATTATTATGAGGTCTATGGAAATCTATTTAAAAGGTTACGGAGTTTCTTGTCGCTTCTTCTCCCTAACCATAGCACGTTGTGAAGCGATGTAATTTTAAAAACATTTTGGCTTTCAATAAGTGACATTTTTGTATCCTACATTGAATAAAATATTTTTGATTTTTGGTTATACTGAAAATATGTTATTATCCGCCTTATTTTAGTCGGTATGTGTAAGAACAATTATTATAAATGGGCGGCACTTATTTTGGCTCAGAGGGATGGTAATGTTTTTTGGTTGTATATATGTATGTGTATATTATGTATGTATGTGAATATCGTAAACCGTGTGAAAAAGAGTTTATTATGTCATATCACATTATTACAGATAGAATATCTATTAGGAATATGTTGAATGTTTACTCAACCACGCTTTAATGAGTGACAATAAATGCATGAAGTAAAATTTACCTGCATCTGTTGATGTAAACATACATATATTTTATCCTGAAGTTCCATGTAAATCTAGCGGGACGATAAACTGACTATACGCGGGCGAAGTGCTATACTCATTCAAAATTCTTACTCGGCATTAAATGAAAATATCTCTACACTTATAAACAGGTCTTTGCGAGTACACTCTCAATACGTAATACTATTAAGCCTTATAAAATAATAGAATATTATTTATTTTTTAACTACGTTTATAAGTGTTATTCTGGAGCCAGTCCAGTATGTGACGCCCCTGTCTCGAAGGATAGGACCCGCAATTGTGAAATCCCTAAGGGCGAAAGTTATAAACTGTCCTTTAATTTGAAAGATAGAGCAAAACAAATGACGTCCTAAGTAATTGATTGTATTAATCGTGAGCCATTATATCTCCGGGATCGAACTCAGATTATCTACGAGAAAGTCTTTGTCTGTACCACGCCACCGCCGTGCTACAAGCTAATTATCAATGTATAATTTCTTACACGTTTACTGGAGAACTGTTTTGCTTCTACTTTCACATTAAACGTCCACCAGGCTTAATTCAGGTTTATAGTGGGCCGTAAAACGTTTGTTAGTATAAACAATGGAGAACTGGCAATTGGCAACCAGCCACCTGTCTATCATTAGCAGTTAGCAGAACCGTGACATCGATAACCGATGACGAACTCAAGGTTAATGTGGAGGATATGGGATTAATCACGATCATAACACCTTGAACTCGGCATCCTGTGGGTTGAGAGGTGACGAATGTGGGGAACGCTGTTCAATATTCTACGTAATTAGGAAAGAAAATTAGTGACGATTGGCGACTCCGGTTGTTTTTGACCGCCCCAGGCACCAATTACGTAGCTATGCCTTCACATTGTCTGTATTTTCCAAATTGTGTGTCAGAGAGTTTCCTGCTTCGTCTTAATACTTTACGAAGCGATGTAAATTTCCCCATGTAACACTCTAAGTCGTGATTTGAGGGGCCCTTAGCTCGGATGCGAAACACTTTTAGCAGGCTGTAGCATAGAGCGCACGCTCCGCCCGCTTAGCCGGGAAGGGCACGAGCCGGAAAAGGCCAGTGGTCATTGTCAAAAAAGAAAAGTGGGTCTAAAATAGTCATTGCTTGAGGGACCAACCTTTTTTGCATTTGGAACGTTTCCTTTAACTGTATAACTATAACTCGATAGTTATAGAAAAAGTAGACGTTAGTGGATGCATAAAACTTGTGAATTTTTATATAATCATATAGGGAAGTCGAATATGTTATTTTAAATTATTTATCATCGTTTCTTAACTTAAAATAACTTTTCCACATCACCAATCTGTAATGAGCTAAGTAAATGCGGAAATGTGGCTTCCATCTCATATTATTTTAAAAATTACAATTTTTTTCATATGACTTCAGAAGCAGTTTATGTGTGAGTAGTGGCCAAATGGATGAATGGGCAATACGTAGGCGGGATGAACCCATAGATGAGTATACACCGCCTTCGTACCACGTGCGAATGCGCGGGCGTTGATGAGTAATAATAATGTACACCAACACATCAAACAACAGCCGCGATTATGAACGCCTTTAGACGTTTGCTAAATGTATAGTGTGCGAAATTTTATAGACATCTCATAATTGTATAGATATTTTAAATACAGCGAGTACTAGGTATAACCGCGCGTCATTTTGGAAATGTAGAAAAAAGAAATGAGAAATAATTTTTTCTTGTAGGTGTGACCACCTGAATTAGTAGGTTAGTTTTAGTCTATATTTAAGTTTTTTGGTATAGGAATAGACTATTAACAATAGTAGAAATAAAGACATTTGTTACCTTTTTATAATATTACATCGAAGGTTGTCAGAGATAAGATAGCCAGTCCCCCAAATGTGTTGGGGTTTCCGGGTCATTACGCTTCCACCTTCGACCTCATCTTCACTTAACATCAGTTGTGATTGAGGTCAAGTACCAACCCGTTAAGCATAAAAAAATCGAAGCGTAAATTCAATCAAATTACACATACATCCATAACTTCACGAACTTTTTCACAAATTGTGTGGTCAGAGATATCCCAAACAAACGTTTGAGCGTTACAAACAAAACAACATCCACGGTTCACCTTTAGAAATACACAGAAATTAACAAATGACACGAAAGCCCATAGCCGTTGAAACGTGCAGGTCTATAGATGTTTTTGGTGGAAATTCCATTAGTCGTCTTTTACGACACCCACGGGAAGGGTGTTGGATCTATTCGAAGAAATTAATTCCGATAGAAATAACGCCATTGTGTTACAATTACGAGCACTACCGCCTTCGTGGGTCAATGTAAACAACATAGGGTTTACGAATCGGAGGTCGTGGGTTCGATCCCCAGCGGGCTACATGTTTAGTACTCGGTTTGGCAGGTGGTTAGGGCAGGTGGTTAGGGCAGGTGGTTAGGGCATTTTAAATGTCCGCCTGGCTTGCTATCACCATCTTATCTAAAGCCGCCGCCGCCGCCAAACAGCAATGTTAATAGCATATTTGTGTTCCGGTTGTCCGAGATAAGATAGCCAGTTCCCCAAATATTTGGGTTTCCGGGTCAGTACGCTTCCACCTTCGGCCTCATCTTCACTTAACATCAGGTTTGATTGAGGTCAGTGCTAATCCTTTGTGCGTAAAAAAAAAAATTTGCACGAGCAAAGGGTACATTAGTGATTTAGTTAAATTACAGTAGTTATTGGTCTGTGGTCGCGGAAACGGTGGTCGTGTTTACGAACCAGTGAGTGTGGTTACCGTTGAATCACCTCCAACCCATTTGCGCTTTTGTATGCAAATGATGACGCTCGCCTTAATGCTATGCCCCCTAGATTTGGCGAGAACTACACATAAAGGAAGGAAGGAAGGAGCCATTATAACTGGAAATATAATGACCACACGTATCAAGTGATTGATAAACCTATTGAGGTTAAATTTTGCACCACGGAACAAGCACTGCTATCACACCAGCAGCCTAAGCATCGCTTTCCAGGGAAAGATTTGCCGTAATTGTCATGCTGTGAAATCGGGTTGGCGATCGCAGATTTTTTGAGAGCTCAGCACAAATGACGCTTCTGCTCCTGCCTATCACTGGTCTATGCGATTATGATCACGATGGTTTAGTCGCAAGTACAGTTTTTTTAAATAATCATGAAATAAATAATCAGCATTTAAATTACTTGGTAGTACTGGTATCTACAATTTACGATCTATTATCAACAGCCTTACCTGTACACACTGTTGGGGCAGAGCCTCCTCTCACTGGGAGAGGATATGGGGGATTTGTGTTCGACTAGTGGCCACCTGACAGTCAGTATTTTTAAGCCGCTCCTGTAGACCAACGACTTGGCTTAACGACTGCCTTCACTTGAAAAAAACCGGGACCGACTATTTAACTTGGCCTCCGAATCACGGGAACACTCGTGTTAAAATGTCACTACTGCTTACTCATCCAAGGACTGGGCCGCGCCAGACATTGCTTAACTTCGCTAATCGAAAACGCGCCACGAGTGCTTTAGGGTGAATTTGCTAACTAATGAATGAATGAATGAATGAACTAATGAAACTAAAAAGCCGAGAGAGACGTTGGTCATTTACAGAAGAAGAATCCATATTTACAAAGACCTCTAAATACAAATATATTATTCAAAATATGAGGTAATGATTATTCAAGGCCCTAAAATTCAAATCCCGGTGTTAGACTTTTGTTTGCGTTTTAATACCTCCTTAAAGCGGATGTTAGCTCTACGCGGAGAGCTAGTGAACAATGGCAACTTAAAAGTTGAAAACAATTTGTTTAGTGTTTTGCAACATTGCTCGGTCGTAGGTTGTTATAGTGATAAATGCAATGTCGTTAGATAAAGCACTGACTTTGAGATTTGCATACCAACCTGCTTCATTCAAATTGCTATCAATTTTCAGAAAGTGTTATCTTGACTTTGTTTATTAACTAGCTTCCGTCCTCAGCTCCGCTCGCGTGTAGTTTTATTAAACTATCCTTGTGCAAAAGATGAAATCATTAACGACATGAAAGAAACAGAAGTACTTAACAATTAGGAAATTATTTGTGCTAACCCACTTAATTACTCATATTAAATTCCGTGATGTCAAGTTTGCCTGGAAGAGATTGCTGTTAGCGACAAGGCCTCCTAATTTGTAGTCTCTATAAGATATTTAAATGACCCTTCCTTATTTAAACAATAAAGCGTATTTGATTGATTGATTGAAAGCGACGCATGTATACAATTAAGTATGATGATCGGTATGTATTCTTTTGTTAGTACGTTTTCGGACTATTCGTTTTCGAATAGCGAAACAAAGCAACGTCTAGCGTGATCCCGATCTCCTTGGATGGGCTATAGTATTTTCATACGAATGTTTCCATGTCGGTCCCGATTGATTTCAATTGTGCAGAGTTGTTAAAGCAGTCGTTAAGCCGCGGCGGTTTGAAAATACTGACAGTCAAGTGACCACTAGTCTGACATTAATTCCTACCGGGCCCACGTGGGGGATTATGGCCAATACCCTCTCTTTTTGTAACCGGTTGTTGAAATTGACGACCGATTGGTGTAGTGGAAAGTGACATTGTCAGCGAAACCAACGGTTGCGGGTTCGAATCCCGCGAGGGGTAAATGTTTGCGTTTGTCCCGAGTCATGGATGTTTATATAAATATTTATGTATGTTTATCCGTCATCTAGTATCCATAGTACAAGCTTTGCTTATTTTGGGACTAGATGATCGGGGTAAGTCTCCGAAAAAAAATAAAAAATAAAATGATTTGTATTAGGAATTACCTAGGTAGGTAATATATTGGTAGGTGTGGTTTCGGTACGTAAAAAGAAAACAACCAACATCTATTTTGTACATTTTAACGGCGACAGGCTAACCCCATGTCACGTGTGCATTTGTGTATATTCGACCGGTGAACCGTCGTTGTTGTTTCAAGTATTAAATGTTTCATGTATGGGACACCCAAACGCTGATGTTTGGGATATACCCCAGATATATAAGATACCCCACTTGGGATTTAGGGGCGTGACATTATGTACATATATAAAAATAATAAAACAAAATGTAAATTACGTACATCTAACTAATATTATAAATGCGAAAGGTTAGAAGTTAGTTTGATTGTTTGTTTATTTGTTTGTTTGTTGCTCAATCACGGCGAAACGGATGAACGGATTTGAATGAAATTTGGTGTATTGGTAGAATATACCCCGGATTAAGACATATAATATTTTATATGCCGATAAAGTGAGTAATTCCCGCGGGATAAACAAATTTCCGCGATAAATTTATTCCACACAGGCAAAACCGCGGTCGGAAAGCTAGTTTATCATATTTCTTGGTTAAATATCTTCATTATTTCAACTATATTTATTATAATCGTCCGACCAGTTGCGCATGTAGCTGAGAAAATTTTCGAGAGACATAACGACATTCCCATCATTGTTCATAACGACACCCTGTACTTTTGAACATTATTTTATTGTTTGTTTCAAACACTGAAAATTAATTAGATTTGGCTGCACGAACATGAAAAAATGCAGCAGCTGTGTTTTTGCCATAATTCTGAGAATTTGCTTGAAAGAGGTGATTTTTATCTTGGATTTTAATTAGAATTTGTCGTTGGCTACTGTCCAGGGTCTGGTCTAATGAAACACGGATTTACGTGTGACCTGCATTGTTTATCGTTAACCAATACAGTTATTTGCGGTAACGTTAATGGGACTTTTAAATTTTAGTGCTTCCTCCTACAAGTACGTCACGTGACGGTACTTATAAGACATGATTGTTGTTCTGTTTATATTTATTCATTTAGTGCTCATAACCTCAAGGATCCCGCTCTAATGTACCGTGTAACTGTTATTGTAATGAAACATTGTGTGAGTCGGAATATTAATAAAGAAATAATAATAAATATTTCGGACACTTACACCAATCATCTATTCCCAAACTAAGCAAAGCTTGTACTATGGATACTAGATAATGGATAAACATACATAAATATTTATATAAATATCCATGACTCGGGAATAAATGTTCGTATTCATCACACAAACATTTACCCCTCACGAGATTCGAACCCGCAACCGTTGGTTTCGCCGACAGGCTCTTTATCCACTACACCAACCGGTCTTCGTTCAATATATAAGTTATTTATGGTTCGGGTATCAAAACGTATGTACCTACTGAATTCTTATCAATTTTACATTCATTTTAAGGAAAGGAAAAGGGCCTATACCCAGCAGTGGGGATGTGGGCTGAGATTGATTGATTGATTAAGGAAACCCGGCTGTAAAAATATAAGTAAATTTTTGTGCATAAAATGCGTACCATTAGAGTCTCAAGAATCGGAAGCCTTAAGAGCAAATTTTGGTTTCTAAAGTGTCAATCTATGGAACTTGCTAACTATGTAAACAAATGACGATCTCAGATCTCTGTCATGCCTACTTGTTTTTTACTATCTGTATTTTATTATTCGATATGGTTTGACATAAGGTGTAAGTAAGAATCTTGCCCATCACTAGTAAATTCATCATTCAGAAGCAATTTCAATATGGCGGTTTGTTTACATAGGAATTTCCATAGAATGTTAGTTTAGGCTCGCATAGTATTTCTCTCACAATTCAGAAATCAAATGTATTCTAATGGGACCTATTTAATGGTAACTAAGGAAGCACCATGGAGAATGTATTTCAAATGTCTGTGCAAAAAGCATTTTTTTTATGCACAACGGATTGGTACTTGACCTTACACTTACCTTGAATCACACCTGATGTTAAGTGAAGATGAGGTCGTAGGTGGAAGCGTACTGACCCGGAAACCCCAACACAATTTTGGGTTACTGGCTATCTTATCTCTGAAAACCGGAACACAATAAATGCTGCTTGGCGGCAGATTTAGATAAGATGATGGTAGCTAGCCAGGCGGACATTTAAAATGCCCTACCATCAACCAAACCGAGTACTTAAACATGTACCCCCCTGGGGATCGAATCCGCGACCTCCAAATCGTAAACCCAATGTTGTTTCATTGAGCCACGGACGCGGTTCTCTCTAATGAAGTGGTCGAAAACCACTAATATAATGTCATGTTTTATTAAGTCATTCATTTGTCAAGTATTTTCATAGGGTATAAAATAAAACACCTGTGTCGTATTATTGGAACTGTCACGCACGGTTGTTACGTAATATAATCCCAGTAAAATGTTTTAAAATTTCGTATAGGTTATCCAATTTCACAGCATGAGCATAGGAAATCTTTGGCACGAACAGAGAGCGTGAATATCGTGTGAATATAGATGCTCCTTGAGCGCGAGTCGACGAATCATTGGTTGCCTCGATTTACCAATAGGATAATTCAATTTGATATGAGGACATAATCTAAGTACTTCTACATAAATAATTTTAACATCTTATTGATACATATACCTGAGGTCGCAGGTTGTGTCTTCAGCGGTGTAATATTTACAGCATGGTGGGTTTTATCTTAGTCTGGTCAAACAGCAATGTTAATTGTGCTTCGACACATTGAGATAAGATAGTCTGCTCAATAAATTGACTTGTACGCCTTAATTTTTGAGTCGTAAGTGATTCTATTTTGAATGCTGAAATCAGTAGGTACTCTAGGTCGCGTTTACACATTTGGCGTCATTTCATGGTGAGTTTGAGGATCGAGGGCGCGGGCACAGACGCATTGAAAGAAGAATGAAAGAAAGAATAAATATTTATTGCCAACAAATAAATTTGTATCAGAATTATAGCGGTCACCTGGAAGTCAGTATTTTTAAGCCTCCCCTGTAGTCCAACGACTTGGCTTATCAACTGCTTTCAGTTAAAAGCAACCGGGACCCACTTATTAAAATTCCACTAATGTTACCTACCCATCCAAGATCTGACTCTGCCAGACATTGCTTATCCATTGCTTAGCCACAAGAGGAAATAGTAAAGAACAATGACACTCCTAATCATGACTTCATGCGTAGGTATACATACAGAAGTTGCTAAATTAATTAAGCAATCCTGTGTGTGTAAGAATACATGTGTAGGTACACCATAATTTATTTCGTCTGATTAAAGTGACAAAGGTCAAATGCGGAACGGGAACGTGATAAGAAGAACAGTCCAAAAGAACTACCAAATTCTTCCTTAAGTGAATTAATTTTCACCTTTCTTATTTATTTTCAACTATAACTTTACGCTCGCGGTTTCGCGTGAAATTTCTTTATCGCGGACTACCTCATATTTGCACAAGAAATACAAACAGGTAGAATCCGGCTGATTCATTAAACTAATAAAAATTAATAACTTTTTTTAAACACAGCGCCATCTAGATCCGCAGTAAGCATCTAGGCTTGTGTTATGGATACCAGATGGTTGATACAAATATATATATTTTTTTACTACTACACAAATATTTTTTTTTTTTAATAAATACACTTATAAATGAAAAACATCCATAACTCGGGAACACGTGTATTCATCATACAAGCATATGCCCCTAGCGGGATTCGAACCCGCGACCATTTGGTATAGTAGCAGAGTTTCTAACCACTACACCAAACAGGTCGTCGATAATATAAATTAATTATAATAAATTTGCTATTATTGGTTACAAACTTTAAGCTTATGTCATATTCATTTATTTGTTTGTTTCTAATACAATATGAGTGATAGACTGTAAATAGTGATGATATAGAAATTAGACATGTCTCATCAGTTCGCTGGCAACGATTTTGGTCGATCTTCTGAGTATGTAACGTATGATTGCGGTGTTTTTCTCCGCGGATTACGCGTTCTATTGCTAGTCCATATAATCACATCGAAAGTTTTCCATCCACTTTATGATCAGATATAACTGAAAATCACACAGAATTTCCTCCTAACGGATCGTGTGATAGATAAAATCCACTAATAATTAATGTAGAAAACCTACGACATAACCAATAATTCTATCATCCAGATAAATAAACCTTTTCTACCTACAAATGTCCCATAGGTGTAGGTTGTCTGGAAGAGATCGCTTTTAGTGATAAGACCGCCTAATTGTGTTCTATTATTATAATCAAAAATTATTGTAAATTATTTTGCGCAATAAAGAGTATTTGTATTGTATTGTATTGTATTGTATAAACCAACTACGTCTGTTAAAAGCATAATGTCTCCGAGACGGCTCAATCGATTTCCATAAAACGTGGTTTAAAACTACATCCAGTAGCTAACGAAATTTAAAAAAAAACCGTTTTCAAATCAGTTCATCCGTTTTGTCGATACAATGCCACAGAAAGAGAAGCTGCAAACTTATAACACCTCTTTTTGTGTTAGAGGTTAAAAATATAATTTGTTCCTAACGAAACACTTTTCAGTTCCGACTTTTTACCCGACTGCCCAAGAAAGGAGGTTAATGTTTTTCGAGAGCATGTATGTATGTATGTAAGTATGTCCGTTCCTTTGACGCATCCCATACCCTAAACGGCTAAACCGATCTCGAAGTGCATGGTGTCGTCAGATTCGTCTTGATACGAAATGAGTGTCATAGGATACGTTTTATAAAAATATGAAATCGAAAATGGCGTCCGCAAAATACAAAATGTTAATACTTAAATAGTATTGAGAATAGAACATTTTAAGTCTTTAAACTACAATCATTTGGGAATCATTACTAGGTATTTAATTTACAGTTACATTTGATCACGTGAGCACTAGGGAGCTTTCACCGTATCGGATCCTCTAGTAACGGATAACACGATTCGCTGAAATAAAAGGTGATGCGGTTCGGCGTATACCGATGAAGCTGTAGTTACTTCTAAAAACAACTGCAAATGATTTACTATGGTCACGCTTGAACGAGCCAATTAGCATTCTCGGAATGCATTATGAAGAGTGATGAAACGTGGCTTTATGAGTTTGACATACAAACCAACCTGCAATCTTCGCAATGGAGCTTAAGAAAATACTTTTAAAAATAAGCTTTTAATACTCCATATTATTCTAGTACAAAGACGAGTAAAGTTCATCTAGGAGTTCCAGTACCAATCTTCTGCCTCCATCTTCAGACTCTCGTCATCATGTGTACTGGAAAGCGCACTGGCAATAAAACAAACTAGCCCAAATTCGACTATCTTTGCAATTAGCCATCAGAGAATTCCAGACCCTACGTCATCAGATCAGCTCGACGGTACCATAATATTGCATTGTCACCGAACTTACATAAATATGCCAAATTTCAGCTCAATGAGATACCAGCAAGTGATTGAAAAATAGTTTGGCAAAAACAACTTATTTACATACTTAAATTAAATAAATGTTTGAAAAACGTCTATAGAATTTATGTTGACTATAGTCGGCCACTCATAATTTATTTCGTAGACTTACAAGATATTGGTACAAAAAAACATACATATCTAAAATCAGCCTGAAGTCTGATCAAACAAGAAACTTACTTATAGCAATGCAATGGGTAACAAAACCAAACACATGACCTGTAAAATAAATGTAACACCTTAACTCATCATGTAATTTATTGATTTACTGTATAATGCTCGTAGTAGAGTATAGAAAGGTTTCTGTGAATAATTTATTATACTTAATTCGTAGACATGATAGCGCAAGGCAGATGCCCCTATGCCAATGGACGTCGACATTTAGTACAGTTATAAGCAAAAGTTCTTCAACAATTGTACGTAAACACTGTTTTATGTGCTATAATAATAATAATATAATAAAATTAATTAATGATTTCTGCACAATATCGAAACTTAATCTTATACATATATACTATTTCTTTCACAAGTTTGCGATATATGTGTGGATCTGTTTGCTATACCATAAATAAGATATATGTCTATGTGATGAGATAGGTAATAATATTATTATACTGCTTGTTTAACTTAAAATATTTCGATTTTTTTGCCAAATAGTTTTAATTTCCAGATATTTTGATCAGTTGCTTGCGAGCGAAATACGCGAGGGTAGACACTCAATTCATCCATAGAATATGACACTGATAGACATGTGAATAATTATTATAATATAACTATTATTGACATGGCCTATGAGTGGTTCGAACAGTTTCGCTAGTTTTCAATACAAATCATAGCAACGGTGGAACTGTGAAACTTGTTTTGTGATCATTTTTCAATACGACTGTACTGTCCTAGTGTGTACTGATTTATCTGCCAATATGGCCAATTGTCGCCATTAAGCTATGCTGCCCGTTTTATTTACTCGCATATCCGTTTGGGATACGCTAGGTTCTTTTAAGTTTTATGATTTCTCAATTAGACGTACTTAAGTTTACTACTATGTAGTACTCTCCTTTAAGCGGAGAAATTATATTATCTACCATGCATTTGATAAGTAATAAAATAAATAACACCGTAAATTGTAAATGTAGAGACGAGATTCGCTTTAGAGAGAATTTCCTCACTATCTCAAAACTACTTTCTCCGGAAGAAAGTCCGCAATCCAACCCTCTTTGTCTACTCAAGGAACATGAGATGAATTTATTTTTTAAAATGTATAGGGTTCTTTATTTCTAATTTACGGGTTTTTGCAGCGTTTATTATTTTTGAGTTCCAACGATGATGTTGCAAGCAAGCTGTAACAATATTTGGATAGTTGCCTTTTATGACATATTTATTCATCTATTTATTTGTATTATTACATTTTTTTAAAGCCTTCCAACTTTATTTCATTTTTGATAAACGGCAAGACTCTATTTTCTATTCAATCGTAGCAGTGAATGTGAAGTGACGTGAAACATATGAAAAGTGTTTAGTAAAACAATGTGAATGAGTCTTCAAAGGAATAAAAAGACGAAGTTCAGCATGTGGAAGGCGATAATCCATCGAAAGAGGAAATTCAGTGAGGTGCTCGAATGTGATCGCGAGTCGTACGCCGCCCTGGCGGCGATGCAGGGCGGTAGCTCTGCGACGCTGCCGCCGTCTCTTGACGCACTGCGAGCATGTAAGTAGTAACGCTACTCGACGCTAGAGGGTACAATCAGTAGAGTTAGTTTCAGTTTATATAATTATTATTCTCTATGGACTTAGAATCCACCAATCTTTTGCAGAATAATAGCCTGCAAGTGAGTAAAATCATATTCTTCTGGTGGTGATATATTCTTTTAATTATCTCCCCGAATGTATTAATATGTATCTAGTTGCCTCTACGTTAGGTGTAGGCTGGATACTGTAACATCCTCCTACTAAATCACTTTGGTCCCTTACTTGGCAAGGTCTTTCCCTCAAATATTTCTCAATTAAAAATTCTCAAATGAATATTAATGTTCGAGGATCGATTGAAAATATACGAGGTCTCCTGTCAACGACCTAGTCTTACGTAGGGTATTTATCGTTTCCTTTATGTATCATTGCCTTGTTTAAAATACATTCAATTGGTTAGTTGACTGACGCAACACCAAGGTTTGGTATTTAACTCTATCAAAACATGTTTAATTTCCGGACATGTCTTAATGACTAATACAATGACAATATGAAATATTATATTTTCTGGAAACAAGACGATTTGTTAGTATCTCAGGAGACCAATTGCGGGAATATGATTCACGCTATTGTGTTCATAATGCCGATCACTACAAACACAGCACAGTTATCCTCAGTACCTATAAGTCCAATCTTCGTGACACCACCAACTTGACCCATGACCCACGGCGCGGCGTAAAGAGTTTGAGTCGACTGAATCGTGATCCTAATGATGCGACCATCATGAGCCGACTTTGGTGCCTCAGTCCGCAGGCCCGTAGTAAGGATCAATGGTCGGGGGGAAGACGTTTTAGGTCAGATTGTAGTTTGTGAGACTGGCTATTTTACCTCTGACAACGGGAACACAACAATGCTATTAAAATTACTGTTTGGCGGCGGACTTACATAAGATGGCGGTGGACCAACCAAACTGAGTACTAAATATGTACCCCGCTGGGGATCGAACCCGTGACATCCAATTCATAAACCCTGTTGTTTACATTGAGCCACGGAGGCGGTAAAATCATTGGTCTTCATGTGATACTGTCTTTTGGAAGACTTTGGTGGGGTCTGGTAGGAAACACGAAAATTCGTCTTACACTTATGTAGAATTGATAGATACAAATCCATAAGCAGTGTGCGTAGTGCAGCAGTGTATATACGCATATTAGACCATTCTATTGGTATGTATACGACTCTACTAAAGGTGTGAAGGGTGGGTGTAACGTAAAATAAATTGAAATTCAATCTTACCGTGGCATTATTCCCGCTCCCTTTGAAAGTCTTGCCATTTTCTAAGTATTTTACTGTTAGAGTTTTCTTTTATACAACCGTACGCGTACGTTTTGTATTCACGTTATGACTAATGTTAAACAATATCTTATGCTTTTCACCTTGTGAACCCCTAGGCGGTAACAATTGTCTTTGTCCACAAACGCGTGAAAGGACACCACTTGGCACTCCCGTGCAGTAATTCTCTATTCAGCGGAACAATGTGCTGACTAAAAGAAGCTGACACTCACTATAGGCACTCATAAGCAGGGTTGTCAAATATAACATGTTTGATATGTTGAAATTAAAATTTAACAAACTTATAATAATTTACGCTTTAAACGTCACTCGTTTATAGCCTGTTCTAATTTGTCAGTTTTATGTATTGGGTCTTTACATAAGAAATGTTTTTCTTTGTTAATCATATGTACCAATTCCGACGATTTTCAAAGCTATATCCAAATTTGTTTTTTATTTGGAAAATATTTCGAAGTTTCACATGAAATATTTTTTAATTTCTGGGCTAAACAACATAATAAAAAAAATTGAACAGAGCTCTTTTCATGTGCTCCCATAATCATTTCTTAGATTCCCTGAAACTTTTATAAAGCGGTTACTTTTAAAAATTAACGCTGCCTATGTTTAACTTAAGTTATCCGATAATACACACGAAGTTTAGCTAAATTTGGATTTGCCGGTCCGAAAAAAAAAACAAAAATGTTTGTATGGAGAAAACAGTCTTAATGAAATTCTTCATACAAAACGCCAATTTCATAGGTAAGGACCTAATATTATTTTATTATTGTAATGTATCATATTTATAGTGAATAAACTATTTTCTTTCCTTCTTTTTTACATTATCTAAATTGGTTTACTTGTCTTTGTTTCGTTATTTATAAACACTTTACTGTTTTACAATAAATATAATATCACAAAAAAAAAATACAAGGTTAGGTCTTTTGTCTGTTTTTAATTCCTATATAAGAAATTGTAGTGATTTAAAAAATATAAATCTCAATTTATATAAAATATTTTGTTATTGCGGGTTATCAATTTAAAAATACACAAGTACGAGTACATAGTTATCTCGTTACCCTATTAAATCGAATTAAATTTTGATATTGGAAATTAATTTTTAAATGAAAATTTTACGTGATATGACGAAACTTAAAGATCGCTTGCAAGCCTCAAAAATGTAGTGTAAATACTAAATTAAAAAAGGACGCATTTACCGCCGTCGGCGTCGATTAGAACAAACGCTCCAAGAAATGGACGTGACAAATTGACAACCCTGTCGTACAGCGACACAACAGAGTATAGCCGTGCAAGACAATATGGCTCCCACGACATAGATTCCATGACTTTACGTAAACCACTAATTACTGCGCATTTTACGCACAACAATGAAATGTTTCCTCATCGCACAGTATAAAAATGTGCATAATGAAAAAATAAAAGTTATTTTAAATATTATAAGTTGTATTAATGAAATTTAAGAGGCTATAATTTCAAATTATCATTAATAATATTTTATTTTATACGTCATTGTGTTTGTAGAGGAATAGTAGGTAGGTAATCTGAATACTGAACAATCACAATCAGTAATCAGCATGGAATAGGCATTGCACGCAATAAATTATGAACTTAAGTTGCTAGAATTAAATGTTTACACCCTATTTTCGCTGTGTGGTTTCGGTACGTAAAAAGAATACAACCAACCCGTCTCTTCTTGTGGGTGTCATAAAGGGCGACTAAGGGACATTACACATCTATAGATTTGCACGTTTTTAAGGTGACAGGCTCACCGCCCGAGTCGTGTTTATTTCTTTATATTTCGAAAGGGTAACCGTGGTTGTTGTTTCAAGCATTAAACTTTTGTTTGGAACATCCAAACGCTACTGTTTGGGATATTTCTGACAACACCGTTTGGGATGAAGGTCATGACGTTATGTATGTATTTTCATATTATTATTACGATAACATTGTAAACTTAGGCAATAAACAATGTTGTTTTCTTTGTATGAACAGACATCTGCTCATGCACCGTAGGATGTTCGCGTGATATAATTTGAATCCAAATCAATTTTTTTTAAAAACTTTTTTGTCAATAAATAGTTCTTTTCAGACATAAACACATATTTCATTTTAGCCTATAATTACCAGTTCCTCGTTCGTGAATATCATAGGAAACATTTAGTATTCATTATAGGATATGGCTGCAGTAGCGCGGCTCATAAATATACATAGGAGGAAAAATGTTAGCTCGTGTTACCTACGCAGAACAAACCTCGAGCACGCGAGTTGTGGGAGTCTGATCCACTTACAGAAACCAGGGGCGTCGGAAGTGCTGGGATTGGGGCAAAGTTAGCTGTAACCGAGTTTTAGGCATACAATACAATACAATACAATACAAATACACTTTATTGTTCAAAAGGAGAACATACATTTTTACAAAACACAATACTGATAAGAGTACAATTAGTGAGTAGTTGCCGCGGGATAAACAAATTAAACATCCGCGATAAAGCTACACCAAGCAGGCGAAGCCGCGGGCGGAAATCTAGCATGACATAAATTTTGAAAAGCTCGTTTTATATGATTAGAAATCATGATGCCTTAAGCTAACACGGGTTACATGCTTCTACGAGTACATACTAAATCAAGTCAAATTTGTTTTCGTTTCAGAAGATTATTCTTAACATTTTTTCAAACGTAAGCTTTCTTCAGAAACCTGTACGAGTAGCTATATCTTCGGGAATATACTCGTAATACGTATTTTCTTTTTACGTTGGTGAATATTTATGATTACTTCTTCACTATATTTTGTCATTGTCAAAATCGATTTTCATGAAGTTTTCAGAAGCGGGGATTCTGTAGTGAAGGGCACATTCTAATAATTTGTAACGATATTGGATTCTGTATTACGAATACCTACTATTGATTTGTTCCAATTGAAATAAGGAAGGAGATCCAGTAAAACTGCTAGCGGACAAAAGCTCTTTTTGTGTCCCCCACTATTGGCTTGTCACATGCCATCGGCCCGACGACATGCTACGGGGGTTTTAAATATGCATTGCATTAGTTAACAGGTCACATGAAACTAACAACTGTTATAATATAGGTACTCAAGATAGTAGTACTGAAGACAGTAGCACATACAAATAAAATATGTACCGTCCGAAAATAAAAAAATTTGTAAAATCTTCTTTTGGCCTTTCTCTCCAATTGCAATTAACTTCTTGGAACCAAAATCTTTCATCTAGTTTGATACCACATTTTACCTTTGTCTTGTATGTTCTTGTTCGATTGATCATTCTAATAACATGGAAAATAAAAATTAAATGTCCTATTAAAGAAACTCTGTGTAACTAGGGTCCTTGGTATTATTAGCCGTATTCCAAGTCGAGTTTATTATGCTAATGTTAATGACTTTTGCTTTGTCATTTCTAATATAATGAAGTTGTAAAGATGAAAAACTATTTAAAAGAAGTGTTGTTATTTAGTTTCTTGTCGCTTTTTCTCCTTAACCTTGCGAAGCGATGTAGTTTAAATACAGTGTCGACTTTCGCTACATTGAACAAAATATTTTTGATTTTGAAACGAAATCTATTTTTAACAACAACAACAACAAAATATTCTTTATTGTACAACAATAAGATTTTAACCGACTTCCATAAAGGAGAAGGTTGTCAAATATGTATGTTTCGCGATGATGTTTATTAACCGATTTCAATCATTCTTTTTTAGTTCGAAAGAGTATACCACCATTTTCATATAAATTTGGTGAAGATCTGATGATGATGCACGCAACTTAGTGAAGGCGGTTGTTTTGTCGATTTTTGGCGGTCTTTAATCATTGTGAGTATTCACTAGCACTTTATTTATTGGTATTTGTTGAAAATCAACCTTAAAGGAACCTTTTAATAATCAATAAGTATTGATATAGAATAAAAATATTTTGTTTTTCACATTAAACCACACAAAATCGACTAACAACAATGTTTTTCAGATTTCTATAGTCCTGTATATTTCGTTAATTAAGCAAAAATGTTCTTTAGTTTGTGTGATCTTAAAACATTTAGCCAGATCTGCTTGAAAAACGAAACAGTTAGTATCTAGTGGAACCAATTAGAATAATGAGCTGTCGGCTTGTCCATTTGGAAAACAATGAAAAACGCTAATTTACTATGTATTTGCTCCGTCGCGTAGCTACGCACTTACTTCTTGAGAAGAGTATTGTAAGTTCGTACTTTGTTGCAATGTGGAAGAGCGTTTATGTCAACTAGTTGCAGAGAAACTGTCCGAGTTGTGGCAGAGAGAGCGCAAACAAAAACTAGTTACTCTCGGAAAGCGGTGAGATACCTAGGGTTTTTACCTGCTCGCTAGTAATGCTATAAACAATCAAGTCTAATCAAATTAATATTATAAATTAAACAGAATCTACTTTTTATGTCGTAAAATACCTTTTGGATTTTATAATTAATTAATAATAATGTATCAAAATCAAAAAATGCTTTATTTTGTAGGTACACAGGGTACACTTAAAATAGTCAGATTTTACATTTTTAAAGCTACTGCTTGTTCAAAAGGCAATTTTCCCCTGAGAAGAACAAGCAAGAAACTCGAGAGGTCGCTCTTTTAAAAAAAGGTTTTTATATATATATTCTTTATTGCAAATTTGATTATTTATTATTTATATTACAAAATTATTATTTTACATTATAATATTTCATTATTAATTGTGAAATAGCCTGGTTATGCGAACGGGCTGGTTATGTCCATGATTGTTTATCATCTAAATAATCTGATATTTTATAATATGCTTTCTTAATAAGTTTCTGTTTTATAGTATCTTTAAATTTATTGAAAGGAAGATTTTGTATATCAACAGGAACTTTATTGAAAAAGCGTATACATAACCCTTTGAATGAATTACTGACTTTGTGGAGACGACTTATGTGACCTGCAAGTTTATCTTTATTTCTTGTATTGACATCATGTTTATCACTATTTTTCCTAAATGATGTTATATTTTTTTTGACATATATCAATAGTTGTAGTGCCCTAACAGGGCTTCCATGTTAGGAACCAAAACGTAAATTGAAAGACCGTGTAACCATGGAAAGCAACAATAAATGAATTATGAATTAAATGCTCTTTCACGGCTCATTCACGGTTAAATTAGTGATCCGATTTCGCTGATTTTTTACACACCCGTAAAAATAGATACTTTTACCCCAAGGCTACCTAGCCCTTTTACCTGCTTGCTAGTAATTCTATAAACAATAAAGTCTAATCAAATTAATATTATAAATGCTCTTTCACGGCTCATTCATGGCTAAATCAGTGATCCAATTTCGCTGAAATTTTATACACCCGTAAAAATAGATACTTTTGTCCCAAGGGTAACTTTGTCAATTCACGAATTACACACGGGCGGAGCTGTGGGCTCAAGCTAAGTAGTTTTAATTGTAAGTATATTAGGGTTTTTAAACCCTAATTTTTAAATGAAATGTAATGTTTTTGTAATTTCAATTTATATCATTGTCATCATATTCCCTTTTGAGTAACTCGAACGAGTAACTTCGAGCGACGAATTGCATGGGGAATTTTCTAGAAATAATTCTTAGAAATGCTATTAAAATTTTAAATAGGCAAGTAACATAACCTACGTTGTTTACGCATGCAGAACTTTCCATTCAATGTAAAGCTTTTCATTAAACGATTCAAACAATGATTCAGTGAGTCGCTCGTTAGTTAATGACTCATCCATTGTGGTGTACCAGACTATTGAAGTACCTACCACTTATTATTCTCTATTCTGGCGGATTAAATCTTTATTCACGAAATGGTGGTTGAATTTCTGAAAGGTTATACGACATCGGTGATATGATACCGAAAAATATACGAAAATGAGGAGGGTCTATTCTGTCCGTCGTTGTCGTTGGATAAATTAAGATTTCTTTTTAAATACACATAAAATAAAAAAAATTGCTCTCGATCACCTGCACTCTAGAAGCCGAAAAGCTAATTATAAATAATACTTACCTAAATAGCTTTTATTACGTTTATTTTCGAGAAATTCAAATTATTGATAAAAACGGTCACTTTTTTTATAATCGTGAATTCTGGAAAATAACCTCCAGCAAAGCTATTTAGGTATGGGGTTTCCGGGTCAGTACGCCTCCACCTTCGGCTTCTTAACGGCGCGTGTGATTGAGGTTAGGACCAGGCTAACCCGTTGGGCATAAAAAAAATTATTATCTTTTAAGCTTCTCGAATGATTTTTTTTATTTTATTCTGTATTTAAAAAGAATTCTTAATTTATCCAACGAGGGCGCCATTGGACGGAATAAACGCTCTTAAATATGTTATAGGTCACCAAATATTTGAAGTCGATGCCACCATTAAATCTCCCAAAACTGTGTACAATATTAGAAAATGTTTAATGATTTCTCACTAAGGCCCGTATTAATAAATCGTTCTTGAGATTGAGATCGCGTCTCATTCTCAAGACCATATTTTCTGATGTTGTTTCAATATACAACAGATTCTTAAGCGTCAACTTGAGGCCATGTAAATCATGAGAACTGTTTATTAATTAAGTCAGTTTTTGAGATTTAACTTACTTCTTTAACATGGGAAATTAAAATACTGCATTGTGTACTTACAGTTTTCTTTTTGTTTCAGGTAAGTGTACATACAGCACACATTGCACATACAGTATTTCGTAAGTTTGACCGTAAGACCTTTCACTTATTTTATGCCTCCACCCGGTGTATGCAGTGGAAAGTACGAGAGGTACCTGGAGGGAAAGTCATCTAAATATTGAAGGTAACTTTACTCAAGAAACATTACATTAAATAAAAAGTTTTCATGGTCTTCCTTAAATTGAAGATGCTGTTTATTAGACAAATTTTGTCCTTTTGATTGACCTATTTATTAGGGTATAAAAGTACCAACAAGGTGTAATTTTTTCGAATGTTAATCGATTTGCCATCCAATTGAAATAAATGAGTCTTCTAAAATCGATGAATGCCGTTTATTTTATTTTTTTAATAAAAGCATTTATTTATTTACTTAACACTTTGTTGCATATAAGCATTCATATTAAACAAAATAAAAAACTAGGACATGTTAAAAATATACTAAAGGCGAGCTTATCTCTATAAAATATCTCTTCCAGCAAATCTCAGTAAGGAGACAATTGCGTAGGTAACTTAAAAGTAGACAGAGAGTATACTTACAAAAATAGAAGTTATAAACAAACATACAACTGATAAATATAATATACTTAATGTTATATAATATGCATAAATATAATACTTATAAATAAATATAATGCATACTTATACATATGTACATAAATACAAATGTAATTAAAACATTTATTGAGATAGTTTAAGGCAATGTTCCTTCAGTCGCGATTTGAATGTAGGTAACGTCTGACTATCACCTACGTCAGTGGGAAGTGAAATCCACAGTCTAACTGCATGTAAGGAGAAAGAATAGTTATAGAAGTCTGAAATCGGAGTAGAAGGAAAGCGCAGAAGAAAAGCCAGGTGAGATCGAGAGGATTCAGAAGGGGAACGCATAAAATTAAATCGCTCACGCAAGTAATTTGGAGAAGAAGGATTAAAGCGAATTTTATACAAGAGATAGAATATGACAATTTCTGCGGAATCGGAGCGGAGACGAAATGCTACTATATTCATTTTGCTATATTATATAAATTATCATTTAAAGAAAAGAAGTTACTTAATTTAATTGAAGAGATTTAATGGACATTATAAAACGCTCTACATACATATAAAGGAGAGGCATAATTATATCGCACTCGGATGGAATTAACTTTTGGAAGTAATGTAATGTCTTTGCGCTTTCATCAAGATAGGTGTCGTAATTGCATTGTTTACCATTGTCTTGCTCTGATACCTCCATAGCATAGTTTTTTTATGCGGAATATGCAAATATCGCTCCATGAAACTGATGAACATTCTGACAGACTTTGTGTCTATAATTTGATGCCATTGATGGTAGTAATTGTATACGCATTATGATCATAAATAGGAATTTCTGGAAGTTCGTAATTTTAATTTTGCTGTGATCAGTGATGTATAATAATTGATGTTAATAAGGTTTTTTGTTGATGACTGTAACTTTTCATGTAAACAAAATAAGTTGGACACGATGACGATAACAAAAAATGATTTATTTTACGTTTCAATAACTGGGCACGAGCAATTATCTTTTTTGTCGAGTTAACGAAAAAAAGAATGTTAATTATTACGTGTGTCCAAATCTGCGCGTCCAGTTGGTGAAATGGATTTCGCTAATAGACTAGTATCATACCTACAATAATCTACAGATAAAAAAAAAATATTTGGAGTGCTTTCAGTTACATTCACAATATACCTACATATAACAATAAATAAATCATCCAAGGTCTATTGAAAGATTCCACAAGTACTCCACTGCAATATTTAGTCGGTCAGATATAAATAACCCATTTATTACTCGCACAGCATACTAAAGCTATAATCTGCGCTCTCGTAAAATGGTCGCTAGGAGGTGATTAATAAAAAGAACAATATGGAAGCACAACGAATGGCTGACCAGTTGCTCGCATCGGCCGGATGTTGGTATTACCGTGGATGCTGTGAGGTGCGCATACGCATGCACCGTTACATCGGCGCATCCGTTTGCGACGGATTCGGATCACGTTTAGTGATGCCGATGTCAAATTTTAAAAGCCACTGAAATTATAAATGTTTCGAGGTACAGGAAAATATCCTTAAGTAGTTGACTTTCAAGCTAGTTAGGAACTAAGAAATAACTTACGGACATTGAATTTTCACTTTTTTTATTTGGAAAATTTACAAATACAAAAATAATTTATTTTCTCCAGTTCAACATTAGCGTGTACTTATTTATACAGGGTGAATTTGAATTCATGTAATTCCCATTAACCGGTGACGCCACTCCTGATTGCGAACAGCATTTCCCAGGAGCCATAGTGGAAATAGTTCAAAAAAAATTGCATTACCTATACAAATTAAAACATTCTGAAGTCACATTTAATATGGAAGTCCAACAATTTTCGGCTGAATTCGGCTATGGTTCCTAGTGGACAGTTGTTCGTAACAGCGGTGGATCCACCAGCCGAAATTTGATGAACTTTTATCCTAAAGGTGGTTTCAGAATGGTTTACTTTGTATGGGTAATCGAAAATTTGATATTCTTAAATTTGAGGGAATATCCTTCTTGGTAACACTGGCGCCGCCCATATGCTTGTTTCTTGTTTATCAAGTTATTTTCATTTCGACGTCTCGATGAGAATGATTCTGCCTTGTTACCGACTGTAGCGACTCGAATAACAATCTGAGTCACATTACACCATCAATATGGTATTATTTGTTAGCCTGTCATGACTGCATATAGTATAGGTTGTTGTACCGAGCAGAAAATGTTCGTGGTCTACAACCAGGTTTATAATCTGCATTTCTTCAAATTAGAACGAAGAAGCATTTACGAAACCTAATTTTCCTTCATTGATACCAGCCATAAACTTGCGCGGCAATTTTAAATTTAGAACGAGCTAGTTCAACTTATCAGCGACCAAACACAATATAATATCTTTCGATGAGTGTCTACAAGTATTATAATCAAACTTTTAGCACTTAATTTGTTCAACAAAAAAAAAACGAAAGGATGCAGTAATTTGTTCATAACATTTTACTGCACTGAGAGCAGTAAAGTTTCTCCAGCCACCACATACGAGTACATTCATCTTTTAGGCACAATAACAACCGATTTGTATGTATCGCAAAGTATAAATAAAATATTTATTTATTTAAAAACAGTAACAAATAAAGAGATGGAATTTAAATATAAACTAGAACAAATGTAAAAATTTACAAAGTATTACATTTTTAAAATATGAATGTTAAAGTACGCGTTTGATGTGATTGCTCAAAAAGCAAAACACTGATTTTCAGCTAGGTATATATACCGAAATGCATGTATATTTAGGTATGTATTTATAGTCTTCGCTTCCTCACACTCTATTGGTGTTTATACAGTGTGGTCATCTTAACGTTTATTGGTATGGTTTCGGTTTTTTACTTAGTGGTAGAGTCCCGGTTTTAAAGTATATCATACGAATATGGACTTAATAACGCTTTGTATTATATATAATATTATGTTATATTTATATTACTTAGAAATATTATTGATTTACTACATTTCTCGTTTTCGCTTGTGAACTTAAGCCACGTCTGGCGCCTTGGCATTTCCGTGCATTGGAAAGTAGTTTTCAATTAAAGTCAGTTAAGTCGGCAGGTTGGAAAACACCGACTGTCAGATGACCACTAGTCTGACAAAATTGTCTAAGCAATATCCTCTCTTAGCGACTGGAGACTGTGCCTTAGCATTTGGAAAGGAGCTTACTGATAGCTATATGAAGTCTTTAGTTTTATATGTACGAAGGAGTTTATAGTTCAGTAGCTACCGATACGGTGTTTTGGTGATTTGGCCTGATTTTAATAGTTCCGTGCCAAAAATATGACCGCATTCGCCGGCACTGCAGATGTGCCATTTCACGCATACAAAGTGGGACAACAACGGTGTTCCATTCTACAGAAAAGAGCAGTATGTATAAACGGCTTATTTGTTTTTTGTTCTGTGTTCCATTTCATCTGACAGGTCATTGTTTCATCGCTGGGCTTTTTGTTATTTGACAATGCTTTTGCCGCAGGAGGATGTGAAAATTAAGTCATAAATAATTACTTACTTTAATCGTCATTATCAGCCCCTATGGACCCACTGCTGGGTACAGGCTTCGTCATTTAACTATGCAGGAATAATAATCAGAAAAGAAAAATATTTTTATTAAATAGAAAAGAATTACCTGCATAGGTCACACTGAAAGTTGTGCCCTGTTCATAATAGTTAGAATTTCAAATGTATTATTTTTTAAAATAATATTTGGTGGGAAACCGCTTGTCAATTGTTTTTATCACAAATACCAATTGCACACCGCGAACTAGACAAAAGTTATTTTTGGTTTCTGAAATGGTAGAGCTCGTAATCCCATGTGATTTCTTTCTTATCCCTAAAATCAAAGATTTGACGGGAGATTTGACATTGATGGGGTCAGAAGAGATTGTGAGTATTTCAATTAGCACGTGAAACACATGCTCTCAGATCATCCTCCTCATATTTAGAAAAATGGTTTGAACGAACAGAAAAGTGTTTCAAATGTTACCAGAGAATATTTTAAAAACTGTTGCTATGAGTTAGGTACGCTAACTTTTAGTTTTTGGTCCAAGTACATATATTAAAATTAGAAAAGAATTTAGTACCTACCAATTGTGATGTTATCGAGTATCTAAAGATATATAAAGGTCTCTAAAATAGAGGTCACTAATAAATCTGTCATATGATGAAATATATGAATTAGATGCGTTAGATACGTGTAAATCTAACATAAGTAAATCTCAATATTTACAGACCACACATGCGATAAGTGCGGCATGTCGCCTTCACTTCAATCGTGACTCATCCATCTCGACCCGATATAGTATGTTCTCCCTCTTTCTGCTCATTTTCTTTTCTCTGTATGTTTATCCGAGCTACGGCACTGAGCTTTTACTCTGTTTACATGTTAATTAGAGCCGAGAAAAGTCATGTTTATCCGTATCTTCCGGCGCTGGCGCATTAAATCTTAGCCGGGTATAAACAATTACATGCTTTTTAGGCTCCTGCATTATTCATTCTTTACAGATCGTTTTTTTTTTCTTTATTCTAATATAGTGAAATTGTATGTAAAGTTATGAAAATAGTTATATTGTTTTAACCTACGTAACCCTAACGTATCGTAATGGTCGCATATCTCTATTGCTCAATTTATTGCATGTAGAGAGATATGGTCTGCGCTACTGTCGAAGTTAGAACATACGAGTAGACACATATGCATTTACATATCGACACGCGCATTATGGTGTACGTCCCCTATTGCTATGTGTAAAACAGGGCTTGACAAATTATCGAGTGCTCTAGTTTTGCTATCTTTAATGTGCAATTTGCCAAATGAAGTTTTAAATAGGTACACGTATGAACGATTTCACGATGAAAAAATTGAAATGTTTTAAAAGTGACGATGAAATGGAGAGTTTGTTAATCGGTATGTATTTATTTTATTAATGAATATTATTATATAGGTACATATAATTTTTGACAGTTCATAATATCGAACTTTAATTAATGGAATAGCCCGCCTACTTTTTATTTAGGTGATCAATCATATAAAACCATTATATGCAACTATGAATACAATTATCTATGCAAGTGACATGATATCTGTTTTCTCTACGACACAATGGGGACCGTATAATGATAATGCTTATCGTACAACCGCTTTTTTCTGTGAAACGCGTACCCTACTGTGGTGGGTGCCCCCGGTTTGAACGCGCCTCGGCAAACAGTCGCCATCAGCCCGTGCCGCGCGCTCCTCGTCACGAGGGCTCGTACATACCGGCGGCTCGGTACCAAGGTACTTACCTCGGTACCTCGATGCGTTTCTTGCGTACACTGTCGCATACCGGTCGTGCCTCAGTCGCTACATGCGCCCACTATGCGCAGGAACTCCGCGCTCTGCTCCCACTCATACGTTCTGGACCATGAACGCAATTGTGTTTTTTCCAGTGGAATCATTACGTACCTTTTGTTATGTGTCACATTTTTTGTGCAGTGAGTGATCAATGTCCAGTGTTTCCGTTTGGTTTATGTGCTTTATCCTGTGGTTATACGTAAGCTGTAATAGAGCTATTTATTTACTGTAGCATATTTTGTAAACAAGTCTGCAAAAGTTATAGTCACAATGATTTAATAGATTGTTAAAAGAAGGTTACATAGCATTGCGTTATATTCAAAAATTGTCCTATATATTGGGTTACATTGTTCTTCACCTTAAAATGTCAAGTTTTAAATAACGAAGCCTGAAACCGTTGACAATGGCCCTGTGGTGCGCTGTTCTGTAATAATCTAATAATCAATTAATTACCCGGTATAGTGATCAGCTATAGGCTCTGCATCGTGTCACACGTCGTTGAGTCGCCAACATGCAGACGGGGCCTAAATATAGCCGCCCCCGTCAGTGCCGGTTGTTCAAATGGTCACCCTTTGCGTTGACAGTCATATAGGTACTTGTTTCACATTCATTCACCTTTCACGGTTTATGATGTTAAATAGAATCAACAAAGAGATTCATCACTATACAAACTAATATTTTATTGAATCTACTAAAATATAGAATTCTGTATACATTAAACTTAAAATTTAGCAAACTCGCGAGAGACGTCGATTGTATCATGCAGATAAATTCAGCCGTTTTGCCTTAACTTAAAACACATTAAACTTAAACTCGTATGAGGTTGTATTTAAAAAAATATTAATATAACATTTTCTTTTACAAGTACTGTGTTAGTATTGTATTTATTCACCAAAAAAATCTGTCGTGTGCCCTTACTCTTAGTAATTTCCAGAGGTAATGCCGTGACAAATAGGTAGTATTCTTTGCCGTGACTGAGAGGCTAGCACTTCGCGGTTGGCTTGTCATTGATGAAAAGGCATTTAGATACACACGAACGATCCCAGTAGTTATTTAACGAATTGGATATTGCTGACACTGTTGGCCTTGGTTGCTTATTTTTTACTGCACTTAATTGTGGAGGCTTACGTACTGTTTGGTAAATCCGATTGAGGAATGCGCCAAATCACAAAGTTATACAGTGTACTGTGTGTAGATTACAATATCAATATCCAATATAAAAAAAATTGCTTTTATTAAGGAAGCATCTGCCGAGCCGGGTGGCGTAAAATCTCGATGATAATAACATATGTTCAGCAGTGTGCGCATAACATCTTGCAGGCCCCGGGCCCGCATCCCTCTACCTGCGCTCGTCGCAGCCGTGCATTGTTAGTACACTTCCCTACCGACGACAATAGGACCTGTTACCCTGTTAATTGTTCTATGCGTAACAATAACGTTTTGTTTTCAAGTGTTACTTACGTTGATGATATTGTTTTACTACCACTTAAGTTTTGGGAAAAGGTGTTCTTTAAGTATTAAAATACCTAACCTATCACATCATTGCTTAATGTTTGAAAACCCGTATGCAATCGCTTACTGTATTTTAAAGTTGTTGCATTATACGTACAATCCGCGGTATGTGAAATTATTTGCCTTACAATACGGGTTAATCATATTAGGGTGACGGGCCTCTGTTAATAATTTGTTTCTAAATATATTTACCTACACTGCTTAATCAATACGATATAAATGCTCTTCATTGCACAACAAAATTAACAATAAATTTTCGATGACAACAATAGAACACAAAACTCTACCCCTACATCAGCACTGCTGATGTTGCTGCTCCTGCACTACTGTGTACTTATCAGAAAGTGACAGATAGAACAACATACTTAATCTGTTCATATTCTAAACATTTCATAATTCTACAGAGACAGGAGAGTTTTACAGGTATCGTAATATTCTGTTTTGTTTACGATAGCGGTATGCAAGAGACATCACGAGTGCTGTTCTGTGCTGAGTTAGATTACTTTTTCTACGATTTTACAATAAGTAACTAAATAATACTCTTCACTTCAAGTGTTACACTTGTTACAATTTTTAATGTTCAGTAGAATGCAATGTATGACATTTGTAACAATTTTTTGGAAAGTTTACGGGTGTAGAAAAAACTGTTTACTGTCAAATCCTTTAACTAAAATATATAGGGTGTTTTGAAGGTCGATGTAAAGACTTGGGCATGTTAGTTGAAGTCACTTAGAATATTTTAAACCAAACTTTAGTACTATATCTTACTTAATTCGAGAATTTTTCCATACTTACTCTCAATTAATCGACATAAACGCTAGTGGAAAGTAAAATCTCAGAAAGTGTAATGTTCGCTATCGTAGAGCGTACTCTGTCAGTCTTTACTTTTGTTTTATGCTTTTCCCATAGAAGGACAAAACCTGAATAGCTCGAGTACCGTAAGCTTTGTACTAAAATAAGTTTGGTTTAATTTGTTCCAAATGACTTTAACTATCACTTGTACTATTATTCATTTACTATCATCATTTTGGCTTAGCATCAACCTCCCTAACATTATGCAAATGTATATGTAACACTTTCTAAGTTAGACAGTTAAATTTGTATCACTTGTTGTTACCAAATTTTGAGATAGCACTATAGTGTCGTGTAGTACATGTCGACATTATAAATCGCGTCTGTGAGCTCCGTGACAGATAAATGCTCTGTTATCGCCCCGTCGAAAGCCCCAAAAAGCCGATAACGCACCGTGAGAACACGCATCCCGGGGATAATCTGGGATTTTTGGGGAACATTTTAACCACAATAAACATCACTCTTGTTCATTAAGGTAAAAGCTTTTGGGCTTGAGGGTGTCTTACATCTCAAGTGTTGTGTGTTTAACCAGCTGCAATGTTGGTTTGGCATTTTATCTTGAATTTACAAGATGTTGCTCTAAAAAAGAAAGTCGTAATATTAGCTGTTCCTGTATACATGGGTAATTTAACGCTGTTTTCAAGGTGGTCTTACAGTTGATTGCTGCTCGAATTCCCATTTGGTAGAGCAGTTTCGAGGTCGCCGTCGTCGAGGAGCAGGGTCGGTTAGGGTTACATACTCTTAGAAGAGGCTTACGGCAGTGACAAGTCTGTAAATAAACGAATCTTTCAATAGTGTTGTAGTGTGGCAATTAAATACTTTTAATCATTTGGCATTCTCCTAGTTAAAATGAGTATCAATATAATCTCGATTATTGAATAAAACTGCGGCATTCTAACGTTATTTTACTTTTTTTTTAATTCTGACGAAATTACAACTAGTGTACACTAAAGTTTTGCAGAATAGCAATTTCAATCAACCGAAATTCCTATTTTATGTTTATAAAAATACTCTTCGTCGAAAAGTTGTAGAATACGGTAAGTATTCTACAACTTATTTTTTTTTGCATCGGTGTTGTCATTATCCTGTTAGAAAGGCCATAATTGATTCAAAACTTTATCGTCTGGATGTATATACTACTCTGTGTAAAAAGTATCGGGAATATGTCAATAAAAAGACCCGCGTAAAAGAGGTCGTTCTAATTTTTTTACTGCATGTTGGTAGCACTGTACTGATTTAGCGCGCAAAATTTGAGCGGGATCTGTCATTTAATTTGTTTTAAACTACACTTTTTGTTGGTCATAGTTTTGAGTCCTCGGCGATTTTTACAATGGAAAATATTGTTGAACAAAGAGTGTGCCTTAAATTTTGTGTTTCAAATGATATTTCATGTGGTGAATCACTAAAAATGTTGCGAAATACCTACGGCGAATCGTGTATATCGAAAACAAGGGCTTATGAATGGTATAAGGCTTTTAAAGAAGGCCGAGAAGTAGTAGTAGACTTGCCTCGTTCTGGTAGACCTTCAACCGCTACGACCAAAGAAAACATCGACAGAATCAAGAAGCTAGTGCTCGAAAATCGACGTATGAGTCTGAGAGAGTTGGCTAGTGAGGTGAACATATCTTTTAAGTCCGTCCACAACATTCTCATTGACATTTTAGGCATGAAACGCGTCGCCGCTCGACTAGTTCCAAAAGAGCTCAATTTTGTTCAAAAAGCGCAGCGAAAGCATGTCGCTGAAGACATGGTTTCCCGAGCTTCTACGGATCCGACCTTTATGAAACGTATAATAACTGGCGACGAGACATGGGTTTATGAGTACGACATGCAAACAAGCCAACAGTCTTCAGAATGGCGTCTCGAAAACGAGCCGAAACCCAAAAAACCGCGGCAAAGTCGCTCCAAAATCAAGGTGATGCTGACAGTTTTTTTTGACTACCGTGGTGTGGTTCACTCCGAATTCCTTCCAGAGGGAGAAACAGTGAATAAAGAATATTATTTAGGCGTCATGAAGCGTTTGCGTGAGAGTATCCGCCGAAAACGTCCAGATTTGTGGCAACACAACTCATGGATGCTGCACCATGATAATGCACCATCACACACAGCCATTATAGTGAAAGAGTTTTTAGCGAAAAATTCAACAAAAGTTCTCGACCAAGCACCGTATTCACCTGATATGGCTCCGTCTGACTTTTTTTTATTTCCCAAGTTAAAAATACCACTTCGAGGAAAACGTTTTGAGTCGATAGAAGCCATAAATGAAAATTCGCTGAATGAGCTAAAGGCCATACCGCAAATAGCCTATGAAAAATGTATGGAAGACTGGGTGAAGCGGTGGAGATGTTGTATTGCAAGCGATGGGGCCTACTTTGAAGGCGATAAAATAAATTTAGATGAATAATTTGTATTTTTTGTTTTATTGACAAATTCCCGATACTTAGTACACTGAATGTATATATGCTGCTGATGATATGATGATATCGAGCGTCATCCGAAAGTCGTTTGAACAGGAACGTTATGTATACGTGTTATGCCCTAGCTAAAATGCAGCAGTACTTTAACTAATTGGTCATCGAACTGTACTTAAGGTGTCAATTTTCGCGGTGCCCTGTCAACACCAAAGTGGTGAGTGGTCTCGCTGGCAAAGCCGCGGTCATTCCCCCGTAGTTCCGGTGGCTATATAGTGGCCACCGGAAATTGGCGCACAGTCACGGTTTAGCATCCCTATTCTCGTATCACATTACGTTCTACTGACTTTTGTCTCGGTATAATTTAGTTTACATTCACTGTTATTTTAATACTGTTGCAAGCAATATGTACCATTTATTTTGTGATTCAGAAAACTAAAAAAGATACATAAATAACTTTATTTACTAATTAGTTAGGTGTCTTTTTCGAGAAAAGACAACAGCGGTTACTCGTATAAATACTCTGACTATCGATTCCGGATATAATACATTATGAAAGCTATCAGGTATTTTTTTTCACTGAAGTTGCACTTGAAAAGGCATCTTATTATCTATGATGAGGATGCCCTTGAGGAGTTACTATTCATCTATAAGATATCATTGTAGATAATAAGTTAACCCTTCTTGTTGGTCGAGTTTTGTCAATTTCTATCCTATTCCCTGGGTCCTAGGTTTAACATTAAGTTAGATTGAGTCTCCGGTGAAATAGATGACAAAAATTATAGAATGGGAATTGAGAGTAACTTGCTGTGTTTATTTATTTCAGTTTTTATATTACATCTTTAATGTTTACGAGTGACTACAAAATAACTCTCATAAATCGGGAATTCGAGTTGATGGGTGATCGCTATCGCTATTCAATATTGATATTGCCTTCAACGATAATGGCTGTTGGTATAGCTGCACTTCGAATCTTCGATAAGGAGAAAGTGAGTGTTTATTCAGTTGCTTTCCTTGTGTAGTTCTCTTATAGTTATTTCCTAAGATTTCTCACTAAAATTATGCAATACATTCGCACTTTGTGCTTATTGTAATATTAATATTACACATGTCTTCGATACCCCAAAACCATGAAATGAAATAATTTTTGTTTAATTTTATCTATCAGCTTTATATTTACACGTAGCCACAGAATTAATATAGTACAACGTATGCTCAAGAAACATGTTCAGCTTGGAGGTTTCTAAAGCAGATATCAGTTCTGTTCCTCAATCGGAATGAGTTTTGTTTTAGCGCTTTTGAAAATTATCGAAAATTTCTAAAAATTTTAAGAGATTAAGCTCCGTACAGATTTACTAGAGATAGGAACTGCAAAAATTTTCTAAAATTCTTATAAACCCTGGAATAAAGTTGCTCCGTGTGTCAATGACATTATACACACACACACGACTTACAAATATTATAATTAACTGTAATATCCTTTGAATTTTAATTAGTCTATATTATAAATATTTTTAATAAGTTTTACTCTCAGAAATCGCACGAAATAAGTTTCTTTCAGCTAAGTGTTTCATAGATTTTTCCGTATAAATAATATTTGCTTTTATAAATTGAACATCACTACTAAAGTTGTACACCGAGTCTTGAAAGGACAATTCTAATTTTTTATTTACGATTCTAAACAGTCACAAGTAATGATTACAAGAAGTTGGACTTCTTTGATTGGGACGATACAATACTTTCAAAATTGCAGACAATTTACAGATTTATAAAAAAAATATAATTTCGACGATGTTCCTCTTTTCTTTATATTGCCTGTCTTTTGTATATTTCGAGTTTTGATTTATTACAAACCAAACCACGCAAAATCTATGTAAATCTATGTAAAAATTAATGTATCGCCTTTTTGTACAATAAAGCGTTCACAAACAAACGCAAAGTATTGTGCAGCAAAGTTATATCATTATTATAAGTTTCCATATACCCACAAGAAGCCACCAAAATTATCCGTAAGGCATTGACAACTTACTGAAGATATTGAAAATATGAATTATGTACTATTACACTCAACATTAGCAGAAATTCCGCCCGAAAGAATAGCCTGACGATTGCTAAGAGTAAGAACAAAAAATATAACAGCTGTTAGTCAGTGATCGATATGTCACACATTATGTAGATATAGCCTCTAGGTCAGAATAGCCCAATAGGGTGTATAGCACTGGATTGTGTAAACAGGAAACAGAACTGTAACGAGAGGTCGTGCCATGTCTTTCGTAAGGCGTTTAGAGAGTCACGAATTCGATCTTATTTCGTGAATTAGCTCAGTTTGTAACAATTTTGTATAACCACCTCTTTATCTATTATTTTAAAACTAAATCGAGAAGGTATGTGGTTTTCGGTGTAGCAACCTGGAATTTATATTCAATTGTATTTTCGATGTTTATCTATGGTCTAGATAGGTTTTGCGTTGGTGAGTAGATTACTATAAAATTTACGATTTATTTATATTATACCATTATTTTCAAAGTCAATATTAATTACTTTTCTAGTAAAGTCGACAACGATATACAACGCCAGGCTACACCCGCGTGTAATTACTTTATTGCCGACTTTTCTGGATGCAAAGTAGCCTATGTCCTTACCCGGCTTTTCTGTCAAATTTCAATATGATCTAAACAGCTAAACGTCTAAAAAAACAGGCGTGAAAGCCGGACAGACGACAGACATCCCATTCAAAACATTAGTATGGATGTAGTACATTTTCACTGCAACAAACAATGCGGATTGCCACCATAAGTCCCAGTCAATATTGTTGAATATAGTAAATTGGGATTAAGCAAGAAACATAATCAGTGAAACATACAATTTGAATTTATGTTTGTCAATAAACATAATGTTGTGAATTAAACAATGTTTATTGTTGTAGTGTTATTCAATAACACAACTGTGTGTTGATGATTTATGGGTGTGATTTCTTTTGAGTTACTTTGTCGTCGACGCTATAATGTGTTGTGTAAGAGCCCCGTTTAACCAACACGTTAAATCTCTACTTTCACTTTTTATGACGCTTTCGTTCAAGATAAATAAGCAATACTTCGATATCATAGTATTCATCATATTCAGCATTTATTTCTCGCTGTTTTTTGAACAGAATATCAAAACGTACCGAATACCAAAAGTAAACTTTTCGTTATAATATGTTTTATAATATAATAGAATTCTTTTTTTTATGCACAACGGGTTGGTACTTGACCTTGACCAATCATGATGATGTTTTTATCCTAGAATAAACCTTGAGATGACATGATTTGTTGAATATATTTAAAGAATTTGCGGATTATGAGGTCCTACTCGTACAGCGAATGTGCGAGAAACAATTCTCAAACTGCGTCCTCAATAATTGTTTATTAGTTCATTGCTCTGCTTTCTACTAATGTTTTCGGAATAACGAGCTTTTAATGTTCGATAATAAACTGGTGATAATTAAATTACTAACTAAGCTATAATAAAACAATAATACAAGATTAATTTGAACCCAAAAATACGTGAAACGGGTCAGTTTTCGGTAAACATGGTGTAAGTTATTAGATAGTGAACTATTTTAATCGATAACTACGAGAATATGTATATAATAGTCGATAAGGTTTCCTGCTCACGGGAGCGGTGCGCGCGATCGGGGTCACTCCTGGCGCTCGTCCAAACAACAGTTTATAGCTGACACTGTTTACCAAGCCACCGTCACAGAAATATGCCACACCGGGTGCTTGTAAAACTACAAGCTTTTATCTGAGCGAACGAAGCGCTCCATCGCTGGCGGATGCGGAAACGGCCATAGCCCCCAACAAATGGCACACGATAAATGTCAAATTGAGTTGTAGCGACCTCTGAATGACACAGTTATGATGGCAAATAGTGAAATTGGGTGAAAATATGAACAGCTTCCCCAATTAACTAAATAAAATTACAATAACCAGTTTACTAAACCAATGTTGTTGATTGATCATTTAAATTTTACATTGAATAACATTAAATTTTACTTTTTTCGTGGTTTATCTGCGAAGAATCAGTGTCTTAATTTCTTCAATCACGACCTCATCCTTAAAGCGTCAAGTGTGACTCACATCGCAATTGAAACATGATAGTTGAAATACTTGGTACATGATCTTGTTATCACATAGAGTTTGTATATATGATTATGTGCCAATGTACGCACAAGGTAATGCCATGTGATGCAGTACCGGTCTGCTTAAGTGAGCTGCGTGCTTAATCTCCATTGAGCAACGGAGGCGACACACTGCGGTCTTCTCACTTGTCCTACTACACTGATTTGCTGTTATATTCTCTTTACTGCATATTACACATTTCTTATTATATTTACAATTCATTTTGAATTCAATAATTTGATAATGTAATGTAAGCATCTATGTACTTGTAATGTTTGTTTGTGGTTAATGACAACATGTTTTAATTCACTTTTCTGCTCGATCAGTTTCACTAGCCGTTACTCGATGCATGTAGTTATTCGCTACATTGCCACGCGTCGGACGATGCACGCACCACCTCGCATTCTATTGGCACACTTCTCTTGAACGAAAGTTCGTTATTTATTCCACTTTTTGCGCTTTCCTCGCCACTAACCACTCGATTGATCCACTGGTCTATTAAGCCGATTGATTTGGTAATTAATCTGTTACCGTACGCAATCGTTTACCTAGTTTTATCGATAACAATTGGTAATCAATTTTTCACAATGCAATTTTTAATAACCGGTAGATTGAGGTAACGGACTCAGCACAGACTTTTTTGACAAATTTCGCTGTTTTTGTTGCAGAATTAATAGAACATGGTGTCTGGTATAAAAAGTTAAAATACAGTTAGTACCAGATGTTTCTGACAGCATTATTATTTATTTCGCTAAGTAATAAATAATTGTTGCCGACTACCCACTCAGTTGTGTGCAGGTGTGATTTGTAGGCTAAATCATTCTGTCTTAAAGATTTTCATTACAAACGCTATTAAGTTGGGATTAGCGTAAAGCGTATTGATTGATTTTTTGTTAATTACTTCAATAGTGAAACGAAGTTTAATAGGTATAATGGAATTTGACAGCACGGAGCAGAAAATAGTGTAAATAAAATGATTAATTTTACGTATTTTTCATTTGTATTGGTGGTCTATGTCATTATTTATTTTACCTACGAATTCTTTTGATATATAAGATCATAAAAAATGTTAAAGTTATAAATAATATTGTATCATCACGTAATTTTAGCCGTACTGTAGCTAACTGAGTAGAAGGGCTTCCAGTGCTTGCCTAGTTTCGTTGCGCAAGAGTCGCTGATGCCAAGTTCGCCGCCCACAGACGCCCAGGCTCCCCCTACGCGCCATTGATACTATTGATAGTTGATAACAATCTAGCTAAGTCACTTAGGAGTATACTTAGACTTCATCAATAAATCAAGTTATTGGCATATTAATTATTGTTGACTCGACAAAAACAAAGGCTATTTCATGTTATTTCGAAAGGCTCTGTTAGACAAATATCTTGTTTGCTGCTGTACTATTATTGATTACATTCATGCCAATAGTAATAATTAATAACTGTCACTTTTATTTTTCTCTTTTTTGGAAACTACACTTTTATAACTGGGTTTGACCATTCTGTTTTATTCTTAATACATTTGCTCTTCAAGAGTTTTGTATATTGTTGTTTTGGAGTACACTCCTGGTTTCATAATTTCTTTAACTTTTTTTTTTTTTTTTTTTTTTTTTTTTTTTTTTTTTTATTTTATTTGCTTTTAGGAAAACTTACAGCTAATACATAAGATATCATATGACCATTGTATATGAAAATGCCAATTACAAGTTCCCACATGTAAAACTTGCCACATTTTCTGATTTCATGCCCTTGAACATGAGTTTTCCCCTTTTATCACTTCTGATACTTTAACTCCTTGCCCTATTACTATTAATACAGTCCATAACATTTACGTCGTTATGATCTGCTTTTCTACAGATTTTTGTCTGTTTTAGCAAGCGTTTCAGTCTTTCATATGTACCATTTGACTTATTTCCGTGGCCTATGACAGACAATTACATACTCCAGAATGTTATAAAGAGAACAAGGTTGCCAGCATTGAGTATTACTACTACTACGAGGTATTATGTGTCTATGGACTAGTTAAACAAGATGTTAAGTTGTCTTGTACTAGCGACGACGCTCTTCAAGGTCGACGCCTTCTGTTGTGGCTTCGTTTGTACTTACTGTGAATATATTTTAGTGTATCTTTAATACAAAAATATGCTTGTATTTATATATAAATGCAGAGAGAGTTTCTTTGCATGTATTATTGCTATACCTATAGAAAAAAGAATGCATTGATCACACATCTATAATTGTGCATGACTTTATTTCTAAGAACAGCCAGCCTTAACATGAGATGGAAGGCCAAACGATCATCACCTCTTATTTAGTAGATATCGTTTCATTTCCTGTAATAAGTATTGCTTAGACAGAGTCCTTTATTGTTTCCATTCACAACGTCGATCATAAATAAATAAAAAATAAGTGTATCCAGGAAATTCAATCTGATTGACATGGAATATTAACTTTCTTTATGAACGATATGTACCTATTACAATATTAATTTTAGTTAAATGAATTTGCTACTTCTTTCCTACCCTACCTGAGGATGTAATTTATTATTAATCTTCAAGTTCAAACGTTATTGTCTCAGATACAATCTCAAAAGATCCTACCGTCACGTCTTTTGTTTCGCCGTTGACTCATCGTCGTAAACAATAATCTCTGTAGTTACGTAGGTACCAGTAAGTCTTATTGCTGTTCTTTGCCAGCACAGGATAGCGTGTTATTTAAAAAAAATTACCTTATCATTCCAAGTAAATATAGTAAACGGTGAGCAAGTTTACACCAGATGTTATGTATGAAGATTAATGTGACTGAAGCCAACCTAACCACGCGGTCAACATTCCAAACCGCCTCTGCTGGCCCGTCCGCGTCTAGCGCGCTTAAAATAATTACACAAGTGCGTTAGCGCTACCAATCTACCCTCTGGAGTTCATTGCGCCCTCATTCACCTTACCACAAATATGGCCTTTTAAAACTTAAGAGCAAATGTGAATGACTTTCAACAGGCATTGATGTTGATTAGTTTAAATGATGGAAGAGTCACTTTTACTTTTATAATATTGACTATTCTTGTTTCTTATTAGTTCATGAAAAGTCGCACCATCTACCAACTTTTTGAATGTCTACATATTTTCTAATGTCTCGTTTTATTTATTTGATTTTCACAATCATCACATTTTTCTCGAGTGAAGAATCTTCCGATTTATCGTCTCTCGTTTTTCTACGCGTTTGGGCATTGTACCATGAAGTGGCTCAAACCATCTGCGCCATGTTGATTATTGGAGCACGTTCGAATTTCAAACTGTGAATAGTAAATAAACGGTCCGTCATGGAGGGCGCAGACGTGCGCGTGCGCCCGGTGCTGTTCCATCCATGCGCGCGCGCTTCTCAGTGTGTTGGTGTCTCTGAATGGAGGCAGTCACGCGGTTTTCCATCTCTATATTGATCTATATAACGTAGTACGAAAGTTGATACGGCTCAGTGTATACGGGAATGCGGTTTACTATCTGGACGAAAGCGTCTCCCGAATTGAGGATGTTCACAGTGCAGTGTGAGTGTTCGCAGTTTCTCGCTCTGTTTATGACGTGTAGGTTTATTTCGGTGTCATTCTATTTTAGTGACTGTGCTCTTGGTGTGAATAAACAGCATGTTTATTGATTACTTCAAATTCATATTTTGACTATTAAATATCGAGGAATTTATATTACAAACGAGTTGTTCACAAAATATTCAGATCAGCGAAACGACAATCTAAAACATCGTTGCAGTTAAAGAATTATAGTCTGGCAATTATAAATAGGTAGGGTAACTTACCTTGACCGCTATTGTTCTACCTTAGTGCATAAGATAAAATTTAAATATTATACATATACGTATAAAATAATTCATAATATAGTAGTTCATGTGACTAGTGTCTTCGCCATTTGAAATACCTATTATTTTATTGTGACCTAAAGCAAAACGTATTAATTTAGTCACTGGATTTACTTGAGGTGATTTTTGAAGTTGATCTTCCACTGTCTTTTACGAATGTTTCAATTCGAAACCGTTAAATACTATCTCAAATCCAGTGTGTATAATTTGGTCTATGTTTAGATACAAAATAGGATTGTGTGTAATAATGACTGAGCTCGCTCTACTTGTCCCAATGGCCATATCCGTTGCAAATCGACCGCTTCCTTCGACCGTCTTCGTGCTGAGTCGCGATTATATCATGTAGTATCTACATACATTCATTACTTATGATTTATAGGATTTTGCAACGTCATCACTTCTTTGTCACTGGTGTTGTTGTCAGTGTTATTTGCTCCCTGAATGATAGAGGCTTTATAATAATAAACAAATAATTATGTCAGACACTAATTATCTTTATATTTGTGAAAGGATGAGCGAGCTATTCAAATAACAAGCTTAAGAAGGCCTTAGCCTTTGGGGCGTTATCGGACTCCTGTAAATACTAGAGTTACCTTATCTCTGTTAGGTTAAAGATGTCATAGACAGTCGTAATCTCTTTCCACCAGGTGGCACATAAAAATATCAGTATACAAAAACCAAGTAACCGACCGCTAATTCGTATTTTTGGATTTTTATCATAAAAACTGTCCTGTGACAGTCTGGAGATCAAGACTAATTTAAGACATCTTTCACGTCAAAATCGGTCAAGCCGTTTATGCTATAGGAGGTCCTATAGAGAGCTAACAGAAAGGTCCAGGGGCAGTCGAGTAAAAAATATGAAACATAAAGATATATGTGTCATATGACTTATTGCCAGGTGACATAAAGATCTGTAAGGCTTGTGTATATTTTGTTTGCTTATTAATTTGCACGCGGGAATTTCCAATTTTTAATTATATTACACAAGCTTTGATTTTTTGTTCCTTTTTTATGGCTAGTTGCTTGCTGTTTATAATAAATTAAATATTTCTGAATTATCCTCATGATATTGCCACATGTAATATCATCACGTGGAGTACGATCATCAATGTTTGTACGTTACAGAATTTATCGGGTTATATTGATAAAAAAAGAATAGTTTTTATCGAGATATTCTGGCAAGGTCGTTGGATTTAACCACTATAACATTGTAGCGTTGGTACCTACTTAAGTGTTAGAAATGAATTATGGGTCTATTCCTGCAGCCTTTGCGTGTTCTGTAATCTATAGGTGATTTCCTTCAGCCACACGCCGTGGGCTAGGGGCTAACACTTTATCTGGGGAAAAATCAGTCTCGTGCCGGAAAGAGTTGGCCGACTGCCAGACCTCGATTCACAGTGTTCCATTATCCATTATTATAAAGCATGAACTTGGAGACATTGTGACCTCGGAGTTACTCGATTAAGAAATTATCTCTTGGCTGCTGCTGGCATGAAGGACACTTTATACGTCCATACGTACTCAGTTTTTGAAATAATAAATGTCTAAGAAGTTTTGATTAGGTATCATACAAAAATATAGTGTCCCTGTTTTGCCATTTTTGATCTGGACGAGTAATAATTGTTTTAACTTATTAAGAAAGCATATTATAAAATATCAGACTATTTAGATGATAATCATCCCTGGACATAACCAGCTCGTTCGCATGCCAAGCTATTTCACAATTAATAAGTAAATATAAAAACCTGTTTTCAAAAGAGCAACCCCTCGAGTTTCTTGTTTATTCTTCTCAGAGGGAAATTGCATATTGAACCAGCAGTGGCTTAAAAAATTTAATATTGATTATCTGTGTACCTACAAAATAAAGCATTATTGACTTTGGCTTTATTTTCTTGTGTAGTGTAATTGCTACTTCAGTAAATTCATGCCAATCCTATCTACTGAAATTAAACGACTATTACATAAATATCAAAATTATTTAATCAAATATTAAATAAAAAATACGAATTCACTTTCTCTTACTTTAAAAATATAATGAGATTTCCTTTTAATAAAATGTATATTCAATAGTCATTTGTGGCCCATGGAAATTGGACACCTGTATAAATATTAAGTACTCTTAGGTCATGTACAAGACAACATTAAATTGTCTCAAACTATATTAATATACTATATCGGTATAATCAGCATTAAAATTATCTTAGCAATATAATATGTCTGCGGGCCCGTTAATATGGAAATACGCGTTCGCATTTCTTATAAAGCCAGTTTATTGAATTATCAATTTTTTACTGGACTTATTAGTAGTCATGTTCTTCTTAATTTATTTTAGTTCACAAAAGTACTTTTGTATGTGGGTTAGTTTTCAACTTTTATTTTCATTATAATATGCAGTTAATTTCTAGATTATGTACTCTTGATAGAAAGTGCAGTAAAACAATAATTGAGAGTGTGGAACACGTATTGGCCGAATCGGTGTTTACCTAATTACAATGATGTTGGTTTCATTTATAAAGTATAAGTAAAGCAACAAACAGATAAACAAACAAACATCCAAACTTTCGCATTTAATAATATTAGTTAGATTCGATGCGAAAGTTTGGATGTTTGTTTATTTATTGCTCAATCACGGCGAAACGGATGAACGGATTTGGATGAAATTTGGTATATAGGTAGAATATACCCTGGATTAAGACATTTTTTACCCTGATAAAGTGAGTAATTCCCGCAGGATAAACAAACATCCGCGATAAAGTTATTCGCGGATCCGCGAAATCTAGTTTATCATATATTAGTTAGATAACATGGACTTAATTTTTAATGCAGTTGTATGACAAACGAGCACGCATCTCACCTAGTAGAAAGTGATTACTACAAACATTACTGTTCTGCCTGTCGACATCTGCCACCTCCCACATATAATGCTTACATTGGTAAAGCACCATTTAAGTTTCAGATTACAATAATGTTTATAGTTTTGTCTACCCATTCCAAATGTACCTCCATTGTTTGCATGTGGTCTTATAGAAATAAGTATTAGTATAAATTGTTAGTCTGTGGTACCTGAACGATTACTGGTAATGCGTACCAGTAATTGTTCAGGTACTACAGACTTACGTATGTGCTCGATGCCTCGAGGCGGCCTTCGAAATAATGGGAAAGTTAAAATTATTTCTAAGATGACGACTCGTCAAAGGTCGCCGATTGTGTTCTGTGAGAGAGACTAACCAGGGGTTATTGTGTAAATTCATTGATATCTTTATCGATTACATTTTAACGTGTGATTGGTTGGCGTGTATTGCTCGTTAATATGATGTTTTCTCATTGGGCATCGTTACTTATGACACTATAATGAAGTTACAGAATACCAAGCCAGATTTGTATTTCTTTGTGTGTGAAACTGTGGGAAGTGTCTGTTTTTGAAGTCGGTTAATAAAGTGAATTAAGATAACTTTAATTGCAGCATGGTTGCACGTTGAACATAAAGCAGCTCGCACTTTAACAATGACAATCCGACCGATGTCATGTAAAATATTTCGCAAGGAAATGTCATATCATACACACGTCATACAAATGTCATATCATACACACAATACATAACAATATGATGGTTCAATGGTTGATTCCGCATTTTTTTCTCTAAGGCGACCCGTTTCCCGAGACCCCGCGACGAACTTTCCACGAAGACAATAGCTCGTTTGATTTCACTCTTTTTGTCCACCAGGCTAAGTGCGAAGTTGCGTTAATTAGAACCAAATCTCTCGTAACAGTGTCTTGATGTCTTCCTATTTCCTAGACATTAGACGAGTGTCTCTCCGCATGTTGCGTAAAAACAAAATTACTACAAAACCACTTCGATGTGTCGTCGGTTTCTATAGCCCATCTACCCACACTCTGTTTACTCCGTTATGGAGGTCTTCAATAAATAACTTGTATAAGTATACATACACAAGATGTAGGCGAGTTAAAGCGTGAATATCTATTCACCAGATAATTTGCTTCCTTCAATTGAATCATCAAACTGTGGTTATCAAATAACGATGGCATATTTTTTATTTTGTGGGCGCCATGTTGAAAGTTTTACTATAAAATGTATCCTATGACCCTCAGTGCAGAAAAATATGTCTAAAGCCCTTAGTCTCGTAAAAACTTTAAGTTTGTAACTCAATGCATTATTAAATAACTATTTAAGTATTTAAAACCCAAAAAAGCGATTGAATATTTTGTATTTTGCGGGTGCTATGTTGAAGTTTTTTACCATAAAATGTATGCTATGACACTTTGGGGACACATATAAATCTAACGACACCTTGCACATCTGGTCAAGTCGTTTAGCCTACAGGAGGTAACATAGAATACTACCTAGGTATACATACATACACCCGAAAAACTATCCTCCTTCCTGGGGTAGTCGTATAAAAAAGAAACCGGATCGAAGCATGTCGACCTCGTACGCCGACTGATCCTAGCAATATCTGTATAAAGCATGTATAAACGAAGCCGTTCTATAATTATGACAGTCCACTTCTCTATGCAACTTGAATTCTATTGAATTTCTACCACTTTTTGGGGTCCCCTTGTAGACAAAGAAAAAATATTTAGTAGCTATAACAAAGTTATATTTTGTATACCAAAAAGCCGATACACCTCAATTAGATGATACATTTTGTAATCAATATAGCTAGTAAAAATAAAATAAAAATAAAGGATTCTTGCGAATTCAGTTACTGTAATGTTTCCGCTTGTAGGGGTGTTTGTAATTAGATAAATATTTAAGTAACAAATATAAACCCATATTTTTATAGCCGGAATCGATTCTAACGTTCTTCTGACCGAACTAATTTCATGTTTCGGGTATACAATAAATAAAATAAATAATAAATATCCTTAGACATACACACAGCGCCACCTAGTTCCACAGTAAGCAACTATAGGCTTGTGTTGTGGATACGAGATGGTTGATATACTAAAACATATATTTTTTTTGTAAATAAATACTTATTATAAATGAAAACAACCATAACTCGGGTACACATGTCTATATTCATCACACAAAATAGCGAGATTCGAACCTGCAATCCCTTTGGTATAGTATAACCTTGTATATTAATTTGGATTTAGTCAATCATCATCATTCTATAACAGAGTCATTATTTTCTATAACAGAGCCAAAGTTCAAGACTAAATCTTTAGCCGCTACCGAAATAATCAACTGCGACAGAGAGATGACGGTCGCAAACCAAAGCGACGATACCATAAAGGTTCCTTTTTGAACGGAATCCTTCAAATCGGTGATTTAGCAAGCGTTTTATGGTTAATTATCTCGATTAAGCGTAGTGGTCAGGGCTACGAGAATTGAAGTAACTCTAGGTTGCGTTATTAGTTAATTAAAACTTACGGCAGGTTTTTTGAACAATTAAAACTTAGCATTTTAGCTTTATGTATTAAATATATTTCACATGATTTGCATTCAGCGATGACGCTTGAATTTCTGTTTAAATATATAAATCTTTTGCACATACACACAGCGCCATCTAGTTACACACTAAGCAACTAGGCTTGTATTATGGATGGTTGATAAACTACACAAATACATTTTTTTAAACAAGTACATAATAAATGAAAGACATCCATAACCCAGGAACACATCTCTGTATTCATCATACAAACATATACCCCTAGTAGGATTCGAACCGCGACCTTTTGGTATAGCACTCAGAGTTTCAAAACACTGCACCAAACAGGTCGTCAAACTTCAAACATTAGGTTTATAGACTTACTTAATTCTTTGCCAAATTATAGGTATAATCATATAATGTTAAGTTTATATTTCAGTTTATAATATTAGTAAGTAGATCTAGATTTCAAATTAATGATTTTCAACTTGATCCTTCAGTCGTTCCGAGAAAACGGGCCTTGACACGCTTGACAGACGTCGCTCGACGGACAATAAAGTCTAAAAATTGTGCAGCCTACTTAGCGTTGATAATTTTCCTTATTAAATGTGTTGGAGTAGGTACTTATAGGTAGGTACTCTTAACAAATTACCAGGCCTAATATTTCGCTAACGGATTACTGTACATACCCAAAAAATCTTTAAAACGAACTGCAATATTATTGAAAAACCTGTTAATAAAACGAAACGACATCCTACATCATGATAAGAAAGGTCCCATAAACATTTTTTTTTGACAAACGGTTATGGTAAATCTGTCCCGCGGCTTTTGTATATATGCTGAATTATAAATGCATACATATATCCCTTTGCTATGTACTCTTTTCATAAGCCATGAATAAGTCGCAGAGCTTTGTGAATACCTACGGTCGCGACGCCACAAGATGTGACCCTTTGTTCATCTTCCATTCATTAGTCGTATGTCACTTTGGTAAGCCCCATTCTTCTGGAGTGCATTGAACCGGCAGTTGTCACAACCAGCCATCTCCTGGAGATTCAGTTATATGTAATGTAACATGTTTTACAAGTCTTCACCGGTTTTGGCACTTCAAAAGGAATGCTGACATGTACATGAACAACTCGAAGTTATAAAAAGAAAAACCTATCAGCTTTTTTATTATGTATAAGTGCAGTTGGTAACTCAGCAGTACCTGCCAATTAATGTTAACTACTTACATTTAACTAAATCGTATTCAACAAAGGCCGGTCAATCTTAAGTAACGGTTTAAAGGAGGCAGGTGTAGTATCCATTTTTGAAACTTTTACGCATGCTCGTTTGCAAAATAAACTCTCTATCTACAAAAAATAGCAGCTGCAATGATGTAATGATTCACAATCATGCTGTTTACTTACATATAGATCACAAGCTCAATGGATCATTCAATCTCTATGATTACAGGGTCCTTCATGATAACGCGAGATAACGATAAATTGTGAAACTTTTTAGTGATATCTGAGTAGGTGTACAATTCACACGTAATATATCATTATACACATGAATTGTGAAACTAAAGGCATTTTAAGTAATAGCAACCTTCTGCAAAGCGATATCAGTGAAACGTCAATTCTAAGTTAAATGACGTCACCCAGCCAAAAAAGTGCAGCTAAATAGTCGATGACTCAATGCGAAAACCTTGAATATTGTACCAGTGTTACGTGCTAATAATGTGATTAAAAGTGCAATAGATTAAGGCGTAAATTAGTGAATTACAAGAACAGTCTTAGTGTTAACAAAATAGTGTGGTGTATTGGGACATGTGTGAGGATGAGCACGGAACGACGCCTTTCCCGGAGCTTCCACTCATGCCTGAAGGGTTCCTCGACAGAGGAGGCGGCAGACGATGAGGAGAGCTGCTATCACTCTCTGGGAGGGCGACACTCTCTCAGCAGGCAGCCACAGGTTTACATCGAAGATCTCTCCAATGTATCCCTAGCGGATTTCGAAACTACGCAGGACGAAAACAATGGTTTGTTACAACTTGAATACCTACGTAAACATAGTATGTATATATTTAATATTCTAATCGTCCATACACCGATTAATATTTTGTTCGGAACTGATCTTCAATTGCATCATCCATCCATACAAAATATAAAACTATACATGCCTACGTATCCACCATGTTCCTATATGTTGCACATCGATTACGCACACAAGTCTTTTTAGATTAATGCGTGTGTTTTCCACTAAGTCTATGCCTAGCATCGCGACGGTTTGCCAACCGATCGTGTAATAAGTATAAGGGATTGCATGTAAAATATTACTTGATATGCCTTATAATTTGTGTATACTCTGTGCCCTACATAAATTAACCTTTCTGGCATCATGTGCATGCGCAATACACCCACGCTAACGCTAAGATAATTTAGGATATCCCTAAGGCTATCAATTCATCTAAACAAATGAACAGTGTTTAAAGCTAATAATCTTAGAAAGAGCACGAACCATCTTGCAAATACTAGCTTTCGAACAGAAAAATCGCTTTTAAATCTTTTTTTAGCCGTTATGCTGTAGACAAGAAGTTATAACACCCCATTTTGGCATCAGGGGTTAAAAATGACATTATGCTGTTCTTTGCTTACAGCACCTCTCTCACAAAGCCATTTTTATGTTTTTATAACCTCCTCCAGACCTAGCAGAACTTTCCGTGTTATAATACGCGACTTTAAACATGTGACTTGTGTACATCGGGCACATGTAGTGCAAATTTAACCCCTCATTTAGTTTTGAGCAAAGGGAATATTGTCAAACATATTGAGACCGCGTTGTTTATGAGGTTTATTATTTTAGCGTCTTCAATATAAATTTACTCAAATATAAGTGATTTATTACAAGAATTTAAAAGATCATCTTATAAATAATTAGGTTTGGTAATTTATTATGTTCCCGAATAGCGCAGAAGGATATTACGTTCATTAAGGTTATTATGGAAGCTATATATATATTTTAACATTAATTACATTTTTGTTGTAGTTTGTTGTAGTTTTTCAGGTTTCCGTATCCCAAAAGATCAAATGGAATCCTTATAATATGATCACTTTCTTGTCCGTTTGTATTTCGTCAAGTGCCTGTTTCTTCGGAACGGCAGATGTATCGAGTATTTCATTTAGACATTAAAGTGTTACAGTTTGTTAATAGTGATATTAGGTAAAGAACCTTTAGGAATTTTATTTAATTTGTAGTTATTTCAAAAAAACAAACACCATAATTTCTGTGTTATACGGTAGTAGACCCAACTCAGACAGTGAACGTAGCGTCACTTTGGTTAAGACGAAGTACTGTCACATTTGGTGTAATCATTATTAGATGTATGTACTCATAGTGTTATTATGTGAAAGGCTGATCTAACTGTGGTGACGGGTGGTGAGTTGATTGAACGACCGCAAATGGCTTAATTTGATAGGGTGATTTAGAAATTCATAATAATTTTACCAATGCTATTCCTACCATTCAATAGGTGCCTTGGTAGAATTGTGTGTTCTATTTCATCATCCTACATAATAACATACAAAGAAATATGTACATAGAACGACACTCTGGGAAGAATAAAATTAAGATGTAGATAATTAGTTCCCATAAGAAATAGCATTTCAATAGCAGCTCTAAAAGAAGCACTGATTGTACTGTAATAAAAGTGTGCTTTTTCTATCATTAGCGAATTCTTATCTCCACAATTCCGCATAGTCATCTCTACAATAAGATGTTTTTGTTTCCAAGTAATTTCCAGCCTGCTAATAAACGCTTTTCGAAGATTAAAAGAATTATGTGAAGCATATTGTGTAGATTCTTCATTGCATAGATCTTTAAGATCCTAATTTGATTTGGAAATATTTGCTAACTGTTGCTAACTGACCCATGTTGCAGTGCATTGTTTCTCAACTAGGTACGTACACCCTGTAGATCGATTACTTGATCTATCCTATGCGTAAGCATTACAGCCGATAGAAGTGTACATCAACAGTTAGAAACACATTACGTTACAGGTACTTAATTTTATCTGTTGCTCGTTATAGACTGTTATGTAGTTACATATTATCTCTTGTTTATTACGAATATAGGTATCTTGATCTACTCTTGAACTTGATGTATAAGAGTATCTTAATGTTGATCGGTGATGTTGATACAGTATACCGGATAAATCAAACTGTGAGTCATTATTGACACCGGATAAATAACATATTACGTGGCATGTTTGAATTCTAGGTATTTCTGTTAACAGTTTGAAAATTGTTTTGTCGAATTTCTAAGCATTTGGTGAGGTGGTGTTTAAAATATTCATTTCCAAAAAGGTCGAGCGTATAAGTTTTCTATCACGTCCAAAGTTAAATCATTCTGGCCGTGCGCCTGCGCACCTGTGTCACCGCCTGCGTACGCATCCGTGCAACCACTAGCTGATATATCCGCTTCCGTTCCAGTCCTACGTTTACCCTTTCGGTTCCAGTCACTGCACTACTTCTTTATTTATTTAATAACAGCTTTGTTATTAAATTGTTACTTGTGTTAGGTTATACTCTATTTAATTTATATCCACCTCCATTGGATTACTAAGGCAAGCATTATTGCCAATATTTAATATACTTCATTTATTTTAACAACACGTATAGTTTTTACTTCCATTATAATACATGACTACTCTACCATAATTGCATTGCATTGCATAATGCACCTTCTTTATATGGAAATTGAAAAAGTACCTCTATATCTCACAGTAAGAAAACGTTAACTTAATCACTCGCTAATCAACGTGCCGGTTTGTGAGCGGCATTGTTTGTTAATAATTGCTACGCTTCCGTAGGAGCGGACGGTATACTTGATATTGTCAATCTATGGTGCCGTGGAATATTGTTGGTATGCCACCTTGTTTACGGGAGCAAGTTTTTGTATGCAGCATCCATTACCAACGGAAGCCGACTTGTTTTATAGGGCTGCCACAGGGTTGTCATCTAGGGCTTTCATACTTTTTTGTACATTAGAATGAAAACACTATAATATCTACTAAGTGTGCACACATTAACAGAGAAAAGAATAGGTACTGGTCCTAATTTATAACACTGTGTTAAGTACTTGTTGCTTTTGACAGACTATCTAGATACTTAAAAGCTACTTAACTTTAAGAGCCCTTTAAATATGATGCAATTTCGTTTGTATCGTTGACATTCGAAGCGACGGAATGATTTTTAACATACCGTTAACACGTGTTTGAGTATTAGCTATGTAAAGTCAGTTTAAGAGCGTTTACGCCTCAAGGAATTACATACAGACTTTCAAGTTAAAATCTTCGTAATGCATCGAATTTTTGAGTTGGGAGACCGATTTTACAGTTACTATATCGCTCGCATTTCAGAAAAATTACTCTTAGTCCAATCATTTAAAAAACCTTGGAAATAAAAACTGTACCTACATTTTATGTACGTTCTTTTTATTTTAAGAAATTAAGTTTTCTTTACAACTTGCATTTCTCTCTCAAAAGTCGGTTCAGTATATGTGCCAAAATGCAAGTCCATTCATTAATTTCGACGTGATCCAGTAATAAACATGCAAACTTTCGCATTCATATATTTTTTAATGACTTATTTATTTAGTGGTATGACGAGTGTTGTCCCCAGAAACAAATTATCAATCCATGGTGTTTGATTTCATGATACAGAAACAGTCTTACTTCTCCACTGCTGGAGTAAGGTTTCCTCGTACCAGGAGTATGGACCATAATCACGTGGGTGGATTACTGTGTTTGCGTCAGTCTACTGGCTACCTGACAGTCGGTTTCCAAGCCGCCCCGTAGGTAGGTCACACCTGCCAAACGGCTGCTTTTTTTTATGATTGACTGTATTCGCGCTTTAAACTAAAAACAATCGGAACATACTAACAATTCTTCCGAAGCAACACTTGTATAAAAATACCATTAATGGTCACCCATTAAAGAATTGACGTTGCTTAACTTCGACAATTGAAATAACGAACGCTTGTTACATAATACACTATGCACCACATAATACATTATGTGGTTGCTGATTATTATTACAATCAAATTCTATCTATATTTATAAGGTAACCCTGGTCGGCGTACGCGCACGTATACCTCTACCTGCATACCTCGCCATATTATCTGTCCTTTTGTTACGAGACCTGAATGAAATGAGGGGAGGAAGTAGGCACACGTGGTAATTGTTTAGGCAAATATGTCGTACATGCTGAGAGTTTGTTTTCTCATAGTTTTTTTGTGGCATTCCATATCCTATTAACCTGCGACGGTAAGTGTATGAGCTGCTGGAATTATATCGACGGGATGTGTTGGTTGATGATATTAAAATATTTCTTTATTACCTAGGAATATACATAATATATAATATACCTTCATATAATAGAGCTCTGTGAATAATAAATTGAACAAGGTCATTTATGATTCACTGCTAGGTAACACTAGTTCCTCGTTGAAAATACCTAATAATAAGTTTCATCCGACTTACGAGGACGTATTTTCTAAGCCAATAATTTCTATGTTACATTCTATAGGTTTTTCTGACAGCACTTACATAATAGCGTCTAATTGGAATAAGAATGGCGCAACACATGGTCACGTGGCGTTTTTGTATTATAGGTATTTTGTTAGCAAGTCGAAAACTTTAATTAGGCATGTGGTGACGTGGTGCTTAAATATTTTGTTCGGTAATATTGAGAATTAATAGAAAGATTGAAAGGCCTATATAAGTTTATATATGAAATTGCGCGTTCGATCTCTACCGGCGTAAATGTTATTTTGCGGTTAGTAAAATTTATAGGAAATTTTTGGTTCTTTCACCGTCATCAATAGAGATTTTCTGACAAAATCCCTGATTTTCACAAAATTCTTGACAATGTAGGTAGGGACGTAAATTTTTAATAGGCTGATGCAGAGGCAGCGGCTCTTTAAAAACACGCCTTGATTTTCTGATTTTATTTTCTAGGCGTTTTAGGCATAAACAATGTACATAACTCAATTACCGTATAAAATTATAATAAGTTTATGCTTATATGCAATTCAGTGTGTCCGTCTGGCATTTATATTAGTTGGTATTTTCCTTCCTCTTTCAAAAATTCCGCCTGGTTACTTAACAGAAAACCTATAGGTAAAAACCTGCTGAAAATTGCATATCAAAATAATAAAGTATTTTTTTTTAATTGTGCTGACTTGTAAAGGGCTCTTACAATGCAATGTCCAGTTTAACGGAAGTTACATACCTACATTTTTTTTTTTAGAAAATAGTTTTAGGAGATCTTAGCATCTTCTACAGCGCAATGTAGTTCACAGTGGTAACTTTAATTTAATATTGTAGGTTTTATAACTCAAAGCTTTATACCTATACTATATCTAAAGCAAGAAATGAAATGAAATGAAACTTTATTTGCAGGATCATGGGTACAATAACGGTCTTAAATTAAAATGTTTCCATCACAATCTGCCAGTTGTGGCGTGCAAATGTCAATAAAAATTTAAAATGTAGTGCAATACAATAAACAATTTTCAATTAATTATGTTACAAATAAAATTTACAATGTCAATAAGTATACAATTTCCAATTAATTAAGGTCAAAATATAGCGTTAAAATGTCAAAATACAATCACAACTAGCACACGTTTTCTAATTGTAAATAATTTTAAAATGTCAAAAACAAGAGAGAACATTATCAATACCTTGCTATTTAAATACACTAATAAAATAAAAATACAATTTATTACCTTACTATATCTCTGTTTTGTCATTCAGAAATTCTTGTATTGAATAATAGCATTTATCCAAAAAGTATCCAAAAATTAATTTCTTAAACGTCCTAGTATTTCTATTCTTGAAGTCATCAGGTAGATTATTGTAAATTCTGATAGACATACAATATGAATTTCTGCTATGAACTTGCAACCGCTGGTATAGGAACGCATAGTTTCTGACTGTATGCTTCCCGCTTGTTCCAAACGTCTTGTTTCCTAATGAATAAATTCGAGTGCTTGTGCACAAACACACAGATTTCATACATAAAGAGACATGGGAGTGGCAGTATCATTAGGTCTTTAAACAACGGTTTACAACTATCAAGATAATTTTTACCACTCAGAGCTCTAATACATTTCTTTTGTGCTTTAAATATCATGTCAACCTCTACAGAACATCCCCAGAGTACAATTCCATATCTCAGAATCGAAGAAACGAGTCCATGATAGGCCATTAAAGTAGCATCTTTAGTGGTTATTAGTCTCAGACGATTCAGCACATATACATATCTTTCTATTTTATTCCGTATTTTAGCTATATGAGGTTTCCAGTTACAATATTGGTCGATTGTTATACCTAAAAAAGTAGTTTCGTTAGTAGAGTCAATTTTAGTTTCATTATATGTCACATTTAATTCAATTGGAGTACTATTATAAGTTAAAAATTGTATCAGTTTAGTCTTAGAGAGATTAATATTCAAATTATTAGATTTCATCCATTGTGCGGTGGTTGCCAGCTCTTCATTGACTTCATCCTCTAGAGTGTTTGAATCTTTTGTCTTTATTATGAGGGTGGTGTCGTCGGCAAAGAGTGTAGATTCATCAACAACAGCATATTTTAGTTTTGTTACCTTGGGATTGAGACAAATTAATGATGTGAGAAAGTGGTAGAGCAACTTCTTTGGCGCACAACTTCAACATTTTAATATTTATGCCATCGTATCCCGTTGAGTTGGTATTACGTAGATCTTTCATAATTTTAAGAACTTCGATGGGATCAGTAGGTGATAGAAATATTGTTTTGTTATTATGCTGGCCTTTTGTACCATTTATTAAACCATTACTGCGTATGTTATTTAGATCCAATAAGTAATCGTTAAATGCTTCTGCCATCTTTTGAGGGCATGTAATCAAGGTGGCGGTTTCAGGTAATTTAATGCATTTGATCTCTGCAATATTACATTTTTTGTTCACATTTGAATTTATGATACTCCAAGCAACTTTTGATTTGTTGGCAGCATATTTTAAGTATTTTGAAGTATCCAACCTTTGTGCTGTATGAATACATTTTTTAAATTTTTTGGAGTAAGTAGAGTATGCTTTTTTATTAGCATTTTTACAGGATAATGATAGCCTATATTTTAAGTAGAGCTGCCTTTTTTTGACGCAGCATTTTTTAATGCCTCTTGTTTACCATTTATTTTTAATAGGCTTATTAACAATTTTTACTAATACAAAAGGGAAACATAAGTCATACAGAAGGGCAAAATCTTCATGAAAACTATCATAAGCACTATTTGTATCAGTATGTCTGAGGACATCGCTAAAAGTTAGTGCTAATACACATTCCATGAATTTGTTTTTATTGTATTCTGAATAGTCTCTTTTGGTCTCAAACCAACAGCGGTGACTAATGTTGCAAATTTTGTTTCTTTCGATTTTAAATGTGATAGCTTGTGCGGTTTCATGATCAGACAATGCCATATGGTGTATGTCTGAGCTAATGTCATTACTATTAATGTTACTCGCAATTATATCTAGACAAGATGACTGCCTTGTTGCCACGTGTATGTGATTTGTAAAATTATGATTCGAGAGAGTTGCAATTAAGTTTCTTGAGTTACAGTTATCTTCTAATAGATTAATGTTCCAGTCTCATGTCAGTACAATTTTTTTCCTAGGAAAACGTTTATTTAAATTAGTCAAAAGTCTATCTATACTTAATAAAAATATGTCAATACATTTCTTCAGTGTCATATCTTTTGGTTTTGTCCTGTAAATGCATACAATAATCAAATTAATGTCAGTAATTTCGGTCAAGCAGTATTCAAATAAGTAAGGCATTGCTTTAACTGGGGTGTCGATACTTTTAAATTCGAGTCTGTTATTTATTAAAATGCACGTGCCCCCTCTCCGCTCATTGGTACGACAAAAAGATGCAGCTAATTTATAATCGCTAATTAAAATATTGCTTCTGCTCCATGTTTAACAAAACTCTCTGAAAAGCATACAAAGTCAATACTACCAGTTCTTACCTTCCACTCATCGAAGGTAGTTTCAATTAGTTCCTTTTTATTCAACAAGCCTTGTATATTTTGATGCAAAAGTGTTACTTTATTCATTAAGCTAGGAACGAAAAAAATTGTCATCAACTTTATTTTGCTGTGTTGGTGATTTTTGTTTGGATAAGTTTATTTCTATATTAGAGCCTTTTTTGCTGGTTATTAAATTAAAGAAGTACGGAATTGTACCCTTTTTTATATCACGTTTTAAGGTGGAGGTATTGGGAGAGTCGCAAAAAATAGTTTTATCATTAGATTTTAAGTTAAAGAAATACGGAATCGTACCTTTTTCAAAGCGCCTTTTTGGGGAGGATGGGTTTTCTGGAATTGTTTTATCTTTACATATTTTTTTGCGTGGTATATTTTTAAGGTCTGCCTAATATAATACTTTTCGTAGTTTATGAAATCAATTTCAACATTTAATTTAAAGGATAATTTCTCTAAATATAAACCGTTTGGATAATTGCTATTAGTAACTTGTGAGTCATCCATTTCTATAAACTTACAATTTTTAAACTCTCTTAACAGTAACTTTAATTCGGTATTTAATCTTTTCTCATTTAGATATGGATTGAATGATACCGACAATAGATAAATAGTATAATTTCTTAATTTATTAAGAGTATTACAAAGATTATTAAACAATACGTATGGATTTCTATCACTGAAGCCTACTGATAGAATAATAATGTCGTCATTTTCAAAACTATTTATTGCGTTTTCACAACTCTTCAGTATCAAGATACACAATGGTTAGAAAACATTTTTATTCTTTTACTGATGGGTATTCTATCCTTCTACAAAAAATCAGGTAGGTACTTTAAGATTATAGGAAGTTACACCACAAAAATTACGTATTTTTACTGGAAAAGAAGTCAGTCGCTTTTACGACACACACGGTAAGAGACGGATTGTGTCTATTCATTTTACTTTGTTTAAACCACACACCACCACGCCAATTATATTATTGGGTCTTTACCTATGAAATTGGAATTTTTTTCTTCGTTAATCATATGTACCAATTCCTGCCATTTTCAAAGCTATATTCAAATTTGTTTTTTATTTGGAAAATGGAATATTATTTCAAGGTTTCACAGGAAATATTTTTTAATTTCTAGGCTAAATCACATAATAAAAAAAATTGAACAGAGCTCTTTTCATGCGCTTCCCATAATCATTTCTTAGATTCGCTGAAACTTTTATAAAGCGGTTACTTTTAAAAATTATCGCTGCATACTCGTATACTTAACTTAATGTTATCCGATAATACACACAAAGTTTAGCTAAATTTGGATTTGCCGTTCCCAAAAAAAAAATCAAAAATGTTTGTATGGAGAAAACAGTCTTTATGAAATTCTTCATATAAAACGCCAATTTCATAGGTAAGGACCTAATATTATAGTAGTTTTCTATTTGACAGTTCCAATAATTGCCAGAGTCCATTTTTATGAGGCAAATGTTACAATATGCGATCGTTTCGCTCAACTATGGTCGGAGACGCTCGCATGAGATCACTCGTACTCGTGAGCTCATCAAAATACACCAATTACTATAATTACTGCGCTGCTGTGTTTAAAGCAACTATTAACGGCTCACTTAGACGGTTGCATTAATTTATTATTTCACAAGCTGAAGGCATCCATTCATAAAAGTAGATGAGGCAAACTAGGCCAGTTGTAATGCTATAATATTTTGATTGTGAGCTGCATGTGATAATAAGTAACTTATTATTATACTTTTTCACCGACTTCAAAGGAGGAGGTTCACATTTCGATTGTATTTTTCGTATGTTTGTTACGCGATATCTTCGTCCATTGTGAACAGATTTTGAAGATAATACAAAAATGTAAATAATTCTAGTTATTTTAGGTATTTTTAATCCCCGACGAAAAATGACGAGTCTAATGTGTTTGACGGCATTGTGTATGTGCCTAGTCTTTGTTCGGACGTATCTCAGTTGTGCCTGGTCGGATTTGAGTGCGGTTTTTTATATTCAAGACTAAACGAGGGGACAGGTTCTTAGCCATCCCAACTAATGTTATAAATGCGAAAGTTTGTGTGTATGTATGTATGTATTTTTGTTACCTCTTCACGCCTATATCGCTGGACGGATTTGGATGAAATTTGGTTGGTAGACAAAATAGGACCTGGATTAACAAATAAGCAAATTTTTTTGCTCAACCGATTTTGATGAAATCTTCCACGCGGACTAAGTCGCGGGCGGAAAGCTAGTATTTGATAAAAATCGATTAAGCCGTTTCGAAGACATTTACTTTTTAACACGGTTTTTTTGGTGTATTTCGAGGATATCATATTTCAGATGAAACTCGGGGATAAGTTCTTAGCCATGCTTGATGGAAAACGGTTTTTAAAATATTTAACTTTTAACACAGTTGGTTTCGTCTGTCTGGATGACATAATCATTTGTTTCCTTGGGGTTTTCTAAGTTTTCAGTTTAAAATTATTGTATAAAAACAAAAACGTTATTATTATGTGGCAATTGTTAATATATCTCTGTAATGTTTGTAAAATTACGTGCGAATATTTTTAAAGCTTCACTTTGAGTATAATATTTTTTGAAAAATAATAAAAAGAACTTAATTACTTAAATTAAAAAATAAATAATAACAACTTTATGCAACCCACACTACGCATTGATTAAAAATACTTTTTTGCTGATTATAATTTCTTATCACGACTAGACGAGATCAATGAAGTTTGAAGGAAGTGAAGACGTCAAAGTCAGTTTGTTATTTTTATAATTTGGTATTAGACGACCTGTTTGGTGTAGAGGTTAGAAACCCTGACTGCTATACTAAAAGGTCGCGGGTTCGAATCCCGCAAGGAGCATATGTTTGTATGATGAATACGGCTTTTTTCTCGAATTATGGATGTTTTTCATTTATATAGGTATTTATTCACACAAAAAAATATTTGTGTAGTAGGTATATCAACCACCTGGTATAGATCAAACCTAGTTGCTTAGTGTGGAATTAGATGGCGTTGTGTGTCTGTGCAGATATATGTATTAGATTTATGTACGTTACATGGAAGAGGAAGTCTATGGAAGTCCTGTGGCTGATATGATGATGGTATAGCATGTAAAAATTCGGATCTAATTTGATAGCAACTTATACACGTTACATACAACAGTAGAGTAGAGACATAGAACGAATGAGTAAAAGGAGATTAACGAAAGCAATATATAACGAAAGCGTGAATGGAAGGGTCGGTAAAGGTCGACCAAGGAGGACATGCCTACCTCAATCAAATGACTCACGAACTCAGGGTGCGCATTTGATGAGAGTGGAAGAAGCAAAAGTAGTATATCAGGATCGTTGCAAGTGGAAATCAATAGTCTCTGCCAACCCCAACGGGAAACAGGTATAGGTAGAGTAGAGACAGAAGATGATGATTGATGATCGATAGTCATCATATCAGCCACAGGACGTTCAATACGCTATTGGACTTTACAGTAAAAAATAATCAGCTCAATACAACGGGAACAATGGGAAGCAGGTCAAATTTAACTTGTAAGATTTATTTACGGACACAAGGAAACTAAACAAAAGCTTCTAACACAATACAAGTATAAGCGCTGCTCATCACTTTCCTAGCTGTTATACCAAACTTCATCCAAATCCGTTCATCCGTTTCGCCGTGATTGGGCAACAAACTAACGTCGAAACTTTCGCATTTATAATATTAATTAGATTTAGGTATAACTATTTTTTCAGGCCCTAGGATAATGTTGTGGCCGTTCTTTTTCGAATAAACAAAATTGCGTTATGTATAGACAAGTGAGCATAAGTCGTTTGTCCTGGAGTGCACCGTGCAAACTGTACTGTTTATCATCATATAAGTCACAGGAAGTGTACTGCCGAATTATGTCTCCCCCAAAGATTTCCAAAGTGGCCTGCATCCACCTCGTGGATGGACTTTCTTACACCGCGCTTGGCGGTGCGTAGTCTCCACTCTAGAGATTTTGTGCGATCAGTGCCCTATCCACTGCCACTCACCGCAACTTACTTATCCACTTGGCTATGTTTCCTTTTCGTGTGAAGTCTTAAGAAAGTCATATTTTTGGTATTTTGGCAATCTCATTTTATTTCTGCAACCGTCATGTTGAAAAGGTTTCGTTCATTTTCTATGTATAGGTATATTGACTGTTATTATACTTCGTTTCTAGTTCCCGTAACCAAAACACAAATTGAAAATGATTATTTCCTCTTACTATTCCAATAACTAATTGTTTACATTATTATCCTTGACGTTATAGTTTCGTATAAAATACGAAACGGGCGCTACCCCTTATCGCGTCGCATGTGAAAAGTGTGCCGCTCACAGGATGTGATAGTTTGCATTTAAATTTGTGTACTTTGCCACTTTAGCTGATAAAATATATCGAGGCTGAAAGATTGTTAGAACTTTTCATGTGCAACGTAGATAATGCCGAACTCTGTGGCAGTTTAAAAGATACGGCCGCATTGCAGCGGTGACTCAAACTTAACAATCGCAGGCCGCGTCAGTGCATTAATGATGATCGCAACCGACCGTCATCTTGGTCACCTTTAAAAATTTTCTGTGAGGTATTTGTTATGTAGTAAGAATCGGAATTATCACTAAAAGAAACTTTGCAAATGCACTTTACATATTTACAGACAAGATAATGTGTAATTGCAATGTGAGTTCTCAAACTGTTCATGTAAAAATGCTTGGTGGTATTTTTTTGGAAAGTAATTATGGCCCTTTAGTCCTTCTAATGTTACTACCTACTTCAATTTATTGATTAACCTACCTGTCCAAAATACTTAATATTTTATTTTTGTTTCAGGTAAGTTACTGAAATAGTTCTCTACAACAAGACGACAATGGTATGGTGAAGTCTTTGGTATGTACCCCGGTATATATCCAAGAAACGCGAAATAAATATGCATAGAACACGAGTAACGCCATCTATTGAATTATGAACGTACCTATTATGTAGTTCTGCTACTCGCCGCAAGGTGGCGGTGCAAGTAAGAGTGAAAATGCTCATTCTGTGGAATGTAGAGTTTACGTAAATTATGAGGTTATGCACTATCTGTGCGAAGTTGTTGACCAATTTAAGGTTCTATTAATTTATTATAGAACAAACTTTAAAATAATGGCAAAAACATTTCAATATTTCATAATATTATTGCCGTGTAGGAAAGATTTCTATGAACATTTCATTTTATTTTGGAAATGCAGTTGATCCAATAATAAAAGTTGTTCGGACTCTTTTATTTATTATTATTAATCACGACTATGTATGGTATGCATCACTTGACATATTTAAAGTGAAATAATTAGATTTAATCTAATTCTATTACTCGCTTTCTCCTATTTGAGGTGCTCTATCATTATTTAAAATTAAGGTTTCTAAAAGAAAACCCTTTTCGCATTCATGAATGTGTTAAGTTGTAACATAAAGAACAATACGCACAAACAACAGCCGAAGAACCAGTTTAGTAGGTTCATGACCGACGCGATCGCCTCTCCCATAATGCCAAGACCTCGGATCGTGATTTATTTATCTACGGTCGGCAAGGAAATATAGAGAATATGATGTTAGAGTACTGAGAATAATGTGTACACATAAAATAATAATCGGTAACAAGAACAAAATAAATTCGCCTAGAATTTCCATATTTACAAATCAGATTTCATCACCATCATATCAGTCACAGGACGTCCACTGCTTGAACATAGTCAAATCAAATCAAATGAAAAATGCTTTATTTTGTAGGTACACAGGGTACACTTAAAATAGTCAGATTTTACATTTTTAAAGCTACTGCTTGCTCAAAAGGCAATTTTCCCCTGAGAAGAACAAGCAAGAAACTCGAGAGGTCGCTCTTTAAAAAAAAAGGTTTTTATATTACAAAATTATTAATTATTATTTTATATTATAATATATCTATATATTAATATTAAGGCCCCCGTGGTCGATCTGGAAGTCAAAAAACATTAACGAGTGAAACTTTATCAGTGAGTTAGTGCAAACTTTGAAGGATGGATGAGTACGGGGCAGGTTTGATAATCTTACCAAGGGGGGCTGATTGAGTTTTTCACTCAGAATTATTGAAATTTGAAATTAAATTCAGAAATGTTTTTATTATTATGTTTATACTCTATTTGTTTCTCCTTTTTCAAGAGTATTATTACTTTATCAAGCGGGCCTTAGCCAAGTATGAGAAGGGATTACTGAGTTAGGGTACGTGATTATCAGATATGGTTGCAGATGTTAAAAATTTCCTAGTAATACGGCATGTATTTAGAATTGTAGCTTTTTGGAATGTTTCTATAATATGAGTTGGGATCTGTAGTCTGTTTTTTCCCATCGACTCACTAAGAAAAAGAAGGCTGTTGCTTAAAGTTTTAGGAATTACACCTGTCATGATATTACAATGGAAATTTTTATTATTTATTTATCTTTATTATACAGATACATACAGGTGGTTATAGGCTAACCCCACAAAATCAAATTGATCGGTTGATTTGAGGGAGTATATTTTTTTTTTATGATTGACTGGATTCGCGTTTGATCACAATCTCACCTGATGGAATCAGTGGAATGGATATCAGTTCGTTTTTATCTTTCAAATTATTATAATTAGATATTATCACATTTAGCTCGCAACTCACAAAAAAATGAACAAATCTTACTCTAATCTAATAATAAAAAAATTGAAGAAACTCAAAAATAGATCATCCTATGAATGATGATGATCTTTTATAGCTGTAGTTGTAAAAACTGTACCTAGAAATAGTAAGTATGGAAGATTATATATTTAGAATTTTGGATATTTGTTACCTGAGTATTTTAAGGTTTCAATACCAGTATGAAGTGCTTCAATACCAGTATGAAATATTTCAACATCTCTTAAATTGACGTGATAATCGCCATACACTTATCATCCTGTATGTTTATGCAAACATGTAGACAATTATAAAGAAACTGTGATAAATTGTATGCAAACATGTAGACAATTATAAAGAAACTGTGATAAATTTATTTCGTTGCTGACAGTACAGTCAATATATTCGCTGTACAAAATCATTATTGCCTTACGATCTCTTTTGCTGATGTAGAGCCGAGTACAACTGTACTTTGAACGCCTAAGTATACCTTTACTAACAAAGTAAAATACGTACAGATTTTTCGTATAGTTCTGGTGAAATAACTTTAAAAACAAGGATTCAAGAGTACCAATTCTCCTAAGACACTATTATTTTCTATTCCTCTGGGAGCACCTGGCTTGGTGTTTTTTTTGAGAACCTACTTTACCTAGTAAAGGGTGTCTCAGTACGAGTAAGAGCTTGAATATTAAAAACTTAAAAAATAACTTACTTTAATGTTTTATTTACAAAATGTACTCCTCTATAGTAGTGATGACATTTACATTTAAAACAAAATATCGGTTAAATGGCCACCATTGTTCTGTTGGCAATTATGCCTCTTTTGAAGAAATTTTGCAGTACATTTGCAGTAAGAGCTGCGGAATTTGACGTGCAATTTCTTCTTTGAGTGCCTCAGTTGTCTCAGGGTGGTATGCACAGTCTTTACTTTTCAAAAAACGCCAGATAAACTAAACCAAACAAGTTAAATCGCAACTTCTTGGCGGCCAGTTTTGATTTTCAAAACGAGAGATAACACGACCTGAAATTTGAAAACTTGGTTTGTAACAAAGTCATTGTTTCAGGTGGCACCATCCTATTGATACCATTTAAGTCAATAAATTTAAAAACGGATTTAAATCAATTTCGTCTAATTCTTGCACAACAAAAGTCTTTCAACGTGGTTTGGTAAATTAATAAAAAATGTACTGCAAAATTTCGGCAAAAGAGTGGATACCTGCCAACAGCAACGGTGGCCATTTAACCGATATTTTGTTTCAAGTGTAAATGTCATCACTACCTCCATACATATGTAGAAAAAATGTAAATAAAACATTAAACTAAATATTTTAAGTTTTTAAAATTAAAATTCTTACTTAGACACCCTTTAGAATGCACTTTTCCGTATTTGTCGACATCGTCGCTGCTTATTGAGGAATTAAATGTAATGTTTTAACCATTCCTTTGTAATTGTAAACCCAAAAATTACGTGCCTAAACCGTGATGAAAAGGCCAACTCCATTTTTGGCGAGAGTTCGACTTTTTTAAATTTCTCACCGTATTTTTTATGCACAACGAGTTGGTCCTTGACCTATTTATGACCAATAATACTATTATTCGCTTTGTGTAGACGTATTTGGGATACTATTTTGCACATTGACTGGCATTCCAACTGTTATACCTATTTGTATATTTCATCGACGGTGTATTTATTTACTATAGCTTTCTCAACCGAACTATCAATAGTTCGGTTGGTTATTGGAATTGTTGTAATTGACTGGTTATATTATAGCACCGCCATGAGCGTTATTGGTTACGAGTTTGGTAGGGTCATATAGGAAATGATTAACTTTACCTCAATTAATATTCTAATTAATTATGTACTAATAGCGATGCAAAAAGTATCATAATTTAACACATAATACTTTTTACAAATCATTATCGAAGTGTATTTGGTAAATTATTATCATTCATTATGTATATAATATAATAGTAATTAGTGATAATTAAGTAATGAGGCTATAATCATTTGTAAAGCAAATAGCAGTGGGCAAGTATGTGTGTTTCAAACATAGGTACTGTTTTATCTGACCCAGTGAGTACTCAGTTTGTTGTGGTAGAGTCGCGGTAAGCATGCATTGGATAATGTACGGGTAGCTGACCGAAGGCGGCCGAAGTGCGGGCGGAGATTGCCGAAGCCTTCGAACATGGCGGCGAGAATGCGGTTCGCGCTTGTCAACAAAGTTACTTGGCTCTCCTTCGAGTACGTCGCTGCCCGCGTGCTTTCGTATCGCGTCTCGTTAAGAACTTTCATATAGTTTGGTTCCGTTTGATACATTTCAAAGTGCTGTGCAACTGGATCCGATATTGTTGTTGGTGAATTGTAAATTATTTGTGATAGTAAAGTGCAGTGTTTACTTGGATGCGAGTCAAAAGTTTGTTTGTGCCCACTGTTTTGATTTCTTTAAGAATATAAAAGTATTCATTAAGTGCTTAATGGAATGTTAGAGTGTGTAGTCTTTGAGTAATACTGATAATTTACAAGTGCTAATTTAAAATCCAGTACAAGTAAACGTATATCGTATAGCTACATTCAATACGCAACTTGGATAACAAATATTTATTTGATTAACGACAAATTCTTCTAAACATTAACGTAACATCTGTTTATAAAACGATGACATCAAATGTTGTTAGTACAATGACCAGTCTTTAACGATCGTCTATTGCATTATTAAAATTATTATTATTAATATCTAGGTACTAAGAAAATATAATTGCTAAAACCAGAAATTATAGTTGCCTTATGTTTGATTGGGGATACCATGGAGACATTCACCGAATGACTCGTAAGTCCCGAAAGCTCGTAGGTGTAAACTGATTAGAATACAGACATTATCATGAACTCCCCTTTCTTTGAACGCTCCAGTGAACTTACTCAGTAGAAAGAAGGGTGTTTCTATGTCCATAATAATTTAAACAACAGCAGTTACACCTAAAACAGCTACTAATCTTACAGAACCACCTTTAATTGATTCGTCACACAGTCTCAATGTTATGCGCGGGTTATGTAGTAAATCAACTTTATTTTTAATGTTAGAAGGACAACCATTTATAAAGTTGTTAGTGATAAGGGTTGTTTGTTATATAGGTAGGCTTCCAAACCTTTTAACATATCTTAAGAGGCCTTATCTTGCAGGGCATTCCACACAAACTTTCAAGTCTAAAGTTTTCTAAATGAATCGGCCGATTCTAATGAAACTTTATGTGTATAAGCAGGATACATAGATCTAAAAAGTTAGTAAGAAAAATTTTCTAAATATCGAATTTAAAAGAATATATTGCATAGTTTTTTGTTACTATGGCAAACTTAAAATTGCTCTAATTTAGTAGTTCTGCTGTTGTACCTGGTTGCCCAAGGAAGGAGAGTAATGTTTTTTAGATATATATTATTTATAGGTAGTTTATGATTATAATGTTTTATTAGAATCGGTTGATCGTTTTGAAAAATTTTACTTGAAGGTTAGTATGGACTACCGTGCGGGATAAACCCTCTTAACCCTACATTTATATTTACATAAAATGTTTAGTTTTTCCACGGAAGTGTGTTTATTACCCCCTAAAAAGCAAACCAATTATACCTCATGCACGTGTCAGTTTCAACTTGTTGCACGAAATCTCTGTACCCTCACGACTTGTCATTGTCCTATACAATTCATTTTAACATCAACATGTGCGACCTTCCTTCGAAAGCCCTTTTAAAAATTAAAAGGGCTTTCGAAGGACGAACGATACTGAATATCTCTGATGCTTTATTACTTATTTATGTAAAATGATGTCAATAACTCATATTTTATTTCCCTACCCTGGTCGGGGCCCTCAATAAATACGCAAATATGCGGTCTCTTACTTAATACCGTTAGAGTCCAGTCGGTAAACATCCTGAGTGTTTATGTCTGCCTCTAGAGAGGGATGCTACATAAATTCCGAGTTCCTACTCGTAGTCTACACGATCCGAGTGACTGACATTCCAAAAATAATGGAGGTTCTTATGGATTTACTTCCTAATGTTTACAATCATACATTTATCATGTCACCATTAATATATTTATCAATATATTTGTCAAACTTTCTGTCATCAGAAAGACATTTCGTAAAATAATTTCAAATAAATAATTATGGATAAAGATGCAATTATTATCACGAAATTAATAAGCCTTCTCAAAAGAAATGATGCCATAGAATGCCATATTCTCGTAGGAAATTTTTTTTAGGAAGTTATTAATGGCATTTTTTTAAGTTATCGACGCAGTTTCAATATCAGTACAAAGTTTTACTTTAATCTTCGGAACGAATCGAGTGCTAATATATTTATAGTTTCCAACCTGTATAGGAATGTAGGTATGAGAGGTAGACTTTAAAACTTACGATAATCATTATTAGTAATTGGGAACATCAGTGGTCGAAGAGAGTAACCGTTTTTATCAGTACATATATCTCCTTACTAAGTTACGTATTCAATTGTTTTTCTCATATTTTTATAGTATGTGCCTACTACCCATTTATATGTTCAAGTAAAATATCTAATCCTATAAAATCATGTATAGCTGTTCATAGTATACGTCAGCGGGTAGTCGACAACCGGCGTTAATCTTCTTACCGAGTTCCAAGCTTTGAGTGAAGAGAGCTTCAAAGACTCCCGGAATTGCTTTGCCATTTTTGGTACCCATGCATGTACTCTAGTCGGTCGGAACGCGAAAGCTATGTCGTATTTACTCATTGTATTTCATTACTCACTTAGTGCTATTTCTGTTTATAAATATACTTCTGAAAGTATTTCGCGCATTCGCTTGTCCAGTTCATCATAAAAAAACAACAGGATACTGAAATCAGTATCCAATTAAATGAAGCTGATGACATCTCTAGAGCCCAACTTATGATGAACTTAATTGAGAATGATATCATCTAAATCAGAAAAGTGTGTGCAAAGTATTTACATGATAGTATATGTAACGAAATGATTATAGTGCAAAGCAATTTCACATGGATCATTATATGTTGGAAGTTGTATGCCTAAGCAAAAAAAAATTACGTGGGCGTCGTTTAATCCTGTTTATCTATGAACCCACGCCTTCAGGTGGCTTTCTCTAGTTGGTGTCGATGCGCCGACTGCCTTATAAAAAAAGTTGTGTATCTATGAGTCACCGCGCCGAGTCCCGCCGAGGTCTGGGTCACATTCCAGGCCTCCCCACTGTCACTGGCGTGTACCGCCAAACCGGACCTCTGTGACTCTACTCGAACTCCTCTTTGTCTTTTTCTAACTTTTATCGCGTATATAACATATTCCCTAAAAAACTACTCGACTTTGTTATACTCAATATTATTGAACAGATTTTCAACTACATAGGTTTTGCTATAATCGAAAATATTGACCTCTATTCCGTTGGTATTAAACCTCACAAACCATCGTATAGGTCCTTTTAAACGCTTTATAGCGTCCTGTTCGGTGTTGTAAGGGACCACGGTTGTTTTTTGTTCCCCATCTGCCGGTGCAGGTGTCGTTTTACATATTAAGCAGGTGATTTGAATTCGCTTTCTTATTCATTCCTTGTTTTTATTAACATTTAGTGCCTCGACAAAGATTTGATGTCCTCCACAAGCTCGGCTTCCGCTCCCAGACTTGATTATGAAGCAATTATTATTTTTTTATTTTTGACTTTGATATCGCCAGCGCCCAGCGGAAATTATAAACTACCGAAATATTTTATCACAAGTAGATAAATGTAATGTGCATGTTCAGTTAATTGTTTCATTATGAACATAAATACATATTATTTCATTTTTTGCCTGCGCAAAATAATATTTTGAAGACTGTAGTATAGGATCGCAACATCATCTCAATTACGTCTTAATGCCTTCATGCTTGGCATGAGCCAAAAACAGTAACTTCTACTTAGTATAGGGTATAGGAAACTTCCTTATTTATATATTTTACAGGACGATGCAATGTTAAATAATAGTGCTAATTATTTTACCGGTAGATTGTGTTATTTACAATTATTAACATTGCCGTAGTGTTTATTTATATAGGTAGGTTAGGTATACCCAGAGGCAGGCCATTGCTTTTATGAAGATACGATCAGCGCTTTAGCATTCAGAGTCTACTGTGCTTTTCTGCTTTAGTCTTATCATTTAGAAACTATCTCTAACTTTCCTTGTTTGGTAAAGTAAATTCACTGCAAGTTTTTTTTTAAATTCGTGAACTTCAAAAGAAGCCGGATGTGAAAGGCTCCAGAATTCCCGTATTGATCATTTCAATAGATACTATGAAATGATAATCATCCCTGGGACAAAACCAGCTAGTTCGCAATTAATAATGGAATATTATTGTTCTTTTTTTAAAGACCTGTTTTTAAAAGAGCAACCCCTCGCGTTTCTCGCTTGTTCTTTTTCAGGGGAAACTTGCCTTTTGAACAAGCAGTATCTAAAATATGTAGAATCTAACTATTGTTAGTGTACCCTGTGTATCTACAAAATGAAGTATTTTTGACTTTGAATTTGATGGGAACATTGACGCATTTAACTTTTCCATATTGTTTTCAGTCTGTTGCCAATTTAGAGTGATATGCAACTCCGATTGTTAAGTGAAATTCTCCGTAAAATTATTTATTACCATATAATTTATTTTCATAAAACATAAACAAACAACACATAAATAATTGTAATTTAAATCAAACGGTAAAACATTGTGCATCGGTGCACATAAACGCGTGAGATATTGCCTATTGTCTCTATTTTACGCACTATTGGACGTGATTGCAATGAGACCGCTCTGAACAAATCATATAGGTAATTGATTTAATGAAACTAGTTATACTTCTACTATACCCGTTCGCGTTATTTATATATAACTATTATTTTTTTGAAATTAGAATATTGTTATTTTTTTCATATTTTATTCAATTCATTATCACTTATCACGAACATAAATAGAATCATAGATCAAATTTAGAACAATTTAGGTTTTTTTACTGACTCGGTAGTGAGATGGGTATGATATCATATGCTTTAAATTGCGCTCTTGTCGGAATGCTTCCACATAATTCAATTTTTTGACCAAATGTTACGCGCGGAGGAAACATTTGACAGGAAATCAGGGTTATCTCAATGTCAGTTGAATTGCCCTTCGTTTCCTTCGACTGTTTACAAACCAAATTGAATTATGTAACTGACCACACACCACAACCGAGTGATAGATAAATGTTAAGTTATGCATATTCTATTTGTGCGTTTAGTTCATTGGTCTGTTATGTTAGGCTGTGTTGTTTAGAATGCATAAATGACTAGTGATTCACTCAGATCTTTCGATGCCAATGTAATCGGTACATTAAGCGTTGATTCATCTCTGTTCACGATTAGCGAGACTCCAATGCTACTAACGACCAAGAATGGTTAGCGTTTTGTCGAAACCCGGAACTAGGTATGCGTTTTTCTAGATGTTTTGCAAAGTTTTCTTTCACTACGTTTTAATTAACTACCTAGTTAGTAAGACATAATTAACTAAATAGCAGACGTTGATTAGTAAGCAAGCAAATCTTTTTATCACTGTTAAACGCGGTAAAGAAAGAAAATGGATTTGGTTAAATGCCATCATAACGATGAGCAATACTGATCATACATTCCGCTTGAGTATCGAGGTAAATATCATCATCATACTCGGCTCGTATCAGCTCACTTCTAGATTCTATACTTACTGAACTAGGTAAGTTTTCTTTAAACCAGACACGCTTATTTTTCTAGATTAACATCTAAATTAGTAATTGGATCCACCCCCGTGAATTTACAGTGTCGTCCCGTGACGATTACTTGAAATTTTGGCATTAAAATTTGTTGTTCCAGGATATAATCTAACTATGTAACAAATTTCATTAAAATTCGTACAGCTGTTTCGGCGTGATCGAGCAACAACTTTCGCATAGCATATTAGTCACCATTCTGACTTTTTCGTCGTCCATTAGTATATCTTTGGTATATGATGCTGACCTTTAAATATCTTTATTATAATTTTAAATCAGGTAGCTACATTAGAGTTGTCGTCACTCCTGTTCGTGACCTTGTGCTGGTGAACGTATAGGATCTACATTATCTAGTCTGAGCTGGTTCTTGGCAAGATATTTCTCTTTGTTTTATTCTGCTTTATGCCCTTAAACATAAGTAAGTATATTTCGGCATAAGCTATCTTCCTTTGTTTTGTCTATATTTTCGTCCTTTTCTGCTTCTTCACCCTCCGCCCACTAACTAAGCGGGATAGCAATTTTAAATCTTTTGTTTGGATATTCTTTGTATATAAACATTCATGCTCCATGTTTTGTACAAAATCTTTATTACACAACGCAGTCCCGGCGGCGTGTTTGTCTTTTGCACTCTGTAGACAGCTTTAGCTACAGAATTCCAAATTAGTACGTACAATCGGCAACACAATTAAGATAGCAGGCTTAATTTTTAAGATTTGTATCTCCATACAAAGACTCTCCGGTCTATGAGTTAGATTTTACATCTGCCATGTCATCATATGATAGATAAATTACAGTGAAACTTGAATGACAATTTGCTTACTTTCTCCTACAATATATTTATAAATGAAGACTTGCTACTTTAATTGTACTGCGGACTATATGTACATACTAATTTATTCCCCCAAATACTATCTCTACAATTTGCATCTTGAGGTAGCACTCGTAGTCTGTCTCTTGCCCTCGTTTCGTATAGTACATACGTTGCAGTAACTAAGAGCTTTTATCGTGACCCTGCAGTTTGCCCTATATCCCGAGGGGTGGTGGCACCATTCCCTAATATTTGGTCAAACATCTTTGAGATCACATACAATTATCAATTGGTGTTTAACGAAAACAGCCCTTGGGTAATCCCATTTTATTCACTCATGACCACTGAAAATATATTTACTAAAAATATTCAGGAATATAGCTGGCATAGTCAAAGGTGACACATTATTTTGACCAATAAAGCCTATTGTTTGCCATTTTTTTTGCGCCAAGTTCACGGGTGACGCAGCAAAGCAACCTTTGAATTAACGGAACGGGACCAGAGGCTTTTGCTTTGGTAACTGTTCCACTTCGGATGAATGTAACTACTCACGGACGCAAATACTTTCAAGAGAAGTTATGACTTACTTTAAAGTTATTGCAAACGTTGAAAGCAAACTAACCGGTTTATGGTCGCTGTCATTATGTGTGTTTCTCGTCTCTCTATGTGGTACGGGGTTAGATATAATTTATTCAACATACTTATCGGTATCAACAGCTACTGTAAAATCCTCCCCCTGTTGCAAAATTCTTCAAAAATGCGATTTTTTCTAGGAACACTTTGTTCTAATTGCCATATCTGGTAGACGGGTTGGCGGGCTCCGGTATTTGTATTTAAAACTTAACGCTGCCTATACTTAACTTAATGTTATTCGATAATACACACAAAGTTCAGCTAAATTTGGATTTGCCGTTCCCAAAAAAAAAACAAAAATGTTTGTATGGAGAAAACAGTCTTAATGAAATTCTTCATACAAAACGCCTATTTCATAGGTAAGGGCCTAATGTATTAACTTATCCACTAATGAACCAGGGGGGATTATAATGGGTTTCTGGATAATGTTATAGATTTGGTCTAGCAGGCCATGACCATAACAGACCAACCGGGCTTCGAGCTTAGCGGTTCGCGGCATGCGAATTCTAAACAAATCCAGTTTAAGGATGGAGAATCTATCTAATAATCTAGTTAATGTTTACCAACCACCGGTAATCCAAATTATTTTGTAAGTTCTTTTATAAGTTACTGTGAAAATTAGTAACTTTCTCATTTTACTTTACAAGTCGGTAAACTTACGTAAACTATACTAAATTAGATGGTTATCGAGGTACGCGAATGACAGGTATTTAATTTACGACAACCAAATTTCTACTTTAATTGAGAAAGGCAAAACTCTCTCCTGGGTATGTAATTGCCTCTGCTCAGCCTCACGTAAAATATATGGGTTCGAAATAGACAACTTCGATCCCTTTCATCGAGCTCGTTTGATTGATGGTCTCTGCGAATTTTCCTTCATTTCGGTTTGCTATATAGGTATTAAGTTCGTTATATGCTTTATTAACGGATATGATTATTTACTCTTTGAATGTTTGTTGTATATTACCTATTTTATGTCGATTTCCAGATTTAGATTGTTTACCTTACCGATATCAAATGTATCTAACCTATAAATAGGAAAGTTAGCTACATATTTGCAACAAACAAAGATACTTATAAAAATTGCTATAGACGGTGCCGTGTTGAAAGTGTACATACCTACGAGTAGGTACACAACGCATGGAGCATGGGGTCCGGTCGACAAACCTGTATCTTTCTCACTGGTCACATCTCGTTTACTCAACCGGCTATCGAGGAAGTTCTTAAGTACGTCCGCTATCTATCCTTTGAGACCTCTACCTGGATATTATTATAATGTAAATGCGACCTAATTTTTATCAGAAATACTAGTACCGATAGGCGAGAAACATATTGTCTATTAATGTAGATTTATGTAAAAACATATATTCATATTATGAACAACGCCATGATATTGGAATATTAAATTGTAAGTCTGTCTAAATTATGTTTTTACATGCATGTGTTATTGTAACTGTTTGTGAACTAGAGCTTACTCTTTTCGGCTTAACAAAGCTGAGTGCAACTCCTTTTTTATTTCAAGATGATTCACTGTGGGCTAAGGAATTTAGTAATACGGTGGTCCTTTTCCGTTCTTGAATTCATTCACATGTGCAGCTGTGCAACACGAATTCTGTACCTACGACGCAGGTAATATACTACACATACTGACTGTATAGTGGGAGGGGGTAGTGTCCTAAGTTCCGGTCATGTGGTGCATTTAAAACGTGTTTTGCTGTAGATACTAGGTACAGACGAGAGTCGGAAGCTTTTCTCTTTATCGATATATTTTTTACATTATAGATATTCATAATTTGTGTATTGTCTATTTTAGATCACATTTCATAAACCTATCGCAAAAAGTGATTTATAATGATGGCTATTAAGTCATGCATGAGCATGATCTGCCTACGCGGACTATGTTTTCATTCCCCGAACACGTCATACAACAGCCATTACTAAGGCAGTAAAATAGCTATGAACTGTAATTTTGATGCGATAAAATTATTTTTTTATTAGATTAAGATAAACAGCGTAGAAATAGATTTATTTTGCTATCCTTGATACAGTCGTATAGAATGATTATATTAAATAGTTGCGATACATTACCTAATTCAGTTAGGTAAGTATTGTATTACATACGGATTGGTGGTAAACACAGACCTCCAATTTCTACGATTTCACATATTTTGGTATTTGCGACTAACACTTTTAAAAGATAGCTTATGACTCCAATTTTGGAGTCTTTACTCTACCGCCCTTTTGTATTTCACATCCATCATTTTGGTTTTATAAAAACAAAAGTATAACCATCGCACGGTTTAGAAGAAATTGATTAAAATCCATGGAGCCGATGGGTTGCTTCGAGACTATAAATAATTCCACATACATACACGTGACAAACATAACCCTGTCTTTGCTATTGCAGCAGTCGCGTAAGAAACACTGTTTCCGTTTCGGATTTCGTTTTGCAGCAGTGTTTTAAATTTTCTGCTGTTTACATCTGTGACAACTATTATTATTGCAAATATATATCTATAACTTTATTCTGCTAAGTATAGGTACCATTGTTAGCTAAAAGTTTACGGTTGGTTCCGTAACAGTGGCTGTGGTTTCATGGTATTCGGTGCACTACTAACGTGCGGTCGGAATAACTTTGCGAAAGCCTAAGCTACTTTTGCAACTATGTTTTAGTTCATACAGTATTACTGGCACTAACTTGGCTTTAATCTTTTTCAGAAATATCTAATATTGTCTACAGGAGAACTTAATATTGTTGGTCGCGCAGACCCCTCACCAAATTTATATTTTGTGTAAGAAAGTAATGTTTATTCAAACGAAGTATTTTTAAATTAAGAAGCTCAACCACGATTCTGTGATGTATGCACTGTTTTATAAGTTCAAAAGTAGTTGTAAATAGAAAATGAAGGTACTTAAACAAAAGTATGTTGTAGATACCATAACAGACTGACAAGCAAATTACATAGATAATTTCTCCAAGGATGATTCGCGAGAGCCGCCTGAGAAAAATAACTGCGTACTCCGTTGAGTTGTTCTTGTTTTATTTTCGTCCTCGCAACTCTCACACTTGGTGTCCATCATGTGGACGCGATGGGATGATCAAGTATTGTTGACGATGATATGGTGGAATATTAGGTGAAAAGTCGTTCCTTAATTTTGTCTTACATTTAGTTCATATATTTTTCGAGGGTGAGTTTTATTATCAGACCTTTTAGTGCAATTCCCTAATGAACGTTGACTTATCATTACGGCATCTCCACCTTTGAAACTATAATAGGATACGTGTATTTTTATTGGTTTGGTCCAGTTGCAGTGATAAAGAATACGAGTTTTATTAGATCATGCAGTTCTAGAGATTTATCTAGCTGAGTTTGGTAATTATATTTACTAGATATGATAGAGACTAACCCTCCATCTTCCCATGGCCCATCAACCATCTTGGTTATACGGGCCGAATCGTTGAGAAATGCGCTCGGTACTTGCGCTGGGCTCTTTCCCGATAGCATATTTTCTTAACTCACGACAAATTGTTTAACTTCTATATCCTTGTCCCAAATTGCCAATTCTCCCCTTTCTGGGGCTTGACGTACACAGCACAAGTTAATATATGGTAGGGAGTATACCCTATATTGTAAAGGTTATTTAATAAATATTAACTTGTAAATGGTCAAGGGCTCTATGTAGAGTTGAAGGACCCATAGAGGGCCATAGTTGCGAAGCCGCAGATGGATTGCGGCGGCGCGGGCGCTGCGCCGGCGCCGCCTTGAATCATGATTATGTGCTACGCGTTAGTCACGCCAAGCAGCGCGCACTATTCACTCATATTCCCTTACAATGTAGATATTAATTTTACTATCTCCAACATAACATCAAAGTATTTATTTTAATGTTATATTGTAATATACGGGATTGTGAGGACGTTTCGATCGTTGATGGAAAATATTGAGACAAAATCTGCTTACTTGAGAAAAAAAGAAATTCTAAGGCAGTCATATCAATTTGCACTGGCCCCGCGTGGTAGACTTCTATTAACACTCTCTTCATCGTACTTGTGATTAATGCCTTAATAGAAAGGCCATAGATGCCATATGACTAAACTATCATATAAATATAATATTCACACACATTTAACATCAACTTAAACCCATATAGAAAACATAAAAAAAGCAGCAAGACTGAGGATTTTAAATTAACGAAAACAAAACCATACTTTTTAATAGTCTCGTACGCAGTCACCTAGAATTCGCCAGTGTACTCTGGAACCCAGTGTATAAGTGTTCAGCGCGCGTTTACTCGTTATTTAGCTTTTTGTCGTGTGGATTATCGCACAGATGTCCTTACATACAGAGGCTATGTATTTTAAAATGAAAAACCTTTAAAACTCTTCGTGATCGCCGTAAGCTGTTTGACCTGCTGCTCTTTATGTATAATACCATATAATGTTCTCATATCCTGAACCAAATCAACCTTACAAATATCCTCGTATGGCAATTACCCGCACAATTAGTACCTATACCCCGTTGCAGGACTAACCTGTTCCACTCACAAAGAATACAATGCTAAACACAATAATGATAACTATATTTTTCATTGTTCATGTAAAGTTTTTAAAAACACAGGGTGAATTTGAATTCGTGTAATTCACATTAAATTATAATATTTGTATTTGTAAATATAAATAAACATACATATCTGATATTTAAACAGTACCTTCATGTAATTAATATTCTTCCATTTACTTATCGACCTATATATGTTCACAAATAAACATCAATTAAGTCTTCATTATCCTTGGATCTCATCCGCACCGCCCCTCATTTACATACAGTTTATTTCAGGACACACGGCTGTGTGTTTAGGCCTGGAATCCAATTTGTCCGATTCGGGTCTAGTAAATCCTTGCGAATTTCCAAGGTTATATTTAGTAATCTTACCCTCACTACTCAGTATCGCTGTCCCGACTACGTGCTGGTTAAACCCATTCGTTCCACAAGCTTAGGTTTCGTCGTGCCCCTGATTACAATTTAAGATCTCATTCGCTCCTTGCTTCTGCACACGACATCCGGTATTTTATTTTGTCTCTCTTTGAACAAGTACAATGATCTCTTTAAAGCAGGCTTTTGAAATAAAACTACATCTTGTAGTGTGCGAACGATGGTGTATTCGCAAATAAGTGTATTTAGTTTTCTTTAGTTTTGTTGTAGTGTTCTTTTTATGATATTTGTGCTTAACGTGTCATTTTGAATTAGTTATCTCGATTTTATTAATTTCTATGACGGTTGCAAATTGATAATGATAGATAACCGTTTGGGATAAAGTGCTGGGCCCGCAGTCTCGCCATAGATAGCAACCGATTTCGGTCGTTAACTCCTAACGATCCTATTTTAAATGTTATAGTGTTCATAATCATATCGGTTTTTGTTGGAAGCCTTAATCGTAGTTTCAATGGAAACTGATATTTTGATACTAAGGACTCTAATTCTCCAATTAAAATAACATTGTTAGGACTTAACGACCGAATTCGATAACATAACGATCGCTATATATCTATGTCGAGAGTGCAGGGCCAGGTCTAGTTATCTGCAGCTAATATACTTATTTTCACTGTTCCTTCTAACTGTGCGTTTGAGTTAGATAATTGACTGTTGATTCGAGCTTGACTCTCTATGGATTAAGTATACATGGCAACCCACCTGGGTCGACTCCTAATTTATATTTGCACGACATGCCACTCCTGGTTATAACAACACACATTAGTGTTCATATATTACTAATTTAGTTAAGTATTTTTCGCACAATTACACGAGGTATTCTGGATTCGAGACTGGCGATGTATATTTGTTTGAATGTACAATCAGGTTCATTAGTACATATCCATTCCCAGCGAAAACGATTTAGATTTGTTAAGCCATAAATATCGATTACAAATCGTGGGAATTTTGACTGCACAAGAATCAAAAATATTTTCCGTTAGAAATACAAAGGCATTGTTGAGGGTGGTCACCGGATCTAGTGGCGGCCTCATTTGTTAAATTAAGATTTATTTCAAATACAACCTATTTCCAACATGTACTTACTGAGTGCATTCGGAAAGTCTAAAACTTAATTATAAATAATATTGAAATAGTTTTGATTGTGACTATATTCCACATTTTTAAATTATTGATAAAACCGATCAATCTTAATACGAAAATGAGAGAAATCAAAGAAATATTGATAATATGTATGATTTTAAGCTTTTGGAGTGCACCCAGTGATCACATTTTGGATTTAGGTTGTATTTGAAAACAAATCTTAATTTAACAAATAAGAACGTCACTGGACCCAGTGCATCCTCTTAAAAATCCTAATATTTTAAGGTGGACCTGGATTAATATATTTTTGAACTCTACTGTAAATAAGCTATGTAGACATTTTTAATGGATTTAAGTAAACAATGCATATAACTAAGTTAAATGTATGTGCAGTTTGACCCGTTTACATATTGATTTGGTCTCGCCGTTGGATTGGATGTCGAGACATAATCTTATCGGTCTTCGATAAACCATACTATTCATTGGACTTACTTACCTCTTACCGATCAATAGCGTAATGTTTACCTGTGCGATAAGTTGCTGGAAAACACTAGGTATTTAATTTATTCATTATTTATGTTTATTAAATTGTGTTCTTACATCCACTTATAATTACATGATCTTCTGCTAAAGCAATACATGTTATAAAGACGGAAATATTCTACGTTTACTTGATAAATGTGAAGTGAATGATTGAGGGTAGTTGAATGCATAGATATATAAAAATAATTTTAATGTAATTGCAATGTAAGTTCACAAACACATAAATACGTACACTCTATAATACAAAATAAAAATGAGGAACAAAAGGTTAGACATAAAAAACAAAAAGATGTATCTTATCTTTATCTAATCTAGATGACATAATGCTATAGGCAGTAGATTGTTCATTGACGAATACACTCTCATATTCCATTTAATCTCTGATAGAACTATACACTTAACGTAAGTAAAATGTGAAACACAAAACGACAAACTCGAAGTGAGTAATTACATTGAAATTAAGTGTTGCAAAGTGTGAAATGAAATCTGTAAGGGATCAATTGACAGGAAATAATTCAAAGTGAAACGAATGGCTGCAGTGATGTGGCGGAACGACATTGCGGAGACCAAGCGACCATAACACGGCGTGCATCCGCCTCGGCCACCATGTCGAGTGCCCTGTCCCCGGCCTCGGCCACCGACGACGACCAGGCGCGACGCCGATCCGTCTTCTATGTGCCATTGTTCGAAAGTTTCGACAACTATTTGCCACTAACTCCAGAAGAGAAAGAAGCTTTGATATCGGGGCAAAATATTTGCAACGTCACCTCAAAGAGGAGGCATGCGTCAGACACCGGTAGATTACAAATTCCGTCGCGAGGAGACTCGTCCTTGACAGAAAGCGAGAGCGACATAAGCGTATTCAGTCCAGAACGGCGATTTCGACGACCTTTATCGTCAACGGTGAGCTCCAACGAAGCGCTGGCGAGAGTAGGTCACCGAGACCTTACAAGCCCCAGGCTGGTTGCTGAAAGCGGTCTCTTGAGACACTCTAAGCCGAGGTTACGAAGTACTACGTCGTGTGAACCTCGTTATGACCGAATATTTTCCCCTTTGGGAGGATCTATCTCATCGAGCAAATTAAATACTTCAAATTCAAATATTGGAAATAAATCACCATCCAAAGCTTCGATACTAAATTCAAATTTATCGTTAATACCGGACTCCCCAAAACTTTTATCTCCCGGTAAAGAAAAGTCAAAGACTTTACCACAAAATCTTAATGTGCCATCGCCTATTAGAGGCAGCAGTAGCTCTACGTCAATATTTAGAACACCGAAGATTACAGTGACACCTGAGAGTCCCAATAAAAGCCCTGGGAAAATGTCAGGGTTAAATTTTATTCGACGTTCCCGAAGTACAAAGCTGTCGAGAAGCAATTCTTTACTGAGAAGCATTACAGCGAGGTATATCGAAGAGGGGCTGGAGGAGCAAGCTGTGGTCACAAATCTGACTGAGAACTATGATAAGTTCGTAGACGACAACGGGGGTGAGACAGAGGTCATCGGCGCGCTGATCAGGAAGCACCAGGAGCAGGTGGCGAATAGTCCTCTAAGTATCCGGCGTGGATACCTAGATGTTGACGATGACGTCGCTGTGCACTCTGGTAAGAGATTGAACTTTCAATACACTGAATATTCAATAATACTTTCCATTTATTTCCAATCCGCTGTCTGGTTGGACCTATAGCTATTAAACAAGACTTATTGCATTCTAGTTACACAAACGCAATAATAGTGTCGTGAGCCTTTTGGCATTGATTATTAGCAATCAGTACTAAATTAACAGTTGAAACCTCTCTAAAATTATTGAACAGCGTTTCAAAATAATTGATAGGTAGATATTCTAATCCTTATCTATTTATTATTTTATTTGCATTCATACAGATAATCGCATATCAAAGTGCTACTTTAGATCAGTTTGATGGGCCATTAAAATTCATTACATAATGCAAAACATTAGATAAGTATAACCTTTGTAAACACGATATTCAACAAGAGCCCTTGCTAAGCGTTTCTCTTAACCATACGTTAAATATAGATGACAAGGCGGTTTGAAACATTATTGTACTCAACTATTCAGATCTAAACAATGCTTCCTAATTGCCCTGGTAGGAAGCTAGCGTGTCTACAAAATTATATATAATGTACATCACATATTGTGCCATGCAAGAAGTGGAAGACACAACAGACTTTTGTTCATTATTTGCGAGCGTCATTGCAAAATATTCGTCGTATGTTGCAAGTTTTTATAATTTCAGAAGTGCCCAAAAGTGTGAATTAGAAGCATAAATTGTTATAGTAATACTGGAACACGTGTGGTGAAGGTGAGATAAACACTTTAGAGAGGATAGTGAACGGACAATAAGCGTCAATAATCGAACTGACAGCTTTTGTTCTCTACACGTTTTTATTACACTTTGGTACTATTAAATTCATTAGCTCATTACCTTGTAGGTATTCACTTTTTACATAACTATTATCGTTATGTATTCGGGACGCGTTCTTTAGTGTACCGCAAGGTCTGCAAGGCTTCATTAAAGAATTTGTAATGGCGAAACGGTAATAATGTTTATTTTGTATTACTTTATCCAGGCGTGTTATCACAATTTTGTCGCGTGGCATTTCCTCGTGGTGGTCTTATCGCTGCGTTATCAAAGTATGCCTTTACTGATTGTCACCACCAATATACATTCCTATATATAATTAATTATCATCAGTAGGGTTCCATGTCTACATGCTCCCAATAACATCCCGTGGGGATGATGGAATAAGCTGTGTTATAGTGTAACTTGTATTTACTGCTGTATTTATAGGAGTCTAAGGTATTTTGTTACTTAGATTATTACCTAACAAAAAATGGTCTGAGGTCAATATCATTATGACATTATCTCTGCTCTCTACTTTGATAGATTCTTAACTTAATGTATGAGGGTGGGTTTTTTGTTGATCTTGTTATCTATTTCCAATAGCGTAACTTTTTAAACTTCATCCCACATTGACTTATTTGACTCGAGCTGTCCTTTCAAGCGATGTGATTGGCTAGAAATGATTGCTGTATGAAGTTCGTGAATGTCAAATTCAAAGGTATCCCGATAGGCGATGAAAGGTTTTGATTATCGGTTAGCACGACATGTGTAGTAAAAAGTAAACATAATGAAACATGTAAACTATTATATTTATTTATATACATTCTTTTGTACAACTTTACGACCTGCTTAAGATCTAAAACAAAACATGAAAAAAAGGTAACATATTGGTTGCGCTTTGCTAACCATGAGTAATCTGATCAATTATGCGCAGACCTCGATAAATTATTGTAAAGTACTTCCTATGAATCCTGTTCATCGTAGGAGTCTGTGGACTGTCTGGTCTATGGTTTTGAAGTAATCCGCCAGGAGTCGCTGAAAGAGCAACAAGACCGACTTCGGAATGTTGGTAAATACGTGGAGCATAATGTTTATAAATAGTTCGGTGCAAACAAGTCAAGCCTTTTGACAAAGTAGTGATCGCACAAACGAAAGCAATAACGGTAATGAACATCTGTTGTGTTCGCACGTTGCTGTCGCGCCTACGATGTCGTTGACTCTGCAAACCAATTACATCATATTACCGACAGTTTTCTGTGAATGTTTCCCATTACATTTTATTAGTAGCCAATTGTAAGAAAACAATTTTATTATTGTATAGGTTTATAGTAAAGAATGTACAGATGCAGTTTTTTACACTAAAAGTATTGAGTGCTATGATTAATTATTGGTTTATGATTTCTAGGGTTGCGTAGTAAACTTGAAAGGAAAATTATCATGGCTAACTAGACTCCACTACTTTAGAGCAATAGTTGACCAACGACATTATTTTTTATTTAATTTTATTAAGGAACAGCTGCACAATTTATAGGTATACTTAATATACTTTTACAAAATGATGTGGATCATTGTACAACCAGCAACGTTATCCACAGGTTAGTAGTACAAAAATAGTTTTAATTTTACACCAAAACTTGAATATACTTCAGTGTACTAAGTATCGGGAATTTGTCAATAAAACAAAAAATACAAATTATTCATCTAAATTTATTTTATCGCCTTCAAAGTAGGCCCCATCGCTTGCAATACAACATCTCCACCGCTTCACCCAGTCTTCCATACATTTTTCATAGGCTATTTGCGGTATGGCCTTTAGCTCATTCAGCGAATTTTCTTTTATGGCTTCTATCGACTCAAAACGTTTTCCTCGAAGTGGTAATTTTAACTTGGGAAATAAAAAAAAGTCAGACGGAGCCATATCAGGTGAATACGGTGCTTGGTCGAGAACTTTTGTTGAATTTTTCGCTAAAAACTCTTTCACTATAATGGCTGTGTGTGATGGTGCATTATCATGGTGCAGCATCCATGAGTTGTGTTGCCACAAATCTGGACGTTTTCGGCGGATACTCTCACGCAAACGCTTCATGACGCCTAAATAATATTCTTTATTCACTGTTTCTCCCTCTGGAAGGAATTCGGAGTGAACCACACCACGGTAGTCAAAAAAAACTGTCAGCATCACCTTGATTTTGGAGCGACTTTGCCGCGGTTTTTTGGGTTTCGGCTCGTTTTCGAGACGCCATTCTGAAGACTGTTGGCTTGTTTGCATGTCGTACTCATAAACCCATGTCTCGTCGCCAGTTATTATACGTTTCATAAAGGTCGGATCCGTAGAAGCTCGGGAAACCATGTCTTCAGCGACATGCTTTCGCTGCGCTTTTTGAACAAAATTGAGCTCTTTTGGAACTAGTCGAGCGGCGACGCGTTTCATGCCTAAAATGTCAATGAGAATGTTGTGGACGGACTTAAAAGATATGTTCACCTCACTAGCCAACTCTCTCAGACTCATACGTCGATTTTCGAGCACTAGCTTCTTGATTCTGTCGATGTTTTCTTTGGTCGTAGCGGTTGAAGGTCTACCAGAACGAGGCAAGTCTACTACTACTTCTCGGCCTTCTTTAAAAGCCTTATACCATTCATAAGCCCTTGTTTTCGATATACACGATTCGCCGTAGGTATTTCGCAACATTTTTAGTGATTCACCACATGAAATATCATTTGAAACACAAAATTTAAGGCACACTCTTTGTTCAACAATATTTTCCATTGTAAAAATCGCCGAGGACTCAAAACTATGACCAACAAAAAGTGTAGTTTAAAACAAATTAAATGACAGATCCCGCTCAAATTTTGCGCGCTAAATCAGTACAGTGCTACCAACATGCAGTAAAAAAATTAGAACGACCTCTTTTACGCGGGTCTTTTTATTGACATATTCCCGATACTTTTTACACAGAGTAGTATAACTAATGTTGTTGGGTTTGTAAAACAAATGACATAAATCAACTGAGCGCACTCCAACATGCACGTAACCGATGTTTAGATGTAATAGAAATATTTTAAACATATATTTAGACTTGTAGGTAGTGAATTATGGTATAAGAATCATAGTTCGTTTGGCATTATTGGTATAAGTAATAAGAAAGTAGTATAATAATTTGTTATCTTTTCCGACATCGATTGGTCAACAAGCACATGTGCGAGCGGTCATGAGCTGCGTGCGCGCAACTTCCGCCGGAAACCACGCCATACATCGCCCTCTTGCTGTGTCGCCCATATTACATATCAACCTTTATGCCAATTGCCAATGCATCAGAAACATGAGACCTCGATACTAAACAACCATTATTAGCCACTTATTGTTTCAGTCACGGCCACAACCAGGCAAGGTTGGAGTGGAGCAAATCAGTGTCAATTGTGTTGCCAATTTGAACCGTATGCGCAATGCAACCTTAGTAATATTTGTATAAGTTTTTGGGTTGTAAAGTTGTATACTATGCTTCTTTGGGAAGAGACATTGTGACCTATGACTTGTTTATGGAAACTACCTAGCTGTTAATATATCTAGTACGAGTATTTGCTTACTTCTACCAAAGGAAAGATACAATTTATAAAGCAAAAAAATTTTCGTACTAAACACGCGCGTCACGTATTTTATAGGGTCGCCTTATGTCGTCCAATATGTTTCTTCTCGCTAGACAGCGCGGCATAAATATGTAGATGTACGCCTATTTGGATAAACGGGATAGTGCTATAGGACTATATTACGCAAACCGTTCATGTTCTGACGAGAAGTTTGTAGAAGTAATGGTAATGTAATTGAGAACTAATCGATTGATATCTGTTGTCTACAGACACATCGTACGAGAAGGCATGTCGCCGCGGCTCGGCGCCGAGCACGCCCGTGCCCGGTGCGCAGCCGCAGCACAGCCCCTCCCGCCTCGCCTCCTTCTTCTTCTCCAAGCGCTCGTTCAGAAGCAATCCCCTCAAGAGGACCAAATCTGCCACCAAGTTGGAGAGGGAACGAGCGTTGGCCGCCGTGCCTACACATCCAGCTTCGCACGCGTTACGAACGTCAAGGTATGGGTATGTTTATATTATTTTTACTATTACGTATTTCAATTTATTTACGCCGTGTGGTTCCCGGCAAAGTGAGGACAAACCCGTATCTTGTCTTGAGTGTCGTAAGAGGATAATAAACGATAGTGAGCATAATAGTTCAGACAAGTGACGGGCATAGATGGGCATCATCGGTGCAGTTATCTCCCAAATATCTGCCAGCCAAGCGCGTGGCGATTAGGGCAAACGCAAAGCATGTAAATCGCTCCACAGGTAGGGTTACCATATGACAGGCGTTTGCCGCATTTGACAGGCGTTTTAGGGTTTGAACAAGCGTGCGGCCGGCATTTGTCTGAGACAGGAATTTTTGAATTTCTCTCTTTCTTTTGACAAAAATGAACTTTTTTCTTTCGTGAAACATACATTTTTTATTATTTATTTATTTCTTATTTATTTATTTTATTTATTTGCTTTTAGGAGAACTTACAGCTAATACATAAGACATCATATGAACATTGTAGATAAAAATGCCAATTACAAGTTCCCACATGTAAATTTGTAATGATATTTACTATATATGTCTTAAAGATAATTCATAGCTTTGTACGTAAGTGTTGTTTCTTATATACTGCCTTTTACTTTAATTAGACAAGCATTTTTCTGGAAAATCAGGCATTTTAGGCACTCTACACAGGCATCCCTCAATTTTGAAATGGTAAATCCTATCCATGGGAAAGACATGTCCATTAGTGGATTTTACAGGATGTCAATGGACCTTTTGGTCAAAATTGAGCAGTAATGTATTGGAAAAATTTTACTCAAAGTAAACATTCTTTTTTTAAATTGCAAAAATTGTTTTATAATTTTTTTAATACCAAGCTCCCATCTCATGCAACTCAAACTTGAGATGAAATTTAAAGCACAATATGTTAAATTTCGTTGTATTTCTTTAATTAGAGAGAAGATATTTATCAATACGATAATCTTTATTATGGACTCTATCGATTGGTACTCGAACACACAAAATTCGTTGCCATCTATATTTAAGATACTTCCCCTCATCGACCTTTTTATCTTTCCATCTTGTACGAGAGATACCAAAACTTTCGCTTAACCCTTCTTACCGTATACGAGTACAAGAGTTTAAAACTTAGCTTGTCCCTTCTTAATGGAATATGTTATCTAATAATCATAAGAAATCGCTCTTAAATTTCAAATTATTTTGCTGCTCTATGTCGGCATATTCCCCACTAATTGTTTTGGTATTGTTGTATACTCATTGCATATAACATAACTTTGTCTTCGAAATGCTCTTAAAAGTACCGCGGAGTATACCTTTTAGGTAGACGAAGCGTAAATATTCCTTTCATCTCGTAATTTAATACTTTCCCCTTGTAATTTACAAAGGAAGCTCTTCAAAAGAGTATTTGCTTATTAGTTGTGTTATTCAATTTGTTTTAAAAATGGCTACTGTTTTTGTATAGATTTAATCTGGATTACCTACACAAATTTCTTATGGTTATTTTCTAAATTAAATTGTGTGTACTACATAGCTATTTAATGTTGCAATTGGTGTAGATAAGGTAACATGATTATCTATCTTTGCTATAATAATAGTAAATAGTAGTTGTCAATATTTAGAAATATAATTATTTGCCGTCTACACTTCTGTCAGTCAGTAATATACCATATTTATATTATACTAGATTTTCGATCGCGGCTGCGCCTGAGTATTTTATCGCGACTTTTCAGGATGAAAAATGGCCTACCTTTCTCACCCAGACTACCTATTTGCCAAATTTTAATATTATCGGTTCATTATCGGTTTCGCATTTCTAATATTATTACGGATGCACATATACTATTGCTGAAAAATCCGTTTTAAAAAAGAAATTCATTTAACACAAAGTTTATTTTCATTAACAATCCAATGTACGACATATATCAACGCAGTTATCATAATATTTTTTTTTTTCGAAAATCTGAGTAGGTACCTATTGAGTAAATTGTTTTACGCGATTGTAATATCTTCTTCTTGTAATGACCACGTCTCTCTGCTTTCCGCCCTCGATTTAACCTCTTAGTACGACACGACATTTACTTTTTTTCACTTGGTTAAAGTAATTGCGCCTAGGTCTTCCCCTTCCTTCCCCATAATTGAGGGAAGATTGTAATACCTACAATATACACTTGTGAAACCTGTGGCTGTGACTGTTGCAATACGTGCAAGTGTGAATTAGCTACGTGTCGTGACAGTCAGACGTTTTACCCAGTATAGTTACGTGTAAGGTAGGAGTGTCGCACCGCCTCGCCCCGTCTGCCCGAGTTATTTACCGAATGCTCTTTAATTACTTCCCGTCAACATAAACACGAAACAACTGTATTGCAAAACTAAATTAGGAGCGGTAAGCAATGGCGGATCCAGGGGGAAGGGGGTCATAGGCCTTTCCAAAATGCGACTAAACGACACATAAAATTCTTGTACCCATATTTTTTGAAAAGGTAGGCAGTAAGTCAGGTAATTCATAACCTCTACAATATTAACAATTCTAAAGACCCTTATCCCAAATGGGCAGAGATATCCTAAATATAAGCATTTATGTATGTATTATCAATTCTAGGACAGGTAGATATTCAGGTCAACCATTTTGTTCCCTTGATTGTCATACAAGATAAGTACCCATCTTGATGAAACTCTAATACTCACTAGAAATAAATTGTCACTCGACCTGATGTTAATCGTTATATACCGACACTACTGCAAGTACTCCTCTCCCATGTGTGGTTCACTCTTCACTAGTATTTACCCGCGGCTTTCCTGCTCTTTGAATTCTTTTATATATCTAATTTACGGGACTACTGTGGCGATATTAAAAGTATCCTATCTTTTATTTCAGGGAATATTCTACAAATTTCATTCAAATCATTGTGATGTGATTCAGTAACAAACAAACATCCATATTTTCGCTGTAATGTTAGTTGGATGGATTAAGGCACCGTTGTTTTCTGGTTTCTTAGTCGTAACCGAATTGTAATTTACGTAACAATTCTCTTCTAAACGGTTATATCTTGTTTCAGATCTCATGAGAGTCTGTTATCGGCGCATTCACCTGCCGTATCGACAATGGACTTGGGACCAAATCAAGTAAGTTACAATGATTTTATAAGAACTGAATGAGTGTATTATTCATTACTTTCCTCAAAGTCAATCATTATTTATAGAACATTGTCCGAGATAAATCGAACTTCTAGTAGTTGTTTAAAACACCCCGACTGGCGGCAATGTTAATATGGAAATCTATAACTGTCTGCGAAGAGGTTTTATTATGGTTATTCATTAACAACTTCTATGTGCAAGAAGTTTTTATTTAATACATGACTCTGTGTCGAAGCTATGTAATCCGAACATCTTGACAAAAAAAAATTATGCACCCGTCAAAATGTATTATTGTTTTTTTTATTTGGAATTGGAATTTAACGAAAGAGTTCCAACGAAGACAGAGTTCGATAAAAATATTTTGACTCCACCTTATTCAAGAGCCGGCAAAAATAGCAATAGAAAACATGTTGCCAATAAAATCAAATGCAAAAATATTTCAAATTACTAATTTGTTTGAATATACGCGCATTGTTTGAGAAAAATACTTATCAAGCTATCTTAGAGGTATTGCGAGAATCACGTCTGATCTGTCGGCCACTAATGCTGTAATATACTATTATTTCTCCTGGGGAAATTAAATTATTACAACATTAGATACACTAAAACATCTATTATAAGAAAATGGAAGTAACAAAAAATAACACTCCATTCACATTAGGTACAAAATGTTTTGAATTGCCATTTCATCTTCGGACTACTAGGCGTGGGGACAGATTCCACTCGTATGTAGTTAACATACCGAAAATTCGCACTAAGCGGTTCGACTCTTCATTCATAATGCAAACAGCCAAGTCATTGAACTCCTTTCCGGCGTCAGTCATTCCTGAGCAGGGTAAATAGGCATCTACTAAGATCGCATGGTTCATCTTCGGCCACATCGTCACTTTCCATCAGGTGAGATTGTGGTCAAACGCGTATCTATTCAGTCATAAAAAAAATGGTCTTCGAGCATGGATACAGACCGCTCCATGTTCGCTAGGCTACATTATAGGCTATGAATGTGCATGTGAATTATTTTAAGAGATAATTTATTTACGAGTATGTGTTCCTCTTTTTCAGGTAGAAATCCGCGCTCTACATTCGTCTGTACTTGGCCGGCCACACTGTTTCGCTCTCAGCGCAGAGAACCGGGCGCCTCGATACTTCGCGTGTGCTTCACGAAAAGAGCGCGACCGCTGGATCTATAGGTACGGCTCCAATCCAGAACTCGCTACATGTTCATCAACAGCCTTACACGTCCCCACTATTGGGGCACAGCCTCCTCTCACTGGGAGAGGGTATGGGCCATAATCCACCACGCGGGCCCAGTGCGGATTGGTGGATTTGTGTCAGATACACAAAACTCGACATTTGTCTCTAATGTCTCCAGTACTCGACGCAAATATTTTCGAAAACATTTTAATCGTTTGAACTTAGACTATGACTGCAATTTTGAACCTGACTATACACTAATATACCTACAATTTACGTATTTCTAGTAATATAAGTAATCAAGTTAAATGTTAAAATATTAGACTTGATATGCCCTCGGTCCACGATGCAGGCACTAAAGAGATCTTGCACCTAATGATGTCCCCACCCAAATGTATACATAACATTATCACTTTACCAAAACTAACAATATATACAAAGCAAACAAACCTCGGGCCGAGATAAATGGTGGGCGGTGGCAACCGCTATGACTACGAGTGTTCTGTCAATTATTTTGAAAAGTTATCATCAATCCGAACTGGAAGATACGCTTCAATCAACATTTGGCAAACAAACGGCGGCTTTTGTAACTTTTTACAAGCTTTTATTTACCTTGCAATGTGCATGTAAGTAGCCCGTTTCACAATTTACAATAGTAAAATTAGAATCATTTCCTGTCTACCTAAGGGGCTGAAATTTTGCAAAATCGTACAGTTCTGATGACAATACGTTTATATGAACTGATGCTGCAGCCAGGATCGTCTCCTCACGAGGGGAACTCTTTAACGGTTAATAGCACGGATACAAAATTTTGCATACACTGTTAGTTTCGATAGTTAAAATTGAAAGTATCGGTGCCAATAGGTTAATCGAAATTTTCAGTAATTTGAATAAATAGTAGGTAGTCGATATTTTCGGCTTAACCCGACTGTTTTCATATTAAAGAAGGCATAACTTATTATACTTTTTAATAAGAAATTCGGGATTACATGGTTGCCATAAAAATATTGTTGGTTGTCGGCGTCAGTATGTACTTGCTGTGAAGGAGCGCGCCATACGGGATGCCAGGTTAAAACCGGTCTTGTCAGGCATATCATCGCTTGGGCTTAATTGTATAGTACGTTGCACCCTTGCAAAATTAAATGTAACGTTTAATTCCCGCGTAAAACAGATATTATCTGTAGAATTTAATTATGCATAGATACCGACAAACATAGATTTTGAATCTTAGTATTAGCAATTAACATTGTTCAAGTATGGAACGTCTTTGAACGCGTCTGAACTTCTATATTAAAACAATAATAACTAATGTTTTACACAAATAATCGGTGGACATAAGTTTTAGATAAAATTGTTAATGATATTTTTCTCACATTTCCAGCCTGCGACAAACAGCACGACCGGAAGAGTTGCGCACGCGGCGATGCGAGCGGACTGTTAAGCTATGGCTGCTGGAAGCGAAAGCGATACCGCCCAAGAAGCGGTACTACTGCGAGATATTGCTAGACGATACCCTATATGCCAGGTAAGACTTTGTGTCTTTTGCATTTAATTAATTGCATTGATTGAAAGAGGCTTTATTTTAGCTTACTACACCTAAATACCTATAAGAGTATGGCGGTACGTTACCACACCACAGATCATGTACGAATGTAAATATAAGTGTTTATGTCCAACATGCGCATGATGTGTGTGGATAGTTCACTCGTACCTAGATCGCGCTCACGATGTTTTCTAAGTGGCAAAACTTACGGGACACAATGATTGGCAATCGGGCCATGCGAGCAGTCACCCGTCTGGTGGGAAATTTCTTTCAGCCAGTGCGAAAAAGAGTTCCCAAAAGCATGAAATACTTCTTCCGCGACGGTTATCCACAACACTCAATGGATTAAAACACATATATACAAACCCTCTGAGTTTCTCGCTAGCTCTTCTCAGTAGTGGTCGCGTTCCGAGCTAGTGGTAGTTTAAAAAACAACTGACGTTCATAAGTGCATATTGTATTGCCTACATGAATAAATGATAAATCAGGTGACCCGCATGCTCGTTTGCCGCCCTCTCATATAAAAAAAAATGATTTTCATTTCATTTCATATACCTCTAGATTGGTTTTACCTTCAGCTCTTCAACGCCATATTTATGATTGATTAATTATTATCTTCGTAGATCGTCATCGAAGCTGAAGACGGAGCTGTGCTTCTGGGGCGAGGTATACGAGTTCGGTTGTCTGCCTGCGGTGCGCGCGATCTACGTCAATGTGTACCGAGAGCCAGAACGGCGCGCGCGCAAGCGAGATAAACACGCCCTAGTTGGTTAGTATCACAATCAGTATCACATCGGTGCATGATAACCTATCATTCGCGCAAATTGTCGGAGAAATTCCCCGGGTTGTTATGTGTAGTGTCTATAGTTTAATTTCTCACTTTCACTCTCAAGATGCGATAATTGGCATTAAGTTATTAGTAAAAAAAAATTCTTATGGAAGAACTAGAGACGCGATTGGCTGCAATCTCTACTGGTGAAAAATAGCGATGTGGCCGAAGATAAAGCACATTATTCCAGTAAATGCTTATTTACTATAAACATAAGTAACCTGTGATGATTTTTATAAAATAAATTTGTAGAACATTGTCGTCAAATACTTTATGTATAGTCACGGATTGATGTGACCTTAAATATTCACAGGCACAGTACGTATCCCGGTCGACGACGTATCGTCCAGATACCTCAACGAGCGGTGGTATCCGCTGTCTGAAGGCGACAAGCCCCAGTCCCCCGGCGGACGAGCGCCTCCGCCGCCTGCACCCGCGCTGCGCATCAAATGCCGCTACCAGTGCGTTGACGTGCTTCCATTAGATCACTACGCAAGGTTCCTCGACTACTTGAAGAGGAACTACAGGCGGTTGTGCGAGTTCCTCGAGCCGGTTATTGGTGAGTTTTATGACTGTACAATCCTGGTCACGGCTCCATCTTGAAATTAAACATTACAAGATATAATAGGTATATACCTTCTTGAAAGCGATGTGGGAGTATCATTTAATTATTATGTCGCTACAAACGTACTATTATGTGAAATGTGTAATAATATCGAATAATATACATTAAAGTAGTAATCACGATTATGGAACCCCATCTCAAAACATGGCACACTTGCTCTTCTGCCCTCTGTGCCCCTCCACCTACGTGGCGTCCCTTACGTGGCGGCAGATAACGCCGTAGTTGTGACTGAATTCTGGGCAGATCAAGTATGATTGGACACAATGACACGAAGAAGAAGAAGATCACGATTTTTATATACTAACACGTCATGAAAACACTAACGTAAAAGTAAACGAGACACAATACAATTTTTGTTATTGACTTGTACAAGTAAAGCAGTCCTATGTTAAACTCTTCATACCAGCAAGGAATTTAGCTTAGAAGTATTAAAATTTTTATTCCTATAAATTTCAGGAGTAAAAGCGAAGGAAGACATCGGTTGCGCTCTAGTGCTATGCATGGCAGGCGCGGGGTTGGCGCCGAGGTACCTCGCTGACGTGGTCGCGCTGGACGTGCGCCGCACTGGTGACCATTCGCTCACCTTCCGCGGAAACTCGCTCGCCACCAAGAGCATGGAAGCGTACCTCAAACTAGTCGGCGACCAATACTTGCAGGTTAGTTATTGCAGCACGTAATCTAAATTGCTTCGGAATTTGCCTGAAACTGGTATTTTGAAGCAAAACAGATGTGAACTTAATTTATTGCATCGACACCCCATAGACGCCTAATGTTTGATTTACTGTACCGAATTAATTTTGTCAATTAGCTGGGGTATAAGGGAAGCGGGGTACCGCATGCAAACTGGCCCTACCAACGTTGTTATTTACATGCCCGCTACAGAGCCAATCAGAGTTTTTGGGCATCTGTAATATTATCCTGATGTGTTGGTAGAATACAATTATGTTTTGACGGATGCCCCTCGCCGATATATTAAAATTCTATGGGTTGTGTGATCGATTATCTATCGTATCATTGTTTCGTTACTAGAGAAACGGATTTGTTCACGATTTAACGATGTCTTACTATGTTACTCCTTACAGGACACATTAGGAGAAGCTGTAGCATCGGCGGCGGGCCCAGGAGCGGCGGAATGTGAGGTGGATCCCCTACGGGCTGGTAGCGGTGCGGCGCTAAGAAGACAGCAGGGGGCACTGCGGGACGCCGTCACCCTCGCCTGGCGGGCTATTGCTGCGTCTGCACCCCGCTTCCCTCCACCATTGAGGGACTGCTTTGCTACTTTCCGGGAGAGGTATGATCAAATTTTATTTATGGTTTTGGAGACTAGTTTATCCACAATCGCACCTGGTGGATAGTGACGATGTATTCGAAGATGAAACACGTGATCGCTTGAAGATCTAGTCTGTAAAATTTGAAGAACTGCGACGCCGGCAAGTAGTCCCGTAACTAAGCATTTATGAATGAAGAAGAGAAACACGCGAAAGTTCGGTATATCGACAACAAATGGATGGGAACACTCTCCGCGCTTAATAATCTGAATATGGCAAGGCGATTGTGGAATAAAACAATGTAATTCTAACGCACACTCCAAATCTATGCTATAAAACACAATATGCAGCTTTACGACGGTGTTCAAGGCTCTGCAATTTAGCAACACCCACCGAATGAACCAACAATGGTTTCGATCGCGATGTTCTCTGTGTCTTAGGTTTTGAGTGTAGGAATCTAATGTTTTAATACTGGTAATTTGAGATTTACAAGTATTTTGTTTTGGGTAGGTTAGACTTTCATAAAATTTGCGTTTTAGTCTAACGAAAATATTTCTTTGACTGAAATTATATTCATTTTATTTATTTTGCAGATTGTCTTCAATGGGACGAGAAGATATATCAGACAACTTAATCAGTGCGTCTATTTTTCTTCGGTTCCTTTGTCCAGCTATTCTATCTCCGAGTCTCTTTGGAATTACTCATGGTGAGATTTGTTATTTATTACAAGTTTACATAAGCATTACTGAGAAGGTTCTCGTTTCTGCAAAATGTGAAGTATGAATGAGAAGCCTTAATACTTAGCTTTACTTACATTTCTGTATTTCAGAATACCCGAATGAGCGCGCCGCGAGGAATTTGACGCTGGTGGCCAAAACACTGCAGACGTTAGCCAATTTCACTCGCTTCCAGGGCAAGGAGGCGTTTATGGAATTTCTCAACGATTTCCTCGAGCAAGAGGCACCAAATATGAAGGCTTTCCTTAGAGCTATATCGGTAAGTTATTTTTACGCCACTGCATGGTGAGATGGTTTTTTGACATTATCTTCTGACTTCTGGCCTACTTTCATCTTATTTAGATTAATTAAAATATTTGCATCAAAGCTCTTTTTATATGAAACTACTGCCACTGATATCCAGAGTAAAAGACGCTGGGAAGTAGTATTGAGTTTTAGGTGTGTGTTTCGCTTGGTTAGCTACCACAATTTTATGGTTGTGTACTGCCAGTTCCTTATGTATATGACTGTGATCGCCACGGTTTAGTGTCCCTGGCAAAGTTGTATAACTATATATATATATTATTCCACAGACTCGTCCAGCAGACCAGCAACAGCAAATCCAACAGCAACAGCATCAACAAGATGGTAGTAATCGTAATTCAGCTACGTCACAGGGCTCCACGGTGGGGTCAGAAGGCTCGAGGGGCGATGGCCCCGCGGTGGAAGTGGACCCCGAGTGGGCTCCACACGTTGATCTTGGCAAGCAATTGGCGACCTTGCACGGATTACTGGTTGATAGTTTGCCGAAACTACCAGCTGCAAGGATGCAGGTAAGGAGCATCATGGTCCTATAATACCGGGAATGTTCTATATTACTGACTTCAAACTCTCATAAATATCAACAAGCAATAAAAATCCACTATTGGACATAAGTCGATCGTATAGAGCTATTTGCATAGCTTTCAATGGGAGAATTTACCTTTTTTTTTATGCACAACGTGTTGGTATCAATCACACCTGATGATAAGTGAAAATAAGGTCGAAGAACTGGCTATCTTATCTCTGACAACCGGAACACAACAATGCTATTAACATTGCTGCTTGGCGGCAGATTTAGATAAGATGGTGGTAGCTAGCCAGGCGGACATTTAAAATGCCCAACCACCAACCAAACCGAGTACTTAAACGTGTATCCCGCTGGGGATCGAACCCGCGACCTCCGAATCGTAAACCCAATGTTGTTTACATTGATCCACGGAGGCGGTTAAACCTTTAACGCCATGCTGGGGAGGCGAGTTGGCGATCGTTTTAGAATCTCTGCAACAATGACGCTTCTGCCCATCTCTGGTCTACACTGACAAGCTTACGACCCCCACGGGAAGAGACGGGTTGGTCCTATTCTACTCTGCTCGGAACCATATGACCATACAAATAATCTTTATAATTCCAGGAACTGGACCCGCTGTCAGACATATTGGATGAACTCAGCAAACGGCTAATCAGCAATGACATCGGGCCTGCTCCGCAACTAGCGGAGAATATATTTAGGTTAGTGGAAATTAAATCATCATAACCGGTAATATATCCTCATTAAACAATTGGCAAGACTTGTTTCATGCTAGCACTGTGTCACGCACGATGTGCTTCGAAATCTACTAATCACCAATTCTTATGAGAGATTGCACAAAATTACACTGTTGAAATCACAGACCACCCATTATTTGTGGTTGAAACAAACTGTGGCAAACAATCAATTAAATATCTAATTGTCTGTAACCAAATTAAATATGCCTCGTTTTTTTTTCAGAAAATATATGAAGTGTATTGAAATCACCTTTTCTCTATATTACAGGTTCAATGACCCAACATGCAATTCACCAACAAAACCGAACAATGTTGAACCTATCGTTAATGGTCAAGTTAGCAGCAACTTCGCTCACAGTTCGCCAATTACGCCTAAAAATGGAGTCCAATTCATTAGTCCATCAAAATCAAATGCTGAAGAGTCTAAGTACAAAGGAGCTTATGTTGGTGTCTCCAAATCACCAAGCTTCAATTTACGCTCAGCGACGCTTCCTAGAAATGGTTACGGTTCAAATCCTGTCAATCAAAATGTAAATCCAGACAGATACAGCTCTCAGTACAATAACCAAGAACACTGTGTCAATCTGAAGGTGGTACAAATTGGTTTCGGACCTGATCAATACCCGAAGGGCATCAACAACGGTGTGAATGAAAGTTTGGAGAGACGATTCCAAGAGAGATACAAACCTAACAATTATAACCAACAATCGCATTTCCACAATTCTAATTATAATAGTACAGAGAGATCTCCAAGCAGTGATAGCGTTAATCACAACTACTGTTCTAATGAAATGCAGAATTTAATGAAAGACACGGCCACTTTGGAAGAACTTTCAGACCTTTTGAAATATGCAGACGACTCTGATATCGTTGACGATAAGCTATTGATAAACAAAAAGAACTTGTCGCAGTCTAAGGCTAACAACAACAATATCGTCAACGGAAATAAAACCAATTACACAAACAATGGTTCGAATGTCTCCATAAGTGGTCTCTCAAATGTCGCTAGTTCCGGATACCAAAGTATTGCCACATACAGCCAAAGTTCTAGTCCCATCGAAAACACAACACATCATCACCAGCCGTACGAGAATGGTGGCCAGCCGATGAGCCGGTACTCGCAGATGAACTACCAAAAACAGAGAGATAAACAGTATTACGATAGTAAAAATGAAAAATTCTACCCAAAGAGCCCAGTGCAACAAAAAATTGAGTACGATATACAAAAATACGGCATTCAAAACTTTACAACAGCTGACAACGCACAAAATAATTCAAATACGACTTCGAAGATAGCTCCTTTAGTATTTACAAACCCTGTTTATAACATGGAAGACAATCGTCAGGCTCAGGAGAAAAAGAAGAATAATGAAAATAGAAATTCTAAACGATGTTCGTGTGGCTCATCCAGTTCATCCATAGATGAGGGGGGTTTGAGCACAGACAACGTGGAAACTAACTCTGAAGAAGGTTCTACCAACTTCAACGATGATGGTAGAAATTATGACCAACAGAACCGCAACAATTCCCACCGAAAACTCACCAGAGATAATTGTAATTATGAAGACGCGTACCAGAGAAGCAATCACAGTCACTCTCCTAGAATAAGGGAAGATGAATCGTCAAGTAATTCGCCTAGTTTACGAAAAAGTAGCAAGACGCGAATGCCTAGAACTAATCCTATGCTCTCTTACTCAACCAATCAAAATCAGCTAAATCTGAAGCACTTCGGTCAGAGAGGGGAATCGCTTTACGAAAGCAAACCTCACCACATCTCAACAGATTCCGGTTACCCGATGAGCAGATCAGATTCTAATGTAGAGGAGGTAAATAAAGAAATGTATCGGTTACAGATATCGAGAAGTCAAAAAGCGTTGTACAATATGGAAAGTGCAAAAAGCTCTCCCGAAAAATACTCGATAACGGAAAATACGATACCTGAAACGAATTATCCGTTGGACAGGGCGTATTCTGGGGCGAAAATGTCTAGTAGCAGATTGAACGAGGATTTAGAAAGACATCAGGAGTACTACGGGAGGGAAAGGAGGGAGTCGCCCTCTCGAGTGTTCAGTCGGGAGTCGCAGTCGAGTGAGGCGAGCGATCGCGCGCAAGTACGCTCTGACCGAGAAGCACAGGGCCGGGACAAGCTGCAAAGGCGACTCAGCCTTGAGTCCAAGAGAGAGCTGACGGATAGTTCAGACGAGTTGGAAGATACATTATACAGTACAACGGGGAGGCGACGAACTTCCAAACACCACAGAACTATTGAACAGGTCCGTTAATTTTATGAGTATTCAACAGCTGACAGATATCGAAGCCTTTTAAATTCCATTAATTTCAAATTTACTACTTTCTACGTTAATAATGAAATAATTCTGTTTTACAGTACGAACGTGAAATTGAGAGGCTAAAATGTTCCGTAGAATTGTTACGGGGACGATTACCGACTGAACCTGGTCAAGATCACACGGACGCCAAAATGAAGGCTATCATATCCAGGTAATAAACATCTTCACTTTGAATCCCCATGTCATATGAGAGACCTCTATTAATTTAATTTTGCCGTCAAGCATGTTGTGTTCCGTTACAGTGACATTATCGGTATGTGCAGGATATTCTGAGTTCTCAGTGTAACGCGTCTTATAACTTCTTATTTTTAAAATTGTAGCTAAGTGTTACATAAAGGTTCCTATTATGGACGGCAAGGATCATTTACCTTCCACCTTCGACCTTATCTTCATTTAACATCAGGTGTGATTGAGGTCAAGTACCAACCCGTTGTGCTTAAAAAAAAAGGTATTTTTAAAAGTCCGCCTGGCCAGTTACCACCGTCTTGTCTGTACCTGCTGCCAAGCAACGATGTTCATAGCATTGCATTGTGGTGTTCCATCCGTTTGAGATAAGATAGCCATAGGGGATGCCGAATGAGCATGCTTGCATATTCGAGCTCATCTTCACTTAACATCAAATATGACGCAATCGCCGTTAAATATATAGTAAAATGTCAAAAGATATCTTAAAATCAGAGGCTCTCCCTTTTTATATAAGTACAAATTTTAAATTATCTTCGTTATGTGTGATGCGTGTGACAAGCAATTCATTTACGTTACGTGTCATTCCGGAATGGTATACTAAATTACATTTTTCCGAAATAGGATACTTCGAATGCCGAGTGTATTGCGGAGTTAGTGTATGACCAAAATTATTCATCATTTCATCCACTGGACGTCGACTGCTGAACATAGGCCTCCCTGCATAGATTTTAAGTGCGACCTATAGGAAGCGGCTTGCATCCAGCTACTTGTCTCGACATTTGTCATAATGGTCACGCTAAGCAGGCGGGTTGGCGATCGCAGTTCGACGCTGCTGCCCATCACTGGACCGAGATATCAAAAACCTGCTTCCTTTCCCTCCACACATACATAAACCATGGGGTCAAAATTATTAATGAACACAGACTCCGCAATGTAGGCACTCGTCATTCGAAGAACAATCGGCATACCAACCGACACCGTTACTTCCAGGTTGATTTGCGTGGAGGAGGAGCTGCGCCGCGAGCAGCGCAAGATGGCAGCAGCACTGTCCCACAAGCAGCGCGTGATCGAGGCGCAGGAGCACCGCATCGCGGCGCTGGACGAGGCCAACACGCGGCTTCTGTCCGCGCTGGTGCATCTGCAGCAGCGCGCCCCCCACCCCGCGCCCGCACACCCCGCTCCCCACTCCACCGCACACTCCTCCCCGCATTCGCATCAGGAATTGCAGATATAGATGTCTGCAACGTTAGCCGGAAACGGTACAGAGTCGAATGGTTAAGGTATCGTGAACAGATGACGTTTCTATGGGTACACAATAGAGCCGAGTGTGTTTAACCAATATACGCACGTATATCGTACGACGTTTTTCAACATACTTGCGAGCAAACAGAATAAAAAATCACGCGGCGCGCTGCCTACTGGCTGGCGCCGCGCGGCAGGCCAGTTCGAAATTTGAAAACAAAAATAATAACACATGGAGATCAGCAATATTTTATTCACCGGGCTGATGGTGTTATCACTTGGCTGTATGAGACTTATGTTCTTTGCCATAGCAAATAGTGCGGTTTTAGAATATAACGTCACTATTTGCGTTTACAATACACGCGTGTTTTATGAGCTGTTTGGTATATCTAAAATCGGTGAAATTAGATCCACTTTGTATGTTGAAAAGTAATTTACGATACCTACGAATATTACGAAAGAGGGGCTCTTCCGGCTATAACCCCCTTTCCGACTAATCTTGTATAATATAAACGACAGAATTATACACCGTCTTGTTTTTGATTTCGCTTACGTTTTAAGACCCATCGTCAAAGAGGGGTGTGATAAGTTTGAATCATGTTTTTTTTTTTTTTGAAAGCTGCTGCTGACACTTGATTTGCATATCACATGCGCATTTATACCATAAAAACGTTTTAACACATAGAAACTGAAATAAAATCTAGGCAATGTTTTCTCAAACATATTCACTATCAGTAATCAAAAACAATGGCTGTGTATATTTCAAACGTTTCTCAAATTCTGTAATTTCACACCTTTTTAAATGATTTTACAAAATCCTCATATAAAAGGGTGATGTTGCTTTCAACCAGTAACCAAATGCAAACATTTATCTTCCACCTTTAGATCTTATTCACGGTCACAAATCTCGATGTCAGTTGTCCTGTGAAAGTTTTCCTCTGATCCGAGAATACTACGTGAAACAGGATTAGTTCTGTAGCAATTTAGATGTAACTTTGTTGGAGTAGGTAACTTTGAATATCCTGTATCTTCAAATACTAATATTATGTCATAACCATTCTTTTGACCATCAGAGCGGGGGCTCCATCTGGTATTTCCATATTATATTATGATGGGACATGACTCAAACTTATAATTTAAGGTGTAGAAGCGTTAGATCATAGTACAGGCTAATAGAACTCACAATACCATATCGGTGTGAAATCAGCGACTGTACAGGTCTTATAAAAAAATGTTTTTTTTTTATGTGTATACCTTTCATGTAAACCTCAGCATTAACATTTTAAAATTCTAAATGACACATTCAGGAAGCCCAAAGAGAAACTGGATTTTTTTCGTTTTTGTAAAGTGTAACCGTCTCATACAACATTTCTTGATTTGTTTATTTCTCCTCCCCTTCCAAGCGACCGGGCATAAAATGAAATCGAAGCAAACCTCGCATTTAATGGACGTTTGTTTTTATAACAACTTATTGCGATAAAATTTTTAAAAGATGGAGAATTATTACATTCTTATAAAATAGTGATAAATAAACAAAATAATAAAAACATCGAATTGTTCTATTAGCCTGTAATCAACACCTTTTCAAAGTATTCCTCTGAAGTATAAATAAATGAATGGTTTGTATTATAGTAAACATCTACCTATTTATAATAAACATGTATGTATAATTTCCCAAAACTTGATTTGCTGGATGGATGCCCAAACCCATGCATTATTGCATTTCGTTTGCTCTTATATTCTTTTTTTTTTATTATTTTCCTCAGTTCGTATTTTTAGAAACAGCAATAAAATGGTTTAAATTGATAATGTTCTGTGTATTTGTATGTATGTATTCACAATAAAATTAATGTATCGTGAACATATTTTTGGAGGCAAATCTATTGTTAAGCGTGTTTTTTAATATTTAATGAACTTTTAATAGTTTTAATTGAATCACAACTGTTTGTATTGCCATTTAATTTTGTTACGTTGTTTCTTTAGGATTAGTGAAAGCGATGCTTTAAATGACATTTAACATTTCGTTTTGTATCAGTATTCTTCCTTATCGTAAACTGTTTGTTCGCGTCATGTTTGTTTTGTTTTCTGTAACAATGATACCAAAGACGATTGAATATCTCTTATACTAGAGTTGTAGTGGCCGACCACGCGCCCACTACAATTGTAGCCTTAGCGTTGTATTTTAAAAGAAAAACGTTATAGATTTTTATAATAATAATATAAGACTTGTATAATAATATTCTTAGAAAATATTTTTAGCGTAACGTGGTATGAAAAGCAAATAAAATATTTTTAATACCTTTGGAGTATTACAGAACAGACAGTACGGATTTTAAATATAAGGTCAAACCTACTATTTCCAAATTTTTGTCAACGTCGTGTCATAACAATTGCTGATAATTTTTTCATGTTATGATCCTTAACACGACCCGTTAACTAAGATACATCATTAATAATCTCCATTATGGATACGTCTAGATGCACTTTGGCAATTTAATTATTTTACAATGGAAATTTTATTTTTAAGTCTTATGTAAATATATACCTAAATGTAGGTATATAATCTTATTATTACATTAAATTATACATTTACGTACGTGGTAATGATTTTTATTTCTCGAGTCTCCTGATGCATAGGGATGTTACATATATGAGAGAAATGATTCAGACTCGCAGCGACACGGCGTCAATAACTGAATAAAAAATTTATGTGCAATGTAAAAAAAACAACTATTGATGACTGAAAGTAATAAAATAATCGAGCCACTAAAAATTGGCAAATCACAGGTGATTTCCCGCAGATAGGCCCGTATTAATAAACCATTCTCAAGATTGAGATCAGTCTTGTGACTGGTCTCAAGTAAACGTGTTGATTAATAAACCTAACTTGAGATCTGACAAGCACGCGCGCACACTCAAACAGTACTCACTTGAGAGGTGCGCGTATTAATAAACGAAACTCAAGACTATCATTCATTCGCCGCTGAGGCATATACTTCAAAAGTGATCTCAGCTGAGTAAACCTCAAGATTGGTTTATAAATTAGCATGCAGCTCCTTAAGATGTATCTCGGTTGATACAGCCTCAAGACTTCTATTGAGATTGATTTATTAATAGAGAACGGAAAAGTCAGTACTTCATTAGGTCCGTCATTCTACGGGGGCAGATATAGGTTCTCTATATCTGCCCCAGTAGAATGACGGGCGCGATAAATGTTTATGTTGCGCGAGTTGTCCTGCTCATTCGCTTGGAAGAAATATACAACTATCCCACTCTCACTCCTACTTCGGGCGCGTCAAAAGATGTCAGCTACGCAGGCTGGAGTACATTATCAGATGAAATGCTTAGTCAACAAGGAACATTTATAGTTTCGGCCAAGTCAGTCTGTCTGTCTGTCGGCGGTTTAGCTCAGAGGCTCTTAGTACTAGAAAGCTGTAATTTGGCATGGGTATACATATATTAATTACGCCGACAGTGGTGAAACAAAATCTTCACAAACAAAACACAAAAATCAAAAGCCCCTCCACACACATCTACATATTTTGACAAGCAACTAAGGAAACTTACACTACGTGGCCCGTTTTCTATAAAGTAAAACACAGTGCATTTATATTTTTACTGTACATTGTATTTCTCATAAACGCAAATACAATTGATTCTAAGTGGGTAAATAATGTTTAGGTGTGCCTCCATTTGTTACAGGCATAGTTTGTATAGTTAACATTACTTCTAATTTGTGAAAACTCGTTCATTCGCATTGGGAGTCTATGACACAAATATGTGATAATAAAGCCACTGTCTGTGTCTATTTCTAGGCATTCTTTTGAACGACGACAGCAGCAACGTTCGGTCGAATACCAGCCAACCTAACCGCCCTTGTCCAAATCTAGGCATCCTTTTGGCAGACACCGGTAACGTGTGCTGGCCTGCAATATCATCTGCCGTTCCAACGAATCCCTGGGACTGTATGGTTGCATCAAGTTTAAATCTTCATATCGCCAAATAAGATAAGAAAAATAGATTTCCCTAAATTTCTTATCTGGCACCTGAGCCTGACACATCGTAGGCCACAACAAGTTATTTAAGTTCGCATATGATTTGAATAAGGTTCGTTTGTATTGGCGAGTAAACAGTTTAAATGAATCGTTTAATTTCTGCTTTTGGGCCCATGTTGTAAAGCCCATATATTTCCGATCCTGGGGTGGGGCAATATGTCCAAACCCTCTTGTTTCAAGACCTTTGAGTAATGCCCAATACACATAGCTGTGTTCCAAAAGTTTCGTCTTTTGAAAGCGAGTATAGGGACCATGTAGCCTTCTCCGCATCCATTCCTTTAGTTCTGGCACCAAGTGGACGTCAGGAAGTCGGGCTGCGAGATTGACATTCCCCATGAGCCGCAGGGCGCATTTCAAATAGTCTTCTGGCTGAGGGAAATCGCCCAAACAAGTGGTCGATGATTTCTTTTTCTTCTTCTTTAACTTTTCTTTCCTTTCTGCAGCTTCTCCCTCATTATAATTTAAGACACTTTCGTTGTCCCAAGTCCTCTTGAACTCCTTTTCAATGAAAAGTAATTTGGGGTTCGTTTCGTAAATGGTATTGTAATTGAATCCAAACGGTGTGGTACGAGTGGGCTTTTGAAAGAAGGGTGGTTCTTCGGGAGGATAGGTACCTTCGTTACCGAAATCGTAATTATGACCACAAGTACACTTGGTCGAATCAACATACTTAAACACCGTGTCATGCCATTGCTTCAAACAATCACACGGGTACGGTTTTCCTGGCGGAGGTCGTGCACGGTAACCGAGATGGATATTAATGTATTCTCCATTCACAAATTTGTGTCCCCCATGTATAAGGTCAGCGTCAGGGGGCAGTACAGTGACACTACCAAGAATGTAAAAAGACTTTTCATTAATAGTGTAAACCCCTAAAATCAAATATTGGGCATTGTCGGTTCCCGTATTCGGCGCTACTGGCTTTTTCTTTTTCTTATTTCTGAATGATGCTCCCATACCAAACGTCTTTTTGCTCATGTCTGCAACGGACAACTTTGACGGTCTTATCTTTTTTAAAATCGATCCAGTTTTCTTTAACGGTTGTGGCATTGGTATGGTACCGAACGTTGAGGGAGGCTCTAATTTCGTATAGCCTGCTAATTTGTCACAGTAAGAAACTGGTAATCTATATTTCGGAGGCGGAGGCGGTGGGGGTGGGGGCGGTGGTTTTGCTACTACTGGGACCTCTTCGAATGGCTCAGTGTTCAGATCATCAAGATTTGGAAGAGGTAGAGGGACCCGGCGCTTGCGTCGTGGCGGCTCGTACGGCATGGCCACTATCCTTTGCAAGTATGGAGAGTCCAGAGGCGGATCGATTTTCCGCTTTAGTTTAATTTTCGGTGGTTTTTCAATTTCGTCAGGCTTAAATTTATCGTGAATTAATTCTATCAAATTGTCTAATCCCAAATAGAAAATGCCTGAGAGTATAAGCCGAGCGTTGAGGCTGTAGGAGGCGCGTTTCGTGTTGAAATGATAACCGTAAGTAATATAATACAATACTGCTAACATTTGCTTGGGATCATTGCGTCCCATGTAAATACAGTTCATGAGTTCTAGTCGCTTGGGCCGAGGATGTATTCCTAAGATGTGCATAACTTTTGTCGTGCGTGTGGGGCGGCCTTCTAGTAGGTCTTGGTATATCGACCTTTCCAGTTTATCTAAGGCATATCTCTGTGGTACGCTGAATGTTTGGTACCAGCAGGGTCCAATAGAGTCCCTTACAACTTTGAGGAGACGTTTTTCCTTTTGGCTCCGCACTTCTTTGAGTTCTTCCATAAAGACCTGCCTCTCCTGCATCTTCCGTGCAAATACGACCTGCACGTGCCGCTTGTGAGGGTCATCATAACTATTTTCTGTTTCAACCTTCAAAAGACCCATTTTGATGGTTCACGCAATAAAAATAGTACAAAGAACGTTTAATTTGTTTCAATATCACAGATTTATACTGCAATTTAGAAAATAATAACGTATAAATCAATAAAATTGTATGTCTAAGAGCAAATTGTCAAAAATATGTTTCATTTTAAATTAAACAGCGTAAGTATTTTGTCTAGAGTGTTTGTAGTACAGAGACTTTAATGACGGACATATTATCCGAAAACCGTACTTTTTCGTGTATTCAATTTACTTTTGGCAAAAATTTTGTAATAATTGGTAATAATTTATTAGATGCCTATGAAAAGTCATTTTTTATTAATGTAATATAATTGGAAGGTTCAGGGGTAAAAATTTATCGAGAATTATTAATGATGGCCGGTTATTTCTGTTGATAAATAATGTATAAGGGTTATTTTAAAATGAACTTTATTTACAAGAATATGGTACACATAAGTTAATAATAAATTGTCACACCAACATATCCTGCCAAATACTGCAAATACTTTAGAAAACAAAAGATTAATTGTGGTTGAAGTGATTTATCACATTGACCGGTTATCATGAATAATTCGCGCATACCTGTAGTAAATTTAATGAATTTTGAAACAAAACTCTGGCAAGGCTTATTCAGTTCTACTACAGAACCGAGTTGGGTATACCGCTTACTTCATTGTGAGGGCGCAGTGCACGAGGCTAGGGCTGTGGACCCCACAGCTACGGTTATCCATGACTTCACAATATTAACTCGTGTTACAAAATCACTAGAATAACAACCAGATGTATGGTTACAGCACGTAAAAAGAGAAACAACCAGTCTCTTCCCGTTGATGTCCACCAAAAAATATCTATAGATATGGGCTATAATTTCGAAAGGTGAAGCGCGGATATTGTTTCAAGCATTAAAGAGCTTAATCCGTACAGTGGCGCCCTCATCGGATAAATTAAGATTTCTTTTTAATTGCAGAATAAATAAAAAAAGTAGCTCTGATCTGCACTCGAACTTTAATTACTGTTATTTTAGAGAATTTGAAATAATTGATTTAACTTTTTTTATAATCGTGAATTCTGGAAAATAAAACCCATCTTAGCAATTTAGGTATTATTTATAATTAGCTTTTAGGCTTTTCGAGTGCAGGTCAAAGCGATTTTTTGGATTTATTCTGTATTTAAAAAGAAGTCTTAATTATCCGATGAGGGCGCTACTAGACGGAATAAACCCTCTTAAACTAAATTTAATAATTGGAACATCAATATTTTCCAATCACGTTCACCAATTGTTGCTGCTTGTAATTAATGACACCGGCACCGCATTTCGTAATTATAAAAATACGCCCCGAATACAGAACCTCCTCCTTTTTTGAAGTCGGTTAAAAACACCGTACATTGTACGTTAGCGCTTAACTTTTCTTTGAATTGAGCGCCATCTAGCGTACAGTAGCTCCACCAACATTAACATTTTTCAACTTGCGGTAAAACCAAAGATTTCTTGTTTTAGTGAATGTTTAAGTTTATTCATAGAGTAATAATAATTAATTCCTTGGTGGCAGCAACTACTCTACTTGGGGGGGACTGAAAATCAGCAAATCTGCTGAGTCCCTACCTTTTCATCACAGTTTGACCTAATTTATAATCAATTAATTACTTGTTAAATTAACTTTGTGGTGAATAAATGCCTTTTATTATTATTTATTTATTTATTTAAAACTGTGCGGATAAGACGTCAAAAACATAATATTAAGAATAGTAGGACATTTTTCTTATTAGGAGTAGGTAGGTCCAATGTTTTTGTTCTGCTAATGTTGACGAATAAAAACTATGTTTAGCGATGGGATGTACGAGTACCTATAATAATAAGCATCCTTGGACATACACACAGCGCCATCTAGTTCCACAGTAAGCAACTATAGGCTTGTGTTGTGGATACCAGATGGTTGATATACGACATAAATATACTAATATATTATATACTACTGTATCCACAGCAATTACCAAAAACTCTTGCAATGTCTTATACATTTGTTCAGAATTTTACAATAAACTGATAAGCACAGTTAAAAGAAAAAAATCTGTTATTTATATTGGCCATCTGACAGATTAAGTCCACCAAGATTTGTGTGACGTTGTATGAAATGAATGAAGTCAATACGTAATATGAAACTGCCGTAGAAAAATGCTGTAGTTAAGTACCAAACAATACAATGTTGCTGGTCATCTTAGCCCCATCCAACACCATAATTTAAACTTCTATGTAATAGCATATACATTGTTAATTTCATATAGGTAATCGTCCTCCTCGCAGAAGAATGTGTAAGCCAGATCTATTTTTAATATTAGTGATACAGTTTGTGTTTCGACAATAAAAAAGCGGAATAAATAACCACTCATACACCACACAAAAAAGGTAACCGTGTTTGAACTACGTAAACTATTTTTTAGTCATACAGGATCATGTGTAGTGTGACGCGCGTGTGTGCGGGCGGGCGCGGCGATCAGCTGACCCGCTGAAACTCGGCCGGTCGTGGACCCCCACCCCGGGTCAACGGCCGCCATCATCCATCACCTCAATAATTCCTCACCTCATTCATACGCCGGCGAATCCATCACCATATTTAAGAAACATACGTACGGCCACCCGGAAACCATCAATCAATAGAAATACAACACGAAATCGATTTAGAGAGACTGCATAAACATTGCTGAATGGAGTTGGCTTCGATTAACTCTGTCATTTGTTTGGTTGAGCTCTCATGGGTGAAAACACACATTTGAAATTATTGCATTCGGAGTACCCATCTCAGATACCATATGAGTAGGTACCATCGAATTGTCTTTCCAATTTCTTCTAAAGCAGTTTTCGGACGAGTTCCACAATTGCGGGACAAATTATCAATCTCAAACTAATTTTATCAATTACTTGATTTTAGAGACCCTTCGTAATAAAGAAAGTAATTGATAAAATAACTGAATTATTGGACCTATTGAGGTTTTCTAATCTCCCGAATGCATCATCAGATGTTTAACAATTGCCACCGTAGGTATTAGAATCATACAAATAATAATTAAAATTGATTCCCAATTGGCGGAAATATCGCGGAACATAATCATAAAAACATAAATATGAATAATGAAAAACCTCCGTTTTTGAAGTCGATTAGGAAAAACATTCTAGGCTTTGTCCAAATCCCCATTCCCCTTTAGTATACGAGACACTTCACGCTCATAAACGAGGTTAATACAGTCGTACAGAGATTGATAGCAACTGCTTTGGATTATCAAATCAAATCAAATCACAAGTGCTTTATTTTGTAGGTACACAGGCTACACTTAAAATAGTCAGATTTTAAATTTTTAATGCTACTGCTTGTTCAAAAGGCAATTTTTTTTATTGTCATTGTGTCATTCGAAATTTAAAACTTGTTTGGATCACTCTGAGCGTGAATCCGCAATCGTATACGATCCAGCAACTAGACTTCTGCTGCCTGCTCACATAAACGCATCAACTTTTATGTTTTTGGTGGGTGCCGGAAACCACATGAAATTATACGACAAAACTCTCTAAAATCTTCTAGTATTAAATGTAACTCAACGGAAGCACTATTAATAAATAACATTATTTACTTAATAGTATTATTACAGTCCAGTTTTGTGGGCCTTTAATTATTTAAATTACATGGTGTGAGAATAATAATTATACAAATAGTTTAAAAAAGTCACAAATATACAACTAGCCCCAAGTCCCATTGATTTGATTCAAAATATTATTATTTTCTATTCACCAAGTAGATTTTCATGAAGGAACGTATTAATTAGGTTAACTAAGTGAGTTTATTTTTGTCATTATTTTGATGATTATTTATAGAGAATTGAACCCTCCGGCCGCGTGGTTCGACAACGTTGTCCGACATGTCAAATACCTACCCATATTGATTGTTAGTAAAGTAAGAATCTGTAAAGGGCATAAGTTCAGCAACAAGTCATTGTATAAATGTTTTTAAAATATATTGCTGTCGATATACATAATATATATTTTTTTAAATACCCAATTTTTTACATTTGTTCTAGTTTATATTTAAATTCCATCTCATTATTTGTTACTGTTTTTAAATAAATTTATTTCCATTTATTTTTTGAGAACATCAACATCATATAATATTGCCCATTGATATTAGTCTAACATATTCTAGAAATTCAATTCCTCATATTATATGACAATTAAAAATATCTTGATTTGATAGAAACTGTCAATATGATATATAAATTATTTATTTAGTTGCTACAAGTTTATAAAAACAATCTAAAATGACGCTAATCACATACAACTGCATACAAAATGTTGTCCCAGACCAATGAGCAAACATTAAAACAACAAAATCGTATATCGTAGCAATGACACTGAGAGCGAGAGAGAGACGATGGTGGACCGAACTAAACAACATAATCTTAAGCTTTTTCTTTACGTCTAAACAAGGACTCGATGATTCGATTTGTGTCAAATGCCCTCACTCAACTAGCATCAATAAGTCTTGATTTTCCCGACTTCGTTTTACTTATTACATCAACGACGGCGACTCCTTTCGAACGATTCGAAAATTGGTATCCAACAGCTTTCAAATATTGCATCCATACGTTTATTACTGAGATTGCAGCTAGCTTTCTTACTTTTCCTATGAACGTGAGATGTTTATCTGTTCGTTTGAGGCTCTCGGAAGGCTCGTCGTGAGGTGCTCTCGAGGCGCTGTTCACTTTCCTCGTGCCAGGAAGTATCCGCAGACACTTTCACTCCATTCAAGATCACAGCTCGTTCCGCCTAGCTTCGTTAAGCTGTGCTATTCTGAACAATTATCCGATTCTATTGTCTGCGTACGGGTTATGCATTGCGATTTCGTTTCCACTATTGCTTCTTAATAACATTAGATATCATCGCTATTTGATGCACTTCATTGATATTCTAATAAGTCCTGTAAATAAGTACTATTTCCTTTTTTACCTTGTTTTTATTTTGACGAATCCTTTGTATATAGAGACACGTGACGAAGTACGTGTAATTCATAAACTCATTGCGACAATTTAAGTCTTAAAAATAAGTTTTTAATTATAATGTCTGGGAGCCTAAAACGAAGCGGATCAGTCTCAAACAATTCAAATGGCCAGTGTCCGTTTGTTTAAGAAGTTTATACTATACCGCATAAATTTTATAAGTGAATAAAGTTTACTTTTAGTATCCTTTATGCACCTAGGTGAATAATATTTACGAAAAGTATAGTTCATGCACCTAGGTCAATTAGCCCAGATGAATAAAGTAAACCACAGGAAAATTTTTCCTATTGTAAAATACCCGACAGTGTTTAGACAAGACGTTTGTGTATAGTACGTAAAATTTACATTGATGTGACATTATATAATTATGGATATTTTCATTTGACGGGAATTTTGAATAGGTAACAGGAATTTATTCAATTATTGGCATTTTGTTGTATGTAATTTGTAGTAAAGAGATAATGAAACTTCACTTTATGGAAATTTATTGATATTGTATGGCGAATGGTGGATTTTAGCGAATGGTGGAGGTTTAAAGCTAATTAAAAGTTAATATATAAATAATACCTAAATTACTTTAATTATCCAGAATTCACGGTTATAAAAAACAGTGGCCGCTTTTATCAATAATAACAAATTCTCGAGAAGAACGGTAATTAAAGCTATTTAGGTATTATTTATAATTAGGTTCTAGGCTGTTCGAGTGCTGGTCAAAAAAGATTTGTGATTTATGCGGTATTAAAAAGAAATGTTAATTGATCCAATAAGGGGCGCCAATGGACGGCATAAACTCTTTTAACTTTAAAGTAATGCCTCATAGCTGTGATTCACAATAAATGATTGATTGATTTTTCTATCTCGTCGTGATAGGCTGACTGTCATCATTTTCTTTTTCGTGAAAATTTTTTTTTTCGTCAAACAACTTTGACGACTTGTTTGGAGTAGTGGTTAGAAACTCTGCTGCTGTATCCAAAGGTCGCGGGTCCGGTATGTTTGTATGAATTTAGACATGTGTTCCCGAGTTATGGATGTTTTTCATTTATACACTTATTTTGTACTATACACTTATTGTATTTATTTAGTTACAAAAAATGTATTTGTGTTGTTTATCAACAATCTGGTATATATAATACAAGCGTAGATGCTTAATATGGAACTAGATGGCGCTGTGTGTATATGCAAGATATTTATGTATATATTTTATTTTATTTCACAGTCTTTTTGAAGTATAATTTAATCCAACCACCTAATACTGTAAATACTATAGTTTGAAAATTTTTGTATTGCTCAGTGCCGGCGAAACAGATCAATGGATTTGGATAAAAATTGGTATACAGGTAGAATATACCGTGGAATGGGACAGGATACCATAAAGGTTCTTAGTTCACCACGATAAAGTGAGTATTAACCGCTTCCGTGGCTCAATGTATACAACATTGGGTTTAAGTTTCGGAGGTCGCGGGTTCGATCCCCAGCGGGGTACATATTTAGTTCTCGGTTTGGTTGGTGGTAGGGCATATTAAATGTCCGCCTGGCTAGATGCCACCATCTTATCTAAATCTGCCGCTAAACAGCATTGTTGTGTTCCGGTTGTCAGAGATAAGATAGCCAGTCCCCCAAATAAGATGGGGTTTCCGGGTCAGTACGCTACCACCTTCGGTCTCATCTTTATTTAACATCAGGTGTGATTGAGGTCGAGAACTAACCCGTTGTGGATGAAAAAAATAATTGTCCAGCGGGATAAATAAGTTATCTATACATGTATCCGGAAATAGTATATAAAATAAAATTTATAATGAACTACCTTTTATTAGAAATTAAGAAATTGTGCGAGAGTGAACAGATTCACTCTGGCACAATTTCTTAATTTCTAATAAGTTATTCTTCATTTTATCAATTATCGCCGTACGTGAACGGAACTTCATTTCCCCTTTTCAACTAGAAGAACGAGTCCCACCCACGTGGAGTTTGTTTATTTTCCCAAGATAAGTGAAATTATGTTTTTCTCTGATCTTTCAATACTTTCATGATCAGCATGCAAAAAATTAAGTCAATCTGATGCTCCGTAATGATGGAATAGAAAGACAAGCAAATACACTTTCATGTTATATTCATATTAGCATGAGGACAAATATTTGGTAATGATTAATATGAAGGACTAGTTAGAATTGATTATATAGAATATAATGTGCTACATTAAAGCTATGTAAAGCAGCCATTTCAAAAATGTGCATCGTAGCTGACGCTATCTTCGCTGAGTGTTTTCTACTCGTAAGACCGATTTCAGGCGCCATTTCTCCAGCGGGGTCATTGACCGAGCTCTTATCTTGTGTAAGTGTGTGCGTACACGTGTCGGGAACACGTGTACGATCGTTGCGCTTGCGTCTGGCTGTGTGTATTAGTACTCTTGCTTGTATATCGCACATTATTATGCAACGATCATGCAACGGATAAGCTTCATTAAAGGAAAATTTATCATGCTACGTGTCTTATTTATGGCATACACTATGACGACAATATTATGTAATTGTAACTAACTACCGGCGTATGCGCATCTCTAGTCTATGAATAATATTAATCACAATAAATAATTTGCAATACTATAAGGTTATTTTGTTTGATCGTCGCCATCGCTGAGTAAGGTCGTTAATAGACATTTTCTTAAATTTTAATAACAAGTAGCATACATTCACCACCTCACTATAGTATTCCTTGTATCAGCTCCCACGCTATTAATCACGACAGTCATGTGCCTACAAGAGAATGCTATTGTCGGAAATACCTTCTGGTGTGTCGACACGTGGAGAAATGTCCGGATTAATTGTGAGTGTTTTGTCTAGCGACGGAAATGTTAAACTACAAGAACATTCTACACTTCTGTATATCTACACTCCAGGCTAAAAGTATGGAAATAACAACAATTACACAATAATTCTGCTTTAAATGTGGCCCGCTGATGCGTAAACGCAATATCTGTTAGTTAACGGGTTGTAAGCTAAACTAAATTAAGTAATGTGTATTATTATATTTATCATTAAATAAATATATATTTGTTATAACAAAATATTTATTTAATTTTATATTATATTATTGTATTTATTATACAACTTTTTATGTATTTATTTATTAATATATATTATATGCGTACTTGCATATTATCTATACTGTATTTACTATTACTATATAATATACCCATTTGTTACTCATTATAAAATAAAAACTAAAAATGATAAACAATCTTTAAACAAAATAAAATTGTAAACTTTGTGATTTAGATAATAGGCTTTCTTGGCATCTTTGTTTTAAGTTTAAATTGGGAGAAGCCACTGACTCCTGAGATACAGGTTTATTTAACCTAGTCTAGGTGTCAAGAGTCTTCATAGGAGCTTGTAACAATTTAGTATAATAATAATAATAAAATAAAATATCCTTAGACATACACACAGCGCCATCTAGTTCCACAGTAAGCAACTATAGGCTTGTGTTATGGATACCAGATGGTTGATATACTACTAGTAACTTATTAGTAATCTGTGATACTACATAAATACATTTTTTTTTAAATAGTATGTCAATAAAGAGATTTATTATTATTATTATCTTTGGTGGCCATTTACTGCACCCGGATGAGATAAAAACTAGCGGTGCCAGGAAAATAATCCAATTCCTCAAAGAGGCAAATCTGAGCAACGAACTGTAGGTTAGTGGCGATAACAAAAGATCAGCAATGGTCGCAGTGATACAGGTCTCCTACGACCTGCAACAGCCACATATACAACCAATACCAATAGCGAAATTGTTACATAAAGATTACCTGCACATATCCCAATTGACAAGTTACATAGCGGCTCTAACGAATTATTGACAACTAGCTTCCTGCCCGCAGCTTCGCCTGCGTTGAATAGCTTTATCGCGGAAATTTGTAACTATTCACTTTATATAAAAAGTATTTATATAAAGTTTATATAAAGTATATTTATAAAAAGTATCCCATGTTTTATACAGGGTATGATCTACCTATATACCAAATTTCATCCAAATCCGTTCATCCGTTTCGCCGTGATTGAGCAACAAACAAACATCCAAACTTTTCCATTTATAATATTACCTACTTAGATTATCCTCTGTCGGTAAAACTTTGCAGTATCATAAAGTTAGGTTACAAATAATCCAATGGCCGATAAAACTTAGCTTTTAGCAGCTTAACTTGCTTAGTGTGGAACTAGATGGCGCTGTGTGTATGTTCAAGGATATTTATTTATTATCACTTTTAAATATTTTCTTTTTTTACCACAGCTGGTCAGCACACTTGTCCTTAATCACACCTGATGTTAAGTGAAGATGAAGCCGAAGGCGGACGCGTACTGACCCGGATACCCCATCTTATTTGGGGGACTGGCTATCTTATCTCTGACAACCGGAACACTACTATCATTTGGCGGCAGACTTAGCTACGATAGTGGTAGCTAACCAGGCGAACATTTAAAATGCCCTACCACCAACCAAACCGAGTACTAACCGTCCGCTGGGGATTCAACCCGCGACCTCCGATTGGTAAACCCCATGTTTCTTACAGTGACCCATGGAGGCGATCGAAAATTATTATTAATGTTATTTATTATTTTTTACTTTTGGAATACTTGTCAATAATTGTAATCTATAAATTCTACACTGACGTAGAAATTAATACCTTTACTTCCTCATATGGCCTGGAACAAGACGGTTTCATTGAATAAAACACGGCCTTCACAATATGTAAATATTGGGTCCTTACCTATGAAATTGGAGTTTTTTTTCTTCGTTAATCATATTATTATTACCAATTCCTGCGATTTTCAAAGCTATATCTAAATTTATTTTTTATTTGGAAAATGGAATATTATTTTTTATTTGGAAAATGGAATATTATTTCAAGGTTTCACATGAAATATTTTTTAATTTCTGGGCTAAATCACATAATAAAAAAAATTTGAACAGAGCTCTTTACATGTGCTTCCCATAATCATTTCTTAGATTCGCTGAAACTTTTATAAAGCGGTTGCTTTTAAAAATTAACGCTGCCTATACTTAACTTAATGTTATCCGATAATACACATAAAGTTTAGCTAAATTTGGATTTGCCGTTCCCAAAAAAAAAATCAAAAATGTTTGTGTGGAGAAAGCAGTCTTAATGAAATTCTTCATACAAAACGCCAATTTCATAGGTAAGGACCTAATATATAGTATAACTTCTCTGGGATGAGCTAGACAGAGAAGTAAGAATAAATTAACCGCCAAAATTTGGCAACACAAACACGACGTTCCATTTCCAGGTACTGCCAACTTTCTCGAGCAGATCATCGCACCGTCCAGCAAGTAGGCATCCCGTACAAGCCCGTATTAATAACACAATATCAAGATCGACGTGAACTTATGTTGATACTTGAGAACGCTTGCGTTTTTAACCAGTATCAAAAAAAATTGTATTGAGATTGTATCCATGGCTCAATGTAAACAACATTGGGTTTACGATTCGGAGGTCGCGGGTTCGATCCCCAGCGGGGTACATGTTTAAGTACTCGGTTTGGTTGGTGGTAGGGCATTTAAAATGTCCGCCTGGCTAGCTACCACTATCTTATCTAAATCTACCGCCAAGCAGCAATTTTAATAGCATTGTTGTGTTCCGGTTGTCAGAGATAAGATAGCCAGTCCTCCAAATGTGTTGGGGTTTGCGGGTCAATACGCTTCTACCTTCGACCTCATCTTCACTTAACATCAGGTGTGATTGAGGTCAAGTACCAACCCGTTGTGCATAAAAAAAAAATTATCTTGAGATTGAGATCGCGTCTCGTTCTTAATACTATCTTTTTATACTTTAATATGCAACAGATTCTCAAGCGTCAACTTAAGGTTATATCAATCTTGAGAACGGTTTATTAATACGGGCCGTAGTGTCTACTCGAAAACTCGTCGGAAGGTCGAAGACAAAATAAATAAAGAAAGCAAGCAGTGTAAAGGAAGAAATGAAGTATAAATAAATCACAAAATGGCTATCAAGTCGTACGCGGAAACGCCACAAGTATTCGGGGCATTCTCGAAAAGGAAGAGGGCCGTTAGCGTTTTCTGTTTACCGGTTGTGTGCCATTTTCTTAACCTATATTAAAATCACGATTTGAAAAGTAATGAATAAGTGAACTCAAATGAAGGAGGTCATCATCTGATCTGTCAGATCTTCGCGTTTTCGTTTGCCAAAGAATTACGCGAATCGACCGCCAAATATCGGTGTTAATATATAAATAACTATTTAAGTATTTCAAACTAAAAAAAACCGACAGAATATTTTGTACTTTGCAGGCGCCATTTTGGATTTTTTACCATACAATGTATCCTATGACACTCTAGTAATTAAGACGAAGCGAAAGACACCTTTGCTCTTGAAAATCGAACGAGCCATTTAGGCTACAGGAGGTAACATAGAAATCTACATACATACATAGACTCGATAAATTATCCCCTTTTTTGGGGTCGTCGGGTAAAAAGAATTGCCATTGAAATGCCCTTATCGAGAACTTCCTCCTCAAAGAGCAGTATACGAGTTATATTTCTAAAATCTTATTATGAGCTTGCTTGGTACTTATCTTTACTAGATATTGAAATATATTAGCAATTTCTTTTAGATTACATAATCACACTTTAACTTATGGAAATAGTTCGTGTTCCAACGTACGGCCACATTCCAAGTTGATGTTATTTACATTGAAGATTCCACCGCATGTTGGATCTCAACCAGATATTCCGAAAGTATATACCTAAATCATTTTACTCAAATTACTTTTCATTTTCGTTAAAAATTGCGAAGGCTTAAGAAAATTCCATACTAATAATACTTTGAAAGTCAATTCTTTATAAAACTACTTGATAAAGCATATACGGCATGCTCACTAAACTAGCATACGTCACAGACATTTATAAATGTGTAAGTGATGTGTGATACTATGATTAAAGATTACAGAAATAAATAAAAATAAATTATCTCTCGTCCGGTAGCATGTTCATACAACGAGTCCAAGGGTTGAGGTGTTGCGTCTGAAGTATGAGGGTGAGGGGTACCTACTGTACATAAGTTTTGTCTTAAAAAATGTGAATCCTATTTTGGCAGTAAGAATTATTTTACTGTAGTATAATTTGCTGTAGAGGGTTTGCTGGAAGAAATCTCTTACAGAGATAAGCTCGCCTTTTGTGTATTGTCATTTCTGTCCTATGTTTGTTCAATGTATGTTTGTATACTTATAATGCATTAAAGTGTTAAATAAATAAATAAATAATATAATTTGCATCACTAAGTGCTGTGGAATCTGTGAAATAAATAAAATTAAATAAATAAAATTAAATAAATCTATATTTTGTTTACCCATATCGTGGTTATTGAAATTAAATAAAAAACACACTGAATTCTCGAAGCGTTGACGGTATCTCTCGCAGACACTAATCTGAGGCATCATGTGTCTTGACAGGTGGCACTCTTCAAGAGTTCGTAGCACGTAAATTGAGGAGGTGAGAGCACGACGACATGATTGTATCCTTTGACAAATAGCCCCAGAAAAGGGAGGAGGGCGATGCCCAAATATTGGGTGAACAACCTCTTAATGCTTGGAGGAGACATTTTATTTTTACCATACAACGTATCTAAGTTTGCTTCTGAACATTTTTGTACGAGTAGATTCAACGTTATTAGACTTCAAATAAAATAATCCTAGTGACTCTTCAGAATCTTTTGTAGATCAAAAGTCGCCACCCGCAACCGTTATTTTTGATATTCCAAAAAAATAGGCCTTAAAAAATAAAATCTTTGAAACGTAACTGGATTGATATTTCCTCAATGGGACGACGGCTGGTCGTTTGAAAGTCAATGCGAGCGACGTAGGTATTAGTCAGAGACGAGTATGAACGAAAATACCGTCGTTATCAGCGTCGGAGTCTAATTATAGCGGGCTAAAGACCGCAACTGGCCGAGTCAAGGGTACGTTCACTCCCTCCAAGTTCAAAGGTCGTGGAGGTCACGGCTGAAACGAAACCATCGACAGTGAAACCACTGGACGTTTCTTTTGTATACCAACTTTTATAAAATATAATAAAATCCAAATAGATCTGTCTGTTTATACACACATTTATTTTATCCATCGTCTCCAAGAAAATATATTGCTTCCCTCATGTTAGCAACAAAGTTAACTAACGTAATCTAATTTAAACACAAGTCTTGTGAATGTATGAATTTCAAACAAGGAAGCTGTGTTTTGGGTAGGTATCAGAAATGGTGGCATATCGACAATAGTCTTCCGGTTCCCTACAATCGCGGTCAATATTTTTGTGTTTATGTACAAAAATGTGTTTGTGTGTTTGGATGTGTGCGTGCAGGATCGCGTTACAGCTGAAACTCAGGGCGCCTGCCGAAAAGTGCGGTCGACGACCCGGTCAGGAGCGCGGCCATAGAGCGTGCACAACTACACTTGATACTATGTCTACATCTACTACAGCTTTATGATTTATTATGGATGTACGTTTTTGAATTGAATAGTATCATTTATTTTCTTTACATTCCAATACTTCTGTTGTTTCTTGTATAGGTACAATACTGAATACATTTTAAAATACTTGGAGCCATTGAGAATAATTTTATTGTGTGGAGTTTAAATTCTCATCTATCAATAGGTTTCGGGGAATATCTTGCGTATTTCAATAATATGACACGCTCTTGAGTGAAAGTAATGTAGTATAGTGTGGGATGGCAATATAGATGGAGATACGATCTGCACAGACGAAGACAGTGCTCTGACCAGTATTGAGGACGCATCGATGGAGTAAGTCTACTAGCTTTGATCTTTTCTCGACTAAACAAGTGTAAAAAGTTAACTCATTCTGATACTCCGTAACGACGACTCATTCGCCTTTAAAATATTAGTTCATACTAATATTTTAAAGGCGAATGAGTAGAAAGGTATACCTACTCATGTAGGTATACCTTTCTTCACCGATCAAGATAAATTTGACGTTTGAAGGTAGATAAGTACAAATGAACTTTAGACCGCACATTCGATTAAACGGAATATGTTAAAAAGCTGTTGAGAAGTGTCAAATGTAAGATTAAAAAAATAGGTAGGTATCGCAACACAACCGCAACACAACTGGGACGCAACACAACCCTGTCTAACACCTTATTAATATTTTAGTTAAATAAGAAATGTATACAAACAGAATTTATATTCTATTTCGTGTTTTGTTGTTTGTTTATAAATTGTAGACATTCTACAGTCAGTCTAAAGCATGAATTTCAATAAATCTGAATGTAAATGATTGATATAAACCATTAAATGAGGATTTCTGTTAAAACCTATCTATTTATTAATCTGTTATATTTATAAAAGTAGGTAGGTAGGTACTTCTTCGTCAATTCACTCTGTAAAAAAGTTCCATTATTAAATACCTTCCACTGTATAGGTACTTAGATAGTAATATTATTTATTACAAAACTGTCAAGAGCGTACAAGCGACGAGTACTCGGTGATATATTTGGTGACATTGAACCGAGTCCATTGCCAACGACCTCGCTCCTCGGGGAAGCTCGTCGGTTTGCGTAATCGCTCCTGCGTACGGACGGAGACCCCTTTGTACACACGTACTTCCTACATAATGCTATCCGTATACTGAGCGATACGCACACTTAGAAACAGCCACCAGTCCAAGAGAGTTCTGATATTCGACTAATAAATATTTATATTTGACAAGTTATTTCTATGTAGATATATTAGGTAAATATTTGGTACATGTTTAGGGTGAAATTAGGTATTATCTCACAAAGTTATCGCAATCATATAAATGCCTGATTCTATAATTACAATTATTATTAACAGCCTTTAAAGTTTTATAGAATATTATAATTAGAGGCAGACTAAATATTTGGTTATTATCTATTTTCAACAATTTTATTATAATTTAATTGTATTATCTTTATCAAAGTGAAGGTGAACGAACTACGAGTCCGGAAATTGGAACTGCAGTGTAATACCGAACTACAAACAAGCCATAACGGTTAATCAAACAAACAAAAGCAATTTAAATCGCATTTTCTAACGCTACCTTCCTTTCATGTGGCTTGAAAGCGGATCTGGGTGTGAAAAGGTGTTTAATGCCGGACATTTTTTCAGGTTATAGGTATTATTATAATTTAAGTAGGTATAAAAATGTTATGTTATTGGCAACGACAATGACATGACGACTGAAATTGCAGATCACAACTGCAAATGAGTTGCTGAAACTGGTGCCAAACTCATTATTTTTCACGAAAAGAAATAGGATCTTTTTTATGAAGGACTGGATGGTGGAATTTTGAATGTTTCGTTAATAAATAGAATGATTTGATGGATACATTGATAAATAAATAACTAAATAATAATAAATAATTATTTCGGACACTAACACCCAATCATCTAATCCTAAACTAAGCAATGCTTGTACTATAAATACTAGAAAATGGATAAACATACATAAATATTTTAATAAACATCCATGACTCGGGAATAAATGTTCGTATTCATCATACAAACATTTACCACCTCGTGGGATTCGAAACCGCAACCGCAATTATTGGTGTAATAACTGAAAAATAGGTAGCAAGAATGAAAATTTGTGATTTTCATGCAGTATTTCGTGAAATAGATATGCGACACATCTAATATTATAAATGCAAAAGTTTGGAGGATTCGAAACCGCAACCGCAATTATTGGTGTAATAACTGAAAAATAGGTAGCAAGAATGAAAATTTGTGATTTTCATGCAGTATTTCGTGAAATAGATATGCGACACATCTAATATTATAAATGCAAAAGTTTGGATGTTTGTTTGTTTATTTGTATCTTTGTTTGCTCAATCACGGCGAAACGGCTGAAAGAATTTGGATGAAATTTAGTATATAGATAGAACATACTGTGGATTAAAACATAGGATTTTTATCCCAGTGAAGTGAGTAGTTAGCGCGGGATAAACAAATTAAATATCTGCGATAAAGTTATTCAACGCAGGCGAAGCCGCGGGCGGAAAGATAGTTAGATCATAATAATAATAATAATGGCAATCTGATAGGTAAGTTATGTACATTATGTAATTTCACTTTGTACTTTTGGCACAGAATTAATATAGTACCAACTTTTGGTTGTATATAGTACAGTCTGAAACATATATAACTTTACGGCCTGGCATAATACAAATTAAATATTCTCAGGGAATCATAAATTTTTTTGATACTATAAGCATATAACCAAAAACGGTCACGGTTTCTTAAGAATTTGTATTAGGCAAGCTTGTAAGGTTTATCTGCTTCAGACTGTACTTTTGGACACTCTATGCAATTGATTGAAAAAGTTTAATGGTAACATCGTTTACCTACAATTTACCATGTCTGCGATGACAATGCCTTGACGTCAAAATTATCTGTTTGAAAAATATGATATTTTAATGAAACGTCTTGTCAAGCAATTTTGGTTAGTTAAAGTTTTCACGTAGAAATTGAGAACTGATTTTCATAAATAGTATTTTTTGCAATATGCATTAAGAACGCATATGCATTTTAATTTGGTATAGTTGTAGAAAACAGTACCCAAGTTATATTTAAAAATGTGAATGATATGTGTGTGTGATGTTACGTTGGATTTCCATTTGTAATAAAATTTAAAAAAAATTAAGGAAATCGTGAGGGATGCCCTACAAGCTTATTATAGCACATTAAAAAAATAAAATTTATTGTCCCTCGGTTTGTTTCTAAAATCATCGGTTATAAACTTGAAGTTCTGAAAATAATCACATTGGAAATAAAGTGTAATTTAATTAGGTTTGCATTTGCTTTGGATATTTTTTTTTACTTAAGAATAAAGCTCTTTGTGCATAGATTTAAGTAAATGTTTGTATTTGTTCTCTTTTGTGCAATGAAGTGTTTACAAACCAACAAAGCTCTTATGACTTAGTTTTGGGGTTAGGTAATTTTTTTTTTAAACTAGAGTTACAATTACCCTTACATTACTAACTTTTTTTATTTTATTTACTTTTAGAACTGCAGTAAAATAACTTTTACTACAAAACCCTCATTGCTCGATTCCGAATCTCAGTTGGTCGATTTTAAATTTTAAATTCCAATAATTAAGTTTAATTTCTTTCAGTAACCTATTTAGGTATTTTGTTTTGACTATAAAGATATTACAAATGATTCTTAACTTGAATTACAATAATGAATTCATCTTATTCTAGACACTAACCTTTCTTTTTCATTAATTATTGGTTACATATGCCTTAAGTTTAATTTTATATTAAGAAAAATTTATGTGTATTTTATTGATTCTGTTGGCCATAACTTTGTTTTGTTAGTGCACGATGTTTGAGTTTATTTTTGTTTCATCCGTGTTTTTTTAGTAAAGATTATGTTAGAGTGAATCATTAAAATCTTTTCTGAAACTGTATTTTCTTTTCTATTGTGCAATAAAGTGTATTTGTATTGTAAAAAAAATACGCCCCGAATACAGAACCTCCTCCTTTTTTGAAGTCGTTTAATAACATAAAACAACGTCGCTACCCAACGGATGTTGATGCGGTTTTCATTGTCATTTAGACAATTTCTTCAAGAGGGTTTATGTATCAAGTGATAGTTTATATTTTAATTCCAGATCACGCGGAAGAAGTCGCGGACGGAAAGCTGGTATATTATACAACAACTCATAATTTGGTGATGTCAAGGTCTCTCCGTATGGCCGTGCCCTCGCGAGGCTGCCTCGCCTAGACCACGGCCCGCACCACTTTCGCTATCAACAGTGGTCACTGAATACTGACCAGTATATGGCATCATCTTAACATTATTAGTATGTATAAGTATGTACAAGTACATCATGTATCGCCCGAGCTGTGTATCGTCTAGTCTAGCGAAGTGTTTATAATCTCCGATGCAAAAGGATATGATGACTTTGAAGCATGTATGTCTGCCTGTGGCAATGTAGATGATCCTTATCTACGTTTGAGGGAAGTCGGTTGAACCGATTCGATGATAGCTTTTAACAGAGCTATACTAATATATTTGGAAGATATCACAGTTTCTTGGAGGTTTTCTTATTTTTCTATTATTACTGTCGTTATTATCTATCCTTACGGAAACTCTATATTTATTCCGCTGGGGATCGAACCCGCGACCTCCGATTCGTAAACCCTATGTTGTTTATATCGAGCCACGGAGGCGGTTAAATAATTATCCAACCATCCTGATGTGTTCGTATGTTGAATGCCTATTTACTCTGCTCTTGAAGATCCCAAGGTAGTATGATTCAGGAAAGACGGGCGCCAGAAGGGCGTTCCATGCCTTGGTTGTTCGGATTATGAACTTCTTAGTTCAAATTATAATAAAACTAAAAGAACCAATTAAAATTACCTTTAGAGAGGTTATCTTTGCAGTATAGATTTAATTAATTAGCAAGGGACTGTTTGAAACTGTCTCGATAGATGACGTCTTCACCATTATGGTTGGAAAACAAGTAACAAGGTGAAAGTTTCAACGAGAATGGCGTAGGTACGTCAAGTTTTCGTAGTTGCATGCATTAGAAATGTGAAAAAGTTGAGTTATTGTAATATAACTTGTAAATATCTTATACCTACTCGCTGTAATTAGTTAAGTACTATATGTATATCCACTAAAATATTAGAACACTGATCTCAATTTTCATGGTCACCTTCCTGAAGTTAACAACTATATATATAAATTTCGAAATTCAAACTTTTATTGTGCCTTTTTTTATTTTTATTTTTTATTTATTTTTCACGTGGATATAATTTATCTCACGGAATGCGTTTTCAATTTTTTTGTGGTCCTAGAACTGGAAATGATTTTTTTTCCTAAAAAAATGTATAATAAATGGAAATAAAACTATACTAATTGAAAAACAAATACTAACATTTTTTCTTTTCACACTTTTCTCGTAGTAGTAGAAAATTTACCTATACTCAGAAATAACTTCCCCATCTATAACATTAGATAGTGATAAGTAACAATGAATTAAATTATTTGAAGATTTTTCTGAAAGCACTGTAGATCACCGAAAAACCGCAACTCCGTATAATTCACGATTATGTGCAGAAGACTCGGTTATAGAAGTTATGTGGTGCTGTTGCGTGACTGTGATCTCTCACAGTCTTCAGTTATATAATCTTTATGGTTCTTGAGGCCGTGTTGCGGGTCTGATTCCCGGCGGAAGGGTCCCAGAGGAACGATCCAGGCGGGGTGTGCGGCAGTGTGCCGGTCAGTCACCGCTCCGCTAGCGCGCTGCGCGCTCGTTACTGTCGCTTGCGTCGCCGCACACCGCGCTGCTATTATTCCGACTTGCCGACACCTCCTATGTTTATCTACCGCCCTGGTACGCATGGCTGAATGTATGAACTTTTGATGTGATTCTATCCTGGTTTTTGGACTAGTGTTCTTCAGTTTCAGTGGATTGTGCCCGTTTATGTGTGAGATAGTGGCGTGTGAACAACTGAGGATTGTTAATTTAGAGGATTTTTCTGGTGATGCTGCAAAGAACCTTTCTACATTGAAAAGCACAGGTCTTATGACGTTTAATATTTCTTTCAAGAAAACCACATTTAATATATGTGGAAAAAAATTATTCATTAAAATACATTTTAATTATACATTTTTGCTAGCGGAGAAACCTTACTTATGGTATCCATTGTCCCAACATTTTCCTGAAGCCAAAGAGTTGTAAATCCAGAAGTTTTTCCTTCGCACGCAAACAACTTTTCCCTAAAACGTTGGAGTTGTTTCTTTTGTTATTTAATAACTTTTATTTTAAATAGTGAAATCTAATTTCTTTCGTTGTTTGTTGTATGGTAGGTATTTAATTGTTTTCAATAATCAATGTGACTATCGATAAATTTAAAGTTTTAGCAATAAATACTTTAAATATAGATACAATTGAATATTATACTTAGTTTAAGAAATATATAACAGTACATACTTTTATCAATACTTTACAAACATTTCAAATGCACTGTATGCATTCTATATTTTAAGCGATAATTTCGTACATTTGAAAATTTGAATTGAACTACACAAACACATACAAGTTCTGACGAAAACATTTGTTGCATTAATATTTGTCACATGCGAATGTTATATAAGTACATTATGGTCAAAATTTATGTTTTCATCTCATTAATCATGTAAAAAGTGCAATATTTTCACAATCTTCGTCATTAAGGCTAGTAGTAGAACGATATCAAACATGAGACGAACTTAAGTTCACACTTGAGATAGGTATTGTATATTACAACAGTATCAAAAGAAAATGATTGAAATTGAGACTCGATTTCAATTTTGAGACTCTAATATTGCTCCAAGGATCCTTATATGTGAGGTAACTTTTCGTTTTATTACTTTTAATGAAATTTATGAACCAACTTTAAAAAATAATCAGAATATAAATGTCATGCCAGTACGTGACGTTCAATAGTGAATTAAATAATAAATGTTCTGTGTTTGTAAGATCAGTGAACCTTCCTAACAAAAATATATGTAGGTATGTACGGTAACCATTGAAGTAGTAGAACTTCTTACTCAATGTATATACATACATCTAATATTAATAGTTCCCATCGCGTATCTTCAAAAGAAAGTCGCCTTTTTATTGCAAATTAACTTGTGAATAAAATTCATACATTCATAACTTCTTTCCTATTATTATATTCCAAATACATTCTATCCTGCTCAATAATCCAGTAAGGATACCCTTTTATCTTCCTATAACCTTAAAGACATTTTTTGCAGAAGGAAGTAGCTGTTAGTGATAGAATAAAAATGTTTTCAAACAAATCGGTAGTTTGCTTTAGATTAGGTATTTAGTAATAAAATATAGACTTACCACTGTGAATTCAATTGCTTCAGTGAATATAAATTAAATCTGCCGCCAAGCAGGAATGTTAATAGCATTGTTGGTTCCGGTTGTCACATATAAGATAGCCAGTCCCCCAAATAAGATGGGGTTTCCGGGTCAGTACGTTTCCACCTTCAGCCTCATCTTCACTTAATATCAATACATAATAAAAAACTCCTGTAACTATTTTGATCACCGAGGGCAAATATCACGACTCAATAAACTATATTTAGAAAATATAAAATATCCATAAATTTTTCAGAAAATTGTTTTAGGAGACCTTAGCATCTTCTACAACGCAATAAAGTTCATAGTGGTAACTTTAATTTAATATTGGAGGTTTTATAACTAAATACCTACTATACCTAAAGCAAGCTACAGAATGGTTAGAATTTTTTTTTTTTAATCTATTACAGGTCGGAGGAGGCCCGGGACAGAGAGAGACTTTTGCCCAGCAGTGGGACAGTATGGGCTCCTAATAATAATAATAGTGACAGGTCCTTCCTTCTACAAAAATCAAGAATTTTAAGTTTAGAGGAAATTACACCACAAACTTACGCTTTTTTACAGGACTATAAGTAGATTAAATAACAGTGAAAAAAGGGGATTTCCTGCGAGGGACTAAGTTGGATCCCGAGATTCTAAAGTAAATTTATCAGTTATTAAGGCAATATTGCTCTGAAAAACGAGAGTTGAATTAATTAATGCTATTTATTTCACAGCAACGAGAGCGCCTTACCTTCTCTCCGTGCAACTAGAGATGAAGGAAAAAGGCTGAAAAGGTATATGAGTGGCCCTCGAATAAAAATGTAAGTGGTTTTCGTACTATCCATTTATAGTTTATATATATATCATTTATATGTAATGTATTGTATGTTAGTTTCATTTTTAATGTTAATTTATACTGGTTAATGCTTTTATTTAGACCTACTAAATTTGTTACAGACAGAATGCACAATGTTTTTTTTATACACAACGTGTTTGCACTTGACCTCAATCATACTTGATGTTAAGTGAAGCTGAGGCCGAAGGTGGAATCGTACTAACCCGGAAACCCCATCCTATTTAGGGGACTGGCTATCTTATCTGTGTCTCTTTAATACTCGATTTTTTAACATTTTCAAATGTCGTCACATTGATTTAACGGAGGAATACCAGAAACACCAATCGCTAAAAACAGAAAACTATATAAAAGTATTCGGTTATATTTTACGAAAAAATTGAACTACTTTTTCAAACTCCCATTAAAATCAGTACAACACGAAAAGTTTTGACTTTCTGTATTAAAGTTATAAAATCATGAAACTGAAAAAGATTTTATTATAGCCGTCTCGGCCTCAATTTTTTTTTAACGCTTCTTAACTTTAAACATACTCAGTCGCTTTGAATGTCAATGTTAAAGCTAAGATGCGTTTGCGTTAATAATTTGGTATGTAACAAAATATAAATTAAAAAAGGATTTGATGCTACTCATTTCCACCATTATTTACTCGTTTACAATAACCTTATAGCTTTCAACTTATACTTGTTTATATGAACTGTTATAAAGCCACCTACGCTGTACTATACAGACGTAGACTCATGATAACACAATATTACAACTCTGGAGTGTCTGAATGGCATCGATAAGGAACAAAAAAATTCATTTTTTATATCAATAACGTACATAGGTACCTATTTTACTAACAATTATGGTTCTCAATGAAATTAATAAATATTTGAAGGTTCTAAACTGCAGAGTAAAAGAAAATTTATATTGTAAGGTATTGAATTGTTTTTGTGGTGGGATCCTAAAGTGCTACGAATTATTGTAGACGTCGTAGCAAGGTTCTACCGAGTTTTTAGAAATGTTACAATCATTCAAATAAAATAGGTGTGATAAAAGAATGCCTGGCAAGACTTTATATGTCACTCACAGAACTTTATAGTTATTTCGGTCTTATGAACCGATTTCTACCAGACAACCTTTTTGGTTTGGTCTTCACTATTGAACTAATTTTTCATGTACCCAGAATGTGAAGTTTCAAACTCGTAACTAAACTTTGGTAACGTAAGAGGGATCGTCTTTTGAACCTACTTCAAAAAAGAGGAGGTCTTTTTCAATTTAGTTTATAAAATGATTTAAATTCTAAGCTGACCACTCTTTTCCATTTCAAAATCTGATACAATCCACTCTAGCTACTGCATATTCAATTTTAGAAATTAGTTGAGTAATGAATGTGCTTCATACAAAATGATTCCACGAATCCATAGTATGTTCTCCCGCGCATGGCATTCGTGGCATTCGACTGGTAATGTTAAAGCGCATAATGGCATGCTCCGCGATGCACCAACGTGTATTGTTATAGGAATAATGCACTGGCGGTAGTAGTTTACGAGGTCTTTCACCGACCACATTATATAGGTCAGTTAGATTAGCAACGCTCCTGCGAGCGGTTGGTAACTAACTACCTACGCCTATTTGCTTACAGTGGAAATTGTTTTCCGTTAAGTAGGAAATTTTATCTCGTATTCAAAAACACACGTCTTTAAGTTCTGCATCCTCTTTAATAGTCTTGTTAAAATTGCAAAATTTATAAGCAGCTATGTGTTCTTCGCGTAAGCGAAGTATGCTTTTAGTCCAGCCAAGATATGCATATTTAGGGGTGTAACTTCCTATAATTTTAAGGCCCTGATTTTTTGTAGATAGATAGAGTACCTATCAGTTATATTGTAAAAAATATTTTCTAACGGATCAGGAGTTTGCTTTAGGTATAGTGTAGGTATTTAGTTATAAAACCTACAATATTAAATTAAAGTTACCACTGTGCACTTCATTGCGTTGTAGAAGATGCTAAGATCTTCTAAAACTATTTTCTAAAAAATTGTATTTTCTAAAAATAGTTTATTGAATCGTGATATTTGCCCTCGGTGAAATTTTTCATAATTGTAAAGAAGTTATTGCTCGATTTTTTTGAAAATAGTTCTAAGTATATTCTCCGACGCAATGTAATTCACAGTGGTAATTTTAATCGTATAGTCTATGTTTTATTACTAAATATGTATATTATAATTAAAGCAAGCTACCGATTTGTTAGATTTTTTTTTATTGCATCACTGCAAAAAATCACGGCCTTTAAACTTATAAGAAGTTAAGTGTATCCTCTCTGGACTATTTTGTGAACGCATTCTAATGTACCTTCGGGTGAATTTATCTTTACTGCAATTAACTTTTTCTCAAAAATTAATCAATACAAAACGCAGTTTCAATCAATGAAAACTTGTTTAAGTAAATCACTTATCAACTTTATAACATGTTTGGACTTGGTAGTAGGTTAATGATTTCCTTCGTCTTTATGCTCCTAGGCCTTACGCCCTCAATACTTGCGGTACCTTGCCATTTCTTATCATGCCATTATGTTTGTACCATATACGCACATTAATTTACGATTTTCTTGTGCTACTTTCTTAGCAATAATATTTTCTGATACAACAGAGATTGCGGGACCTAGTTTAGATGCCTTTTTCTCAAAATTTTAATTGATTATTTTAAAGAAATATGTCTGAAATGGATGGAATGTAAGTAATGTAAGTATAGATTTATACTCGTTGTAATTCGTATTGGGTATAAATATCCCGGCTATACCTAGTTTGCTATGAAACTTGTATTGTCTTTTGTGGAAAGGTTGATGGGTTTCCGCAAGGCTCCAGACTAGGCCCGCCCTAGTTTGGCGAGGTCGCCGCCCGATCGTGAACTCTGCACTCCGTTCGATCGCTGCGCGGTTTTGGCCACCTTTTATCAGTTTTCGGCATAAGACTTTTCTCAGTGAAATTTGTCCTATATTGAATCTAAATTAAGAATTCATGGAATCGAACCATTGGATTTATTGGTAATAATTATTATTTGTGGAAAGGTTATTTTGTATTTACCAGTCAGATGTACGAGGTGTAGATATAATGTTAGGTATAAAGTCAAAGTCAAAATTGATTGATTTGGTAGGTAACTTAACAGGGTACACTTGAAATGGTCAATTTTACATTTAAGCTACTGCTTGTTCAAATTGCAATTTTTCCCTAAGAGAAACAAGCAAGAAACTCGAGGGGTTGCACTTTTAAAAGCAGGTTCTTATATTACAAGTAGGTTTTTCATTTCATTATTAATTGTGAAATAGCCTGGCATGCGAACAAGCTGATTATGTCCAAGGATGTTTATTATCTAAATAGTCTGATATTTTATAATATGCTGTCTTAATAAGTTTCTGTTTTATTTTAAATTTATTGAAAGAAAAATTTTGTATATCAACAGAAACCTTATTGAAAAAGCGTATAATGTATGACTAATTTCTCGAGTTAATACAAAAGAGAATTTCCGAGAAAGTATACCTCAATCAGTACCTAGTTTTACACAATGGCATTCATTGATATTACAATTTCTACATACACATTCCCTACGTCCTATGTGTATGAATCGCTCCGACACCCCATTGCGGTTCGGCCGACACGAGTCCCGTCATGGGGTCAATGTCCGGGAACGGTATATAGGTCAACTGAAGGCGCCTATTCGTCTGTATTATGTCAGCCAGTTTGACTTGGCTACACGCGAATTCGGATTAACGACTTTATAGAAAAGGCATTCAAAAACTCGCTCCGCAAACTGGCCTGATTTTATATCTATTCTTTAATACTTTTACGGCGTGTATTCTTTTCGTTATAACAAAGAACCGGTTCATTTTGCAATTATGAATAATTCATGTCTTTATGCAAAAGGTTAAAGGGGTAAACATAAACTGCTTATTTTATTTCAATAAATTCTTAAATCGATTACCATTCAGTAGTGGCAACTAAGTATAGCACAACATTTAGTGAATGAATCAACGAAAGAAAGCTAAGTAAACATACGAGCATTTCCTCTTCATGTATAATCCCTAATTTCATAGATACGTTAAATTCAAACGTTTAGCAGCTGCCACGCATCATGGAACAGCGAGCACTTAACCTCATTTGTTAGCTAACTGCATTATAGGCCGCCCGAATCACGAACACCGTGTCGGCTGGTACATCCCACGATAGTTAGGAGACTATTCGATTAGTAAGGATTATACTCATGCATAGAGTGATCGGCTGCTGCGCACGGGCAAAAGGGAAAGTGCTCGGAGTTTCCTGCTCGCACGCGGAAGCGTTTAGTACGAATGCATACGTAACTGTTTCGCGACTGTACATAGGTACTTACCATGTGTAAGCGCAGATCGCTTTTAGTCCAGTAAACATACGTAATTTTTGTGGTGTAACTTCCTATAATCTTAAAGTTCCTGATATCTGCAAAATATACAGTACCCATCAGTAATAGAATAAAAATATTTTCTAACCAGAATATTTTCTAGGTAGAGTATATATAGGTATTTAGTTATAAAACCTTACAATATTAAACTAACGTTACCACTGTAAACGTTACCGCGTTGTAGTAGACAATTAAAAAAAAAAATAGCGACATTAGTTTTCTAAAAATAGTTCATTGAGTCGTGATGTTTACCCTCGGTGATAATTTTTCATAAATATAAAGAAGTTATTGATCGATTTCTTTGAAAATAGTTACAGGAATAAGAAGTATATTCTCCGACGCAATTCACAGTGGTAATTTTAATCATTTAGTCTATGTTTTATTACTAAATATGTATATTATAATTAAAGCAAGCTACCGATTTGTTAGATTTTTTTTTATTCTATCACTGACGGGAACTCTATCCATGTGCAAAAAATCACGGCCTTTAAGATTATAGGAAGTTAAAAATGTATTCTTACTGGACTATTTGATGCAAATTAGAATTTATTTTAATTGAGAATGCAGCAGTTTGGTTTGGTTAACGTTAGCAGATAGATTCATTTGAACTTTTATGTTGGGAAAATTACTTAATCTTGGAACTACGAAAGTGAGTTGTGTTTTTCTTAATCACACTAAGTATAACTAGTTTTTCAAGCTCAAACTCAAATCATTTATTGCATTCCTTATGTTTTGTTGTCACGACATTATAGTGTACTGTATCAATAAGGATCTTGTAACGGTGATGATTTTTTCAAGATTTTTTCTTTACACTATGCTAACTTAATTTAACAGTCATTGAACTGATTTTGATGAAACACCGTTCGATCACGACTTCTACCAGTAACTTGGATGATGAAACCATATCTTTTATGAAACCATCCTCCACAATACAATGAATACTGCATCTGATTCCTTGAAATTTTCTTTATGGCAACTCCATAGATATTAATGTTATCCGAAACAGTCAAATAACATACTTATATTTTGATTTCTTTCCTAATTTTCATAAAAAATTTCGACGAATTTTCTAAATGAACGGCTGTTTTCAAGTTAATTGAGCGTGTTGTTCACGGTCAAGTAAGGTCAGGCTTGAGTTGGCGTACCGGTGGTATGGCCGCCGCCGCCGCGGGCGCATCCAGTATGGTTTTACTTTCATCTATATCGCAGCGGCATGGGCAGCGCATGCGCCGACTCTCGCCGACGCGGAAATCATTCATCAACACAAAATACCGTATGGGAGTAAGTAATCATGTCTGTAGATCATTCATTATACATATAACAGGAGTGACCAACGTCGATCGCGATACCTACAATGTGAGCTGTCAGATGTAACATGTTCCATAAGTCAAAAATAGCGCCGAAAAATTGTTCATTGGCTTTTATTAAACTATAGAATGAGTCCTAATGAAAGAACATCACGCGTTCCATTATCTTATTTAAATCGTCACAGATTGGTCACAGGGTTTATATTGTTTTTAATCTGCTCAAAACAATTGCCGACCGTTTCTTATTGTACAGTGAGCTACCTACGAAAATAACGGTTGCAATCCCGCTAGGGGTAAATGTTTGTGTGATGGATATTTCTGAACATTTATTCCTGAGGTATGGATGTTTATATAAATATTTATGTATGTATGTTTATCTGTTAACTAGAGTATAGGTTTTGCCTATTTTAGGACTAAATAACACGTGATTGTGTCGGTCCAATAATACAAATTATGTTTACAATTAATATTAAATTGAACATTTAGAAAATCCCGATAACCGATACCGATGAACCGATTTTGATAAAACATGAGTAAGAACCACGGCTAGGAAACCAGCTTCTAAATAAAAAAACCGCATTCAAATCGGTTCACCCTTTTTAGAACTACGGTGTTACAAACAGTTTGTGTCTAGAGTTAAAAATAATAATAATATAAAAAACCGAACCGCCTATATAAATTTAAGTACTCTTACGTAGAGTAATAGAGTAACGGGCGGAAGCTAGTTGTGTTATAAATAAATGACATGTTTTTTATAGTAAAACCTCAATCACACCTGATTTTAGTGGAGATGAGGCCGAAGATGGAAGCGCGCTCACTTGGATCCCCTAACTTATTTGGAAGACTGGCTATCTTATCTCAAACAGCCGGAACACAACAATACTGCTTGGCGGCCGACTTAGATAAAAATGTTGGTAGCCAGCCGTACATTTAAAAAAGCCCTACAACCAACCAAATCGGGTACTAAACATGTACCCCCTTAATAAACCTTCGTGTTGTCAGGTGTTCTATATTTTGTATGTGTGTGTGTAACTGTGCCGGCCAAAATTTGAATCTTATACTTAGCTAGATGTAACTGGTGAATTCGTAGCGGTTATAACTAGAACTTCGTTCTCGGACAACAAAGCGCTCTGATGTGCACCGTGCCTAACACAGAGTGCATCGCAGCGTGTCTCTTCCGCGTTTGGCTTGCACTTTCTCTGCGTCCGCTGCACTTTGAATGCTCACAGAATTATGTTGCAGAAGGAAATCACTAAGTACCTACGTACCTATCGTTCGATGTATGTACGGTTTTCACTTGATCTTTCAACTATACTACAATATTACAAGGCATTAAGGGCTTACGTGTAACAGAGGATAACTTACGTCTAAATACATATAAATAATAAATATTTCTGACACTTACACCAGTTATCTAGTCTGAAACTAAGCATCATGCTAAAAAAAGCCGCCTCGTTGCTGAAGAGCTTGCATGGTAGTGACAACAACATTCTGAAAATGATCGCTGCTAGATCGGACTGCTTCTTCCGGAGATTCTTGATGGAGACGGTCACAGGTCTAAAATATAAATAAGTAAATAAAAACTAGCAATACCTATACTAACCTATACTTAAGCACTATTATTACTAATAAAAATATAGACTAAGTCTGTAATAGTTTTATTTAATTTAATTACTTTAAGCAAAGCTTGTAGTATGCATACGGTACTAGATAACGGATAAACATACATAAATATTGATATGAACAGCCAAGACTCGGCAATAAATTTTCGTACTTATATACAGTTCTACAACCTTGGAATCTTCAAGAGAAGAGTGAATAGGCATTTACTGGGATCGCATGCTTCCTCTTCGACCACGTCATCACTTTCCATCAGGTGAGATTGTGGCCAAACGCGAATCCAGTCAATCTTAAAAAAATAAAAGTTCTATCGATGGAGTGTGATTTTCATTGAATATCCAAATCAAATCACAAAAAGTTTTATTTCGTAAGTTATAAAAATAACATTTGCAAACCTCGTGACATGAAATTGCCGCTCATTCACGAGGCTGACTCCCCAGAGAAGAACGAGCAAGTAACTCTAGGAAAACTCTTATTAAATAAGATGGAACTTTCCACCAAAAATCATCTAGTTTAGCACGTTATAGCAGCAATGGGCTCATCCTCAAAGGTGAACCGTGGTTGTTGTTTCGAGTATTATACTTTTAATGTTTGGAACACCCAAACGCTCATGTTTGGGTTATCGCTGACCACCCCATTTGGGATAACGGTCGTGCGTGACATGTAGGTATTTTTACAATTTATGATTCGACAAAGCAACTACGAGTAAACTCTCCTGATACAGTCATTTAAGAAAACTATATAGTAGAGGTATCGTAATTCTGCTGGCTAAAAGTTACGTAGAAAAAATATCCGACATTTTTTTATAAATGACTTGATCCTATTGTTTTATTTCTCCACGAATGGTCCGTACCTATTTTTTTTTCTCTATTATTCACGTAAATAAAAAACGAGGAACATTATCCATTTGGATCTGTTGAATGATTGAATATTCAAAGGATATTTTTGGAGGAAGCTGCGATTGGCATCATATACCCCGATGTAAAGTATTATGGTACATAGTAACAGTGGCGTGCCCTTTATATAGGCAGAAAGGATTGCCTACCTTAGAAAATTGTCCTACAAGTATCACAAGATGAAGAATAAGTTATCAGACTGAAATGCATTGTCAAGACAGCTGATCATACCCATGTGAACAGAAATTTTATAAACAGTTGCGAAGATTATTTTATGAGAAAGTTATTATTTTGCAGTTGTATTTTTTCTCATTTAATAGCAAATTTTATACGAGTACTACTGCTTACCCTGTAACAAAACGCTCTGCATAGTAAAAATGATGCAATCTCGTGCTTCACCTTGGGCTAGATCGTCACTTTGAGAGTCAAATTGAGGTCAAAACTGGGGTGTATACTGAATCGACTGTTAAAAGTCACTTGAGAGGAGATCACTGTTTTCGAAAAAACGCATCTTTGAAAATCACATTTTTAAAGCAGTATAACAGTATAGTATAAATAAATAAATACACACAGCGCCATCTAGTTCCACACTAAGCAACTAGGCTTGTATTATAGATACCAGATGGTTGGTAAACTACACAAATACATTGTTGTCACCTTACCGTACATTTGTCTCCTTACTGAGGTTTGCTGGAAGAGATCTCTTATAGAGATAAGCTCGCCTTTTGTATATTTTAATATTCTCCTGTTTTTTTGTTTTTGTTTGACGTGTATGCTTATATACAATAAAGTGTTAAATAAATAAATAAATAAATTGTTTTTTGTAAATAAATACATATATATGTATAAATGAAAAACATCCATAACTCGTGAACACATGTCTGTATTCATCATACAAACATATGCCCCTAGCGGGATTCGAACCCGCGACCTTTTGGTCGTTGCACCAACTACTACACCAAACAGGTCGTTAAATTATTTTCATGGCAGTCTTCCCCGATGAGCGCTAAAACCAATACAATACAATACAAAATACTCTTTATTGCGCAAAATAATTTACAATAATTTTGATGATAACAATAGAACACAATTAGGCGGTCTTATCACTAAAAGCGATCTCTTCCAGACAACCCACAGCTACGGGACATTTGTACCAACCAAAGGCTGCGTCAGTCGATAATGTTTCAAATTGTCTGTCCTTATAGAAAACGCGTTCTCATGGATTATACCACGATGATTTCATATCGACTGGGGGTGGGCACTCAATTCAATATCATTATAGGTACGATTTTTTAGTCATCAATGACTTCTAAAAATATGATATTTTAGGAATCAGTGTTATAGGTTTTTTGATTTTATGGTGACATTTTGTAACTCAGGCATTCAAAAATTAAAAGGCAGTGGTGGCATTCAAAAATTAATCTCCGCCTCCGTGGCTTAATGTAAACAACATTGGGTTTACGATTCGGAGGTCGCGGGTTCGATCCCCAGCACACACATGCACATGTGTTTTGGTTGGTGGTAGGGTATTTTAAATAGCCAGGCGTGGCTAGCTACCACCATCTTATCTAAATCTGCCGCCAAGCAGCAATGTTAATAGCATTGTTGTTTTCCGGTTGTCAGATAGATAGATAGCCAGTCGACCAAATGTGTTGGGGTTTCCGGGTCAGTACGCTTCCACCTTCGACCTCATCTTCACTTAACATCAGGTGTGATTGAGGTCAAGTACGAACCTGTCGTGCATAAAAAAAAATCCCGTCCGTCATAAAAATAAAAAAATGTCTCGTTACTCTATAGTGTTTTTTTTAATCTATAAATTTTTAAGTGTTTATTCTGTACAGAATATGCCACTCTATAGTGTTGCGAAGTTATGAGTATCAGATTTTACATAAGTATAATTGACTTTTATTTAAAAATGTAAAAAGATTTGAAATCGTTAACCACCACATTGAGGATAAAGATTATTCCTTAAAAGATCAAAGACTTTTACGACAACACCAACGGTCGCTTATTCTTAAAGTGGCGGTTATGAATTTCAAAACCATTTTGCATTTTTAAATAAAATAAAATATTTTTTACATTGCTTTTCGGTGAACTATCCTCAGCCTCATTAAACTCCTAATAACCCCCGACTCCCACGGCAAGAGAGCTGAATACAGCCCTCGCGCGAACTACGAATACAATTTAGTGTGGAATACTCTACGACAAAGTACGTAGAGCCGACGACCCCGCCTACGATTGCGAAAGCTCTCATTTTAAAAGTTGGCATTGTGATTATTTCGATATTTCAGTATGAGTTTGACAGTATAGTGAGTGATGTCATGTCTTTGTATGGATGTATCTCAGTAATGAGTGGTGCGATTTGAGTGCGGTTTTTTTATATATTAATGACTAAACGAGCGGACAGATTATTAGCCATGTTTGATGAAATTCGAAGAAACTTAGCTTTCAACGCAGTTGTTTAATTTATTTGGATTATATCATAGTCTTGGGGGCGTTTTTTAAATTTTCAGTTTTGTAATTATTAATTGCAGTGTCGGATTATGACTACTTGATCCCCTAAGCATTCCATCCCTAATTGACTTATTTAAAAAGAGCAACCCTGGAGTTTCTTGCTCGTTCTTCTCTGGGGAGACTGCCTAGTGAATGAGCGATAACTGTATGTCATGACGATTTCAAATGTTATTCTTATAACTTACGAAATAAAAACATTTTTGATTTTGATTTTGATTTTAAGGCCCTAGCCATATTAGTGTTGGTCTGAAAATTATCTTAGTATTACTATGGCGCCTGCATTGGGGGACAAAATGCAACTCGTTCGTACTCATTTTACGCTCGCGTATCCGCATTGTCGCGTGAACTCTTGATGAGCTCATTTCTAGGCAATGATTTTAGTGCCCTAAATAATTCATGCTCTAATCAGCTGCTTTTTTTCTTACAAACTAATCAAGTAGTTTTTAAACGCGCAACGACTGCGAGTGGATATTCGCGATCGCTTAGTAGGTATATTCATAGCCGACATAAATCAGGAAAACTGGGAAACAGGAATGCCTTCAATCCCGAGATTTCATCCTACAACTACATATACACGTTCGCTCACAATACCCCGGAACAGGAATCAGAACCCTCAATGGTCATTATTATAGTATCTGATGCGTAGGTGCGACATAGCGTAGACGTGCACGAGACGATGACGTCACGGGAGCGCCGGCCGCGGGCGGGTCAACGCCTCACCACCGGCCGCCCAGGTGCGTTCACACTACACACTTCCAGTTTTCCCTATTTTTTCATATTTCCCGCTCAAAAGTAGGCGCGAGTGGGTGACTATGATGGCTTTAGTTAGGCTAAGGTTATCGACACGTCCTTTTAATCAATTCGAATAATGTTTTAACAGTGCGTCAATTTTGTCTTTTGGTTGATTTCTTGCATGTTCGGTAAATATTTGACATTCCAATATCTCTCTATAGTATTTATAGAACTTTTTGAGGGGAGTTTTCTGGGAACGGCAACCATTGAAAAATAGGAAATCCACGCGTAGTTCCCCAAAAAAAATTAAGTTGCATAATTCACTCCTTCGCACACTCTGTAATCTTATCTATCAATTAAACATGGGTAGTTATTATTCCTACTGCAAACCTTAAATATCGTTTAATAGTTCCACTAATTCGACTAAGGTCAGGCCGGTCACGAAAACATCGATCAAAACATTAACCATCTATAGTCGATTAATTTGAATAATAGTATGGAAAACAGACAGTGCGGTAGCGCGCGGAGTCCGGCAGAGCGAGACGGCGATACGTTTGTGAGCGGCGCGCAGCTGTGCTAAGGACGGTCGTTGACCCCGCGAGCGGCCGCGAGTGAACTCCGAATATCGTGCGCGTTTATTTATCGTGGATAGAGCGGGCCGCGTCCCTCCGCACCCGGCGCTCCTCCGATCCACGTCTTACGGCTAGTGCGTGATTAATACAGTTAGTGCGTGATTGATGCAGTTTTAACTGATGTCGCTGCACCAAATGCTAAGGTACCGTCTAATTTAATCAACTCTGCATTCATGTGACGGAGACAATTCGTGTATTAACTGATTATGCAACAAGTAGGTTAATATGCGATGTGCACTTCGAAGATGAGTTGGAATGCTTTACACGCGTAATATGACGAACACTGTACTCAACATTGTGACTCACCTGTGAAATGTCTGGTTTGAGGTAAATAATGAATGGCTATACTGGCAGTGGCAACTACCTAGTTGAATTAGAAAAACATTAAACAATCGCACCCTACAGAAATTGTTTGATTGTACCACCAAAATGATGTCCAAGTGCATGTTAAAAAATGCAAAGATAGATAATATGATTTTTTTTTTTCAATGCCCGAAGGTGGCTTCTTTTTTATTTTTTTCAAACTTTAGGAACTCAGATAGATTGGACCAAAGTGAGGGCTATACAGCTACTTCTTGTAGCTTTACCCACTAAGGCAGTTCGCTTGCCATCTCATTCAAAAAAACTATATTGCGGGTCGTAGTTCACCACGCGGGGCTACTGATTGCACACCTTCCTCTCATAAAGAGAGCACGGGCTGTAGGCAATCACGTGAGGCCAATCTCCCCTCATTATGAGGGATTGCCGGTCGCAGGCCACCACATGGGGCCAGTGCAGCGTGCACACCTTACCTCACAGTAAGGGGATGCGGGCTGTAGTCCACCACGCGAGGCCTTTACATAATGCCAACTTATAATAAATATAAATATCTTTGCACATACACACAGCGCCATCTAGTTCCACACTAAGCAACTAGGCTTGTATTATGGATACCAATGGTTGATAAACTACACGAATACATTTTTTTTGTAAATAAATACTTATTATAAATGTAAACATCCATAACTCGGGTACAAAATGTCCGTATTCATCACACAAACATATGCCCCTAGCGAGATTCGAACCTTTTGGTATAGTGGCCAGATTTGCCAACCACTACACCAGGTCGTCGTAAGTGTACCCTGTGTACAAAACAAAAGCATTTTTTACTTTGACGAGACGATAATATCTCAACTTATCGGAATTTTGTTTGATGTACTTTACACCAGACCGACATAATATGTATTGAACTTTCCATCTAATAATGACATATCGGTATATTGAATTTTGATGTATTTGCATTCGATATTGCGTAGAAAATCTCCCCTTGTGAATATTATCAGACAGATAATAACAAACATCTGCTATTATTTTGAAATTTACCCTTTCCGATTTCGCAATTCGCAGAAATAAATCGCACGTCATTTTACACGAAGGGTGTGTGTATGTGATTCAGAAATGAATTGCAAACTATTGATGATCATGTGCATAACATCGTACGTTTCAATACACAAATATTGAAGTTTAAACTTTATAATAATTCTTAAGTTTTAAATTAATACTTTTAAAAACAAGCTTTAAATACTCTATCATTATCACATTATTATTGTAGTACAAAGACGAGTAACATAAAGTACATCAAGAAATTCCAGTAGCAATTTTCTGGCTCCATATCCAGACTCTCGTCATCATGTGCAATAGAAAGTGATCATGGCCACAAAACAAACTGTCCAAATTCACATCCCGGCTCCATTGTCAGTCAGATCATCTCGATGGTACCATGATGGTATGGTATACCATACCATACAATATATTGCATTGTCACTTTTACATAAGTTTGTCAAATTTCAGCTCAATCAGATACCAGGTAGTTGAAAAATAGTTTACAAAATTTTAAACTGGCAACTTACTTACATACTAACATTGCAAGCTAAATAAAAGTTTGTAAAAATAGACTATACCAACTAACACAATGTAGGTATGTGTATAACAAAACGGAAACCTTACCACTAACAAAATGTAATTCATGTTATAAATCAATCAATTAGGTACTCCTCGTTTCATCACAGAGCAAACGAACACTCGAGTTATTTAGTCATTATTAATTTCATCAAGTTCGAAGACCTAACATTGATATTTACCTATTAGAATAAGTGAGCGATGATAACATACTATATTGTACATAATGCTATTCAATAAATTGCTATAAACTTTCACATTAATCTTTATTGTTTTGCGTATAGGCCAATGCAGTAACCGCCATCGTGGCTCAATATAAACGACACGAAGTTTAAAAAACGAAGGTCGCTGGTTCGATGCCTAGCCATGTAGTATCTAAACATTTTGTAGAAGCTTTGTGGTATCTACTGCATAAGTACCGACAGTCTTGTATTATACCGCGCAGGTTATATGGGGAGGAGTGAGTCAAAGATGCAATGCACTGACGCCGGAGCGGCCATCAACGTAAGCCAAGAAAATGTGGGCATATTGGAATAGTTAACCGACCTCCGAAAAGAAGGAGGTTAGCAATTCGACTGAATTTTTTAATCTAATGTTCCACGATATTTTTGACATTTGTGAACCAATTTCAATAAATATATTTTCGTTAAACGGGAATACGAGAAGATAGTCTTATAAAATTTGGTGAAGTCGATGAACTCGGGAGATAAGTCCGTTCCGATCACGTTTTGCCAATTTTTTTTTAATGCACATCGGATTGGTGCTTGATCTCAATCACACCTGATGTTAAGTGAAGACGCGGTCGACTTATTTAGTTAATATGCTTGGCGGCAGATTTAGATAAGATGCGAGCCGAGTACGAAACCAATGCCAATCAATTTATTGGACAACTGGTCCACGGCCGCGCGACATACTTGTCCGGAAACCTGGATTTTCATGAAATTTGGGACAGTGAAGGGCTATATTCTGGATTAGCATATAGAATACTTTTATCCCAGGACTTTATAAAGCCAGTTTTGGATTAATTGTCCACATCATATCCTTTGAGTTAAGGCTTATAACCAGCTGTGGGTGCATGGATATGGGCTGTGATGATGATATCACACTTTGCACTCACCATTAGTCAAGTCTATCAATCAATCAACTATACTATTTCACAACAAATACGGATTACATTTGTTAAATAAACTTTACATAGAATTGTACCACTAGGCTTATCACTAAGAAGTTTATTTATTTCTATTATTAATTTTATCACAAGAGAAAACAATTCCGTAATATCAACTCGGAACGTCTCGCCGAGGGCAGAGACCAGAGAAACCGGATAAGTGCGAGTCTAATTCGCGCACCGATATGGTTCCGTCCCTTTTGAACCAATAACCAGTTGAACAATTTAATTGTTATAGTACAATTATAAAATCTTGTTGAGTCACAGATGCGAGACAATTCGATAATATATGTTGTCCTTTCAATAAGTTAATTTTACTGTCCGCAAAACTAAGTTTGTAATTTTTTTTTTCGGATATTGATAAAACAGTGTATTGTATATAAAATTAATGTATTGCCTTTTTGTACAATAAAGCGTTTACAAACAAACAAACAAACAAACAGTGTTATTTTGAGGTATACGTTTTATTTTACCAGCGCACATTATTATATACTAGCTTTCCATCCGCGGCTTCGCCTGCGTGGATAACTTTATCGCAGAAATTTGTATATCCCGCGGGAGCTACTCACTTTATCGGCATAAAAAATATCCTATGTCTTAAAAAGCGTATATTATACCTATATACCAAATTCGTTCATCCGTTTCGCCGTGATCATTACTCAACAAACAAACATCCAAAGTTTCGCATTTGGAACATATTCTCCTGTTTTTTGTTTTGTTTGACGTGTATGCTTATATACAATAAAGTGTTAAATAAATAAATAAATAAATTAGTTAGATTACATTTTACACTTTATAAACTTCGTAGATAAGGCCTTATTATTAATGAGCGGTCATTTTTCTGTCATTTTTGTTCATAATTCGGAAACTATTTAGCGGACGTATAAACCCATTTATATGATAGGGCACTTGATAACCCGACCATGGTGCTTCACCTTTACTTTCAACCCCACCTTTCCGACCCCATTTTCAATATCAATAAAATGTTCTATAATTCTTTAGAATTGTAATGGATATGTCATCCAATTCTATAACATATAAATTGTTTGCAAACTTTACACAAATTATCACATATTGTACATATTTACAAAAAACTAAATAGTAAATACACATTTACAAATTAAAAAATAATAAATATATGAAACACACATTTACAAATAAAAAATTTGTCGCAGATCTTGCTGAAACGGAACCTCTTATTTTTCAAAATATAAGCTTTAAATACAAAATTTTACATTTTTAAGTTAGTAAACATTCTACAAACAGATATTGTTGATCGCAGTAAGTAACACTGAAAAAAATACATGAAGTTTAAATACAACATACGTAAGTACAATTTACAATCTATTTTATTTTTAATTTAAAATTATTTTTTTACTTATTTTATTTCTAAACAAAATAAAACATATTTCGCGTAAAAGAATAGCATTAACATCGTTTTATATTTTTATTTTGTATATTTTGCAACTGATAGAACAGTAAATAACACGAACATACAGAACACCTCCGAAACAAAATAAAATCATCCAGGTATACAAAGCAACTTTGTTAAAAGTTTCCGACCGCCTCCGTGGCCCAATGTAAACAACATAGAGTTTACGAATTGGAGGTCGCGGGTTCCATCCCCAGCGGAGTACATGTTTAGTTACTCGGTTTGGTGGTAGGGCATTTTAAATATCCGCGTGGCTAGGTCTGCCGCCAAACAGCAATGTTCCGGTTGTCAGAGATAATATATCCAGTTCCCCAAAATAAGACTGGGTTTCCGGGTTAGTACACTTCCACCATCAGCCTCATCGTCAACTAACATCAGGTGTGATTGAGGTCAAGTGCGAACCCGTTGTGCATATAAAAAAAATCTTCGAAACGACTGAACCGATTTTCATCACAAATGGTTAAGAACCTTTCCTTTACTTTTATCTTAAATATAAGAAGAATCACACTCAAATTGAACCACGCATAATTGAGATACATCTGGACAAAGCAAAACACTCACTCACACACACACTCACGCACACACAAATAACACCCATCGTTTATAGCCTGGAGTCAATAATGTAAAATTCTCAGTTGTGTATTTTTGGATTTCAGACATTTCTAATTCTAAATACGAATGTACGAATATATCATTGATAATAAATACTAAATTAAACATTATATAGATAGACGTGTATACAAGAGTCGCATTATTTTGTCGTTAGTGAGTAAACAATATACCGATTGGTCTGCTATCTGCTGGTGTGTCGATATGCGAAGCGGCCTGGAGTCATTGTCACGTACCTTGTTGTTGGTGGGTACACAGTGACCATTGTCACATTACTGTTTACAGACTTTATCAATAACAAGCGCAGACCAGAGATCCACCAATTGCTATGCTATATATCTATGTGTGTAACATCGTTTGGGTTGCATATTTGTTACCGTAACACTAACTTGAAGATATGTTTAGATTATTTAAATATGTTACAAAAATGAATGCCTACCTAGGCAAAAATTTAACTTCATTTAAATTCAGATTTGCTTGCTGTAATTTAATATGAGATAAAGCACAAGTACCTATGTTGATTTTGCCGACCTGTTTGGTGTAGTGGTTAGCAACTCTGACCACTATACCAAAAGGTTGCGGGTTCGAATCCCGCTAGGGGCATACGTTTGTGTGATGAATACGGACATGTGTACCCGAGTTATGGATGTTTTCATTTATAATAAGTATTTATTTACAAAAAAAACCATCTGGTAATCACAACACAAGCCTATAGTTGCTTACTGTAGAACTAAATGGCGCTGTGTGTATATCTTAAGGATATTTATTTATTTATTTGGAGTCCCTGCTACTATCTATTTATTTATTAATATTTGTTTGACATTTTATGAAATGCTGTGAAGTGTCCTTCTTGTTATTATTATTTTTTGAGTTCCCAATATTTATGAATTTAGCACAGATGTCGAAGGTTCAACAAAATATATGATTGGCGGTTAGAAGTGGTTACAATGTTTAGTTTAACTTAGGTTAATACTACGCTAAAATACTTCATCCATCATCAACATGTACTTCTCGTGATTAACCATTACCAATTACAGTCCATCAATGCCCAATTGTAAACCTCCGCCTCCGTGGCTTAAATATAGTGTTTAGCATCGGAGGTCGCGGGTTCGATTTTCATCGAGGTATTAGTTTAGTACTCGCTTTGGTTAGTGTTAGGGCATTTTAAGTACTGTGTTCCGGTTGCTAGAGATATGAGAGCCAGTATCTCAGATAAGATCGAGGCTTCGGGTGAGTATTACGTAAATTATAATTGTTTATGATAAATACTCGCAACTATATACGAGTAACACATTTTTGATACTGTTTCAATATGCAACAGATTCTCAAGAGTCAAGTTAAGGTCATCTTGAGAACGGTTTATTGTGATATAAATGCTAACCCGTTATGCATCGTGTGGCTCATAATTTTGGGAAATTACGTAAATTATAATTCTTTATGAGAAATACTCGTATGTAACACAATAATACTTCAGATACGAGAAATATAACAAGAAGACTCGATAACTAGATATTTGAGTCGTATTACGATATATATAGCTTGCTATAGCATATCTCGAGTGTGGCACGGGCTGCCGTCAGTGGGTTCAAGTTCGAAGTAGCGACAATGAACTTGGCCGGCTGTGACACATACATACCAGCCATCACTTACGAAACCATAAGTACCTAACAACTATGCGAATACTGCATCAAGACATTCGATGCGACCATTGTCTCTGCCTTTGTTTTGGAGATCTGAGAATAACCAATTGTCATATAATTTGCATATACTCCGTTAGCACTTGAATTTTGTACGAGTATAGTTTCATAAACATAATCATGTCTTTAGTAACGATTCCATTGCAATCGAATAAAAACCGGTGTTATTCAATTGTTTGATGATTGTTAAACAGAGCACGTGTGGCTAGGTGAGCGGTGCTCAGACCCACATTAAATTTGGAAACGTCGATTTGCCTTGCGCAAATGTTGACCGTCCTTGTAGGGATTTAATTTTATTCTATTACGAGTTAGTAATCGAGGGTGGAAATCTCCTCCCGACCGCCATTGCCCGTGCGGTGCGGTGCAGAGGCTTCGCGTGGCGAGCAAACTGTTCGAATGTTAAATTTTGGATATTGTTTATTTTGGGCGACAAAGTGAATGAATGAAAAATCGCGAATAGGGGTTTTACCAGAATAAGTTCTCAATTCGAGTGTTTGTATTTGTATGTAGTACACCGATTGCCTACTCCGAGATATGTGTCTCATCTCTTAAATTGGTTCCTGATGTTATTAATATAGGTTTAGTTTGTTTGTAATTATGGTAAACATACAGAATAGTAGTACTTATTTCTTTAAGGGAAGTTCAGACCAAGGGTGGAATCGCGGTCACACCGGAACCCTTGGGAGACTGGCTATCATATCTCAAACACCTGGATTTCAACATTGCTGGACTTAGATAAGATTGTGGTAGCTGGCCATGCGGTTAATAGATGCAGTTTGAGTTTGTATGGAAAAGGTGTAGAGATCTTTATCAAAAAAATATGACCTGTCGAAGATCGTCAAGTCGAGCTGGTATAGGTACCCCAACTGCCCATCTAAATGGTAGGAATTATAAAACATGCTGAGGGAAAGTACTGTCGAATATCCACGTAAACTGAGTGATTGGTGTATGTACCAGGAGTTTTAATAGACTAAAGCGTAGTTCGATTTATACCTCAACAGGGAAATTGGTTCGTAAAATTAATACTTTACTTTAAATAATAATAGTGCGCACTATCCAAACTAAAACGTGAAAAATATCACAATCCACTTCAAAATCTCTCGAAATAGCCACTCTACGAACGAGGAATAATTACACTGAAAGACAAACAGTTATTTTTAATCGACTTCAAAAAAGGAGCAGGATCAATTTTCGTCTGTGTGTATGTTTTGTATGTTCGTCCGGAGATAGCGAGTCGAAAGTCGAGGAAAACCTTATTTAGAAGCATAAGTAATGGGACACTAGGTACCTTTATTTTCCATTGTAACATTAGAATGTGGTACAGGCATGTAGGTGTTCTTTATTCTTTATTACACAAGAAATACAAACATATTTACTGTTAGAAAACGTGTACAAAGGTGAGCTTATCTCTAAAGAGACTCTACTGGAGGTTAGAAACTTTACACGGAAAGGGAAACAAATGAAATTGTTGTGGTCTAATATAGTGACAAATATTTCGGATAATTTATTTAAACACAACTCGATCAGCAGTGTATGGGATGACCTAAACTATGATTCATTTATTTACATTCCCATTTCAATGTAGTCAATATGCAACGGACAGAGTTGTAGGATGTAAGGAAAATATTATTGCTACAATGAATGTTTATACAATAGAAGCACAGACCACCAATGCTGTTGTTACTCCAGACATTGACCTGGTCGTGACATTGGAGACGGCTGTGATATGATATCATTCGTATCGGCTTCAATTATTTTCGCAAAGTTTGCAAAGCAAACCGATCACTGGAACGCAAATCAGGGTGTTTGAGCGCATGCTACATACATGAATTCATTTCAGTATTTCAGTTTAAGATCGCAATCAGTTTGGTTTACATTCATTGTAAAAGGCAGCGACGTTGCAGGTGGCAGTAATCTCAAGATTACACCCGAGACCAAGGGGTGTATGTATCTGGTGATAAAAAATTCGTAAAATTTTATGGTGCAGTTACTTATACGCTAATGAACTTCCAATTATAGTAATGAGTCTAATCATCTTATTTCTCCGAAAATAAATTGTAATAACGATTTTATTATTATATTTTATGGTTAATTGGATTAGCGTTGACCACAATCTCACCTAATGGAAAGTGACGATGTGGTTGAAAATGAAGCACGCGATCACAGTAAACGCCTATTCACTCTGCTCTTGAAGATCCCGAGGTTGTAGGATTCAGGAAATACTGGAAGGGAGTTCCATGTCTTGGCTGTTCGGATTATGAATGAGGAGTCGAACTTCTTAGTGCTAGTGTGGGGTATATTAACTATATATGGGTGGAATCCCTCCCCACGCCTAGTAGTCCGAAGATGGAAAGGCGACACTGGAATAAAATGATATAATTCCAACGCACACTCCCCGAAATGCATCCTAAGTAAAAGATTGTATTTATTTTTATAATAGTCTTACTAGCTGATGAATAAGAAATATATATTAGAACTGCAATTGTATGATCACAGATAAAATAGGAAATAATGTAGAAACATTGACGGGGTGATTACATTTAAAGTAATTGTTGCCGATAAGCCGAAGAGGGCCGAAGGTTCCCGAAGGGATGACAAGCGCGAGCTTTCCCTGGAACGCGGAAAACATCAGCACATGTTGAAAATACGGGTGGGCATTGACCCCGACCGCCTAGGCTGCTGAATCTACAGCTGTTACCGAATCTATTGCGGCACATCTCGTAATAAGTTTATTTATATACTCATCGTTTAAACCTTGTCTTACGTAAAGTATAGGAAGTTTCAGCAAGTGATCGTTGCGTGACAATTTTTATTATTTTACATACAACTAAGCATCGCTAGAACGCGTGCATTATGTATCTATACTTAGCTTTTCTATAATGCTCCTCAAATTAACCTCTAAGTGTCTTATTTACGTTTTTGTAATTTGTCTTATTACGTATGTATGTATGTAAATTTATATGTTACCTCCTGTAGCCTAAACGGCTTAATCGATTTTAAAGCGCAAGGTATCCTTCGATTCGTCTTAATCCACTGGGGATTAAGACGAATCGAAGGATACAGGATATAGGATAGATTTTATGGTAAAAAACCTAACATGGCGCCCGCAAAATACTAATGATGTCGGGAGACTGGAGGTATTGATAGCATGTTGTTTTCCAGCTGTTAGAGAAATGTTAGCCAGACCTCGATAAGTATTCTAGTTCAAAATAGGTGTTCTTCATGAATGCCAAAAAAAGGTTTTATTGCGTCCGCCCTCTTTTCCGTCTTTCTTCAACAAAATTTTTCACCAAATATATCGAAAATTGATTGAAGGAAGAAATTTGAGTGTTAGTTTTTATTATCAATATAATGTTGATCTATAATAAAAAATATTTTTTTTCGTAGAGAGAATAGCTTTACTGCTCAAAGCCACAAAACTCAGTATTTTAATACTAGTATGCCTGATACCTTTGGCTGAGAGTTGTGATTCTGTTCAAAATGTGTCAATACTTTGTAATTGCAATAATACAATACAAATACGCTTTATTGCACAAAAGGAGAATATACATTTTACAAAACAACCAGAAAAAAAAGATATAATTATGTGGTCTTATCACTAAAAGCAATCTCTTCCATGGAACTTTTGGGTATAAATAATTTATTAAAATAAAAATGGTTAGAAACTCTGACCACCATACCAAAAGGTCGCGGGTTCGAATCCTGCTAGGGGCATATGTTTGTGTGATAAATACGGACATGTGTACCCGAGTTATGAATATTTTTTTTTATAATAAGTATTTACTTACAAAAAAAAATGTATTTGCGTCGTATATCAATCATCTGGTATCCATAACACAAGCCTAGTTGCTTAGTGTGGAACTCGATGATATTGTCTGTGTGTCAAAGGATATTTATTATTATTAAAATTAAGTTATTTTTCTCCATAAAAAAACTATTATTATAATAAATAAGTTTTTTACAACCAAGTATTTTTTTGTTTGTTATTTTCGTTACTTAAGTAATACAATAAAATTATTATGAGTAACACATAGCGCGTGCTTTAAATATCATTACACTATGTATTACATGAAAAACATAGGTCTCAACAAAATGAGAGCAATGCCAGAAAACACGAAAGTAACTAAAATGAAAATTTTTATTTTTAACAGATAATTTAGCTTACTCTGTCTTTCAACGTAAGTGATAACAACACATTATGAAAACGACGACAAATAAAAATTAAAATAACTAACCTGAAAAGTAAGTCCCGAAGTCGGAACATTTCCTTCTAATCGTGTCCGGGAAAAGATTTATTGAGCAAAATTTAAAGCCAATTAAACTTGACGTGCTTTAAGCGAACCGGCGGATGAGCCAGGCTCTTGACAAATATATTTAAAAAGGCGTAAAAGTAAAAGTTAGTCTTTCAGTCGTGCAAATAAAACATGCTTTAGTAAGCTTAAAGTGGACAGACCTTTGAAATTTAAAAGATAAATTAAACGTTATTTTTGTAAAAATCAAATTGTTTTGTTTTCTACAGACAACATTGTTACCAAAAATAGTTTTTCTCTACCTCGTTAAGTATTAATAGAGTCTGTACAATGAACTTCTTTATTTTTTTCTTGAAGAGAAAAGTCATAGAGAAAAATATTTTCAATTCAAATATTCGGTAATTTAGTAAACCCCCGAGAAAACAAGCGATTATTATCATTCAGATAAACCAAACCAACAGTTTTAACAGCTAAATATCTTTGCAACACCCCTATATATACGTGTTTAATATTAAATATAAAAAAAATGGCGCAATGTAAACAACGTAGTGTTTACGAATCGGAGGTCGCGGATTCGACATGCTTACTAAACGTACTAAACATGTACCCCACATGTTTAGTACTCGGTTTGGTTGGTGGTAGGGCATTTTAAATGTCCGCCTGGCTAGCTACCACCATCTTATCTAAGGCTCCCGCCAAGCAGCAATGTTAATAGCATTGTTGTGTTCCGGTTGTCAGAGATAAGATAGCCAGTCCTCCAAATGTGTTGGGGTTTGCGGGTCAGTACGCTTCCACCTTCGACATCATCTTCACTTAACATCAGGTGTGATTGAGGTGAATTGCTAACCCGTTATGCATAATCTTCCTTTAATCTTCAATATAAAAAAAGCCTCACTCTAATTGGACCACACATTACTGAGATACGTCCGGACTATGACTTTACGAAACACACAACACCAGCCTTTTTTCTTCGGGGGTTTATAATCACTACAAATACCCAATTTCCAGGTTCTTTTTTGTACAGCTATAAAACATTTTATTATAGATCATAAAAGTAAAACGATTCGCTGTTCCAGCAATTACGTGTCCATATTGTTATTTCAATTTACTCATGTAGCATTAACTTCGCTTTATGTCGGTCAACGAGAGGCTGTGAATCCACGTTTTTAAGTCGTCGCCTGTCATAATCAGTTCGCAATTGCAACAAAAATGTTTTGTTAATGTACGCATCAGTATATAAAAAAGATCAGATTAGGTTGGTGATGGTGGTGGTAAGGTGGACAGACGGCCTGATGAAGGTCGCGGAAAGTTGCTGGATGCAAGCCAATTCCAACCGGTCGCTTTGGAAATCTATGGGGAGGCTTATGTTCAGCAGTGTCCTGTGGCTGATATGATGATATAAAAAAGTAAACGATATGTAAAACCAAAAGCTGAAATTAATGTTAAAATAATTTTTCAGCATCCACTTCTATGGTGTACGCGTGTGACCACATTCGGAGGGCGGAGTGTGAGTTTTATTTCGACTTAACCTTACTACCGTGTTCACGTTTACGTGGCGATTTGTATGGAGAAATGTGCAGCGCCTCTAGCGGATAGTTTGCGAAACGATTTCTTTCATAGGGACTTTTTTCGTAAACGCGCACGCGGTGGTAAAGTTAAAAACTAGACAAAACTCACAGTTCGCACACTGGTCCTCAACAATTTGATGTTCTTTCCATCGACTCGCTGAGAAGAAGCATCCATTTAAACTTATTAGTCTACTATTCATTTGTAACTTTAACTCTCTAAATCATTTTATTACCTACTATGAATGAAGTTGAATTAGACGAGATATTTAATAAATAAATAATAAATAAAATAAATAAATATCCTTACACACACACACAGCGCCATCTAGCTCCACAGTAAGCAACTATAGGCTTGTGTTGTGGATACCAGATGGTTGATATACTACATACATATTTTTTTTTTGTAAATAAATACTTATTATAAATGAAAACAACCATAACTCGGGTACACATGTCCGTATTCATCACACAAACATATGCCCCTAGCGGGATTCGAACCCGCGACCATTTGGTATAGTGGTCAGAGTTTCTAACCACTACACAAACAGGTCGTCGTAATGTTATAATAATATAAACCATTGTTGTTTAAGAACTGATATATTGTAATATTTTTACTTTTACTTACGTTACTGTGTAATAATGTGTATTTGTATTGTATTGTGTTATATTATATTGTAATGCTTTGCATTGTAATGTAAATAAGGTTAAATTATTTGAAAGTAATCAACGGTATCGAGTTACCAAATACCTACTACACCCTGATGAACAGCTGAGCTATAAAGGATGCGTACATGTATCCCAAATGGACACTTCACTTAGTCATTTCTTTTCGGGTATATTCATTCGTTTCATTTCAGTTTTATTCCGCTCCGGATTTCGTTGACATGCATTCAGGCCTAATGCACTTTTGAATGATTTGTGACATGGTTGTGATGTTATCATTCATACAATTAAAAATAAAATTGCTGGAACATTGAAATCGTCTCACAATAATCGATGGGAGTTCATCTAAAAGAATAATTGCAAAGTGACAAAATTCACTTTTCACTCAATCAAAGAAATCAATTTTGTCACTTAATTTTTACATTTAATTTAACTGATTGATAACTGAACAATTAATTAAAAGTCGCATGTCGTGGAAAATTGCAATGTTTCGGAAAATTGTTTTGTATAATAAAGAGTATTGTATGTACTTTAAACAACGAGAGTACCAAAGAACGCAGAAACAGGTTTTACTGTATCGAGGGACTGATTTTCTACAAATGGAAGCCAAAAGACCCATTCAGCTTCGAAAACAAATGCGTAACCTAACCGAGTAGTCAAAAATACTTGTTCAAACAATTTGCAAATTTTTGTGGTGCCTGAAAACTTATAAAGACATTCTTCAGCAAGTGGTGGTTTACACGGCAATATTTATTAGTATTATATTACCTAAGTCTTACAATTTCTAAAAATTTTTTCACCCAATAAACTAATGCATATTATACCCACCGCCGCTTTTTCTTCAACTTTAGAGGTCACCTTATATTTATATAATCGTTGAATTCTGGCTTCTATTCCCATACTTTTAACCTTTTATATTCGACCCACCATCGAGCTATAGCATACATCCTTCGGGGCAAGATATATATAGTAAAGTAATAAAATTTAATATCCCTTTAACTTCGATAGCATCGTTGCATAATTTTTATTGGCATGATGACGAATGCGGATTTCGGTAGAGCGCACCGGAAAACGGAAGCGTCATCGGAGGTTAATGAACCGCGCATAGAGTCAATGTCAGCGAAGCGTGGGTACCAGATTCGGCAAGAACAAGGGTGCGTACGAACTGGTACGGGGTAGCAGGGTGCAACTGTCGCAGGGTAACGACCCGGCCGGGGTCGTCGGCCGGCGCCACGCGGCCGAGCGAATGAGCCATCCGATTGATTGGAGCGGGACGGCGCTACTCCTCTGAACCCTCATGATTTAACCACCCCTACTCTTAATAAGGAAAATAACACTTTGTTTCGTAACAGATAAGGTATGATTCGGTTTGCGTGCTTAATAACCTGTGGGACTTTTCGGCGCAGGGTGGGGCGGATCGCTATCGCACACAGCTGAGTTAAGGGAAGTAGTTTTGCTCAAAATATTGATTTTTCCGCAGGCCTCGAGGCCGCGTGGCGCGCGCCAGTGTGCGTGCCGCACACAGCGTCAATTATATGACACACCGCGCGCAGGTGTGCGTCTACATCTATTTTTGGTAGAGCACGTGGTCGTGGTCGTTCCTTGTTGACACGCGTTTTCATTTATATGGCGTATTGCTCGTATTATTGATGCTATTGTATTACGTCACTATTTGCGATTGATTAGGTCAGATTTAGGTTATTGAACCTGCGGAGCCGAATTTACGTCATTTATTATTTATGCAGTATGTTTATGTACTGCACCAGCTCTTGTCTAAGACTTCAAGTGGAAATGGTAACTTTATTGTATTTCGACGCTGTAAACTAATATGTTCAGTAAAAAGGTTGATTGAGGTTGAGCGCGAAACTAACCCATTGCTTTATGCTTTATGAGTGTTTTGATTCTGTGATTCTACTATACTCCTTTGATGACTCTACTAATCCTAAAAAATAAACACTACCTATACTTACATACATGTAATTTAAAAAAAACATATTATTAATAAATTTTAGCCATCTAGTTATTGTTTGGTTTGTGTAGCAGCTGTAACGCTGTAAAATTGTAATAATGCGGATGTACTTATGCAAAATTTCATAATTTGTAAGCTCTGTGAAATACTGTTGTACTAACCTCGTGGATAGTGTCGTGGACTCTTTATTTATTTAATACCTACAGAAATTGTTAATATGTATGTATGTATAATGTAACTATGTACACTTTTGTAAACTGTCCCAAATAAATAAAATATATTTCTACACAAAATTATAATAAGAGAGCGTTTAGAATTCTCAGAAATACATGTACTCCTTTATATGCATTCTGCATATTTCATGACGAGGATGTCATCTTCAGGGCATAAATATCAATTTCCCGACTCTTGAGTTCAATGGCCACAGGATCCATACGTAACTTTTAGGTACAAAATGTAAATACTCATGCGAAGCTCTTTTTGTTAGTGTTGTACTCGAATATAATGTATATATACGCTGTACTTCATATACGTTATCAATACACTAACACAGAGCCAGTTCCAGGATGACACACACTACCACAAAACCTTACCCTTGATTTTGCCAGCTCAAGGTCTCTACCCTCCGCGGGTACGCACTCACTCCCTCGAGGTTCGGTATAAGTTTGTCCTCTTCTAAAAAGCGGACAATGCCGAATTTCCTCGAGCAGGAGCCGGGGTCATTGACCGAGGACATGTATTGGTAAATAAACATTGATGTAGCTATTACATAATGGACTATCGAATGTTTTGAACTGGTCGTTTAAGATGAGTTAACTTATAATACAACGGATTTCATAAAAGTTATGTGAGTTTGAAGCTAAATGAGACCACAATTAAAGTTATAAAGCGTGAGTAATAATAAATGTTAATTTTATGACTTGTAAGCATTTGTATTCGCAAAGTTGAACAAATTCGTTGCGTTTAAGTGATTCCTGTCTTCATTATTATTGCGTGTGTGCTCGCGCAATATCTGTGATCACTATACTCCAAGTACATATAAATTTAAGGCAATGATTTTCAGAAAAGAATTTTAAGGGCAAAATCAAAATTGATTTTACGCGTGGCACCGATCTTTATTTTGCTTTATTTCCTTGAAATAAGTTTAGTACCGCTATGTGGCTGTCTGTGGCACTACAACTAAACAAAAACGTTTTTTTTATATTTCGTAAATTATAAATAACATCTGAAAGCGTCATGGCCATGGCATACAATTATTTCATTCACAGGATTGCTATTGAAGAACGAACGAGAGGCTGAGGGGTTGCTCTTTTAATTAAGTATTTTTACATTTGTGACTCGACAAAACAAGGAAAAACAAGTAATAATTAATCGTTGGTACATGTCAATGGTTGCTTATCATCTAAATAGTCAGAATAACAGAAAGGTCCGAGTTGAAAACTTTTTAATTGTTTATAACAAAGTTAAAAACTCAGTAAACAATGATCACGGAAAGTTATTCAGTTTCGAGCCCTTAGGAAAAAAATACTTAAAGCGTTTCGTTTGTCGTTTATTTCGAAACGATTCATATTGCAATAACGTAAATTACCTAAAAATACTTGACTTATATCCGTATAATACAGACTGAGAATTAGTTTTGATTCTGTTTAAATATAAAACATTATCAATGTCAACTCAAGTAAGATCCCAATCTTAAGATCGCATTATTACTATTAATTTAAGAGGGCTTGATCCGTCCAGTAGCACCTTCAATGGATATACTAAGATTTCTTTTCAAATATACCATAAAACAAACATATTGCTCTAATTATAAATAATACCAACTTTAATTACGGTTATGTTCGAGAATTTATAAATATTTATTAAAATCTTTATAAATTCTCGATATTATATCTCTTTTTTATATAAATCGTGAATTCTGGAAAATAAACCCCACCGAAGATCTTTAGGTAGTATTTATAATTAGCTTTTAGACTTAGACTTTCGACAAAAGTTACAGGAAGCCAAATTGAATTCGATGATCGGTCTCAATCGGCAACAACTGTCAATGATGTTCGATTGCCGATCATCGACAAGTTACAGAATTGCACCTCAGGTCAGAGCAATTATTTTTTATTCACCCAATCTACTGGACGTAATAAACCATCTTAAACTCTATTCAAACTTACATCTACTTATTTTAAAAATAGTCGCAATTATTATACTACTTCTGTGCGACTGTTACCCGAGGCTGTTACATAAGCTAAGAAGACGAACTCGTTCGAGAGGATACATACTATCAGTAAACTACACATTAGTATTTTAAAACGACGTATATAATTATATCATCAGTTTTTGTATATAATATAATAATATAATATAATATAATAATATAATATTTCGGACACTTACACCAATCATCCAGTCCCAAACTAAGCAAAGCTTGTGCTATGGATACTAGATAACGGATAAACATACATAAATACTTATATAAACATCCAAGACTCGGGAATAAATGTTCGTATTCATCACACAAACATTTACCCCTCGCGGGATTCGAACCCGCAACCGTTGGTTTCGCTGATAGGGTCACTATCCACTACACCAATCGGTCGTCAATATGATAATCAACGTTACTTCTCGGGCTTATTTCGTGGCTGGTGACTATAAAAAGTACAAACTTAGATATTTACGGTAAGAAAGAAAGAAAAAGTTTTTTATTAAGGTACATCATTGGTTAGTTCTACTATCTTAACAATTAGAACAATATGAAATGGTGGTGGTGGTCAGCATAATGTCGCGACATTGGACTCCCTGGAATCCAGTGACGCGACGCTGGAATTATGTGGGCACCAGAGGACGGAGGAGAGTACAATATCACACAGTACATATATAAGTATGCAACTATAAAATATCAAGTGTTCGCAGTAATTGGCTAATAAGATTGTCTATGGACAATCCATACAAACGCAGTTAATTTGTAAAGGACACGATCATCATCATCATCTTATATTAGTCTAGTCCCAAACTATAAATTTTGTTTGCAAAATTTACAAAATTATTTATAAAATGTAGTTTCAATTGATAGTGTCATTTGCGAATGAACTACTTTTATATGCAGACTGACTTACGTCTAAAGAAAGATTAAATTTTTATGATTTAAATTTTTATTTTTTTTGATGATTTAAATTTCAAATATTATGTAAGTTTGGTACACATCGATTTGAAAAATTCCCAGATGGTCGTTCGAAACAGTATTTTGAATAATATTATTCAAGTGATTTGGGTATATCGATTTTTGAGATTCGAATTCGTAACTGCAGCCGTTCGAAATTCAAATTATCAAAATGGAAAAATGTATATTTCAGTTTTATTTTCCAGTTCTTTAAAATGATTACATGCTTCATATCACTTTGTAAAATATAGGTATCTATACTCACGTCTTTAGTATAAATAATATGGTGCACTTACATGCAAAATACGATTTGGGTCTCCGTATATACAAAAGTACACTTTGGATTTGGACCCCCGTCAAGAGTTGGTAACTTGTTATTAATATCATAATTTACGAAAATGTCTTAGCAATACCGCCCTCATATATTAACCGAGTCATTCATTATTTGGCTCACCAAACCTTTGGTCAAAATAGATATAAATATTTTCTCTAAAGTTTAACGTACTAGCCAGCAATAAATTACAAAACCCATTTTCGTAAAAACAAACTCTCATAGCGGGTGGCATCCGCGCGGGCGTTTGATTACGTTACATTATAATCTATGGTAGGTAGAGCACTCACCCACTACCCACTGCATCGAGGGTTGGAATCCCGACCTACCCCCCACGACCTACGCCAACGCACGGATGCACCACCTAGATATCTAGACATCTAGATAGACGTCTGGACAGTACCGCGCACACACCCGCGCTATGAACAACACAGTTCTATGTGCAAGTGGAAAATGCAGCTGTGTGACGTTGCATGTACTTCTACATATCTGTATGTTTCGCATTTGCTCGTCAGTTATTTACGTTGAAATGACCGTAAACAAAGTGCAATTTGCGTATAGATGAGATGCGGTTGAAAGTTGTATTAGAATTATTTAGATTGATTTTGTTGTAAATATTTATTTTTACCATGTAGATAAGAATACAGAAATTTTTCAAAGCATTCGAGATATAATCTGTTTGTATATATATATATTGATCGATTCCTAAAATTTGTTCTAGGTCAATAACCGGAAAAAGGGTTAAAACAAGTTCACTGAATTCTAATTTGCGATTTTTCAAAAGTTGACTTCAAGCTTGCCTAAATGTTAAATGTCCATCCATGTGATTATGTGAGACGGTATGTGCTTAGTTTTTTTCTCTATTTCAATAAATATTGTTTTTTATTTTATTTATAAATGCACACATTAGCAAGGTTGAGCATTATCCGGTGACAATAACAAGCGGACCGGCGTTCTTGCAACACTGATTACTGAGATCTAAAAAATTCTGTCAAATAAAATAAATAATTGTTTACAAATTGCTATTTCTTGCATTCGCATCGTATGCATACCTAACTCTAAAAATTTTTAATATAACAATGTATCGAAAATTTATTAAAAATTGGAGGTGTAATCATCAGCTTCCACATTTTAAATTCAAAATGATTAGAAAAACATTTTCGTGGGTTGAAATCCCGCTGGGGAGAGATGTTTGTGTGATGAAAACGAACATTTACTCCCGAGTGTATGTTATTAATTTAGATAATTGGTGAAAGTACCCAAAGTATTTATTATTATTATTATTTTTTTTTTAAATAATAACGTTGGATTCGCTTCTGTAAGTTAAGCCTAAAATTTACCACATCGCCGTCATCGATATTAGCTTTTAAAAATCAAGGGTCGGCGTGCTCACAGGGAGCCTCATTAGACCTACCCCAACAAATCTGAGTGCAACGGCATTCAGTTCTAGATTCAAATGTGTGCTGCACTGACACACACTAACGCACTGTCGGTCCTCCATTATACCAACGAGGGCGGCCGAGGCTATGCTCATAGAGACTCTGTTTGCGACACATTGGCTACAGGGGGGCAAAATTTCATTCGCTCGCTTTTTCAACCCTTTCCGCTGTTATGGAAAATATACACATACGATAATTTCCTTTTTTTTTCACTTGACCTCAATCACACCTGATGCTAAATGAAGATGAGACCGAAGGTGGAAGCGTGTTCACCCGGAACCCTAATCTTATTTTGGGGGACTGGCTATCTTATCTATAACAACCGGAACGCAACATTGCTGTTTGGCGGCAGACTTAGATAAGAAGCCAGGCGGGCATTTAACACGTCCTACCACCAACCAAACCGAGTACTAAACATGTACCCCGCTGGGAATCGACCCCGCCACCACCGATTCGTAAGCCCTAGGTTGTTTAAATTGAGCCACGGAGGCGGTTCGGTTTCTTCGATTGTCTCAATCGTTTTCAAGTCTGTTATTAGAAAATCGAATAAGATTTAAATAATTTATCACAAAGATCGACTTTCGACTTTATTCATTCTCAAAAAAGTTTTTGCTAAATTAGAAAGTTAGGTATCCATCCCATGACCGATAGATTTTGTTTTTACACATTACACAGATGTTTGTTGGTTTGATTTATGAATTCATACCTAGTAGGTAGGTACTTTGCGCGTATACAATACACACTTACCAAAAAGTCGTCCACATACATCTAAATAAATATCATCATAATATAGCTATAATTGGCATATGTAATAAACCATAACCTCTTGAAATAATTATCTAATGTCAAATGCTGTTTGTTTTCTTAATAAAATAAAAAATATGAACCAAAAGGGCGTGAATGATGACGTAACAGCTGACAGAGGAGAATGGAGGAAGGAGACGTTGCACCGACCCCAAATAAACTGGGAATTTAGGTTGCAAGCTTCAGATTTTTACCTCTTTCAGTAAATTATTCATTTTATTAGCCTCATTAGCTAATAATATAGACTTATAATTTTAGTTATTGTAATATGTAGGGTTGTTTTGTTGTGATTATTTTCCTCGTTAGTTGAACAACATTTATCATTATATCGCCATCTAGCGTCGAGTGGCGAGAACTTAATCGTTCTGCAGCTTGACGATAGATGGCGAGGAATACACGTAACGATGGAACGTATTTCTCACGCATGAAAATTGAAATGTATATACCAATAAATAATACATTTTATTTAGTGATCAATTTTAGTAACTCTTTTTGTTTTACCAGTATTTTAATGAAGTTATTATTTTCAATTTTCTTAATATATTGAGTTATCTGCTTATAAGCAATAATTGTATGGCTTTTTACAAACTGGAGTAAAATTTTACCTCAATATCTAAGTGAAAGTGATGATGTGGCCGAAGATGAAGTAGTAGGTAAATGTTAACTTCACTCGGATTTCAAGATCGTCGATGTAACGGACGTACATCAAATACCGGCACAGCACCTCTCGCACGTCACAAAATCATTTCTAAGGCATTATGACGTAGGTATCTTGTAAGCTCCCGGTATTTGCCCTAATGTGAATTAATCTTTAGTACCTTTAGTATTATTCTCGCAATGAGTCTTCGGAGTCGTCACTTTACTTAACCCGTGTTATGACTAGGGTAGATTAGGGTACAGTCGACTCCAAGAGAAAGTTACAACTGTAAAGTACAAATTTATGTTTTCTTTTCATACCTATATCTCGTTACCATAGTTTGTTACAAATAGATACTTGTATACAAAATAGGGGAAAGTTTTAAGTGTAATACTGAAAACCTCGAACCAATTTGGAATCCACGAATACAAAGTTTTAAGTTAAATTTTCATACAAAACCTATGAAATTCTTATATAAAAAGTGGTAGGAATATATATTTTCAGTACCATTTGTTACATATAAGGCGAGATACGTTTCCGTTCCGTCCGTAGTGCATAATCAGATTCACAAAATTAAAAAAAAAACAATAGGTAAAGTTTTACCGAAGTCTGTTCACAATTAGCGGAGATATTACGGAAAATACATAAAAAATAATGAAAATACATTCGATCCCATTATCGGATAAGGTCGGATAAGGTTTAAAACACACGTATTTTCTTTTGTCAAAAAACCGTTTACAAACATTTACATACATATGAAGCCGGTTAACAAAAGATTTGTTGTTTTAAAGTCGGATAATGTATAAAAATTACTACTAACAGGTTCTTCCTATTGTTATTTTAACCAATACCTACATAGAAGTGCACAGGTGTAAGTATTCGAATATACTTCTAGGTATGATGACTAATTATATTTAGGCAGCTATCCAAACCTGTGAATATAGGCCGACGACACGGCTCGGTATTTTACTTACTAAACAAAACAGGTAGCCGTTTCACTCATGCGTTTATGCGACAGTGGCAATCGTACCACAGCGTAATCATAAACTATTCATAAACAAGGAACTCGACAGCATATTCTGTACTTTGCGGCCGCCATGATGGTATTTTTCAATAAAAAAAAAACATACAAACGGCCGAATTAAGAACCTCCTCCCTTTTGAAGTCGATTAAAAATATGACTATAACACTGTGGGGATCAGTCCCCGTAGCATGACATCGTTTGAAGCGCGCGATGTAGGAGTAAGAGTGGGATAGTTGTATATTTCGTCCAAGCGAATGAGCATGACAAATATTATCTCGCGCGACATTAACGTTTATCGCGCTTGCCATGCTACTAGTGCAGGACGAAGCTATCGACAAATTCCACTTCTTAATCGGTCAAGCCGTTTAGGTTACAGGAGATAATATAGAAATCTACATACATACACTAAACTACATCACTTGTCGGAGTGCACTCGACAAGCTAAAATCCTACAACCTTGGGATCTTCAAGAGCAGGGTGAATAGGCATCTACTGAGATCGCGTGCTTCATCTTCGGCCACATCGTCACTTCCCATAAGGTGAGATTGTGGTCAAATGCGTATCCAGTTAACCATAAGAATTATACCTTGATTCTGACTATTTATTGGGAAAAATAGTAAACTGCCTGAATATGCAGCAGTTGGTCGCTTACCACCAAGTCATCTAAATAATCAGAAATTTAAAAATATCTATTTGGCAGTTTTTAAAGGAAACTTTCAATGTTATTGTGTAAGAATCTTGTAGTGGACTGTGTAGGGCTGGTCACAATAAACGTCCAAGTAGAATTTCTGTAAGTCCTTTATTTTGCACTTTAAAGTTAGTTGACACTGTGAATAACTGAGAGCGTGTTCATTTCGCGTGAAAGCCACAGAGCAGAGAGCCCTCATTGTTGCCATATAAAATAACATATATTTTAAATTGAATATTGCCAGCAACAATTGAATCTTAAGGCCCGTGAATATTACAATTCAGATAACAAATTCATCATAATAACTACATTGGGTATTCTTCCTCTATAAAATTAAACACAAAATGAAGTAATGTCAATCGTCACTTTTTAACCCCCGATGAAAAACGAGGGGTGTTATGCGTTTGACGGCGGTGTGTGTCTAGTCTTTATAGCTTCTGTAACTAGCGAAGTTCATCTCAGTCGCCTTGAAATGATGCAATGGTTCAGAAGTTACAGTACGAATTTCCGCCAGTATACCGCTCTTATGTAGACCTTTACCATCCTTAAAAGCTAGCCGAGCTATCTAGCTAGTTAGTTCAAAGTAGCCTCCTTAGTTATGGTTAGCATTCATGCGAGAATAGGGAATACCTTAGTAGTATTGGAGTAGGCCTTTGCAACCGCTGTGTATACCGACCATACCAAACTACGGCAGCATGAACACCGTGACACAAAAATTGCCAATATAAAGCACCTGAAGGGACCCGTGTGGGATACCTCAAGTAAAATCCATAATTCGCAATATTTTCCCGCACCAGCGCGTTTTTCGCTCGCCAATTTCATGTAAGTGGTGTACAAAATAAGGTTCTTGAGTTGTCCAGGGGTATTCCGAAAACCATCGCCTGCGTGACTCGTTGTCCTTGCGAATATTGGATGGGAGCTGTAACTTTCATTTTGACTTCATGCAAAAAAATTGTATCTCATAACTATGATAGTTTCAAGTCTACTCTGCTTTTGACTGAAAGAAATATAAAGTCATTTAAAGAAAAATAGGAATGCATGGTTGAAATCCTTCTCAATAAGCGGTTTGACTCTTCTGAACAGCCAAGGAATGGAACTCCCTTCCGGCGTCTTTACAATTTTCTACAATCTTGGGATCTTCAAGAGCAGGATGAATTTGCATATACTGAGATAGCGCGCTGCTTCTTCTGGCAAATCAGCACTTCCCAACATGTGATATTGTGGATCTAAAGCGTATCCAATCGTACATAAAAAAATCTGCTGAGTTCCTCGGGCCCATGGTGTATACGCGGTGATTTATCTATTCACTACATTATCAGTATGACAATAGTGATGGTAGAAGTTAGAGCACTTTTAAATGCATAATTGGCTACTTTGCCGCCTAGCAACATCGTCATAATGTGGTGATACATAATTATTATGATGAGATGAGATATCCAGTCTTCTAGATATCTTATCTCGTCTTTAGTAAGTCTCGTACGTCACCCTATTTGGATATCTTCTTCCAAATAGGGTGACGTACCTTTGAACGCATGATGAGTATTGAGGGCAAGCCCGTTGCGTATAAAAACACCAGAACATCAGCATCAGATCATTTCGTCGCCCTATCATGTTTCAGGATCGCGAGATGCGTGGAAACGCGAAAGCGATCTATCAAGATAACCCAATTACTATAGGAAGTGTACTCGTACTAGGAACACATACCGTATCTAGAATTAGGAACTTGCGAAACGGTTTCTTTCTAACCACATCGTTACCGACAAACACGCCTGCGCTATTTCATGAAAATTTGTTCAGCTTAACCGATGGTGTACAAAATATCTAGATGGCCGATTGGTGTAGTAGGTAGTACCTACCGGGGTAAATATAAAACTGTGTTAACTCTCAAACTACGAAAAAATGCTTAAGCCCTATTTATATTTCCAATAGATTCAAATTGACATTCAACAAATGATATCATTTACGTTGAAATGAATGCTTGAAGTTTGAAACTTATTTTTTTAATTTTTTTTTTATGCACAACGGTTTTGTACTTGACCTCAATCACACCTGATGTTAAGTGAAGATGAGGTCGAAGGCGGAAGCGTACTGATCCGGAAACTCCAACACATTTGGGGGACTGCCTATTCCTTATTCCCGAGTAATGGATGTTCATAATAATTGTCTAGATATTATCGGTTCTTTAGTATCCAGAGCTACTACTGTGACAACTATGACAATGCTGTACGCGTGGCCATATTCTGGTCCTCAAGAATTTGATGTCTTTGCTATCGACTCGCTAAGAAGAAAGCTACAGACTTTGCCTACTTTCGGACAAGATAATTGGTATAAGCCTTATTAAAATTTTGAACTTATTTCATTACATCTGTGAAAACGACATCAAAATCCATTCTGCATTTTTTCAGTGACGTTGAAAATGGATTTTATACGATTTTATTATACGAATAGATAAGTTACAAGTATTATATATGGCACACCAACAGTAGTACCCTGTATGTCAATCGAGGACGGTCCATCTCTGTTCCAAATTTCACATAAAATCGTTAGAAGAACAAACATCCAGACATTCAGAGAAGAAGATTCACATGAGGTTCAGAGAGGGATGGGAAAATAAATTCAGAAAAAAAAATTACAAAATCGGATTAGCACGACAAAAACAGAATATCCGTTCGGCGTCATCAGTGGCTCCTCTGGCGTCACTCCTAGTGCGTTGTCGGCGCGGACAATGCAATGCAATACAATACAATTCAAATCAATGCAATACAATGCAACGCATCGCAACGCAACGTACAGCACGGTTGTTTAATACGACCAAGCTCTTTAAAATTAGATAAAAAAAAAACGCAACGCAATGCAATGCAATACACCACAACACAACACAACACAACAACACAATAGAAATATACTTTATTGTACACCGACAGACTACTGTATCAAGTAACTATACTTGATACAGTAGTAGTACAGTATGTATGTGTGTTTGTTACCTCTTCACGACAGATTAGGAACTGGATTAATATATAGGCTAAATGTTTTACTGAACAGATTTTGACGACAACAGCCAGTTTCAAATAAATAGCGCGATTCGATAAACTGATAACAAGCTGTTCATAACGGACGTTTCAAAAATGAGTGTCCGCAGTGTGTTGATTACGTTAGTAATTGCGCGCAATACGGCGACAGTGACAATTCGGCGCAGAGTTATTGAGGGTACTCGGGTTCAGAGATGGGTTCTAGGCCAGTCTGTCGCAAGCAAGTTCGGGACGTCCGTGATGTCAGATTACACACAGTCGAATTCAACTCATTTAAATTTTTTGGACAATATATATATTTTTTATTATTAGGTCCTTACCTATGAAATTGGCGTTTTGTATGAAGAATTTCATTAAGACTGTTTTCTCCATACAAACATTTTTGTTTTTTTTTGGGAACGGCACATCCAAATTTAGCTAAACCTTGTGTGTATTATCGGGTAACATTAAGTTGAAATAATATTCCATTTTCCAAATAAAAAACAAATTTGGATATAGCTTTGAAAATCGCAGGAATCGGTACGTGATTAACGAAGAAAAAAAACTCCAATTTCATAGGTAGGTATATATATTACTTCAGTATATATTTATTCAGGATACTTCACAGCGTTACATGTAGATTACAATAATATTAAACATTTTTTTTGCACAACGGGTTAGCATTTGACCTCAATCGGACACGAGAAGGTGGAAGCGTACTGGACCCGGAAACCAGGTGTGTATTTGAGGGGCTGGCTATCTTATGTCTGACAAGTGGATATAACAATGCAATTAACATTGCTGGATGGCGGCAGACTTAGATAAGATAGTGGTAGCTAGCTTATAAGCTATATAGCCAAAAATGAAGCTTGACAAATTGAAAAACTACAAATAATTTAATTTATCTAATTTGTTATTTTATTAGGCAATCTTTAGTTGGTAAAGTTTATTTTGTTATTAGCTATTGAAGTGTAAACATCAATAAAGGCTTTTATTTATTAAAAACAATATTTAAGTAGCTATCTACATAAAAGTTCACAAATTTTATAATATCAAAAATTGTGCTTAAATAGTGTGAAATTAAAGGAAAAAATTGCCACAATTTTTGTAATGAGGTTTCTGGCGTCTCGCAATGCTTGAATATTCGTTTTTAATACGAATTACTGTTATACTTATGATTACAATTTCTATCTTAAAAACAGTCCCTAAATAGTGTCCCAAATATTATAAAAAAAAGAAGTGCCTCCGGTGTACAAGTCCTATACACAGTGTTTCATAAACAACAAAGTTATTAAAGTATCTGTCGTAAGGCGCCACCGTCGTCGTCTGTAACGGACGTTTTTCCATCGGACCAAAGACCAATTTTGTCCGCGAGAATAGAACATATGAAATCCTATGTAACGGAGGATTAAATAGTTAAAAGAAATCTAAATTACATCGTTATTTTTGAAATACTACTTATGGTTTTGAATATTTCGGAGGTACTATTAGGCACACAATCATAGGGATTAAAAGATTCCAGCATTTATGACGCTAGAATTATCATTAAAAATATTGAATAACTGTTAAATTACAATGGCATAGTTTTTTCTTTGGGCACTATTAGGCACTATTTGGGCACTTTTTATTTTTATTAAATATTAAATATTATGAAAATAGCCGAATTCCACTGTGTGTATTCAAGCATCACGTACGTAGCGGGTGGTATCGCCGCCCGCGCCGGCTGTATTGGTATCAAATGCGCACTACCGCTAGACTGACGCTCACCCGAGTACTGTATAGATATACCGCTCATTAAAGCGACCAAGACAATGAATTGTGTTTATGTTTCAATGGCGTAATTGAATACGATCAGCGAAGTTAAGCAACGTTCAGCGCACATAATCCTTCGATGGATGACTACTAGTCGCTTTCTTACACGAATGTTCTGTGCTCGTGACGACAACGGGTTATCACTTGACCTCAATCACACCTGATGTTAAGTGAAGATGAGGCCGAAGGTGGAAGCGTACTGTGACCAGGAGACCCCAATCTTATTTGGGGGACTGGTTATCTTATCTTTGACAACCGGAACACAACAATGCTATTAACATTGCTGTTTGGCGGTAGATTTAGATAAGATGGTGGTAGCTAGCCAGGCGGACATTTAAAATCCCTCTTGTCCTAGAACTGCCTTGTAGAACTAGAGACAGTAATATCCGTTTTCATGACAAACATTCACCCGTGACGGGATTAAACCAGCAACCGTTGGTTGCGACGGCTGCATCACTGCTGACAAATCGACCAATTGGCCGGTTATCATCCATATAAGTCAAGCAAGGATATCCAAAGCCAAAGTTCTTCCTATGACGCATAAAATCGTATATACTCGTACCAACCAATGGTATACCTATACGAATTACGTCAAACGTTTTATGCACAATGGGTTGGCAACTTCAATCATAGGTACGTGATCTTAAATGAAAGTGAGACCAAAGCAGGAAGGTGCTCAACCAGAACCTCAAACTTGTTTAACAGGCTATCTTTTCCAAACAACCGAAACGCAACAATATTTTGTATTGAGAAATGGTATGGTATGTTGGTACCTAGTCAGGAGGACTTTTTTCCCTAGGTACATAACAAAAAATGGAACCGTCCTACCCGTCTACAGCGAACCAAAAGTAAGGTGCATTCATCGCGTCTGTATGTATATATGCTATAGATATGGTCGCGTGAAGAAATCTTTTTCGCGCTTTTAATAAAATAAAACAGCGCCATCTCTTAGAATCCTCGATAGCTGCTAAGAATAAATACCCAAAAACAAAACCGCGCACAACCAAAATTTTTTTTGTCTGTTCTCACAACCTGTAAAAGTTCAAGAAAATACAACAAGGTCGAAGGTAGAAGCGTACTGACCCGGAAACATGCTATTAACATTGCTGGTATGCTTGATGGCGGTAGCTAGCCAGGCGGACATTTAAAATGCCCTACCACCAACCAAACCTAGTACTTAAACATGTACCCCGCTGGGGATCGAACCCGCGACCTCCGAATCGTAAACCCAATGTTTACATTGAGCCACGGAGGAGGTTAAAATATAATATTAATTATTCTGTTTTACTTGTCCCTCTATATTTGTTAAGATTCCTCATAGAGTACCCTGGTCTGAATCACTTAACTCATTTCGTTTTATTTTTATATCTTTATAAGTCGGTTTTCATAACTGTAGGGTAGTATTTTTAATACTTTTATTATATAATTTTTATTTATAATTATACCATCAATTCAATGACAGGAAGATGTACGGTGTCTAATTTAAACTACCACACAGTTATGTAGTAGAATTGTAAAAAAAAAACCAAAAGCTTGGATATCAATAAATTAATTTTAACTAGACGTATCAATCTGTCCTCTAGGTTATTATTTAAAATTAATAAAATATTGTCGGCAACCGCGTAAGTAGCCATTACAACACAATAGCAATCATTACGTGGCAGTTGCGTCATCACTATCATCATAATACAGCCACAGGGCTGAACATAGATTTCTTAAACTACTAAAAATATCAGGCTTACATAAATACGCAAATAATTGTAGAGCAAGGAAAATGTAATGAATATGGGAAAAGAAAATTTGTCTGAATATACATATACCTACCCAAACGCCTTTGCTTGGTAATAAAGAATTTTAAACTGTCTAAAAAATATAAATTTATATTCTTTACTGTCTAAAGTGTTACTTTAGATTTCGTGTATTTTTTGTATTGCAGATAATTTTCTGTCTAGACGTGTAGATACGTTACTCTTACTCTTTTTATGAACGTCCAGTACTGAACCGCAGAGTTCGTAGAGCATGCTCATAGAAATAGAAAACGTGTCTGTGTGTGCGTGAATTGCACTTGTAGTGCTGTTATGTGTGCAATAAATACTCTGTGTATCCCTCTCTTTCCTTCTCGACATTTCACTGATAGCTATGGCCTTGTCTAGTCGCATCTAATGCCGGTGCTTAGTCCGTTTACATTGTGGCATTAGACATTCAAGTTACTGGCCTATTTACTATAAAACATACCTTACATATATATTATTTATATTAGAGGTATGTACGTATTCTCTTGTGCAAATATACTTAGTAGTGACATACTAATTAATTCAATTTTTTGTAGGTCACACACATTTTTAATAACATTTGTCAATTCTTGTTTGTACAGATGAATGAACTCAAAAAGAATTTTACGGTCATTGGCATGGTTATTAGGTTTATTCGGAAATAATTACAATGTATTGTTGAGCATCTAAGTCATGTTCTCTTTAACTTGTTTCAGGTAAGTGTGACATCTTTGTGGAGGACAAACAAGAAGGATTTGGAACACCACAGGTTTGCACAATATTGTTTTAGTGAAGCCTAAATTTTGACAAAGATGGAAAACATAAATAAGTACCTAAACTTTCACATAATGTTTCATTGACATGAAAGAAAAACACAAATTTTTAGGAAAATTCCAAGCTATTACAATTTCAACTCGGGATGACGATGACGGGCCGAATAGATTTTTCAATAGCAATTTTCGAACGCGACATGAATCACGACTGGCCCTTTCGAATGAACTTGTACAAGTGTACTGGCATAGTAAACGAGGCTAATGTCCCTGTAGCGAGTGTTGACTGAGCCGGAGTGTTGACCGGTATGTAGGTTACACAGCGCGAACCGGCGAGCGAGCACTCCCCCCCCCTGCCCCCACAGCCCTCTCCCCCATCCCTCCACGCACCACGCAACTACCTCTATGATCGTGCACTTTTCAACATGAAAAGAAATGTCAAATGCATTCTACAAGAGAACATTTTACATGTAAAAAGAAATAGGTCAAATAATTTGTACATACGTACATATCTTTATCGCCTGTTGTGGTTGTTAGTTAAAAAGTAATGTGCTTCGGAATATGTAGAGTAACGTACAATCTCTTCTCTTATATAATTAATCAATACTTTTATATTTATAAAACGTTTATAGGTTCACTTAAACTCTCTACTGCTTGATGATCAATGACTCTTATGTCTTACTCGTATAAATAGAATCTTTCTGAAGTACTAGTATGTGTCTATTTTCGCTTTTCAATAATCTATCGAGGAAACCAGAGTTCTCTGCTTAGGTAACTCTCAAATTATAATAAGTAAGTAGATCTTATTTGATGACCGCCCGGATAAATTGTACTATTAGGCTGTTTGTAAAATGCAGGAATCTTTGAATAACTTTAATTAAACGTTTAACAAGCATTAAACAAACGTTTGACTTGTATCTACTATCAAAAATTCATGTTTCTCTCTGTAGGTACACTCGTGTTTATCCTTTATAAGTGTATAGATCTTAGTTTCGAATATTTTTTTCTTGTTATAAGCTTATAAATACGTATTTTAAGCAAGCAGTCAAGTTGTATCCTAATTTTGTTAGCTGATAATTTAGGCAAAGAGCGGCAAAGCAACGCGTCGAGCGACACTATTATTAGACGAGATATTCAGCCTGTGGATTATATTTATCAACCAGTCGTGGCCACTAGAACAAGTTCGCTACTTTAAAACTCGCACAAAAATCGGGCAAGTTCTCGTTCAAGACCGTGGCCTGCGTTCAAACGCTCCTGAATTCGGTCAATTTGGCATGTGATGTTAGTTAACTTTTAAATCAATAATCCTGTATTATTATGTTACTAATGCTATATTTTCACAAAATCTATATAGATATAGTTGAAATTTGTTGCCATCGTCGATTCAAAGAATTTAAAATTACTCATCTCTTCATGTTCTAAATAAATTAGCCGATACTATCGTGGTTCGTTCCCTTTATCGTCGATGATAAGAATTAAAAATAACGATAGCGGAGCGACCATCAAATTAGGAGATCGACAACCGACCATGACTCTGTTTGTGACATACATCGACAATGTTAATAATCTGGCAGACTAAAAACTGAAGGATTTTGCGATAAGATGACACAAAATTCACAGAAACGGAAAGTTAACGCACACATTTATTACTGTGTCCTATATTCTTTGCTTCAACTTGATACCTACCATAGTTTTAATGCATTCTAGTGAAAGTCGTCTATTGCATTATCCAAGGTTTCGACACCTGCGCTGAACTGCATGCCGACTGACAGCAGATCGTGCAGCCGTGTGGTTCCAGGCAGAGTCAAGTATGACCAGGAGACCGATTTTTAGGTCGTTCCATTTTGAATGCGCATGCAAAAATGAGTAATTCACGTTCGCATTTTTGAAAATCCCCATAATCCTTGACTTTGATTAGTACATTGCGTTCCGTTTTTTACGGCCTTAAAAAAATTAAGAGGTTCTATGTTTGTCAGTATATATTTTTTTATGTTTAACCCATATATTCATCAATTGTTAACTTTTTTTTGTTCGTTTTAAGATCTGATGATGCATTTCAGAGATAGGGAGTGGAAACTTCCTGAAGTCGGTTGCTTTGCTTTAAAACTTACCGCTTTATGTCATTTCTCAAGCTCTTGCACATAACCTTTAATATGTCGTGGGTGTCGTCAAATACGAGAATTAGCGTAAACCATAACGAGCGGTAGCGTTTCTGGAGCGTAGAGCAATTCCCTGGCCAACGTGGCCATTAGGGAACATCGTCACATAGAACGCGATGCGGAGCCTGCCCGTACTGAACATGATAGCACACAGCAGTTGTTTAAACAGAAGAAACGCGGAATCTTATTCTAACCTTCTATTGGAGGTTAATTAGCGATTTATTTTGTATCTACTTATATTAAATTGCGGAAAGGAAACTTGGAGCTCGGCCAGATAAGGCGAAACGCCTGAATTTAGTCAAATAATTTACAAAACGGCGTACAATGATCTCTCCTCATTACTATAAATTACCGCTACGAAGTGAAAACAAAGCCTCACTTTCTAAAGTGCAAGCGAAATGTGGTTCGGTTGCGTCGGATCTCGTTCAGACCATAGATCATCCACTGTGAACATTAATGAATGCGGATGTCTCGCAACAACTGCCAACATAATATATTCTCGTTATGTATGAGAGTAATAAGATTACGCTTAAAGTTTAGATAGCAACTCCTATTGCCGCGGTGTTTTATGATATCGTAATTAATTTCTTCAATAAGGTTCCTGTTGATATACAAAATCTTTCTTTCAAATTTAAAGGTACTATAAAATAGAAACTTATTAAGAAAGCATTATTATAAAATGTCAGACTGTGTAAGTGATAATCATCTGGACATATCCAGCTCGTTCGCATGCCAGGTTATTTCACAATTAATAATGAAATAATGGAACGTCTGTGGCTCAGGAGCGTCGGTGGCTCAGTGGACGAGACACAGTCTCCCAATTTGGGAGGTCCAGGTTCGATCCGCAGGCAAGCCATGTAACAATGAATTTTTAAATTTAATTTAATTACTTATGAGCATTTATCGGACTGCTCTTAAACGGTGAAGCAAAACCTACATGCCTGAGAAATTAAAAAAAATCGAAGGCATTTGAAGTCCCCAACCCGTACTGGGCCAGCGTGGCGTAATATGGCCTTTACTCCCTCAATATAAGGGAAGGTCTATATCTTAGATATGTGGGATGTTTACAGACTGATGATGTGAATGAAATATAAAAACTTTTTTGTTGTTTGGGATATCTCTGACCACCTCATTTGGGATAAAGGTCGTGACGTTATGTATGTATGTATAAAAACTTTTTTGTATTATAAAAACCTGTTTTTCAAAGAGTTTTTTCCTTGTTCTACTAATTAAAATTGCATTTTGTTCCTACCTACCCTGTGTACCATCAAAATAAAGCATTTTTGACTTTGAATCACCGAGAATTAATATTTTCTTATGGAGATTACATACTTGTCATTAGACCCATCGATTAGTTTAATAATAGAAAAAATAAAGATAGTTTTAATTAAATAAAAATTAATGTGAGAGCAAAAGTCTAATCTAGTCTAAATTATAACTTTTTGGGAAACTACCAAAATTGCATATTTGAACTCAATCCTGGTTTTTGCAAAACACTCCTAATAATCACCGAGAAATATTTAAATGCTTTATTACATAGATTTCATCCTTATCATTGAGCCTATCGATTGGTACAATAAAAAAAAAGGGGCCCTTGAATGTTAGTCAATAGAGACGTTAGGTACGAAGCTCGAGGGGCACGCAGTTATACCATAACTTATTAGTAATCTGTGGTTATACTAGAACTTGATTTTTTTACGCCGCATATTATGTATATTATGATATTGTATTATATATTATATTATGATATAATATTAGGCTATAATATTAGAACTTAATATTCGATATTAATTTAAACTTGATACCTCCAGCCGATTCTGAAAAAAAGAGCCTTGACACACGGACTGACAGACGGACAACAAAGTGATTTAAAAAAAAATCATTCTTGTGTTTAAGTAAAAGTGGGAAGTCGTCGTGCCGCCGACGGTACCTACCTGTTGAAATTATCAAAACTCTAGGTACCTACACCAAATAAAAAAAAATAAAAAATTGCAAAGTACTCAACTCAACTAAAACATAATCTATCTATGGAGATATCTGTGGAGACTATTTCTGTCTATGCAGTGACCATTTTGTTCTACTTTACATTATAATGTAACGACTGTCAGTTTCCCGAAAATAAATAAATTAATAATAAAAATAAATAAACATAACATGTGGTTTCAGGGACCAAAATACTTTTCCTTACATACTGTATAAACCATATGTGTGAGCATAGGTACTCAAAAATCGGTAGTCAGTATTAAAAATATCCAAACAAAATCGTAGAAAAATATCATATAACTGGAGATTCAATTGCTGTGGGCGAATTCTACTTTTATTCGATTACAGCTTTACTACCACGTTCTTTTATCTACTTGAAACTATAAAAAATAGTATATTAACTATCCACCAGAAGGGCTCACTTGTTCAGAGCTATTTAATAATAATTTTTCTATTTATGGTTAGAAATAAAACAGTCATATCATAATGCATCATTGTTGTTATACACACACATAATTTTTATAAATAGTAACAAAACAATATTGTATAATTCAGTATCCAAAAATTCTAATTAAAATTGTAGGTAGTCGTTAGGTATACAATCTTTCTACTTCTTTAAACGAAACAGATCCTTTATACGTGAGTACGTGGTGTTATGAAGTGACACAGTTCCAGTACATTTAGTCCTCCTCTTAGCTCCTCGCTAGCATCCCTTTTTAAATCTCTTGGATCTTTTTTCAAAGAGTTTTCTAATGAGTAAGTGTGTATGTAGCCGTGAACCGTGTGCATGTGTGTCCTTTAACGAGCGGGTACTTGGCTGGTCCAGGGCGATAGGCGGGGGCGGCGCCTATTCCTAGAGCGAAACTAGGCCGGCCGCCGACCGCGGCCGCTGCTTGCAAGGCATAAGCGACAGCGAGTTTATAGAGCGATTAAGAGCATGTTTTACCTTGGGTTTAATTAGAAAGGTTTCTAAGTCAACATGAATGGCGAAATGGCGAGACAGGGTGCGGCTGAAAGATTCACGGGCCCAGCCCAGAAGCTGCAGTCACAATAGAGTTAATCACCGAGACAAACAACCGAGTGGTACCCGCCAGTTGAAAATGTTTTTGAAGGGTACCAACAAGATCAACCGCAGGGATATCGTGGATCTACGGACAAACAACATAAGTACTCTGGTAGGTACCTATAATCGCAGGTCACCTATCACTGCTACGATTAATTTCAGATCTACCTTGCATCGTGTGCGGGGAAGAAGATCCCAGCCAACATTTCCTGGCCGAGTGTGGTCTACTTAGGCCAAAGATGGGTTTTTGGTAAAGATAAAATAGAAGCAGAGGAACTAAAGCATGGTGAAATATGACGACATGGTAAAGTTCTGGAAGATTTGATGGTCAGACTGAACCGGGCGCACAGTAACTATGGCTCCGCAAAGGGAATTGGATTGAAAAGTTCCTCTGGTGAACCGATCATCCGTCAGACGTCCCACCTTTAGTATTCAAGCCATCATGAGTAATATGACACTGTAACTACCATCACATCAAGAGTTTTTCTAAACAAATTAATTGCTAGACCTTAGTCTCTCATTTGGATATATGAGAGATTTTTGAGAGTTCCACATCAAGGACACTACCACTAATGGACGACCCATCTATATCACAGGTCTATCTATATGGTGATTAAACTGTGTTATGCTGAGCCGAGCTTAATGGAAACATTTCGAAAATTAAGCTCAATTTAACACAGCTCAAATTTATAGATTGTGTTCCCCACAGAAGAATTTGGAAGTTCTACAGTTGATATTAAAAATTTCCTTTAACTGTTGATGTAGTTCACGCGTTCAAAACAAAGGCTTGTAAATGAAGGTCAGTTTGAGGTCCTGCCTCTTTGAGTTCGCCTAGTGCTGTGTCTGTTTGCGTACTGCGATCGCGCATCCACATTCCTCCCACTGTAACTCCTATATAAGCTAGGATCAACTGTGGTACTGGACACGGCGCCTACTGAAGGTAGACGGTGGCCTACGTGACTCTATTGCTACCTTAGACCCCAGACTAATAAAATATAGAAATAACCCTATACGTAGTAAAATTATATTATAAATTCTAGAGAGGACCAGAAATTACTCCACCGACAAAAGCCTGATGAAGTGAAAACGAGGCCGAAGGTGGAAACATGCTCACCCGGAGCGGAACCCCAACTTATAGGACTGGACAACCGGAATATAGTACATAGTGGGAGACATAGGTTAGTCAAAGTCGAATTGCTTTATTTTGTAGGTACACAGGGTACACTTAAAATAATCAGATGTGACTTACTGCTTATTCAAAAGGCAATTTTCCCCTGAGAAGAACAAGCAAAAAGGCGAGGGGTTGCTCTTTTAAAAACAGGTTTTTATATTACAAAAAGGTTTTCAAATAGCCTGGCATGCGAACGAGCTAATTATGTCCGGGGATGTTTATCACGTAAATAGTCTGATATTATGATATATGCTTTCTTAATGAGTTTCTGCTTAATAGTATCTTTAAATTTACGGAAAGGGATATGTATATCAATAGCAACCTTTTTTTTTATATGAGAGCGCGGCAAACGAGATTGCGGGTCACCTGATGGAAAGCAATCACCGCCGCCCATGGACATCCGCAACATCAAAAGGGCCACAGGTGCGTTGCCGGCCTGTGAGGAAGGTGTAGGCTCGTTTCTTAAAGGTTCCAATGTCGTACTCGTTCAGGAATATACCGCTGCAGGAAGTCCGTTCCGTTGGTAGAAAATTTCTTGAGAAACGTACAGTGGTAGACTTCCACTCAGCCAGGTGATGTGGATGGAATTTTAATTTTCGGCAAGAAGTGTAATGGTTAAATTGAGCAGCGGGTATTAGCTCGAACAGTTCTTCAGAACACTCCCCATGAAATATGCGATAGAGGATGCAGAGGGACGCGACGTCTCTTCGCAACGCCAGGGGATCCTATAGGCCAGTGAGACTCTCTTGGCCGACAATTCGGACTGCGCGACGTTGAACGCGATCAAAAGGAAGAAGCTGGTATTGAGGTGCCCCAGCCCGTAGGTGAGAACAACACTCCACGTGCGGCCGAACTTGCGCCTTATAAAGTTGGAGGCGGTGAGCCGGCGTGAAGTAACGAGCCGTTCTACTGAGGACACCTAACTTCTTGGAGGCCAACTTGGCCTTATCCTCCAGATGACCGCGGAATTGAACGTTACCAGAGATGTTAAATCCGAGAATCTTGTTATTGAGAAACCTTGTTGAAAAAGCGTACATAACCCTTTGAATGAATGCTGAATTCGCAGGGGTGAGTTATGTGACCTGCAACTTTAATTCTTGTATTGACATCATGTTTATCACAATATTTCTTTAATGATGCAATAGTTTTTTTGACTTATATATTATATAAGTCTTACTTATACTACTATTATACTTATATACTTATATTATATAAGTTTTTGACTTATATATATATATATATATATATATATATTTTGATATAAAGATGATGACATTAAACTACCATACCACCAATCAAACCGAGAGTAAATATGTTCTCGATTAGGAAGCGAAACCGTGACCTCCATTTTTTAAACCCTATCTCGTTTAGCTCTAGAAAGAATAGGAAATGAGTTCTAAAACGTAACGAGCTTTGTTCTTAGAAAAACCTAATTATAGTTTATACTTCATCACATCACCCACAGGACGTCTACTCCTGAACACACGCCTCCACCTTAGATTTGCAGAGCGACCGATTGGAAGCGGCCTGCCTCCAGTGACTTCTCGCGACCTTCATCAGGTCGGACGTTCTACGCTGCGCTTGTCGGTGCGTGGTCTCCACGCGAGAACTTTAATAATAAGTTCTTCGAGCTATGTGCCCTGCCCACTGCCACTTCAACTTACTAATCCGCTGGACTAATCTACGAATTTCTTCAACCCTAATTCGATCATGTAGCGTAACACCGAACATTGCTCCTCTCTATGGAGCTATGGCTCGTTACGTGACATTGAGCCTTCTCATACCCATAGTGAGAGAACAGTTCAGTTTATATACTTTAATTGCGGAAATATGTTTATCCCTTTATCGGGATAAAAAATATCCTATGTCTTAATCCATGGTGTGTTCTCCCTATATACCAAATTTATTCAAATGCGTTCATCCGTTTCGCCATGACTGAGCAACAAACTAACAAACATCCAAACTTACGCATGTATAATATTAGTTAGATTCATCATCATCAGTCCGTAAACATCCCACTGCAGGGATATAAACCTTCCCTCATATTGAGGGATTATGGGCCATAGTCCTATAGTATGGTAGTATACTTATTACTACATGTTTATTATTATCTAGGGGGGTGAGCGCGCTTCCACCTTCGACCTCAGCTTTACTATATCAGGTGTAGGTATCATTCAGCGTCTTTGATCCCTTAAACCAGTTGTAAGTTGAGTACACTTCGTTAAACCCATACATTTTGATTTTGTTATTTTCTTTTTAATTTATTGTAATAAAGCCCCATATAAGTACCTAATGCTTATTTGTATTTCTCTTGCAATCTCTTATCAATGTTGATTTGTAATTAAAGGAAATGTTGATTTCCAATTTTGATAATTTGAGCAGGTACAGTCGGCAACACAATTAAGGTAAACAAATAAATAACAAATATATATCTTTGCACATAGACACAGCGCCATCAAGTTCCACACTATGCAACTAGGCTTACATTATAAAAAATATAAAATATAAAAAAATAATTTTATTTTTCCCACAAGATTGCAAATAGTTTTATTCCAGTATGCTATTATAAGCTTAGACTAATACAAAGACGTAATAATCTACGAGTACTACAATGGAGACCAGTTCCTATACTAGAAGATCCTGTACTTATATTATTGATACCAAATGGTTGATATAATACAGAAATACATTTTTGTTGTAAATATATACATATTATATATTGCGGGCAACCTTTTGATATACCGGTCAGGGTATCTGACCATTACACAAAATAGGTCGTACATATAAGTATACTGGGTATAAGGAAAAGTACTCTGGCCCCTTAAACCACTTGCAAGCAAAAACCTATTAATGTTTGGAACGTCCAAACGCTAATATTTGGGATGTCTCTGACCACCCCATTTGGAATTAGTGTCGTGACGTTATGTATACGTATATACAGGATGAGTTTTTTTACCGTAAGGAAAAAAATAGGGCCTATTATAGTATATCAATCATAGGTAAGTAAAATGGAAGGTATTGGCATAGGTAGTTTAATTTTCGAATAAAGCGTTGTGTCATTTGAATGTCGCGTGTTTAACTTATTATAATTACATCCGTTCCGGTTCCGGTTGTCAGAGATAAAATAGCCAGTCCCCCAAATGTGTTGGGGTTCATCAAACATCAGGTGTGATTGAGTTCAAGTACAAATCTGTCGTACATAAAAAAAAAACATCGTTAAAATAAATGAATAAAAAAACTCTTGGAGAAAATATGAGTTACACATAAATTTCGCATGATTGGAATCCTACGAATGCCAGTCGCATATTAATCACCGGGCGGCGCATGCGTACATGATGGTTATGATAAAAATAATTAAACTACCTATGTCAATAACTTCTATTTAACTTACTTTATATGCCTTATTTTTTTTTGTTCTTTACGGTAATAAAACTCATCCGGTATTTATGTAATTCTTAGTATATTTCAAAGCTTAGGTACCATTTAATCGATCTGGGGACCAGTCGCTCTATTTATCGACTTCATAAAGGAGGAGGTTTTCAATTCGGCCGTTTGTATTTTTTTTTTATATATAAAACGGATTTTCCATGCAAATGAACGTTTTCGATTTGAATGAAAAAGTGGCATTTTTTCTGAACGATTAAATCGTTGACGTTACCAAAGTAAAGGCGCTCGAATTAGATAGCGCTGAGTGTGTGTCCAAGAATATTTATTATTTATTTATTTTATTTTGACGCCTATGTTCAGCAGTAGACGTCCTGTGGCTATAATTATAATTTTATAAATTCTGTAGAACTCAAAATAAAATGTAATTATATTACGTAAAAATATCGATCTATTTTAAACATAGTATTTAGATAAGCTTTTGACAAGTCGAATTTCAAATGTTATGTGCACAACTAGGCAAGTACTAAGGGCAACATTTTTCTTTCGTCAGTATTTATTTTACATGTTCAATGAGCCGATACTACTTTGTGGTCATGTCCGCGAGTGCTAACACTCCAGACCCTCCGTAGGGTGGGTAATGAGACGTACTTGTTCCTGTTAACATACACTCAAGAGTACATACTCTGACCGATTCAATCACCGCGAGGTCTTGGACGATTTATATTGATTTGTAACTAGGTATGTTGGAAAATTTAATATATTTCTATCGTAAGTAATACGTATTGTGCAACTCGTTTCAGAAATTATTTTATAAAATGTAATAAATAAATTAAAATTCATTTAAAATGCAATCTCATTATGCATATTCAGGATTAAAATGACATTGTTTTTAGGTAGTCATGTCAGAGTCACTATCATTCATCATAGGACGACCTGTTTGGTGTAGTGGTTAAAAATTCTGACTGCTATACCAAACGGTCGCGGGTTTGTATGATGAATACAGACATGTGTTGCCGAGTTATGGATGTTTTACATTTATTTATGTATTTATTTACAATAAAAAAAATGTATTTGTGTAGTTTATCAACCATCTGGTATCCAGTCTAGCCTAGTTGCTTAGTGTGGAACTAGATGGCGCTGTGTGTATATGCAAATATATTTATTATTATATTATTTATAGGTACTGCTATAAGGTAGAAACAATACATGTAGGGGGTACATTTCCAAAAATAGTTTAGGCAAGTATCAAATTTTATTGGACCAAAACCTAGCCACTGTGACAGCACTTTTTTGGAGTATATCTGAAAATCAGTGTTTTGCTGTTTCAGCAATTCCATCCCCATTTGTGCTGCTGCAGCACACACATACGTCAACAATAATCCTTTAATACGTTGCCATAATTGTATCAATCTATAATTGTTATTGTGCTAAAAGTTGAATGTGTGAGAGGATAAACAAATGCTATTATAATACAAATATACATACGTAACGTCACGTTTATCCCAAATGAGGTGGTCATATGTATCCCAAACATGACAAAATTTAATGCTTGAAAAAACATCCACGTTTTGGTTTTATATAGCATAAAATATATTTTTTGAAGTGACGATCATCCAGGATACTCAATTTTGAGATTTTAAATCTTCTTTTGCACCTTTGGCAAATACCTAGTTTGCATGGAAGACAAGTCCGCCTTTGTACTTAATTTTATATTAAAGTTATTATAATTATGTAAATTTTATGAAGTACAATAAAGCGTTTTACATGCTTGTATATGTATAACCTTCTCGATAATGAAATAAGTTTGAGATATATTTTCTATTTTCCACGCTTTAGAAATAATTAATCTTTCGATTTTTTTTGAGTTTTGAGTGAGATATGCGTTTTTTTTTGAGGTTTTTTTATTTTCAGGTTTACATAATTACAATTGAAGAAACTACCTAGAGACACTGGTGGTACTTATTTGTCGTTACGCATGATGTAACAAAGATATTTCAACTTGATTTTTACGACGGCAGACTAAATTACATGACATGCGTTTTAAGAGCTTCAAAACAATGCGAGAACCATAATTTTATTGGCACTAAAAGCTGCAGCGCTATTCTCATTGAACTGGTTATGCATAAATAAAGTCAATTCTTATAAATTAATATCTAAATCGGCCGGTGGCTCAGCGGTTAAGACGCGGTCTCCCAATTTGGGATCCGGGTTCGATTCCCAGGCAGGCCATGTATACCAATGAGTTTTAAAATTTACTTTAATTTAATTTAATTACTTATGTGCATTTATCCGACGGCTCTTAAAATTCAAAGGCATGTGTCCCCAACGCGCACTGTGCCAGCATGGTGGACTATGACCCATACTCCCTGATTATACGAGGGAAGGCCTAAATCCCTGCAGTGGGATGTTTACGGGCTGATGATGATGATGATGAATACCTAAATGAATTTTGCTAGGTAGGTATGTAGAGGCAATCGAACGCAAAGAGCTGAATGGCAATAAATTTAAGTGATGGATAATATGGTCGCTGGAACAAATCTTTTTCACGCTTATCTTAGTAGTTAAAACAGTGCCATCTCTTAGAATCCTCGAGAACTAGTAGGACTGCAGAGAATTAGTGGTCAATACCACCGCGCACAACCAAATTTTTTTTAAATCTGTGCTCACACATAACCTGTAATTCGGTCACCAATATTGATTAAAAATATGAGTAGTACAAGTATTACATTATACTTATTTTTATTTATTTTATTTTATTTTATTATTAAATATAAATATATATGTTAAAAATAAAAAAGTAGATTTTAAAAAAATAATAAAAAATAAATAAATAAAATAAATGAAATAAACCATTGTACTTATAAGATATTCGCATGTTTTTTGGTCACTTTTCTGTTATAAGTGATGCATTATTTTACAATATAAATTGGCATTTGATACGATAGTTTGCGAACAAAGTCGGTGACTGAGTTCTCGTTAGTTCGAAATTCCGGTTTAAGACCAATGAATTTATTTCAACGACTCGTAGTAATAATTCTATGGCTGCCGGTAAATTTTTAGTAATAGTAGTATGTGCGAAGTTACCCGCAATACTCGGCCCAGCGCTCACGATTCGTGCCGCCGCCACCTGCCCGTCTAAAAACAAGTGGCAAACGTTACTGTGGCGACAAACGCTAACGCTTCGACTATCGCAACCGATTGTCTGTCAACTGTTCACAATTTAAGATGGCCAATCGAGTGCGCTAAATAAATCGATAGCGTTTGTCGTTATAGAAACGTTTGTCATTTGTTTATATAACTTGGCCATTATCGGCATCGTCGAGCAATGAGAAAACGCCAAAAGCCGAGCGAGGGACGCGCTAGCCAATCAATGATCAGAACGTAATCGATGCCGTTATAGATTAAATTATATAAATAAATATTTCGGACACACACTATCTTGTCCCAAACTAATCAAAGCATATGCTATGGATTCTATACAATAACCCGGGTTGTAAAGAACAAAAAAATTATTATACATGAAAAGTAATATTCCACCGAGTATGATTTACAAAATTAAATCAAGCAATGCGGTGTTTTTAATCTGGTTTTCTTCCAATTACAATGAAATAACCATTAACATACATTAATAACTATTTAAGTATTAAAAACCATACCTACCATATATTAGTATATCAACCAACTGGTATCCACAATACAAACCTAGTTGCTTCGTGTTGAACTAGATGGCGCGGTGTGTATGTACAAGGATATTATTATTAGTTATATTATTTAAAATATAAATTAGCGGCCCGCTCCGACTTCACACTGGTGCAATTACTTTCTGTTAATATAATATACATTGTACATATAAACCTTCCGGAATAAATCCGTATCAAAATCTGTTGCGTAGTTCAAAACAAGTGAGCTGGCAAACAGACAGACACGATTGCGACTTTGTTTTATAGTATTCAATAGAGATTCGCTTAGTTGTAAAGAACTTTGCAACTGTGTCCTATGAATGCATTGCATACGACGCAGGCGCAGTTAAAAGCGTAGTCCTTCAAATAAACCTGTACGAGTACGTCAGAATATTACATTACTTTCCATGTATTTGTGTGGATCGTTGTATCTATACACGCACATAAACATCAGCTTGATAATCATTCCTACGCTAAATATATGCATTTGTGGTTTCCCTGCCATAAATATGTTCGTGGCATTAATGGGACTATGTTTATTAGACTAATTGCACTGTATTTAAGCCTCTACATTACGTTTTTATTAGCTATCAATAAGCGTCTTTTTGACTGCTTATATGATGGCCAACTTTTTCGGAATTCGAATTACTTATACACACATAGGACAATAATGTTTGTATACACAGTATAAACAACGGAATCCCTCCAAAAGCAATTTAAAACGTAATCTCAAGGGTCCTCCGTGATAACAACATCAAAGACCGACCTGATCTAACCTAGTTTCCATTCCAAACAAAATTGTACCGGATCAATACAGAGGGTGACCCGTAAAAAGTCGTCTATAGGGGTAGGTAGAGCGTCTCTTACTCGTGTAACGCGTGAACTTCGACCTGGGTTTTGGAGGTCATTAACATTTGGGCGGGCGGGCCGCGGAAGTAGGTCGCTGCCTCGGTGCGTCGTCGGCTGCAACCGTCGCTAGGCAACGGGCCGCGCCGCCCTGGCCAGACGCGCACTTCCAAATGCTACCCATCAACGTGCCAACTTGTTTAGATATGGCTCAAGTTATTTCAGTACCTTGCGAAAATAAGTTTAAATTAATACTTCCATCCTGCACTTTCTTACATACGTCTCTGTCTGCAGAAAGCAGTGGTAATTTCAAGTTCTTATTATTTATGTCCTGGAATCATACAACATCATCAATGAGCCAAACTGTTTTTTCTATTCGTTTTACCTAGTTATATAGATAGTAATACCTTTATATAGATAGTATAACTAATGATATAGATTATTCATGGTAGATATTTTTACCCTTCTGTCCCAGGAACAAAAGTAATATTTTTCGGGTGTATGTAGGTACTTATATAAAATAAAGAAAAATTTTACAGTTCTCAAAGTTGCAAAATAATTTTGATAATTTATAAGTACGTATAGTCAATGTTACCCCGGTTACACATATATCTGTGTAAACGCCATCAAAATACACTATTCAACATATATCCATTTTCCGTAATGCGCGTTGAAGACAATTAACGATTTTATTATATATTATCAGTCGATACTGTCATTTACATATTTAAAAATAACTATGGAACAAAGTCGCTATTTCCTTCCCTTCCTACCGTAAACATAATGTATTAGGTGAACTGCGAGCATAAAGATATATAGATATTTTTTGTAAATTTGCCACTTTGAACAGGCAAAGGGTTAAACCCCATATAGCCAAGTCTTTTTATTCACGCAGAAAATCGCGTAAAACTAGTGATCAACAAATGTGTTAAGTTTACAGTTTTCTCAGCTGCACGATACATACGCGTGCTTGCGTCACAATCCTGTTAGAAGGGAACTGAAAATAGGTCAAAGGGGGGCCGACTGGGCCAGCCACTGTCACTGCCATAGCTCAGTTTGTAGATCTATATTTAGGCGTATGTGAATGTTACTCTATGTACATTAATTTATTGAAGGTTCTGGTGAGGTGAGGTTCGGGTGACCTTTGGAAAATTGAGACGTGACTTGCTAATTAAATATTGACACGTTATGTATATGTATTTGCCTTCTGCTGCTTCAATACTGATTATGGTAGCGAATTTCGGATATGGCAGAAAAAGCATGAAGAATTAAGCTGCAATGAGGGCTTTGCGCGTTTTACATTGATAAACATTCGAATAAACATTCGAAAGTTGTGTTACCATTGGCATCAAAAAGTCGAATCTTATCCATTACAAGTAAAATATTGCGTACAAGATTGCCTGACGAGAAAGAACGGCGAGTTTTAAACTCTCCATATACCTACGTAAAATCTACATTAAAAATATTTTTAAAACCAAGCCTTTAATACTTCGTCATGATTATCCCATATTAGTATCTCGACATTAGTCCAGATTAAGGTCAAGAGCGATCCCATTCTAATTAAAAAAAAAAAAGAAAAAAAAAAGTCTAGTATTGGGTCTTTACCTATGAAATTGGAGTTTTTTTCTTCGTTAATCATATGTACCAATTCCTGCGATTTTCAAAGCTATATACAAATTTGTTTTTTATTTGGAAAATGGAATATTATTTCAAGGTTTCACATGAAATATTTTTTAATTTCTGTGCTAAATCACATAATAAAAAAATATGGGAAGCACTCCCATAATCATTTCTTAGAATCGCTGAAACTTTTGTAAAGCGGTTACTTTTAAAACTTAACGCTACCTATACTTAACGTAATGTTATCCGATTATACAAACAAAGTTTAGCTAAATTTGGATTAGCCGTTCCCAAAAAAAAAATCGAAAATGTGTGTATGGAGAAAACAGTCTTAATGAAATTCTTCATACAAAACGCCAATTTCATAGGTAAGGAACTAATACAAAGAAGAGTCCATCAAGAAGTTCCTGTGGCAATCTTCTCGCTCCATCTTCAGATCATGTGTAACGGAAGTGGAAAGGAAACAAAACAAACTACCCCAAATTCGACTATCTTGCCATTTGCTATCAGCAAGTTCGATATCCCTACATCCCGACTTCATCATCAGATCAGCTCGATGGTCCCATAATATTGCATTGTCACCGAACTTACATAAACATGCCAAATTTCAGCTCAACCAGATACCAGTGGTTGAAAAATGGTTTGCAAATATAGCTATGGCCACTTACTTACATACGAACATTGCAAACTAAGTAAAAGCTAGTATTCGGCTCGGATTGACTGCGGCGGGAAAGCGAATGAAATGAATTTTCAAAAATGCGAAATGCGAACGAGAATCAAAAGAGACCGACTCAAAAACCGCTCTCGAGTTCCCTTTCATTCACAATTTCAACAGGTCCACGAGCAAATTTTCATTCATGAACTACTCGCCTATCCATTGATAGGGAACGTACATATTATGTAATTGTATCTCCACTACGCTGTCCGTAGGTAAGCCGTAATTTCCTAGAAACGGGTCAGCTGATCAAAGGGGGCAATTATGAATATTCAGGTGATCAGGCCTCACGTGGTGTAGGACTAGCCCTGTTTTATCAACAACGCTCTCAGAAAGCTCAATTTGTATTAATTCCACAATAAAATATAGGATTTATTGTAGTCTATATAATGTTTCGAAAAGAGATTCCTTCAAATCTCGATAATAAATTTAAACGGCTGATATTACGTAAATATACTTTATATAGAATGACAAATTTTTGAGTAATGATTAAACTAAATATGATATATTGCTACATGTTAAAACATTTGAAAATATAAAAAAGGTACTGTTGAGACGACCTATGGAATCTTGATTCTAAAATGTTCTTAGTTTTGTTAACATTTTCATGTATTTCGTTTAATTATTTTCTAATATTATAGAAAGGCAGTAGAGAGCTCACGTACACACATACATAACGTCCACGACCTTTATCCGAAATGGGGTGGTCATATCCCAAACAATAAAAGTCTAATGATTGAAACAACATCCATGGTTCACCTTATGAAATTTATAGAAATGCACACGGGACGGGGGTGAGCCCATCAGCGTTGAAACAAAGCGTTGCAAAGCTATAGATGTTTTTTGGTGGAAAGTCCCTTAGTTTTTTACGACACCCACGGGAAGAGACGGGTTGGTTCTATTCTATTTGAGTGCCGAAACCACACAGCACTACGTTTGAGAAATTAATTTCATATCTGCTATTATATTTTACAGCAAGATTAGTAGGTATATCTAGTTCAGGATCACTATATCAAAAAAGTAATTTGTATAACCCAAGAAACCCGTGCCAAACTTCAAGCTTATTATGACCAGGAAATAACCTATGAATTTGATGTTTATTATGACCAGGTTTTGATGATCTGTCAATGAATTACACTTTTAGTATGAAACTACGATTTAAATCCTTTATTTATTCTTTTATCGCGTTACACTACAATAGTGTATACAAGGCCGTAGATCTGTATCCGATATAATAAAATAATAAATATTTCGGACACTTACACCTTATTATATAAAATTATAGTATTATAATAAAATTCAACTTTATACCTGAAGCTGTTTGTGAGAAAAGGCATCGTAAAAAATTTGCTAATATTGATGTTATATACGTAACCTTCAGGACAAGATTCCTACTCGCACTTGACCGTCTTTTTTCAATAATTCGCAATGTTTTAAAAACATCAGTCAATTGTAAAGTTACTTGTTCGCCGGCAGAATTTTAAAGACAAAATTCTAGGGCCCCTGACATTGGTACCTGACCTCACTCCGCCTTTTGGCACTCGCCTTGGCATTGCAGGCTCGCTCGAGAGCTTGTGCTCAAAATTTATACTAAGTAATTATTGCCTGGTTATATTCAGACGGCCTTTACCTTCGCCTTTAATACGCCTTTGAATCCATTTTTAAAATTGTATGTTTAGGTATAACTACAATGGATTTTATCGTAATGTAAAAATAATTGTTTTCGATGTTGTTAGATTATACAAAAAATATTGCTTGGCTCTATTATCAAGGAGCATTCGTGGCTCAGTCGAATTCGCTATTCGTTCTCGATTATCGAAGTTAAGCAATGTCTGGCGCATGGGTGACCGTAACTTGCATTTTAATATCAAAAAACCAAAATATTTATTTTCATTCAAGCATAAAAATCTTGTACACAATTGTGAGAGTATCCTGTTAAGCTTCTTAAAACTTGTGTTCGGATACTCTGCTCTCCATTCTTGTACTTTTTAGAGAAGATTTTTACTTTATGCGTTGGTAATTGAAATTGAAAATCCTGGATTAGTTTGGTTAGTGCTTATGTGAGTTGTAAATATAAAATGAGAGGTTACTTGGTCAGTTATGTGTTTGTGTGCGTGGGTGTGTGTATTTATGTATGTGAGTGTGTGTTTATGTATGTGTGTGTGTTTATGTATAGTATATATATGAGTGTTTCTATGCTTCGGAGGGCACTTTAATAGTCAGTCCTGTTTGTTTTCAATTGAAGACAGTCAGCCTCTAGTTTGAGACAAATCCACCAATCAGCACTAGACCTCCGTCTTGGATTATGATCCATACCCTCTCTCAGTGAGAGAGAGAGACGAGGTTGTGCGCCAATAGTGGGGAGAGATGACGAAGATTATTTAGGAGAGCTATTACCCAACTGCCCAAGAAAGGAAGGTAATGTTTTCGAGTGTTTGCATGTATGTATGTATGTAAGTATGTCCGTTCCTTCGGCGCATTCTGTAGCCCAACCGGCTTCACCGATTTCGAAGTGTGTCATAGGATTTTATGGCAAAAAACCCAACTAGTTTTTGATTTTTAAATACTTAAATTGTTAGTAAATTTGGAAGTTCCTGGGTACAGATTTTTGTGTTTCCATACTCATAACTGCATACAATTGAAATTCAACTTCTCTAAATTTCATTGTGAGATATTTTAAGAAAGTGATATTTTAAGAAATCCGTTATTTAACCGACGTGAACACCGCGAGGGTGATTAACTTTAGCTATTATTTTCATAGCATTTTTTTTCTAAATATAAATTGTGTTAAAATCTTTTCTTTTTTTTTTTAATTAGTGAATGTGTTTTATTTATTTTGTTTTTATAAATGTAGAAATCTATATGTGAAAACTTGTTGACGACTTTCTGAAATTAATTTCATTATGTACCTACTGAGCGTCGGTGGCTCAGCGGTTAAACGCGGTCTCCCAATTTGGGGGGTCCGGGTTCGATTCCCAGGCAGGTCATGTACTTACCAATGAGTTTTTAAATTAAATTTAATTACTTATGTGCATTTATCCGACTGCTCTTAAAGGGTGAAGGAAAACATCGTGAGGAAACCTGCATGCCTGAGAAATAATAATTCAAAGGTATGTGAAGTCCCCAACCCGCATTGGGCCAGCGTGGTGGACTATGGCCCATACTCCCTAATATACGAGGGAAGACCTATATCCCTGCAGTGGGATATTTATGGGCTGATGATGATGTACCTACTTAGTTATAACAAACTGTAAGTTTTCCAAAATAAAATAAATAATAAAATAATGACTTATGGCATTCTGTTATGGGCAAAGGCCACGGATATAAATTATACATTTGTTCCGCAGAAGCGAGCAGTTTTTGTGATCGACAAGTTCCACAGTATCTCTGAGGAATAAATTAAAGGAAATTAATATACATAATAACATTGGCATCGCAATATATACTCAATCAATACATCGCTACCTACATGTCATGTGCATAATGTTTCCTAACCCAAAGGTTGCCTGGAAGAGATCGCTTTTAGTGATAAGGCCGCCAAATTGTACTATCCCCTTTTTCTTATTTCTTTTTATGCTTCTTATTGTTGTACAATAAAGAATATTTTGTTTGTTTGTTTGTTTGTATATATTAGCGAAAAATTAGGAATCTGCAATTTTTAGGAGTCTGAATGTATAAACTTCCTGTTTATATCACATGAAATGGAAATATAATTTGAAATCGATACGAGACTCCCAGTTTTTATTTTGCATAAATACCGTTTGTGTTTTTTTACCGTATGGAAAAATAGGGCATATTAGGTAAGTGAAATGGAAGTTATTGGTATAGGTATTTTTTTTCCTAAAACTCACGCACTCCCCTGTCGGATATTGATAGCGACTGGCGTGATTCCCATCATGCGAAATTTATTTGGAGCTTATATTTTCTCCAAGTTGTCTTTATTTATTTTATTTAATGATGATTTATTGATTTCTAATTTCTTGTAAATTACCTCCTTTTTGATGTGCATTAATTTCATGTAATTATGTGGAATAGACTACAAATGCGACCGTCAAATCGTTTAATCTATCATAGTTTGAAAAAATTAAATAAACAATTTATGCCAATGCCTTCTATTTCACTTAACTAATATGCCCTATTTTTTTCTTTACGGTAAAAAAAAACCACCAGTATAGGGCATTGCAGTTAGCAATTATAGGAGTAGGTAGATCGATTTTCCTTACAAGCTAAATTCAGCCGTATGTGTTTGCGGTAAAGATCAGAGTCAATCAAAATTTTTATGCGATTTAAGTTCTTTTTAAATTGAGAAAATAAGGGAAAATGCATTGGCATAGGGTGGTCCAATCTAAATTTAAATTTTTCCTCAATTTGAAAAGGATGTAAGTCGCAAAAACAAATTTATTGACTTTGATAGTTATTGCACTAGAAATATGGTTGAATTTAGCTTGTTGAAGACCGATATTCTTGCAGTATACCATTTATTATTTAAAAAGTAATAGTAATCGTGCGAAGCCGGGACGAGTCGCTAGTTAAAAATAAAATTAATTTTCGTGGAACTATGTCTCACTGATTTGGAACACCAGCGCTAAATATAGAAGGATGTGTCCTTAGGATAGATGGGTTAGCAATTGTAGATATTTAGGTGTATTTCAATAGTATGTAATATTTGTCAATGCATTCCTTACTTGCATCTTACAAGAGCAATACTCCCATAGTTTGCTCCAGACCTAGCAGTTGGTGACAATTATTCCGAACCCAAGTTAAACACGAACAACAGAATAACGAACCGGAGATGACGATCGAACAATGCTGACTGCATATTCACAGCTTTCCCGAGCATCATTTCCATCCATTCATTTTAAGTCAAACTTTTTATATAATGTAGCATACAAAATATAACTTATTGGGCATTGTTAAACCTGCATGGTTTCTATTTTCGTTTTTTCTTTATTCTTTTTCTAATAGAACACCCTGTAATTTATTAAGAAGTATATTTTAAATATTTTTTGATATTCTTTTGCCGTGTCTCCTTCTGTTTACACGTTAAATGTCACTGCTTACCGCACTCTGTGATTTCTTTTCTTTTAGTAAATTAGAGGAGAAATAGAAGGAATCAATATGGTTTATAAAAAATATATTGCTTGACAGGGTGTTATGATTATGGAGAAGAAGCAATAAGAAGCTCCGTAAGAACACATCTCTTAAATAGTTCTCCAAGTTTAAACCTCGTTAAGTCGATATAAAATTCCGCTAATACTATATCTCCTTATCGTCTAAATAATCATCTGTCATGTAATAATCCTTTTTACATATCGTACAAAGCTCTTTTAATATGACTTTTTCTGCTCTGTAAGAACATTGTAAAACATTGCAAAATTGACTTGGACCTCATATTCACATCACATTAACAAAAAAAAAGTCCACTACTGGACATGGGAAGAGCCCGATATGGAGCGATTGTCTTCGCATTTGCCTCTGGGCAGGCGAACTGTTAGGACGTCCGTACTAATGAGGCTGGTGCCCATCACTGGTGTAACATATTGTGATGCTCACAAAACACAGCCCAAGTAACTTTTCGAAGTATTGGACCTTAGTCTTTAGACCTAACCATAGTTCTCATTACAGAAATTTATAGGAAGGAGGAAAGAAAGCAATTTTTTTTTTTTAAAGTACATCGCTTCACAAGGTGTTGTGGTTAGGAAGAAATAGCTAAATACCTTTATAAATAAATAAATAAATAAATATATCGGACACTTACACCCAATCATCTAGTCCCAAACTAAGCAAAGCTTGTACTATGGATACTAGATAACGGATAAACATACACAAATATTTATATAAACATCCATGACTCAGGAATAAATGTTCATATTCATCACACAAACATTTACCCGTCGCGGGATTCGAACCCGCAACCGTTTCGCTGACAGGGTCACTATCCACTACACCAACCGGTCTTCAATCCATCTCATGACACAAACAATCAGATTCAACGGCTGAATTAAGTACTAATCTGTAAGGTTGAACTGTAATAATACCGGTTTTTGATAATTCAATACTTTTTATATTCCTATTATTACGCATTGCACTTTACAAAAAAAAGCTGGGTGTGGTGCTTACTGACTTTTGATAGTTCAATGCGTTTTCAATAGATGTTTGAGTTTATTCAAAAAAGAGGGAAAAATATGAAGAGTATAATTTTTTTCTGTATTAATAACTTTTAGAATTGATATTATCAATTTATTGAGTTTTAAATAATCCAATCTCTTGCAAAATAACAACAATAATACTACTAGTACATATGAAACTTTGGTCGTACACAGGCCCAGACACGATAAGTTTTTTGATCCCTAAGAGCGCGCCTCCAAAACAAACACATACGTAAATCAGTCGTTCGAAACAAGTAAACAACTGAACAATCTATAGAAAAACAAACGATCGCCACGCCCAACGAGTTGGTCAGTGTTAAATAACTAAACATCATTATTGATCACCACCTTTAACCATGCAGGGGTCAAATGCCCTCGCCTTTTGACAGCCATTACAAATGCATATAGATGCTTCTCGCAGAAGCTATTATCGGCCGAGTACTTGGAGGTACCTATTCTAGTATGCATTTTAGCTGTGGATAGGGAATTAGCAATTCAAAACGTAATGGAGGCAGATGCACCGACCGCCGTCGGTACGGCGGCGCTTGCGCGATGTCCCAGTTCTGGCACCGAGGTCACGAGTTCGTTCCCCGAGCCGTATTGATCGAGCCGACGAGGCCGGAAGCGGAGTCCGGTGCAACGGATGTCGGTGGTGCGGATAACAACACCTTCTGATCGTAGATAAAACTATCATAGGTATCCTTCGGCTTCCATTTCTAGAGTACAGTCGGCCACATGGCTGAAGTTATGGACGTTATAGATATCGTCTACCGAACTGACTTGTATGAAGCATAATACAATCCTTACTAAGCGACGTCCACTGGTGCTGGTAATGTGGTTCGGGAATATATGACGGAGGCTTGCAGCAATGAACTAGAGTCTGTAGTCAAATGACGATAATATAAAGCAGAGCTTGTGATTATATATTTTTATAGCTGTGTCTCTTGAAGAAAAAATTCGACCTAGTACGTGTTATCTATGAGTAGTAAAAGTATAATCGTAATTAATCACATACAAACTTTGTCAATTGCATTAAATACTCTTGTGAGTATGTTTTATGAGTGATGGACCGTGGGGTCAGTGGTGTTAAGCTTAATTACGTTGGAGACAATTCACCTGCCCAGTATAGTAATTTGTATGGATAACGCCTGAAGAAACTAGTCTTGAGTATATTTCAAGTGTCTAAGCATTAATGCCGCCTCATATCTCGTAGTTAAACTTATTACTAAGTATTATTTTGTCTCTATTGTTATGAATAATGTTGACTGTAACAATTACCTAATAATTAGCAGCCGTCAGCCCTGGCTCTGGTCTAGCAGCGGAGTGGAGACTCTGTAGTGGACTTCCAAACCCAGAGCCTTGCGCACTACTGTATGTTTCCCGTGCTATACAGCATCGCGCCCCGACACTTCCGGAGCGTGCAGGTCGCTGCTAACGACTGGAATCAGGCTGTAAACAACCACCTGTCATACAGGATGCCTATCAGGAAAGGGAACCTAAATCGAAATTCAACTGAGCTATTTTAATCACGGAAACCTCGTTTGTATGATCCCGAGATCCGACGTCCGGTCGAATTAGCTGGCTGAGGTTGGCAATCCCACGAGTTTCTGGTGGGTGACCTTGTGACCTTGCGAATCGACTTCCAGGATTTAAGGCGTACTGTCGGGTCTGCAGGTTCTGAATTGAATCCAAACGAAAGTTGACCGGTGTAATCATCATCTCTACATGTGGAATCTGACAGACATATCGACATGTGACTGTAGTGCGCTGGATTAGACATGAGCACTCCCAATACGAATGAATGCCCGGGCAGGTGCCCTGGAAGATCTTAGTTAGCTTCGCCCAAGTGTTAGTGGATTAATTTGTAGCATGATGAAATATTAACCTATTGACCGAATTGTAATATTAATAACTAACTGTAATAAACTCCACTATACTTGACACTGACATCAAATCGTAGTAGTCTAGAAGGAAAATTGTTGGTATCACACCAAGGTCTTAACATGATGTCCTTTGCAAGTGGAGCAGTCAAATTATATTTTTTTATTTGTTATTATATATTTGATGATTTTATACTGATATATAGGATGATAGAATGATGAGTCTCCAACGCTTATTGGGCTAGCGTGATGGACTATGGCCCATACTCCCTCATTACGAGAGAAAGCAGTGGGATGTTTACAGGCTGATGAAGATTTAGGATGATATATATTTTTGATTACACAACATCATCGACAATTTGCAAATGGACTCAAAATTTGGGATTTCTTTATCGAAAATTATGAGGCAACAGCTTTTTAACACACTAGATACTCATCAAAAATATCTTTTTTTTTATTTGTATGTATATGATCACCAATTAAAAAAACATTAAAATGGTATAATAAGATTCAATCGCTAGTAAATTTTCATATAAACTTTAATTGCCCTAATATACTTCTGAAGCCTCTAATTACACATAATGCCTATACATATTCAGAAAGAACAACCATGGAAACATAACAAATGTTGTATATACATAGGTGATAGCCGACTGTATGTAGGTAAACATATGTAGGTATGTTAGAACTTCGAATTTAACCAACACCTACTTACGAGTACAATAAGCATAAACATATTACGCGCACAGTCGTACCGACGTTATCGGATGGGGGAGGGGGGGTGTTATCAGTTCGCTATAACTAGGTCCCAGAGTTGGGTCAATGGCGTTCGTTCACCCACTGCAGTAGGCACGTGCTGGCCTCGCAATCCCTCCCTTCCGCCCCTACCCCCACAAAATAATATATTGACGAGCGTAACTAACCTTTTCTGTTGTAAATAATGCTATAGGGCGGTAAATACAGGCATTTTCTCATGCTTATGCATTTCCGGTGCTGTACCTAAATTGTAAAAAAAAAAAAACACTTTACTAGTCTCGTCAATATTTGGCTATGAAAACTTAGAATATAAGGCATTAAGAATGTCATGAAACTGCTGTCGCTTTGAAATTGCTGTGAGAAAATAGACAATACAAATGGTGACTGAATTTGGGTATAACGTTAGTTCGTTTTATTACGTAAAACGCTATGGAAACTTACGTAAGCTTCGTGAAAAGTGTATTCTGTGAATACATATTATACTATACATGTGCACCTACTCTACATTATTATCAAACAATTTTACTGTTAGGAAGCTTTGTCGAGAGATTATTGGAAAGGACCAAATATTTGTATACTGCCGTCGCTATTAGGTATCTAGGAAACTAATTACACATATTACACTCGTAAATTCATCTGAAAACAAGTGACCTGTACTCAAATACCCTCCATAAAAACGAACCTATTGTAGAATAGAATATATGACTACTTCAAGCATAACAAGCACCGGTAATAGTCTGCAATTTTGGCTTTTCTGGTTATTATACCTTTTTTACATTGACAATATTTATATTTTAATATTGTACCCTAATGTCATCTATTAATATTTTTGTCTACACTGTTGACAAATATCTAGCTTCTTTGGCTTCCAAAAAATGGTCGCCTTGATGGACTAATTACCACCATTATTTTTTAAGAAACAGTAGAACTTCGCTTGCCTTTGCTATATGATTGTTATTTTTTAAGTCCTTCATGTGCAGCGTTGTTCGTACATAGTGGAAGAAAAGTGACGTAAAAATGCACGACTTAAAAATTATAGAGGCATCTCAAACTATCTGTGGTCTGAAAAGATGTTCGAGAAGATGGTTTGTGATATCTATTACATTAGTCAATCTTGACTAATGTAATTAGACAAATAGTTTTATCCAACCAACGTGACTTCATGAGTTACCTTTCAACTGAGTCCAGCTTGCGCGAATTTCTTGACTTTGTACTTGAAACCATGGGATAGTCATCAGACCACTGTATACACCGACTATGACATTTAATGTTAATAATAGATGTGCACGATAGCCTCTTGAGATGGCAAGAGTTCTATCAAAAAAATAGGATTCATGCCGTTGCTATCAAAGGGCAGATTTTTACTTTTATTCTAATAACTTTTGGTGTGCCTCAGGGCGCTCACCTCGGTCCCTTTATATTTAATATTTTTTTAATGGCTACCGCATCTCTAACTCGCCGTTATTTGCTGTTGACACTAAAATTCACATTATAGGCAAACCATTGAAAACAGTTATAAACTACATTCGAAGCTAAATGAACTTTATGACTATTGTCTTCGAAACAAACTTTTCTAACATATAGATAAGTGTTGCGTCATAACTTTAACCAGAAACAAAACCTGTTTATAATTTTATTATAAGTTAAATACTCAGAAACTTACAAAGGTCACCCAGGTTCCAGGTTAAAGAATAGAATTATTCTGCTTGATAGTGAATTCCATACAATAGGTCTCTTTGAAAAGATTTTATCAAATACGTAGGTTAGCTATCTTAGACAAACTCGCCAAGTTATATCTATATATATATATATACAACTTTTTTGGTCGATTTCAGTTGTAATACGGATCTGTAGCTTGGAATCTCAGTATAAAATTTATAAGTCCCTCCAACGCTTTTAATATAAGTTTAAAAAAACATGAAACATTTAAAAACCTTCGGAAGTTACGATACTCCCGCTAAAAGATCGAAGGGGTGTTCGTTTTTGTACATAAAATTATCAACAATCATATTGACTCGCCATATTTGCTGAATTAAATTTTCTTGCATATTCCAACTTTAAATTCTCGCACGACAAAGACATTTCGTGTTCTAATTGGAAAACTTAACTATACCAAAAACATTGTCCTTGTTTGTTCATGTAACTTTAAGAAATATTTCGATAATACTGTCATACTTTGAAAAACCTGGTTCTTTCAATGAAATAAATATTATGAAGAGTTGGTCGACTGGCAGTCACTGAGTTGACTCTTGTTCTCTATTAGTGATAGAAAGCTGTGTCCCAACAGTGGGCACGTGTAAGGCTGTTGATGTAGACGATGGTCATCGGATGCAGGCTGATGGTGATGATGATGTTATTATTCTCTTTATCAGCTCTATTATACCTGTGTCGTACCACTTTATGTAGGTAGATATAACCTAGATTAGAATACCCAGAATTTCGGTGCTATCTCTCTCATTCGTAAGTGAAGACTTCATTGAAAGAAAGAGCGGTATAAACTTATGCATATATTCACGGGATGGAGCAGGATGGTGCTCTGACGGCCTATCGCCCATTAATACAAATCATAAAATCAAACTGTGTTTAATAAACACAACCCATCCATATTCGATTTTATAATATTAAAAAAATGGGGATGACGGAACGCAATAAAATTAAGAGTAAAGAGCCTATTACAGAATACTTCACTTTAATTAGTTTCTGGATGTTTTGACACTCGGACATTGTGTCTATGTAGCATTTAGACAATAGGCCACTTTTGCACTACAAAATTTCAGGTTAAGTATTTTTAGAAATCTGCATTTTTTAACACTTGGATCCAACTTTACCCATAATTACCTTTACGAAGTGACTTACCAAGTCACCAATTTATTGATCCACCCATGGGATACCCAGCACCCAAGGGAACTCTAAAAATAGAATGCGAGGGTGGGGTAAGGGTACCGAGTGGAGGGTGTGTGAGTCTTTCCCATGTTATCTGTCAAAGTTTTTTTGTTTTTTTTTTTGATTGGATTGATTCTTACAATACTAGCATGATATCACTTAGATATTTCATTCTGTGCATACATACCAAGAGTTATTAATTTTATAAGTATTATGTATAATTATTCGGCCTTTATATATTGTAACTTGTTGTGTATGCTCAATAAAAATAAGAACTAAATTAAGTATACTAACTTATAGTGATAGCTACGTATTAAACAAAAAAAATTAAACCGCGTCTTTTTAAATATAGTGTATTAATTTCAAATGGTTTCTGCAAAATACACGATATTGACAGTACGTGTCAGGGTACGTTATTCACCTGTGGAGCCAGACTGTAGGTAGATCCTCGTGAACGGACGGCATTTGTCTATATGCACTATAATCGTATATGTTGTACTTACTACGCGTGACGCACGCAGGTCTAGGTACTGTAGTTTCAATGCCATATTCTCCCGGATCACAATATAATTTTATCAGTGAACAGACGAGAGCGGGGGCATGCGGGGCGCGGGGCTGATCACAGCGCGCAGGTACTAGGTGGGTCAATGACGTTCGTTCACCCACTGCAGCCTGCGCGCACCCTGAAACTAGGGCGCGACTACATAACACCCTTGGACGAGTATATACTCTTGCATTTATCGCATTTATAGGTGGATGCCTACCTTCTCGTGCTGCCGTCGCATTTTTATTCATATGTGGTCATACAATGTTAATACTCGTACACTTTTATTTTTCTATTTGATATAATTATTTTAAATGATGACGATTATTATGTGTATGATTTACAAATATTGCAGCCGATATTTTATTTTATGGACAACGGGTTAGCACTTGACCTCAATCACACTTGATGTTGAATGAAGATGAGGCTGAAGGTGAAAGCGTACTGACCCGGAAATCTTATTTGGGGGACTGGCTATCTTATCTCTGACAACCGGAATACAACAAAGCTAATAACATTGCTGTTCTGAGGGCAGATTTAGATAAGACGGTGGTAGCTAGGCAGGCGGACATTTAAAATGCCTTACCACTACCAAACTGAGTACTAACCATGTACCCCGCTGGGGATCGAACCCGCGACCACCGATTCGTAAACCCTATGGTCTTCATATGGAATCACGGAGGCGGTTAAAAAATGACAGGATGTGTCCACATTGACAAAATATTTACCTAAAAGATGTAGAAAAACTTACAAAAATTACTTGCAAAAAGTAGGTACTTACATTTATTAACCCTTACCAATCCATTTTGCTGTTACTTACTTGGGTTTGCCACATACGAAATTCGGAGACACACATTCGTATGTATGTCAACACTCGATCTGCACAGCCCGTATTCCTATTTTGATAGACAGCCTCTGCCCTGCATTGGGATGTTTATAGACTAATTATGTACATATCATTATGTGAATCGTAAACATGACGATAATACATTTTTGACCTTGAATAAGTAGGTAGGTAGGTACATTGTTTTGTTAGATGTTTCAATGTTGTTTTGTCTGTACATTTGTCTAACATTTATAATGAAACAGATAAGATAACATCTATATAATTTGTGGGGCTTATAAAATTGGACCACACTTCAATCGATTAAAATTATCCATATAATATTTGGTATAAGAATTTATAAACATGAGTATTTAATCACTTACATCAATAACTACACGACAGTTTCACTGTGTCAGTAGGTGGTGAATAATCCAATGAAAGTGTTTAGCGGGAATTACAAGTCTACCTCTACATTCAATGCTGACGTTAGCTCGTTACAACTAAGTACCAAGAGTACTGGAGCCTTCGTCTATGTACTCGTAAAAGTAGATAGAATGTCTAAGTCAGCCAGGCCAGTAGGAGCCAAGGCTAGGTTGCAAGGCATCGCTACTGTACTTTAAACTTTATCCGTCACGCCATAGAGCCGTGAGTTGTATGGTAGAGACGTTCAATAACGTTCGTTGACTTTAGCGTTCGATGTCGGAGTGCTATTTTCCTTCTCCGTTTTCATGCATTGATATTAGAAACGTACTGTGTTTCTATAATATTGAAATCAAAATTACAATTTTAATCCAATTAATTTATATGATACGTAGATCAACCATTATTGCTTTTTGTTTTGATGGCTACATTTTCTTTTCTCATTACTCACATCTTATAATTAAACTACAGTTATGTTTTCCGATAATAAAAATAAATAATAGAGTCCTATGCTAATTTGAATAATTTAATTCTTTGAAGCAGTAAAATAGCTAACTGAAAACTCTATACAATTCCCAAAAAACAATTCCGCGTTCGATCTGATATGTTGAAATATTTAGCTATTTTAAACGGCAGAAGGTTCGTTTCGTTTGTCGTCTTGCGAGTACATCGCTACCGTAAGCAGAGCCGCGCCACCTCCCGCAGTTGTTGGTCACACGGGGTGATAGAGAAAATTATTAGAGTTATTAGAGGTCTCAGTAGAGTGGTCGGCATACGTGAGGTGGCGCGGAGCTCGTGACCCAATTTCGCAGCTGCTGGTTTCAGCAGCGACGAGGGTCTCCGCGGGACGGGGCGACGCGCGGGCGGCGGGCGCGTGTCAATGCCGTTCGTTGACTCGCAGCAGCGGCATCGACGCGGCCTCCGACTTACATAACCATACCGACAATGAGCGCTCACCGAATGCGTGATGTACCTCACTCCATGTAGGCACCCACCGTTTGATACGTTCTAATACCACCGCTCAGTGTGCTACTCTTGAAATTTTAAATTTGACAGTTATATCATTACAATTTCAATCTCAAGGTCTGTTGTTTCGAATCCCAGATATTTGTGGCGGGTTTAGTACTACGCAATGGAATACTACATGCATATTTTTGAATTTGTACTGTCGCCGTTTTGTCAACGTGGAGCTTGCTGCGTAGATCCATTTGTTGAAATAATAAGTACTTACTAAATATAACTACCTTGAACTTTTAACATAATAAACCGCCGAAGGCAACGGAACATTTAATCATGGTGTATTATTTAGTAATGTAATTTGAAAAAATATTTGTCAACAACTCCGTACAAAATATACCAACTTATATAGAATTGAACTCTGAGAGGGCGTGAATGGAGGCTGACGCGACAAGAGCGTCGGGCGGTTTCAGCGGGGGCGCAACAATGGCCGCGTAGGGCGGGCGGCGTGCCGGCCGGGTCGAAAGTGAAAGATGCGCGGGCGCGGGGGCCGGCGCGCGCGGGGAGGTCACGCTGCGAGCGGAGCCGCGCGACGCCGCTAGCCAGCCGAGTGCAGCGCGCCGCAGCCTCACGCAAACAAAACTTTAGTTACTAACCTACTTCCGTGCGGGCGCCAACCGCGAGCGCGACTCCTGCTCCACTGGCCGCTCGCTCGACCCGCCGCTGACGCTACTACCCTAGTACGTTTATCTATGACCTAAGTGATGAACTGTTGTTTCATGAAAACTGAGAACTTGCGTGCCGGCTGCGGCCGTTCGATCTAAATGGACGCTTTAACTGGACGACAATTGAACAAAATGTTTTATGGTGAGATTATAATGTATTTATTTATCTAAGCTTTTATTGTTTTTTACGTTGGCATGCACTTCGCAGTCTCGTCTCGTTATAATCATTGTTTATTATTAGCACGTCACGCACACACCGTTCATATAACACGTGATAGGGAACCCCATCAAAGTTAATTTGTAAATTAATTATATAGTCATATATTTTCAATACAACATTTGAGCTTCTGAGATTCAGTCGTAAAATATTTTTAGCCACCGAAATAGATAATTATTCAGAAAATTCAACTTCTAAAACCACAATTCGCGTCGACTTAGGTATCTATATTTACATTCTAAAAATTGGTTGCTTACGATAAATGCGAGATCCATGTGTAATATTTCAAAATTTCGTTTTGTACATATTGTTTTGACAGTATTTCTTTTAAAATTTTAAATGCACTAGTATAGATACTTTCAGCTATTAGATGTTTTCATTTGTAACCAACTTTTACAAAGATCACAATTTACATTATTATAGAACAAGGAAAATTGTTAATTAACTTTTGAAATTATTTATCTAGATATGTGCATAGAAAAATACAATTTAGTTGTATGTACGCATGTCTTAGTAATAGGCGGCCATATTGAATTTGGCCTTAGGAACTGTTAACTGATAGTGTCGCCATCTAGCGGCAGACTAAACTATCTCTTCTATTTACAACTGCTTTTCCATACTATTCCGTGCTTCGCTGCTATTATCAAACTCGACTATAGGTTAGGTACATACGAGTATGCTTAATCTTTGGATGATTTCACAAATACATTTCACATCAACGTTAAAAGTTCACTCTTGAAAATAAGCCTCTACGAGATTTGCATTGCTTTCCCTTGAAAGATTTACCCTAATTGGCATTCTGGGCAAACGGGTTGGCGATCGCAGAGTTTTAGCACCAATAACGCAGCTGTCCATCACTGGTTAAAATAGATACTGTTGTGATCCTATGCTAATGTGCCGGGAACGGATCTAATAAATTTGAATTCCATGATTACTCATCCGAGTGGTCGATTTTTACGATTTCTAGTTACTTTTAGAAAGCAGTCCTTAAGTGAAGACCTATACGAGCGGCTTAATAACATTAACTGTCCGCCGCTAGCTAGTCTGACAGAAATTCACCAATCTGCACTGGATGGGCGCGTGGTAGAGACTGCCCCCAGCAGTGGGCACTAAGGGAGTTGTTGTTGAGAGTAGACAATGTGTCTGGTTGATAATAAGGGATTATACAGGGTGAATTTGAATTCATGCTGGTGACGCCACTCTTAATTACGAACACATTTCATTAATGAACCATAATCGAAAACGATCAAAAAAATTTATATTACCCATACAAAGTAAACCATTCTGAAACCGCCTATAGTGTGGAAATCCAACAATTTCCGGCTGAATTCGCCTATGGATCCCAGTGGAAAGTTGTTCGTAATCAGGAATGGAGTCACAACTAAGCAGGAATTACACGAATTAAAGTTCACCCTGTTTAGATGCGGAGTTCGTAAAATCTCCGATTCGATCTTCTTCCGATTTACGATATGAGAATAGAGGAATAAAACATCATCGTTACTTCTTACATACGATTGTTACTTACATAGGTAAGTAGGCTCTAGTGAAATATATAGGTACATAGACTGTATAATTACGAGCATGTAGATAATATATACATATATGTATATTATGTTTTTATGCACTGTAAATAAAGTCGAAAGTGGGTTGAGTTAATTTAGATGTTTTTTGTTTTTTTTTTTAAATATATTTCGGACAGTTACACCAATCATCTATTCCCAAACTAAGTAATGATTGTACTATGGGTACTAGATAACGGATAAATTATATAAACTTCCATAACTCGAGATTAAATGTTCATTTTTATCACAAAAACATTTATTCCTCGCGGGAGCAGAACCCGTAACCGTTAGATTCACAGACAGGGTCACTATGACTACACCAATCGGTTCTAGACAACCTACTAAATAACTAATAAAATAAAAATTTTGAAAAACACGATATCATCCAAATATATAAAATCATATATACATAACGTCATGTTGTCTACCCCAAATGGGGTGGTCATAGGTACCCCAAACAATAGTGTTTGGATATTCCAAACATTACAGTTCAATGATTGAAACGCACACACGACAAGGAGTGAGCCGATCGCCGTTGAAACGTGCAAATCAATAGATGTTGTTTGGTGGAAAGTCCCTTAGTCGCCATTAACGACACCCACGGGAAGAGATGGGTTGATTCTATTCTATTTGAGTGCCAAAACTACACAGCACTAAATAAACAAACCAACGATTGTAAATGCTAAATATCTGCGAAACCGTTCAACCCAATTCCAATAAACATGACTAAGAGCCATCTCACAGAAACTTCAAACTTATAACATCCCTATTTGTATATAAATCTATATCGTTTGATCTGGGACTGGATATGCACTTATGAAACCAAATGTACCTATGCTCCTTGATTCCCTTTCATCAATGAAATATCTTCCAGAATTATTTTGAATAGTATCCCCATTTATTTAAGTATTTATATTATTATTTATTAGAAGCCCATACTGTCCCACTGCTGGGCAAAGGCCTCCCTCCTATTTAAGTATTTAAAAACTAAAAAAACCCGACAGCATATTTCGTATTTTGCGAGCGACATATTGGGTTTTTTGCCATAAAATGTATCATGTTTTGTATTTTGCGAGCGCTTTGTTGGGTTTTCAACTATAAAATGTATCCCATGACACTCTAGGGATCAAGACGAATCGAACGACATGTTGCACTTCAAAATCTTAGTTTAGACTGCAGGAGGTAACATAGAAATCTACATACATACAATCCAAAAACATAACCCTCCTTTTGGGGATGTCGGGGAAAAATCGACGTAACGCTTAGGTAAGTGATCGAATCTTTCTTTTAACAAATCCCATATCCTAACCCTATCCTATCCCATAGTCCCACTATCGCACTAATATTGCAAAGGCAAGTTCTATATGGTTTCGACACAAACAGAAGTGAGCCAACCACTCTCTTTCCGTGGGTGTCTTAAAAGGCGACTAAGAGACTTCACACTAATGGGCATCTATAGACTTGCACGTTTCAATGGAGTTGGGGTCACCCCCTATCACGTACTGAACTGTAAATATTTAAATTCTTATGTCTGGAATAGCTCTGACCACCCCATTTGAGACAAGGGCGTGACGTAACGTACGTATAAGTCTGGAACTTTGACCTTTAATCAGGCTATACCGACTGAACTGATTTGGATGTCACAAGCGCTTTTATAATAAGGTTCCGGTAAAAATTCAAAATTTGTCTATAAATAAATTTAATACCACCATTAAACGGAAGCTATGTGTCAAAGGCTGTTAAAAAACTTCTATCTAGATGATAAGATTGCATGGACATGAACAGCTCGGCGATATTCAGTCTATTATTTCCTTTTTTTAAAAAGAGCAACTCTTGAGTTTCTTGCTCGTTCTTCTCTGCCTGTTGAATTCTTATAATTTACGAATAAAACTTTTTTGAATTTGAGTTTGATGAAAAGTAAACACAGTAGGCTTCTTTAAACGAATAATTTTCTGTGTGGTTTCCCGTAGAGCAGACTAGGATCAAACTGTCTCTTCCCGTGGTTGCCGTAAAATGCAACTAAACCATCTTGAACTTAACAGTGATGAAGGGCAGGGTCCTTAAAGCGGAGCGTCCAAAACATTTGCGGTGACTGACACGCCTACTCAACGTGGCTATTAGGGCAAATCCTCCCATGGAAACCGATGCGAATTACTACTTTTGTAGGTTGTTCATGTCTATGTGAATGAATAACATAAAAGCATTATACGCTAGTTGTTGGCCGTGACTTCGTTTGCCTGTAACATTTCATCACGATCGGTTCAGCAAAAAATTTTGCTTTTATAATCCACGTTCTAATATGTCGACCAACCAAATCCATCCATCCGTTTAGGCGTGACGAGGTAACAAACATATATACATACGCACACAAAATTTAGCATTAAGTATTAATATTAGTTGAATAGTTGTAAGTGGGATGGGATGTAATGCTTCTGCATGAAATTCTCTAAATGATAGTGAAAACCGTATTAAGATATTAGGTCTTTACCTATAAAATTGGAGTTTTTTTTCTTCGTTAATCATATGTACCAACTCCTGCGATTTTCAAAGCTATATCCAAATTTGTTTTTTATTTGGAAAATGGAATATTATTTCAAGGTTTCACATGAAATATTTTTTATTTTCTGGGCTACTTCACATAATAAAAAAAAATTGAACAGAGCTCTTTTCATGTGCTTCCCATAATCATTTCTTAGAATCGCTGAAACTTTTATAAAGCGGTTGCTTTTAAAAATTAACGCTGCCTATACTTAACTTAATGTTATCCGATAATACACACAAAGTTTAGCTAAATTTGGATTTGCCGTTACCAAAAAAAAAATCAAAAATGTTTGTATGGAGAAAACAGTCTTAATGAAATCCTTCATACAAAACGACAAATTCATAGGTATGTTACTAAGGACCTAATACTTTACGTAGTTTAGAACAAACACCAACAGACATACGTATAGCGACCGACTATTTACAAATATCAAATATCGTCAAGATCATTTTAAATAATTGGGCAATAACAGACCAAAGCCGAGGCTATTTCTAACCAAAACCTAAAATGCTATATCGGTGATCTCACGGTTATATTAACCGTACCAATACACTAACCGTTACTACTACACTTACAACTATACAATACCCGTACATAGAGAAGCAGTACACATGAATATATTTAGGGAGTGCGTGTTGCGTACGCACGATTGCAGGCGTGTGCGTTGATTGAAGAGTTTCGCTTGTATTTGTGTGGTTTTTTGACGAAAACTCGCACATAGGCTTGCCGTGTCGGCTATAGACTAAACTAGGTCGGTTCAGTGACCCATATGTTTATCTAACGATTGTGCGGCAGGCGCGAATAGTCCGCGCCCGTGCGCCTCGCTGTTATCATAATCTGCGTTCGCATTTTCGTTTAGGTTATCTGACGGGCAACCTGTCTCCTACACTATTCAATTAGATAATGCCCACAAAAGCACTCTAAAGGCTTCAGAAGGCGTAAATAAAACACTCAAAGGTCCCCTGGGGTGCGATTTTTGAACTCAAATCACGATCCGAAAGAATTCCGTCTATTTCCTTTTTTTCTCGTTTTATTCTCTCCTCTAGGAGAAGGCAAAGGGATCTAGCCCATAACAGCCATGTCTTATTTCTCTTATTTCTTCAGTTTGTAAGTCAGTCTCAGTCAAAACAAGTAATTCGTCGTATACTTGGCGTATACAGAGGCTAGTCACGGTCAAGTCATTCTTCAGTAAAGAGGCAGAATGTTTTACAAAAGATTTTGGCGGCTTGTTGTGGGAACCCGAAAGATCCGTTACGCACTTTAATTTACACTTCCCTTCACTTGTACACCATCACTAACGTTTGCTGCACAATATTCTGCAATTATTAAGCTTCAAAAGTTAGAATGCACAAATTATAAGAATTATAAAGAAAACTGCAATTTCACTCGCCGAGTTCCCGCCAAAAAGCCCCAGTCTATTTCCTTATTATAAGAACTTCTATCGGTTCCGTTTTCCCGCATTTTTTTAACCATTTGAAAGATGTGTTACTTTTTTTTTGTTTATTCTCCAGCAATGTTGGATGGTAAAGGGATCTGAGCCCATAGAGCCTAGTCTTCGGTAGAATTTTTTTCTCTTCTTTTTTATTTATTCAGTAAAGTGAAAGAATGATGACCTACAAAAGATTTTGGCGGCTTCATGTGGGAACCCGAAAACTTCGTTACGCACTTTAATTTATACGCCACTGGACATTAGTCGTACAATATTCTGCCGTTATTAAACTTCAAAACTCAGAATGCACAAATTTTAAGAAATAAAAATGCAACATCACTCGCAAGTTCCCGCCTAAAAGTCAAGCTGTGTTACCAATTTCATTAAAATGTCAAAATTATTTATTACAAGCACGAAAAGAGATTCGGAGAAGAAGTCGGAGAGCTATAACGGAACGTAACTCAATACATACCATGAACATTATACATTCAAACTTACGATTATTCGAATTCCAAAACGAGTAGCTGACTTTTCAAAATTGCGAACTTTAGAACTAGTATAAAAAATCGCTCTCCCGTTGTTCATATAAATAGTAATAATAAATATCCTTGGACATCTACACAGCGCCATCAAGACACGCAGAAGCTTGTCAAGCCAAGTTCAAGAAAAAGAAGCTGGTAACACAGCAGCCGTGTGTCATACAAACCATTTGGAGCTACTTTTGGCACCTTAATAACTCAACATCTATTAACCTAGACGCATGAAATTTGCTTTATATATTATAGCCTCATAGATCCATTATTCATAAATATCGCCTAAACAGTTAGGTATTGATATAATAACGTCTAAAAACCGTGATTTTTACGACTGACTGATTATCGGGTGATTAATAAACAAACCCATTTTCAGATGACCTAGAACCTTGAAATTTGGCGTCCACCTGGATAATAGCATGTATACAAAGGAAAAAATCAGAAAAGAAAGAATTATACCATATAAAATATTTTAAAAATGAAAAGCAATTACAAAAGTAAAGTATTCATATCTAACGTATGTATGTTTATATCTATTGTTTAGTATCTATTATTTTATATATTTTTTAAGTCATTGGTGCACAACCTACTTGCTTTTATCCCGTTCTACTTTTTCCTCTACCCAAAGGTTATCTGGTAGAAATCGCTTAATAGCGATAAGACCGCCTGGTTGTACAATTTTTTTTTTGAAGCTATATTTATGAAGTGCATTGTAGAATTTTTGTGCAATAAAGTGTACTTGATTGATTGATTGATTGATTGAAAAATTAAAAACCACCTGGTTACCATCAAATTTAATCATAACTTATGAGTTAGAACGTGTAAAGATCTAAGTTTCGGATACCAAATAATTCACATCTTCATCTGGAGCAATTCCTTGTTTACTTAGCACATGCTATTATCAATAAGTCAGAAGGCCTTAGTTTTGCTAGCGCTCTTCTCGACATCGCTTTTGAAACTTAGGCTGTTGTTCTCTATGGATTCCTTAATGGTGCCTCTATACTACAACAGAGATCGCAGGTTCAATTCCTAGAAGAATTGATGTATTCAGTGGGTAGATATCTACCATAGTCTTTAATACAATACTCGTATGTAATGTTATTTACCGGACTCCTCTCACCTCACTTGCGCTCAATTGGTCAAGGCCTTGTCTAAGCTCATTCCGCACCACGTTTCTGCCTTACCTTGCGTAAAAGAAACCGAACCTTCAAATAAAGCAAGATTAAGAAGGCAGATATTTAGTAATACATTTATTAGCAACAAGTATCAAAAAATGAAATAAAGAGGAATATACCTACATGGAAACAGTGGGTCGAACTCTAAGCGTTTCGACAGTTGATATTCGACATCTGTTTGATTGGTCTGATGGATGCTCAAAAGTCTGCCGCCAAACAGCATTGTTGTGTTCCGGTTTTGAGATATATACATAGCGTCACGACCTCTATCCCAAAATGGGATGGTCAGAGATATCCCAAACATACGCGTTTGGGTGTTCCAAACATTAATAAATAAATAATAAATATAATAAATATTTCGGACACTTACACCAATCATCTAGTCCCAAACTAAGCAAAGCTTGTGCTATGGATACTAGATAACGGATAAACATACATAAATATTTATATAAACATCCATGACTCGGGAATAAATGTTCGTATTCATCACACAAACATTTAGCCCTCGCGGGATTTGAAACTGCAACCGTTGGTTTCGCTGACAGGGTCACTATCCACTACACCAACCGGTCGTCTTAAAAGTTTAATGCTTGAAACAGCATCCACTGTGCACTTTTCAAAATATACAGAAATGCATACGTGACAGGGTGTGAGCCCATCGTCCTTGAAATGTGCAAATCCATGGATGTTATGGTGGAAAGGACCTTAATCGCTTTTTACGACACCCACGCAAAGACATGGATTGGTTCTATTCTTTTTACATGCCGAACCCACATAGCCAATCCCCCAAATTCGTTGGAAGATTCGTTACGTCTGCGTAGGTGTGCACTGCCACCTTCGTTCCCATCTTTACTTAACATCAGGTGTGATTGAGGCCGAGTACTGACATTCATTCATCATCATACCTCTATATAATACCTATAACCTTTCTATAATGAATGAGTAATTTAAAGTTGAAAGCCAATAAGATACGACTATAACGTCAACCTGTAATACAAAAGTAGATTCAAAATCAACTAATTTTAAATCTTCATACGTAACCATTAGGATTTTGAGAACGAAAAATTTCAGTTGGTAAGTACATAAGTGTACGCCATTACCGTTCGCTTGCCAAGGACGGAGAAAGTGGAGAGAAAGGATGTGTAAGTGTGGCTTCATGTGCTTATCACATTTTGTATGACTATATAGCAGTAATAGTACACATACACCACTGATACACACTATACGCACATACATCATCACACACACACACAAACACACATACACGATTATGTAAAATGTAATCTTAGGTTAAAAATTTTATAAGACATTTTGTTTTGTAAAAAAAAAAACGTTTCCTAACCTATGATATGGAAGAGTGGTTCCTCCTACTACAGGCTTTTCTAAGCTTAAAAGGAGGATCCTACAACTTGTATTGCCATATGTAGTAAAGGAAATAAACGATTTTTGATTTTTTTCGTTTTTTGATTTTGAATAGTGAAAACTTATAATACTACTTAGGATTTTGGAAACGATAGGAGATAAACCAGGACACATAATAACTGATGTCATTCCTTTAGTTATTATATAAAATTTAAATAAAAAGCATATTAGAAATGGATATATTCGTTTTTCTTGTGAAATAAACTGAAGGGAGATCAAATGAGAGTAATCATCCCTCAATTTTTTAAATTCGATACCCCATATTCATCATCATCAGCCCGTAAACATCCCACTGCGGGGATATATATATTCCCTCGTATATGAGGGAGTATGGGCCATAGTCCACCACGCTGGCCCAATGTTTCCCAGGCATGCAGGTTTCCTCACGATGTTTTCCTTCACCGTTTAAGAGCAGTCGGATAAATGCACATAATTTAAATTTAAAAACTCATTGGTACTTGGCCTGCCTGGGAATCGAACGCGGGCCTCCTGAATTGGAGGACCGCATCTTAACCGCGGAGCCACCGACGCCCCATATTACCTATTCTGGAATAATTGCTTTTAAATTCATTATAGCGTATGATTTTCGATCAAATAACAATATAGTTTAAAAAGCAAAAAACCTGATATCAAATTTTTTATTTTGCGGGCGCGATGTTGATTTTTTTATCGTAAAAATGTGTACTATGACACTCCAGGGATCAAGAATAATCGAACGACATCTTGCACTTTAAAATCGGTCGAAGTGTTTAGGCTACAGGAGGTAATATATAAATCTACATACTTACATACATATATTCGAAAAACATTATCCTCCTTACTGAGGCAGTCGGGTAAAAAAGCAAACCGACATACCTCATTTGTCAGAACAGGAAAGGATTTTACCGCCTCCGTTGTCGGTTCGTTTCCCAAATACTGTAAAATTCGACTGGGTGTTTTTAAATATCCTGCTATTACAGCCACCTTATCTAAGAATCAATCAAGCAGCTTCGTTAATGAAATGTGCTTTTCCGACTTTTTGAGATAATATAGCCAGTCTCTCAAAAAGTTATACCCATCGGATGAGCGCATTTAAAACTATCTTCTTGAGTCTGTTGAATGACCCGCCATAAGGGTCACAGGTGACGTGGCAATTCGATGGTTACCGCTAAATTGCAGAGCCTTGGACACCGTCGCAAGGTCGGATGACAATAGGATACATATCGGTGCTTGTGCGTTGGAATTAAATGGAATTATTTTTCTATCACGTTTCCACCTTTGGACTAATAGGCGCTTCCCCGTTTTACACCAATTTGTTGTTGACAAACCGAACTTTGGCACTAAGCCGTTCGCTTCTTTTGCTCGACTGTTTCTTTTTATGTTGTTCCTTTCTTTTAAAATACTATGTTACTTAGGCAGAGTTATTATTTTTTAGCTATTCTTTCGATTGGCATCATAAAAGTAGGGTGTTTTTTTTTTCACATTTGAGTCGGTTCGATTCCCAGCCGAAGCAAATAATTTTTAGAAAATCTATGAATGCAGAATTACTAACTTTTAAAAATAACATAAAGTCTTCTTTGAGCAAAATTCACTATCTACGATATTTAAGGTACTTCCCCTTCATGTCCCATAACTTTGGGACGCCCTGTATAACTGTCCCTACCTGCTCTATGGTCCCGAATTTAAATTCTTGGGATCATCAAATAGGTTTAATAGTCATTAACAAGAACCACATGCTTGATAAATAAATAAATAAATATCGTTGGACATACACACAACGCTATCTAGTTCCACATTAAGCAACTATAGGCTTGTGTTTTGGATGCCAGATATACTACATAAATACATTTTTTTATATAAATAAAATTACTACCTCCGTCCCTTATCTGCAAAGTTTACAAAAGGTTACAATAATTTGTGCTAGTAGAGAAATATTTCAGGAAAAATGAATCAATCGCACAATTAATATAGGTTGCGAGAAATTCGCAAACAACTGCGGCCCGAAAATGAACTTTGTCAACTGTTGAGGGCATTTAACAAATTTTCTTCTTTATTTCTTAATTTGCTATCTATATATTAAATACACAACTTGTCAGGTTTTTACATTATAGTTAAGGGGAAATAATGCGAAATATATCATTTTATTTCAACATAAGATGCATGATTTAATTTATGCACAATAGAAAGAAAAAATGGAGCTAGTTACAAAAAAAGTAGAAAAAAAATGCGAATAAATATTATCTTGGATCTTTTACAACATATCGGAAGCTGAATAACAGCTATAAATTAATAAATTATTTAAGAGCAGGAAGTCTATGTCTATTTAGGTGACGGTAAATATAATAACTAACTATTTCCTATTTTTAGGGACTGACTCGAAATAGGTATACATTATTTTATATGACGTGAATTTTGAATTATTGTTTGTTTGTTTGTTTGTAAACGCTTTATTGTACAAAAAGGCAATACATTAATTTTGCTTTATTTTTTTGTGATATAAATTCAAAAACTTTTTTGTACCTACATACATAGTTTCCAAAATACAATTTTGTTTCACTTCAATTTAACTTTTAATGTGTAAAGTCCGAACAGTTGTATATTATATACTAATAATATGTTAATACTACATAAAACGTATTAAATTCGAATAAATATTCCATACTCATAATTTAAAAAAGTTTTGGAAGTTAAATTACAAATGCAGAAAAATATCTTTGAACTTCAAAAACGGTACCCTAATGAAATGAAAAAATAATATCATACAAAGATTTATCAAAGGCAAGTAGGTACACGTTTTATTTTACCAAATCTAGATCAAACTTTTTAAAATAACTAGATGTTTTTTTTAATAGGAAAGTTGGCCACATTGGCATATACATTAAAAAATCTGCAGAGACATTTTATTTTCGTATTTTAATATCGAAACGTGTTTCATCAGAATGTGAGAATTAGCTTCTTCATTTTAAAACCGTAAATATTTACAAGTCTCCGCAATTAGTAGCTCAAGCTTTACCTTCAAACCCGAAGCGACTATCGCCCTTCATTTTCGTTAGCGCCGTCCATACTTTACCTTCACGAAGGTGAACCAACAGTACCAACTAATTCATCAATCTCCATCTCCTTCGTGCTGGTTGTTATTGCAATCTGAACGAGCAGGAGGGCTTGAATCGGATATTGCTATAGTAGTTAGTCTAACACGCACTAGGCTTGAGGTCGCTCAGACAAATCATACCAGCGTCAACGAACGCTTGCAAGGTAACATTGTCACTAGGAATGTATTATTGTAATGCTGACACTATGTGCGTAATAGAACCGCACTTTGAAATACTAAATTATTCATAAACGTTACTCATACATAGAGAAGACTCAGGAGCATTGGATCAGTTTGTCAGTCTTAATAGCTAATCTGGAAATCAAGAAATCCTCAAAATATCATTATACGTTTAACGAACATTAAATGTGTACAAGAAATTTCAATTTTAAAATTTATTGCTCGAGCTCAAACATTTAGCACGTAAAGTTTTCCAAATATTTCGAACCCATATTAAGAACGAAAAGCGACGTGTTCCCTTTAATTTTTCATTGGTAGGATTATGACTTTGTTTAATCAAGAAATAATTATGCTTTTTCTACATCTTATGTAACATAAAAATAAACAACAGTTACGCCCTCGTTCGGGTGTACCCGATTTTCTTCATTCTCTCGCATAAGGCGGCCTACTATATTGAATGTCAATGCAGGACATTTGTCCTTTTGTACATATATTTTGTGGGGTACGAGCTAATGGAGGTTGGAATGGTTGCCCTAAAATCACAAAAAATATTTCAATAATTAAACAAAGCTAGGAATGTGGGACATCCGGGTCGCATTAGTTTTGCGGAACTATTTTACTAATGATTCCAATGGGGAATTACAACTACAATATCGGGACGGTCCCGCAGAATCCGAGAACGGTTGGCCGCCTTACCCTCGTATGCATGCAATTTACTCATCTTTACATTTACAAACTCATGGGCGTTTGCAATGACAAATTATGTAATGGGAGCTAACGGCGACTACAAGGGCGTCACTGAAAGTTCTTAGAAAATGAAAAACTAAACAAACGAGTAAGTTATTAGTTTTATTATATCTTTTCAAAATAGCGTCCATTCACATCAATACATTGCTGCATCCGATGGAACCACTGGGAAAAGCACTTTGCCCACTCGTCCTTAGGAGTCTCTTCGACTGCCTTTTGAAACACAGCCACTGCGTCCTCCGCGTCCATAAAACGTTTTCCTCGAAGTTTTTCTTTTATTTTCGGGAATAAATAAAAATCGCAAGGTGCGAGGTCGGGGCTGTCCTTCCGAAGAATGAGGCCACCATCTTTTTTCCCACGCTTCGACCTCTCTTCATTTTAGTTGGCAACTCCTCAGAAGGAAACACCCACTCAGCAGACTGTCTTTTAGTTTCAGGATCATATCAGTAAATTCAACTTTCGTCACACGTACGTATGTCGAACACAGCATTTGAGTCACCTCCGTGAAATCTTTGAACCATTTCACGTCACCAATCACCACGACGGAGTTTTTGGGCCTCTGTCAAATTATGAGGTATCCACCTGTCACAAAGCTTCCCGACCGCTAAATCAACCTTTCGAAATCACTTATTATTTATCTGACTAATATTTATATAAAAATCAATTTAGAAAGATTTTTTGGTTTGATGTTTTGTAGGCCTGTAAACTTGTCTATATTGCAGAGGCGTACCACTTACCATGATCCTAGGTTAGACTGAAAAATTTTCAGACAATAACTCTCAGCTCACTATATGGGTTCCTATAAAGTTACCCACACACAGCAAGGTTAACAAAACTGGACCGGCTAAAGTTGTAGAGATGTGAGTCTTCGAGGCGCAAGCTCCAGTGCCAAGAGATCCAGTCAGCTATCCCCTGACGTTATGACATATTACGTTTCCATCCTAGAGCTCATAAGCTCTAGGATCCACTTTAGAGCTCATAAGCTCTAGGATCAGTCCACTTTTGCGACTCTACTCCGAGTCAGCTAGTTAAGACAAACTCAAGAGCGAGGGTCAGTTAATCCGAGCCTTCCAGTGTGTCGAAGTTCATGGTATCGCCATACACATCACCAATAGGCGATGGGCGAACGGATCGTGATAACCCTACGCCATTATTGGTATTATTGTTTGATAGTTAATTAATATTGTTGATGACATTTGTAAATATCTATATGTATGTTATTCAACTAGATGACATATAATTAAAATTAAACTTACACACATAATATTTGATCTTCGTATACTTGTGTTTTATTGATTTAGTTTGATCTTTCATATGTTAGATTGTTATGTGTGTGAAATTAGATGCAAGTAAATGCTTATTTATCTATCTTATTCGAACAACTGAATAATATAGATAATTGTTCAAAATATCCACTATTCAAAATACAATCTAAACAAAAAATTATACTTATATATATAATTTCAAGGTACGGGGATATCTTCAAATTATAAATTTTAAAATACGAATATGGTAGAGTCGATATGACGATCTATCCTAGTTTCGGTACCGAGGACCGATACCTGTATCTCAAATTAGAATTTACTCTAATGCGCGGGCGTTTCACCCACTTGTCACTCCAGTTTATGTTCATTTGATATTTGACTTAAATTCTAAGAAAAATCTGCGTTCATATGTAGAAATAATGCATGACAACGATAAATCCTAATTTAGGCTTCCGTCCCCATGAAATTCTTTCAGTATAAATCATTCAAACTTTTTAGGCAATCTATTTATACTGGATATTGAGACACGTTAAGGATTTTGTTCGGGATTGTAAATAAAACATGTTTTGTTTTATAAATTTTTTCTTTCAATCAAATATTCTCTTCTTTCTTTCTTCTGAGCAACTTCTTATTTCAACCTGTGTAAATGTACATACTGTGAAAATTTATGTGTTGTAAAGTTCACAATAATTATATATTGTCCCAAAATTCATTATGTCTTTTAAAGCTCTCTGTGACAATTCTAAGTTATTCTCTCTTTACAAGCTTTTATTTAGCTTGCAATGTTCGTACGAGTATGTAAGTTATCCGTTTGAAAATTTATAAACCATTTTTCAACAACTTCCTGGTATGAAATTTGGCTCATTTATGTAAGTTGGGTGACAATACAATATTAAGGTGCCATCGAGTTGATATGATAATGGAGCCGGGCTGTAGGGACTGGAACTCCCTGATGGCAAATGGCACGATAATTTTGGATAGTTTGTACACTTTCCATTACACATGATGATAAGGGTCTGAAGATAAAGCCAGATGATTGCCAGGGGACCTCCTTAATGGACTTCATTTTAGTCGTCTTTGTACTAGAATATGTGATAATCATGATGGAGTATAAAAGGATTGTTTTTAATAGTATTTTTAATTATAGAATTTTATCTTTATTTCAATCGAATATGGTTCACTTTTATCTTTACGTATATTGGTCATCAGGCAATTACTCTCATTTTAATATGTACCTACATATGATAATATGTATAATAGGTACTTATACTGATTTCAGACGAGGATAAATATTTACTTTAAAGACTAATTTTAAAGCAACGATGGTATTGCGATTAGTCATGTCATGTCACTCGCGATATCAGTTGTCTAAAATTAGGGTCAACGATGACAAATTCCACAAGCAGCAGAACAGTTCCGGGCTGTGAATAGATTCCGCCAATGTCTGTCTGCCAGAATAGAGCGAAGAAAATGGACTGTTTTGCAAAAAAAAATCTATGAAGTTGTAACAAGTATTTGATTTTTTTATTATTTTCTACGTGTTAGTAAAAATTCAAGGATAATTACAAAAAGTCATCGTAGGATCGTCGTTATTTATTCCTTATCACCTAATAATTTAGATCAATTCGCTTGTAAGTGTAGTTACGAGAACAAATACACAAACAAAACTTTAGTATATCACAGAATAATATAGGATTTAACTCAATCATGCCAAGTCGCCGGAAACAGTAGGCGAGCACCCACCTATCTGTAAAACCTCTAATAAACTTTAGGTCAAACTTAATTGATCTGTACCTGTTATAGGATTTTGTTTAGATTTGCCGTTTGTTAAACTTTAAACGAGAATACCTACTTGAAGTGGAATAAAGAATTCTTTAACCTAAATTTTGTAAACTGGTGTTTCCAACATTCCATGAAGTATCAATAGTTCCTCCAAATAACTTAAAAAACACTTTAGCGGGATAAACACAATGAAAAACGGGGAAAAGCGGGCCGTATCGGCACCGATTGTGGAAATGGAAATCTAAAATGATAGTTCATTTTAGATTACATTTTGGAGACTTTAACCATTCGAAATTAAAGACTTTAAACAAAAACACAAAGTATTGCTAGTAGATTTTGCAAATGTGTGGTTTCGGCAATCAAATAGAATAGGACCAACCCGTCTCTTCCCGTGGGCGTCGTAAATGGCGACTAAGGAACTTTTCACCAAAAAATATTTATAGTTTTGCACGTTGGCTTTGGGCTCATCCCCTTACACGTGTGCATTTCCGTTTATTTCATAAGGTGAACCGTGGATGTTGTTTCAATCATTAAACTTTTTGTGTTTGGCACACCCAAACACTATTGTTTGGGTTATCTCAGACCACCTCATTTGGGATGAAGGTCGTGTCGTTATATATGTATGTAAAACAGGCACACAATTTGTCTTGTTTATTGCTCTTTGTAGGACCCGATGCCAGAAACAGAAGCTTATTATTGTCATCAAGGCGGGTTTTGTCACGTAAAGAGTTAAGGGGTTAAACGTTATATCAGAGAGTCAGGATGACAATGATATTCTCCTATTTCGGAAATATTACCGGGCGCAAAGGAATTTTCATCGGTGTAAAAGAGTTTTTCTGGGCATATAAACAGACTATAATGCTGGAAATGGGAATATTCCACGCATCGCTTCCTGTGACGGACATACTGACCAACACCTCCTTTTTTCCTGTTTAGTATTGAAATTAACAATTGAATAAATAAAAAAAAAAACAAAACATTTCGATATATACAGAAAGGCATGGATGACTCTATCAAAACGTGCAAGTTTATGTAATCTTTGATATAAAAGACGAGTTGGTTCAAGTCTTTCTACGTGCTGACAACCATACGATTTAATACAAATTAACAGTGTATTACTACAAATTAAACGTCATCAAAATCTTTGATTTTAGTGTTACAGCAAGATTATAGGAGCATAGAAGAAACAAGTGGTTACCATATTTAGCTATAATGTTAAGTGATCATTACTTAAAATTCAATTGAACCCAACGAGTTAATCGCGTCATGTCATTGGTCGTTTCCCACGCAGACTTCGTAGGTAGCCCTGCGCGGGCGACCTTGCGTCTGAACCTTTGCCTACCACACCGCGCTGTCAAGGAGTCACGGACTCGCTATTATAATACGAGTACTACGCTGTGATTAGATTGAGCATTGCTGTTTTTATATCAAAGTCTAAATTGAGATTACTCATCTAATACGTTGATATAAGGGCTTTCGAATTAAATAGTAATAATGTACGAATGCATATGCATGAAACTCAAAATTTCAGGGTCTAATTCAGATATCTCGAATAAAAAAATATTTCAGAGAAAAATATTAGTTACTCATATTTAGGTACCTACATCGAAAGAACAAATGGAATTGTTTATCGAACTCCGTTGTATTTAAGGCACTTGGTTTAAAGTTCGTATCGATTACTAATCTCATATATTTAGTACAAATCTACATTTGACAGCCTTTCGTGCGATTTATCAATTAAGACCTGCAGTGACTTTTACAGATAAGTTTAAAGAGTTTAATATTTAAGGCAAGTATCGAGTACCATTTTTGTGTAGTTCTAATCCCATCAAAAACATAAATGTGAAATTGGAGATAAGTTCAATATTAAGATTATAAACGTGGTTGTCGCCTTCGCTGACAAAAGAATTGACATCTAAGTCGATGCCAAGTTCTGTAGACGTAATCCTGAAATTTTAGTCCTAAAAATATACACCTTTCTAAAATAAATTTAAATCACATTTTTTGTTTCGGTTTGCTACTTATTAAATTTTAACAGTTTAATTGTTTACAATGTATTTATCTTGGGATGTAATTTAAATAAATAAATAATAAATAAATATCCTTACACAGCGCCATCTAGTTCCACAGTAGGAACTAGATACTTGCCTTAAATACGAAGATTTTCGAAGAAAATTTAATCGTTTGAACTCCGACTATGACTGTACTTTTGATTGACTGTACCTACTGCTCTGATTAACTTTGAGACCGAAATTTGAAATTGAAAATACCAGCAGTTCACACATCAAATCGTAAAACACAAAGTATGCAAGTTTTCCTTACCTTGCTTACATAATTCTTCAATATGTTGCAACTCCGACGTTAGATCAAGTAGGTAATATCTCAATTCACAATATATCTTAACAAGAAATGAATAAAGATTAGGAAGCATTTGGTAAAGTAGGCAATAATCTCATAAAAATAAAGTTGTTTTGTCTTCAAATTATAATGACATTAGTCATTGAGCCTAAGCGTTAGCCCCTACCCGGTGGTACGTCATCATCAGAGTTACATATTATGTCCACTAATGTTGGAGTACGGCCTCCTCTCGCTATGACAGGGTCATAATCCATCACGCAGGCCCAGTGCGGATTGGTGGATTTGTGTCAAGCTAATAGCAAGCAGAAACACTTCTACTAAAATGACGCTAGTGGTCACCCATCCAAGACGTGCCAGACATGGCTTAACTTCACTAATCGAAAACGAAAAATTGTGCTACCCCGTTGTACACTATTATTTTATTTCTAACCCTGGACACAAGGAGTTAGATATAAATTTGAAAGGCTTGGTCTGTCCGTCTGTGGCATTGCTGAAGCGTTTTTTTCTTCGAAATCGTTCGAGTTGTTTCCTATATATTTAGTGTTTAACACAATTTAATTGGTTAGTTTCGAGGTTTTTCTAAATTTACATTTTATAATGTTATTTAGTTAATAAGTCTACCTTGCACTAAATTTTATATTATCTAATTAATAAGAGTATTATTAATGCGAAAGTTTGGATGTTTGTTTGTTGCTCAATCACGGCGAAACGGATGAACGGATTTGGATGAAATTTGGTATGTAGGTAGAATATGCCCTGGATTAAGACATAGAATTTTTTATCCCGACAAAGTGAGTAGTTCCCGCGGGTAAAACAAATTTTCGCGATAAAGTTAATCCGCGCAGGCGAAGCGAATATATAAAAATAAGGTTAAAAATAAATAAAGTGAATAATACTAAATATTTTAGACATGGTCACCGATTAGTATCTAAATCTAAACTAAGTGTACTAAGTTAGATACTGAATAATGATAAGCAAACTTAAATAATTTAAAACCCGTTAATTAATTTTTACCCCTAACTAGATTCGAACCCGTAACCGTTGGTTTCAAAGGCAAGGTCACTACTCAGTAGATCAATCTGCGTCCGACTTCCAAGTTGCAGGGAAAATTAAAGAAACGGATCTTTCTTTTTATGTTATCTAGACGCATGCGGGTAATTCGTATAAATCATGATATGACCAATCGTTTTTGAAATAAAATCTATTTCAAAGTATGGAAAGTGAGCGCAACTAGGTATTCTATCTCTATAAATAGGTATACTGACCTTTCGCTCCGATGCGTCAGCCAAAGTAACGTGATGTAACCCACTATAACAACACATAGACAACATTGTTACATGTACCTATATATGTACCAGAGTTGTCTTAGTGTGCGTAGCTCGTGTGAGCACCATCACGATCAGCAGCCATCGAAAGAGAAAGTGGTAGTCTACGATGGTCAACTGAATATCCGTAATAGTGACGCCAAATATTGACTATGAGTTTATTTTCGATATCGAGTATCAATAATATTTGACTCTGTTAAGTGGAAAAACCAAAGTAACAACAATGGATCGTTCAATAATTAGAAGTACTGAACTTTCATTAAAGAAAGAAAAGGCGGAACGAAGAGAAATATGGAAAGGACTCCACCGACGAGAGCATAGCTCTTAAATTGAAGATAGAGAGAAATTAAACATCGCAAATTATAAAAACAGACAACATTTGAAATATGGATAGAAATAAGCATAAAAATTGCCACTACTCTTACAAAGAATATCGACATAACATATAATTAACGATAGAATTACGTCATAAAAACATTCGATAAAGAACATGTCGATAGAAATATAACTAAATGTCGAAAAGATTCGATAGGATAGGATAGGATAAGTTCCAAATTGATCAAAACCACAAAAAATGTTAACAACTTACTCTAAATGTGCTTACAAAACTCTAGAGTCGTAGTACATCATAATAATAAAGAACAGCATTCATACATACTCGTACATATATAAAGTCACGTCTGTTTTCCGATAGCATTCATACTATACTAAAAATGTTGTTTCGACATATCACCAGATTTTTTTCGTAGTTATCGACAAATTACATCACTAGACTAACAGAAGCGTCAAGTCATGTACTTGTACCTACGGGAAGAACCGTAACTTGCTTACACCCGGTACCGTTGTTCCGTCTGCGCTCGCCCGCCCGCCCGGTACGTGCGCCCGCGCAACCTAGACCACCAATTACTCTCGCTTTCGATTCAGAGCCTTTTGTCTCTTTCTCACGCCGATCTTTACGCGCTTGTCATTCAAAGTTGTTTTGTGGGAAATCAATTTCATTCTAAAGACGTATTGTAAACAAATTACGACACTTTTTGATATGCATTGTGAGAGCAGAATATGTGGGTACAATGTCGACATTTGCTACAATATCTAATTTAATTAAGTTTCTTATGTAATTGCAACAAAAGTATGTAAACAACACTATCACCCGAATACAAACATACACACAGCGCCATCTAGTTCCACACTAATCAAAATAGGCTTGTATTACGGATATCTGATGGTTGATAAAAATACATTTTCTTCATAAATACCTATATACATATTATAAATGAAAACATCCATAAAGGTACACTTGTCCGTATTTATTATGCAAATAAATGACCCTCGGGATTGAATCCGCAAATTTTTAGTATAGCAGTCCATGTTTCTAACCACTACACCAAACAGGTCGTAAGCTAAATAAACTGAGATCTTGAACCTATTTTTATGGCCGTGCACGTTTTGACGTCAAAGTCAACGTCCATCAATGTCCGTGAGCGTTGAGGTAAGATAAAATCGTGTGAAGCAAGCATCCAAAAAACTTTTAAACCTTGACCACCGCTGGCTGACATTAACACTCGCCTTTCACGGCTCCGCCAGGTGCCGTTGTATAACTCACTTTCCATTTCTTTACTGTCTGAGCTGCTTTAGGGTAGGAAATGTTATGTTTTCGCGCAGATATACATATGCAAATATGTATATTCAGTTATATGCGAACATATCAAGGAAACTATAGCTGAATGGTTCAGAGAAATAAAAAATAACTGAATACCTAACATATGCACTGTAAATTAACACATCCCGAGTAACATAAATCTGTCGTTAATAACTATAACAGCTCTAAACAACACTTAATTTTTTATTAATATTATGAAACTTAAACATATTTGAACGGTAACTTTAAGTAGTAGGTATATTATTATTGCGGACACAACCTAATGATGCTGCATGAATAATGTAATTCTACGTACTCTTACATACATTTGCAAGACAAGATATTGCGATACGTATTGAGATAAGTAATTAAAATTCTTCAAAACGTTCCAGAAGTTGGGCGTAATCTCAGATTTAATACGTATGAACATAGTTTACGAAAAGTATTCTTAACGTGAAACAGTTTTTATTCACTCATTTATTACCTCAAATCGGTTCACTAAAACAAGTTATTACATAGGACGGATTGTCTCAAAAAACTACATAGTACATCATTTCGATACGACTGTTACGTAGAGTATTTGCGTCTTTATTGGCGACGTGTTGCGAAACGCCGGCGCGGGCGCGGACTCGGCGAGGTAAGGTCGCCAATATGTGGCAATTTTCCCATTTCGAAGAGAAGCAAAACCTTGACCTAGGAGTTAAATTTCATTTCGTCACTCACGCTTAAACTCGTTCGCCACGTTGCAATTCATTCGCCTCACGTTCAGTAACTATGTGCATTGATAAACAAAAATTAAATTGTTAATCGACATCCAAGTGGTCGTTGTATGTATCATTACCATTACAGATAAGCTAAATGTTTTGCATGCACTGTTTAGCTGAGATTTTTAATACTATTATTTCCGTTTAATTACTGTTTCTTATGGGAAAGAAATATAATCAATTTTCGCTTTTTGCTTAAAACCATCATCTGTTTAGATGCAGTCGCTTACCAAGCACGTCATCTTTTAAATTCATAGGCGAGTGTATACAAAATTTAGTCTTAAAAATGTAATCATTTTAAAATAAAAAACAAAATAAACGTAGTCGGCTAAGAAGGAGAAACTTACCCAACGGCAGAACTCAAGGTAATTCTAGGTTTTAGTGAAAATCTTTAACGAGGAGTGAAAATATAGGTAAACTAATCTGGGTATCCAAAAATGTTGACACGTCGCATAGCAGGTTTTCAGCATTGCCAGCGCGATATGTCGCTAGATGGCATGCCACGCATGCGCGGGGGCAGCGCGCTGGAGGGGCGCGCGCGCAGTTGCGCCACCACGGGCTTTTTACGCAACGCGGCCATTCACCCCGGAAGGCGTTTTCCTCGCAGTTTCTTTAGCAGTGTGTTACTGTGGCGATCGCGTGACTAGCTCGCGTGTATAATTATTACCAGCTAACACCCTCCCGTGGCCGGATCTCAACCACTCAACACCAGACCTAATTCTCATCTCGCATGATACGAAAGTCATAACACTAAAAGCAAATGCACTAATACTTTACTTTTAAAGTCATCGCTGGAACAGGTGTCATTAGAATTACTTTCCTGCTTTGAGACGTCAGTTGACACGTCACCTTAATTTTAAGGCCGTGTAAAATTTGTTGTATGTAAAAAAACAAACAGTGTAATGCCTAGTCGTCGCAACAATGTTGCAAGCACAAACATTTATATTTTCACGTGACAATTTATTTTCATGTTGCTTATTATAGGCGTCGTCTTGTAGTTGCGTGCAGTCCATTTGCGACTGACTGACCGACTTACTCATATTTCTTCAAACACTCGTGTATTAGAATAGTTACACAAATAGCAATAACGATACCGGTAAACAAACGCAATAGTTACATTTAGGCTTTGGGGCGTACTGTCATCAACCGTGAGTCACAATTTGGTGAAAACCCATAACAGAAAAGTAAAGCAATATGCTTATTTCTTTCAAATGTTTGGCCGAGGTATTAATGATTATTGGTTTGACCCCCAAGGATCTACACAGATTTATCATAGCAATTTTTTGAATTTAAGAAATAAAGCGCTGTATAACCGTAAACATCATACTCACCAATCATTTAGGAAATAATTAGTAATAATAATATAATAATAATAATATAATAATAAATGTTTATTAATTCACCGCAATGAAATAGCTACATCAATTTAAATACTTATTAAATAATTATAAACAAATTTCTTACCGGAATATGAAAAATTATGGATACTATGCTCCAGATCTCCAAGCGTTTCCCTCACTGGAAACGACAACAAGAGCACTAAAAATGAATTAGCTAAGTAATAAAAGTTTATATTAATAAATCCGGCAATATCTAAAATGTAGTTTCCCTCTGGGATTGTAGTACGTGTTCATGTGGCATTAGAACTGCCGTAAAAACTTTGCTACGAAGAAAAAGTATTAGTATTTGCCTATTGAACAGCGTAAGCTCATCGAAGGGTACATTAGCATTTCGGCATCGTTGTCTTGAGCAAGATTACAACACATTATCCGAAATAGATGCGTGCTGTAAACACGGTAAAATATAACAACATTTTCCGTTCATTGTGACGGATGGCGCCCGTAACAAATATTCTCGTAGCCGGGTTAACGCGCGTTTGAATGAGGAAATTCGTTTTAGTGTTTTGGTCGCTCGGATGTTTCGCAACTGTCGTGCAGGTCTGCGGCGTGAGTCAAGTGTGAAACGTATAAACAATACTAAATCATGATACCGCTACCTAAATCGTTACGTCATTGTTTATCACATGGAATTTTCTCAGTAGATATTATATCGTAGATTCTACTTTTAAATTTAAGTTTGAATTATTGATTGTTAACGAACTGTAGGTTAGTGGCGATCACAATAGATCGGCAACGGTCGCAGTGATACAGGTCTCCGTTGACCTGCAACAGCCACATACACATACAATACAATATTGATTGTTATAGAAAATATTTTAACACCTATCTAAGTTTTATGTGTGGATTAATTCAAAAGATTGGATGTTTGTTTGTTACTCAATCACGGCGAATCGGATGAATTTTGAACGAAACACACACACACAGGTACACAGGTTGAATATAATCTGGAATAACAGCAGATAAAAGTATCCTACTTTTATCTCTATAGCCTGAGTAGTTACAGCGGGATTTTTCTTTTTCTTTTTTTTTATATGCACACGTGATGTTAAGTGAAGATGAGGCCGAACACTGAGACCCGGAAACCCCATCTTATATAATAATAATAATAATCTTCAGACATACACACAGCGCCATCTAGTTCCACAGTAAGCAACTATAGGTTTGTGTTGTGGATACCAGATGGTTGATATATTACACAAATACATTTTTTTTTTGTAAATAAATACTTATTATAAATGAAAACATCCATAACTCGGGTACACATGTCCGTATTCATCACACAAACATATGCCCCTAACGGGATTCGAACCCGCAACCTTTTGGTATAGTGGTCAGAGTTGCTAACCACTACACCAAACAGGTTGTCAATTATTTAATCAGGTTATATGGGGGACTGGATCTTATTTTACAAAATTACGAAAACGAATTACACGTAAGTAAAGCCGCCGGTCAATACTAGTTGCAAATAATACCTAAAAATGCTAAGTCTTCTGCATATCCTATGATCATACCTATTCAAACAACAATTATCATCTCTTTGTTGGCTTTTCAAAATATGCAAGTGCAATCACAATAAGCTTAGTCACTAACAAGGTATTGAACATCGACGGCTCGCTAGCAAAATTGATTCTTCGTGCCTTACTGTTTTGAAACTTAAATTCTTAACACGTTTACTAGCATTGGTATTTGCCTGTCACCTCCGTTCGCTTCCACGGGGAAAGGTGATTTAGCTGTCAAAGCCCGCCATTTTACATAACTACTGACATTGCCGTCGGCTGGTGCGCTTACGCAAGGATGCACCAATCCCTTGCGAAACGCCCATCGCACCCGTGAATATACCGTTAAGGGGAAACACTTTATGACGTATTTTCCGTAGGGGTCACGGTCTTATCCTAACTTCAGTATGCAACAACAAATTACAGTATGTGTTCCTCTATCTAACTAATACATATTATAAATGCCAAAACTTTGGATGTTTCTTTGTTTGTTGCTCAATGAACGGATTTGTATAAAATTTGGTATATATTCAAATCATATATGCTTTATTGTTTAAATAAGGAAGGTACATTTAAATATCTTATAGAAACTACAATGTGTCATCGGTTACATTATGTGGTAAAAAAATCCAACATGGCTGCCGCAAAATGCTGTCGGGATTATTAAACTTTAATTATTATTTGTAGGTTTCATTTCAAAATAGCAAGTTTAAGTAATTATAGACATTATTCTCTCTACATGTAGAGACAACAATTTATTTTTTTATCACTCCACCACCATGTGTTACCACCATGTGCTTTAGTGCTATAAGTTTGAGGCCGATCGATGTCTATCTGTATATGCGATGTTGTAGCGACATCGCGTCAACGAACCAATTTGAATACGGGTTGTTAATTAAAATCTACTACTCTTAGAAATGTTTGATGAAAATCGGTTAAGCCGTTTCGAAGATTTAGCTTGTTTGTATGTCAGGATGATAAATTACCTTAGAAATTTACAATATTTTCAATTTAGAGTATTTTCAATCATGTGACGCAATTTTTACATGTCACTGTGTTAAAATTATTCATTCTGTTACTTATATGTAAACACTCTTACAAATCTAGGCGACCGTAATAAAAAGATTTCTATATAATCCATACTATTAAATGCGGTCTGTATGTCCGCCTTTCACGCTTAAACTTTTGACCCAATCGTACTGAAATTTTGCAGAGAGGTAGCCTGGGTTCTTGAAAAGGACACAAGCCTACTTTTTAACTGACTTCCAGAAAGGAGGTAATCGAGTCAGTAATGTAATTCCAAGCAGACGAAGCCGCGGGCGGTAACTAGTATTAAATAATCAAAAGTAATTATAATTACGAATTCATATTCAAATTCTATCATATTGAAAAGTCTAACCTTGCCCAGCTTATTACAATAGATACACACACTTGTTCAATTTATGAAAATCTACTGTGTTGCAATGTCACTTAGTAAACTGTGACTTGTAGCAAAACTGCTAAAAGCTCCGAGACACATATTGCTCAAGCGCAAATTGAAATGCGATTTAGAGATGATCGCTTCACTCCCTGACTAGCGTATTGTTCGGCGTTACCCAACCACAACCACAAGTGCTAATACTCGTAAATTAAAACATCTCTTTAATAATACCGTCCCAAATAAACAAGGGTAAAGACCTTTTACGTAACTTTGTTACGTGGGCTCGGTGAGAGGCAATGTCAGCCGTTGCAATCGTGCTGTTATTATGACAAGTAAGCAGTTTTAGATCAACCACGCAGATCCAATCCTTTGTTTTGATACAATTGTTTTTTACAGGGAATCGGTATTGTTCACTTATTTGCGTAATTATAGTGCAAGTTAATATAAGTACATCACGCCCACTGTTGAGGCACTAAGAGAAGGTCTGTGCCATAATCCACCACGCAGCCTCAGGGCGGTTTAGCGGATTTGTGTTAGGCCACCTGACAATATCTTCAAGACGCTCTTGTAGGCCACCGGTTGTCTTCAGTTTGTAATAACGGGGGGCCAACTAATATTATAAATGTGAAAGTTTAGATGTTTGTTTGTTCAATCACGGCGTAACGGATGAACGGATTTGGATGAAAATTGGTAAATAAGTCTACCTATGGTATGTTCTAACATACCATGGATTAAACATTGGATATATATGCCGATTAAGGGAGTAAGTAGTTGGCAAAACAATAATGTGATCTTCATCAAATTTTGGACCCCCCTAACAGTATAACCCTTTGAAACAAAAAATAAAACAATCCGTTAACAATTGATGGAGGTATCGCTTAACATATATAAACAAAATAATCGAATTGAGAACCTCCTCGTTTTTTGAAATCGGTTAAAGATGACAATAATGATCGATTTAAGAAGTGACTTCGCCAGACCTGGCTTCACTTCCTTAATCGAAAACAAATAGCGAATGCGACTGCGCTATGTGGTCTTTAAACATATATGCCTCACTCTTTTCGGCTGGCTTTTACAGGATTTATCGACCCATTTCGGCATAAATTTAACGAATGTTATACAACTATTTTACTCCAGCTGGTACTCCTAAATATGAAAGTTTTTGTTCAGTTTGAAACACAAATCCAAAGGTTGAGGTCGATCTTAATCTGAACATTCAATTTGTAACTATTTCAAAACATTGAAATAAGTTCTGTTTCATGACGGTAAAGACGGATAACATTGAGCCAACTCGTGATACGAGAATGAATGGTTTCAATAGTTCGTTTCGAGAGTTCTTTGAGGGTCATAATTACAAAAGGCTACTTATTATCAGTAAATTAATTAACAGAATACCCATTAGGTATGTATTATTCACACTTAACCTGTCATAGGAACTTAAAAAAAAAACATTTTGATCTGGGTCCGCTATAATTCTTTGAAAACTTTGAAATAATCATCGAATATTCGACAAAAGACAAAGAAATAATATGAATGTCGCAGGCGGGTGGTATAATTAGCCATTCAATGGAATGCCTAGACGGACTATGTATGGCGAACATTACCTGTATTCTTGGAAACATGTGCTGCCCAAAAGGAAGCGTCTTTTTTTCCTTTTTTTTACCTTGGGAAAACCCTTTATGGGTGCTACCGCTCCTCGAGGGAGGAGGGGTAGTTATGTGGGAGTCTACCCGAAGGCCATACCCACTAAAACCCAACGGTGTTCCTCTACTCGCGCCATAGCGACGTGGTCACGGTTACCCCACGGTATTCGTCCGCAGCCACGCGGGCTCGTCGCCCGCTGCCAGAACAACAGCGGCGGCGGACCCACCTAGGAGCTGGAACAGGGACAAATGTTCTGATCCAGCTAAGTCAAGAAGGCGCGTAGGAATACCACTGTGTGGGTCGCTAGGTGGGGAGAAGGTGGGCATACACCATCCTCCGGCGCGATGGGTCTCCCTTTCTCTCTCCGCCGCCTCCTTCAGCGAGATCAGCACTCGCAGAAGGAGAGGACTGCTTTTCACGACCTCTAATTGGCGACCATAGCCTTGACTACGGCCGGCAAGGAGAGGTCGTCTCCTACCGCTGCGACGAATTCTTGGGCAATCTATCCAACCCGCTCTGAGCAGCACAGCTTTCTGTAAAAGCGGGAAGGTTATACATTAACGTTCCGCCTAGATATTCAATTAGCTAATTCAATTATCAGCTTGCGACATGTACGTACACTCTAGCAAGGAAAAGTATAATTATCACAAAGATCATTGTTGCGCTCATCACAATATTGACAAAGAATGAAATTTATTGCTTTTTGAATGACAAACTGATTAACGTTTTCATCCTTTAGAACGAAAATACCAAATGTACACATACACCAGAGCAATGTGTTCTTTTCAGTAAACTATAAAATATTAATCCAAATCCTGATTATTACTGTGTTGTAAATCATTTTCACAACTAAAGGTAAAACTTTACAGATCAAGGTTCTACAAGTATTTAATTTCGTCTTTTGTTTCTCTAGTGTGTATGTGCCAAAAAAGGTCAATGAACAGCCTCGACGTTTCTATGTAGCATTTTAGACACTAAAGTAGCATACCTCCACTTGATCGTCGATTTAATTACAACTGTATGGTTGTTGCACAAAGTTCAAATTCCATTTTAACCACTGTGAATAGAAGACCTTTTACTTTGCTGGTTGATCTACGATGCGCCGATTAAATTCGAAGTTAGCGCTTTACTATGTCTATGCGATTTGTACCCAATGGTCACAATGAGGAGAGTCGAAATTAGACGAATCGTAGGTGGTTGTTACGACTTTTAGTTAGTAGTTTCGCGGTTGGCAGTGACGGCCAAAATGTTGGTTTGTTTATAGTTAGCGCGCGTTCTTGACAGCGAAAAAGTGAAAACGGCTGCGGTGGCTGGGGGTTGTGAAACTAGGCGCCCGCGCCGACGACGAACCTCGCGCGGCCTCGGGCCGATGGTGCGCGCGCGCACGGCACGGTCCAAAGCGCTTATGTAATAGGAAATGTGCAGTGCTGTGGTTTTTAGTAACGCTATATGTCATATAAATACTTGTAAGCCAATCTATGGATTACATCTTTGTTAAACTTAAATATCTTTGGACGTACACACAGCGCCATCTAATTTCACACTTAGCAACTAGGCTTGTTTTATGGATACCCGATTTTTGATAAACTACACATTTTTTATAACTCGGGTATACACGTCCGTTTTTCGATTCGAACCTGCGACTCTAGACTATACAACCTCTTATAATCTTCAATTAGAATGTGACTATATTTATCTAATTAATCTTTATTATAAAAATCATTTACTGAGCCACAAAAAATACTCTTAGATGTTGAAGCTGGGGTGGCAAGCGTTATTCTAGAGAGGTTATTTTAAGTACTTTACCGTTTTATTGACGTCCGATTGGTGTAATGGATAGTGACCCTGTCTGTCAACGGTTGCGGGTTCGCATCCTGCGACGGGTATTTGCATTTATCCCGAGTCATGGATGTTTATATAAATATTTATGTGTGTTTATCCGTTATCTAGTATCAATGGTACAAGCTTTGCTTAGTTTGGGACTAGATGATTGGTGTAACTGTCCGAACAATATTTATCTTTATCAATTCTAACATTCTGATTACTACCAAGTAACTCGCAATGCAGAAATCTAATTGAATCACGACATAACCCACATACCGTAATATAACAACATCCACTAATTGTTGGTATAACGTTTGCACATCATAAATTATGGCACAATAAGACTAAAGCAGAGTCATTGTCATCAACCTATTGTTTATTGTTAATTCCGATGTGGATTTATGAACTCTGAACACGTGTTGAAAATCGGTAAACATCGGCAAACAAAATCGGTATACTTATATAAGTAAATTTTGTTTAAACACGTTAAAGGTATTACATAAGGTAAAAATGACGTCAAATCCATATGAGCAAATAACTATTTAATAAAGGTTTACATAAGGAAGAAACTATTTAATATTTGAAAACCAAAAAATCCGATAGCGTCTTTGTAATTTGCGGACGCCGTCAAAACGAGTCTAATGAAATCTTGTACTTCAAAATCGGTCAAGTAATTTAGGCTACTGCAGGTGACATAGAAATCTACAAACATTTACATGAAAATATTGCCCTTCCTGAAGTTGTGAATTTCCCCACAATTTTAAAATTGTATTAAATCTTTAATAGAAAACAAAACAATGTTCAGTCGGTTTCTTGCGTCGTTAGATTCATTTTGGGGTCATAAATGTCATAGGAAATGTTTTATTGTAATAAATCCAAAATGGCGCACGCCAACTTTAAGTATACTTTTTTGTTTTCTAAAAGTAATATTATATTATTGTTAAGTTGCATAGGTTAGGTAAACCTAAGCGAACGGTAAAGGTTTTTGTTCACTTACGATATCAAATATTATATATTAAAAAATGTGGTGAAAGAAGTGAAACATTTCGGCAACTTTTATATTTAGATTTGTTTGCACATCAAAATGATAACCAGCGTTCATGAATCATGACGATGAGTTCAAGTGTAACCTGGGGTAACTGACTCGTACTTTGGCATATCAGGTTCAAATCTGCAATGCATTGAACTTCACCTGACCGATTGCGACGCTGTTTTGCTATACCATGTACACGAGTATTGTAATATATACCGTACTCGGTCCATACGGCTACAATCTTAATTTAGCCGAATTGCATGATAAAGGTGTAAATAACCTCGCCTAATCGTAATACATCAATAATAAGACAAATAAAGTCTGAAAATTTCTTATAGGTACATTCCGCCGCACCCATTTTAATTGAATAAAATAATAATATATTTTAAAGCCAATAATCTATTGTACGACCCACAGTACGATTAACGATAGTATTTCAGAAACATAATCTAATTTAACCAGACACTAAGATATAATCGTTTGAAAATACTCTTACTGTATATATATATATATATATTATCTATTGTTTTATCAAACCTAGATTCTTGTATAAATCGATAACGCAGACTATATTTTTTTGATGATATCCATGCAAATTAATCACCAGCCATGTAAGGTAGGTCATTCAACTTCAACTAGATCACCAAGCCTGACCGAAACGTGTGAAAAACATTACATTATCAATACAATGCGATGCCGATATGGCCCAATAGACAACTGATAAACTGCTATGGGAACCTGTCGCCGAAATCTGGTGTTGCGAAATGTTTGTGTACTTTGAGAGACGTTGATACAACATAACAAAGAACGCTGTGTGTGCTTATCCCAGTTTGTAGTGATACTGGATGTGACCGCATTTTTTTAAATATTGGATAGCTTAAGTCAACAATGGTGAAATGTTTTGGATAAGAATGTTACCATTGACAATCAAACACAGCGGTGTCAGTTAGTTCACACTTCGAAGTTAAAATGAGTTTGAAATTTAAAAACCTTTTTGTCTTCAGCTCTGCCGAAGTGCTTAACACATTTGTACACATAAATAATATCCAAATATAAATATCTGAGAATCCAAATGCGTTCGAAGAAATCAATGTATTATGTATCATCAATATTGCGGGACTTCCTGTTTTCAGTTTTGAATGGGGTTACTGGGTCCGATTCGCTTTCACCTATCCCCAGATAGGCCGCCCATACATAGTGCGTTGCGTCAATATCTCGAGTGGTCGTGTTTTCTGCAGGAGAATAGTTAACCTAGTTACGATGAGCCGTTCCTGGCTAAATATAAACACGTGCTACCTGACTGCGCTGGCGCATGCCTCGAGTAATGCCGTTCGGATGATGTCAATAATTTCAACCTTACATATGTGATGGTTAGCAACAAACTGTGTAGGTATATCTGTATAAATCGTTTCAACGGTTACCTTCAAACGACTTTCGTTACCTACATTATCTTTCAGACGAAGTCTTAAGTCATCAAAAATGTGAAAGCTTCATTATATAGGTACTGGTTTGCGATAGCTCATTGTTTGAAATACAATGAATCAGAGGCATAATCTAGGTAGATACTTATATGAATAGCGGCCGATGCGAATGAACTCGGCTTTAATGTAATCCGACACCAAAGTGTGCCATCGGCCCGCCTAACCTTTCAGACAAAGTGACACGGCTTAACTAGGTTATGTCAGAGTCATTATAATTATTAAAACTATATTTTATTATCCCTATAAACGGAGTCGTTAGAAATTAATGATAATGTAGAATCGTTTTGCAACAAAAAAAAAAACAAATCATTACAAAACAGAAATAAAATCGTAATAAAAATAACAATAATGTCTCAGAAATATACAAATACTTTAATATTCCATAACGGCTAAAGTCTAATGAGATTCTCAAACTGAGAAGTGTTTAAAATCGATGTAAGATTTGACGATTCGTTGGATAGACACGTAGTCTCGAATGATACTTAGTTTGTGCGCTCATGAAGAACGGCGCGTGCGCGTTTAGTTGACCTACTTATGCTCTGGCGATGGTGGCGACGGCGTCGGCTCCATTCCGACATCGGACCACACACGCTACGCCTCGCACCGGCGGCGCTGTAGCTGTTGTGTAGCCCACCCTAACATCAACCCATAGCCAAGCCAAACTTTTTAACGAAATCCTTTTCGGCGGTTCAACGACCCCGCTATCGAAATCCGCACACTCACACATGCGCCCTCTTACGAAGTAGTCAGATAAAAAAACGAAACAAAAACTTTTCGGGTAACGGTGAATGAGTACTAGAGAGAGATAACAATATTTCGGCAGTGCACTCGCCGAATGTAAGGTCGACTACAAAAAACACTGACGCAATTTTTACAGCGTACGTAATTGAGCACTGACGATGTCAGCGGTGTGTGCGTGAGCGCCGAGAGCGACGCCCGCGTCCGCCGAAACGGAGGCGGAATATTTAGGTGAAAGTGTTTCGAATTTCGACATGACGACATTCGCGCGCAGTCGTTATCGTGATTTTGCCGAATCGAGAGGTTCGACCCGCGGCGTCCGCGACGTGACTGCGACCTGCGCCCGCGCTACCCTCGTGTGTCGTTCTGCAGGAAGTGCGCCGGACTCTGCATGCTGATTGTGAGGAGTGCAACCGTTGAAAAACTATGCTGAGGGTTGGTGTTTCAAAAAATTTTCGAAGACGAAAATTAAAAAGGTGATCGTTGGATTTTGAACAAGGTGGAACGTTGGTGTGATGCGCAAAGGTTGATGCTGGACAAGCTGTCGGAGTACGACAAGCTGGGGCCAGACGAGGCGTTCGACGCCTCCGCGCACGCGCAACAACTGCAGAATATGACCTCCACAATGGGTAAATATTCTGCTAAATTATTTAAAAAATACCATCAATAAATTAAGATTCACTTAATGATTGTCATTAATCCGGAAATTGGAATATAGGTACTGATACGTTGCAAGTAGAATTTTTTTGGAATAATAAAAAGAAACTATAAGGTAAATCTATATTATACCCAATTATAAAATAATTTAAGATGCACTTTTAAATTGTAATTTATATAATTAATGGTTTATATAAAATGAACTTTGATATAAATGACTATTCTAATAATCGTGTTTTCCAAATTTTTAGAAGTAATGCGAAATATACCTTTGTGTACTAGAAGCTTGTAGGTACAGTAACTAAATTGAACCAGAACACAAAGATAATTGTTGGTTTTTATTTTCAATTCTTCTATAGAAAATAATGAATAAAAAGTTAATAAAATAAATAAAACATTAAGAAATTGAGTTATACAATCTTCCTCTGATATAGTTATATCAGAGGAAGATATTACTGATAATAGAGTACTTATAGTAGAGTACGTACTTCTGAAGATTTTTATTCAGCCACCATTAAAAAAACAGAATAGTTATCTTGCATTAAAAACCTACATGTAGCAAACTAGTAGCGTAGTATGGTGCTACGAATAGCGCTACGAACAAACTGACGGGACGGGACCAGGAGCTATTTCTAAGAAGTGATTGGCTGTGTAATATTTTAGGTGATTTTGTAAACAAGTTTTTAACATTTGGAACCGAAATTAAACTAAGATATTACTGATAGAATATATATTTGAGAATAATAAGTATCCCAGACGTAGACTTTTGCTACGAGCAGGTATACGTTCATAATAAAGTGCCTACTTCCCCGACTGGCATGGTATAAATTGTTCAATCACATGGATTTTGGAACACCAGCTATGGAAAATTATTATTAATTAGATTTTTGATGAATTTTATTAAATCTATTCTAGCATTTGCGTTGCCATGTGGTAATAATAAGAAGGGGCTATCCGTGTGTACCGTCTCAGTATGGATCCACCAAAGTACAAAAAGACGAAAAACAAAAAAATAATATTTTTTAAACAAATTGTTGGTCAAAGAGCAATTCTCTCATGAAAAGAAGAAGTAAAAAGCTTGAAGGGTTTTTTATTTCATTTATTAAGAAATTGTAAAACAGTCTGACATGCGTACGAGCTGGTTATATACATGGATGATTATTATCTAAATACTTTGATATTTCGGCTCTTCCCGTGGATATTTAAAAGGCGGTTAAGGGACCTTCCCTTAGACAGTAGAGTGTGAATCTGTAATCGCCAATACGTCTGTCCACCGCAGAATGTTACAAATCCTCACACGGGAACCGATGCCAATTGCGCCATGGGGTATGCGCATGTACAGCAATGGGTCTGCTAATTAGCTACTAAGGAAATGACTGTGAGTCAGCATATTTGATGGTTGTCAGCGTTACAGTTTGTGGAATAGTCATTGGTACGGACTTCCCAAATTTCGATGGTTTAGAGCCGAGAAATAGGCCGGTTGACATGGATTTTATTAAAAATTAAAACCGACATCTCTTACTTTATTCCAATAGGTTTGTTTAAAAAATCAATGGCTTATGCGGATCATAAGCTGGATTTCTAAAGGCAGTTGATATGCATGTCGGTTGTTGATCTTTGTTTTATTTTTTGTCGAGTTCTATGGAACTAGGGGATGATCGATTATGATCTTCGACCTAGTTTGAAAAGTGTACAAATCATTTCCAATTTTTTTTGGATTTCCTCAAAAGTGGTTAAATGATTCACCCAGTACAGTGTATCCCAATTGCTGTGTTTGTTCTGCATTCCGAAATATTGTAATATATGGTAAGTTAATAGGTGTACTTTGTCAACTGAGCCGAATTCAAAAACCCATAAAATATAAAACAAAACAATAAACTCGCCACTTTGATGTTTTGACACAGTCTCTGGCGCATTTAGCTCAATGTCTTATTGCACAAACACCAAAGCTTGCTCTACAATAATTTTAAAAGTTCTGTATGGATTGCAAAACAAAGAGCGATATTCGTTCAGCGGTAACCGTGACATTCCCAAATCATCTCGTGAATCGCAATCGTGACTGCATAACCGTTACTGTATGGCGAAAACTTTTACTTTCGTTACAACAATATGGCCGCCCTTTGTCTATGACTCGTTGGGGTCGTTGATCTCCCAGCATTTCGACGTTGCCGAAATACGTTTTTTACGCTCACTTTCCAATACGGTGAAAGCGAAAAGGTACTGAATGTCACTGCTTCCTTTCAAAGTATTGTAGTGGGAGGATGTCGGTGTCGGGTTTAAATAATAATAGGCGTGTTAGTCCGGCTATTAGAAATTCCTTTGTTCGCTTCGAATGTTCGGGTCATGATTTTATGCTACAATAAATTAGATCAGGTACCATTTTCCCAAAACGTATTGCTTGTCATTTAAATATCATCAGAATGTGTTATTGTATACACACAGTTTCCACAAAGTCACTAAGTCATTTAAGGGGCAATGTGTTTTATAATAAGGTTTCAATAGACATTAAAACTTTCGGACTATTTGGATGTTAAGCACGCATAGGCTTCTCGGCGATAATCACTCTAATTTTACCATCATCATCATCGTCTTGCCCTGGTCTCAATTTATTTGGGTACGGCGCAGTACGTATTTTTCTTCCAAGCTCCTTTTTCATCACCTCATTATTCACACTATTTTCATTCATATCACCCCTCCATATTCATATTTTCCATGGTCTTCCTCTTTCTTTCCAACCATAGACATCCATATTCATCATTCTCTTAGTAACATGCGTTTCATCCCTCTTCATATTATGTCCATTCCAAGCCAAACGATTTCCTTTCAACTTTCCTGTCAAGGGTGCCACTTTTTAAACTCCCTCTTACATACTCATCCCTTTTTTTATCCATCCTCGTCACTCCCCTCATCCATCTCAATATTCTCTAAGCTGAATGCAATTTTCTTTCATCTGTCTTTTTAATTTTACCCTACAATATAAATCTTTTCGACTATCGATTACTAAAATAAATTATCTGTATATAAGATCGAATAGAACAAAATACGGAAGCCCTTATGCTCGCCAAAATAAAATTTAAAAGACCCAATATTAAATGAAATATGTGTCTAATTAAAATTCATAACACAAATATATTCTAATAACATGAAATAAAATTATCTTAATTTAATCAAATAGGAAGTATTTTAGATCGGAAGTGACGAAGTTCAAAAATAGAACGCTTTAGCTTCGTGTGCACGCGCAACTTGAATGTCAAGGTGCAGACAGTCGGAGGTCACCTGAGAACAACACGCACGGGTACCTAAATTTTGAAGAGTTGTGACATATACGTCTAAATTAAAAACAAAATTTTTACCAATAATGTAACTACATTACTTATTTATTGCCTATGCACATAATGAGCTCGAATGCTATATTTTGCTGTTGGTGATGCTGTACTTTTTCTACTGTCTGTAATGAATGTTAGTTTCTTATTCGCAGCTGAACGTTGTCAAAGTTCCCCAATTTTAACTCATTATATTGATGAAGTAAAATTGTGGATTGGATAATGTCGTTGTTTATTGTCTTTGACAATAATTGATTTGAACGTTACTGAAGCAAAACTTAATAATCCGGTACGTATTAAAATTCTTTCTAAACTAACACTCAAAAAATATTTTTTTCTAAAGTTACAATAATAACATTTGAAAACATCATGACACACAATTATCGCTTATTCACAAGGCAGACTCCGCAGAGAAGAACGACCAAGAAACTTCTAACTTTTAATACTTATTTAAATAAGTACTTTTATAATTTATGATTCGTCAAAGAAAAAAAGAAATTAATAAGACTGCGATATTGCCGAGCGTTTCATGTCCAGGCATTCTTATCATCTAGATAGAAATTTTATAATAACCTTTGGCACGTAGTTTCCGATTAATGGTGGTTTATTTAATTGCTCCAAGAATTTAGATTTGGGACGTATATCAGTACTTTTAAAATGTTTATTAAATAATTTCTTGTATAATTTATTATTATAATTAAGAGCCCATAGTGTCCCACTGCCGAGCAAAGGCCTCCCTCATCTGTTTCCAGTCGTTTTTGTTCTTGGCGAGCACAAACCAACCCTTATTAAAACTGTCAAGCTCGTCTCTCCACCGTTTTCGCGGTCTGCCACGTTTGCGTATAATTTACTATGACTAAATCCTAATTATGTAATTAAAAAGAAAACACGTATGTGATTTAAATTTTTGATGAATACTAATTTAAAAATATGATCATACACTGGTAAACAGACGTTTCAAACACAGTATCAGACCTTAATTTTAAGTTAGTTATAATTTTGTAAATTTTATGAAGTACATTATAGCTTTTACAAACAAACAGTCTTTTTCTGTTTGTAAAATGTTGGTTCTATTCCTTTTAAGTGTGGATTTTATTGTATTGTAATAGAGTAATAATATTTAATTTTTATTCAGCAGCAATATAATGTAAACTTTAAGATTTATTAACTGGCATTGTGGCACTTCGCGTTACCTTGTCGTTCACTGACTAACAGTAGCTACTGTATTATTTATTTTACATCGCTTGCTTAAATATTTTGATTCAGATTTCGACCATGGTGGCTTCGCTCCTTGATTTAGCAAGACTGATTAAGCAAGGAAAAAAAATATTGTTACTTTTCGTTTAACTATTTTCGTTGAAGAAATTACATAATTTCATTGTCTGTAGAGCAAACAAACACACATTCATTAATAAAATAATTTTAATCTAATTTTAAATGATGACCGATTGGTGTAGTGGGCTGTGACACTAACGTCGTAACCAACGGTTGTGGGTTCGAACCCTACAACAGTAATTGTGTGTTGAACACGAACATTGATCTGGTATATCCACAACACAAGCCTATAGTTGCTTACTGTGGAACTAGATGGCGCTGTGTGTATGTCTAAGGATATTTATTTATTATTATTATTTATTGATTCCCGAAGTATGTTTATATTAATATATGTACTGTGCACTGGCTACTGTAAAGTGGACTGTGTTGGGTGATCGAAGTCTCCAAATTGGGCAAATGGCCTCGCTGAGACACTGACATTGTGACCGGAAACAATCACTTCCTGTACGTGTATCAGTCAGTAACCGGTTAAGATGAACTACACACATTTGCTTCGCTCGCTTCCTTTCTAGATTGTTTATAAAAATAACGGTTTTTGCAACGTCCCTGAAGTGTAACAAACATGTGATCGATGTCTCCGAATGAACCTGGTGGCCTCCTAGAGACACTGACATTGCAACCGGAACCTGAAGACACTTCCTGTACATAACTTCGGTCCATTATTGGTTGACTCTAAAAACCATCTCTCATAATCGTACATTTGTTTAGCACATTGAAGAAAAACATAATTTATGATGTAGCGTTGGACGGGGTTGAGCTGTGTACAATTTGCCGATAGTATTTTACTAAAATCCCTGTCTGAGAATCTTGCAGCATTCTCGGAGTGAACTTCCTGCTTTTTTTTTTATATGCACGACGGGTATGTACTTGACCTCAATCACACCTGATGTTAAGTGAAAATGAAAGTTTCAGAGAATATAGGTTTAGGTAAATATAAAAAAAAATATCTGTAACAGTTGTGTGATAAATAAAGATATGATAAGTCTTGGAAAATTCACATTATCGCTACTATTGTGTTTAAATCATTGCGGAAATAAAAACATTTCCTGATTTAAAAGTTAGTACTAAATAATATTCGAATTCTTTGCTAAGTTTAATCATTATACACTTGTTTTAATATTTGCAGGATGTATTTACCAAGTAATTTTAAAATAAACGTAACCTTGTCCCGTTTGGCAAAGAGTAGAGAAAATCATTTAGCGTTGATGGAAAGTAGAATGTAATAATAAGTAACCCCAAAGACAAACGTTCTGGAAACTGTTTTATATAAAACCAAAAAAATCGGCTACTTGTTGGTATTTTATGAAGGGAGCGTCTCCTCCCGTGCTTCTTTTGGTGAATGTAAGGTATTGCCCTCCCTGACTCTTCAACTATCCAAGGATAGTTTACCCAAGGGTAAAAAAGTAACCGTCTATAACATTAGTAAGACAATCCCATCTCACACCAATCATCTATCGTCATATCAAACGAAAGGCGTTCAGATAACGGATACATAGAGACATAAATATTTATATAAACATTCATGACTCGGGAATAAATGTTCGTAATCATCACAGAAACATTTACCCTTCGCGGGATTTGAACCCACAACCGTTGCTTTCGCTGACAGGGTCACTATCTACTACAGCAATTAGTCGTAATTTTGTCAGCATATTTCTTGGCTATATTAATCACGGAGCCAGCTCGTTTTTTAGTAAGGCAGATGTGGTATAGAGAGATAAAGTTTGCGAAGATAAGAAGAAACATAATATCCAAATGCTGATGAGTGACCTCCTGATATTTCTGGTAGGTATATTTTTAGCTCCAGAATGTCAGGAAAACAAACAAAGAGCACGTCACGTAGTCATAGCATTTGAGTGTCGGCCGCTATCCAAGGTTGTTCACATCACTCGAAATCCTCCAAAGCCATGAACTCTACTCAACGGATAGCACTTCTAAATAAAGCTTTAGCAAGATCCCAGGAAATTACGTTTACTCTTATATCAAACTATTTGTAGCCTGTTCATTTTTGGTAGATTTTTCAATATTATTATCATACTTCCTCACTGCTAGGACGTTTCTTGTCAAGCCTTTTTTTACCAAAAATTATTAAAAATGTTCGTACAGCACAGGAACTTATGTATATATTCCTTCTAGAATCTTTGTGTCTGCCTATATTTTGTGCTCGGACTACGTGCTACGCCAGACAGGCGTTTTTACTGGCCTTTTTTATCGTAGGCGTTAAGCCAGTGACCGTGGTGGAGGCCACAGCCACTTCCGACTTGGCGTCTAATGAATGCAACTTAATAAATGAAATAACATCTGAACTCATAACAATATTTCATAATATACCTAGTGGTCCTTTAAACATGCCATTAGAATTACTATTATAACTACCTACCCATGATAAATGATTTTCAGTTCAATCGTCATAATGCTTGATAAGCTGACAGACGAATTATAAGATTATTCCTACCCCATAGTAGGTAACTATGAAAATCTGTATCCCTACAGTGCATGAAAAGGTCTAACACAATTCTTGGAGGAATTTCCTGTCAGATGTATTCACTTGGTACCTCCTAATGTGAGCGTATGTAATTATAAATTAAACAAAGCCGAATGTAAATGTGAAGCGGTCAAGAGACCGACCCTGGGCGAGGACGGCTCGGCGCACACGCAACTTCCGCGTCCGATTGCAACCTCAAGTTCATCCAAACTCTTCGTTAAAACTTCATACCGACTCTCAAAGTTATTGCCATCCTTTTTCGGCACAAATATTTGAATTTATCTTCTTTTTTTTTTTTGGGTTTCCAACATTAAAAGGAAAACAGAACCGTTTTAAGTTTGCTCTCGTGTCCGCCTGTCACAGAGGTTTTTCTCGAAAACTATGTAACTTAGGAATTTGAAATTCGGCATAATGATAAATTGCTAGTAACGATTAGAAAGAAAACTATTGTAAATTAAATTTTATTTGGATTAGGATACTGAATCTTAGATTACATACCGGAAAAGTTTATATTTTCATCAGTGTAATAGCTGCTGAAAAACAAAAAAAAACTAAAGTAAAAAAAGCTTTATTTTGTAGGTACACAGGGTACACTTAAAATAGTCAGATTTTGTGTTTATTATGTATTAGCCAATGTAGCTGACTTACCTCATGTAACCAAGCCTTATTCTTGTTAAATAAACCGTTGCGATAGCACACGCAGAGCCCGCGGTTCATCCGGGATTCTCTTTTTTTAACCGACTCCCAAAAAGGAGGTACTTATGTTCGTCTGTGTGTTTCTTTTAAATATATTTTTTTCGATTGTAAACCGATTTTGTTGATTGTTTTTGTTGGATTGGGTTTTTCACTAGGGTGGTTCAGATCTGATGATGCACTCCGGAGATTATGAGATCGAGAGTGGAACCTTACTGACCTTCGTAGTTTTGCTTATTTTTGGCGGTTCACTTATTTTCTCGTGTGATCATGCTAACACTGTTATTATGGTTGTAGCTTATAATATTCACTTACTATCACATATATTATATAAATAATCCGGAAGAAATTCACTAAATTATGGTGGAAAACGTATCAAATTCCGTTGTTTATAGAAGCTAAACTAAATAAGCGCATAAACAGACAGATAGTGATAGCGACTTTGCTTTATACTACATAGAGATAATTATGTTCAGTGCTGTGTATCACTTGAGTGTTAATATTGGTACATTTATCAGATCTGATATTACTTATATCTATTTGTTATTGTGAGTTTTAATATGCGGGAATAAGTGTAATAAACGAATAACAATATAAGTTTAAAAACTAAAACCCGGCGCCATGTTCAATTTTTTATCATAAAGTGTATCCCATGACACACTAGGGATCGAGACGAATCAAACGACACCATGCACTTTGAAATCGGTCAAGAAATAATAATAAATAATAACATAGAAATCTATTATAATATATCTATCATACATAACATAGAAATATATAAAACAGAAACTTATTAACAAAGCATATTATAAAATATCAGACTATTTAGATGATAATCATCCCTGGACATAATCAGATCGTTCGCAGGCCAGGCTATTTCACAATTAATAATGAAATATAAAAACCTTTATATAAAATCAAAACTTAATTTAAAAAGAGCAACCCTTCGAGTTTCTTGCTTGTTCTTCTAAGGGGAAAATTGCATTTTGAACAAGCATTAGCTTAAAAAATGTAAAATTGACTATTTTAAGTGTACTCTGTGTACCTACGAAATAAAGCATTTTTGACTTTGACTTTGACTTTGACTTACATACATACATACACTGGAAAGCATTACCATCTTTCTTGGGGCAGTCTGGTAAAAAACACTTACCAATGTAAATAGCGCCGCAGCGGCAGAACGCTTTTCAGGATTATTACACTAATTAAAAAGAAGCGTCAGTGTCAGTGTAGCGTTTTGCAAAATGCTCATGGGCAGGCTTATACATAGATAGATTAATAGAAAACAATCAAGAGTTCTTACGAAAATCACCTGTTTAAACTGTACGGATGATATTTTTCCATATAATTTCTTGTTGGATTTTGGATTACTTTTCATAGTAAAAGTTGTTCATCTTTATGTCATGGGTACAGGGACATTTCAAAATCGATATCATATTGTTTAGTGGCAAATAGCGTAAGAGATAAAACAGCTGAAAATGTAGGAGAAAGTATATAAAAGTGAAGGTTTTTATTTGACATCTCTAGAATTAATTCACCTTTTTTAGGCCTTAGATTGCCTTAGATTTTTGACAAATTGGAATTTCATAGAACTAATGTACGTATTAATACACCTAATTGTAACAAACAATTCCCGCATATCTCGTCATACGGAAGTCTAGACATCACGATTGACCTCGGCGTATGCGCACGAAAAAAGCTTGCGACGTCTGACGCGCTGTCCACTCGCGAATTATTTTATAGCCTTTATTTACACGACATTATCAAGGTCTTTGACTCAATCGAGTTTATTTTAGAGCTCGCTAGAGTTCATTTATCTTTGAACGTTGTTGACGAAATACTATTCAGAACGTTGCACCTTGTGATCATTGCGGTTTATTAAAACGCTCCTGACTTTGAAAATGGACATTAACCTCACTCGTATAATTGGGTTTATATGACTATTGGACAACATTAATGCCACGTGATTCCTGATAAACAAGAAGAATGGACCGAATCCATCTCTTCCCGTATGTGTCGTAAAAGGCGATTAAGGCGAAGATAGTGCTCACATAGACTAAGTGTAGACCCTGAACAAAAAGAAATAATAGTGTTATGATGCCTTTTTTTGTATTCGCACTACTACATATGTAGTTTTTAGTTTTTTCTGATATGTAAGTATTTCATCTTTCCATGAAGTACCGTAAACAATAGGCATATCATAACATTACTTAGTATAGGGATTACAACATAAATAGGGTGAACTAATGATCACTAATTCTCATGTTCGATTAGGACCTGAATTGAATTTTTATATGAAACTTTCTTTGTAAGAAATTCCTCAAGTTCCTTCGACTACATCGTCACTTTCCACCAGGTGAGATTATGTTCAAAGGCTTGTCCACTTATTCATATATAAAATTAAATTTATTTGTAAAACCCAAATAATTACTTATGCGAATTACAGCTGTCTTTATTTTTATAAAAATACTTTAATAGTCTAATGAAGAATTTTGAGCATCTATGAAATACAGACGCATTCCCTTCTTCTTCTGCCTGCACTCACCGTTCAGCAAATGACGCGATTTGACCTCAGCACTCTATAAATACCAAAAACAAGAAAATATAGTCTGGAAACGTATCGAGGATGCAAAATTTCACTCTGTAAGTACTTGTAACGGTAAGGTCGTCCATTACTGTAGAGAAAGTGATCGCGAAACTGAAATGACGTGCGAATGACTCAGTTTCTTATCGGTGAGCCTGCGCATGCTGTAAAACATTTTATGCGCTGTTTTTTTTTCTCACTTTGCGTCAGTCTTCACCTACGTTTTTTCACTGAACTTGACATTAAATATGTACGTAAACAGTGACATAGTACGTTAAATACGCAGAGAACTTTATGTAATTCGGTATTTCAATTTACTGACGTAGTTAATAAACCACGGTCAACAGTTTTACAAACTGCTCGTGGCTTGTGAAAAGGCGCACGTGTTTTGTAACTTACGCTATCAACTACATTATTTTTTATTAATTTATTTGTGAAACATTTAGAATTACCTTACATTTTAAGACTTAATACAATCCTTTATTCAATGCATATTTTTATAACAATTGTGTTTTGTGTTGTGTTTTATAACAATTATGTTCATTACGCAGTACTATAGAGACAATTAAACAGAATTGTTTTAAAATATACAGTAGTTAGGTATTAGTTTTCGTGGAAAGCCATTTTTTTATAATGAGCATAATCCCAAAGGCATTTCGATATTACCTAATATTTGGGTACTTATCCACGCTCATATATGTAGCGAGTAAAAGAATATTTTAAGCCAAGATCCCTACTATCTATTGTGTCATCTAATAAGTTGAGTTTGATTAATTAAAAGTTTAATAACATATATAATATTAATCTTTTTTACATTTTGATTGATAGGATTTATTTAAACAGCCCTTATATACATTCATTCTTATAACGGTTATGTACGATAGTTACTATGAATTCCACTACGTTATCAAAGCCATAAAACGCCTCTGCGTAGCTGAATGAAAACGCGCAAGAATGAAATAAAACCCGGGGTCATGCGCGAAATCTCATAGTCATCCATAAACGTGCTCACAAATCGCGGCCACTTAGAACGTTATTGTTCATAAAACAAGTATATTTTTTTTCATAAAACCTTTATTAGTTATTCTAATTCTAAATTACAAAAAAAGTTAAAAAAAATAACATTTGAAAACGTCGTCACATGCAATTATCGGTCATTCACAAGGCAGACTCCCCAGAGAAGAATGAGTAGGAAACTCAGGGGTTGCTCTTTTAAATAAGTATTTTTAGAATTTATGATTCATAATAAATCATAATTAAGTAAAGCGTTTCTAGAAGCAAATCTATGATAGCCAAAGTTATATCACCTACCTATAGTGAGTATGAAATTAGTTTTTAATACTTCAGATTTAAACATCAAAATATTGGCTAACGACACTTGACAGAAATTACAGTAACAGTACAAATAACAAGCTCCTTAGTAACTCTATCATGAAACCAGTAATATCGAAGATACAATTTTTTTTTAATATAGTTTTTATGTACTCTTGCTATTTCATACATTGTTGTTGCCAAACTGTAATCCAGATATGTGGCAAGGGTGGTTTTGTAGAGCGTTTTCTCGAGCGGGAAAACCTCTTTCCTCACTGCAGTCACAATATTCAATCACATCACTCACATTTGACGACATGTTTTGTGTAATGGCCATAAACTCTGACTGCTGCACCAAAAGGTCGCGGGTTCGAATCCTGTGCATATGTTTGTATGATGAATACAGACATGTGTTCCCGACTTATTGATGTTTTTCATATTCATTTATAAAAAATAAATAATTGTGTAGTTTATCAACCATCTGGTATCCATAATACAAGCCTAGTTGCTTAGTGTGGAACTAGATAGCGCTGTGTGTATGTGGCAAAGATATTTATTTATTTACATAGGTCAGTTATTTGCTAGCCTCTTAGGCTTTCATGATTCAAGCTTTGTTAGTGGCACAGCCGGTCTGCTTTTTATGGCCAGCAGTCAGCTACACGGTGTTTATCTTTAGTATATCATGGGCCTCTGCTATACTTATGAATCAAGACATCCTCCCTATTGACACTCAGTGAAATATCTGAAAATTTACTCTGGGAAATATCTGGGCTAACTCACTAAAACAAAAGGTACCAGATTAACATAAAAATGTATAGAGGCTTTAGTGTAGAAACTCGAAAGTTAATATACATCATATCAGTCCATTACTGATCACAGGCCAACATGGAACTCCAGAGTGACCGGTTGGAAGCAGCCTACATCCAGCGATAGTCAGTTATCAGCTTGTCTGTCGACCTTGTGAGTGGACGTGCTACGCTGTGCTTGCCAGTGCGTGGTCTTCATAGCTCGAAGAAGTGAAGGCCGGTGGGGAATTAAAGTTCTCGAGTGGAGTTAATGTATTACCACCATATTAAAGCCAATTTGGACGTATAGCACCCAACTATGGGGTTCTACAAGGACCTCTAATCTTAACATCCCTACATAGAATGCAAAACATCATCTTAAAAAAACTTCTCAAATACACCATGGTACTTCCATAATTAATACAACTAATGACATTATTTTCTTTCATCTACACTATTGCAAACACACTGTTAAACAAAATACATACACAAACTTTTATAGTAAATAATACGAGTGCCCACTATTACAACTTTGATCACGACATGAGCACGCGTGTGTTTTTAGTTTTGCCCCTTATATTCCTTGAATACGTCACGTATTGTTTGTTGTTTGTTATTGTGGCTAAATGTGGATTTCTTTTGTCTACAGGAATAATGACACTCAGCCGCGGCCCGTGTGACCTCGACAACATGAGTCTGTTCCAAGACCTCAAACTAAAGAGGCGGAAAGTTGACTCCCGATGTAGTAGTGATGGTAAGTCATTTACACATGTTTCGATAATGTTATAATGGAGGAGACTTCGCATTCGTATCGCCCGCCTCACCAACGGTGACAAATCATATGCATTACTGCTGATTCGTGCACCAAACGTAGCTCTGTATATGAATCAATCGCAAGATCTCAAAGAGGAACTCCTTCGTTGGGTCTCGGTCTTCGTGATCCAAACCTTTCTAAGAGTCTGGAGAGCCATTGTAACTAGGTACTGAGAGAACTAAGGCATAGCCCAGAAACTCTATTGAATGACACATCAGTCTTTTTCAATATTTTGTTTCCTCCTCATCTCATCATATACATTCTTTCGGCCACGTTTGTCCGTGGGTTAAGGCCTTTATTCTCATAAACGGTTAGAGGTACAAGTTAATATTATTACTGAATTCTAATGTTTAAAGCCACATACTGCTGTAAAAATTAAAGTTTCTAGTGTAAGTCAATAAAAAAATAAGGCCTTTTAAAGAGTAATTTTGTACTAAAAGTATGCTATACAGGCTACATGAAATTTGGCCCGAAAGGAAGTCTCTGGTCACAATAAAGAAATAAAGCGAAAATCGTTACTTTCAAATCTCTCGTGGAATGAAGCTATTTAAATGTTTGGAATGAAAAAGCTGTATCTTTTTATTACATTAAACTAGAAACTTGAAATTTTTAAAGCAGTAAGAGGCCGCAGACCTTAGTATGAAATTATTAATTTCAAATCGATACCTGTGCCATGTATGAATAAAAGGAACTTAACACTCGGACAAACAGATAGACAAAAAGGGCCCTTAAAGTTTGTAAAGATGTTTGTAGGGAATCCTCCGGCCACGAATCCTACTCGTACTTGCTTGACCATCTTTCATTTTTCTTTATAATCGATTTCATCAATCCATACCATGATTTCACAACACAAACTTAGTACCACATTTCACAATGGTATAACAGACAAACTCTAGGAGTTTCTCCATGTTAACGAATAATGAGCAAGCGAACGTTTGTTGATTATTAATTATAGTTAAGAAGATTTTCAATAACACATAAAGATATGTTATACGCTGGTGCTACAACTTTAGTGGTAACATTGGGAAAGTACGAATAACTACGATTAGGTACTTCCGCGGTTTATTTGCTTTAGATTTATAATGGACTTAGGTACCCCACGTAACAATAAAGAATGAGATCATCGTTTTACTAAAAACCGGCAACTACGCCCAGTAGGAATAAGATTTGCAGTTGATTTATGCCATTTTGTATGGAGCTGTATGTATTTTTTCAAACCCAACTACATGTCGAGTTGATCGATTACTACTCGCAAACTACTTCTTACCTACATATTTGATTCCTTTCAAAATTTAAATTTTACAAAAATACCGGTTATTGTATATTTTCATTTTTTTTATATTTAAGACTTAACTCGGGGATTGGTTCTTAGCCATGTTTATTTGGTTTTTAAATAGTTGGTTTGGTTTATCTATATGACAATAATAATTTGTTTTCTCGGGGGTTAATAGTAATGTTAGATAAACATCAAAACTACTATTTAAACTTTTCAACAGAAAATATGTCGGGCACAATGACCAACTAAATCAGAACACTCGTAGCCCTTCCTTATATAATAGAAACGTTGCGCGAATTTTACTTACTTCCACAGTGCACTGTGCTAACTGAATAGCTCACCTACAATACATCTAATCGATAATGCTTAGCAGTGTAAGGTCAGAGTGTCATTGTTATTCGAGCAAAGCATCCTTCACGATTGCCAATCCGATCACGAACTCACTGTCACTTTCGACTCCGACACTGAGCTCGTAATTTCATTTTCATTTAAACTTATTTCTCTATGACACTCTCCAGCAGTGTTTACATGCAGGAGTTTGTGATTAGCCACATGTTATGAAACCAAAATCATTGTATTATCTGCATTTAAAATTTAGTTTAAAGAGAAGAAGCAATAATGTGAATTGGAATTTAGAAACCCTCTGAAAAACTATTTACGTAATAATAATATTATTGTCGTCGAGATCTACAAAGCAACTGTTTTAAAATTTTCAAATCTTCGAAATGGCTGAACCGCTTTTTATTTAAGACAAGTGTCGATTACTAATTTGACATAGTACGTTTAACAGTACAAGAATTAAAATTATTTTGTCTCAGAAATTAAAAGGTATTCAAGCTAAGACTCGATACACACTTTTGAATCGTACTATACAATTATTGTATAAACTTAAAACTAATATAGGCAAAGAGTTCAAGAACCTGTAAGAAAATCTATGAAAATATAACATAAAATATTCGATCGTAGCATTACATAACAGATCGTAAACAAAATTAGTATGTATTTGATAATAGGCGTCATCTGCGGACAGTTGAATAACGTCAACGCCAACATAACGGCGTGAGAGAATTGCAACAGGTTCTCAGAAATGCCGGGCACTTTCACCGACGAAAAAATCCTCCGAAACAAGATCCGGTTCGGCGGTGAATATTACTGCAGGCAAACTCGTGCGCATTATAAATAGCGGTAATCTGATTTTTTTGCGGGCCGCAAGACGCGAGTGTTAATGATTTGAAATTTTCATTAGATTGATTAATGGGCTATGAAACTTGGCAGTGAATTAATTAAAATTATGTTAATATTAAAAAGAACGCAAAAATTATGAAGTTTGTAACAGTAGAATCTTTAGAAATTAATAGACTAGTAAAATCAACAGTTTCTTAGGACATTACAAACTAAGAAGCTAATGATGAAGAATAAGAGAGTGCACCCGAAAATTCCATAGGCTCATTATAAATAACTAGCTTTTCGCCCGCGGCATCGCCTGCATGGAATAACTTTATCCCGGATTTTGTTTATCCTGCTCTACTTTATCACAAAAATATCCTATGTAATGAAAATTGTCTACGCCACGAACTATGATCACGGAACTTACCCGCTATTCCCGCATGTACCCCTCCTGCGCCGCCGCAGCGGCCATCTTTACATAGAAACATATAATACAAGACCGATGGAACGCAAGGGTTGGTCATAGTTTTATATATTTTTTAAACCATAATGATAACAAATAATAAACACTACCATCATAATTGGTGCATTAATTTAATCACAAGAAATAATAACATACATTACACATCATTGTCTTATAAAAATGTCTACGAAAATCTCTTAATTTCATATCAAACTGGAGTAACATACTTGATCTTGATACCTATTATATATAATTTAAATCGCACTTTTGTTTCATATAACATTTAAATTATGTAACAGTGACGCTGAGTGAAGTCACAGTGATAAAGAAAGTTTACGTAAACCCGCTAGAGGTGAAAGCAATAAAGTGTGCTGTAATTATTGCTATTGTGGCCTCATGAATAACTCATGAGAGAAAGATGCGTTCACTGTCAAGTCATACAACGTAATGTCGCCCGAAGTGAAGCGGTACAAGATATGAGATCTGCGATCTATTAAATCACAAGATTGGGACATAGAGTCACAAAACCCCGAATGGTTCCCAGCAAAGTAGAACAGGACCAACCCCTCCCTTCCCGTGGATGTCATTAAGGTCAACCCGTCTCTTCCCGTGGGTGTTGCCAAAGGCGACTAAGGGATCGTTTGTCGTGAGCATTACAGTATATTGCACAAGTGATGAGCAGCTAGCGTCAACGGTGCGGAGCACCCAAAGAAAATGCAATTGCCAACCCGTCTGCAGATTAGGACAGATCCTCCCATGGAAAATGATTGATATCGTAATTCCAGTAGTGGACGTTTATAGGTTGTTAATCTGTATATTTTGGCAGGTATCTAAGAAATTATAGATAGGTACTTACTGTTCAAATTGACATGTGAAATATCTTCTTTTGATATTTCTCGACACATTGTGAGAAGAAAAATCTTAAACCATGAAACACACAACACACCCGACTAAAGCACACAATAACTGCAATTATTTTAGACAGGTACCTACTTATTTCGCATTTTATAGTATATTTATCCGTGGTCTACCGAAAAAAAATTCTTAGTACCTATTAGAAAATTAAATTGTAGTGTCTGCTTTCCACTATTTCATTAAAAAAAACAGATAATTTATATTTGCTCCGAAATTATTTAGCCAAAGTGGCTATTGAATACATAGTTCACTTGTACTCCACCTACATTTTATTAACTTGTAATTGTGGCTTAAAATATGAAACAGCTTTCAGTATGCACATTTGTAGCAATGCAAGCATGCCTATGGTTGCGATGCTTTCATATAAATCGTCCACCCGACGCACACGCCGCCGCCTTCCGCCGTAATCGCCGTATGTCAGGGGTTGTGACGCGGCCGTGCCTCGTGACGCAGGGGCACACGCCCCCCGCTTGCGCATCTATGATACGTAGTAAGCGGTTTCTCAAATAGTCGTACTCGCGTATTTATCCACCATCCGACATTGACATCAACAGCTTCACGTGCTGGGGCACAACCTCCTCTTATTTAAAATGGATTTATAAGATTGAATAAGCTCCCAAACAAAAGTACTTGACCTAATCGATGTCCCTGTGTTTAATGGATATGGCTGCTGGTAGGCTTTTTCATGCGATTATCCGTGCTTCTGAAGATACATTCGTCCCAGATCGGTGATCTAAAGGGATGGCTTGAAACACTAGTGTCAAGTGCCATCCACCAGTATCTCCTAGGAATAAAGTCGAAATGTAAAATCGTTACCAAGCTTAAGACAGATGACACAATATGTGGACTTCGCTTACGCATACCATCGCAATGTTATGGTTATATTTCTTCAAAGGGCCAACCGCAAATAAGTTGCTCCAGATATGCTTAAATGAACCAATTCGGATCCGACATATGAAATTACCAGGTCTTGGCAGATGTGTTAAAATGGGATAGCGTCTCATGGCATGGTGAATAGTTTATTTTTTAATAATAAATTATAAATAAATGTCTCGGACACTTACACCAGTATATCTAGTTCCGAACTAAGCAAAACCTGTACTATAAGTAAATATTTATATAAACATCCACTACTCCGAAATAAATTACCGATCTGCTGATCGGATTATACGAAGTGTTTAATCGTTGGGGGAAGAGCTACAAAATAAACGATAATTTAATCAAAATACTTGATTAAAAAATACCCAGGTAATGTATTTAGTCGACAAATTATGTGTGTGTATAAGATATATACCTACTCATGTAGATTCTCCGTGTAGATGAGTAAGAGGGAGAGAAAGTATTATGAAACTCGAAATGAAGCACTGTAAGGTTTTTCGGGACTCAATGTTAAGACATAGTTTGATATACATAATATTATACATACATACGTGTACCACACACTCGTATAATGTCTCTTGTGTGCTGTGAATTCCCGTAGGGCCGTCCGGCTCCATATTAATTATATATTTTTTTTCATTCAATTATTCATTCAAGACGGCATAAGCAGTATGCTACCATCAATGTACTCAATCAAGTGCATACATGTGCCGTTAGAAATAGAATGCACTTCGGATTTTGACGGAAACACTCGAATATAAAGTTAGTGTACCACTCGGCGTAAATTAGTTAATACTTAAAGAAATTAGAAATATTTTTTTTTCAGATTTAGCCCCGCGTAAATGAGTTGGATGGCTATTTTTACTTAAAAAGATGTATTTTCAAACCTCTATGTGATGCATTTCCAAGTAATGTTCACAATTTAATATCGTCCAATCTACTCTATTATGAAGGTAGTCGATTTTAGCCAATACCCGAAGTGCATGTTACTATGAACTTCGCGTCATCCATGCCAGTAGCGTGCACATCGTTTTGTCACAGGGTAGGCTGAATGATAATACTTACTATTAAATGAGAAAAAATTCGACTACAAAATAATAACTTACTCTTATAGCAATGCTGGCAACTGTTTAGAATATTACTGTTTACATCATTATGAATCAGCTGTCTTGACAATGCATTTCGAGGAAAGATTACAATTTGATAGAGTAGGCACTGCCTTTCTGCCTGTATGAAGGGCACGCCATTGCCAGCTACCACCGTCTTATCTAAGTAAAGCCAAGCAGCAATATTGATAGCATTGTTGTGTTCCGGGCTGTTAGATAAGATATAGCCGTGCTCCAAGTAAAATGGCGCGCTCCCCACCCTCAGCCCCATAGCGGTAATTTCATAATGCATAAAACATTAAAAAATTTGCTTTTGGACATACTTGCTTTCTTTATTAAATAATTATGAAGGGGGATTTATTATTTTATTATCTATTGCTCAGATTATCTACAAACATTAAAACGGATCACGGTGGCCACTGTTTTTCCTGTTAGGCCTTTGTTTATGACATTTGAGTGGTAGTTGACTGTGATTTTGTGGGGGTGTTCTTTTAATGAGGCCGTAACGTCAATATGCGTTAAGTTTGCGAAATATCTTACATTAAAGAAATTATAACTTGCCTGGACACTCTAACGTTTCCACCCTGTATGTTTGATAAGAGCGTTTATCCCTCACAGTATTGAAAACAAACTTTGAAGTCCAATTTTTTCGAAATGAATAAACCGATATATTAGAACCTTTATTAGCATATAGCACGTACATAGATCTAATAACAATATGAGTTTAAAAACCAAAAAACCCGACAGAATATTTTGCATGTTGGATTATTTACCATAACATGTATCCTATGACACTCCAGGGATCAAGACGAATCTAACGACACCTTGCACTTCGAAATCGGTCAAGCCGTTTAACATAGAAATCTACACACATACATATATTATACACTCGAAACACATTCAAAATTCAAAAAATTCTAAATATTTATTTTAATTCAAGCATACCCTCCTTCTTTGTGCAGTCGGGGAAAAATTCAGCGGAGAACATTTCCGAAAGGTATTGAAACTAAATTAGAGCGATTATAAATTTTATTTTATCAAAAAAAATGCAATATAATCTTTTAAATTCGATATTTTGAAAATGTTTTCAACTAACAGTTTAGATTTATGTATGCTGCTTATACGTTTAAAGTCATTAGAATCAGTTTATTTGTTTCGGAAAATTTGGACTTGAAAGTTATTATGAAATGCCGTGTGGGATAAACCCTCTTAAACATTCAGCGATGCAAATCGAGAAATCGAGAAAAGCTTATTTATCCAGCAGTTGACATAAATGAGAAGTAGGTATAGCCGTCGTGAGTAAATGAGAATGAAATCGAGCGACTTCACATATCACAAAATTTGAAGCAGTATTATTTACTCGGTGGCAATAAATAGGTATTATAGGATGTAGTAAGTACTACGTACGTATAGCAAATTGCGTGCAACTTAAGATAAGAAAAAATAGTAAAATGTGTAGTAGCAATTTACGTTGCCGATGTAACATTGAAGGTTTCTATGATAACCCGGCAAAATACCTACCTTAAATTAACAAACGTTTTGCTTCCGCAAAATTAAATAAATAACTATTTAAGTATTTAAAAAATCCGACAGCATATTTGTAATTTTTAGCGGGCGCCATAAAATGTACCTATGATATTTTAGGGATCATGAATCGAACGACACCCTTGCTCTTCAAAATTGGTGTAGCCATTTAATCTGAAGGAGGTAGAAATCTACATACATAAATACTTACATACACTCGAAAAACATCCTAAGGCAAATCTAGTAAAATCATTACCCAATGTTTCGAGTGTATATAAAGGAGGGTTCCTTTACTACCCAAGCAGTCGGGTAAAAAGGGCAGGCGACCGATTTATGTGCAGATAGATATTTTAAATTTCACTTTACAAAGCAAATAACCTGCATGGAGAATAAAAAATCACGTTAGCAACTTAAACGCAGATTAATTAAATCTCTAATCAATTTGCAAATTGTTTGTAACAAAGTCGTTTTGAAGAAATTGAATTTTAAATGTCCTTGGAGAACTGCATCGAAATTAAAATCGGTGTAGTTTGAACATTGTCATATAAATGGCAGTCCCTTATTAAGAGGGTTTATTTCACCAGTGGCGCCTTCATCAGATAATTTAAGAGTTCTTTTTAAAAACAATAAATCAATTATTATTATTATTATCTAATTAACGATATTTATAAAAAGTGGTCGATAAAAATGGGCAAGGGCGCCACGAAAACTCGTGCCCGTTGGCTTGTTTTATCGAAGCATGCAAAAGCCAGAATGCCAAATAAAACGTCAATATCCGATAATAGATCATCGATTGCAGATGTAGGGAGTTCTGCAAAGCAATGACGTTGCGGGCCCTCCCCCACGACCCCTTAGTCGCCTTTTACGACACCCACGGCAAGAGATGGGTTGCTACTATTAAACTTTACTGGGAAACACATTGAACTATTCAATATAGTATTAGAAATTCATGTACTTCCTCTAAATTTAAAGTGCAAATAACGTCGAATAATCGCACTAAAATAGATAGATAATATAGAAATCTTCTTTTAACACATTTCACGACACAAATAGTCAAAGACTACAGAGACAATAAAAAAATAAATATAAATATCTTTGCACATACACACAGCACCATCTAGCTCCACACTAAACAACTAGGCTTGTATTATGGATATGGTTGATAAACTACACAAAACATATTTTTTTGTAAATAAATATATTCATCACACAGACATATGCCTCTAGCGGGATTCGAACCCGCGACCTTTTGGTATAGCAGTCAGAGTTTCTAACAACTACACCAAACACACAATTATAGGAGCATTGTGTTTGTGGTCTACAATTTAGTAGGAAACAAAAATAATATAGCAATAATAAATAAAAACATCACGTTTTCATTAGCCAATTCGAAGCGACACGTGGCGCGACGGGGGGTTGGCTACGCTGTGAAAATCTAGGGGCGGGGGAGTGACCCACTTTCCGTATGTGTCGGTGACCGCGGACGACCTTCGAGCTGCAGCGATCTACTTGAACGATAGCTACTTATATACCGCCTCGAAATAGAAAATTTATTCGTTTGTTACGTAACTCATACGTTCTTTATTGCCTGTCTCATGCTGAATTTTCATCAGCCTCTTTAAAAGGTAACCACCAAAAAGCCTTTCCCTTCTGCAATAAAACAGAAATGTCCGACCTACAGTTAAACAACTGCTATTCGCTTTCGCTAAAACCGCGTCAATATGCAATGTAAATGGGACATCTATCAGTACCTTGCGCCTTGGTATAGGTACTACGAAATAGTCTACCTAGAACCTCTAGCGAATTGCATCACGCGGCTAGAAAGATCGGTCCCCACCAATGATGTGGCAAAGGACGCGGAGTGAAATAGAGATCGTCCTCGAAGCGAGAGCGGTGCACGCGTTGCACTAGTCATTGTGCGGTTGCACTTCGCACGCACGGCCGTCTGAGTGACCTAATAGTGCTGGAGGGAGGGACCGGGAAGCGTTGCGCGGGGAGCGGGGTGCGGTTGCCGCTCGTGCGGTAGGTCGTGCTCACTGCGAGCGCCTGCCCGCCGCCGTCGCACCGGCCGCCGACAGTGGAAAACTTTCTTCGCGACTTTTCCCCGAGTATAAACAAAAATCTGCGCCGCGCGCGAGCAATCAACTCACATAAAATCGAGGCCAAATGACTTCTAAATTACGTCTAGGACCCGATATCTTGATTCATCGAGTGGACAGCTATTTATTGTGACGTAAACCGCTAATTTTCCGGAGTCAATGTACTGTCAACTGTGTTTTGGGATGTAAAATGTAACGCGTCACGTGTGAGGGTAACTACGCCTATGGATTTAGTAATAAAAAGTCGGTAAAGTTTCTGATTTTTTGGTTAAGTGCAAGTGTTGTCTATTATGTTTGTTTATACGTTTTACAAAGATTCAAGTGTTTCTCTATCTCAAAACAAAAGTTCGTAAAGGAAAAATGTAATAGTAATTTTCTAATTATTTTCATTCTATACTTTCACTGACCATTTTCTTATCATGAAATAAATCACGAATGATAAATTTGTATTTCAGTTATTATCAGTGACTAACTAGATACTTAATGTCGAGCCCTTTGTTATGCCGGTGCAGCGGCGCAGGCGCAATGCTTCCGGGCGCCCCATCTGCGCTCGCGCAGCTTTCACTTTCTCCGCGCACGCCCGCCACTCGCATCTCACTTGTCCGTTGCGACCCACCGCTACGTTTCCTATACATTTTCCATTTCTATTCCAGAGTCATTCATGCTAAATATTTAACTAACTAAATTGATTTTGTGAGTTACCATTAATATTAGGCGTGGGTAACTAACATAGATAATAGATTCGTTTTCTATGTGGCCGGGGCTGCTACGACGCTCACATCGTGACGCAACTGGCTAATCTAGTCGGCGGCGTCGGGAAGTGCAGTGTCGCGTCCCCGCGCCGCGCCCCGCGCGTTCTAACTGCGAACGCGCTGCGCGGTCGTTGACATTTCACCTAGTTTCTATTTGTCGCCTCTTAGAGTCCGCGGTGCTCTTTTTCTTTAGTACGGGGAGGAGAGGTCGTCTGGCTCTTGTTAATCGAGTGGTGTGTTTTCACAGGCGAGTCGGCAGCCGACACGAGCACGTCGTCGCCGGACCCCGGCCCGCCATCGCCGCGTATGGCCGAGGCGGGCTGCAACACGCCGCCGCACCCGCCGCCCGTGTTCGACGGCGGCGGATCTCCTACGCCGTCGCCGGCCTGCCATCCCACCGTCATCCGCTCCGCTCCGCCTTACTCCGTCATCAAGTTTGAGGGAGCATCCGGTGCCATTAAGTCGGAGAATTCGCAAGCTAACTCCAAGCATGATGTTACTGTACCTTCCCAACTATCCTCCGTGAAGGTGGAGGGTGCACCGCCGGAACCACCACAGCCATACAGGCCCCGGGTGCTCGCTCCACCGCCGCCCGGTACACATTCATCCCTTGCGCCGAGCACGTGGCCTCCAGCTGCCTGCCTCAACGGTGTCAAGCCGGAGCTTATTGGCGGGCACTTCCCACCGCAACCTCTAGAGTCTAAAGCGGGATCAAGAGGACCACAATGGCGAGGTCCTCCTGCTGTCATCATGGGCGAATCGGGTGGCGTTCGTACGATGTTTTGGACGCTACCTGCACCAACCCCTAGTGGAGAACCAGCCGCCAGTGCGTCGCATACTCCTACACCGCCAACCTCTGATCCGACGACGTGTAGCGAGGAGTCTGCCGCGCGATTATTGCTCAATCTGGGCGGTGAACTGCGGCGGCCTCGCGGACCGCCCCTAAACATGGAGCTACTATGGGCTGGAGATGTATCGCAACTGCCGGCACACCAGCAGCTACATGCACTGAACTTGAGCGCTGCAGCAGGCAGCGTGGCAGCAGCGTCAGCAGTCGCAGGAGCCAGCTCACTGGCCATCCCGCGACCGGAGCTTCGTGCGTATGCGCCTGAAGCTGAACGTGATGAAGACGACCAACCGATGATCTGTATGATTTGTGAGGACAAAGCAACAGGACTGCATTATGGCATAATAACGTGTGAAGGTTGCAAAGGGTTCTTTAAACGGACTGTTCAAAATCGGCGAGTTTACACGTGTGTCGCTGATGGTGGCTGTGAAATCACAAAAGCGCAACGGAATAGATGCCAGTATTGCCGGTTTAAAAAATGCATAGAGCAAGGGATGGTATTACAAGGTGTGTATCTCTCTTCTCGAAGTTGTTAGTATTAGTATATTCTGAAACACTATACAGGGCGTCCCAAAGTTATGGGACATGAAGGGGAAGTACCTTAAATATTGTAGATAGTGAATTTTGCTCAAAGAAGACTTTATGTTATTTTTAAAAGTTAGTAATTCTGCATTCATAGATTTTCTAAAAATTACTTGCTTCGGCTGGGAATCGAACCGACTTAAATGTGAAAAAAAAAACACCCTACTTTTATGATGCCAATCGAAAGAATAGCTAAAAAATAATAACTCTGCCTAAGTAACATAGTATTTTAAAAGAAAGGAACAACATAAAATGATTGAGTCAAATTTCAAGAAAGTTATTTATTGCTAAAGTGATTTCTTCTTTTGGGGATACGTGAAAGATATGCTATACAAAAAGCGATACGAGAACGTAGGCGAGTTGCAAACAGAATTGTGCCATATCACATCGAGTGTTCACCATAAAATGATTAGAAAATCAACAGGCAGCGGGCTCATTAAAAGATTGGCGATTTGCGTAAGACAAGAGGGATCACATTTTGAGCATTTAATTAATTAATTTACAAAAAAATACCTACTTAATTGACTACGGCAGTTTCATGTATGTTTTTTATTTGATTAAAATGATTGATTTCACGTTGTTCCTTTCTTTTAAAATACTATGTTACTTAGGCAGAGTTATTATTTTTTAGCTATTCTTTCGATTGGCATCATAAAAGTAGGGTGTTTTTTTTTTCACATTTGAGTCGGTTCGATTCCCAGCCGAAGCAAATAATTTTTAGAAAATCTATGAATGCAGAATTACTAACTTTTAAAAATAACATAAAGTCTTCTTTGAGCAAAATTCACTATCTACGATATTTAAGGTACTTCCCCTTCATGTCCCATAACTTTGGGACGCCCTGTATATATTTTTACAGGCCTGCATATTGCAAATTAATTTTTCTCAGTAAATTTGTTTTTGTTTTAAAAGTTTGTTTGTGTAAAAGTTTTTGGATAATTTTATATGTACTTAAAGAAAAACACTCATGCTTTTCTGAGAAATCTTCTTTTGTATTATGTTGGGATGTGACGTCTTTTTCAGACTGTACATACTAATTTTGAAATATTTATTGATTTTCTTTTATTTTTTCTGTACAGCCGTTCGAGAGGATCGCATGCCAGGTGGACGCAACAGCGGCGCTGTCTACAACCTATACAAGGTGAAATACAAGAAACACAAAAAAGCGAACAAGGTTGCGACAGCGACGAGTCGAGCATCACCGCCCGACAAGCCTAAAGACCCATTACCTCCGCTACCACCGCATCTTGTAAACGGAACCATTCTTAAGACTGCACTTACCAACCCTAGTGAGGTAATATGCTCCAAAAGTAAGAATTAAATATTAAATATATTTGATGCACATAATGTAAGTAAACAATTCTTCTCCTTCAGGTTGTCCACCTGAGAGCGCGGCTCGAAAGCGCTGTCTCATCATCGAGGGATCGTGCCGTGCCTCTAGAGAGGGCGTTACATATGATCCGGGCGCTCATCGACTGCGACGCCATGGAAGACATAGCAACCGTCAGGCATCTACCAGACTTGCTGCACGACACCTCAGAGATAGGCGACAAACTCTGCAAGATCGGAGATTCAATAGTACACAAAATGGTTGCCTGGACTAAGAAACTACCTTTCATCATGGAAATACCCATGGAAATCCACTCAAAACTCTTAATGGAGAAGTGGCATGAGATCTCAGTACTGACGACAGCGGCGTATCAAGCAATGCACGGGAAGCATGCGCACGCGCCACCGTCCTCAGACCACGAACAAGACTTTATGCAAGAGGTAAGATTGCCCATAAAAATGTATTTTAGTGTTATGTACATTTCTCTGTAATAGATCTGGTAACTATAATAGTGGTAATGCAACGTGGTACGGGTCACATTCGCTATTTCGCTACAGAGACTTCCGCCACATGCGCCGGAGTGCAGTTACGTGATCTGCATCGGCGCTTGCGCAATCGCGATAGAAAGTCTCCGCTGGCATATAGAACTAGCTGCATTCGGACGCTCCGTGTAAATCTACTTTATTAGTATCGTACATTAATACTACCTCTACATGTACTAAATACCGATAAGTCGCATTAGACAACTAGGTACTATTGAAACTCAGAGATTTTATACTCCGTAAATTACCCTCTATGTTGCTATACAGATTCGTTAATAATGAAAACATGTAAATAATTCCTACTAATTAGTAACTGGTTGCGTGCTATAGTTAATACTACAGTGGTCTACTCACTGCAAATTGCATTTATGTTATATAATGTATTCATAGATTGTACGAGTAACGAGTAACAGCGGTAGTTACACAAAAAGCATTTTTCATTGTCTAGAGCATTTCCTCTTCAACTTATAGTACACCTATTCCAGATTACGTAAAAATGTGGAACGGTTATATTTCTAGTTAAATTAACAGTTTTATATTCTTATAAAGATATAATAGATATCATAGATGTGTTAAATATATCACATTAAATCAATAATCGCTTAGTTTTAGATGATGGATTTTACACGATATAGTGTCCATTTATAATATGTACCACTATATACTATATTACAAAAAGAAATGTATTTGTGTATTTTATCAGCCATCTGGTATCCATAATACAAGCCTAGTTGCTTAGTGTGGAACTAGATGGCGCAATATTTATTTATTATTTTTTATTATTGTTCTTGCCTCTTCCACCATTAGGAATCTTGAACAGCAAACTATTAAATTGAGAGAGACATCTTAGGAGAAAGAAGCCGACTGATATTTTTAAAAATTATCCCTTTCATCCTTAGGTGAACGCCAACTTGCGGACGCTGCAGAACTGCCTGACCTCGCTGATGGGGCGACCCATTACACTAGAGCAGCTAAGGTTGGACGTGGGTCTGGTGGTGGAGAAGATGACTCAAATCACCTGCGTCTTTCGCCGCATTCAACTACGAATGGAAGAGTACGTCTGCCTCAAGGTCTACATACTCTTGAACCAGGGTAAGTCGATTTTGTTTGGGTAAACCATAGCAGCCAGTATCCATACAAACTGTAATTGGACACAAGTAAAAATTTGTGCGATTCTGTATTTTAGTAATAAAAATTAAAGATCTATTTTGCGTGAAAGTAGTAATGTGTTAAATATTTTATTTTATTATAATTCTTTCGATATTTTTTTTTTTGTATGAAAACACCACAATTACAAAACAAACCCACCAATAACTTATAAATTTAAACATATTTCAATCACGTAAACTGCCAACTTTAACTTTTATTACAAAGAAACAGCAAAACGCTAATGTTTGGGATATCTCTGACCACCCCGTGTGGCATTCAGGTCGTGTGTATGTATAATATGGTCGCTTTGGCGACCGGTTGGTGTAGTGGATAGTGAGCCTGTCAGTGATACCAACGGTTGCTGGTTCGAATCCCGCAAAGGGTAAATGTTTGTGTGATGAATACGTCATGGATATTTATATACATATTTATCCGCTATCTATAGTACAAGCTTTGCTTAGTTTGGGACTAGATGATTGGTCTAAGTGTCCGAAATATTTATATTTATTTATTTTGGTCCCATTGAAATTTAACTGATCATTTCGACAAAGATGTCTTTCATGTAGTTATGTATTATTACAAAATCCTTACCAAACCCGAGTATTGCATTGACGTCAATTTTCGTGACCTCTATTAGATCTTCTTAAAATTTATGTGAAGTAAGTGATAGCGGATAACCTTTCACCGCCGCCCATTCATTTAGTAGTTCATTAAGGCCATCGTTATTTAGGCTAACTAAATACAAGTGACTCAGTTCAAATCAGTAGGTTGTTTCCTTGTTCTCGAAAGTGAAATAATGCCATATCGCTCTACATTGATTACCCAGATAGTCTTCACAGTAAAACTTTCCTCTTTCGGTTCCTAACGCAACAAGAAGTATACATCTCTGAAATATAAATAATAAATACATACCGCTCAAATACGCATGCGCACGGATACAAACACATACATGAAGAAAAACATCAAAAACTCGAAACAAGTTTACAAGAACTTAGTTAAAAACATCTCACAGTATGTCAATTAGCATAACAATATATGTCCAGTTAACTACGTCGTGCATGTAATATGCATGTATAAGCTGTAATCCAGTTACTGTGAGGGGTGCATCGCCCCAAGTTTCATGTAGGTCAGTAACGTTACGCAAGCTAAGTAGGCATCCTAGCGCGTGACGCGGGCCTGCCTGACTCATTATGTCGTTTCTCGTTTTACAACTATAATGTTGGCTTTTCCAACGACACATGTCAAACTAGGTGATGTCTTTCTTAGAATTCAAATTTACTTTGCTGTTGTGTGACGATGGGTCCCCGAGGAGGTTTAATATATACTTTTATTAGTTATCTATTTATTTATTTTAGGATACACAACTATTATAAAGTGTCCGAAATATGCTTTATTTTAAAGTTATATACTGATTTCTCTAACCTGAGTCTTAGTTTGAAACAAGTAGCTATGTAATGGGACAATAATATTCTTACCCAATGCATTATGATGATTCTGCTAAGTACAGACAAACAGTGCAAAGTCCTCGTTAATATTATTATGATTTATGATACATGTAACCCAGTTGCGAGACTCGAGTCGTTCGCTAAATCGATTAAGACCAACTTAAGGACACTCCGATAATTTCACTCACAATTACAATATCGATGAAATATAAATTGAAGGTTTTCTGTTTAGAACTATATTATTTGTTTAACTAAAAATATTATAAATGTGACGGTAGAGTTTGTATTAATAAAACTAATCTAGATATTGAGATAAACTTAAGTTCATACTTGAGATACTATTGTGTATACACAGTATCGAAATAATAGTATTGTGGATGAGACTCGATTTAAGTTTTAAAAGGACTTTATTAATACGGGGTTAGGAATAGTTTCTTAGTTCGTCAATTATTAGTATAAAATTTTGAAGAGATATAGAAATAAAAAAAGAATATAACAACCTAATAAAGTTGCACGTGCGGTGTAATGTAAGATCAAATTCTCATTTTTCCTCTTCCTCTTTATTAATAACAATTCTCTTCATGTTCATCGAAGTTATTCCTATGCATAATATTTGTATCCCGGAACATTAGCAACCTAAAGTAGATAAACTTATATTTCTATGACATTTAGTCCAGTCTACACAGTGCGCAGCTATGCTTATGCTAGCATAGGGAAACTATGACATCCTGCGTTATCGTGCGTAAGTAGGTCGCACAGCTAAACCGCCATGTTTGAAAACTATTTTCACCGCGCATGCGTTAGTGTTACTATTTATCTAATGAAGGAAAGTAGATACAATACATGACTATATTTTTACTACAGGTGTGTAGGACCTGTTCCATGTAAATTACCTAACAGTACCAACGTAGGTAAAACATTGGTATTTTTTTATACAATGTGATTCTTTTACTGGAACTTTAAGAAAATGACTTATTATAGAAAAGAAGTTGGAGATTTAATTTTCTAATAGTGGGCTAAAAAGAGATTAGAAGTATTATCGTTTTTATCGTATCGCTACTATCGTTGGTTGCAAGCCTGAATAGTTTTGTCCATGAGACCACGTGGTAGATTATATAGTACATTCGTCATTCGGGTTTTCATGTTATGCGACAGGTTTTAAGCTCATTATTTAAAAATTCTTGTAATATTTACTTACGCATAATATCAAAACTAATTTTATTCAACTTAAATAAAGTAAATAATATTAAATAAAAACTTGGTCCTATTCAACAATACACTCTTTTTTAGGAAACTTATCAGGAACTGCGAAATACGATACTAATTATATTTAACTAAAATTTATTTAGCGGTAAAATGAACTAGATACACGATGAAATGATGATAAATTGTACTGATTCTGGATGATAGAATTGTAATGTTAGAAACGGCAGTGGCCATCGGCCAATGCAATATGTGATTGTAACATGCAATTTTAATCCAGTTATTAAGTTATTACTAAGTTATACCTAATTGTTTAATGAGGTACTTACTGTTTTAATAACTGTACTGTAATGATAGGTACAACCAATATCATTAAATAAATAAATATCCTTGAACATACACACAGCGCCATCTAGTTCCACACTAAGCAAAATGCTTGTATTATGGATACCAATTACCAGATGGTTGATATACGAGTACATTATTATAAATGAAAACATCCAAAACTAAAGTACACGTGTCCATATTCATCATACAGATATATGCCCCTAACGGGATTCGAACCCGCGACCTTTTGGTTTCATAACCGTCAGGGTTTCTAACCACTATACCAAACAGGTCGACGAATATCATTAAAGGTAAGTTTTGGTCCAATAAAATTTGAACTTGCGTCGACTCGAAAAGAAGAAGAAAGGGTAAGGTAATCTCTTAGAAAAGTAACGTTAAAGTTAAACAATCTTTTCGTGAACATTTTTACAATATTGTTTAGTGACATTGTAATCAAAGAGAGAGAGGTTTCCTTGTCATAGAAACTGTTCAACATCCACTGTGACTATAAACTTGCTAGAAGTGCGCACGACGGCAACGGTGAAATGGAAAGCGTTTGCGCAACTCCGCGCCTGCGTGCTGCGCAGCTGTGTGCGTCCGACCACACACGAGTGTGTGTGTTGAGGATTGTGCAACACATAACTATTTACTACTGTCCGACTCGAAATTGTGTAATAAATATTAGTTATTGGCTCAAAGATTGTCTACTAATTCGTTTTTACGAGATTTTCTTGTGCCTTATCTAATCTGGCTGATTTAAAAACATCGAGTCTACTTTGAACTGTCATCGTTTATTAACGTCACTGGCACATCATTAATTATTTCGATTACAAATTATAGGTCCCTAATGCGAACAAAAAGTGCAACTATTCATTCAATTGAGCACAAATTCGATCCCAATTGCTAGATATCCTTGGGTTATCGGAATAATTATATCTGCAAAATAGTTACATGTATCCTTATATAGTTTATGAACAAGTTTGCCGGAAACTGCGCAGCATAACCACCTTCATAGAGAATGGTAGAGCACAATAGGTATAATAGTAGCGTTACGTCAGTGCAACGGGACAGCATTTCACTCTCGGAGCGGAAAGCGCAACGCGGAAGGCGCACTTTCTCTTTTGCCCGGCGCGGTGCGCGGGCGGCTGCGGGCGCGGGAAAAAGGCGTAGATTAACGCGCGGCGCACGTAGTGAGCGCTGTCTCTCCTAGAGCGGTTTAATGGTTTACGTAACTAATTCCATGCTGTGAACCCGCAATATTATAGCGATTAACTAAACTGTGAACGTTCCAATTATTATCGATTTAACAAAAACATTACAAAGAATAAACCTACTAAGTTAAAACTCAACCAAAACTGTCTATTTACGGAAAACAATACATCAATCAAATAAAACCGTCCGTATCTACAACGAAACGCGCACATGAAACGGTCGCGCGAACAATACCGTGAAAAGCGAGTGAGCGAGCGAGAGGGCAACAGCGAGGACGCGAGCACAGCGTGAACACTGCGGAGGTCAACGGCTAGCCGCGGTCGTTGCCCCGCTATCGCAGTGACCTACTGAGCGCGTGACGTCACAGCCGCACCGCGCGCGTTGGCAATGCTTTACCGCCGCCTTGTAGCGCCATCTAGGGGCAAGTAGCGGGCACTGACGTCATTAGTCATTGCTTGTGCGATTGTTTCTTAGAGTGAAAGTTAAACAATGATCTTCATTGTCATACAAAGTAACATTGATAACACTGTAATCCATTCTTCCGAGTATTCCATACCTGAATACGGTAGCAATAGGTAATTTAGCAGACAAGCGTAAAAGGCAATTTTCCTTACTAACTACAGATAGACAAAGTAGTTGATACACGGGCGGCTAATGTCTTAGTGTTTTTTGTGCATTAATTTTGATGAAACCGTCCGTCTCCCTAAATTATATAAATCCTGCAATTGCCAACCCAAGCTCTACCAATAAAATCCTTCTTGCTATCACTTTAAACTATTTATGGATTTAAAAAATCGTATTGCACAATCTCTACCACGCACGCATCTGCCTTTGCAATTCTATTTCAAAAAGTCACCTCTTATAGGCTATTAATTAAACTCGGCGCATTTTGAGTAGCTTCATTCAGTCACACCACAACTAGGTACCTACATATTTATTTTAAAACTAAAGTTAGATATATTTTTTGGTTGTAATAAAGAGTAGGTTCAGTACGTATGTGGCTTGTTCCAGAAGTGGAGCTGGAAAGCATCCAGGAGCGATACGTGCAGGTCCTGCGCAGCTACCTGGAGCACGCCGCGCCCCACCACCCCGGTCGTCTGCAGGAACTCTTCGCGAGGATACCAGAGGTAAGGTCTTGCTGATAGTATCTAGTATTTTATTATGAACTAAGTTGGATGCAATTTTTAAAATTCGAATATGTTTGAAATTGGAATTCTCAAACACGATGTGTTTCTTTCTATACATAGATGTAATAAATTAATTACATATGAGGTTTAGTTTTCATTTACTTTACAATAGAATATGATTTGTTGAATGTTTCTACGAGTACTAGTAAATTGCCAGCTAAATATGGAAGTGCACGAAACAAATAACAATAAAAAACCCCCGAGAATCTGTCAGTATATCATCAGGTAAACACGACCGAGGGATTGATAGTAGTGGACAGCGAGTGACACCGACTGCCTCTATGCTAATGAGAATTAGTATCACAATCGTATCGATTCTGATGCGAAGTTATATTAGAATAAATATTTCAGACACTTACGCCAATCATCTAGTCCAAACTAAGCAAAGCTTGTTCTATGGATACTAGATAATGGATAAACATACTTAAACATTTATATAAACATCCATGACTCGGGAATAAATGTTCGTACTTATTCATCACACAAACATTTACCACTCGCGGGGTAATATATCGTGCTAGTCACTATTATTATCAAAATCTGCCGCCAAGCAATAATATTAACAGCACTATTGCGTTGTTTGATAAAGATTGCCAGTCCCCCATACAAATTGGGGATTCCGGAATAATGCGCTTCCAGCTTCGTGCTCTAACTAGTCGTGCATAAATATCTCAAAAATCTGCACACAACTCAAAACTATAATAATATGTTTTTTAACGAATGGTATAGATATTTGGTTGGTGGTAGGGCATTTAGAATGTTCGCCTGGCTAGCTACCACCATCTTATCTAAATCTGCCGCCAAGCAGCAATGTTAATAGCATTGTTGTGTTCCGGTTGTCAGAGATAAGATAGCCAGTCCCCCAAATGTGTTGGGGTTTCCGGGTCAGTACTTCCACCTTCGACCTCATCTTCACTTAACATCAGGTGTGATTGAGGTCAAGTACGTACCCGTCGTGCATAAAAAAAAAAAGATATAGTACCTGAATAGTAAACATGGTTATTCAATTTTAGTAAAAGACAGGCATTACCATTTTCAACTACTATAAGAATTTTACTGTTTGCAATTTTCTATGTAAACCTTGTGTACCTACCTAAAGGAACTTGCCGGACAGTACGTACTTTCGTAGCTATAAAGCGACAAATCCTCTCAGTGTACAATAATTTTCAGCATTACACTATTGGTAATAACTAGTGTTAGCTGCTTCTACCATCGTCGGTTTGACAGCAACAGTAAGATAACGAATTTAAGTGCATTTTAAGCCTAGAAAGCAAACCAGTTACAATTTCAATAGAAAGTCCCTTTACAATCATAGAAAGCTCTCGATTCCAATGTTATCTTTTCTATTCCACAGATCCAAGCGGCTGCAAACTTGTTGCTCGAGAGCAAAATGTTCTACGTACCTTTCGTGTTAAACTCCGCTGAGATCAGATAGTATATGGCGCAACAGGGCGTCTAGTTCTCGATGTACGAGCGGCTGACCCCGTTCCCGCGCCCGCGCCGCACTTTCGTCTTATGATCATCACGTGAAACACCAACCTGTGTTCAGAGCACCTCTGGGCTAGCACAAGAGTTCGTACAAATGTTCCTACTCGAGCGACAATAACCATACGGGTTGGAGAAGCCGATGCCGCCGCGATCCGGCTGGCTGCTGCCCCCGACGGGCACGCCGTACGCGCCAGCCGCCTCGCGCACGGTTCACAGCCAGCACAGTGCGGACGCAAAGACAGTGCGGTACTTTATACCTTTGTTGAGTCGATATGTGTAATTGGTTTATTGTTTAGTAGAGGAATTAAAACGTCCCAATTGACAGACTGATTTATTATTAAATGACTAGCTTAGGTACCAGGGACTTGAATGAGTGTTTTATACATGGTAGTGTATACTACTTAGTGTTAAATAGATTAAATATTAATATGTTACTATTTAAAATTGTCAGTCGAAGAATCGCATAATATATTATTTCTGTAAATATAGAAAATAATTTACGATGTAGTTAATGTATTGTTTTAGACAGAATTATTTCTTGTAAATGAAATATTGCTGTTTTAGTTTGCATTTTATATCGTCTAGGATTAACCAGTAGATTGACGACTGGGTGTGTAATTATGAGAATTTTTAATTTAATTTTATATGACTTGTTCGTAAATAGTATAAGTAGCACTAAGTACCTACTCTCAGTGTTTACCAAGACTGCTTGTATACAACTGTACTGTTTATACTAACATTATGAAGCGTGTAAACGCGCTCGGTTCTTATAGTCACAATTTATGCATTTTTATTATCAATATTTCGCATAACACTTGTGCATATATTTTGTTCTATACCCTATTCCTGATTCTGGTCTAACTAGTGTAAGTAACCATAGACAGACATGCATGTAAATATCACGTGTGTTGGTTACCTCTTATGTAGACTCTTGTTGCATTTCTATGTTATACGTTATTTCTACGTGTGTAGGTGCTTTGATCTTTAGTGGTCTTACATCGCTTCCTCTGATGTGTTCAAGCGTAAAATTGTGCTCAATTTTTCATCGACTCCCTCGTCTCATAATCGCTATTTAAATGTTTATATTTATTTCAATGACTATATTGTTAACTGATCTATCACCCTTTAGTGCTAAAACAAATAAATGCTAAAATTGAAAAACCAATTCAAGCAATATGCATACTCTTATTTAAACTATGATTTTCGGTCTACTAGAAATTTTACTTACACTGACTAAAATATCACATCACTGGACACGTCATACTATAATTGTTAACCTATTCAGTTCTTTTAAATGTCCGCGTTATAAATATGTCAGGTAGGTACCTGTACAAACCAGAAAAATCACTGAAATTACATTTCCTAGACCTCAACAGTCAGACCAAATTTAATTGTATCATAATTTAACACCATCACTATCTGGTTAATCATTACAACATACATTGTATCACAATTAATATTTATATACGTATTATAAACTATAGTTCTAAAGCTCATAATGTATAACATCCATCCTAATTCTAACATAAATAATAGACATTTCAATCTAAACACTGTCACCACTGCCTTTCTTTTTTAAGCTATTTGCCGTTATCGTTACTGTATTAAAATAATCGTTAATGTTATAAAATTGTACGTTCCACAACGGTGAACAGTTACCAGTAGGATATAGGTCGGGCGACGTAAGCCTTTAACGTTAAGTAATTACAACCAAAAAGTTCGTTCTAGGGACTTAAATAGGTTCTATATAGTTATTAAACAGTTTTGTATGTTAGTATTGTCAATACTATAACCACATTTAGCACATCTTTATAGAAAATACTTTGAGTAACGATTGTTCAGGGGAAATCGCAATGGGTGAGTTTTCATGCAAACTTTTACGATTTTTATATACTTTTACGATGATAAATGGCTGACGATGATAAAAAGTGCGACGAAATTAGCAAAAAATCACTTCGCCAGGAAATTTATTATTTTTATAATTTTTTTTTCAGTAAGTATAAAGTGCAGCTTATTCAAAACAATGCTATCATGTAAATTGCACATTTTTTTTTATTTTCAGTCAATTCATCTTATTTATTCATATTAGAATATTTATTTGAAAAACAATGCTAATTGGCAACGTACTATGCGGCGTAGGAATCAAAAAGTTAATTGTCATTCAACATGTTACATTGTTTTTTTGTATCTTTTATACAACTAAAATTGCTTGTTGACGATTATCTTTTTCGTAATACATAGTTGTTATTAAGAATTGGAAATTGATTTTGAATGAAAATGCACCCGTGAATGTTCCCTTATAGAGTAATTTAAGTTTCATTAAAAGGTCAGTCAAAGAATATTTACAGATGCAATTTAGATGACAGGGAATATGAAAAATCAATGCATTCATTTAGTTGGACAGTTGATATTGTGAATACTTTATATGTTTAGTGTATCTTGTTACCTGAATGAGCGATACATGTCCGTTCCTCATCGCGTTACCATTAGTTAAGTATAGTGTTACGTGTTTTGTACATTTTAAACTTATTTGAATACAACCAGTTACGATACTGCCATCAAATGCCTAAATAGTTTTCAATTAATTTTGTTGTACTATACGTTTTATAAGTTAGGGGTTTCGCGAAGTTATTGTTAAATGTGATAGTTGAGCGCACGTTACAAGGGTGCTGTGAGTACGCAGCGATTGGTATACTTTGGTCTCACCACCTTCGTCAGTCACCTCGCTAATGCATTACTACATCTAACTGCATGTACATAGAGGTTCTTTTCATTAAACGGTACCCATTCTGAAATCAATTTCCGCCTTTTATTTGCATGCGGCTAGATGCACCATGCCATATCGCGGTGAACTCTTACGACAATTGGGTAACTATATTTATTTATTCGTTTTTATCTAACTTAATCATAACTAATTAGTTATAAAAACACCACCATAAACGTAGGTGTTAAATCTAAAGTCTGAGGTAAAGATGCCTTTATAGATTTTTAAACATTTAATGACGGAAATCGTAAATAGAGGTATAACTATAATCGCGAATCGTGCATCGTTCTACTAATATGTATAATATAATAACATGTATGTAAGTTATATTGACACTTATTTTGTTAGTAGTTAAGGCGAAACTAACGGCAGTGTATCAAATGGGAATTAGATTTGTAAGAATGCAATTGGCGTTGTACAAAGGATAGTATTGTTAGTAAATAAAACAATGAAATTGGCGCATTACTGGCGAGTACCTAATTAGAATAGGACACGAGGGCCCACATGAGGCTATAATACATTCATAATGTAAATACAAGTTAATACTTCGACGTGTAAGGTGGCCGCTCGCTTTTAGTTGCTTTCAAATTGTTTCCTGGGCTGGATTTAGGATTTTTTGAATATATACATAAGCCACACCACTGAACTTTACCTGGCGGCACTGCAAAAGGAATAGTTATTTATTTTCAGCAGTTTCAGATACGTCTATTTATAAAACTTCGCCTCTCAATTCACTCTCTTAGTCGACATCTTAATCTACTTAAAATATTTGTTCTTGGTAAAAGTCATTCAGGGGAATGTTATAATCCTAAAACGATAAACCTCGCATTTCATATTCGTACAGCGATTCCTACATAAATAAATGTCATGAATGTCCCACCCCGCCATGCGCCAGTCCAGCATTTTGGAGACATCCTTCAATGAACATGAATACTTTCGAGGGTGTGGTCTCCCCGTCTCATTGTGAGATTACTCATAGGCAAACGACTGAAAATATAAGAACAGAGTAAAGAATTCTCAATTAGCTTCTGCTTGCTGTTATGGTTTCTTAGGATGAAAGAGTTTACTTGCATATTATAAATAGCAACTACCGCGCCCCTGATACCACTTACAACATCTTGGGATAGTAGGTACTTATGTCTTGGAATTGTCTAAGGAGGATGACCATAGCAGCGTTTGAATTAGAAGACTGTTACAGTTCAAACTTTATAATATACTAATTATCTGCCCGCGACTTCGTCCGCGTGGATCTTGAAATAAAATATAAATTATGACTTGTATATATAAACCTTCCGGATGGATTTTTCTAAATAATAATGAAACCCTTATGAAATCCGCGGATAGCGACTTTGTTTTATACTATTTAGAGATATTAACTAAACTTGCTTTTTGTGCACGTTAGTAAATGTCTTAAATGTCAACCATCATATTGCTAGCAATTACAAGATGTCAGTACGTATTATTTCTCAAGTCGGGCTGTAGGTAATATCGCGAAAATATTTTGACTGATATAGTAATGTAAACGTAATAATGTTAATATATTTATAAGGATGTAACAAAAACTTAATGCATTTCACAGTTTCTTTACAGTCCATAAGAGAATAATTAAAATACATCTAAGATATTGTGACGAAATATTTTCACATTCGTAGATTAAGGTTTGTTGTGTATAAAAATAGCGTTTCGTGTATTTCAGGTATTAATAAAAAAAAAGGGTTAAAATTGTGTACATTTAGACATTGTATTAAAATAGTTATTGAATAAATTGACTGTAAATCCGTATAGAGAATATATATTTGGAAATGTTGACGAGTGTTTGTTGTATGTAACTACGTGTCACAGATGGATATTTGAACTCTAAGTAAGATGAGTATACTTTTAAATTATGTATACTTATCTTCAAGTTATAATATACTTTATGGGAATAACTTTAATAGTCAAGTTTTTGTTACGGTTACCTAATGAACAAACACGTTCCGCTTGTCTTTATACCTGAGTTTTCCGTATATAAGTTTTTCTTGTCACAAGGCACATAATGCATAGTAAATAATTTTATCACATCCTCTCACAAACAGTGCCTCAGGATTAAACGTACTTTAGACATTACACAGAATTAATATATTTTCCAATAAGAGTTCAATACGATTGAGTGTGCTAATTCACGTATTTAGTTGGGTTCGCTCAATTTTCAAGACTTATCGCTTTCAGATCTATTACTATTAAGTATTATTGATACCATACATATAACTAATGTTAATATAGCAAGTCACATTAGTTGCTGATTGCTGTGCCGTTCTCGATGGATGAAGGCAGTTGTTAATTCGACCAAGTTAAGAATACAGTGACAGTTTAGATTTTGAACTTTGTCTATGTCTCGTTTGGGTGGTGCGCCGGGTGTTAGTCAATCGAATGGTTTGCCAAGAGAAGTTACCTACAGTTGTGTTTAGTTAGCGATGCATAACGTGTTTGTACTTTAATTTGTTTTTTAGTTGTACTCTTGGAAATCAATGGTTAATAATTTAAGAAAATAAAATGTATGTGAAATAATTCTTGTATTTCATTTTTTGTTGCGTATCATTCTTCGTCCTCACTGTTAGGACACGTCTCTCCTAGGAAATGGTTTGGCCATAATCATATCTAATATCCTAATATCTTTATTGTACATACAACTGTTACAGCAACATGCATTGTATATAAAATGTACAAAGGCGAGCATAACTCCGATAGTTTTCTACCAGCTAACCTTACAGATTTCGAAATTTCTTTGGGCAGAAAACAGACTACCTACACAAAATTTGAAAATTTTATGTTCATTCATTCATCATTCGACGACCTGTTTGGTGTAGCGGGTAACTTATTAGTAATCTGTGGTAGCGGTTAGAAACTCTACTGCTATACCAAAAGGTCGCGGGTTCGAATCCCGCTAGGGGCATTTGTTTGTATGATGAATACAGACATGTGTTCCCGAGTTATGGATGTTTTTCATTTAAATATGTATTTATTTATAAAAAAAAATTATTTGTGTAGTTTATCAACCATCTGGTATCTATAATGCAAGCCTAGTTGCTGATGTGGAACTAGAAGGCGCTGTTTGTATGTGCAAAGATATTTAAAAATGTTAACGGACTCGTTTTCCGTAAATTTCCCCAAGACCATTAATCGTTAATCCAGTCCCTACTATATACCAAAAAGATAATTCACGCACTAAATTACACACTCCAATTATACACGTCTCTTTTGTTTCTAATCTGTTAAATTCCAGAACCCAAATAACAGTTTTTATAAGTAGATCACTAATGCAACGATTACAAAAATTTACGTTCTGCCGTAAATCTACCGAAATGTATCGCTTTAACGTCTAACGAAGTTAACTTTTTTAGTAACGAAATAGCGATTTATGAAATTAATGGTGTCCAGCAATGGCCATAATCCACCACACGAGATTTGTGTCAAATTAGTAGCTACTTGACAGTGTTTTCAAGCCACGACGTGCTCTCCAAAGCGCGAAAACACACGTATGATAAGAACACCCGAGGGCTAGCCGCACCAAACTTATCGAAAACTAACAGAGAATGCGCCTTTATCACTAATACTTTATACTTAAAATTCATTTTAAATTTTCACCCAAAGAAATTACTTTTCAGCCGAAGTAGAGATAGGTCAATTAAAAAATTTGTTGACAACTTTTGACCGATGTGCCTGAAATGAAATACAATACAATACAAATACACTTTATTGCACAACAGAAAAGAAAACACAGTTTCAGAAAAAAATACCTTAATAACTATAATCTAAGTAAACAAATCAACAAACTAAATAACTCGCAAAGGATTGAACTGGATATTCATCAAACATGGCTAAGAACGATCTCGTAAAGTTTTGATGCTACAATACCACAGACAGACACACACAGACATATGATTGTCGAATCGAATATAGGTACCATTGACCCACGTAAGGTAGAAACATAGAGTAATATAACATACGGTAGAAAGAATTGTGCAGCAAAAATACAGCAAACTTAATAGTACTAATGTAAAGTCAGTGATTGTGTTCAAGTGAAGTTAACTGTAATTACTGAGATTTTGTATTCTCTCAAGGACCCGCCAAAATTAAAGATCAATGAAAATATGAATAATTTGCAGTTTCTTAATCATCAACATAATTAAAATTCAATATAATACTATGGTTTACTTTAGTAACTTATTAGTAATCTATGCTATGGTGCTGGCCTTTTCACATTTTCCCTATTTAAATAACTGGCAACGCCATCTATTAGCAAGTAGTGAAAATTGTTATACACCGATGACGTCGCCATCTATTGTAGTATTACTGTACCTACTGCGCATAACTTTATAGTATTTCAACGGTGCCGAGAGTACAAAATTAGAATAGCTTCAATTATATCAATACAGGTTCATTATTGTTCTTTGAAAACAATAAATTCAAGATTTACCCTTGCATTTTCACCTATAGAGGAGCAACTTTTTTTGTGATAGTCGCTATACTGTACCGTGTACTTATACGTTTGTAGATTTATTACAGTCATCTATCGTCTATGATCTCCGGCTTTTTGTCGTGAACTCATCGGAGTGACATTGCATTTTTGTTTTTATTTATTGTATTTTATCTTAATTTGTGCATTCTGAGTTTCAATATTGTGCAACCGTTAACTCTTATTTCCATGCAGTTTACTTATGTGTTTATGTTCAGGTAAATCCCACTTAAACTGAGCGGCATTCGAATAAAAGATCATAGAAACCCAACAGGTGTAATAATTAGGTAATTCACATGTACAAAGACAAACATACGTAATATATTATGACTATTTACTGTTATACCTGCAACCGTATTATTGCAAAACCTCCGACCAGAAACTTCAATTTTAGTTAGTTAGGTCAGTCCATACAAAATTGTATATCAACAAAATCAAGTTAATTTACGTTTGACGTTTCTTTGGTCATCCCGAATAGCAAAAATATGTTTTGAACTAAGTTGAGTTCGATTAAACTAAAATAAGTCAGGTCCTGTCAAATTATTGTAATTTTCCGAATAGCAAACGTCATTTGACTTAATAAGCCTAATTTTAGTGTAGTTTAGTCTAGTTGGTGTACATCCGAATCGACACCAAGCGAACTTTCGATAGTCTAAAACAATATCGATTTCTTTGGCAGTTTTCCTCTGCCCATGGATGGCAGTTTTCGTAATTTGAATATGGTAACACTGGCCAGCCTAGCCTGACAGACAGCAGCCACATGTTAGTGCCTGAATTTTTGTAATTCTAATTGTTTTTGCTTGAAAAATATTTATAAAAATGGTAAGTATACACTGAATTTGAGGGAACCGGCGAAATTGTCTTGATCTTGACTTTATCGATTAGCTCTTAGAATGAGGAGCAGACAGTCGTGTTAGAATGTGCCTTGTAATGAAATGAATGACCATTATCATCAATATTCTTGTAGAAACCCCTTATGCTGCAAGGGCACGAGCGTGCCATCACCCAGATCAAGTATAATCGTGAGGGCGACTTGTTATTTTCTGCCGCGAAGGATGCCAAACCCAATGTGTGGTGGTCACTGAACGGTGAACGTTTGGGTACCTTCAATGGACACGGAGGCGTCGTCTGGTGCCTTGACGTGGACTGGCAAACCACCAACCTGATAACCGGAGGTGGTGACAGTTCTTGCAGGTTTGTGATTGCAAATTAGATTTAACAAGGAATAACAATTTAGTCATCAACTATTATCTCTAATTTGGTTATTTATTTAGTTGGATTGACATTGTGTTATTTCGATTTTATTAAGAAAGAACTAAATTCTAACAGTTGGACAATACTTTCACCATTGCAAGATCATTCAAACTAGAGCCTGTTATAGTTTTAGGCATTTTTTAACAATTGGAATATTAGGCATTACAGACAAAGCCAATGCAATTTGATGACCCTTCCAGGAACATGGTTAGCTGGACTAATTGTTAAATGAAATCAATTTCAGATTGTGGGACCTGGGAACTGGCAAGAATATAGCAACCATAAAAACAAACTCCTCAGTGCGAACATGTAACTTCAGCTTTAGTGCATACCAAGCTGCCTACACAACTGACAAAGCTATGGGCCACCCTTGTGAGGTAATATATGTTTCTTATCCTTTACTATGATTAACAGCCACAAATCCTCTTTTTTTACAACTTCATTATGAAATTATGAGTATTAAAATATGTATCTTTGCAAATCACGAAAAATATGTAGGTATCCACGACTCTATTACCTAATATAGTAAAATCGTAGTCAATACGTATTTAATATTTCGGCATGTAAAAAGGATAGAACCTATTTGTCCGTTTCTACCAAAAAATTTATAGATTTGCACTTTTAAAGGCAATGGGAACAACCCCTGTGACATTTGCATTTGTGTATATTTGGTAAGGCGAACCATGGAACACTAATGTTTGGGATATCTCATTTGGCACAAAGGCAGAACTCTGCTGTAAAGACTACAATAAGTGAGGTTTCTGAGGATACATCTTTTTAGATGTTACTATACAATATTTAGTAATTCAGACATTATTATAACCGATTGGTGTAGTGGATAGTGACCCTGTCAGCGAAACCAACGGTTGCGGGTTCGAATCCCGCGAGGGGTAAAGTTTGTATGATGAATACAAACATTTATCCCGAGTCATGGATGTTTTTATAAAAAATTTATGTTTATCCGTTATCTAGTATCCAATGTACAAGCTTTGCTTAGTTTGGGACTAGATGATTGGTGTGACACCCTGTATATATCCGTGTAACGGTTAAGTGTAGTCATATTTTAAGGGCTTGTTCTACCCATCAATACGAACAACTTTTACTATGGGGGCAACTTCGAAATCGCGAAAAAAAAATGAGCTGTTCCATAGAAAATTTCAATAACCTCCCGATGCAATGTATGAAACAGCTGATTTTTTTTTCGCAATTTCGAAGTTGCCCCCATAGTAAAAGTTGTTCGTATTGATGGGTAGAACAAGCCCTTAAAATATGACTACACTTAACCGTTACACCCTGTATATTATTGTAAAAAAAAACAAATCACATCACAAAATGATTTTCTTTCAGGTATTTGTAATTGATACGAGAACTGTTGATGACACTATGTCAAATCAATCTCCAATTCTGAAATGGGAAATCACAGACTCCAAGGTCACATCCATGGTTTGGGGTTCATTAGATGAAACAATCATCACAGGGCATGAGGCTGGTGACCTCATCCAGTGGGATCTTAGGGTAAGTTAAAGGACAAAGATTGCATTCTGCAGTGTGGTATATTGGCCAGAAGGATTGGAAGCACTCTAGTTTAACACTAACTATAATTAATTTCAATATTAAATTGTGCTTCCATTGTTACCTTAATTGTTTCTAAAACTTACTGGGTGTATATTTTGTAATCTGTTAAAAGTAATATGGATATAATGAATGAACACTGCTACAGCTCTAATACTAAAAATCAGAAAAATGTTATGCGTTGTAATGTGTAGTTATCTACAATATAATTATTACAGATTTATTTCACGTTTTTCTTAAAAAAACGGGTAATTCAATAAATTATTATGAGAATTGGATGCTCTATGGCAGGTTTCTAAGCCCGTTTTAATAAAAATAGTAGTTTGAATTCTATGCCTGTACTCCCACCCAAAAAGAAAAATAAATACAGACTAAATAGAGAACAAGTATAAGCACAGTCCAAAGAAATTGGATCTATATAATCATTACAATTGAAAGTCAGGTGTCTGTTGGCACCGAACTTTGTCCGCGAGTGTTGACGTTATAAAAAAAATTTGCCACCAATCAGTGCCCGTATGCGTCTAAAAGTTAAGTTGTCATCATTTCCTTTAAAAATAAATTTTTTTTCCAGACTGGGAAAAAGGTTCATTCTATCAAAGAGCACACACATCAAATAAATGACATGCAGCTTTCCCGGGATGGTACCATGTTCATCACAGCCTCCAAAGACCAGACTGCTAAACTCTTTGATACAAGCTCATTAGAACTCCTCAAAGAATACAAAACAGAACGTCCAGTTAACTCTGCTGCTCTCAGTCCAATCCTTGACCATGTTGTTCTTGGTGGCGGTCAAGATGCTATGGAAGTAACAACCACATCCACTAGGCAGGGTAAATTCGATGCACGTTTCTTCCATTTAGTGTTTGAAGAAGAATTTGGACGGGTGAAAGGCCACTTTGGCCCTATCAACAGTTTATCATTCCATCCAGATGGTAAGAGTTATGCATCTGGTGGTGAAGATGGATATGTACGTGTACAGAGTTTTGACCAGTCATATTTTGATTATACTTTTGATTATAACAGAGATTGAGGCAGTATTCAATTAAAAAATTATTTGGTAAAACAATCCATCAGTATCAGAATTAAAAATTTAACAGTCTATTTGTAAAAGAATAAATTTTTTAACAAACAGTCACAGACAATGCTTTTTATTTCCATCGTACAATGACTGCGACTAAAACTGATTGCAGGCAGAGTATTGAATTGAGTATGTATATACAATGACAGGGTTAATCAAGCCTTAAACTTTTTATTCCCAACCAGCCTCTCATCCCATGGATATCGTAAAGATGAACAAATATTTTCGAGTAAAGAAGCGTGCTTGAGTGATTGGGCACCCACAAACTTTATTATAATCGAATTGCAAACTTATAATAAATAAATAAATAAGCCTTTTTATTCCATGTTTCTAAATTACATTACAAATGTTGTTAGTATTAGTATGATTTTACTTATGAGTTATGTTGGTTATTGTTAGAATTTTCTCATTTGCTATGGATCCCTCTTTGGGTGAAGGCCTCCTCCAATTTTCTCCACTCTACTCTGTCCTTTCCTTTAGATAGCCATTGTCTACCTGCAGTCTGTATTATATCATCAACCCATCTCCTGTAGGGCCTACCGACGTTTCTTTTTCCATCTGGGCCTCGCCAGGTCGTAGTAGTCAGTTTGGTCCACCTTTTGTCGGAGATCCGAGCGATATGACCAGCCCATTTCCAATTCTGATTTAAAGCGTGTGTAAGAGCATCGGTGACTTTGATTTTTTCTCTAATTTTTGTGTGTCTAATTTTATCCCTTTTCCTTATGCTCAGCATACTCCTTTCCATTGCTCGTTGTGTAGTTCTAATTTTGTTTTTTATTTCGTTTGTAAAATCCAAGTTTGTGCGCCGTAAGCCAAGCAAGGCAAAAGGCAACTCTCAAATACGACCTTCTTCATCGTCATGTTGTAGTCGCCCTTCAAAATCTCTTTCAAGGATTTTTCCAAGTTATGTTGGCTCTTCTTGTTACTTCTACTTCGTTATTTGTCTTTGAAAAGGATATTTGTTTCCCTAAATAGACATAGTTTTCCACATAATCAATTGTTTTGCCATTTATGTTAATGTTTCTCTTATAGCTGTTGCTCATAACCTTTGTCTTTGTGGCATTTAATTCTAGGCCTACTTTGGAACTTTGTTCGTTCAGTGAGGATAGCATATATTCTAGGTCCTTGGGCGTTTCAGCGAAGATGACAATATCGTCGGCGAATCTTAAGTGGCTTAAATAGCGGCCATTTACTCGTATTCCTTTTTGGGTCCAGTCTAGTTTCTGGAACACATATTCTAGGACCGCTATAAAAAGTTTGGGTGATCGGGGGTCACCTGGTCTCACTCCTCTTTCGATTTTGATCTCTTCGCCTCTAGATTCCAACTTTACTCTGCTGACACTGCTCTTTTATATGTTTTTAATGACTTTTATGTATTTGTAGTCTACCCCTGCTGATTCCAATGCCTTCCAGATAGAGTTATGGCTGATGGTATCAAAGGCTTTGCTGTAATCTATGAATGTGACGTATAGAGGTCTGTTAAACTCTTTGTATCTTTCCGATATCTGTTCCAGGGTGTGTATATGTGATCAGTGGTCCTAAAGCCTGAGCGGAATCCTGCTTGTTCTACTGGTTGCCAGGTGTCTATTTTTGGTGTTATTCGTTTCAGTATAATTGATGTGAAGAGGTTGTACATACTAGCTAGCAAGCCGATTGGTCTGTAGTCGTCTTATGTCCAATGCATTGCAAACTTATGGGGGTGTAACTTTTTTTTTATGCACAATGGGTTTATACTTGACCTCATTCACACCTGATGTTAAGTGAAGGTGAAGCCGAAGGTGAAAGCTTACTGCCCCAAAAACCCCATCCTATTTGGGGGACTGGCTATCTTATCTCTGACAACTGGAACACAATAATACTTTTAACATTGCTGTTTGGCAATGCATTGCAAACTTATGGGGGTGTAACTTTTTTTTATGCACAATGGGTTTATACTTGACCTCATTCACACCTGATGTTAAGTGAAGGTGAAGCCGAAGGTGGAAGCTTACTGCCCCAAAAACCCCATCCTATTTGGGGGACTGGCTATCTTATCTCTGACAACTGGAACACAATAATGCTTTTAACATTGCTGTTTGGCGGCAGATTTAGATAAGATGGTGGTAGCTAGCCAAGCGGACATTTAAAATGCCCTACCACCAACCAAACCGAGTACTAAACATGTACCCCGCTGGAGATCGAACCCGCCAACTCAGTATCGTAAACCCTATGTTGTTTACATTGAACCACGGAGGCCGTTGAAACAATTAATGCTGATTGGGAAAAACTTACGTCAATTCACCTAGATGGACAAGCTAACCCACTTTACAAAACTTACTTACAAAACGATTAATTTAAAGATTTCTAGCGAAACAATTCTGACTTAAGGGGGCTAAAAGCAGCCAACTGCGCCACCAACCATCATATTTAATTTTTACCAAATTTACAAAAAAAAAATTGAGCTAAACAAACACTATATTTCTTAATTTCAATCCTAAAGGCACTGAAAATTACGTCCATTACTTGTAGTTATTGTAAAAGTTAACATTTCGCTTTTTTTTTTCGAAACAGTGACCGAATTTTGTAGGGCGTGTGTGTTTCAATATTGCAATCAGTAGGTTTAATTTTTTGCCGACCAAAAATCAGTTACCGATTATTGGCCGTGGGCGGACAGCCTAAGGGTTGCTATGTCTGTGGTATTGTAGCGCTAAAATAGGTAAAGAGTTTTGAAAATGGTTTTTTTATTTATAAAGCTGGGATTTTCGATATGTTTTTTAACCAGTTTGATGGAAATCGGTTCAGCCGCTTCAGAAATACATTTGCTTTGTATAATTGGATGATTATATTCTCATTGTTTCTTGGGGGTTTCCAATTTAATTTCGTTATGTGTCACAACTTAACTAAAACCGTATATTTTTGAAATTTTCAAATGTGCTTGTAGGTCTACTAAATACCTACGTTACTATAGTCATACACTTATAAGTAGTAGAGTCTCTAAAAAGTTCACAAACACCCTATAAAAAGACAAACCAATTGCAAAAATAACATTGTATTTTTAACCCCCGACGCAAAAAGAGGGGTGTTTGACCGTGTCTTTCTGTGGTGTTGTAGCTCTTAAACGGGTGAACCGATTTGGATACTGTTTTTTTTTTTAAATGAAAGGATGAAAATTGGTTACGCTGTTTCGAAGATTTTTAGCTTTTAACATTATTTAGTTTCGTCTATCAGGATATAGTTCGGGGTTTTCTAAAATTTCAATATGTAATAATGAAATGTATATTCTGGCCAACCCAAACCCAATAGGCACTTGACAGTAATTGTGTTGTCAAATACTTACCTACTTACCATTTTTAAAGATGCATCATGCGACACACTTGATTTTTTTCTGAATGCAACAGTGAAGAGACCGCGTACAGTGAAATGCATTGTTTGATTGTACGCCTGCGCCGAGCTGAACGGTTCTGGAATAACTAAGGATAACAGAGGACATACCCAATGTTAGAGCCGGAAGGCACGCTGAAGAGCGCCTAGAGTGGGAGCGGTGGCAGCAGTAAGCCTGCACCAGACAGACGCAGAGGGTTCATCGCTGGGTATTGAGTAGGTATACCGATATACTTGCTAGGGGAGACCCACATAACTGCACAGCTCGCCCGAGGGGCTGCGCAGTATGCGTAGCGCATTTTCTCAGCGTTAAAAAAAAGGACCGGGTATGGTAAGATCTATGTCCCGCAGAGGGCAAACAGGCTGATGATTTCTTTTCATCTCAAATGAAACACAACTTCCATTAAAATACTGTATACTGTACAATATGCAACAATTTATTTATTACACTTAGGTATAAAACATCTAATTACACTTGGGAATACTTTATCACTTGTGTTGTGCTTAGCGTATCTAGAGGAAGTAGGGTGTAGTGTGTTGTGGTGGCACTTCTCTTTCGCTATCGGGGACCGCTTGAAATAGTTTAGCATTTCTGTCGTTGACCGTTTTGAATTCCATAATTGAAGCCACGTTGCCGCAACGGTAGCAGTAGTTCGGTGCAGACCACACTGTGACCAATCTCTTGTCAAACATGTATTTATAACCTGAGGACAAATTAAGGCAACAATAAGCAGGAGCCTTCCCGAGAAACGTAAAACCACGGACGTATAAATGGTAGCAGATATATGTCGCTGGCAGATGGTTAAGTTAATCATTAAGTTTATAATAATAAATAAATATCCTTGGACATACACACAGCGCACACTAAGCAACTCGGCTTGTATTATGGATACCAGATAGTTGATATACTACACAAATATATATTTTTTGTAAATGTATACATATTATAAATGAAAACATCCATAACCCGGGTACACATGTCTGTACTCATCATACAAACACATGCCCCTTAGGTTTGAACCCGCGACCCTTTAGTATAGCAGTCAGAGATGCTAAGTACTAAACTGAACAGATCTTCAAATATGCTGCATTATAGGAAATTGCTGCACAGAGCGGAGCCCCACTTGGTGGTGTTCCTCAGTAGTATCCAAAGGAAGGGAAGAAAGAAACTGTTTATTTGCCACTTTGACACAGAGAAACAATAAAATAACAGAACACTCAGACAAGTGTCGCAGCAGCGAAAGGCAAACGACTAAGCTTTAACCTGAGCTTATAAGAGCTCAACGCTGGTTTACTGTCGTACCCAGAGCATCATGACATCCACTCTGAACTGCATAATTTTCTGTACCTACAAGCGGAAATGTCTGCCATATGGCCATTCATAACGCATTCAATTAAGTAGCTAATTCAACGATCTGCCTAAGATATTTACGCAAAAACTCTTTGTATACAGCGGCACACACAACATTTGATGTACTGTACTTGTGTTTTGTTGATTACTTTGATCTTTCATATGTAAGATTGTTGTGTTATTAGATGCAATTAAATGATTATCTATCAAATATAGTACCCAACTACGCTGGCCAAATCTTACGAGGAATATAATAATATAAATTACGCGACAGACAGTGGACAGTGATAGTAGTGTAAATCGATCGGCAAGTGATTAGTGCAACTAGCCTTTAAGGTGGACACGAGGCAGTCGCTAACGAAATATGTAAGGAACCTTTAAAGTAACGTTCAAGTACCTTTATCATCAGCCCGTAAACATCCCTCGTATATGAGGGAGTATGGGTCATAGTCCACCACGCTGGCCCAATGCGGGTTGGGGACTTCACATGCCTTTGACTTTTTATTTCTCAGGCATGCAGGTTTCCTCATGATGTTTTCCTTCACCGTTTAAGAGCAGTCGGATAATTGCACATTCGAGTTCGAGTACACATTCGAGTTCGAGTTACCTATTCGCACCAGTTTATGCAATAAACTTTTTATCTATCTATCTATTCGAGCGCGAAAGTGGCTGATTTTGCAGAAAATATTTTTAATATACAATCTTTACTGAATCCTACAACCTTGGGATCTTCAAGAGCAGAGTGAAGAGGCATTTAATAGGATCGCGTGCGTCGTCTTCGACCACATCGTCACTTTCCATCAGGTGAGATTATGGTCAAACGCGAATCCAGTCAATAATAAAAGAACAACAATACCGTTCTTCTTCTTTTCGAGCCGACGCAAGTTTAAAATTTTATTGGACCAAAACTTAGCCACTCTAACAGCACTCTCGGTAGCGTTGTTAATATGTAAGTCTATGACCGTTGAACACATTTCTTAAATTGTAATTTTTCTTTCGTCTACGAAATATGAATTATGGAGCAATTTCCTTTGCCTAAACACACTAATTAGGGAGTATAAAAAGCACAATTCGTTCGAAAGTGATATATTTCCTGACTTTCTACCAGCAGATCCTTCATCATCATCAGGGATTCTAAGTGGATCACACCCAATATGCCGTAGTAGATTCTTATTTGGTGTTAATGCCAAACAAAAGGAATGTGAATCATATTGGTTGTTGCACATCCAAAGCGGCCTTTTTTAGACCACCATTAGTTTCATGACTACAACATAGACACTGACAACTGTAAGGCAAGCTAAGGCGAGCCCAAGACTAAAATGTAAAAAATAGTTAAAATTATGACTAGTTAAAAGTAATAAATTATTGTACCTTCATTCACAAGTTGATGTGCCCGGCATATTAAATTCAAGTTGTTGTAGTTCATAAACAACTCTGTCACGTAGCTACCAAACAGCCACCCGGCACCTCTTGGACTTACGGACCTGTCAATACAACAATTAACTAATATATCAGGCGTCGTAACCATCTAAACAGAAACCAAAAATTAGAAGGTATACCTAATCAAAAACAGAGTTCAGATGAAACGTTAATTTGTATCAGCATTCTCATATAAAGCATGCTGAGCCATATAGTGCCCCGAAAAAAAAGACCATTTCTTTGCTAGAGGTATCACAAAAGGCAAATAAGAAATATGTAAACATCGGAATGTTAAAGTAGCCTAACACACAAAGCATTGATGCACAGCAAAAATCTGTGATCGCCAATATGCTTGCCCAGAGTGGTGATTATGACAAATTCACCCATGATGCGATACATTATGCAAAGGCTTACGACCAGTTGTGGACTTGCTTAGGCCGTTCAAGTTTAGGTGAGATGAAGCATCCAAATACAATACCTGCAAGTAATTTTTTTTCTACTCCATGTCTTTTGTAACTTCCCATAGAAAACTGATAATGATCAGTCTTAAATTAAGACACAATTTAAGACTATTTACTATAAATATATATACTATAATATATGCAATAATCCTTTTGCCACCTACTTTCCTTTGGTACCCTCATTTAAAAAAAAAATTACTCCATTTAACTTAATACAATAGCTCTTAATTAACATGTCAAAGGATCACGAAAAAAGTACAACGGTGGAATGGACTTTGTTACTTTCACATTATGGTCATTCATTACAAAAGCTATTTTTTATTTAGGTTTTCAGTCGCTTTAACTTTGTAAGGTAGTTTTTATAACAAACTACTATTGAATTAAAAATAGAATTGAAATGAACTACTTGCCACTGAACTGTAAAAAGGGTCATAAACCAAGGTGATACTCTCTTACGCATGATAAAGGTAATTTGCGTTTACTCTCTCAACTACTACATTATACACTTGTTTAAGGTTTTTGTGGTAAGACTGACTTACCACATCTTGACCTCAGCAGGATCTGACCACAGGAGATCACAAAAAGCACCTTTGTGGGGTATTTGTTGATTTCTGTCAATGCATCGTATTTGGTCTAACATAGATATTTCTGGTGATAGTCCACCGTGAACACAGAGGACTGTTTCATCTATTAGCTGGAAAGAAATATATTGTCTAATGTATTAACGATACTCAAATGAATCCTATGATTTTTAATGAGTCTTAGATCAATCAACCACAAATATGACAAAGTGTATTGTGGATTGGTTGGTGGCGGGTTCGAATCCCTATAGGTGTAAATATAAATATTTGTTGTTGATTATGGACATAAATACGAGAGTTATGCAACAAATCAACTTATTCTAAGATCAATTACATGCAACTTATCTATTTAATATTTACGTATATCTCTCAAAGTCCCAACATTCATATTAAGATTTTTTATGCACAACAGGATAGTACTTTATCTCAATCACACCTGATTTTAAGTGAAGATGAGGACGAAGCGTTCTGACCCGGAAATCCCATCATATTTGACGAACTGGCTAACTTATCTCTGACAACTGGAATACAACAATGCTATTAACATTGCTACATTCAATTACAATTACCTATTCATCTAAGCTCATCATCAACTACCTTATGTGTCCCTACTGTTGGGGCACAGCCTCCCATCATTAAGTGAGAATATGGGCCATAATCCACCATACGGGCTCATTTCCTATTCCATTTTCTAATCTAATTTAGTGTAATTGTTCTCATACTCACAGCTGCAACTGTGAGTAAATCAAAGACACGGCAGCAGTCTCTCCAGGCATTTGCATTTCCATATTTGTTGAGGCATTCATCATAGAATCCGTATACTTTTGTTATTTGGCAAGTCTCATGGTTTCCTCTGAGTAGAATAATTCTATAAATAAATAAAATGTTTTGTTATTTATAATGTCTTTGGATTAAGATGGTATAGGTGGACGATAAGGTACAGGGTTCAAAATTAAAATCAAAATCAAAAATATTTTATTCAATGTAGGATACAAAAATATCACTTATTGAAAGTCAACATGTTATTTTTTTTTAAACTATATCGCTTCGCAAGGTGTTATGGTTAGGGAGAAGAAGCGACAAAAAACTCCGTTCAATAAAGATGTCAATGTATCAACTTGTTGATCAACTAGCAACTGACAGTAATTTAAATGCATCCTTATGAATAATTTCTGCCTTATTTATGGACATTGCGACTCTCTTCATCAATAAATTAATTATAAAGAATTTGATGACAAACGAGCTGAAATCAAATAATTTTTTTAAATAGGTATGAAGAGTATTTGACTGATGGATTTTTAATAAAGTTGTAATGTAAAGTGCTTTCGATTGTTTTGACTTTTGATACACATTTATAGTTTTGGTATTATGACTAATTAAGATCTCCTTCCGCAAACCGTATTCATCCCAGGTCTCAATTAACTCATTGGTATTAAATTTTATCAGTTACTGAAACTTGGGTTTTAGTACTTAAGTTATGATATAGGGCCCTTCAGGTGGCAGGTGAACAGCCCCCGTTTTCTAAATGGTTCAACAACTTTATATTCTGTGAAACAATTTTATGGTCCTGGAATTTCCGACACCGAATCAATGATTGAATCATTTAGAATGCTGACCCAAAGCTCTCATAGATCAGCAATCCATGCACCCTGGAACACCAGGTGCAACAGCAAATGTTCGGCTTCAGTTCGTTTGCCTTATCTATTGAAAGAAAAAATATTTGCCAGGGTGTTCAATTAGCCACATTAATTAATATTACCACAAATCGAATAATTATTTTACATTGACAAAACCTAAAAATATGTCCTCTGTTTTGTGGGGGTATTCTTACTAATTGATAGATAACTCATTACAAGCCATTAGACTTCATTATCTTACCGTTGAATATAATCTTAGGTTATTTATTGATTTGATTGATTGTTCAATGAAATTTCAGTTAGTGACATTACTCCTCCGACAAGAGCATAGCTCTTAAATTGAAGAAGAGAGTGTGTGGAAGTGAGAAGTACAAGAACAAAAGTTGAATATTTTAAAGACTAATCAACAAACAGAGTCTAATTAAAGTGTCTAAAGATACACACTGCTTTCTCATATTATTTAACAGTATTTTATAACTTCAATTTGTTGTTAAATTCTGAAAGCAACCTGTTGAAGACTTATTTTGTAGGAAGGATTATGTAGGAAGTGCCTTTCCAACAAATTTTATTTCGATAGCGAGACACATGTCTACTTGCTTTCGTATATCATCTTATGTATGTATGTAGATATTTTAAGTTGTCTCTTGTAATAATTAATAACGTGGCGGGTCAGTGACCTCATTCGCACTACACACAAACCTTTACAGGTTTTCGTAGATTGTTCAAATAATGTTCTATGGATAAATAAAAAAAAAAAATTTAAGATTTTAATGGTAAGACTGCTAGGTCTTTCTTTAATTAAAAAACAGATTTTATTATTATTTATTTATTATACAAAACTTCTTACCTATCAGGATACCTAGCCTTCAATGCCATCAATAGAGTTAAAGTCTCAAGACTGTAGTAACCTCGGTCTACATAGTCCCCCATGAATATATACTTTGTTTGTGGAACTTGACCTCCTATGTGGAACAATTCCTCTAAATCATAAAACTGAAACAAAAAGTACAAACTTTATTACTCGTACCTGTCTTCTACAAAAAATAAAATAATATTCTCATTCTGAAATAGTTAAAAATATGTAAAATGTAAGACAGGCACGATAAGTGTTTATATCGCACGAGATAATATTTGTCTGCTCATTCGTTTGGACGAAATATACAACTATCCCACTCTCATGTCGCATCGCACGCGACAATCATTGTCATGCTGCGGGGGCTGGTATTAACTACATAAGACTATTAAATTGATGAGAATCAGACCCCTGATTTAAATCAGGCTTTATCTCAAGATCAAGCCTCATTAGATAATAAAAATAGGAGGACATTTAAAAGGAAAATAAACTAGTTTTTAAATTATTTTATAATATTACATCTCATATTAAACAACAATTCCCTCTTCCAATCATGCAAGATAGAAGCATTTAGCATTGAGTTGCAAATGCTGATATTCCTCTTAGAATCTAGTTTGCTAACAACATTACAAAGAGACCCTGACAAACTAGATTCTAAGAGGAATATCAGTATTTGCAACTCAATGTCTAAATGCTTCTATCTTGCATGATTGGAAGAGGGAATAGTTGTTTAATATGAGATGTAATATTATAAAATAATTTAAAAACCAGTCACTCTGGAAATCTGTCGGGGAGGTCTATGTTTAGCAGTGATGAATATTGATACTGACTCCTATTTTATTTACGAGGTGTCTGAAATATTTTTATTTATTTATTTTTTATTTCTTAACCAATATATCAAACATGCAAAATAATGAACAGAAACTGTAATCTTTACATTGCATTTTGAAAGGATACACCATACTCTTGCTTATATTGTTATCTATCTGCTGAACTGGTTTTAGGGGCAATAAAGGGCCTCATAAAAGAAACTTGAACATGTTCACTATTTTGAGGACACCTTTGTCTTTCTAATACAAAAAAAGTATAACACCAAGCACCTTCTCAAAGGCGTCGGATTTTTCCAAGTTTTTTTCTGTGCCCCTTACAAAACCACATCTGAACTTAATATTTTAATTTTTAGTTGTTTTGATTATTATTGTAAAGGATAATTTTTTACCTGACCGTGTATATCTCCACAAACTGTAACGGGGGTTTGCACCGGCTGGACATTTGGCTCCTCTAACAACAAATCGCAAACTATATTGCATAACTCCCGCAAATCATCTTCGGGAAGATATTTGCACCTCTTCGCAATTTCTATCCACTTATCGACGTCACTCATTTTGAGAAAATCACAAAAAGGCGTTGTGTTTTTCACCCTAACCAACAACTGACAAAAGTGACAAAAACAAAGTGACAATTCAATAAACGTTTATGAATAGCACAATTTGTCGTGATAAGCAAAGGAAACTTTAGCCGGTTCAGCCTAGTCATAAGTAAAATATTTCAATTGGGATTTTCAAGAACCGACTAAGGGAACACTACTTGGGCTTGGCTTACAAAGTATTTATTTATCGATTTAGATATGTAAGTAGGTATATGTATTGTAGTACATATAAGTATCTGTATACAATTATTATATATTATATTACTATTATTAGGTATTTACTATTATTTAAATCTGTACACGTATGTGTCTATCCACTTCAATTCTCACTCTTGTCACTCACGGTCTTGCTGGAAGAAATCTCTTTTTAGAGATAAGCTTGCACCTTTGTACATCCTCTTTATTGCTGTACTGTTTTTATAATTAGTGTACAATAAACTATAAATAAATAAATAAATTTTAAAAAATATGTACTTTTTGTTTCGTCGTTTTCCATTCGAATGACGTAACAGAATATTGTAATACTACACTTACTTCCGCACAATCGTCAACTTTAGCATTATGAACTTCAACCCTGACATTGGCAGAATCATCGTGCACAACGATGCAGCCATAACACTAAATTGGAATTGGAACACTTCAGAAAATAAGTATGTTTCTTTGTCATTCATTACATACGAGTGTTAATAAATGAATAGAATGCACCCTCAGATTATAGAAAAATAAAGAATGAGCCAAACCGCTCAAATTATTCTCCACCTACTAAACTTACTTTATATGTCAATTGCACTGTCCGAATTTAAACGTAGTGCTTTTTTATGTACAACGGGTTAGCACCATGGACTTATTAAGTACGTTTTCACTTTCGGCCTCATCTTCACTTAACATCAGGTGTGATTGAGTTCAAGTACTATATTAATTCTGTGGTCAAGTGCTAACCATGGACTTATTTTAAATAATAATCTCGTCTCTGGTTTGCATGTAAATTAGTTTAGTTAAGATTTACAAATTATGTTAATATCGTCTTGATTTTTTCACTTCACAGGCTCCGGAAATAAAGGGGAGGGTCTGGTGGCGCTGCTGGGTTGACGTCAAGCGGCCTGCATCTACCGACCTCCGAGCATTTTGATTAAGAGTTCGTAGTATCGCTAAATTTTAAAGCGCCCTTGAAGATGGTGACTCTATCCATTGGACGTTTGCTATGTCACGGTCGTCGTGCTGTCGACTCACAGTGTCGACTGCACCTATGTAGCCTTGGGAAAATACGTTAAATACAGTTTGATTTATTACGAAAAAAAAGATTACGCTTAAGATTATCTCCAATACAAAAATGAGGTGTACTCAAGAATGAAAAAGCTCATTTATTTAGATCTCATACGAAGTGAACATATCGCTGCGCTAGCACACAGCGGAGCAAGTGGCGAAATACTGGAGTATTACCCCACTTGCTCCGCTGTGTGCTGCTGCTGGAGCAGACTGATCGAGACGGTTCTTGCAGATCTCTCATTTTAGTTAGGAACCAATAAAACTCATATTAATACTCAAGGTTTATTTATCGTGAAAAACAAACATGCAAGTACATTTTCTTAAAATAATGTTGTTACATTTCTTGTTATGCAATGTGGTGCAAATGATATGCTGCTGTGATTAGGTTAAACATATCGCATTATATATGACTAATACGAACTTACGCTATCGCCAGATTACTTGTACGAAAACAAGAGATTGAACCGCAAAGGGAACGGACTGATTGCTTTTGTGATGAAATATGCACTAGCATAATAAAATTATACCGTCTAAGGCGCTTATACAGCTTAAAGTCGACCTCGTATCACCGACAGTATTAAAAAAAATGTTAAATACAAAAGGTATCAAACAATTCACTGAGACAACAGATTTCTTTTCGTAAAAAGTGAATAATAACTACTTCTTAAACTTTAGTTGATTTTTTCTTTATTTTTCCCTTTTATTGTTTACATGTTTTGTTATAACTAATGTGTATTATTATGAAAATCACCAAGAATAATATCACTAATGTTTTCGGAGTTGCCAAGGCTTACATCACAGAACGCTATATTTGAGATATAGTCACTAATCATAAAGTAAAACCAGTTTCCTTGGTAACAATTTTAGCTATTGTATTTTCTTTAGACTAGTCCGGCAGTGGACTGGCGTGAGCTGATAAGACGATGTTGTTTACTTTATGAAAAATAACTTTTAATGATAATACCTAGAGCAGTAAAAGCATTAAGTAATAAATAAATTATCCTTGCATTAACCAGTATAATACTAACAGAACTAAGTATCTCTAAAACTATTCGTCAACAAAAAACAGAAATACACAAACTTAAAAAAGCGTACCTAGCAATTTCGCGTTTCTATTTCATGTAAGATTTTTTTACATAAAGGTATAAAAATTATTACTAAAACCCAAGAGAGTACCAAGTGATCACAGATTCTGAAAGGTCCGCTCATAATCAGTACAAAAGTAACCAACATTTTGAAACGGATTGCCTATATTAACTACGTACAGAACGAAAGCTGGTGCATGCCTATTCTTTGTCATCATTATTACTAAATTTCACAAATAACACAAGAACATGCACCTGTTACATACGAAAAATATGCTAGTATTTTTTAATCCACTAAGATTTTTTATAGTTTGTCAGACAGTACCGTTCGAATAACATTACAAATGCATAGTTACTTTGGCAAAATTGTTAAATATCATGTTAAACCACTCATAATAATCGCATTGCGATCAGTTATCAAATTTAATGAATATTTAAAAGAAAGAATAAGCACTGGCCTGACATTGGAGGTGAGACATTCGGTTAAAAAATACTTTCCTTTATAAGTTCCAAATAAAAGAAATATGATCGCCCCCTAGTGTCACCTCGCCTCGTAGCTATTGTTATCTTATCATTTACAGCATAGCAGTGAGTACTGTTAGCGCCAGGTGACAATTTTTTGAATAACCAAAACGACCCTGACAAATTGTTTAAGCTACACATACTACGCTTAACAATATCTAGAGGTACACATTTGAAACTTATAACATACCTACTTAAGAAATAAAAGCTCACACAAACGTAAAAAGAATACGAAGTGATATTTTTATTATGATAACTCTACTTCCAGGCCCTTGGCCCAGCAGTGGGACAGTATGGGCTCCTAATAATAACTGTACTTCTAACATTCCATTCCCACTGAGATGTTTCTGTCAGCATTCGTCAAGTTATTCTTTAATATAACATGGACTTCAGATATCCAAACCATCGTTCTATCAATTTAAAGCAGCAACATATTGTATAAAAGCACTTTATAAACTTAATTTTTAATTTACGCGTGCGTGATCCCACTACGATAATGGGCCCTCACCTAAAACGTTCTCCAACTTCTAATTCGAATGCACTCTATTTTCATTCGTCCCAACGCTTCATGGTTAAACCACCGAATACGTGCTAATATTATTACTTAAGCAGAGGTTTAGATCAGGGTTCAGTGACAATCTTAAAACTACTTAAAACGAATAAGCCAAGGCAGACACACCTGACATTATATTTAAATTATGTTTTTTTTAGATTTCATTTATCTCGACCACATACGAATTTGTAACATAGGGCCATTAAGTCTGTTTACCGTTTAATCTCACATGAGGGTTGGGAACACAGTGCGATTATATAAAACAATTCGATGCTGAGGTAACAGTTTCTTTCGTATTGTTATGACCGTGGTCGACTCGAATTGACAGGGGTGTCTTTGGAAGCCAGTAGTGATCGTGTGAATCACTTGAATTGTCCTAGGACAAAGGCGTCCATGACCTGGGGCACGCGCTCGTCCACACCCACGATGTCCAGCACGCCCTCGTGACTACCGTCTGTGGTCTGCGAGCGATGGGACGCCAGCGACATTACGATTAGCCTAAAAACAAACAAGCGAAAATATTTATAATCTGATTCAAAATACTAAGGTGAACAAGCAGATGAAATCGGAGCGATTGAAACATTCACTGCTCCGGAAACATTGGCCTTAGGATGCAAAGTGCCTTAAAATTTTTTTTGCAGAATAATTATTAAAGACGAGCAGCATTACTGCTGGTATGTCTATGTCACAGTGTTGGAAGTGTTCACATTGTTCATTATGTTGTTATTCATAGTCATAATTTACGTTGGCGAGGATTCAAAATAACACTTGGTGCAATTTTAAATCGCTTAGTGCATCGTCGATAGTCAAGCAGACTATTCCAAATACAATGACGAAGCATTTAAAAAAATAAAAATTTCACTCATTGCAACTTTCCACTGAAATCTACTACAACATAAATGATTATACCGGAAGAGTTTTTTTACCATAATTATTTATAGGTAAATTTAAGGTAGTTCACTTTTTTTTTTCAAAACCATCATCGAATACTATGTTGTGTTCATTGACGGTTGCATTTGTAGGCTATTCCACGTAAAATATGAGTTCCAAATAAATTTCGCATGATAGGAACCCTACGAATCCCGCCAGTCGCATATCAATCAAAAGGCGAAGAGTGCGTTTTTGAAAAAACGAAATTAAACTACTTATGCCAATAACTTCTATTTCACTTATCTAATATGCCCAATTTTTTTTCCTTACGGTAAACGACTCATCCGGTATTAGAATGCGGGACGATATGCTACCGGGATGAATTGCGAACGGGTCCATACGCGACAAAACGGTTTTTTCAGTATATACATAGTACATTCAAATTTAGAACAGTTTGTCGTGGTCACAGCGACATTTTGTTTGTTTAATGTATGTATGTGTATACATACACACATCAACAAAGTGTAGGGATATTTTATTTCATACATGTTAACATTAAAACTTTTTAATGCTATAAAAAAGTTTGTATACAGAATGAAAGGTTCTTCTTTCAAATAATAAAAAAAAGATAGCTTGAAAATTCCAATTGCAGATAACAGTTTTGTTCGTTGTGTTTTCTAGTCGTTTTTAATTGATTTAAAAGGGCATTAATACTATTTTTTTCAAAAAATCATAAAAAGCGACAATTTGCTTTATCATGTCACGTCGACATTTAAGTCGACAGGAAATGCTACGTGCTGTAGGCATGCTGGAAGCTGGCGCTACCCAACACGTGGTTGCAAAGACCTTTCCCACGAATCAAAGCGTGATGTCGAGGTTATGGTCCCGGTCACGTGCTACGGGGAGTGTAGCCCAACGACACGCAGGAAGATATCGTGTCACTACTCCGATACAGGATGGCTATCTACAAAGAACCTCCAGACGACTACCCAATACCACGGCGATGCAACTGGTTCAAAGGATCCAGGAGGAGTACCAGCTGCTGGTAAGCGACCAAACTTTCAGGAGGAGGTTGCATGAAGTCGGCCTTCATGCTCGTAGACCATTAGGAGTTCCAGCACTTCGGCGAGGCAATCGAGGAAGACGTCTTTCTTGGGCTCGCGAACATTTACTATGGACTGGGCAACAATGGTCTACAGTGCTGTTCACGGACGAGTCTCGTTTTGGATTTCAACCAGATTCGAGAAGGATACGTGTATGGAGAACTCCAGGTAGGATAAATCATCTCCAACATCCGCAGGAGGCCCACCCGTACCAAGGTGGAACAATCATGGTGTGGGCCGGAATTCGTATTGGCGGACGAAATGACCTCGGATAAGGGGCCACTTAAGTGCGTGAAAATACCTAGAGGAGGTCGTAGAACCTGTGATTCATCCTCACAGAATCCAAATGGGGCCGAATTCCTCTTCATGCACGATAATGCCCCTTCGCATACGGCGCGGCTAGTTTCAGCGGCCCCCCGGGATCACGATATCCAAGTTTTGAGATGGCCTGCCCAGTCGCCCGATCTGAATCCGATCGAGCATGCGTGGGACATGTTGCAACGAAGGGCATTACGCAATTTTCTACCTAATTTAACTACTGAAACCGAACTTTTTGAGCATTTGCAAAGAACATGGGAAAGGATTCCTCAACATGATATTGACAACCTGATACGCTGATACTAAGCATGAGAAATCGATACAACGCATCTGCATCGATTTCTCATGCTTATATTAATGTCTCAGGATGCAATACTGATTACTAGTTTTAAGGTTTAATAAGTTTTTTCATAATCTGTGTCATTTTACTAAATTTATAAAAACAAATGTAAAAAAATATTTTTCCTAAAAATGACATGAATGAATGAAGAAAGAAAAATTAATAAAAAAATATTAGTACATCTCAACGGTTTGTTTTATTTTTTTAAGATCATAAAATAACCTTTCATATAATTAAACCCTATCCAAACAAACTATGTATAGTTTTTCCGATAATCGATAAAATACTAAATATCCCTAGACTTGTTGATGTGTGTATATGCAATAGTGTTAATAATACTATATGTCACAACGCCCACGTGTAATCGGTTTATAGTTTCGCGTTTTTTATTTCAAATTTTAATATTTTGTTATGAAAGGAAACCCCGGCGGGCTATACTCACTTGGCATCAGGTATGTCAAGTTTGCTTCTGTATCGCTCAAGCGCCCTCACTGGGCAGTGATCCGGTATCTCCTTGTCGGGTGAAGGCGGGGGCCCAAACCGACCGCCTTCCCCTCGCCCTCCACGCTCCTTGATATCCAGCTCCATATAGCGCGAGGGGCGGTCGATCATGTTGATAAACACGTCAAATTTCTGATTGGTATTCGCTGCCCATTCGATCGGCGCGTCCAATTGCACGTGGCCGACGTTTGCTTTCTGCAGAAACATGAATAAAAACATAGACCTAGTTAGATACATGCGTAATTTAAGGAAAGAGCACATTTGTAATAAGTAACCTTTTTAGCGCGAGTTTATGTGCTCAGTGCTGCCCTCTTGCAAAAATCAATACTGCTAACAAATTATAATGAACTATTGATAACAGCTGCTTTTTAAATCGAATAATTATTTTGTTAAAACCGCCCAATTTCGTTATTTTTACCTAAGTGCCCCAGGAAGAAGGATAATGTTTTCGGGCGTTTGTTTGTATGTATGTAGATTTCTATGTAGCTCCAGTAGCCTAGCTAGGCTAGTACTAGACTAGTAGCTAGATAGCTAGGCTGAATCGATTTTAAAGTGAAAGGTGTCGTTACATTCGTCTTAATCCCCGTGCTTCGGAGAGAACGTTAAATAGTCGGTCCCGGTTGTTTTAAATTGAAGGCAGCCGTTATGCTTAAAAACACTGTTAGGTGGCCACTAGTCTGATACAAATCCTCCAATCCACACTGGCCCTGCGTGGTATATTAAGGCCCATACCCTCTCCCAGTAAGAGGAGGCCGTGCCCCAACAGCTCAAGTAAGGCTATCGATGAATCATCCAAAGATTATTACCCTAAACACAAACTCTGCTTCCTCGATGCTGCTGAAGTTACGTTCGATGGAGACCACTTGAACCCCTTCGTCGGAGAACACTGCCAGCTTCACGCACTTCTCTCGCTTCAGCAGGTGCAGCGCCAGGATTAAAGCTGCATAAATAGTTTAAATTATTAATATAGAAACAAAATACAACGTAGTGAACATGAGTCAGGGGGGCGACTTTTGAAAACTGGAGCAGAATCTCATATGTATTTTTTTCGTGAGAACGCCGACATGTCGAATTTATTACCGACCGAAAGGAGGAGGTTGACAAATTGACTGTATTTTTCTTAATGTACCTAACGAGGGTGAATTTTTCAAGTTCGCGTGCATGGCCAAATCCGAAACTATGAGCAAAGGCGAAAAGTACTCCAACTAAAACTGCGTTATTGGATCTTTGAAAAATCAATATTCCTAGCCGGGAATCGAACCCTATGAATTAAAAAAAAATATACGGTATTATTGCACCATTCGATAGTGTCGCTAATAAGGAACGAATTTTTCACTCTGTATATCCGTGATATCTCATGCGGGCCCTACATTCGCGCGTAGACACGTGACTCGTGAACGTCGAAGACTTTCGAGACTGTTCACGTTGGTATTCCCGCGTCAAAGGATTCGGGGAGTGTGAACCTCTCTTGAATGCAAGCGCATCCACAATCACCACGCCTTGAAAACAGCAGTGCGCCAGACTTGGTGCCGTGAGGTTGTTTATTTGTTTATGGACGGTGCGTAAAAATGAGCGTCACTCATATTGATTAAGTGTTATCATGCCGAACCAACAAAAAAACATAAAGAACAAAAATTCCGGCTATAGCAGTGTTTATTTCAGCGTACATTCTCGATGAGCGCTCGAATTAAACGATTGCGAGTGTGACGGGACATGTTTTTCACGCTGACTTCGCGGAGAAATCACGGCGTGAATTGACGCCGTGAGCCCTGAGCGGTTATCAGATATTTGTAAAACACTTTCAATATTTTTAGTTCGAAAGGGTAATCGTCATCATATCAGCGATAGGACATCCCACTACTGAACATAGGCCTCCCCTACCAGAGTGACCGGTTGGAAGCGGCCTGCAACCAGCGATCTCCCGTGACCTTTATCAGGTGGTCTGTCCACCTTGTGAATGGACGTCCTACGCTGCGTTTACCGGTGCGTGGTCTCCACTCGAGAACTTTAATGCCCCACCGGCCATCAGTTCTTCTAGCTATGTGCCCTGCCCACTGCCACTTCAACTTGTTAATCCGCTGGGCTATGTCCAGTGACCTTCGTTCGCTGACGGCATTGCTGAATCGATCACATAGTGAACCGCCGAGCATCGCCATCTCCAACCAAAACGCACATTACATGTTATTTTTATTCGTGTTTATGGATAACAAGATGCGAAAAAGAATCTCATTTACCAGCATGCCCTGGAGTAACGTGTTTGTTGTAGAAGCACTCCGCCAGCAAGCGTTTCTTGCTTTTCTTCTCGGTGTCCGCGTCACCGCCAGCCCCGGGTGAGACTACCTTCCTGATTTTCTTAGGCACTACAAAACTCTTGCAAAAGTGACGACCTGTTAATAAACCATTTTCATAAATGTTAAACTAAATCTTTTTATTTTTAATGATTGACTGGATTCGCGTTTGACCACAATCTCACCTGATGGAAAGTGACGATGTGGTCGGAGATGAAGCACGCGATCTCAGTAAATGCCTATTCACTCTGCTCTTGAAGATCCCAAGGTTGTAGGATTCAGGAAAGACTGACGCCGGAAGGGAGTTCCATGCCTTGGCTGTTCGGATGATGAATGAAGAATCGAACTTCTTAGTGCGAATGTTCGGTATATTAACTATATACGGGTGGAATCCCTCCCCACGCCTAGTGGTCCGAAGATGGAAGGTGACGGTGGAATAAGATTATGTAATTCCAACGCACACTCCCCGAAATGTATCCTGTAAAAAACTGAGAGACAGGCGACTTTGCGACGGTGTTCAAGGCTCTGCAATTTAGCAGTCATCGAATTGTCACCTATAAGTCTCATATAAGTAATCAAAAACTAATATCACTAAGGTAAATATGGAGGTTGTTTTTTATCCTACATCGTCTATTTATAAGGTACCGTGGTCAACGAGGAACCCTTACAGTTTCGTCATGTCCGTCTGTCTGTGTAGCTGAGGCCTAGCTCAGAGCATCTTAGCACTAGAAAGATGTAATTTAGCATGACTATACATACGCTGACAAAGTGGTTAAATTAAATCTTGACAAATATTTTTATAGGGTACGAAAATTATTTATCAAACAACATAAAGCCCCCTTCTAATTATTATATATAATTAGAATATTGTGAGGGCAAGTACAGAACCCTAAACTGCGCGTGGCCCGACACGCAATTGGCCGTTTTTTTTAAACTAATGCTTACCTTTAAACATATGGTTTCTCATGTCCAAAGTAATCATGTAGCGAGCATTAGTGGGCGGCGTCTGCAGCCAAGTAAGGTCCACGAGCTTAAGCAGGGCTGCTATGACAGCCGGGCTTGGGGGTAGGTCAATACCTGCAATATTTTAATAATGCTAGACATAGAGATTACTTTGCCCTAAGCTAGTGTTCTGTGCTATTAAGAGCTTCATATATGATTCCTAGAGGCATTACTTAAAACACCTAGCGCACGTTTTCAAATTATCCGATCGAGATTCGAACCTAAGAGCTTCGTGTTGGAGCCGAGGTACGATTATGAAACCATTACGCCATGGAGTACGCCAAAATTATGTAAAGGCCCTTATTCACACATCGTTGGAAAAAAGTAATCTGGGACAATGGTCCCATTTCGCATTTGTTACTTTCAACGCAATTTTTTACCGCCTCTTAGTTCTATAAGTTACAAGGTATTGATGCTAGATGGATCTAAATTGAATATAGCATCTATTCATACCAACATCTGAGCTCTATGGATTTCATAAAAAATAACTGAAACAGTTCAGGATTTATACATTGTTGGTGAAAACAGTGAGCACACATCTAGGTAAATATGTGGCGTGTGCTTTGATTAAATCTTTTTTTGTTTTTGTTTTTATGCGTAACGGGTTGGTACTTGACCTCAATCACACCTGATGTTAAGTGAAGATGAGGTCGAAGATGGAAGCGTACTTACCCGGAAACCCCAACACATTTGGGGGACTGGCTATCTTATCTCTGACAACCGGAACACAACAATGCTATTAACATTGCTGCTTGGCGGCAGATTTAGATAAGATGGTGGTAGCTAGCCAGGCGGCATTTAAAATTTCCCTACCACCAACCTAATCGTTTAATTTACAGTGTTATACAGGATGTAATCATTAAGTGTGCACAGGCGATTATTCCGTAACTATTATAGATATCAAAAGACTTTAAACTGATATCGAAAATACTTTACCTAATGAGTAAAATGACATTAATAACTTTTTTAAAATAAAACGAGAAATATCCAAAAAAATTACATTAAACACTCCCATGCATTTAGCAACAAGTTAGAGCTCAGGTGCGATTCTCCATTAATGTGTGGTGTGGTATTCTTACAGATCGGATTATTGGGCCATATTTTTACAATGGAACCTTATTTGGACCGAGATATCTCACCTTTGTACAAAACGATATGCTAAGTCTCTTAGAACCAATTACAGACGATGAAAGAAGATCGATAATTTTTCAACAAGATGGAGCACCTGCACATAATACAAATGTTGTAATGAATTTCTTACGAAACAATTTTAATGGCTTAATAGCTAATAATAGTGAAACCCCTTGGCCTGCCAGATCACCGGATCTCACGCCTTGTGATTTCTTCCTATGGGGATTTGTCAAAGACCACGTGTACGCTGAGCGAGTACACAGCCTAGAAGAGTTACAGAATCGTGTACGTCGTGCAATTGCTTTAATTACTCCGCAAATGTTAAGGAAAGTTCATTTAGAAACTGTAAATAGAGCTCGTCATTGTATTGCACAACGAGGACGTCACTTCGAACATCTGCTTTGAATAGGTACAAAATTTTGTACTTACTAAGAAATAAAATGTATGGGAGTGTTTAATATAATTTTTTTTGGATATTTCTCGTTTTATTTAAAAAAAGTTATTAATGTCATTTTACTCATTAGGTAAAGTACTTTCGATATCAGTTTAAAGTTTTTTGATATCTATAATAGTTACGGTATAATCGCCTGTGCACACTTAACGATTACACCCTGTATAATAAAATAGTCGCCAATTGCAATTGTCTATACAAACCTCTATGTCGAAAGGCTATAGCGACACCAGCCCCCGTAGTATGACATCGTTTGTCGCGCGCGACGTTCAGTGACATTGGGATAGTTGTATATTTCGTCCAAGCGAATGAGCAGGACAAATATTATCTCGCGCGACATCGCGCTTGTCATGCTACTAGTGCTGATAATATCGCGCCTGTCATGCAACTAGTGCTGATAACGGGAAAGAAATATATCGATTATAATTTTTTACTGAAAATTTATTGATATCCGAATCTTTTACGTTCTTTTTCATACTAAGACTTGAATAATATAACTTTATTTTAACGCAATAGACTTTCACCTTTCTAGACATATATTTTGTTTCGATATAGATATAGAAGTTGGTCGGCTATACTTAAAATGTCGGAAGGGTCAGTCGCTCAGCCCGCGGCATTATTGGCGGCGATCTATAACGCCCCCTGGAATTACATGACCACAGAGCTTATGACGAAATCTTATACAGAAACAAAAAGCTCACCCCAATTTTTAATCTCCTTGGGATGTCTCCTAGTGACGGTCCACTCCCAGAGGCCAGTTTGGGTGTCAAATATTTGACGGGTGCGACGGCGTGCCTCCTTTTCTAATATTACTTTAGCCTTTGCGTGTTTCACGGGCCTACAAAAAACATTTTATAAATAAACTATCACAAAACACAAATGCTAAGTTTCATACTTTTCCAAAAATAAGTTCTAAATAAAAAATTACTTAAAAAAAAAACCTTTTAATACTCCAATATGATTATCGCATATTATTTCTATTACAAACACGAGTAACATAAAGTCCATCAATGAGTTCCAGTGACCATCTTCTGGCTACATCTTCAGATCCTCTCGTCATCATATGTAATGGAAAGTGCTCATGGCAACAAAACAAACTTGCCCAAATTTGACTATCTGTCCCTACGTCCTGGCCCCATCGTCAGATCAGCTCGATGGTACATTGTCACCGAACTTACATAAACATGGCAAATTTCAGCTCAATCAGATACCAGTATGTATACCAGCAAGTGGTTGAAAAATGGTGAGCAAATTTTGAAACGGACAATTTACAAACGAACATTGCAAACTAAATAAAAGCTTGTAATAATAAGCTACAGTAGTAGAAGTATGAATGTTAGACCGCATGTGAAGCGCAAGAAGAATATTCAAGAAACAGATTGTGGGAATTCCTTATTTATGTATAGCACCGAAAAGTGTGAGACTTGCCTGAATTGAGTTTTGTTCCCACTCTGCTATAGTAAATTTCTTATTAAGAAGCCAACAATCGTATGAAAAGTCTCACCAATTACCCAACTGCCTATATCTAATTTCATTACAGGGTGCGACATTTGTACCAATTGGAGGTTCCAGGTGGGCGCGCTTCCACCTTCGGCATCATTGTCACGTAACATCAGGTGTGATTTGGGTCAAGCAGTCATAAAAATAAGTATCAGGATTGCAAAGAAGCTGCTAAGGGGTTGGATTAAATATATTTAAATTTAGAAGTTGTTGCGTGGATTATTTCGTTCTTTTTATATCTATATAATCATATTAACATAAAATATAAACACATCGCTTCATTCACGGCAACAGACCGTACCAAATCTAGCTTTTATTATTTAAATAACTATTTAAGTATTTAAAAACCAAAAACACGACAGCATAATTTGTGTTTTGCGGACGTCATATTGGATTTTTTTACCATAAAATGTATCCTATGACACTCCGGGTACCAAGACGAATCTATCGACACCATGCACTTCGAAATGGTCAAGTCGTTTAGGCTACAGGATGCGCCAAAGGAACGGACATACATAAATACATACACTCGAAAAACATTACCCTCCTTCCTTGGGCGGTCGGGTAAATACAGAAAACGCCGCATAATTTTTTACACGTTGTCGATTATAGTTAATATGAAAACTAGGTACTATCTTTACCCTTAAATTCGAATACTCAGCGCCCTACTAACATCTTACTACATACATACATACAGTCTACATATCTATATACACGGTAATTAGATGATGGTTTCAAGGAAATCCTAATGATAAAATAAAACAGCAAAACAATGAAATAATAATAAGTAATTTACCTGGACTTATTTTTGTAGTTAGACAGTGTAATGTATACTGCTAAAGGCGTGACTTTGGATTTCTGGATGACTTCCTTGTCATTGAGCAGAGAGACGACGATTGCAGTGGTGGTAGAGTTGGCAGTCAAGAAGCCCATGTTATGAATGCGTTGGATGTTGTATAGGAGCAAAGGCAAACTGAACTGCGGCAATATAGCATTCCAAACCTGAACAAATGTAAATACTTAATAATTGTGGGAATTGGTGCATCATCATATCAGCCACAGGACGTCTACTGGTGAACATAGGCCTCCTCTAGACTTCCAGAGGGACCGATTAGAAACGGCTGCTCAGTGCAGAACTTCGCCTAACTTATCGGCACAATTATGTGAAGACTGGTGCCATCTATCGGCGAACCCGTGAACCCATCTCTAAACAATCTATTTACTTCAAGTGTACCTTCCTCACGGGTTCCAAGACAATCCGATAGATGGCGCGAATCTAAATGTATATAATATTGGCGCGCGGCCAGTTTCTCGCCCTCTTGCGATCGGACAACACTCCAATAAAAATTCTCGATCACCACGCACGGCAGTTTATCTTCTCCCAACAACGGCCTGCATCCAGGGACTCTCTCCGTTCCAAACTCCATTCCAAATCTTAATGTCCCAACTGCCCTTAGTTCCTCAAGCTATGTGCCTGCCCACTGACACTTCACCTTACTAATAAGCTGGGCTTTCTACTTTTCTGGACTACGGTGACTTTCCTTCTTCTATGGATTTACGCATTCTTAATTCGACTGATATTTACTCGTACATATTTATAAATTCATGTGGAGTGTACATTTATCACATATACATAAAGTAAACTTGGAGAAAATTTGAGTTCCTAACAAATTTCACATTATAGGAACCCTACGAATGACGCCAGTCGCATATCAAGCTCGGACTTGTGTGTGCGTGAGTTGCTGAAAAAAATAACTAAGGTCTTAGCATACGTGACCGGTAATTTCTCGGACGGAACGGAGACGGGACAGGTATAGTTCCTAACGTGAAAGTGGTTTTAAAACATACGTACAGGACGGTGTTCAACGATAGTCGTGCTAGTGCTGCAACCATATTTCAGCACAAAATGTTCGATTTTACTTTTGAAGAACTAGCAATGGTTGCCGTAGTATTAGATGAAGAAGATGCCATAACGATGTTTTTTCTATTGCCGTCCCGTTCCGCCCGTGTTTCTCGCCACGTGTATTTTATTGCTATGTTTTTAAATGCAACGATGTCAAAAAATCGTCTCGTTCCGTCCGGCACGAGAATAAACACGTCACGTATGCTAAGACCTTTAAACTGCCTGTGCCAATAACTTCTATTTCACTTACCTAATATGCCACATTTTTTCCTTACGGTAAAAAACTCACCGGTATATTGTTAGGAACTCATATTTTCTCCAAGTTTACTTTATTTATTTAATTTAATGATGTAATTATGTGGAATAAGCTACAAACGCGACCGCTAAATGACACAATTAACGCTGATTCTGATAATTTGAAAAAAAAAACTACCCCATCTTGAAGGTCGAAGTGTTGTAACGTATAAGTGTACTTCTAGAAAAAAATCTGTTTGGCACAAGTGAAGGAATAAATCCGAAAATCGTTAATTTCAAATTCCTATTGAAAATACAAGAGGAATATTTTTATTGTAAAAGTTTAAAATTCTAGAATAGCTATAAGTTTTGTATTAAAGCGTTAATATTTTTTTATAGTAATATTGAAATTTTTAACATATCTTGTGTTTCGACTTTTTGAGATAAGATAGTCTGTCCCCAATGATATTATAAAGTATAAATATGTTACGTTCCTAGTAATGGCGTTTATAATCTAAAACTAAATAAATAAAACTGCAAAATTTGTTCATAAGATACTTCTAATGAGTAACAACGTACGGAAAACGAGAGTAAAAGGGATAGCTAACTGAAAACAATTGCGCTTCGAATGTATCGCCTCAGGGATCGAAATTTTTTATTTTGAGTTTCATGTCGTCGAAAACTATTATGTCCACGATAATCATTATACAAATTGTTTTATACCATACCTACTCTAAAAAGCTTATTTTATTCACGCAAAACAGTGAATAAAAAGGCCTTTTATTCACTGTTTTGTTTTTATTCACTGTTTTGGTGTTTGAATTTGGAACACAAAATATATCCGATCTCCATAATTTCAATGCTTACACAAACTCCTTGCGCTAAGATTCGAAATTCAAACTCTTTGGTGCAAATAAATTCTCGAGATTTGATTGGTCGATATTTGCGACAAGGAGTTTGGCATTAGATTAAAAACTGTTTTACTGACATGACATCAGTAAGACATTTAAATATTGTTTCACAAGTTGACCACCCTAATGATAATAATAAGAAAATTACGCTTAATTTCAGTCATTGCTCTAATTTTAATGTCCATTTCAATTAATGTAACATTTATTATTTCTTGATTAAATTTCTATTTTCGCTTAAATTATGTCTTTTTCTCGTAGTCATGGTATAAAGTATAGTATGCAACTCCTGAATAAAGTACGAATTTATATCGAGGGCCATGAATCACTCGCGTCGCTTAGGATTCTAACAGTTGACTCATCTACGGCCCTCGCTTTAAATCCGTCCTTTATTCACTAGTTGCATAATATACTATGATTCACCCGATTTTCAATTCATACCTTTTTATATAATCGAACAACTGTTGATGGAAAAATCAGCTCGAATTTGTCTCAAATAATAGCGTAACTGTTTATAGAATTTATCTTTCATAGAACAATTCGTTTCATAGTATCATTTTTATCGAAAAGCTATTTATAGAATCTAGTTACATATTTCATTATTACCACGAAGAACGTTTCGTCGCAGTACCGTTTCATCAAACGATGCATTGGTTGTTATAGCAGCGCGTCAGAAAAAAGTAGTATGCATGTATAGGCATGCATGCATGCAGACATGCCGACAATTGGACGGCTCCGGATCCGCAGCACTTTAGTTAGAAATTCTATCTACTTACTTGCCATGAAACATACAATATAAAACGCATTTTCGATATAATATTAATTATCGAAACTGAAACTTACATTGGAAAGATGTTTCGATGAAAAAATTCTATGAGTTGTAAGATCGTAATGAAGTCCGACGAATGATTATAAAATTCTGCGAATAGTGTCTATATTATTGATAGAGATATATTATATCGAAAATGCGTTTTATATTAGACCTCAATAAGGTCTATCATTAACCCGTTGTGCGTAATATATAAATAAATAAATTCTTGGACATACACACAATGCCATCTAGTTCCGCTTAAAGCAACTATAGGCTTGTGTTGTGGATACCAGATGGTTGATAAACTACATATATTTTTTTTTGTAAATAAATACTTATTATAAATGAATACAGCCACTACTCGAGTACACATGTCAGTATTCATCATACAAACATATGCTTCCAGCGGGATTCGAACCCGCGACCTTTTGGTACAGTAAGTTTCTAACCACTACACCAAACAAGTCGTCATAATTCCAAAGTGATAAAAAAATCCAAATGTTTTAAACAACTTACGTCTTGGGATGTCAGCAGATGTCCCGGCACATGGTCAAGAGTGAATTTATGTTTTATTGCTAGCGCAGTAGCCGCGGTTGGGTCCTCGCAGTGGCGAAAGTCTTCCACAGTTTGAATGTAGTCAAATATCTCTTTTGTTTCATCCATATCAGTAGTTAGCTGCTTTGCGCGCCTCAGACCATAAATAACGTATTTCACGACAGCATTGCGTGCTGTAAAATAATGCAGACAGCGGCCTGTTTTTATCGAACTACGGTAAAAGGGTTATAATTTATCTATCTATAACCTAAAAATTTTAATTCATGAAATTTGTTGCATGGAATTCTAAAGTTTCGCAGTGTGACCGATGTAAATAAATAAATTGGCTATGAATTCTTGAAAACAAACACAGTAACGTGTATTACTGTAACATTCAAATTATTTTGTTATGGTTAAACGGTCTCCATGGCTCTATGTAAATAACATACGGTTTACGAATCGGAAGTCGCGAGTTCGATTCCCAGTGCGGTAAAAAACATAAAACCGACTATGAAAATGCTTTGAAAAAACTTTTAACAAAACAGATGAACGACTTCGAAATATCTCTTGAATATATCAATACAAAGTAAAAAATAATTTCACTGAAACTATTTTCTGCCCAATCAAATAAACTACATAAGTGTCTCTAAAGTTTGCTGGTAGAAAACTCTAAGCTCGCCTTTATACATTTTTTTATACAATGCATATTTCTGCAACAGTTGTGTGTACAATAAAGATATATCTCAATCAGTTATTTTATGAATTAGCCTGCTTGCCAATCTTGCCGAGCATTTTTGTGCGATAGCGTCCTTTCTAGCTCCTACATCCTCCATATTTGAAAACTATACACAAATGTCTTAATATGTAATGTGATTCTACAGTTTAGCATAATTACAAAAAGAAACTACTGAACCGATTATAATGAAATTCCAAGAGGCCAATTTGACGGTATCCCCTTTCATTTACAAAAAGAATCACTCATATCTACTGTCATGAATACAACAGCTCAATTTTTTATACATTTTTAAATATTAATGGCCTTTGCCCAGTAGTAGGACAATATGGGCTCCTAATAATAATTTAAATTTTGATAGAATGTATATCATTAAGTGCTTTCATTTATTAAGTAATTTAATATACATAGTAGTTTAATTACGTATTAACTATGTGGTTTGTAATTATATAAATTCGTCATTCATAAGAATGACTGTCTTTATAAACTGTTTATGATATGAAGACAATCATTCATTATACGAACCACATAGTTAATATGTAATTAAACTAGGGTTCTTGTATAAGCATTTTCATAGTCTGGTATTATTTTTAAGCCGTTATTTTTATACCTAAACTAGCTTTCCGCTTTTTACATATTTCTTAAATTCTATGTCAAATAGGTTTTATTTCATAAGTAATTAGCTTTCTGCCCGCGATTTCGTCCGCGTGGAAGATTTCATCAAAATCGGTTCAGCAAAAATTTGCTATATGGTTACTCCAGGTCCTAATCTGTCTACCAATCAAATTTCATCCAAATCCGTCCAGCCGTTTAGACATGAAGAGGTAACAAACATACATACAGACATACACACAAACTTTCGCATTTATAATATTAGTTGGGATGATTTTCCTTACATTTTTAACCGCCTCCGTGGCTCAATGTAAACAACATTGGGTTTACGATTCGGAGGTCGCGGGTTCGATCCCCAGCGGGGTACTTGTTTAAGTACTCGGTTTGGTTGGTGGTAGGGAATTTTAAATAACCGCCTGGCTAGCTACCACCATCTTATCTAAATCTGCCGCCAAGCAGCAATGTTAATAGCATTGTTATGTTCCGGTTGTCAGAGATAAGATAACCAGTCCCCCAAATGTGTTGGAGTTTCCGGGTCAGTACGCTTCCACCTTCGACCTCATCTTCACTTAACATCAGGTGTGATTGAGGTCAAGTACCAATACGTAGTGCATAAAAAAAAAATTAGATGTTTTAGTGACTTGTAGTTAACACTTGCAACACTACAAGGTGAAATTTAATGCATGTAATTCCTGTTTACTGGCAAAAAAATATATAACATTCTTAATGTTGCCAACAGTTGGGTTAGAAGTATGAAAACAACGCTTTAGCTCGTAGCTAGAAGTGGGGCCCAAAATAAATCACAAACAAAAATAGTCAAGTGTACAATTGCTCACCATTGTCATTTGGATCGACTTTAACATGAGATTTTCGGATGAGAGTCTTGTGAGAGCGTCCATACAGAGATCTAACTCTAGTAATTTCCTTAGCCAAAACCATTGGTGAGTATTTGCCATACCATTGCCTGACATGCTTACACCAGCCTCGGCCATTACCTGTAAATAAAGTTCCCTTAGTTATTTATTCTTAAGCCAAAAGGTAATAAATGAGTAAATATGAATATAAATTTTATTGTAGCCAAAAAAAAAACCCATCACAAACAAGCCAAATTTAGTAGTATCCATTGAAGTGTTCTAGTATCCACCTCCGCGCTCCATCATGAGATCAACTCGTACCATATTATTGTATTGCCACCAGAATTGTATACATTGTATAATGGGGTGAATTTGATTTCATGAAATTTCCATTTACTCGTGACGTCACACTTAGTTACGAACGACTTTCCCCAAGGAACCATAGTTGAAAGCGTTCAAAAAATTTTCGATTAGGTACTCATACTAAGTAAACCATTCTGAAACAACTTTTGTTTGTTTGTTTGTAAACGCTTTATTGTACAAAAAGGCAATACATTAATTTTGCATTGATACATAGATTGAGTACAACGGCGGACTTATCCCAAAGAGGGATTTCTTCCAATCAACCATAAGGTTAGTTAGAAAACAGCAGCTTGGGCGTATACAAATTACAGCAAGTTCAAACTAAAGCAAATACCTACACTACACACTAATAAATATATATTATATATATATATATATATATATATATATAAAAGTAATAAGAATAATATACACCGTGTAACGGTTAAGTGTAGTCATATTTTAAGGGCTTGTTCTACCCATCAATACGAACAACTTTTACTATGGGGGCAACTTCGAAATCGCGAAAAAAAAATCAGCTGTTCCATAGAAAATTTCAATAACCTCCCGATGCAATGTATGAAACAGCTGATTTTTTTTTCGCGATTTCGAAGTTGCCCCCATAGTAAAAGTTGTTCGTATTGATGGGTAGAACAAGCCCTTAAAATATGACTACACTTAACCGTTACACCCTGTATAATAACAATACATAACTATACCTTAATAAAATATGTACCTACATACTAATAATACATATAAATAAATATGTATATAAATAAGGAAATACTTAAAGAGAGGATTTAACACGGAGTTGTCATTCATCAAAAGTAGCTACCGCTCAAAACGCGTTAGAACCAGAGAGCTTTTTGATGTTAGTTTTAAAAGCATTTAGTGATGGAGACTTTCTCCTTTAGTATGGACGTCCAATAATTTTAGGCTGGTGACTCTACTCCTAATTAAGAATAACTATCCACTAGGGAACCATAGCCGAATTCAGTCGAGAACTGTTGGACTTCCATACTGGTGGTTTTAGAATGGTTTATTTAGTATGGGTAATCGAAACTTGTTTGATAGCTTTCGACTATGGTCCCTTGGGGAAAGTGTTCGTAATCAGGTGTGGAGTGACCTGTAAACAGGAATTACACGCATTATTTCACCGAGAATAAATACAAATCAACTTAATACGACGATTTTGACGACCTGTTTGGTGTAGTGGTTAGAAACTCTGCTACTATACCAAAAGGTCGCGGGTTCGAATCCCGCTAGGGGCATATGTTTGTATGATGAATACAGACATGTGTTCCCGAGTTATGGATGTTTTTCATTTATACATGTATTTATTTCCAAAAAAAATGTATTTGTGTAGTTTATCAACCATCTGGTATCCATAACACAAGCCTAGATGCTTACTGTGGACCTAGATGGCGCTGTGTGTTTGTGCAAATACATTTATTATTTATTTATAATAAATCATGCTAAAAATGCTCAGCCTTTGAATGCAGCAACAACAACAACACATATTTATAAATTCAAGATAATTTAGTATAATAAATGGTGTATTATATGCATAAGTACAGAGTGTCCCGTAGCAGATTTATGTGTTTAAAAGTGAATAACTCGAAAAGTTGTATGCACGTGGTCGGGCGTGCACCGTGCGTACTATTAAGGCATTTTTCAAGAATGACGATTCTTACGTACAAGCCCGCCGTCAATTTTGTTCTCATTACAATATACGGCGACTTAGCGATGGACCAAGTGGTTGCAAAGGTTCCGCGCAACATCTTCAGCACTGAATACCCGTCGACACGGGCCCAGCAGGACAACAAGGACTCCCGAAAACATTCAATAGATGGAACGAAGCTTGCGTGAAAATCCACGTCTCGCAGTGTGAAAAGGAGCGGCTGCTTTGGCACTCCCATGGAGTATTGTCCATGAAATTATGAATAAGGACTTAAAGTGTCATCCTTTTAAGATCCAAAAAATCCAAGAACTTCAACGCTGGAAACATTTCGCACTCTAAATTGCATTTTTTGGAGCGTTGGGGCCCATTTTCATCTTAATGACCACTTCAACAAACAAAACTGCCGCTATTGGGCTTCACGAAGACGTAATCCGAGATTGAAGCAACAGCGTCCTTTAGATTGCCCACGAGTTACTGTTTGGTGTGCCTTCTCGTTAAGCGGAATTATCGGACCATTTTCTTTGAAAACGCCAGGGGACAAGCCAGTCACAATTATGGACGCATGGTAACAGATTATTTTCTACCGAATTTGCAAGCGCATCCTTCTTACTCCTCGCATACACAGTTCCAGCAGGATGGGGCGACGGAGCATACTCCCATGAATTTGTTTCGTGAAAATTTTCCACAAAAATTTATCAGCCGCTTTGGGGACATCCCGTGGCCACCGAGATACCGGATCTAACCCCCATGGATTTTTATGGGGGTACTTCAAAAGTAAAGTCTATGCTAATAACCCTGGGTCTATCGCGCCGTTCAAAGAAAGTATCCGGCGTGAAATTCACGCGATCCAAACAAGTTTGCTGCGCAAATACGACGGCAGGATTCGAACAGTGTGTGGGTTTAAACGGGCGGCATTTGAATGACGTTATTTTTAAAATATATAATCCGTAACTGTAATGTTTGTTGAAGTCATGATTTCTAGTATTTGTTTTATTGAAATTTTAAAACATAAATCCCCCACCAGACACCCTGTACAACTCCGAGAATTAACAAATATTAGGCCATCCAGCACAAATGGGTGTGGCATGGTCTGTATTTAGAATAAAATTCCGTTTTAACCTAAATAAAAATCCCACATGTATTCACTGTAAGCACGAATACTTTTTTTTTTATATTAGAGGGCGGCAAACGAGCATGCGGGTCACCTGATACTGAGGTAAGAGTTGCATTGCTTCTCACAGGAGTATTAATTGCTATGTTGGGCAGGCAGGTTGGCATTTTTAAAGGGCCTCGCGACAATGTCACTGTTACTTATCTACGGTCTCTTAAGTATGGGTATCTTATCCTTTAGTCACCTTTAACTCATTAGAAGAAATCCCTTCCCTCTATTTTCGTCATAATTTTAACAATAATAAGTTAGTTCAATCCAACTCATTTTAAAAATCAGTGGCACACAGTAGTTCCTAATTTACTTCGAACCTGTTTAATTTTGATCCTATTAATTTTTTTTTATGCACTACAGATTAGTACCATACCTCGAGCACACCTGATATTAAGTGAAGATACTGACCCAGAAACCCCATCTTATTTGGTGGACTGGCTATCTTGTCTATGACAACCGGAACACAACAATGCTTTTAACATTGCTGTTTGGTGGCAGACTTTAGATAAGAAGGTGGTAGCTAGCCAGGCGGACATTTAAAATGCCCTACCACCAACCACACCAAGGTAAAACTTTAAATTGCAATAAATGGTAAGGAAATTATTACAAAATTGGTAATATTGTCATAAAAGTAACCTGTGTTCATATGTCTGGTGAACTTATTGAAGGTCATGAGCTCTTCAGAAGTATTACAAATCTGAGCAGCAGCTTTATATGTCGCTTCCTTTACAGGAGAGGTGCCCACCAGAAGACATTTCGACAATGCAAATGCAATTGTTTCAAATCTAGTGTACTGACCATCTTTGTAAGCCTGAAATGTAAGAGATGACAAAGTTGAAATACAATAATGTTGATTCAATTAAATCAAGGCTACATAAATGTGACAGGTTTTGGGAGCTACAGACTTTGTTTTGACACAATTGAATAATAATACTGTATACAAAAGATAAAATGAATGCAGTTTAGTTGTCCCATTCGCAAAAAGTCCTCTTGGCACAGAATGTCCCATTTACACAAAGCCCAATTGTTTACTTAAGCGATAACTAGGTCCAGTGATGTTAAAATTGTGTAAGAAGTTGTAAAGATGGAAACTTATTTAAAAGATATGTTGCTATGGAGTTGTCGCTTCTTCTCCCCAACCGTGGTGCCTTGTGATGCCATGTAGTTTTAAAAAGAACATGTTGACTCTCAATAAGTGATAATTTTGTATCATACAATGTATGGATAACATAAGAATAATGTATTGAATTTCACAAATCAATATATATGCTACTACAATCCTACAGCTAACAAAATGACTCGACATAATTTGCATGACTGTACTCATACTCAAGTATCAAGAAATACAAGGACTTCTTAAGTTTATTGAAAATGCATAGGTAATCTGGACGACAAAGCATATTATAAAATATCAGACTATTTAGATGATAATCATCCCTGGACATAATCAGATTGTTCGCATGCCAGGCTATTTCACGATTAATAATGAAATATAAAAAACTTTATGTAAAATCAAAGCCTGATTTTAAAAGAGCAACCCTTCGAGTTTCTTGCTTGTTCTCAGGGGAAAATTGCATTTTGAACAAGCAGTAGCTTAAAAAATGTAAAATTGACTATTTTAAGTGTACTCTGTGTACCTACAAAATAAAGCAACTTTGACTTTGACTTAAATAAGATACTAAGTGGGAAATATAAAGGGTATTCATAATTCATATTTATACAAAAACAATAGGAAAACAAGAAATAAAAGGACCTAAATTTATTTGTAATGGGATGGCCATTGATACAGTGATAAAAATTATTTTATCTACATCCTACATTGTAAAAAAAAAAGACGACCGATTGGTGTAGTGGATAGTGACCCTATCAGCGAAACCAACGGTTGCGGGTTCGAATCCCGCGACGGGTAAATGTTTGTATGATGAATACGAACATTTATTCCCGAGTCTTGGATGTTTATATAAATATTTATGTATGTTTACCCGTTATCTAGTATCCATAGCACAAGCTTTGCTTAGTTTGGGACTAGATGATTGGTGTAAGTGTCCGAAATATTTATTTATTTATTTATTATTTATTATACAAAATTATCACATATTATTGAGTTATTGAAAGTAGAGGTTATATTTTTCAAAAAAACTACATTGCTTCACAATGTGCTTAGTTGGGGAGAAGTTACGAAAACTCTATTTAAAAGGTGTATTGATATGGAGAGACAAGACACTAAACAAGTGGGAAACACAATATTCAAAATCCTAATTTATTCAAAAACAATACCACCTCAATTACAATATTGTGTTTAGTACTTTTTCCTGTCTTGTCTCATCGTCCTGTTTACCTATGCACTTTCAATAAACCGAAGACATCGTTTTATTTCTTGATACTTGAGTATCAAGTACAATGATAAAAATTATGTACTTTCAGATAAAGTAACAAACAATATATATTCTTTATTTCACAACAATAATAAACATAACACAAGGAAAACGAGTAAGAGAATAGTAAAATGTGGCGGCCTTATCACTAAAAGGTTTCTCTTTCAGGCAACCTTTGGGTTAGGAAGCATTATGCACATAATATGTAGGCAGTGTGTAGACTAATTTCAACTAAATAAATTATTATTATAGATTAATAGACAAGCAGCAGATGCTGATTTGCCTATATCCAAACTGGTGTATTGTTAAAAACAAAAAAAAAGTCACAATTTTGGTGTGATTTCAATGATCCTCATGATTTGTTCTCTTTAAACCACCTGTCAAGTCTATTTTTAAAACAGTTCATGGAGGGGGCATCAACAGCCTCTTGAAGAAGTTGGTTCCATATGCTCCCAACTCTGTTATTGATCATGTGAAGGCCGACATTGGTAAAATTTTAAAGCTAACGCTTTAAAGGGGATCAGTTTCTTATCATTTTTATGTCGGTCACGATAGATGTGACTGAGGATGAAAATGTCCAGCATGTTAGCACAATTGTATCTGTAAAACAAGACCTTGAATGTCTCAATCAGGACTCCTCTTGTGCCGATTCCTCAATGATAGCAGGTTCAGTGATTGGGAGTCTTTGCTCATATGACTCTTTGTGGAGACAGAATGGTACTTTTGTAGCTCTTCTTTGGACACTTTCCAAAAGGTCCTTTCCTTTCCTTGCAGAAGTAGGGGTTCCATACTTGAAAGGCGTATTTGAGCAGCAGTCTCATATGGAATCTAAGCAACGATCCGGGTGACACACATTGGAAGGACCTTTTGATAGCATAAAGAACACTGTTTGCTTTTTACTTAAACAAAGTAACAGTTTTCATACCACTAAAAAGATTTATTAAAAGTTCAAAGCTGTAATAGAATGACGCCTTACTTTGTAGAAATCCATTACTAGGTTGATTGATAAAAAATTCCCAGTAGTAACAGGATCCTGCTGTGTTGTTGTGATTAGACCTATCTAACGTATTTGCTCCTAAGCAACGCTACCATGGCACAACTGTACATGCATAGAGTTAAAATCATAACCTTCAATTTCCTTTAATGTAGTCTGGTAAAAACTATATCTTTTCTTTGATGATAATGAAGTCAATAAGAACAAAAAGTATGAGACCCAACTCACACCAAGATACTGCTAATAAAAAAACTGCTAAGAGGGTTTATACACTATTAGCTTTTGGACTGCCAGTCAGAGCGATTTGATTTATTCAGCATTTAAAAGGAAATCTTAATATATGCAATGTGGGTGCCACTGGACAGTAACTAACTACTAAACCCTTTTAACCCCTAAGCTGGTTGCATATTTCTCATAGATGTATTATGGGAAAACTTCATAAGAATGCTGGCAAGTAGATCCCAAGGAACCACCCATGTGTTGGCCCTGAGACTAATTGTCAGTTTCGACAACATTTCAAAATGACAACAACCATACCAAAGGTTATTGATAATATTTATTGGATAATCTTTGAATTTAAGTGCACCCCTGCCCAACCCAGAACATTCTTCTGCATCCACTAATGTCTGTGCTGTTACCCAAACCCCACCCTCCCGTGCCTCAACCGAGCCCCCCCCGCCACTAGTCTTTACATCTCCACCGGCTTGTCCCGACCTGCGACCCTCATGGGCAAATATCGCCGCCCGACCCCCTGTAACTCGTAATGATTACCTGCAAGATGATATCGACCACTTCAACGTTATTTGGATTGTTAGAAAGGGCTTCATTTATCACTGGGAGATTCTCGACACCGAAATATTTACTTGGTAACCAACATCCAGGGTAGTATTTCGGGACCTCATTGCCTGTATGAAGGTACCTAGTGAGACGGTTGCGTAGCTTAGCATCGAGAGCAGTAGGCTCCGTCATTCTGGAATAGAATACTTTATTATCACTATTTACCCACATAAGACACGAAAAACAAACGGACCAAGAGGCAAGATGCAGTGCAGTCATACATCAGATTCCAAACGAAGTATAAACTAATTGGTACTGGTAAATGCACTGTGTGATGAATAATTTTTATGTCGGTATTCGAGCGAAACATGTGCACAATACATTTGAGGATGTGGCCAGAAAAAATAGACAATGGTAGCAAATACCAGTGTACGTAGTACCTACTTTAGTGCCTAATGGCAAATCATATCGAGGCCTTTAAAAAGGTAATTGTACATGTTCAGTGAATATACAGTAAAATCAATAACTAGCAAATTAGAAATGCTATTACCTCGTTTTGTAAAAACGCTAAAAACTCGTTTTTTGACTGATGATGGATGAACTGTCTGACCAGTGTGTCTGACTGACTGAAACGAACGATTTCGGACGGCCGACGGCCGAGACAAGACGACAAGCGATGACGTTTTTAATTTTTACGGCTGCGGATACTAGTCCTTGTGAGCCTGTTAGAACAAAGAAGGTTTGGTCTCGTTGCGTAGCTTAAAATGTCATTCAGGCTTAGCATTCAGGTATAGAATGGAATCTTTGCTTAAAAATGTGTTGACTTTGACACTGAAGTTCTCAGGATTTGTTACCTCACCTGTGTTTGTTATTTATTTGTAAAACTCTATAAATATAATATTCATGTAAATCCTTGCTGAAACTGTGTTTCATTAGGCTCTGCTGCTAGTACTAGAGATAATACACAAGGAAATTGGTACTGCTCGGATTCAGCATTACAATAGAACCACGGACAGCAAGCCGGCTAAGGTATGCTGTAATGTGTATTAAAATACAATAAAAATGTGTAATAATAAAATAAGTGCCTGCGTAAAGAAGCCTTCGGATGTTCATAGGAAGCCGCCAAAATCTTCTGCAAAGCATTCTATCCTCAGACCTTGGTCTACTTCAGTGAAGACTACAGCAGAAAACTAGGCTGTCCTTCCAGCATTGTTGAAGAAACAATCAAAAAAACTTGGTTATTGGCTTGGTTTATTTGTATTTTATCACAATTTTAGATAGTAGAACGACCCGTAAAGGAAAGAAGAGAACCAAAAAAATGGCTTTTTGGCGGGTACTCAGCGATGTTCAATTTTTGTTATTATTTTATATAATTTGTGCATTCTGAGTTTTGTAATGGCAGAATACCAGAATACTAACTTCATTTAAACTGAAGAAATAAAAGAAACAAGAAATAGCTGTATAGGCTTAGTTCCCTTGGCCTTCTCCGAGAGGAGTGAATTTAAATAACAAAAAGGCTTTTTGGCGGAAACTTGGCGGAAACTCAGCGAGAACCTCGCGAGAACAATCTCTTTTTTATTTTTATTTCGTGTAATTTGTGCATTTTGAGTTTTGAAGCATGTTATAATGGCAGGATATTGTGCAGCAAAAGTTAGTGATGGTGTACCTACAAGTGAAGGGAAGTGTAAATTAAAGTGCGTAACGTAGCTTTCGGGTTTCCACAAGAAGCCGCCAAAATCTTTTGTAAAGCATTCTGCCACTTTACTGAAGAATGACTTGACTGTGACTAGATTCTGTATACGCCAAGTATATCGACGAATTACTTGTTTTGACTGAGACTGACTTATAAACTGAAGAAATAAGATAAATAAGAGGGATCAAGCCCATACAGCCATGTGTATGGGCTTGATCCCTTTGCCTTCTCCTAGAGGAGACAATAAAACTAAAAAAAGAAAAAAAGAGTTGTCAGATTTTACAGATACCATAGGCTGTATGGCTATGCTCCAGGCTGTATGGCTATGCTCCTTGGCCTGCCTATCAAAGGGCAAACATTATTAAAAAAAAAATAAAAAAATTTACATACTCTTTGCAGATACACTCTTAGTAGTCTGTGGCAGATTCCAAGATGTGCCAAGGGGTATTCCTCAGACTATAAAGGGATACGGGGGTATTCTGTGAACAATACAGTTTAAATTACTGTGGTAAGTAGTTGGCTGTCTCTGCCTCAGACCAAGGAACCTTGGTCTGGGGTCTCCGTGCAGTGACTGAAGAGCAAGGCTCTTGGGGAGGGTTTGTCAGGCAGTCTCTTTTGTATTGTGTTTTTGGAACAACATTTAATCAATTCATTGTCTACATGAGTTTGGATTTGGAAGAAGTTAACGAAACCCAACAACTGATGCAGAATGAGGGTGAGGAAGAGGAGCAGAAGGTGTCGCAGTCTGCGACATCTCCAGTTACCAGTAACAAATTGTCAAGCGGTGCCGCCAGTCTCTCCTCCAGGAACCCTGGCCAACTTCCCACCAGTACCGGGAACAACAGTCTAAACGATTCCGCAAAAGTTTCGTACGTGAACGAAAGGCGATTACATCGTGACTTAATACGTGCCATCTATAATAACAATAGACCCAAACTAGTTCCCAAAGAAACTCCAGATGTGAAACACATGGAAAAAGCACTACTCGAATTATTGGACGACTTCCACACAGGCAAACTAAGTGCTTTTGGTTCAGGGTGCAGTATGGAACAAATGGTTAATATTAGAGATCAACAGGAAAACTTGGCACGTTTACATTTCCGATTATGCGCTGATGTGGAGAAACCTACAGATGACAGCTTTGATAATTCTGCTTCTAGAGACAAAATGGCACAGCTGGTACAGAGCCTTGAGCATTTATCTGCTTCAATAGAGCGTTTGCATTCTGATGGGATCTTAAATACAAGTAGTAGTACTAGTACTAGTAATAAGTAAATTGATTTTTCTGTTGTCTGAACATTTGATTCAGATAATATTGATGAAGAAGAAGGGAAAACAGTTGCAGTGTAGTTATGATGTACTGGAAAACACTGTTGATTGGTTTGCAGAGCTCCTGCCTTTACCTTTTTTGTGGTTACAATTCAGCACATTTTGTACTCTAATTATTGAAAATGATTTTCGGTGCTCCCTTTCTAACCCTGCTTCTATCATCAAGTAATCTGAGTTTCTATCAAAAAGAGTTTTATTGAAGGTTGTTGTTGTCTAACCTAATCTATTGTGTGATAATTATATTGTAGTAAGTTCTCAATATCTATTTTATTCTAAGCCCCCACCTTATGTCCATTTTCTTTAACTACAAAATGTGTTGGTGACTAAAGACTATAAAATGTAAGACTGTGTGGTATGGCTCGTCTTGGCATGGCCATGATCACCAATTTGAAATCTGACACAAGATATCACCATTTCTGCTGTTTGGTAGAAATAGGGTGTAAGGGTGGCTAAAATGAATGTTTATCCCATCATGGTCATTCCTTATCTTCTAAACCACAGCACCTAGCGAAACACCAATAATTTGTCGCATTAATTCACAAATAACTATAAATTGAAAATGTAGAAAACCCCCAAGAATTGCTTGCATTAGATTGCTAAATAAATAATAACACTATTTGGACATTGAAATCAATTATCTAGTCCCCAAACTAGGCAAAGCCTGTGCTCTATTACCTATTACTAGATAACCAACAAACATACATATATATTTATATAAACATTGACGAAAAATTATTTATATGGAATTCCATATGTTATATGGCATTATTTACCTTTAAATAAATTCAAAACCATCATAAAACAGATGTGTCGGTTCGGTTGTACGCAATCTAAACTAAAACCAGTTTTAAAGTAGACTGTCTTTTTCTCTCTGGAACAATATAACGCGACAGCCAAGTAAATCTGGTTTTAGTTTAGTTCGTGTGCTACCGAATCGACACCATTATTTACCAAAGGCTATTATAAAATTTCTGACTACCTATCTGGATGATGCAAGCATGGACATAGACCGCTCGGCGATATTTCAGTCTAATTATACAATATAATAATAATTGTAACCCAAACTTATTTAAAAGAGCAACTCTTGAGTTTCTTGCTCGTTCTTCTCTGGGGAATCTGCTTTGCGAATGAACAATAATTTTAATATTAAGATTAAAAAATGTTGTAGCGTGTGTTCCTGCTCCTAGTAAGCTCCCGGCACGAACGACACGAGGCAAGAGGCCTTGGAGGTTCGTGGAGTAGTCGGGCGCGCTCGGCAAGCTTCGGGGTCACGCCACCTTTCGTGGGCGTTTTCCCCTCACCCCGCTTTGCCTCGTTTCGGGCGGAATTATCGGTCGGGAGTCGGACCAAAGCTTTTACGCCGAAGGGCTGCGCGCGCGCGGCTATTCCCGCGCTTCGTTTCTTGTCTCGCCCTTGCGGATCAAATGTTTATTGTCGGCCGTACTTTATGTTTTAATTAATTAAAGGTGTTAAACGTTACTTGTTTGCTTTGAAACAACCTAGATTTAGGGCTCACTAACCCACCGACAAACCCTACACGCTACAATGTGACGTTTTCAAGTGACAATTTTTATCCTATGCAATAAATATTTTTTTGATTTGATTTGATTTGACAGCAGATATTTATCAATTGATTAAACAGTGAAAACAATGAGCAACGCCCGCCTGTACATTTAATGAAGTTAGATAGTTATGGAGAGATGAGAGAAAAGATGATAGTAAATATAGTTGAAAATCTCACGTAGAATAGGTAATTAAAATGAAGCATATTTTATAATTGGCTATCTGTATACAGGGTGTAATCGTTAAGTGTGCATAGGCGATTATTCCGTAACTATTATAGATATCAAAAAACTTTAAACTGATATCGAAAGTACTTTACCTAATGAGTAAAATGACATTAATAACTTTTTTTAAAATAAAACGAGAAATATCAAAAAAAAATATATTAAACACTCCCATATTTTATTTCTTAGTAAGTACAAAATTTTGTACCTACCTATTCAAAGCAGATGTTCGAAGTGACGTCCTCGTTGTGCATACTTCTCTATCTGGGTACTCTCTTCTGTAGGCAATATGGCTGCCCTATTGTTACAATCATGTTTGTAGTACATTTTTAACCTGTCCCTTTTTTCTGTATTGGAATATGCAATTTTTTAATTAATAAATGCAACAATCATGATTATTGACGCAAATTGAAAAAACGCAATAAATTGACGGGAACGAGAATCCGCGATAAAGAATTTGAATTTAGAACGAACACCAAATAGTATCTTATTTTTTGTTTTTATTTAGTATGTTGCTTTTCAGTCAGTTCAAATCAATGCGATATTGAAACAAGGTTTATTATTAATTGGAAGTGGTAAGATAATTAACCTACACATGTATCTACTTGAAATTCATCACTATCATAATACATAATTATAAAATGATAAGGGTAAAATGAGTTGATACTATTCCACTTAAAATAAGGAAACTAAAATCTCTACTATCTCATGCTAAATGTATGGGAGTGTTTAATGTAATTTTTTGGATATTTCTCGCTTTATTTTTAAAAAGTTATTAATGTCATTTTATTCATTAGATAACGTATTTTCGATATCAGTTTAAAGTCTTTTGATATCTATAATAGTTACGGAATAATCGCCTGTGCACACTTAACGATTACACCCTGTATATGCCGGATGAGGTTTTATACCGTAAGGAAAAAATAGGGCATATTAGATAGTGAAATTGAAGGTATCGGCATAGGTTGTTTAATTGTTTTTTTTTTTTTTTTCAAAAACCATTATCGAATGAAGGATTGTGTCATTTGACGGTCGCGTTTATATCCTATTCCACATATTACACCATTAAATTAAATAAATTAATAAACCTTGAAGAAAATGAGTTCCAAATAAATGCATGATAGGAACCCTACGTATCCCGCCAGTCGCATATCAATCTTCAGCCGGTGCGTGCGTCGATGATGGTTTTTAAAAATGAAACTACCTATGTATGCCAATTCTCGTATTTCACTTACCTAATATGCCCTATTTTTTTAATTTACGGAATATAAACTCATCCGGTATAATGCTGCTACAATTCTTCAAAAACGGTTTTGTAAAGCTCAAACTTTGTTAAAGTTCCTCACGCAAAGCTGCCCGCCCTCAAGGCTCAGTGTTAGCTTATATATCTATGGAACATTGGTGTTGATGACTTGCTCCTCTGCCCCCCTTCTCTCTCCTCATCGCCTTCGCAGACGACGTGTTGTTTATAGTTGAGGGAACTCTAGATTAGAGGTCGAAGTGTCTCAGATTCCAGTCTTGAGCTCATCGGCGACTGGGGAGACCGTAATCGCCGTAATTGAGTTTCGCTCCACACAAAACGCAGCAGTTACCTACTAAAGAAGGGAAATCTAAAGGTACCCCCACGTATTCATTTTCGAGGAGCACCGGTCACCAGCAGACCGCACGTCTTGGCTTGACCATGGAGAGAAACTTTGCTTATACAGAACACACTCGATTCATCGGCGTTAGAGCTAAAAATAACTTTTTTGCACTCTCTAGGATTTCTGCCCGCGACTTCGCGTGCGTAGAATAACTTTATCACGGATATGTTTCATTTGTTTATCCGACGGGAACTACTCATTTTATCGTTTGCATGTAAATTACGAACATTTTATTCCCCGAGTCATGGATGTTCATATGTATACTTTTATATATATAAAAAAAAAGAAAAGAAAAATGATCCAGTGCGTTCTTGCGCTGCTTCTTTTCCCACAGATGATTTCCCTTTCCGAAGCGGTGGTATAGCTTGGACATACTGACTGACCGAAAAATGCTTAATCCCTATTTTTATTTCCAATTGATTTAAATTGACATTTAACAAATTATATCATGTATCTAACTTTGAAATAAATGCTTGAAGTTTGAAAGTTACCTATAAATACGTATGTTTATCCGTTATCTAGTATCAATAGTACCTACAAGGTCTGCTTAGTTTTGGACTAGATGCTTGGTATAAGTATCCGAAATATTATTATTATATCATCATCAGCCTGTAAACATCCCCTGTAGGGATATAAGCCTTCCCTCGTCATATACTATATGGGCCATAATCCACCACGCTGGCCCAATGCGGATTGGGGACTTTATATGCGTTTGAATTTTTATTTCTCAGGCATGCAGGTATTTTCACGATGTTTTCCTTCACCGTTTAAGAGCAGTCAAAAACTCATTGGTGCATGGCCTGCGTGGGAACCGAACCCGGACCTTCCAAATTGGGAGACCGCGTCTTAACCGCTTAGCCACCGATGCGATATAGGTAGTTATGTATTTTAAGCAAGCTTGTCTGTCTATGTCTGACTTTTTCTAATGCGCTGCTGTGGTAACAAATGCATCCATCTATGAAACGGTTACTGCGATGAAACGTTGTTCTTGGCAATAATAAAATGTGTACCTTAACGTAAATTCTGTAAATGACGAAAAATTGATACTTTGATAAACTATTGTTATAAATTCGATAAACAGTAATGATATTATTTGTGAGAAATTCGAACCGATTTTTCGATGAACCATGTTCGATTAAGTAAGTAGGTACACACACAGCGGCATATTTAGCGGAACACAAACAGGGACTGATTTTTTTAAAATTATTGCTTTATTTCAAAAACAAAATTTATACTCTTTTGCTCATTTAAAATTACATGTGATACACATTTTTTCGTGAGTAAAATGATCTTTTGTAATTTATTTGAAAAAGTGTTGATAGACATGTTTTTAAGGGAAAATAATCGAGCCTGTTTCCTCCGCGTGCGCCCTAATGAAAGTTTCCACTTTTCTAGGCATGCTGAGAATAATGTTATCCAGAGTCTCCCGAGGTAGTATTTGCCATTCCTCTACTAAGGCGGTTCGCAGTTCCCTGATGTTGTACGTAGCTGGACATCTGGATTTAATCCCCCTTTTCAGCAAGTCTCAGACGTAGTGCTCTATCGGGTTAATTCATACTTGGTGATCGCGTCTGCCACTCCATGACTTATTGATATCTACATTTCGAGTTGATTGAGCAGTATGTATGTGATCGAGCATTATCGTGCATCAAGGTGAAGTCATCACTGATAAAGGGGGTAAACGGCACATTATCTTGTAAAATGTCTCTTATATAACGATCTGCATTCAGATTACCTTCATTGATCACCACCGAGTCAGTACGAGCTCCCAAGCATATCCCTCCCCAAACCATTATTGATCCTCCTCCACATATCACGGTAGTTTCAAAATTGTAAACCAGCTTCTTTGAGTCTTCTTCGTAGTAGGTACCTTACACTCACTTACTAATGCTCCTCGAACTTCCTCAAGCTCATGTTTTGCTTGGACAGCAGTCAGGCGAGGGAAGTCAAAGTCAAAAATATTTAATCAATGTAGGATAGAAAAATATCACTTATTGAAAATCAACATGTTCCGTTCGCTTTCACCTTCGATCATCTTCACTTAACATCAGGTGTGATTGAGGTCAAGCGCTAACCCGTGGTGAATAGAAAAAAAAAACAAGTCGGCGAGGTATTTTGGAGATCGCGCTGAAGGTTTGACCATTTCATAAAATTCATGATCTTCCTTTTATTTCTGACCCTATGTTATTTAGCAAAAAATAATCCTTAAGATGAAGCCTTTCGATCGGTATGATAAAGCCACAGGGTATTTTTTTTATGCGTAGCGTGTTCGACCTGGTTCAACCAATTATTTAAATCTATGAATGCAGTTTAAATTGATTTTTAAATTAAAATAATGTCTTATTTCAGTAAAATATTCAATCTACAATATTCAAGGTACTTTCCCTCCATGTGGCATAAGCGTGGGGTAGTGTTATTCCTCTATGGCGTGGGATAACTTTGTGAGTAAAAGAGAAATTGCTAGAGGCAGCATACCCCATTGTCAGAGCCTACAATGAGATTTATGAGATCAGATAGAAGCTTGCAATCTCTGTTTTGGCTGAAACAGTCCCGTAGTTTATTTAAGTATATGTTAATAAACATTAAAACAGTAATGAGAAATTAATGGAAAATAACACTTTTCGTCCCCATCATCTCCATTAAATTGACGAACGATTGGTGTACAGTGTATATTCACTGCGACACTGTGTCTAAGTTTTACAATACCATTAGCAACATTGTTTATACATTGAGCATTTCCTCAACAACAGACACAATATATTACTTTCTAGTTATTATTTTCACTACCTTATCACCGCAACTTGGCACGAAACTGCTCAACTCAACCAATCAAAGCAAAGTAAAGGTAAATCTATGTTAAATAAGTTTTCGTTTTACTGTTATTTTATTTTTAAAGTTTTTTGCATGATGTGTTCTCTTATAAAAGGTTGTACATTTAAATTCAATACCAGCTACTTAGGTACCTTAATTGTTAGATGGACTATGTACTGATGTAACAATTGTTGGTGATCCTAAATAAATAAATAAAATAGTGACCCTGACTGCGAAATCAACGGTTGCGGGTTCGAATCCCGAAAAGGGTAAATTGTGTGAGGAATACGAACATTTGTCCCGAGTCTTGGACGTTTTATATTAATTATGTTTATACGTTACCATCCATAGTACAAGCTTCGATCGCCTAGTTTGGGACTGGATGATTACATTAATCGTCCATCATTAATCAGTGACCGAAATATTTATTTATTATCATTTAATGTTCAATATTATTCAAGTATTTAATATGGACTGTTGCCTTTCCATCTATTGCTAAGGGTTAAATCAATCAGACCATCTATTCAAGTATCATTTATTGAGAACTTGAATTGTTTACATATCAATTACACACCTAAAATCACATGTATATAAGTAGACATATATTTATGAGATACCTTTGTCATTATAGATAACTATCCAAGTACTTATCATGTATTGGAAATTTTAATTATTTACATATCAACAGCAACACCTAACATCACAAGAATAAGTAGACATCTAATTATAAAAGAACTATCCAAATCTGAAAGTATCATCTATTGGAATCTTCAATTGTTTACATACCAATAGCAAAATATAACATCACAAGTATAAGTAGATATCTAATTACGAGACCTTCACATCTTAGGAGCAGAGTGCAGTTACAGTACAGTCTCCCAGCTTGAACCTATCTGCCCCCGTAGCATGAGATCGTTGCTTCGCCATGTGAGAATCCTATAATGGTCCTAGTGTTGCTAGATACTTCCTTTAAATACAAACTTGTTCGAAATACTCATCTGAGGTGGGACTAGGACTACTGAATGTGGTCTGTACATACGGGTGGTAATTTTAAGTACAACAAACAGGAAGTACCAAACGTTTCCAGTTAGATTTTTATTTTTTATCCTTACAGTTATTACATTTCACGTTACTGAAAATTGACAAATTATGATTGTGGGTAAATTTACACTCAGCGAAATTATCCACAGGTTACTTTCAAACTAATAGTTTCTAGTAAATAAGTAAGACAATAACATAGATATAAAAAAAAATTGGAATTCATAGTACGCTCAAACAGGCATCCTGGCATTTTCTGGTGATCAGATAGTGTCCATGCATTTTCGGCGTTATATTCATTAGACTGCATCTTGAAACCTAAAGCAATTAGTGAAACCTGTGCTGTGTAACTGTTGTTTAATGGATAATTTAATATACCTTTTGCTAATTTTTCAACTTACTTGCTCGTAAAGTGGATCTAAAATCCGGTTTTAGATATATCAAGCAGCTCATAAAACACGCGTGCGTTATAAACGCAAATAGTGAAGTTATATTCTATAACCGCATTATTTTCTATGGCAAAGAGCTAAGTCTCATACAGCCAAGTGATAACAACAGCAGCCCGCAGCCCAACCGCCTAACTCTATTGCTTTGGGTATTGTCATCGTTTATGACGTCAACGCACTGTCCGTCCTTATCATATTGTAGCATTATAACCAAGATAGACAGTGCATTGCTATGGCTATCGCTATAGCTTTGAGTTAGGCGGTAGAGCCCCCGGTCAAGAAAATATCGCTGATCTCCATGTGTTCAGTAATAAAATATGCTTCAAATTGTTTTTTTTTTTTCAATTTTTGAACTGGCCCTCCGCGCGGCGCCAGCCAATCTAAATTGTAATATAAAAATATTTTTTTTTTAAAGAGCAACTTCTCGAGTTTCTTGTTCGTTCTTCTCAGGGGAAAATTGCCTTTTGAACAAGCAGTAGCTTTAAAAATGTAAAATCTAGACTATTTTAAGTGTACCCTGTGTACCTACAAAATACATTTTTGATTTTATTTGAATTTAGTATAAAAAAAGTTATAATAGTTGCTGCACTTAAAATTACCACCTTATTTCTAGGACCCTGATTCATAAATTTTTAAATTTGTACACATTGGTAATAAAATAAATAATTCGCATTTACAAAAATAATTAAATGTAGAAAATAGAATAATAATGTTTAAATTATGCAAGTAAGCATAATATATCCCATTTATAATTAAAAACTTAAATTAAATGTAAATAAATCATCACAGACAGTTGTAGAACTTAACACATAAATTTATAAATACAATTAATATATCGAACTGGTTATTGAATGTTTGGCTTATATTTGTCATCATTTCCAGGTATTGGTAAATAAAACATGAAAAAATTGGATGAGTAAGGAGCGTCCACTAATCCACATTGTCACCTTTTCTTGGTGACCTTTCGTTAATCATAAATGGATATTTATTGTCATTTGGACAAAAAATACATTGACTCATTCTACCTCAATGCACTAAAAGATATACAAAATAGCAGAAGATTGTCATACACTGTATACTCACTTGGGTATTGTGACTATGTCCAAGCATAGTTTGTAAGTAAAGAACAAAGAATTTAATTTGGATGTAAAAAAATCAAGCAAGAAAATTATATATTTCTGCATTGCTTGCTTCGTGCCAACTAACAGTATCTTAAAAGTATCATTACATACACGTTGAACAAGAAACATTTTGATTCTATTTTTTTAATTTCAATATATAGTACTATTTCAATAGTACTATAACACATCTATTTGCACACCAATATGAAAAGCTCTTAACAATTACACTGGTAAAACTGGGATTTGCCTTAGTTTACTAAACCATTAATCATTAGACCATGTGGAATACCTATTGAGAATTAAATGGGGCATAAATTATAGCACAAGTCATATTATCAATCATACCTTTTACAAATGGCTACACCGCCATTTGATCGACACCATGACATGACTTATTAATTTACATACATATAAAAGATCGAGACCATCAGGATTTCATTTATTTATAGAAATAGCTGATGGTATCCTACTCCTTTTAGTGATTTTCGACAAGTAGGACACTTTTTACCATTAGTTTTAATTGCTACCTTAATACAACTCATGCAAAAGATATGACCACACAGTGTTGATGCAACTGCAGTAGTTGCAAGATTGTCCATACAAATTGGACAGTCTCCAAGACCTCGAGGAACCATGTCTTCTTCTGACATATTATCTGCTAGGCTTGTTTCATTCTCAGATTTCTTTTTCTTAGGTTTTCGTTTAATAGGAATGGCTGATCGGTTTGCAGGGACACAGGTAATATTTGTGATTACCAAATTATCCGGAAGTATAATGTTATTCAATGTCTGATTACGGCTTCGTGTAATAGGAACATCCAAGTTACTCCATGAATTATGTGAAGTAGTACTATTTTGGTTATTAACAGTCACTATATTCTGTCTGCGAGGAGTTTGAACATTATCACTTAGTGATGAGACCCAAATTGATACATTGTTTAATGTTTTTCGAACATCTGCAATGTTAACTGCTTCTGATGAACGACGCATCTTATTTTGTGGATTATTGAAAAAATTCGTAACTACATCGGCAATCGCTTTCCTTCGAGGATTTTCCTCTACCTCTGGTGTACTTGTTACATCTCTTACTACTGTAATATCCGATGCTTGGCTATTTCCATGGCTACTGACATCAGTAGTTATTGGCTCACTAGGCTGCCTAACTGGTTCGGGTAATGCAGGTTGTTGAGGTATATATGAAGTATTTGGATCGACTAGAGTTACAGTCTCTACATCGCTTTGGTTACGATATTTATCAATTATAGCCATGTTCTCTGCGATCACATCATCAACATCAATAACTTCACAAATATCACTGTCATAATGCTGAGTCAGATCAAGTGAACTATAGATGTCATCTGTAGGTGAACCAATGTTAATAGGGCTATTAGTATCTCTGTTGGTTTGGACATCCGAATCTATGATAACACAACTATCATCTTCTGTGTGAGTTAATGGTTTCACTTCTTTAGCATTTGATAAATCAGGTACAATATCATCAACAATGATAGTCTCACAAGGGACTTCAACTACTTCAACATCATTTGCAGTATTGTCATCACACAATTCACTCTGTAAACTCTCATTAAGACGTTGTTCATTTCTGAGAAATGTGTTCATATCCCTAGAAGTACTAGGTAAAGGTGAGAATGATCTTGGTATGCTGTGTGCAGGTGAATTACACATATAATCATATCCAACAGTTTTATTACTATCTGGGCTGCTCCTGCTAGATTCCCCTGATTCACACTCTTTAAGTCTAGCTGCAATTTCATTTGTTTTATCATTAAAAATGGATTTAGATAAGTTTAATTTTGCATACCTTTTCTTTCGTTTCTTAGGACACAAAAGGTCTTCATCATCACTCATATCACTGCTATCTCTATCTATACCATATTTTACATCACCAACCCCAAACTTAGTTTTAGGTTGCCAGGGTACATGTGGTCGTTCTTTGCAACCAACAATGTAAGGTATATCACTTTTCTTTCTCTTTTTCGGTGGCACAACAGCTGAAGGCGGGACGTCATCGTCAAGTGCCATTATTGGATGATTCGTTGTTATATTCATTACTTTAGATGCTATATGTTTAAGGGTTTTCGGGGTCAATATTTTATCTTCAGGTAAGACAAGTGGTTTTTGTTCAGGTGTTTTACATCTTTGTGGGTCATTTCGATTGCTAGTCGTTGTGGCTGGTTCTATATCGTCATCAGAATCCTCGAACATTTTCTCAAGTTCTGCTAAGGATGGCATAGGCTTACCGTTTCCGCAAAGTCTGGGTTCTCTGGATTTGTTACCCCTATGTCGCATCTCGCGAGTACTTTTTAATTTGCTAATGAGTTGTTTGGACTTCGCAATTCCTTCGTCCGGATTGAGCTTTTTCTTCTTTGCTAAAGCACAGTTTTGAACAGATTGTGAATTTTCAGACGATGCTTCTTTTTTCCGTTTACCTTTCTTATCCAAAGATTTAGGCATCTTAGGTGACGGTATCACTAATAACAATTTAATTTCAAAATATTTGAGCGAGATTTTAATGATTATTTATCGAATTTGCTAAGATTTGGTTTTTACCCCTTCTATATAAAAAGTACTTTGTGCTGAGGAGCGACTCGAATAAGTTTTTTTTTAATATGAATGAATGGCTTTGACTCTACGCGAGTATTAAGCCATGGTGTTTTTCAATATGTTGGGACTGTTGTACTGAATATGGAATATGCAAGTTTTTACAGGTAACAGTCGCTGTCTGTTTAAACTGCAAGTCTTAAAATATTATCTGCTTACATTGATAGGTGAAGTCAAGCCAACATTTTAGTTCTTCACTATCGAATGCAGATAAATTTTCGTGGATCGCTTACGAATTGTGAACCCCCATTCTTTTTGTCACGCCAACGTAGACACCCCTCGAGTCCCCCGGTGACCCCCTGGGGGTTCACCTGGACCACTTCGGGAACTAATGGTATAGACTAGAGGTCGGCAACTTTTGAGTCGGATGAGTAAAGAATTTCAATTTACAAAATTTAAAATTTTTAAGTACCTATGTACTGTATCCAACATAGCCCGTATTTTAGAATGTTGGTCAAGCGTAGATCAGCGCTTTGGCGTAGTAAACAGATGCCGCTATACAAGTTGCATAAAGCTGTCCCTTTTTAACTGTCCTCAAGCGGAGATTTCTGCTTGAGTAATATTCTGTAATATGGGCCTGAAGTACTACGGGCCTTCGGGTTGCCGAGACAAGAAAAGTTAACCATTGGCCAAATTCATATAATTTTTTCATCATAACATTTACCGGGTGGCAGTGCCTGCCTTCCTCTGTCTAAGCAAATTACCGCCGTAAACAGGCCAAAAGCCCTAATTATTTTGTTTTAATTTGCTCATCTCGGAGAAGGCAAAGGAATCTAAGCCCATACAGTCATGTCGTATTTATCTTATTTCGTCAGAGTGATGTCAGTTTCAGTCAAAACAAGTCATTTGTCGTATTCAAAGTCTAGTCTCGGTCAGGTCATTCTTCAGTAAAGTGGCAGAATGCTTTACGAAAGATTTTGGCGGCTTCTTGTAGGGACCCAAAAGCTTCGTTACGCGCTTTAATTTACACTTCACTTGTACGCCATCACTGACTTTTACTGCATAATCTGCCATTATTAAGCTTCAAAGCTCAGAATGCACAAATTATAAAAACAAAAACTCAAAACTCCCGCCAAAAAGCCATAAGTTGGGAAGCTCGAATCAATAAATATGTTTTTTTATGGCTTTCACTCCAACTGTAGAAAAACGACGCAACACTTTATGAAACCTAAAATTTTTCATGTATGGAAAATAAAATAGGTAGAAAAGAAGCAGGAGAGGTAGAGGGCGCGAACTTCAAGTAAGATAGACGGAAATTTTGAAATAATATTATAACATACTTAGTAGTCGTCCTTTTTTTTTACTTTATTCTTCCGTAAATTACTAGAAATTATATTTTTTAGATAGATACATAATTGTATTAGTGCAATATTACTATGACTGACGGTGGTAGAAATGATACGATGGTACTCTGATAGCGGTGGTAGAAATGATACGATGGTACTCTGATAGCGGTGGTAGAAATTCTGCCGCCAAAAGAAAATCTTCCTCTGAAGAATACTCTCGCCCGCAAAATATGGCGGCGAATTTAATTTCTGGTAAAAGAGGTCTTTTTAGAGACTATGTTCATATAAATAAATACTGAGGATGGGTAAAAGGAGTACCCTGTTTTGTTATCGTCTTCAACATCTTATACATCCATGGACTTAATGAAGACTATCAATGTTCGCAAATCTTCCTCCAGCCTAGACCATGTTAAGCCAGTAGGCAAGCTTCTGATAAAAGTTTTTATTTTCAAAACTAAACAAGATGCCAATACATTTATCTTAGGCAAATCATTGCTCGAGTCTCATAACTGGCAAGCAAAGATCCCTTACGATCACCTAGAAACTCAAGGGATAATAAAAGTTCCAATTGAGATTACAGAAGAAGATATAATGATAAGTTTGAAACCAGATGCTGAAATCATTGGAGTGAAGTGCTTCACAACTAAGAATCCTGATGGATCATTCACCAAACCCACAGTTTTGGTAACCTTTTTGAGTTCTTCTCGTCCAGACTTTCGATTACATCTGGTTTGATGTAAAGGAGTATGTGAAACCAGTCCGTCAATGTTCGAATCGAATTTGAAATATATCAATTGTAAAGGTCCTCACATGGCAGTTAGCAATAACTGTCCAATTAAGTGAGAGAAGAATCAAGAAATAAAAGACAAAATAAGTGGTAAAATTACATACGCTACAGTCACAGCAAAGACCAAGGTCCCTGCTGGTAGGTCTGCTAGCTCTCAGCTATTACCGACTCATTCGGAAAATTTCAAGAAATTACTACTTGTAGTAATTTCTTGAAATTGGCCCTCAGAAGAGAGCCCTCTTCATTGATTTAATTCATTCAGATGATCTATTGAATGTTATCACTAGAACCTTGGTAGAATTGTTTAAAAATTAGAAAACTTTGCCTGATGCCACAATCACTTCTTAATTTATAAATCCTTTATAAAGGAGTCACAGTCTCGTAAAATATTTTGTAGCATTATTTAGGCAACTCTTATACCATGTAAATCAACGAAAATTTATAATGTTGTGAAAATGTTGTAGTCTTTTCGGTACCTATATGTAAAACATGTAATATTTTGTATTTTGTATGCTGCAAGTCGAAGGAAATGGCGGGTGATCTTCCTAGAGTAATCCAATTTTTGTGTTACCCTGTCATTTAGGGTGGAAGGTGGAATGCCATAAAAATTTGCAGCTGCAAACTTCTTCTCACTCACGCAAACACAAAAAAGTCTCACTTTTTCTATAGCAGTTCGCGTAGTTTGTTACTCTTTTTAATTTTCTTTGGCACTCTTTGGGCATTGTAAAATTGCAGTACGAAAAAAAATTATGGTTGACTAATATTTTTTACTATACGAGTATATGTGCTTACTTATCTACTAAATAACAATTTTATAAATTAAAAGTTTACACATCTCATATTACGTAATTACATCGTAAAATGTCACAGTAGTGGTCAACCAGCCAAGGATTGATTGCGCCAGATATTGCTTAGATTCGCTAATCGAAAACGAATACTCAATGCGACTGTATCACGAGTACTTCACTGTTGACACAGCACAATATTACCCGAAACCAATTGAGGTAACTACTATTAGACCCTAAATTTTGGTTTTTAGTCATATCAATACAATTACAGATAATAGGTCTTTACCATTGAAATTGCCGTTCTGCAGTACTTGCCATTTCAAATCAAAATAATTTTAGTTTGGCTAAGAATTCTAATTTCAAATTAAATTTAAAAAAACAAGGAATTCTCTTTCCAAAAGTAGTCATTTGTTTATTGATTAGTGTTACATTTTCATCGCATTTCAATCTTCTTCGTCATCATGGATACGTTAAAAATTCGAGTAATTATGGAATATGAGTACCGTCGTGGCAGCAACGCGGCACAAGCGGCACGCAACATCAACGAGGTTTACGGAGCTAACACTACAAACCAACGCACCACCTGTTATTGGTTTGCTCGCTTCCGTTCTGGGAATATCGCCTGAAAAATGAACCTCGCGGTCGTCCGAAGACTTTGGTCGACAATGACGAATTAAAGGCGATTGTGGAAGCTGAAGATACACAATCTACGGCTGAATTAGCAGCAGCTTTCGACGTTAACGTCAAAACAATATTGGTCCATTTGCGTCAAATTGGCAAGGTAAAAAACGGGTTGACAAATGGGTGCCCCACGAACTCAATGATCGCCAGCTCGAAGTACGCGTCGAGACGTGCCTACACTGCTCAACAGACACGCAAATGAAGGAATTTTGAACCGCATTGTTACCTGCGATGAAAAATGGATTCTGTTTGATAACCGCAAGCGCTCAGCAAGTTGGTTGGATCCTGGTTCAGCACCTAAACAATGCCCTAAACGAAAACTTACCCCTAGAAAAGTGATGGTCACTGTTTGGTGGTCCAGCGCCGGTGTGCTTTCTTCACAGCTTCTTACCAAACGGGATGAGCATTACTGCAGATGTGTACTGTGAAGAACTGAACACAATAATGAAGAAGCTGGCACATCTCCAACCAGCATTACGCGAGCTGCTATAGAAAAAGTGAGACTTTTTTGTGTTTCGTGCACCAGGATCAGGGCGTGCTTCGCGAGCATGTGACCTGGTTGATAAATACCTTGGAAATGTTGGGATTCCAAATAAATTATGCGAAATCTGTTCTGATTCCTCAAAAAAGTATAACCTACCTAGGGGTACAGTGGAATCCTCGGTTAAATCAGAAAAGTCTGCCTCCCGAGAAATCGGTAACTGTTACCGATAAAATCAACCGGATTTTAGATATCGGCAAAACTTGCCAATTGCCAATTTTGCCAGTTTTGTCGTACCTCGAGGCAAATTGTATCATCGAGCAATGCTCAGATTTCTGAACACCTTACCACATTACGTTACGACCTGCCGTGGTCGGTAAAAGAAGAACTGCTTTGGTTGCTTCAACATCACCAATTCCCGACATCAATCCATGCGCCGCCCCCAAAACAGTTTCTAACACCCGATGCGTCAGATTTAACGTGGGGAGCGCAACTCAAAAACATCTCGTTAAACGGCACATGGAGAGCAGAGGAACAGAACCTTCACTGCGACCAGAAGGAGATGCTAGCCGTATTGAAAGTGCTAGAGCTTTATGCTCAACACATGGGGCAGGAGTCTCTCCTGGTCCAGTCGGACAGCAAGACCACAGTAGCTTATCTGCGAAACGAAGGAGGAACTCGGTCTTATCCACTCATGAGGCTGACATACAGGATTCTTCAAATTCTAGACGAGAATCAAATTCACCTCAGAATTGATCATATTCCCGGCAGATACAACAATCATGCGGACCACCTGTCGCGTCACCGGCTTCCTTCGGAGTGGCACCTGTTGCCGTCTTGCACGGAGATGATTTTCGCGAAGTGGGGCGTCCCCGTGATAGATTTGTTCGCATCCAAAAGAGCCCATGTGGTGGCAAACTACGCAACGTTGGATCTCAGCGATTGCGAGGCAATGTTTCACGACGCTTTCAGCGCGATATGGAATTTTCCACTCGCATGGGTCTTTCCTCCACCTTTTCTAATACCCAAAGTGCTGATGCATCTGAATCAAGCTACGGGGATTTACATAATTGTGACACCTCGCTGGGAGAAAGTTTATTGGAGGGCGGACCTCAAGTCTCGGGCAATCGCGCCTCCGTTCGTAATAACGAACTTGAAACGCATTCTAGTAGATGTAACGACCGGCCAACCTCCTCCGCAAGTACAGGAGATGACACTAGAAATTTGGAAATGTGGGGGTGGTCAGATAAGCTGACCAAATGGAATCCTGCCCAGATTTCCTTGCTAAAATCATCATGGCGCTCATCTACCCTGAAAACATATAAAGTGGCCTGGAAGCGCTGGTTACTCTGGACGAGAAAAAATAAGATAAGCCCATCACATCTACAGGGGTCGGATTTAGCTCAATTTTTAGCTGATTTGCATTTAACATATAAACTTTCATACAACACTGTACTTTTACATTAATCTGTAGTTTCCACGCTTTGCAATGCAGACAGCTCTGAAGAACTCAGTAAAAATACGTTAGTCAAGCACGTACTAAAATCAATATCACTTAAAAATCCTAAATATTCAAAGCCCCCTGTCTGGGACATTAATGTCTTTGCTTCTTTTCTCACTGGCAATTCCATAAATAATAATAATATTTTTCATACTGTTCGACACACTGCAGCCTTGTTAGCGTTATGTAGTGGACGCAGAATACACGACTTAACGCTGCTATGCGTAGATGCCAAACATTGCATCAAAAATAATGATTTTATAATTTTTTGCCCACAATTTGGCTCAAAAACCGATTGTAATAATCACAGACAGTCGGGATGGAGGTTAAGGCGTAATGATCAGAATCAAAACCTTCACCCTGTTTACTGGATTAATCGTACTATCGATTTATTAAAAGAAAGACGATCCCAGGCTGGCTCCTCGAATCTATTTATCACGTTCCGAGGAGCACCAGCACCAGCGTCACGTAATAGCAGGGTGGATAAAATCCCTTATGAAAGATGCTGGAATCTCTGCTACTCCTGGAAGTGTACGATCGGCTGTTGCATCTAGAAATTGGGTCGACAATTTCTCAATTGACGATGTTTTAGCCAGAGGAAACTGGAAGTCGATTAAAACTTTTCAAAATTTTTATAATCGCGAAGTGTTGAATAATTCCAGTGTTAATAATTTTTCTCTAACTTGTTTATTCAATCCTGTTAATTAATATTGTTTGTGATGAATATAGCCTATTTGTTTTTTTTTCGCACACTTTGTTTCTGTTTTACCAAAAACATTTGCATCTCTTATTTTACCTACTTAGTTTATAGGTACTTAGTCACATTGGCATTTTCACCAGGCGTTAACAAACAGGTCTCATTATTATAAGCTTCTAATAACGGTCAAGTTGTTTAATAGACGCGTTTTATCTGAAATAAAACGCATATTAAACTACTTACCTTATTAGAAGCTTAGTTTTTATTTCTGCCTGGTGGATACTCGACTCAATGACGAGACAGGGCAAGCAGGATTTCGAAAACACCTGGACCCCTATTCTCGCACACTCGACATTTCTCGGCCCCAGGAGCCTGATTCTCACATACTCGAGATTTCAATGTCGAACGACATCAATAGGTTTGTCACTTTTACACACGTATATAAGTGTGAAAGAGATAGACATGCCAATGTCTATCGATAGACAAATGTCGAGTGTGCGAGAATAGGGGTCCTGCCGCCCCCCACGCCTGGTGACGTCACGTGTGCGAGCGAGAGGGCTATATAGGGTAGAAAAGGAGGGAACATCAAAAGGGAAACGGAAGTGCCTATCTCATTATAATAAGCTTCTAATAAGGTAAGTAGTTTAATATGCGATTTATTTCAGGTAAAACGCGTCTATCAAACGTAGGTATAAATTCCAAAGGTCTCAGAAATCACAGCATCTGTTACGATACGATTTCAATCACGACTATATAGATATTTCAGCATACATAGATGCTGAAACATATTTTTATCGTTAGCATTTAAATTTATTTATTACAGCAATAAAAACTACTACACGTATTGATTTAACTTTTTACAGCCAAGTGAAATATTGTGCACATACAACTGATCTCAGCGATTGTAGGTAGGTAAGTAGTGAAAGACGTTTAAAACAAATGTTTGAAGTTACGAAAGTTTTGTTCTTCCTAATCTTATGCAATGCCCTTGGTAATTATTTTATTCGCTTTTTTAAGTTCCAGACTCAAACTAAAACGCGGAAAATTATAAAAAGGATCCCTATTGATTTGGTATCATCATGTTCCGCCTAGCTTGTTAATTTAAACCAACAAGGTGAAAACAATAAAATATTCAGGATATAAACAGTCGATATTTCAATTTTAACTTACAAAAAGTTCTAAAATCCATTCAGTAACTACAAAAGTTTACATTCTGGAAAAACTGACAATGGACCAAGATTGCAACAGCAAATAAAATGTAGGTAATAATTAAAATAAAATAATTAAAATCTAAATTAATGAATTTGATAATAAAATACAATGTCCTAACTGACGCTTCACTGAAACAAGATCAATGTACGAGTACAGGCCCAACGGGTGGACCAATGTTGGATGAAATTTGGCAGGTGAATTCCTTAGGTTTTGCGAATTTTCACTCCTAAGGGAGTTTGTACAAACACTATATAAACTCAAAATAAATTCAAAGAAGGGAGAAATATTAGAAACTAAAAGTCAAAATGATCCAAACAAAAATGGTAAACACCCTTTGGCTTTGCTATAGTCGTATGTAAAAGTAACTAGTAAAAAATAAAAAACGAACGCTCTAAAAGGGTTCCGAAACGGAAATGTTTGTGTTAGATTTTTTTACTTATTCGTTGTGACTGAAGAGCTAAATGAAAAATGTTCTCCAATGAGCCGTCATTTAGCTTTAGCTTTAGCTTTGGAGCTGCCAAATAGTTTTTTAGCTTTTCCTTATTTCTCGAAAACGATGATCGGTTGTGAAATCGTACTTATATTTAAAATTTATTATATTCTATAACCGCATGATTTGCCATGGCAAAGAACATTAGTCGCATACAGCCAAGTGATAACACTATCAGCCCGGTGAATAAAATATCGCCGATCTCAATGACCAAAAGCCGATCTCAATATGTTATGGAGATCAGTAATAAAATATCCTTCAAACTGTTTTTTTTTTTTCAAATTTCGAACGGGCCCGGCGCGCGGCTCCAGCCAGTAGACAGCGGCCCGCATGATTTTTTATTCTGTTTCCTCGCAATTATGTTGGAAATCGTCGTACGATATACGTGCGGATATTGGTTAAAATTATAACACCATAATGCACTTATATCGTAACGTACTATGAAATAGATAAATTAAAATACATCACATACATTATAATCTCTGCTGCTAACACTTAATAGCGTTGCAATTCGTTGTTGCCAACAGTGAAAATGTATGCCGTATATAATTGATTATCCTAACAATATGCTGTGTTAAAAGCTAAATATCTCGAAACGCCGACATGCCCGCACAAAGATTGGACACACACACGCACACACGGAACATCGTCAAACACATAACACCCGTCCTTTTTCGTCGTGGGTTAAAAATAAATCTGTGTATAAAGAGTAAATTTGTGTTTCACCCACAAATCCACATAGTTGAAGAACCAATGAAGTTGGAGATTTGAAAATTAGTACACACACCAGAGACCGAATTTTGCTATCTAATAAGTAGGTGAGTTACACTGTACAGCTATCATTTCAGCAATGCGGTATTGCTATTCTATAACCATTATATCTTCTCGTTGTTCACTCTATTATAATCTCCATAGAAACACCTTTTTTTATGCACATCAAGCGACAGGGTGGAAAATAGTTGGGTTTGGAGGGAAAGTAGGTACCCCTAAATATTGATTGATAGCAAATTTTACTGAAAGGAAACTTACGAGTAACTTTAATAGAATTTTTATTGATCATCATCATCTGGTTAGAGGTGGCGGGTTCAAAACCCGCTAGGGGCATATGTTAGTGTGAAGAATACGGACATGTGTAGGTATTCGACTTATGTATGTTCGCATTTATAATATGGAAATATTTAAAAAAATGTATTCGTGTAGTATACTGGATGAGTTTTTTTACCGCAAGGAAAAAAATAGGACATATTTGGTAGATAAGTGAAATAGAAGGTATTGGCATAGGTAGTTTAATTTCTTTTTCTTGAAAACCATAAAATATAATAAAACTTTGTGGCATTTGACGGTCGCGTATATAGCCTATTGCTATTGCGCATAATTTTAATCATTAAATTAAATAAATTAAAAAAAATTGGAGAAAACATGAGTTCCAATTAAAATTCGCATGATAGGATCCCTAGGAATCCCGCCAGTCGGATATCAATCTCCAGCAGGCGCGTGGGTCTATGATGTTTTGGAAAATAATAAAATAAACTACCTATGCCAATAACTTCTATTTCACTTACTTATTATGCCCTATTTTTTTCGTTATAGTAAAAAACTCACCGGTATAAAAAATCAGGAATCCATAATTGGATATTGTATCCATCCATACTATATAATCCACATCCACAAGCGTAGTTGCTTAGAATGGAACTAGATGGCGCTGTGCGTGTGTCCAAGAATGTTTATTTAAACAGGCCTCCGCCATTGATTTCCAGAGCATTGCTGCCACGACGGTACTCATATTCCATAATTACTCGAATTTTTAACGTATCCATGATGACGAAAAAGATTGAAATGCGATGAAAATGTAACACTAATCAATAAACAAATGACTACTTTTCGAAAAAGAATTCCATGTTTTTTAAATAAAATTAATTTGAAATTAAAATTCTTAGCCAAACTAAAATTATTTTGATTTGAAATGGTCAGTACTGCAGAACGCTATTTCATAGGTAAAATGACCTATTATAAGAGTTGTCAAATAAGCTTGAGCGCCTACAAAATCTTGCTATTCAATTTATTTTCGTGTTGCATAAATATGATCAATTATCTGCGCTCATTTAAAATGGCTCCCCATTAGACTTTGGCGTAATGTGCACATCCTCTCCTTCGTATATAACATCCTAAAAAATCCCGCTGCCCCTGATTATATACTCCCCCTCCTAATGTTTCTAGGCAATCCTGCATTACAAAAAGGCTTGCCTGTCCTAGAGCCACCACAAACTTCCTTTTTCACTCCTTCAGTGTTCAAGCAGCCATGATGTGGAATAAACTGCCAAAATTAATTCAGGGCCCTTCAATTGCAGTATTTAAGAAAAGGTAAAATGAGCAGTATCCCTCCCATCTTTTGTGATATTATTAGGTGTATGTAGGTTTATAATATATATTTTATGTTATGTATAAGTATGTTTTATATTTAATGTAAGTTTATTATTTGGTTATCTTTTCTTTTTATTTGCTTTATTATTCGTTGTAGTATTTTTAAATTTGCACAAAATTTGCTGCTAAACCCCAAATTTACCCAGTTTCTTACCTCAATGCTCGTTGGCGGGAAGAGATCGAGTCCACCTTTGTACATGACCTATTGTTTGTACTCTGTTATAATTAATTTTTTGGTGCAATAAAGAATTTATATACATAAATAGCTTTAATTACAGTTATTTTTGAGAATTTAAAATAAAAAAAAAACCGCCACTTTTTTAAAATCGTGAATTCTGGAAAATTACCCCCATCAAAGCTAATTATTTATTATTTATAATTAGGTTTCAGGCTTCTCGAGTGTTGATCATTTTTTATTTATTCTGAAAACGAAATGTAAATTTATACAATGAAGGCGCCACTGCACTGGACAGAATAAATCCTCTTAATGCCCCAGCGGCTATCATAGTAAATAATAGCAGACGCTACAAAATTAGTGGAAAGACAGTGTAAGCCAAATTGTACCGATTAGGAACTGACCTGAGACCTTTGCGTGGCAGCTATGAGGTCCGTAGTCCCATGAGGTGGTCTTCATTTAAAGTTATCAGGAGAAAGTATAACTACGTATACTATCTTTGTTGAATTTAAGAATATGTTAAGTTGCCTTTAACGTTTTATAACTTTTAGTGTTTGTAGAACAGGCGAAAACGAACATAAGTTTTGATGACAAATTAGAAAATAAACAAATTCATCGTTACAAAAGAAATATTGAAAGCAATATTAAACATGGAGCGAAATTTGATAAATACGAAATAAAGTTCACTGATTTTATAAAAAATGCTATGGTCGCATTAAAATCATACGATGACGAAGACTTACAACATATATTTGATATTATTAAATATGAACTGGGAAATTATGGTTGTGACCGGGATGAAGGTTGTTTTGGAGAATTGTTTAAAAATGCTAAAATCAAATCAGCTTTTCACAGACTTTTGACAAATATGAATAACACTTCAATTAAAACTAAAAGACAACATTTGCAATGGGCATTAAAAAGTTTACGAAATAATAGCTTTAATAAGAGAATTAAAAAATTGTTGAATTTCTTAAACTTGATATATATGAATGATTCAAAACAGATGTTGATTATTCTTCAAGACTTAGATCAATTTAGATATAAACATAAGCGAGCAAAGATGGATATGAGTACTGTAATTAAAAATGGTATGAACCATTTTCTATATAAGCATTACTCGAATCTCGACGTAAAAGCGAAGCTCGATTTGGAAATGTTGTTAGATTCAGCTATAAACTTTCCATCTGTTGCAAAACCTAAAACACAAACGAAGTTTTTAAATAAATTGAAGTATGAAAAATCATCGTCCTATGAATATAGCTCAGATAATATGATGGAAACAAACGAAGAGCATACATTAACTAAATCTGACTCAGAAGAAATAGAAAAGCACATATCAACTGAATCAGAAGAAACTGAAAACAGCACGTCAATTGTATCTAGCTCCGATGAGATTAAAAGGCATAATCAGAAGTCATCTTATCGACCTCATTACAGGTCTCCAAAACCAGATAAATTATTTAATATTGTAAAAATGATAAAATATTTTTTCCCGCCGGGCAAAAATCAACAAAAACAGTGGAATACACGGGACGACGGTAGAAATCAACACAAGCAAAGATACATTCCCGGTAAATCAGATAGTATACACACAAACAGGCCCCCACACAAAAATAGGGTATCAAATTTTGCAGAACTACTTAAATATTTGCAATCACTAGGTACCAAACAGCGGAGCATAGACGACAAATTGAAAATGGCACATAAAAATGATAAAGGAAATTTTAGTGCTAGTGTTAGAAATCGCTCTGTTGTGACTACAGAAACACAAAGAAAGGAGACGATTAAAAAGGTTGAAGAAACGTCACCCATCCCAAAACATCTTCATACTACAGAGCGGTCTTCGATTACGCCTGCTAGTGGAGGTAGGTATTCTTCTATATATGTATATGTCCTACCTGTTTCAAATATTAGGTCCTTACCTATGAAATTGGCGTTTTGTTTGAAGAATTTAATTAAGACTGTTTTCTCCATACAAACATTGTTGATTTTTTTTTGGGAACGGCAAATCCAAATTTAGCTAAACTTTGTGTGTATTATCGGATATCATTAAGTTAAGTATAGGCAGCGTTAATTTTTAAAAGTAACCGCTTTATAAAAGTTTCAGCGAATCTAAGAAATGATTATGGGAAGCACATGAAAAGAGCTGTTCAAATTTTTTTTATTATGTGATTTAGCCCAGAAATTAAAAAATATTTCATGTGATATAGCTTGGAAAATCGCAGGAATTGGTACATATGATTAACGAAGAAAAAAAACTCCAAGTTCATAGGTAAAGACCCAATATATAGTCCTTATACCCAAAGTTTGCATGGAAGAGACCGCTTACAGATTGCCAAATTGTACCTTCAACTCTACCAACTTTCTGTAAAATGTTATTTTCTATTTTGGTGTGAGATAAAGTATATTTGTGTTGTATGGTATGTATTCATACTTTATCTCACAGTGTGTTTAGTGTTGTTTGTTGTTATGTATAAAATATAATAGCTAACAAGAGAAAACATTAACTTCTCCATTGATCTCTCTTAGATACCTACTCTTACTTATTTTTACCGATAAACCGATCACGTTGCGCTTGTACTTTAAAGTATCGCACAAAATACTAAGGTATCGAATTTAAAAATAGGATTGTGTATACCAATGCAATCAAAATACTCATTGTTGTTAAAAATAAATTTACAGCTGGAGGAAAACGAAATACCAAAAACCATGTCAAAACCGATGATACGAGTATATTATTTACTCGTATGAACGCACCTCGAAAAGTGAAAAGTACTTCGCGGAAAATTGATATTACCACGATTCGCAATGAATTTTTACTAGAGAACAGTATTGTAATCAAGGTACACAAGTCTTAATAAATGATCCGTACGTACTTATGTTTAATTACAACATTATTATTAAGCCCTTTACCAGACTGCCCCGGGAGGAGGATAATGTTTTTTGAGTGTATGTATGTATGTAGATTTCTATGTTACCTCCTGTAGCAAGGTGCCTTTCGATACCTCTTGAATCCTATAGAGTGTCATAGGACATATTTTATAGTAAAAAAGCCAACATGGCGCCTGTAAAAAACAATATATGGGTTTTTTGGTTTTTAAATACTTAAATAGTTATGTACATATTTTTTTAAGATTGATTTCAATTCCAATATTTCGATTCAAGTAATTAAGAATTGACATTTCCATTCGTTAAATTTATTACTATACTATCAATATATTAAGCTTTCATTTATTTATTTATTTCATTTGTTGATTACATAGGATTTATTGTTTATGTTCTTCTATTTTGGTTGTATGTACTGTGCAGTGAATAAATGTTTATATCTATCTATCTATACTCGATTTATAATAAAATAAATAACATAAAAGCATTGGAATTCCTAAATTAGATTAATTACCTTAATAAACATGCATTTCACGTTGTGATATAATAAATAATTTAATATAGGTATAATGATGACAGACATACAATCGTTACGAGGACAACCTCTGCGAATAAGCCGCACTCACGCTCACATCAATGTCTCCCATCACTTTCTGAGCAACCGTGTCATTCACACCTCGAATAAGCTGCCAGAAGAAGTTGTCTCCGCCCAATCAGTGAATTCATTCAAGAATAGATTGGATAAATTTTTAAAGAAGTAATGGTGACTCAAATAATAATTGTGAATGACAATATAATAAGCAATGTGAACTCTTCAAACACTGCGACATAGATATACCAGCATTAATGCTGCTCGTCTCCAATAATAATGATTATAAAAAATACTTAAGTTGCAAGAAAAAAAACAAAAAACAATAACTTACTCATGTATATGAACAGCCTGAACCAGGTATACTCGTACCTGTTTTAGGCTAATAATGAAATATTTTAAACTTAGTTACCACAAAAATGTATTAGGTATCAATTTCAACTTGCGTACCTCCATGCGTTCTTGAGAAAAAAGGTCTTGACAGACAGATGGACAATGAAGGGTATATGAATAAGGGTCTAATCTTTTTTCCTTCAGAGATACGGCACCATAAAAATAGTATTGAAACTTAGGTTACATTTTAACATAGAGATCGTTTTATTAAGACAGTCCTCAGAAATGTATACTTTAAAACATCATGACAACAACATCAAAACATCATGCATGACATATTCGCAAGAAGTAAATTTTATGGAACATACTAAAAAAATAAATAAAAAAAAATATTCTGGGCTTGCGGTTGCAGGAAAAATGAATTTTAAAAAACCAAGTTGCAAATTGACAAAATTATCAGCAAAATGCGATTTGCATGTCACGGGATAAGCATTAATTCCTATTTAACTGTCACTCTAACTTTGGGGGAAAATTGAGCAACTTCCCTAAGAATTCACGACAAAGATCTACACCGAATTACAATTTCGGTGAACACTCTTAATTTTTCTGTACTAAATGTTAACACGTCGATACTTGGCATGAAAGTTACATTCGGAAGGACTTCGCTGAAGGCTGGTTGCGAGTTTCGACCAAGTAGAGGCAAGAGCGGCGGTGGACCAGTCGCGCTCTGTAGCCCCGCTGAAACGGTCGTCCGCGAGGCACGCACACTGGCGCACCCTCGGGCTTCACTTTAATGCGTATTTATACAATAACTGTAACTTTTAATTTATAAAAAAAAAATACTTCCAAATCTCCTGATATCTAATTTGAGAAGTAGTGCGGTCACTCAATTGTATTTGGAAAAGTTCTGAATATTGCATGAAGACCGACGACCGTGAGAAATACTCAGTCTGAAGGTGGTGTTGTTTTCGAATTCGTTTAGGGGTTGCTTCCTGCCACTGACTCACGGTAACGTTTGGAATAAAATATAATTCACGTTTTGTTGTTTCTTTAAAAATTTAGACAAATAATTTGTACTAAAGCTTTTCTACACAATTTTTTAAGCCTAAAACCTTTTTTGTTTACATTATATATTATTGCAAAACAAAAACATGAACTGTTCCCTAAATAAAAAACACAAATGTTTATTCTTATCATTAAAATAATTTTAATTTGAACAAAATGTATATTGTATCTACATACAATAATTTATAATAAAAAGCTTTGATTAACTATTAGAATATCATATCAGTTTTAATGCATTGCATCTGCGAGTACGTAGCAGTGATTACGTAGCATGTAGCCGTAGCGTATTCTACGCTCGTAGCACCCGACATAACACTCTAAAGCCAGCACAGCAAAGCTGTAGCATTTCTCATAGTTTTTTTTTTCAACCCGAAGTGTAGTTAAAATGCAGAATGTATGTAGTTTTTTAGCCGATTGCAACAATCAAGGGGAGGGTTATGTTTTTTGTAAGTATTCAACATGAATACATAATAATTGTCTACGTAATCGTAGGACCAAACTACATGACAGATATGTGAATCAAATTCATTATAATTTCACCTCGGTTAAGGGAGTGACAACAACATAATCAAGTATAGGTTTCTTTGAATATATTCTAATTTTTTTAATTAAATTAATATTAGAGGCGAGACACTGATTATTATTTCTCCATCTTATAAAAAAACGTAAATAATATATGAAATTCAAACAAGAAGTTCTAGTTAACTCTGATAATCATGTAGCCCGTACTACGAACTGAAGTGATGCAGAAGTGGCCTGACAAGTAAGATGGATAGGCGGGCGGATGACGGCAGACTTCGAGCGCCGGCGCCTCAAGATCAAGGCAAGTATTTGTTTTAATTACAATAATTAGATCCAGCGCCTAATGGAAATTTGTCGTTCTTTCTTTATTCGAAATTTTTCCTTTGTAAATTATAATTATATGTCTGTAGCACTTTTTTAAACAACTTCAAAAAAGGAGGAGGTTCTGTATTCGGGGCGTTTTTTTTTTTTTTTTAATATATGTACACCGATATCTCCGAGATTCACATGGTTCTTTTTGTAAATGAAAGGGGATACCGTCGAGTTGGTCCCATTGTAATTTCAGCGCAATCGGTCCAGTAGTTTTTGTGTAATCATGGTAAACATCAGAATGGCATTACATATTTAGACGATTTTGTAGTTTTTACACAGGGATACTAAGCAGATACAGTTTGGGTTTGTATGGAAAAAGTGTAGAGAAGGTCGGTGTGATTATCAGCAATAAATATGACAAATCGAAGATCATCAGGTCGAGCTGGTACGCCGAACTGCCCATCTAACCTGTCGGAGCGAGAAGGTGGCCATCGCACAAAAATTATCAGGGAGATTAGCAACCACGGATAAATACTAATAACTTTTTTAACCGACTTCAAAAAAGGAGGAGGTTCTGTATTCTTTATGTATGTACATCGATTAGTCTGAGATTTTAAAGCCGATTTACGTCGGTGTGATTATCAACAATAAATATGACAAATCGAAGATCATCAGGTCGAGCTGGTACACCCCAAGTGCCCACCTAACCTGTAGGAGCGAGAAGGTTCGCCATCGCACAAAAATTATCAGGGAGATTAGCAACCACGGATAAATACTAATAACTTTTTTAACCAACTTCAAAAAAGGAGGAGGTTCTGTAATCTTTATGTATGTACATCGATTAGTCCGCGATTTTTAGGCCGATTTACATGATTATAAGGCCGTGCCTGCGCTCACGCTGCTCAGCGGACTCCTCGGCAAGCCGGTCGTGTATAAGACCGAGTCTATGCTCGTTCTGTTCGAGAGTTTCCTGGCGAATACGTGATTTAACGTAATCTTTCATAGCTACTAGACGTACTCGGCGAGCTTCGGGCGTCTCCTGGGAACGCGAAATTGCGTTCCGTGAGGCATTTTTTTCAAGCCGTGGTAGGTATCCTTTCAGTTTCGGTTTTTTTTTGACCGACAGTTCTTTAAACGAGCAGCACCTTTCGTAGGCCTGCCCATATTGGTCAATTAATATATTTTATTATTTTGTAATGTCTGACCAGACACTAAAAAGAATTAAATAAAAAAGGATTTAAAAAAAAACGACTTCAAGAAACCCGGAAAAAATAATTTTATTAAACTACTGCAATAATAATAACAACTGAAAAGTATGAAATAATAAACCAGAGCAGAATGTTCTTTATAGATAGATTAATGAGAATACAATACAATTTATATGCTATACAATAATGGTTAGGTATAATAATGAAATTAAAAATATATACAATAGGTACTTTTTGAAGTCGGTGTCTGCGTAGCCTATAAAATACACAATCTAATGAAAGTAAACAGTAATAACTTAATTAATAGAATATTTAAATTGTATGAAAATTCCTTTGTTAACCGACTTCAAAAAAGAAGGAGGTTCGGTTTTCGGGGCGTATTTTTACTGTTTTGTTGATTGTGTATTTTATAGGCTAGGCAGGCACCGACTTCAAAGAGTACCTATTGTATATATTTTTAATTTCATTATTATACCTAACCATTATTGTATAGCATATAAATTGTATTCTATTCTCATTATATATAATAGTGTATATCTATCTATAAAGAACATTCTGCTCTGGTTTATTATTTCATACTTATCAGTTATTATTATTGCAGTAGTTTAATTAAATTATTTTTTCCGGGTCTCTTGAAGTCGTTTTTTTTTAAATCCTTTTTTATACCCGACTGCCCTAGGAAGGAGGATGATGTTTTTCGGGTGTTTGTATGTACTGTACATATGTTGATTACTATGTACCTTCTGTAGCCGAAACGTCTTGACCGATTTTGAATTGCATTCGTCTAGATCACTGGAGTGTCAAAGGATATGTACCTACATTTTATGGTATAAAAATCCAACATGGCGCCCGCAAATACAAAACATGCTGTCGGTTTTTTTTTTGGTTTTTAAACTTACATTGTAATTCTTTTTTAGCCGGCTGCCCAAGAAATTAGGGTAATGTTTTTATGTATTGTGACTTAGAATGGAAAATCAATCTGAGTTGACCAACTTTCCCCTATTTTGGACACTACATCTCAATATGAGTAGGTACTCTGTAGTAGCGGTAGTGATGCTAAACATTCTATTTGGTCTAAGGGCACTACTGTTTGTCAAAGGTTTGTTATATACGAGTAACAATATTGTTCCTGTAATACGAGTATCTTAAATTGTACCGGATTAGTTTTTTTACCCTAAGGAAAAAAATAGGGCATATTAGGTAAGTGAAATAGAAGGTATTGGCATAGGTAGATTAATTTTTTTTTTCAATCAACACCCATAGAATAATCTTTTGTGTCGTTTGACGGTCGCGTTTGTAGTCTATTTATTCCACATAATTACATCATTAAATGAAATAAATAAAAAAAAACTTGTAGAAATAATGAGTTTCAAATAAATTTCGCGTGATAGGAACCGTGCGAATCCCATCAGTCGCATATCAATCCCAGGCCGGGGCGTGAGTGGATGATGGTTTTGAAAAAAAATATTTTATTTATTTATTTATTTATAATAGTACAACCACATCACATATATTTATAAAATTTCAGAAAATTTGTAGATATAATTATTTCTAATATATGTGACAATTACGGCGTACATAACACTTACCAAAATCAAATAATAACATAACCTAATAAATATTGAGATCAAATGAAAATAATCTAATAGCTACTTAATTGACGAAGTCTGCAGCTTTCGTTTGAAGCTGCTAAACGAGTCGTGGAAGATGTCAATGTCTGGATCACGGGTTTGGATGGAATTATACTGATCGAGAATTCTACTCAGGGGGGATTGAAAACCTAGATTAGTTCTAGAAAACGGAGTGTGAAATATTTTACTAATTTTGTGCCTAGGGTAAGAGTGAGGGACGGCAAGATTATTTTTTCCAAAAGATGACTGCACTGTATTCGTTTGTTAATCAATTTATAAAGAAAACACAGGTCATGAATACGTCTCCGATCACGAAGTGTACTCATATTGAACTTAGACAAGCGCTGATCGTATGGATTTCTATGAGAGAAGCCACTGCAAGAGAAAGCTAGATGCCTGGTTAATGCTCTTTGTATTCCTTCAACTCGTTGTGAGTGTTTCGTATACATTGGAGACCATGCAACTCTGGCGTATTCGAGACTGCTGCGCACAAGAGCGTTATACAAGATTATTTTGGTGTAGAGATTTTTAAAACCAACTGTATTTCTTTTCAAAAATGCAAGCATTTGGGCGGCTTTTATTGCGGTTTTGTTAATATGAGAAACGAAGGTCAAATTTTTATCGATGATAATACCTAGTTCTCGGATTTCATCAACCTCTGATATTAATACGCCACCAATCTCATACGCCGTGACAAGTGGTTTTTCTTCCTGGTAAACTTAATATGAAAGCACTTACTAATGTTGGGGGTAATATTAAACTACCTATGCCAATAACTTGTTTTTCACTTGTAATATGTCCTATTTTGTCTAACTTTATTAGTAATAATAACATTAAACTATAATAGGGTAACTATCTGTGTATACTTGTGGCGTTGCTTTATGTGTGTTTCGTTGTTTTGTTTTAGATTGGATCAACTTCAACTGGTATATGTAAATAAATTAATAACCACATTAAAAATCTGTCAACCGGTTATCTGCAATGTTGTCGCTCCCATGACTGACTTGATGCTGGCAGAATCCTAAACAGGAAAGCCATTATTTAAAAGAATTGAATTGAATATGTCCTATTTTTTCCTTACGGTTAAAAAACTCACCGGTATATGACTGCTTGTGTACATAAATAAATATAATTAAAATTGTGGTTTGTGGTAAAAGAATCAACCTGGATGTCGGAAAAGGCGATTAAGGGACTTCACACCAAAAATAAATATAAACATGCAAATTTTCACACATGTGCATTTCTGTATATCTCGAAAGGTGAACAGTGAATGTTGTTTCAAGCAATCTTTTAATTTTTAGACACCCAAATGCTTTAGTTGGGGCTATCTCTGAGCACCCCATTTGGGATAAAGGTCGTGACTTTACGTTGTAACAACAACGTAACTTTAAACAAGGGTTATATCGGTTAAGAATTAACCGACTTACAATAACTGATATGTCAGTTCGAATCTGGGATATCACCGTAATAATTAGCTTTGATTTCTCACAGAAATCTGATTAGCATGGCTGGAAAGGGGATCGTGGCGAAAAGGAATGTAGGGCATGTACTCGTTAGATTTAAATTATGAAAATACCCTCTGAAGTATTGTGTTCACTGGGTTATAAATTGAGTGAACGTTTTATTTTTATTTTCAACGATTTCTTTGTAATACACAGATACAATATTGACAGTAAATTTTTTAAATAGCAAGATCACAATGGGATACAAAAGAAAAATAAACAAGATATAACTAATAGATTATTATCAGTTTTGTTATCTATCCGGAAATTTACAGTTAAGGATAAGAGTAAATAAGGACATTGCCAAATATTTACCAAGCGAACGGTATTGTGTGTGGGTGTCCTTGCGACTTTCCCTTTCCGTCAGACTTGTTGCAGAGTCGTCAAACATTTTACAAATGGCGTAAATTGTTCGCAATCATTATAGTGTCGTTCTCACGTAAGAAAGAAAATGAAGATAACTTATTTATGATAAGGTGGAGACGCGTCTCCCTAGTGCTTTGTAGTCGAAGAATGAAGCACGCGATCCCAGTGAATGCCTTTCACCCTAAGTTTGATGAAAATAAGTAAGACGAGAAAAAGCTCAAAAATCTGGATCTAGTAGATTTTTATTCCTAATTTACAGGAAAAATAAATCGATTATAGGGGATTTTTTGATTAAATTAAAAAAATAATAAATACTCGCGGAAAACTAAAAAAATTAAAAACTTTACGGAGCACGATTTCAAAATAAACTTTTCAATAAGTTTTCGAAAAAATGTTTCATTAATGATTTCACTATATAGTAATACTTGAATAATTTGAAGAACATCACTTAGTTTTTGGGACGGTTCGTCGTCGTCAATTTTTAGTTAAATAGTAGAATGAAGTTACATTTTTTTAACTTAGGATGGTAACATTTGTTTTGACACGTAAAAAGAATAGGACCAACCCGTCTCTCTCAATGGGCGACTTACGAGTACTCGTACTACCAAAAAACATCTATAGACTTGCATGTTTTAATGACGATGGGCTGTATATTTCGAAAAGTGAAAAGAGCTTGAAAAGCATTTAACTTTTAATTTCGGGATAAAGGTCGTGACGTTATGTATGTGTGTTTTACAATTTAGGCATATTTTGTTTGACTCTTTAGTAGATGTTTCTGGTGACACGGAGCTGCACTCATGGACCACAGCCCTATCTCCGACTCACACTTTTCGGTTTTTATTCATAAACAATGCCATATAGCTAATATAGTTTTATGCTGGATGGATGTATACTTAGTTATAAATAACTTTTAATATTGGAGGCAGCGGCATACGTAGCTGTAGCAGCAAAAGCACGACTACCTCCGCGTTAAGACATCTCTAATTGGAATATTTAACAAACAGAGAAACATTGAGGCGAAATGGAAACAGGACCGGTTTAATATTGCTTAAGTGCTCTCAGTCCGCATGAGGTCAATAGTTAACTGTCCCTCCGTAATGGAACCCGGTGGAGAGTTACTGACTCGTTTCGTCTCTAATGGATCTGGGTAACTAGGCCCAAGAAAGTTCGGGAGATGGAGTGTAGGTCATCCTTTGCATTTATCTCGGTCGAGATTTACATACCTATTAACATAACACCGGGCATCATCGCCCTCATACGGGGCATAATTAAGGAGCACCACACCGTGCAGTTGACCGCATTACAAATAAGGGCGAAACGCGGCGGATTGTTTCGGACTTGTGTTATGGTGCTCGGTTTCGGTATTGGTGGTTTATATTTCCAGCTGTGCATTTTGAATGGATTGGTCGGCTTCAGTACTGCGGACGGAATAATGTAAAATAATGTATTTATTTTCGCAAAATAACACCTAATTCGATTAGGGATGCCTTCCGTCCCTCCATTCTTATTTCGGGTCTGAGTGGTGTGTTTTATTCTTCACATCAAGATCCTGTAGATGCTCATTGCTGAATATAAGACCGCTAATACAGTGGGGCGTCGTCTCATGCCGCAGTGGTATGCGGGCCGCTCCTCGGTGCGAAGAGGACCCACCGCATCTTTGGACGGGGCGCACTATACGGCGACAGAGACGTGACAACTATATTAACTTAAGGTAACTTAGCATACGTGACGGGTAATTTCTCGGACGGAACGGAGACGGGACAGGTATAGTTCCTAACGTGAAAGTGGTTTTAAAACATACGTACAGTGACGGTGTTCAACGATAGTCGTGCTAGTGCTGCACGACTACACAAGCACAAAATGTTCGATTTTACTTTTGAAGAACTAGCAATGGTTGCCGTAGTATTAGATGAAGAAGATGCCATAACGATGTTTTTTCTATTGCCGTCCCGTTCCGCCCGTGTTTCTCGCCACGTGTATTTTATTGCTATGTTTTTAAATGCAACGATGTCAAATAATCGTCCCGTTGCGTCCGGCATTACGCATCGCGTACGCGTCTTAGCATACGTGACGTGTTTATGTCACGTATGCTAAGACCTTTATACAATGGACACAGGACACGCGCGTGCACTTCCTACTCTACACTCGCCGCTGCGGACTGCGGAGCTACGTATACAAAACACCACCTATCGACGTCATCGATGTATTACAAAATGTCGTCGTTCAAAATGCGGCGTCCCAATGCTTGGTGCGTTAGCGCTGTAGTATATTGATAACCTCGCCTTATTTCGGTATTTAACCGTAGCGTAATGGTTTACTGCAACATAGACGCATATCGCTTAGTCAGCGCCGATACCAATGTAATAAATAGGCTTGTTCACTATTAAAGGGCCTTGTTCGTGCAACATCACAATAGACAACTAGTCTTATTTACGGAACCCCCCGTCCTCGACCAACCACCAACTTATTATCTCATGGCGACCTATCTAAAGCGCTTATTACCCTATCCTATTTGTAGGAAGTCTAATTAGGAAATCGAAAGCTAGGAAAGCGCTTATTACAACATCCTAACCTAAACGATGCACAGTCTAATTCGGCATACATTGGTGGTTGAAGTAAGAATATCTGAATTAACAGAACCAAGCTACCCAGCAATGTATTCTTATTCTTATTGAATTATGCATGAATATGTGAACGTTTACTACCATATCCATAAATAAATGTCATATCAATATTCCCACAGCCTGATAAAATAATTAAGCTGAATCGGATCATATCACACTTCATTGTATTATATGAATAATCATTAATGAGGGGTTCGCTGGTACGGATCTCTTAGAAGCTAGTATACCTACGTGTTTTGTATATTTTGTTTCTATCTTAGTTATCTCTTAGAAGCTAGTATACCTACGTGTTTTGTATATTTTGTTTGGTTGTAAATGTTGTATTGTACATCATTGACATTTCAAGAGTAAATAGTTTTACTAATAAAAAGGTTCTTTGCAAAAGTGAATAAAGTATACATAAAATTAACTTTAATGCACCCAGGTGTTTAAAGTTTATTAAAAGTGTATTTAATTCACCTAGGTGAATTATCTCAGGTGAAGTCGACGAAGTCATCATAGGCTTGTGATTTACATGAACAAAATAATTTTATCTTAAAATTAAGTACAAAGGTGGACTCATCCAAGGGATTTCTTCTAGTCAACTTTCGTATTTGCCAAAGAACAGCTGACCACGCACACAAAGCAAATCAATTACCTACACTAAAATTGAGTATTGTCCTTGTATATTCATGATGATGTGGTGTATGATGTTCACGAGCACGTTCTGTGGTAATGATGCGTTTTTCGTGATAAAGGCTTGTCTAAAAGAGGCGAATCAGACGGATTTGTCCAAGTTATGCGTTAGGTACCTATAATATTAAGGGTGGGACTGGCTTCTCGCAAGGAAACTTATTTACCGGTTCCACTGTGTTCATATTCATTCCGTATACCTTTTAATACCGCACAACCTGCCGATTCCAAAAGTTATATACCTTACTAACTTTCCGCCTGCGACTTTGCCTGCGTGGAATAACTTTATCGTGGAAATTTGTTTATCCCGCGGAAACTACACATTTTTTCGGAATACAAATTTCATCCAAATCCGTTCATCCGTTTCGCCGTGATTGAGTAACAAACAAACGAACATCCAAACTTTCGCATTTATAATATTAGTTAGATACCTTATACCCAAAGGTTGCCTGGAAGAGATCGCTGTTAGAGATAAGGTCGCCAAATTGTACGTTCTACTTCTACCACTTTCTGTAACTGTGTTTTCTTTTCTGTTGTGCAATAAAGTATATTTGTATTGTTTCGTGCGAGCCACGATACTAAGTCAGTTCCAGCAAGATATTTGGTGTGGGCTTTGCACGCCGCTACATTTTTTTTGTGACAATTCCGGATATGGAATTCGTTTGTTGGATGACCGACGCTAATGGAAGTCTATCCTGTACATTGCCATGTAGATACTGTGTATGTCCAGTTACATATTAGGTACAATCTCCGCGGTGAAGTTCAGCGAAGTACCCTTTGTCTTGGTTAAGATTACATTCAACTAAGCCACAAGAACGCCGCATCTTAGCTGGTGACACAAGATTTCGAGTGAAGGTATTTTAATTAATTGTAGGGGCGCTACAAAGGGGTGACAAGAGCTCTGTCTATCTACATAACTTGTATTAGAACATGGCTAAATATTCAAGGATATCAATACTGAGAGCATACGCCAACGGGCTCCTTATAGACAAATACAATATCAAAGAGCGGTCACAATACTAGCTTATATCAGCAGTTGTTTATTATCTAACTAGTATTTATAAATGCGAAAGTTTGGATGTTTGTTTGTTTATTTTATTATTGGTTTATTTCTCAATCACGGCGAAATGGATGAACGGATTTGGATGAAATTTGGTAGAACGTACCTGGATTAAGACAAAGGATATTTTTTATCCCGATAGAGTGAGTAGTTCCCGCGGGATAAACAAATTTTCGCAATAAAGTTATTCCACGCAGCCGAAGTCGCGGGCGGAAAGCTAGTAATTAAAATGTTATAATCATACCTACACACTTCTAAATATTATATTATATAAGAAGTTTTCAAAACGAAATCACCAGGGAACTTTCGAACGATTTATACCGGTAGGAGCTACATAATACCGTTCTACGAAACTCTGATAACTTAATAAACAACTAAATTATTCAGTGAAGTATGCGATGACGTGACGTGACGGTCGTTAAGTATCACAAACGTTATTGGGTCACCAATATTGACTTAACAAACGTCCTTGTTGCTCATCCATAGAGTAGCATATAGCTTTTAACCCCCGAAGAAATACGACGGGTGTTATATGTTTGACGGCATTGCCTATATGTCCAGTCTTTGTCCGAAAGTATCTCAATAATGAATGTTCCGATTTTTTAGAAATTTTTATTTAACTTGCTTATTTATATGTGTGTAACTATTTCAGTTCAAAATTTAGAAGCATTACCTGTCTGTTTATCTGAGAAGCTTAGACTATAAATTTTAAATTTTAAATTGTTTTCAACAAATGTGGCACATTTCAAGCATTTATTTCAACGTAACAAACCTAATAATTTGTTGAATATCAATTTAAATCTAATGCATTTCTCGGTCAGTCAGTATGCTACAGTTCTCGAGGCGTAAGATCAGCTTTGCATTTGTGTGAGTGCACACAGATAGAGATACGGCTTGTGGAGCAGCGCGTCCCGCGCATTGTTTAAACGCGGCTTGAGGCGCGGCGTGTCCGCTGCGCGTCGCTTCCCTGCCGCGCACATGCCGCACTTCACCTCTTGTACCGCTAGCAGCTTGACGTCACTCACACAAATGCAAAGCTGAGCTTACGCCTCGAGAACTATACTACCGCTTCGCAAAGAAATGTCATCTGTAGCAAAAAAAGCGGCGCATGAAATTTTTTTTTAATGGTTTTTTTTTATAAAATTATAATACAATTTTTATCATTCAAGTAGTCACAAATTTTGTAATAATCTTTATTTTATCAATGTTGTTTTGACATGGCCTTTAAATTGTTTCTTATTAAATAATAATCTCAGGTGGAAGTCTGTGGTCTCTGCCTACCACTACAGGAAACAGGCGTGACATTATGAATGTAATAATCTCAGGTATAAGGTTATAAAAGCGTATATGTAGTATCCCATGATGATGTATTGGACATTGCTTAGTTTGAGCATAGGGAGATAATACTTGTAATGATATATATATGTAAATAAATAATATAATAATAATTGACGACCGATTGGTGTAGTGGAGAGTGACCCTGTATGTGAAACCAACGGTTGCGGGTTCGATAAATGTTTGTGTGATGAATACGAACATTTATTCCCTGGTCATGGATGTTTATACAAATATTTATTTATGTTTATCGGTTAACTAGTATCCATAGTAAAAGTTTTGTTTAGTTTGGGACTAAATCATTGGTGTAAGTGTCCGAAATATTTATTTTATTTATTTATAATGAATGAAATGAACTCAAACACAAACTCTTCCTTAACAGCTGGTTATATTACAACTACAAGACAAAAACCTTAGAATAGCACTTGGTATTGATTTCTTTAAATTGATTGCTACTGTTAGTTCCGACCTGAAGGACATTCTAAACATGCGGTTATATTTACGATTCACGTGAGGCAGCCAGTTTAATAAATATGTTTATTTGCAGTCGTGAAACTTTAGCGATACGATCGTAATATCCGGTATCTATCTCACATGTGATGTGACACAATTCAAAATTATCCAACACAAAAGTTTGCTTTAGAAACTTCAAGCAATTAATACACCTATACCTAATTTATAATATATTTATAAGTTATTAACAAAGCATATTATAAAATATCAGACTATTTAGGTGATAATCGTCTCTGGACATAATAAGATCGTTCGCATGCCAGGCTATTTCACAATTAATAATGAAATATAAAAACCTTTATGTAAAATCAAAGCCTGATTTTAAAAGAGCAACCCTTCGAGTTTCTTGCTTGTTCTTCTCAGGGGAAAATTACATTTTGAACAAGCAGTAGCTTAAAAAATGTAAAATTGACTATTTTAACTGTACTCTGTGTAAAAAATAAAGCATTTTTGACTTTGACTTTAATAATCTGTATAATACTTTTATTACACAGGTTATTTGTGTAATTCATGGCATTAAAATAGAAAACTTATGAAACCTTTTAAAAAAATTCAGCATTTCTTTATAAGCCGTTCCCGTTGATGAATATGCTATAGAAATGGTCGCGAGAACAAATCTATTTCGCGCTTTTCTTCGTTTCTTCTTTCGCGTCAAATATTTTAAATTAATTGTTAATTTTAAATAATTCGTCGTATATTTTTTCTTTTTGCTCTACATGCAAGCACTCGGGATGAACGACTGAGTTCAAAAAAAGTCTGACGTAAGTAATAATCGGATGTGTATCGAGTAAATATGATCAGATAATCTGATCAGACAATCGGAGACAAGCTCTGACGTATATTCCCGCCCTTAGAATCATCGAGAACTAATAGGACTGTTGAGAATAAATGGCCAAAACAGAAAACCGCGCAAAACCAAAACTTTTTTCAATCTGTGCTCATAATACTTTTCCTAAGAGTAGGTACAGTCAGACAGTAGGTATAGGTAACTCTACTCACTCGTATGTTACGTAATGAATGAGTAACGACCCTGACGTACCGAGCCTTTATCACAAGAGAAGCGTAGAGCTATTATATTGTGGGCTATTATACAGTTTATGTTTATTATCCGCATCGTAAATCTGGGATGTTTACGCCATAACTATGGGCGATTATTCAGTGAGCTTAATGCATTGGAATTACTTGATACATGCCTATTGAGATTGGTTAAATGCAGTACAGTTTTCGTTAGTTCAATGCTTCATCGCAATTAATCCACATCAGTTCATTCGATATTTAGTAGATAAGATATCATTGGCATCGATCTGAAATGGCTGAGTTCGCCTTAGATAGTGTACGAAACAAGCTTAGGAAGTTTCATAATGAAATAAGTTTACCTAGTCACGTTTTAATACTTATTGCACATGATTGAAAAGAAAGTTGGATTAAAGGAAATAGATATGTAGTTATCTATTTGTTATGTTAAAATCCCCTAAAGTCTCTTCCAGACTAGCTAATGTCGCGTTGACTTATTTCTTCATTGGATCAGCCATAGGTAAGGTCTAAGTCGAATTTGAGTTGACTTATATGTAAATTCAATAACGAATTTTGCAACCGCAAGTTGTGTTATCAACTTGCACTGATACAATGTGCCCGACAGTGCAACTGAATGAATTAGACAGCGATATTTGAGGTTTTTGGGCAGCATGTTTCTTCACCAAAAACGTAGACAACAAGGAATTAATTGCGCGCGGATGAAATAATAATAATATGTCTTAGAATTTAGGCTATTTAATTTTAGCGTATTCATTATCTGAAACTAAATTTAAGAAATATTGTAAGACTTATCACTCGAAAACGTTACATTTTTAACATAAAACTTTGAGTCGTGCTCTGATTTCCTAAACAGAAATACTTGAAAACGATTAAATGAACGAAATCTTGACAAAAAAAAGAAAAATTTAACTCGTTCCTCTAATTATAAGCTGTTCTTTGTGAGCCTCTAATTGAGGCTAAATTTCTAGGCAAATCTATGGCGGACATTTCAGTGATGCCAGCAGTGCCTCAATATAATGTTGTCTTTATACGCTATATATTTTTGTCTATATATTTACAATATTATATTGCGGCACTGTTTGCATCAGTGAAATATCCGCCATAGATTCAGATTCGCCTAGACATTTAATGAAATAAACTCACGATCTGCCTGCGATGCGATTTATTATATTATGTAATTTACGAACGAATTGCACGGAAACATTGCCACATTCATAATAAAATGACCCAAAAAAGAGCACTGAGCGATGCGCTCTATATAAGTCTGTTACATTAAGTCGGTATGTCAAACGATGTAGCCGAGATAAAACTGCCGGATGTGGGCCGAGTGATGTCGCGGAAGAGGACCCGTGCGGTACACTCGCCTGTGAATGACACCCAGGTTTAAAAGACACTTTAGACACAATGACGCCCGACCCTTGTGTTGTAAACAGCTACATATATGTATATATACAATGTGCTAGGGAATATATGAGGCTGTGTATGGTAAGTTAAAAAATGGGCCAAGTTGATTTATGCCATTTTTCAGTGAACAACTACATGTCATTGTATTGTATTGTCATATTATGTTAGTGGGCTACCACTTATCATAAATCATAATCTAGTAGGTACGTATCTGTTTTAATTTCATTTCCTAATTCATTAAAACACTGTTTTTTGGAGAGATAATAAATGTAACTTGGATCCTATTTAGTATGGAAAATTTAAAGCCTTTACCGACGAAACGTCAGCTTTTTTAGCAGAAAAAGTTCAGCGTTTACGCTGTGGCCGCGGTTTAATCTCGAATGTGTCTTTCTTGTATAGAAACGTGGGAATAATGCGCAGTCGGCGGTTACTCTGTGCCAACGAAGCCGTGTGAATATTGCCGTGTTTATTTGTAATTTCTGAATTTAAGACTACCCTTACTATTATCTTGTCAGTAAGTATATCACAGTTCATATCTGTACCAAATGTTCCTCAAATGCTTTAAGGCCTTATAGCGAGATTGAGGAACATTGGACACATATAAAATTTTCATGTACATGCCCATTGTAAGCTGAATAAATGTTTTCTTTCTTTTCTTTCATATCTGAACTTTAACAATTATAAGTAATTAGTTAGACAGTAGCTACTTTGCCTGCGTAACATTACTTCATCGCTAATTTTTTAAATAGGAAAAGTAGTCTATGTCAGGCTTCGGGTCGGAGGTTTATTTGTGAAAGGGTAACAACAGACAGAGATATAGTCGGATGCATCAGCGCTATAGCTTCTAGCTGTGAGATCAGGTTTCAAAGTTATAACCTAACCTAAGTTTATAAAACTAATCAATCGAATGAAATAACAAATAAACGTAATATACGTCATGTTCCTGAAATAAGTGATTAATATGTACAATAAAAGCGTCGATTCGGTGCGGTCCGCGTGGGAACGATCTTTCTGTGAATGATTTGCATTTAAAGTGGGGTAATTTAGGTCAGCTGGACAATGAGCGTAATGTTTGCCCTCGTCTTTCGAACTTCATAGCGCTTTACCGCCTTTAGGACTTACCTATTCTTAAAGTGTTTCATGGTCGTAATATTAGCTGTGTAAAATAATACTATCACGCGAACTGTGCGTTATACCTTGCGATTTAAGAATGAAAATAGTTATTTGTTCAACAAGAGAGCAAAGGAAATTCTTGTCGCGAGTACTGATTTAAGATCCAGAGCTAGTGAAGGAGTATGTAATTACATCTAAATTAGAATCCTGAGCGTACCGTGGAATTCAGAGACAAGAGATGCATAGAGATACCAGCGAGGAAAATATTAGGTGTAACAACAATGAAACTAAATTAAACTCCACTTTTATTTCGTTAAAGAAAGCCAGACTTGCATTCCATAAAATACGCTATTATTTTGGAAGAAAGCTTAGTTCAACATTAGAAACTTATTCCTTGAAAGAATCGAAGTTGTAGAGACAGTTGTAGTGTAAGGCCCGTATTAATAAATAGTTCTTGAGATTGAGATCGCGTCTCAGTCTCAAGACCATTTTTTCTGATGCTGTTTTAATATGCAACAGATTTTCAAGCGTCAACTTGAGGCCATGCCAATCTTGAGAACGGTTTATTAATACGGACCTAAGTTTGTATGTAAGTAGTTTTCTATGTTACCTCCTGTAGTCTAGACGAATTGACTGATTTTGAACTGCAAGGTATCGTTACATTCGTCTTGATGCCTAGAGTGTCATTGGATATAGTTAATGATAAAAAAATCCAACGTGGTACCAGCAAAACGCAACATTGTTAGTTTTTTAGTTCTTCATACATTTATCTAGTATCTCATGAAAATTTATTTAATATAACGTAAATTTAAAAGTTAAAGAACCCCCGAGGAACTAAATATTATCATAGCTTAGTTTAGGTACGCCACGTGGTAAGAGATGATCAGTGTGCGAAGTGTAAGTTTTGTCTCGTTTTTAACTTTACCATCGCGTTCGCGTTTACGAAAAAAGTCCCTATGACAAAAATCGTTTTGCAAACTATCCGCTAGAGGCACTGCACATTTCTTCAAACAAATCTTCACGTGAACGTGAACGCGGTAGTAAAGTTAAGTCGAAACAAAACTTACACTCCGCCCTCTGAAAGATGACGAGCGTGCGTGCGTGAGCGTGAGAGCGTGTCAGTGAGAACAAATATGATGGCCCACAGGTTTGCTCATTGCTGAAAGCAAGTGAAATTAACATTTTTCCGAGTCTACTGCACTTCATTTTATACTTGCAGCCTGTGGGTTAGTCACATGCATCGATCACTTGATGCCCTTCGCCTTCAATATAATAACGCATTCAGGACGCTCTTGCGGCTGCCACAAAGTACGTAGCGGCGGCTCGCCGCAGACAGAGGGCCCGCTTTGAACAAACCGCTATTTTCATTTTCAGGCAATCTCACGCAGTCTCAAGCACTGTTCAGTCGCGACTGTGGCGAGCGTTAGGCTAGCGCGGATGTTCATCAAAATGCATTATTATTACAGTTGCAGTTTGGTTGCTTAAATACAACGAAAAATTGTCCATACACGTTCTTTACCTTTCCAAACGATAGTGAAAGGTAAGTAGTACTCGGTTTTCTCTTGTTGGTAGGTATAAGTAGGTACTTTTTGGAACTAACCGCTTTGGTAATAAAATTGAATCATCATTATACATTCAAGCGCAGCAGAAATGGGCTTCTTTTTTTTTACTGATCGACTTTGATGATTATTGTTTCATTTCATAGGGTTTCCCACTAATGTAGTCCGATATAAATTTGGTGAAGATCTGATGATGCACTCCGAAGATGGTCGCATAATATGTGTATTAGTCGCATTGTTTACCTCCACGATACCTATTCATTGTTGCAGAATCCTGAAGTCGGTTGTTATCCCAATTTTTGCCGGTCAATAACTTATCGCTCATTGGTAAATCGACAGTGTTTACGTTGTGGTTGTTGTTAGCGCCGACAAAGAGAAAGAAGAGAACACAACAGAAGTACCATTTTTATTATATATATATTAAAAATAGACTTATGCTTTGCAAATATTACTTTTGTTTATTTATGTTTTTAGGGTTCCGAAGATCCGAATAAAAAAAACGAAACCTTATGGATCACTCGTGTGTTTGTTAGTACGGCTACGGAACTTGTCACTCTTTTAAACCTCAAAACTTTTTGGCCGAAATTGCCGTCTTTTTCACATTTATATTTTTGTTGGGATCAATTATTGGTACTATCGATTTACGTAACTGGTAACCATCCAATCAATCGAAACTAACGCCATCTATTAAATCATACTGATACTTGCTAGCAGTGATAGCATTGCTACAAGTTATTCTATTCAGTCGAGATAAATGCCTTTTGTAAACTAATGTGTTCGAAAATTTCAACAACAGTAGGCATAGCACTCGCAGACGAGTGGTTTTGAACGTCATAAAAAATTACTATGGAAACGTAGCGTTTGGTGGATCGAATTCTTGTCAGCCTACAATTTTTTTGGTTTTTTCACATCAGTAAAAGAAACCAATGATTTAAATTTCCGTTATGCTAAAATGGTCCAATGGTAATTGGGATATTTTATACAAATGAAAAAAGAAAACGTCTTTATAAACTTGTAATTTAAAGAAATAGTTATTCAAAACAACACTTGAGATTATTATGCATAAATTAAAATTACCCTAGTGAAGACCGAGCAAGAAATTCTTATACTCTGTAAGTATTAATGTATAGTTATACTATTGGTTTTATAATAAAAAAACACTGATCAGTTATCTTATCTGCGATGGCGCGTAATTTTTTAAAAACAAAAATTAATTTCCTGATTTTGCCAGTTAGAGTCTCTATGTATTGCTTGAATGAGAGAGTTTCGTCGACTTCAATACCCAAATATTTTATTTGGCTCTTGATGGCGATGACTGGGCACTTGCACATTTTCACAGTCATGTGCATACAGTTTTATGTTAGAAGGGGCAGACTTATGCATGGAATGAATGATGATAGCGCCTGGTTTACTTGCAACCCATAAACGCGAACTGATTTAAAAACGCGGTATCGCCGTAATTATCGAATATACATTTTACCTACAGTAAGGGATAAGTCGAAGAATCATTTTACCGCGTCATAGGCATTATTCCATTGTAATAGAGCACATGACCGCTCATTCATTATTATAATGCCTATTGTACGTGCCTTAGCCCGTACACAAATACTTATTGAAGTTAGTTTCTATCATCGATCCGAAGATCATGACATCTAACAGTGGCGTGCCGACGGTTTCAAAATAGGGCAGGCCCGACAACGTTTTTGTGATTGTTACACTGGTAGTGAAATAAGATAGGTAACCAAGCACGACGTTTCAGTATGACACGTGCGAATGTTTAAATCTAAGATTTCCTATACTGTTTAAATGGTTAATAGTCCATCGAGTATTTAGTAAGGCAAGTCGGACTTATCGGCTTATATGAAGGTACCGACACTGACGTATCAAAATTAAAATCAAAATCAAAATCAAAAAAAATATTTATTTCGTAGGATAAAAATTATCACTTGAAAATGTCACATTTTTTATCTTATTATTACAGTTTTTGACATTATTGCTCATTCACAAAGCTGATTCCCCAGAGAAGAACGAGCAAGAAACTCAAGGGTTGCTCTTTTAAATAAGTCTGAGTTACAATTATATTGTATTGTATAATTAGACTGAATATCGCCGAGCGGTCTATGCCCATGCTTGCTTATCATCCAGATAGTCAAAAATTTTATAGTAGCCTTTGGCAAATAATGTCTGTTTTATGATGGTTTTGATGGTTATGTGTAATAACCATCAAAACCTCGTATTACGTTTTACCCGTTATTTAATTGCACTATGATATAAGAACAGCATCAATACAAGGTTCTCTTTTTATACAGAACCCTTAAAAGTATCCTTAAAACTATCGGTCGAAGGTACATATACCTAAGTCTTTACGCTTTCGAACCATATTTTGTACATCTACAGTAAAATCTAAATTGCCTCGTGTCATTGCCAGGATTTCCTTTTGACAGCGAGATTATAGAAATGCTTTCAAATCTCGCACGGTACTTTATCGATTATCGAATATTTTGGCGGCTTTGGTTTTCTCTATATAACGTGATACCTATAAAAATACGAAGAGTAATAATAATAAATATTTCGGACACGTATACACGTAATTAAAATTTTAATAGAAAAATTGGAAAATTCGATTAGTCAGATTTTTGGGTTAGGTGCGTCTAATTTTTTTATTTTATTTAATTACTTACATGTTTGTTTTTGTTTTTTCCTCAATCACGACGCTACGGATGAACAGATTTGGTTGAAACTTGGTATAATGGTCTAACTAATATTATAAATGTGAGAGTTTGGTTGTTTGTTTGTTGCTCAATCACGACACAATGGATGAACGAATTTGGATAAAATTTGGAATATTGATAGAACATACCCTGGCTTTAAAATATAGGATATTTTTTATCCCGATGAAGTGAGTAGTTTTCGCGGGAAAGAAACATATTCGCGATAAAATTATTCCACGAAGTCTTAACAACCTTAACTCGACGCTTGAGAATCTGTTGCATACTAAAACAGTATAAAAATAATGGTATTGCGACTGAGACGCGATCTCAATCCCAAGATCGATTTGTTAAGACCGCCCTTAGACTCTGAGTCGACTCAAGTATTATGTTAAGGAAATAATGATTTGATGTAAGAAACATAAAACATACATTTTTGGTTTGGGTCGTTTCTGTTTGATTTGGTATTCCTGTCCTGCTTAAATAAGCTTTTAAATGTGTAGAGTAGGATTTGTAGATTTTTTGATAGCAAAATGTCTGTAGAAATTTAAAAAAATCGGACAAGCAACTCAAGGAAGTGGATAATGCGAATATTATTCTGTAATCGTTGTCATTTTTAAGCTCTTCGCATCGACAGCTTCGCCATTACTCTTTATCTTACCGAGATCAGAAATCCATTTATCACTAGTCCGATATGCCTACGATGGCTGAGTTAGCAGCTGCGAAAGTAGAGTCGACCAAGAAAGTGCTATATTAGTTTGGACAAAAAAGTCCCAGGTCCTAGCTAATGAAAATATCACTAAGGTTGACACTAAGGCATTAACGATTAACGTGATTGGCGTGCCAATCAAGATACACTGTTAATCTTTGACAAATTGGGTGTTATTTTCTTCATAGAAAATAACACCAAATACTTCTTTATCAAGTGACTAGAAATCAGAAACGTGCTAGGAATTTTAACTACATATAATTTGTTTTAGTTTCGAAAAGAAGAAAGATTTTTGAATTTAAAGTCAATTATTTTAACATAAATCTAATAGTGAAGTTCTAATAAAACGCCACGCCATTATCGGACTAATATTATAAATGTGAAACGATGTTTCTTTGTTTATTTGTTTGTTTGTTGCTCAGTCATGGCGAAACGGATGAAAGAATTTGGATGAAATTTGGTAAATAGGTAGAAAATACCTTGAATTAAAACATATGATATTTTTATCCCGATAAAGTGAGTAGTCCCGGCGGGATATACAAATTAAACATATCCGCGATAAAGTTATTCACGCAGACGAAGCTAGTACGTAATTAAATAAAGCTAGCAATAGTACCTAATCGTTAGATTGGTCTTAGATTTTTGTCATTCTTAATGTGCAAAATTACGCGTAATTTAATTTAGGGCGATAATTTTTTCTTTACCCACCACCTATATTGATCCAGATATCAATTAAAAACTAAAGGTCATCTACCTAATAATTCAATTCTGAGCTTTGGTCTTTCAGAATCTATTTGTCAATTTAATTTCGTCTTTTTTATTTACATCTAATACTGTAGTATAAGAAATATTATGTAAATAAAAAAATACATACAACTGAACATAAAACCTCCTCCTCTTTTGATTGAAGTCGGTTAAAGGAAAATACAAAAGATTAAATCTTGTAGAGACCAAAATCAATTCGAGCCGAAGGTACAGTGTTTTGCTTGCCCGCGCACAAAAACCAACAAACAATATTAAAGGGCTGGTTATCTCGCCATCACGTGATCCGACACCCGCCGGGAATTAAATCGACTCTGCTAATATTGACCAGTGTTTCAATTTGCATGTAAATCAGTTAGGGTACATACCTACAATGGACAAACCATCCGCTTTAAGGCCAATTGCCTTCTAATCACTTAAATTTCACGTACTGGATGAACGTAAAAAGATCTATTCAAATATCCTTCGGGAGTCGAGCGTATTGTTTCTTTGAGCGAAAGAAATGGATGGATTGGTGTGTTTGTTTGTTTTGTAGAATGACTTAAAGGAAAATAACAGAATGGAATAAATTACAGAATGTGTTTGCAATAGTATTTTAATAGTACATTTTAATGTATCGATCTCAAGTTATGACCAATGAAGACAATTTTTGTTGATAAACAAAAATGTTTTTAAAAATCATAACCTACCTATACTTTATTGCGCTACGGATTTGGTAGAAAGTTGAAAGTTGTCAAAAATATCCCACCAAAAACATTCTGTAAAAAACTAGCCAAGTCCCGATGGAGCTGCTTGATTATCTCTAAAAAGTAATGAAATCTATACAAAGTCGTGCCAAGTGTAAGGTTCCTTACTGCGATTTCTTTATTATTATAGTTAATGTTGTGTGACTTGGCCGTTGAAGGGTACACAGGGGTACAAAACCAGGTGCTCCATGACACCATTGCACCAATCTGTCGCCAGAACCGCTATTAATGTTATTAATTATACTATTAGTGCTGGAAAATCCCTCATCGCTCAGGCTGCCCTACTTATTCTGGGGTGGACACCTTCCTCAAAGGCCGGCAACGCATCTGTGACCCTTTTGGTGTTGCGGGTGTCCATGGGCGGCGGTGATTGCTTTCCATCAGGTGACCCGCAGGCTCGTTTGCCGCCCTCTCATATAAAAAAAAAAAAAAAATATTAAGAATGTTCAACGGCAAACTATTAGCGAATAATCTGTGTGGCGTTTACATAACATTCTTTATACGTTAGTGGCTTTATCAAGCCTACAATTGACTGGTTATTGAATGAACGTTTTCCAAGTGGCAATTTTCCATCGTCAATGCGTAGCGGTTCTGACGACAGATTGGTGCAATGGTGTCATGGAGCACCTGGTTTTGTACCCCTGTGTACCCTTCAACGGCCAAGTCACACAACATTAACTATAATAATAAAGAAATCGCAGTAAGGAACCTTACACTTGGCACGACTTTGTATAGATTTCATTACTTTTTAGAGATAATCAAGCAGCTCCATCGGGACTTGGCTAGTTTTTTACAGAATGTTTTTGGTGGGATTTCACTTCTTTTTGTAGAAACGTGGGCATATTACGTTTCTACAAATATACTTGATACTGAAAATTGAGTCAGTTCTACCATACACCAAGAAAGATATTGAATGGAAGAGACAAGACCCGTCTTTGGGCATACCAACTACTTGGTAGCCACTAAGTTCATCGTCGTCTTTTAATATTATCGACATTTTTTACGATAATTATTATCTTGCGCAATCAAACACAATTAAACTCAACGACCTTTAGTATATGGACAACAAATCAGAAATACCGATAATATTTAGACTAAAACCTACTTATACCTTTAAGACTTCTTTTGTCTTAATAAAAAAAACTTAAAGAAAATATTACTCTGCCTACTCAATCTATACAAACTATAAGCAAAACGTTAACTCTTAATTATTAGACAAGTGTCAATATAATTAATTATCAATGAACTTTCCACCAAAGGTACTACCTACCTAGTACTGAAATACAGCTAAATTAATGATATTTTTAAACGAAACGAAGTAATATCTAACTAAATAAACTAAACTAGAATACTAGAAAAGTACTTATAAACACGAACGCGATTCGAAGTACTGCCTAACTGTAAATTAAACCTAGAAAACTAAAAGTAGGTACTAAATAATTAACAATTAAATAAAGTATTCAATTGAAACTTCTTTTAATTCTGATAATTAAGTAATAATCAGTAATCCGTCACTAACCATATAATTCCTAACCTGTTTAAATCTTTGAATTAATATAATAACAACCTGCCAATTAACTTTAGCAAACCTCACGAAATAATCAGCGAAATCAACGAAATGCAAATAATCCCTCCTAATCCCTAGCAAACATTTTCAAGCGCAATAGAAGAATGTCGTAAACGACTGTAACGCGGCCGGTTGCCACTTTGCCATATAAGGTTATCAGGAAAACAAAACGTAAGCGCGTTTTAAAATACAGTCAACGCCATCTAGCGACGCGTGCGGGTATCACCGCCACTCTTAGCCAATGCATTATATTTTGACCAAATTTTCGTTTGTTTATTTAATTTGTGTAATGTTCGAGTAGAATAAAATTAATCGTTTGACTATTTCTTCTTTTAAACTTGTAATAAGTATAAGTAAGTATAAGTATAAAAGCCAGTCTAGTCTTATCCAGAGTTTTCCTTTAATTTTATTTATATTCGTATTAATAGCAGAAGGGGAAGCATGCGCCCAGCAGTGGGATGCTATAGGCTAGATTAAATTAGAAGATGTGTCCCACTACGCTGGATTTTTGCAATGACAGTCGATTTTTCCATGTACCAATAGTAGAAGGGGGCATTACCATATCTCTAATACAGCTGAGACCAGCTGAGGGTTCTTCATCAGATACTTCAGACCTTCGATTTTTGACATCAAATGAAGTGGCCCACCAAGTTGAATATTTTTTGTAAAGGCGGTATATGTCGATCTCTAATAGTTTGGTTGGGCTCTTGTGTTTCCTAATCAGGGTCACCAGGTACTCCAGATCTTCGATTATCCTAGTTTTTATAGTTTTCCCTTTATGTGGCCATTGAACCATAACTCTGTACCAAATTTCAGCTCTCTGAGTTTATGGGAAGTACTAGTTCTATTTTGATGATCATGAGTGAGTGAGTGAGTGAGTGAGTGTCATAAATGCTAAACTTTGCTTTCGCTTAACTTCGGAACTAAATGACCTACAGACTTGAAATTTTGGATTTTAAGTATGTGATTATAGCTTACTGGATGACGAAAATTTCTGCGTTCTAGTCTTATCCAGAGGTTCTAAAATAGGGGCCTGAAAATGCCGCGAAATGGTTCCAGTAAAGGATGGTACGGCAGTGTTTGCTTCACGCTCGACTTGGCGGGGGCACTGCCGTGCCCCCAGATAGACTAATATTCCGTCTGAGGATATAAGGTTACCTGTTTTTCAACCTGTCGACATCACCTCGTTACGGTCAATGTATTGGCGCTATTTACAAGACAGTTATTGGCAATCGTGCTACAGGGTGACAGAGATCCTAAACGATCCTAGAGATCCTAAACAGAGATCCTAGAAACGTAAATTAATGTGCATAAATATCATGTATCTTATGTTGATCTAACAGCAAAATAAATGAATATAATTTGTTATTAAGTTCTAATAAATTTTCGAAGCATCTTCCAAAGTCGGCGCTGCTATTGAAAGTAAATCAATCACTATTAAACATTGGAGCCGATTTCGAAAGATATATTTTCATATAGTAGAGTTAATATAATTACGACAGTGAACATAGAAAATAACTGATGGAAAGATAAAAGATAAAAATGGTTGATTTGTTTTTTTTTTAATGATTGACTGGATTCGCGTTTGACCACAATCTCACCTGACGGTAAATGACGATGTGGTCGAAGATGAAGCACGCGATCCCAGTAAATGCTTATTCACTCTGCTCTTGAAGATCCCAAGGTTGTAGGATTCAGGTAAGACTGACGCCGGAAGGGAGTTCCATGCCTTGGCTGTTCGAATGATGAATGAAGAATCGAACTTCTTAGTGCGAATGTTCGGTATATTAACTATATACGGGTGGAATCCCTCCCCATGCCAACAGTGATGTCGTCTTTTTTTTTTGTTAAAATGTTAATTTGAAAATGACTTACTTCGGTTTTATAGTTGTCAAATAAAATAATGTTTCGAAAACAAAAGACTGAATTGAGAACCTCCTCCTTTTTGAAGTAGGTTCAATATCAAATTAGGTAGGTAACTAATAGCTAAACTTGGACTCTCTATCGCTTGATATAGCAAGACAACGGTCTTGCTATATCAAGCGATAGAGAGTCCAAGTTCCTTGGGTCGCTAAGTCGTCGGAAGTACCTTAAGCACACCGATAGAAATTCTCCAGTGGGATAATTAAGTTAAGTACTTATTTTAATGTTATTCCCAGACTCTCAAGACTGTGAATGCAGTAATTTTACAGATCTCAATTACACGGGTGTGTAGGTATGGTGATGGGGTGAAATAGAACTGTTATTTGAAATCGGGCCAAGTGCATGTCGGTCGGACCATGTGCAATGGGATACCGTGGTCAAAACATATAATATATAAAAAAATAATAATTATAAAATACAAAATTATTTTTCCAGTTCATTTATGTAGTTTTGTATAGGTATTTCTTGTAGTTATATTTTGTATTTTTACGCACATATTTACTCAACTATACGATATAAGTCGATCGACGGACATTCAAACTGGTAGAGCCTACGTAGCCCTGACAATTTTCCTTTAAAATCAAATTCGTTATACATATATACTGAATACTATTAAAATATACATTGGGTCGACGGGAAGATATCCCTCATGGGATAAGTCCGCCTTTGTACACTATTTTGTTTCAATGTATTTTATGTGTCATTTTGTACAAAAAAGGGTTTACAAACAAATACACCGGTTTATAGTATTGGGAGTGAATTGCCTAAAAAACGAGCGCTTAGTCTAGATTTTTTTTAGAAAACTCTATTTTTAATTTATATCTTAATAACAATAAATACTAACTGATATTTGATTAGGTAGACTTTTGTTAAACACAGTTAACTTATTGATGGATAAAAAACTAAGCATGTTATAGTTAGGCATAGAAAAATAAAAATTCGACCTAATATTTTGTAACGATAATTTCCCTAAATGTTTTGAATTTAAAGAAATACCCATCAACGGAGAATTTTTTTAAAGAAACACATTTTTCAACTTTAGCTTATTTAGTTACTTAGTACTTGCGTTTCTTACAAATGCTTAATTTTTAGCAATTGTTACTACATTTACAACACTTTATTAAACGTTTCAAGAAAATCGCGGTATTCATTTTTCCGAGGACAAACCGTATTTTCCCTGGGCTATATGTGTACCTAATTCTATTATCTAAAGCTTTATTACAGACAAGTATAATATTCTAACCTTCTCTTCACAGTACTTTCTTGAAAATTTAAGAAAAATAGTGATAAACATGATGTCAATACAAGAAATAAAGATAAACTGGCATGTCACATAAGTCGCCTCCGCAAATTCAGTAACTCATTCAAACGGTTATTTCAATAAAGTTACTGTTGATTTTTTTATGATGGATACGCGTTTGTCCACAATCTCACCTGATGGATAGTGACGATGTGGTACATAACCAGCTGGTTCGCATGTCAGGTTATTTCATAATTAATAATGAAATATAAAGACCTTTTTTTAATTTAAAAACCTGTTTTTAAAGAAGCAACCCCTCGAGTTTCTTGCTTGTTATTCAAAATTGCGTTTTGGACAAGCAATAACTTAAAAAATGTTAAATCTTGACTATTTTAAGCGTACCTTGTGTACGTTCAAAATAAAGCATTTTTGACTATGACTTTGTCCCCATGCGGCTAATTCTAATAAAAATTTCAAACCATATTTCGTATTACTTCATCGAAAAATAATTCGGAACATCCCCAATATTTTTGAAAGACATTTAAATGATACTCTACACGATGGGTGTATAAGTAAAAAATTCACTATATATTCATTATATTAAAAATAAACATTTTTATTGTATAACGAAAAATTTCGCTACCGCTGAATCAATATCTATACATACATCTAGTAAACACACCTTTCAAAAATGAAAACCATTTTCAAGTTTGATTGTATTGGAGCAGCAATGCTACAGACTTCAAATTTATAATATTTACTTCACTTTACGTGCTTCCCCTACACGTCCCCTAGTGATAAGGTCGCCAAATTGTACATTCTATTCTTGCCACTTTTCTGAAGCTGTATATATCTTTTCTGTTGTGCAATAAAGTGTATTTGTATTGTATTGTATTATTCCCAAAAATGCTCTCTGACCCCTTACTGTTGGAGCACAGACTCTTCTCAGTGGGAAAGGGTATGGGGCCATAATCCACCACTCGGACCCAGCGCCAATTGTCGGATTTGTGTCTGTTTAAAAGCTACCTGATAGTGAGAGTTACTAAGTCACCCCTGTTGGCTTAACGTCTGCACCTCCGTCTCGTAAACCCTATGTTATTTATATCACGGGTTATTTGATACTAGCTTTCCGCCGCGGCTTCGCCGGCGTGGACTGACTTTAACACGGAAATTTGTTTATCCTGCGGGAACTACACACTTTATCGGGATAAAAAATATCCTATGTCTTAATTCAGGGTATATTCTACGTATATACCAAATTTCATCCAAATCCGTCCATCCGTTTCGCCATGATTGAGCAACAAACACACACACTTTCGCATTTATAATATTAGTCGATACGAGTCATTTAAATCCAAATTATTAAGACGACCATTTTGACATGTGAAATAAGTAACCATGTTTCGATATGTCCAAATGTAACTTTCTGGTTCAGACTTTTCTTCCATTTAAAAATGTTCGTCACGTCTTTGAGTGTTGAATAAAGTCATTCGCAATATTTAATACGACTTGTACGTGAGTACTGTCTGTATCGCGAACGAGGCGATAATACATAATAGGTGTATGCATACATATGTATCTTGTACATACCTACAATGGAATAGGTATCTTTAGTTCAGTCAACGGTGATGCCACTCAAGTAAACAATTATCCATCTCATTACGTTTTGTTTTGGTTTGTGTAATTTAATTTTTTGAGGACTAGCATGCATTGTATGCTATTTTATTGTTAATCTGATTTTATACAATATTAATTTAATTTTTAGTTATTAAGTGACATTTATACATAAAATTTCCACTACGGTGCTTCAGTGATTACTAGTGGATTTGAGACAGTATTTGACAGGGTTTCCAATCACTACACCAAATAGATCGATAAATCAGTAATTGTAATAATAAATACATCTCGGGAACACAAGTCTGTATTCGTCATACAAACATATGCCCCTAGCGGGATTCGAACCCGCGACCTTTTGGTTAGCAGTCAGTTTCTCGCCACTACACCAAACAGGTCGTCAATATAATTAGAATTTGTAAACTTACAGTTTAGTTACTATGATTGATATCCAATAATGTTAAAACAAAGACTTAATTAGGTAGTAGGAGACCTTTGGAATAATTCTCACCTGTCCACGCGACTAGTCACTCTCATCGATACCATCATCACATCACACACACGTACACTCACACACACAAAACACAACATTGCGAAATTTATACATACGACGATAATGTAGTTGTATTTATTTATTTATTTTATTGACTATTTTTATTTGACATTGATTGGATTATTTGACCAATTTTTATTTGTAATATTTCTTATTGATTAAATTATTTATTATTATTTTAGTTTGACTCACTATTTACTTTTACCTATAGATTGTACAGATTATTATTTAATAGTGAAAATGAGAATCTGTAATTGGCATATTTGGCTTATAGATTTTGTGTAATATTTTTTATATTGATGCTGTTGATTCTGTATGGTCAATAAAATAAAATAATGGCTATAACAATAATTATAGCTACTACACCTACCTAACACTTGCAAAACACAAGTTACCATAAAATGTACGAGTAGATATGTATACTTCTGTAGCACCACTGTACGCGGTTTGCGCTATGAAAGTTAGTTATTTATTCGAAGTTGGGACGAGCCGCATATTTTCTGGAATTATTCATGCGTATCGGGGACACTAGGTTTGTAAATATCCACTCGTTACTGTAACACTCATATATTTAATACATGAAATGAAATTTATTTCGGAATTGGGAAGTAATTATCTCTCCTTTGATGATACAACTGATGAAATGTATGTAGGTACATTTTATTATAAGTAGGTAAAGCGTGTGAATGATTTAAATAATCGGACAAGTGCGAGTCTGATTCACCCACCGAGGGTTGTAAGGTCAGTACTAACTTGTACGCAGATAGTTCGCCCATCAAAGGAGTCTAGTCTTGAAATGTAAGTCTCGCCAAAAAATGGTTAAGCCAAGTCGGTGGCCAAGGGGCGGTTCAAGAACACTCATTGTCAAGTGGCCACTAGTCTGATACAAATCCATACCTGAGCATGTGCCTATGACAAGACAAACGTAAGGAACAAGCAAGCTGAATATTATTGTAGTGTTTAACACACACACACAGACGACACATGACAAGCTATGGGGTATCTTCTATGCTACCCAGCGTCCACTTGTACGCTATTCGACCTCTACAATGCCACAGACAATGCCGTACGCATGGCCGCATTATGGTTTTCATGAATTTCATGTTCTTGCCTTGCCATAAATTTTTGAAAACAACTCACTGGGGCTACCATGAGTGCATGCAAACTACTCTGGGTATAGTGAACTATTGTTCTATAACTTTCACTCGCACCGACAATGAGCAGCATTACCAATAGATTTCGATACAGTGAATCGTCTGCGTTAGCTCATTGTAGACACACAGGTCTTTTATTTAATATTTAACTACTTTCGCCGCCTACACAAATGTTGAATTTCTTTTACGGTAGTAGGTACCGACTTTTCCGGTACTGAGGGGAATAAAGAATTTTAGCAGAATTAAAGAATTCTTTATTAGATCGAAACCTATAGAGACTTTCGGAGCAAAAGTTTTACAATAATTATTCCTTTTTGACAGTGCAAATATGCCTACCTATAAAGCTAACTTTAGCAATTAATCGTAATTACGATATTGTACTATATACAGGGTGAATTTGAATTCGTGTAATTCCCGTTAACCATTTCCGATTACAAACAACTGTCCCGAAGGAACCATAGTCGAATTCGACCAAAAAATTTTCGATTACCCATTCAAAGTAAACCATGTTGAAACCACCTTTAGTATTGGAAGTCCAACAATTTTCGGCTGGCGACTCCACTCCTGACTAAGAACAACTTTCCAATGGGAACCACAGCCGAATTCAGACGAAAAATGTTGGACTTCCATACTAAAGGTGGTTCAGAATGGTTTACTTTGTATGGGTAACCGAAAATTTTTGATCGAGTTCGACTAGGGTTCCTTGGGGAAAGTTGTTCGTGATCAGGAGTCACCATTAAACAGGTACCTATTACACGAATTCAATTTCACCCTGTATAGCTTGTATGTCCTAGTGTAAAATAAGCCGAGTTTAATGTAACACCTACTTAAGGCAAAGTATATAAGCTAGATAGATACAATAGAACTACAATAAAGGACAAATCTTAGTGAATCAATAAGGTCACTGCTGAACTGGTATTCTCAATGTGTATCTGAGGGCAAGGAATACTAAATAAGCGACACTCACCTTCTTCCGCCAATTTATTGTCGTTTGCGACGAGGCAGTCTATCAGGCAGTAAACTCCGTGCCTCTATATAAATATTTACCTGCATTTCTTCGTGTTTTGTTAAATTAATTTTGAAAAATTATATAATAAATAGAAAACCCCGGTTAGACACAACTCTGACATCCAGACAGACCAAACCAACTTTGTTGAAAGCTAAATATTAAACATGAATCTGTCTCCGTGTTTAATCTTTAATTTAAAAAAAATTGAAACCTTCGAAAGATTATGATATCATGAAATATAAAAAACAAAGTGTTAAAAGCTAAATATCTTCGAAACGGCTTAACCGATTTTCATTAAACATGGCTAAGAACCTGTCCCTTCGTTTAGTCTTTATTATCGGGAATTAAAAAAGATAATAACAACATACATAACCGGATATTAATTCGGCATTTATGTAGTATATACAGGGCGTCCCAAAGTTATGGGACATGAAGGGGAAGTACCTTAAATATTGTAGATAGTGAATTTTGCTCAAAGAAGACTTTATGTTATTTTTAAAAGTTAGTAATTCTGCATTCATAGATTTTCTAAAAATTACTTGCTTCGGCTGGGAATCGAACCGACTTAAATGTGAAAAAAAAAACACCCTACTTTTATGATGCCAATCGAAAGAATAGCTAAAAAATAATAACTCTGCCTAAATAACATAGTATTTTAAAAGAAAGGAACAACATAAAATGATTGAGTCAAATTTCAAGAAAGTTATTTATTGCCGACGACGTTCGAAAAGTAGCGATATTATCATTCCAAAGATAGCATTGATTATTCGTAAATAAGTACCCACTTCATAAAATAGGTACTAACATAGTTTTCCTTATTATAAGTGCACGTGTAGATGAAATGATAAAACTTGTATTTCAATACGTCCTCTGTAAGCTAGACAGAAGGCAAATTAAAAACAAAAATAAATAATTTATAATTTGAAAATGGAACAGTTTATGACAGCGTTTGTTTGAATGCATACTTTTTAAGATATTTTAAAAAGAAGTGATATTTTTAAATGTTGTTCTTAAATTTGAAAATGGAACAGTATGTGCGAGCGTTTGTTTTTCGGATATTGATCTGTTTAGTCTCAATTCACTTACACAAGTGTTATTGTGTTAATTTATTGCGAACATGGCATATCAAGTAAGTTTTGATCTAATGGAAGCATATTTTTTGAACGATAAAGATATCTCTAGAAGTTTGCGGTGGTATGGCGTAAAATATCCTGATAGACAAATACCGTCTCGTAAAGTTTTGAAAAGGCTTGTGAACAATTTGAAAACTCTGGGACGTTTCGATAAACGCCCAAGAGAACCACAGCAAGAAAACCATACGATCAACGACGAAGAACTTGGTATTTTAATTTACTTTTCGGCTTTTCCGAAAGCATCGGTGAGAGAAGGAGAACATGAAATTGGAGTTTCAAAAAGTAAAATACACCGTGTATTAAAAAAACACGGTTTTAAGAGTTATGTTGAAGGACGATTGGTTCAAAAATTACTTCCGGGCGATACAGAAAGGAGAAAAAATTTCTGTCTTGATATCCAGGCACGATTGCTCGAAGATCCAAATTTTTTGGATAATATTATTTGGACAGACGAATCTAACTTTAGCAATAACGGTATGTATAACCGCAACAATAATCGTATTTGGTCTAAAGAAAATCCCCTACGAGTGACTGAAACTAATAACCAAGTGCGTTTTTCACTCAACTGTTGGTGCGGACTTTTAAAAAACCGGGTTTTCTTAATCCATTTTTACCAAGGAACCTTGAACACAGAAAAGTATTTAGGAATACTTCAAATTTTAAGGGATAAGATAAGAAACCATTCCGCGGCGGAGCAAGAAAACTTAATTTTCCAACAAGATGGAGCTCCGGCTCATAATAGTCGGAGAGCAGCAGATTTTCTAAATGAATGTTTTCCTACATGGATTGGTACAAATGGACCGATTAGATGGCCGGCCAGATCCCCGGACCTCACACCATTAGATTTCTTCTTTTGGGGATACGTGAAAGATATGCTATACAAAAAGCGATACGAGAACGTAGGCGAGTTGCAAACAGAATTGTGCCATATCACATCGAGTGTTCACCATAAAATGATTAGAAAATCAACAGGCAGCGGGCTCATTAAAAGATTGGCGATTTGCGTAAGACAAGAGGGATCACATTTTGAGCATTTAATTAATTAATTTACAAAAAAATACCTACTTAATTGACTACGGCAGTTTCATGTATGTTTTTTATTTGATTAAAATGATTAATTTCACGTTGTTCCTTTCTTTTAAAATACTATGTTACTTAGGCAGAGTTATTATTTTTTAGCTATTCTTTCGATTGGCATCATAAAAGTAGGGTGTTTTTTTTTTCACATTTGAGTCGGTTCGATTCCCAGCCGAAGCAAATAATTTTTAGAAAATCTATGAATGCAGAATTACTAACTTTTAAAAATAACATAAAGTCTTCTTTGAGCAAAATTCACTATCTACGATATTTAAGGTACTTCCCCTTCATGTCCCATAACTTTGGGACGCCCTGTATATTCCTACATACTTGTAGGTATGCCATTATTAACTTCGTCCTGAGACATGTTACTTATCTACTGTCAAAATGAGATATGCTAGTGAATAGGATACGTCCTTATCGGAAGTTTATGTCGACGTAAGTTCTCTGGTGTGGTGAAGCTTGCGATTCTATATGCTTAATTGTCTCAGTGTTTGGAGTGAGGGATGGGGGAATCCCTCCCCACGAAAGCAAAAAAGTTTTTTTTTTTCATTTCTGTGATCTCTTACAAAGAAGCAGCGAGCGAGTCAGTTCCGGGTAAAGCGAAGAGTCCAATTTAAAATCAAAGAATAATGGAATCGTAACTTATTATAAGTATTGTATATGCGAAGTTTGGATGTTTGCTGCACAATCACGGCAAAACGGATGAACAGATTTGGATGAATTTTAGTGTATAGGTAGAACATAAACAGAATTAATATAGTACTAACATAACCTTGTTTAAGACGGGATATTTTATATGCCACAGACCTGGTGCGATATACTTATGGACAAAATAAGTATAATCATCATCAATACCTTTAGTTTTTGGCTGAATATTTACCTCAACGGTATTTCTGTGAAACAGTCCCATCCCGCCTGCATCTTGCCGATCCATCTAATCCAGGGCCTTCTAACAGTATAAATATGTACTTTATATTGATGTAAATGAGTGAGTTAAATTCCATTGACATTTCTATATAAATGAGAGTGATAACGTATAATACAGATCACTCCTATTGACATCGGATAGGGAGGGTGTGTTATGGACATGCATAAGTGGATATACAAGTAGGTTTTTTAACGAGCAAGTTACGTGTTTGATCACAATCTCATTTGGTGGAAAGTGACGATGGTATCGAAGTTGAGCACGTGATCTTAGTAAATTCATATTCATCCTAGGTTTGAAAAATAAACGGTTATATTTTGATAAACGGGTGTATGGCTATATACTATACAACATGTAACAGAATTAACGCAAAACCAGAAATTAGTTTGTTCAGAATCGGAAGTAGAGCCGATTGCACTATGTTAAAATATAGGTAATAATTTCAAAAATTTTAATTAAATTGAGATCAATTCTAGAGTTGTTCTAAAGTCTGTGTGTTTGATACGACCATGCCCTTATTATTTTAAATAAATTGCTTTTGCTACCAATCTTCTTTCTTCGTTTTTCTTTTGCAACTGTTTTCCCGCCAATAACTGTATGGTGACAGATGGTTTTTCCACGAGTGGGTAACTGACAACTGGTAGTAAACTTTGTAGAATTATTAATCAAATGATGTGGACACAATAACTTAAAATGCTAGTAACTTTTAAGATATACCTTAAATTATTTGAATAGTTATGCAGATAGATTTATTAAATTATAAATCATTTGGGGTGTATGAGGTTTTGCGTTAATTCTGTTACAAGTTGTATATACACGGCAAGATAATTGACTTTTTCTGTATAATAATTTTGAGATAACATTCAGCAACTCGCAGAAAACTATTTCGTCGTTTTATTTATTTAAGGGCAGAGCAGCTGGGAGCAACAGTTAAAGAGGTCATGGCTCTGAATGAATAATGCTTTTAAGGAAGCCAGAAGTCTTTCTTTTTTCGCATTTTCAATAGTATTTACCCACAACATCAAAGGTTATATATTTCCTTACATAACTTCTTATGTAATATATACATAAACGAATTTTATTTTGGTGTTTCATTGAGTTCTCTAAAATAAACGACATTGATAATTACCTTAGAATTTAAACGTGGTGAACGGAGAGAAAAAGCTTTTATATATTAAATCACGGCACTGCCAAAATACTCCCAAAGGAAACACAACAAAAAGACTCGTAATGAGTAACTTGTTTCAATGCTTTAAAATATTTTCGCAAACAGTGCTTTCGCATAAAATGTTCCCTTTAATTAACTACCTTTGATTTTTAATTTGATTTACATCGCTCAGTCTTATACCTACCTATATCTCTGCAATAAGCACTGCAGTGATTAACTTCCGGTTGAATATGCGATAGCTAAATCCTTTCTTGTGCAGAACAGCGCATTTTTTAATTTTCCAAGAGTCGTAGTCAGGTAACTTCAGATTTTCAATGTTATCTTTTTATCAGCGCAGTTGCCAAGTAGGTATCTGCTACCTTCAACATTTATTAGTACAAAACGGCTCTCGATATATCAAGTTTCAAAATATTTACTGTGTGTTTTTACCCAACCGTCCCGTAATGTATTCAACGTGTCTGTACGTTTCCACCTGCAGACTAAATACCTCAGCCGATATTTCCTTCGTCATCAGCCCGTAAACATCCCGCAGGGATATAGGCCTTCTCTCGTATATGAGGGAGTATAGGCCATAGTCCACCACGCTCGCCCAATGCGGATTGGGGATTTCACATGCCTTTGATTTTTATTTCTCAGGCATGCAGGTTTCCTCACGATGTTTTCCTTCACCGTTTAAGAGTAGTCGGATAAATGCACATAAGTAATTAAATTAAATTTAATAATTAATTGGTACATGACCTGCCTGGGAATCGAACCCGGACCTCACAAATTGGGAGACCGCGTCTAAACCGCTGAGCCACCGACGCTCCTTATGTCTTTAGATCCGTACAAGTCTCGGCATTGTGATATGACGTCATGATAAATCCATAATGGCGGACGCTAGCAGCCATTTTGTCATACTTCACAACAAATAATTCCAGCATCCAATGTTGATAATTAAGACGAAAGAAATTCAAAGACGGATATAATTTTTATAAAAAACCTCTTTTAGAGTTTTATACTCTAAAAAATATAAAAACCCAAACTACGGTTACAAATACCTATACATATGAAAAATCATATATACAACACGAAATAACTCAATTGATTTGGGTTCCTGTTTTTATTAAATATAAAAACTGCTCTGTCATTTGAATTTATGTTGACTGGCCAGAGTGTTTGAGTGTTTTGAATATTCTTGTAAGTGCGTAAGATCGGTATCTTTTGGAGACAAAGCCAGACAAACAGACACTCTTTTTGTATTTAAAATTGAAACTAGAATTAAACTTGTTTATGTCTAGTTTATAGTAATTATCAACCCCCGTTACATGACACCGTTACTCGCGCGCGACGCGACGTGAGAGTGGGATAGTTGTATATTTCGATCAAACGAATGAGTAGGATAAATATCTCGCTCGACATTAACGTTTATCGCACCTGACATGCTACTAGTGCAGGAAGTAAAAGTAAAGTAAAGTAATTAGTGAACATGTAATCATATTTTGATAATTCTTTATTTGTTTGCACGGGTAGGTTCACGTGTTGGTGAATAAACACTAGAAAACATAGAACTGTGTAGTATGGTTCATCTCAGTACGGCCACGATTACCAACTCGAAATCTGACTACTTCCCACAAGATATCACAATAGTAGATATAGATATAGGGTGTAATGGTGGTCCTGTCAAAATGAACACTCATCCCGGAATGGCCCTTTCTTATCTTCCATAGGGCAGCATTGCATCTAGCGAACATCTGATAACACCAATAATTAAATTATAAATTGAAAATTTAGGAAACCCGCGAGATAATAAATGATTATAAGTACAATAGAAATACAATTTATTACACAACAGAAAAGAAAATACATGTACAGAAAATGGTAAGATTTGAACGTACAATTTGGCGACCTATCTCTAAAAGTGAATGAAGCAAAAGAGGTGTGTCAGGAAGTAGCAAGTGGAAGTCTGTGGTCTCTGCCTATCCCTACGGGAAACAAGCGTGACATAAAATAAGAGAGATAAAATATGTATGTACTATCTGTAAAAGCGATTTTATCCTCAGATTTGGGTATAAGAACAATACTTTTGAAATAGGTAGGTTGTGCGGTATTATTTAAGGATGCAGATACAAACGACGTGAATACATTTCATATACTCCTAATGGTTATATAGGCCCTTTTGATGGAAATCGATTAAGCCGTTTTGAAGATATTTAGCTGTCAACAGAGTTGGTTTGGTCTAGTCTGAGTAGCATGATAGCGTTTGTCGCTCGTGACGTAGGAGTGAGAGTGGAATAGTTGTATATTTCATCCGTGCGAATGAGCAGGACAAATATTTAATTTCCTTAAATCATTCAACCCCCGTAGCATGACAGGCGCGATAAACGTTTATGTCGCGCGAGTAAAGATTTGTCCTGCTCATTCGCACGGATGAAATATACAACTATCCCACTCTCACTCCTTCGTCACGCGCGACAAACGCTGTCATGCTACGTAGTTGACAGTTAAATATCTTGAAAACGGCTTAATCGATTTCCATCAAAAGGACCTATATAACCCCGAGGTTAATGTTAAATATACATACAGGGCGTCCCAAAGTTATGGGACATGAAGGGGAAGTACCTTAAATATTGTAGATAGTGAATTTTGCTCAAAGAAGACTTTATGTTATTTTTAAAAGTTAGTAATTCTGCATTCATAGATTTTCTAAAAATTACTTGCTTCGGCTGGGAATCGAACCGACTTAAATGTGAAAAAAAAAACACCCTACTTTTATGATGCCAATCGAAAGAATAGCTAAAAAATAATAACTCTGCCTAAGTAACATAGTATTTTAAAAGAAAGGAACAACATAAAATGATTGAGTCAAAACAAAAAGCGATACGAGAACGTAGGCGAGTTGCAAACAGAATTGTGCCATATCACATCGAGTGTTCACCATAAAATGATTAGAAAATCAACAGGCAGCGGGCTCATTAAAAGATTGGCGATTTGCGTAAGACAAGAGGGATCACATTTTGAGCATTTAATTAATTAATTTACAAAAAAATACCTACTTAATTGACTACGGCAGTTTCATGTATGTTTTTTATTTGATTAAAATGATTAATTTCACGTTGTTCCTTTCTTTTAAAATACTATGTTACTTAGGCAGAGTTATTATTTTTTAGCTATTCTTTCGATTGGCATCATAAAAGTAGGGTGTTTTTTTTTTCACATTTGAGTCGGTTCGATTCCCAGCCGAAGCAAATAATTTTTAGAAAATCTATGAATGCAGAATTACTAACTTTTAAAAATAACATAAAGTCTTCTTTGAGCAAAATTCACTATCTACGATATTTAAGGTACTTCCCCTTCATGTCCCATAACTTTGGGACGCCCTGTATATCGGATGAGATTTTTACCGTAACGAAAAAATTGCGCATATTAGGTAAATGAAATAAAAGGTATTGGCATAGGTAGTTTATTTTTTTTCTAAACTATCATCGAATAAATCGTAAATTGTGTCATTTGACGGTATATAATTACACCATTAAATAAAATAAATAAAGAAATCTTAGAGAAAATATGAGTTCGAAATAACTTTCGCATGATAGAAACCCTACGAATCGCGCTGGTCGCATATCAATCTTGGAAAGGCGCGTGCGTTTTTTGAAAAAGAAAAAAAAATAAACTACCAATGCCAATAACTTCTATTTCACTTACCTAATATGCCTTATTTTTTTTCTAAAAGTCATCCGGTATATATATAAAAAAACAAAGTTAGAGAACCTTCGAAAGACTATAATATCATCGAAGTACACAAAAACTGTGTAAAAAGCTGAATATCTTCTAAACACTTAACCGATTTTCATCAAAGTTTACTTAATATAAAAAAAACTGCACGATACATTCACGTGAATCCAGGGTAGGTAAATTTCACATTCAGAGCAACTCCCCACCGTGCTACCGTAAGTAGGATGGTGCGGTGTTTAACTTGTAACTCCGGATGGAAACAGCTTCTCTCATCCCACTAGGGTTTTCCCACTGGGATACGAGAAATATTATCTACCCAGCATCGTATATTTCTCATGTACCTATGCTAAAGAGAAACATTTCATTCAAACCTGAATTATTAACGCTTCGGATATCGTTTGTGGAACAAACAGCTTAATGAAATAGTATTGTTATGTCGAATGAAATTTTATCGTCACATGGGAATAGGAATAAGGTTTTATTTACGAGTATAGACAATTTGAATAAAGTAGTTATTTGGTACTTTTTTACTCACCTGCCCAAGGAAGGAGGGTAATGTATGTATGTATGTATGCATGTATGCATGTATCCATGTATGCATGTATGCATGTATGCATGTATGCATGTATGCATGTATGCATGTATGCATGTATGCATGTATGCATGTATGCATGTATGCATGTATGCATGTATGCATGTATGCATGTATGCATGTATGCATGAATGCCTGTATGCATGTATACATGTATGCATGTATGCACATATGCATGTGTACGTGTGCACGTGTGCATGTATGCATGTATACATGTGTGCATGTGTGCATGTATGTATGTATCTTCCTTTGGCGCATCCTGTAGCATAAACGGCTTGACCGATTTCGAAGTGCATAGTGTCGTTAGATTCGTCTTGATACCCGGAGTGTCTTAGGACACATTTTATGAAAAAAAATCCATCATGGCGCTCACAAAATACAAAATATGCTGTCGAGTTTTTAAATATTTAAACTATTATTTCACCGTCAACAATGCAATGCTTTCATGGAATTAAATTAATTCGATTTCATTCTGTTTAAACGGCCTATGCGTACTAGTGTTGTATATGTAAGCGATCTGTGGGCACAGGTAACTAAAGATAACATTTGATATTTAAGTTACGAACTACAGTATCTAAGTTACAAACTATGTAGTTGGGACTACTAAAGTTACATTACCTACTAAGTATTCAGTATGATAATCTTGTACATGGAACTCGTTCTCGGAGTTTCTGCATGTAGTGGTAACTACTTATATATTTTCTTAGGCAATGTTTCCGAACGCTACGCTATGTATTATATAACATTGTTTGAGTCTTCCGTTTTCTTTATAAGATAATACCTACCTACCTATCACTTCAGCTCCATAGTACATAAGCGGCGGCGCTCACTCTAACAAAAATTAGAACTTTTTAAAACTAGCTTAATATTTCTTAAATGGATCCTAAATCGAACAACTGTTTGCAGATATTCTAAAAAAATATTTTTTTGGTGTATTTCGATAATATCGTAGCCTTTGGAGAGTTTTCTAATTTTATTTTTTTTATCTAGATTAATTCTGGAGATAGTTCTTAGCCATGTAGCCATTAGCTTTAAACACTATATTTGGTGTAGGTATAGGACTTTCTATATCTTCAAGTAGTGTTATCTTCTAAGTTGTAGTTGTGTTAGTCGTAGTTATAACAGACTTATTTTCCTCAGTGGTGTATACAATAAAGTTTTTAGTATTTGTTTTTTTTTTTTGTATCGGGTAAAATAATATGTGTCGGCCGAGACGGTACAACAAACGCAGCGAGCGTGAAACTTCTTTGTGATGATATAAAAGGAAGTGTCTCCGCTCACTCGTACACTAGACGTTTTATGTGTGCCGGGACGGGTATACCTTGAATTTATATTAAATTTATCTTTACGACATTCATCTATTGGCCTTGTGTTATATATAATACTTAGAAGGTGATATTCTTAAAATTTTCCCTCATCTGCGGGTTCTGGGTAACGCCCTTGGAAATCGTTTTCTGATAGATAACTGTAATTTGAAAATTTATGAAACCTCAAGGTAATAAATGGTTAAAGTGTCATTCTATGGAACTTGCTAAGTATGTAAACAAGACAATCTCAGAGATCTCTCATACCTATTTGTATTTACTTTCGGTATTTTATTATTCGCTATGCTTTGACATAAGTAAAGGAGTAAGTAAGAGGCTTTTTGGCGGGATCTCGGCGAATGAAGTTGCATTTTTCTTTATAATTCTTATAATTTGTGCATTTTGACTTTTGAAGCTTAATAATGGCAGAATATTGTGCAGTAAAAGTTTGTGATGCTGTACAAGTGAAGGGAAGTGTAAATTAAAGTGCGTAACGAAGCTTTCGGGTTCCCACAAGAAGCCGCCAAAATCTTTTGTAAAGCATTCTGCCACTTTACTGAAGAATGATTTGACAGTGACTAGACTCTGCATACGCCAAGTATACGACGAATTACTTGTTTTGACTGAGACTGGATAATAAATTAAAGAAATATGAGAAATAAGACATGGCTGTATGGGCTTAGATCCCTTTGCCTTCTCCGAAAGGAGGGATTAAAACGAAAAAAAAAGGAGTAAGTAAGAGTCTTGCCCATCACTAGTAAATTCATCATTTAGAGACAATTTCAATATGGCGGTTTGTTTATATAGCAAGGTCCAAGTATAGAATGTTAGTACGTATCTACCCGCGAATGCACGGGAACGGTGCGGGGCGCGGACAATTTTAATCAGAGGCGTCGATGAAACGGTGCGTCATTTTAAAATCCTTTCTTTAATATACATTTTCTCTGTCAATTCCAAAATTGTGGACAGATATCTCTCCCCACGCCTAGTAGTCCGAAGATGAAATGGCTATGGTGAAATAAGATTTTGTAATTTTAAAATTGTAATTTGACGACCGGTTGGTGTAGTGGATAGTGATCCTCTTAGCGAAACCAACGGTTGCGGGTTCGAATCCCGCGACGGGTAAATGTTTGTGTGATGAATACGAACATTTATTCCCGAGTCATGGATGTTTATATAAATATTTATGTGTTTATCCGTTATCTAGTATCCATAGTAAAAGTTTTGTTTAGTTTGGGACTAAATAATTGGTGTAAGTGTCCGAAATATTTATTTTATTTATTTATAATGAATGAAATGAACTCAAACACAAACTCTTCCTTAACAGCTGGTTACATTACAACCACAAGACAAAAACCTTAGAATAGCACTTGGTATTGATTTCTTTAAATTGATTGCTACATTCTAAACATGCGGTTATATTTACGATTCACGTTAGGCAGCCAGTTTAATAAATATGTTTATTTGCAGTCGTGAAACTTTAGCGATACGAACGTAATATCCGGTATCTTTCTCACATGTGATGTGACACAATTCTAAATTATCCAACACAAAAGTTTGCTTTGCTTCGTTTGGAACTAGATGATTGGTGTAATTGTCCCAAATATTTATTATTATTGTTATGAATTCCAACGCACACTCACCTAAATGCATTCTTTAAAAGACTGGGAGACATTGCGATGCCCTATCTCCATTTGGTAATATATTAGGCATATTTCGTTTGTAACAATAAAAGACAACGTTTTACCAATAGACCTATTTCCGTACGCATTCAAAATATTGTTTACATTTGAGGACATTCAATGTATGTAATCGTTTCCGACATCAAACAGAGTGAGAGCGACAAATAAGCAAATAACATTCAAAGAAATGTTTGGAAATGTCGATGAAAATTTGGTACGGTTTCCCAATTAGAATGTAGATCAAGGTTAGTCGGTATAATAAAGGATCAAACATTTTTGTATTCACGGGCTTATACTGGTATTAGAAAATTATACTTCAATGTTATACCATACATATATGGTAGATTTGACTTCAGGTCAAGAGTATTCCATAGCTGTCTTAAAGATGTCCTCAAATAGGCTATTCAAGCTTTGGTGTGCGGTTAAGCTAGATTACTCACTTATTCATGATTGTCACATAAATAGTTGTGATTTTTGTTTCTAATATTATTTAGGGTTTATTAGCGATAATGTTGCAGGTCTAACACAGAAAATGTGCAGCTTGAACGGAGAGCAAACCCGTTTCACAGTAGGATTATGGAATGAGGGATCTTTTATTTAAAATGGGCCTAGCTGAAAATTCAACCTGCAGAGCATGCAGCAGAGTGAATCAATGAAGCACCATCTGTGTGACTGCGATGCCATGGCCGCAAAGCGTATGCATCATTTGGGTAAGGGGTATCCCGAACCCAGCGACTATTTATTTTTATTTATTTATTTATTTAGGATCACCAACAGTTGTTACACTAGTACATAGTCCATTTAACAATTAATGTAGCTGGTATTAAATTTAAATGTACAACCTTTTATAGGTGAACACATCATGCAAAAAGCTTTAAAATAAAATAACAGTAAAACAAAAACTTATTAATCTAAATTTACCTCTATTTAGCTTTGATTGGTTGAGCAGTTCCGTGCCAAGTTGCGGTGATAAGGTAGTGAAATAATAACTAGAGAGTATAATATATTATGTATGTTATTGAGGGAATGTTCAGCGTTTAAACAATGATATATTCATTAAGTATTGAGGCTTCTACTAATAGTTTTGTAAAACCTAGACACACCTAGACTACATGCACTTTCCATTAACCCGACTCATAAGACTTATGAAGTCTATAAGTAGGAAGTGCACAAAAGGTGCCGATTGGGTCGAAGTGCCTTTTGGCAAATATTCAACCCCACGGCAAATATATGAATAGAATACTTTTACAATCATCAATAAACTGGAATTGTTTTTCAGTAGTTTGTGATATTTTAGTACATGTTTGCACTATCCCTATAACTAACTGTGTACCCTCTTTGGGTATCATTTTAAACTAAGCTTTTAGATATTTATTGTTAAAGTTGTAAATAGTGACTCCAGTTGTGTATACCTTTAAATATATTTTTTTATGCACAACAACAAAATACATGACCTCAATCACACCTGATGTTAAGTGAAGATGAGGTCGAAGATGGAAGCGTACTGACCCGGAAACCCCGACACATTTTGGTGACTGGCTGTCTTATCTCTGACAACCGGAACACAACAATAATATTAACATTGCTGCTTGGCGGCAGATTTAGGTAAGATGGTGGCAGCTAGCCAGGCGGACATTTAAAATGCCCAACCACCAACCAAACCGAGTACCCCGCTGGGGATCGAACCCGCGACCTCCGAATCGTAAACCCAATGTTGTTTACATTGAGCCACGGAGGAGGTTATAAATCAATATAATATAGCGTTCTGACCACTTAGACCAGTGGCAATAGTTTCTATAACGATAAACGCTATCGATTCATCTCTAGCAATTGCTCGGCTGTCTATAAATCGCGAACAATTGACAGCCAATCCGTTGCAAAGTCGAAGCCTGAGCGTTTATCGTTTTAAAAACGTTTTCCACTTGTCTAGGGGAGCTACTGCTTTTGCTTCACCCACGGCGGCCTCATTCCCATAATTATACGTTTGCCGCCATCTTTGTTTCATTTAGCGATCATCATTGGAATTGAGATAGTGCTGAATGTGGCTGATCATTCTATAAGTATTGTATGTTACAACTCTTTATGCTCGTATCTAAACTGACCTGCTTGTCGCGACGTATCTATTTTTTATAAAGAAATTTGTAAATTGACTTAAAAAAATGTGAAATAAAAAAAATGCGTCGAAACCTACATTTTCAAGAGTCGCACAGCCTCTTAGCTAAGTTTTTAAAAAATAAAACGAATCACAACAACATATTCGAACAATCATCATCATCATTACCAGCCTGCGGCAGTCCACTGCTGGACATAGGCCTCTCCCAAGGCGTGCCACTCAGCCCGATCTTCGGCTTTACGCATCCAGTTGCTGCCAGCCACCCTGCGCAGATCGTCGCTCCATCTAGCCGGGGGGCGTCCCACATTACGTTTGCCTAAACGCGGTATTCGAACAATAACCATTACTAACTATTAGTAAGTACTTCGAGTACACATAATAATTCTATGGTATGAAATCTAAGTATGGTATTATGTACTAACAATGTCAACTGTCAACCAACTTACAGCTGTCAAACTTACTATTATTCAGATTCGAAAAAGAAATTCCTCGCAAAAAGGAATGAGTTGACTTTTCGGAAATACGAATTTTAGAAACGCGTATGAGAATTTTCGCATGCGCATACAAAAACGAACGACCCAAAAATCGCAGCCCAGAATCTTTTTCCCAATAGAAAAATGGAAGAAAGGGTCAGACGCGGATACCGATCAATCAGTCACACTCGTTGTATAAATAGGTTACCTATGGGTATAGGTAAGTTTGCAGAGTAATAAATTGACACTTTGTTCACCCGGTACCTATTCGCGTAGTATTTCTAAACTACCTTCCATGTCGCAGAGGATTGTGAATTTCGCTTCTTTCAAGATAGGTATTTGTCACATCTAGTGTTTACTGACTTAAACTAACGCAACTAGATTTGAACTGACGTTTCAATCTACCGATCTACCAATAATGTGTAGGTCTTACACTATTCTTAATGGGTACATGAATGATGCGATGTGGGGACCATGGAAGAGCAAGTGAAAGAAACTGCTTTGTGGTTTCGGCGCTCAAATAGAAAGAACCAACCCTTCTTTCTATTTGAGCGCCGAAACCCCGAAAACCCTTCCCGTGGGTGTCGTAAAAGGCGACTACGGGATTTTCCACCAAAAACATCCATAGTTTTGCATGTTTCAACGGCAATGGGCTCACTCCCTGTCACGTGTGCATTTCTATAATATTCCATAAGGTTAACCGTGGATGTTGTTTCAATCATTACACTTTTATGTTTGGAACACCCAAACACCATTGTTTGGGATATCTCTGACCACCCCATTTGGGTAAAGATCGTGACGTCATGTATGTAGTACTGGTGTGTATAGGTTGATGATACTCGTGTAATCCGTCTCTACGCACTGATATTCGCCGGGAAAACCAGATAATCACGACCTTCGATGCAGCAGAAAAAGACAACCCCCGTATTCTAAATGGTTCGACGATCGATATTCGATTCGATATCCGAAAGTTCAAACGAATTTAATTCCATTGAAATCGCATTTGAAATTTGAAACCGATTTTTTTTTAAATTTGTAATATAGAATTCGGGCAGTTAACCCAATGACATCGACTGTAGACTCCTAATAACAGAACAGGCGATCTGTCAACACACCAAGATAATGAACAGATGCTTAAAAACTTCGAATCAGTTATTGGCCAGTCCTCTTCGGTTATTGCACTCTGATTGGCTCTGTCAAGGTCACGTAAATAACAACTTTGGTAGGGCAAATCGGAATGAGGTACCCCGCCTCCTTCATACATACCTCACCTAGTTGACAGAATTATTCGGTAAAGAAAATCAAATATCACGCGTCTGTGGGCTATGTGGGATGCCCAATGGCTAAATCAAATGAGTTTTTTGTCTGTCTAATGCCTACTGCTGAGACGTAGCCATCCTTGGTGGCGTATGAGTTTGAATATTATACGAGTCCTTGACTGGATCTGCGGCCGAAGCAAACAAACAACAACATAAATTTTATTAAAGGAAGGTCGTGGGTTCACGGTTTGGTTCGTGGTAGGATACTTTTTAAAGTCCATCTGACTAGTTGCAACAACGACTATAGCGTTAGTTGTGTTCCGGCTGTATATACAAGACTGTCGTCTTAGTGTAGCGACACACCTGTGGAAGGTACGGCGCCGAGAGTTCGGCTGAATACCCTCGCAGTGTATCGCAAGTAACCTATGACACATCAGCCGAAATTACGCGGCGCTCAGTGCAGCGCCGAACTATCGTCTAGCGACTGTTTCCGCGAAAACGTCTTCAATGTATTTTGAATAGCAAGCGACGCGATGCGTTACGCGACCGAATGTTCGGTCAGCGTAGTTGAACGTTCAGCGCGCGCTTGCAAAGCAAAGAGCGGCAATGTCGCGTTTCTGTTCAGCAATAACTAACCTCTCTCTTTCAGTACAAGTGTCTTTCGTCTCTTTTAGTGACCACCAACGACATAGAAGACGACGACGCCACGCGTAAAGCGCTAAACTAGACGCCGCCGTGCGCCGCGTAATTGCGCGTTCGGTGCGTTTGGTGTGTCATGCCAACCGAATACTACGACCGACAATTCAGTCGCCGAACTGTCGGCGCAGTACTTTCCGCAGGTGCGTCCCTAGTCCCTACACTTACAGACAATGAAAATATGAATAATTATTTGACTGGAGTTGCTATTACACTCGATACTGCAGAAATGTAGCCCAAATAGAATGACGATTGCCTAATAGGAAGAAAGAAGAAGAAAAAATGAGATTTTTTAGAGCATTTACTTGTTTAATTCGCATACAATCTTATATTGCTTGCTCACCTCTTTAGTCGTTTATATAGACATGGATAGTTCCAAATTCAAATAATATGTGTACTTCGAATTCATACTTCCTGGATTACATCGATTCCAAATTCAAAATAGCTTTCCACAATATTTATATTTCTGTTTTCTGATTGAGTGAGCGTGAGCGGTATTGACAACATTTCATAGCATTTTTGAGAAAAATTGGCACTAGCTTCTGTAGATTTGTCCTTATGTTCCAGGGGATAAGGTATATCACTACTTTCTCCAACCCTTCATATATTTTGGTGCAAAAATTCATTCATTCTGATGCTCTATAACGACGTGAAAGAAATTTGGTATTTTTAATACTTATTGAAAGAAAAGTACTCGTATTAAGTAAGATTCTTTATATAACATCACTTTTCATTGTCATTGCAACTCTTTCTGTGATAGAGTAAGGACAATATAGAGGGTCATTACAACACGAGTGCCTGGCGAGGTTCTTGTAGATATCACGAGTGCTGTAATACCTATACTTAGGTATATTTTATATATAATTTTACAATAATTTAATGAAAACAATAAAGTGTACATTTTTTATATATTTTCTTGGATTTGTCCTGTGAAAGTTATCTTTGTGAGTAATGATTACAAAACATTACGAGTAATTCTATTTTAAATTTTAATATACATTGTGGTTGAAGAATCAAGAGGATGTCTCAGCAAACCCCAAGTCTCAGTTATAAATTGTTTTGTATTTTATATATGTATTTTGAATTAAAAGGAAACTTTTGATTTAGACAATCGTTTAACGCCTCGCGGCGTGAAATTGCCTCCTTCATTGCCATTCTGATTAAAATATAATAAATAGTAAAACAATTCCTAAATTTAATCAAATATGTTTAGCGCGAAGTAACTTTTATTTAATCTATTTACCGGAATGGTGGAATGTTGTTGGTTGTGCGCTTGCGCGCGACTTTTAATATTTGAATTCTGCGATGCGAACCGAGGCGTCGACATGACAAAGGGACATGAAAAGTCTCAATATTAAATTTACGGTTCTATGACGTAATTTTTTATACTCGTATGTACTTACCTATATATATTATAACAAGTGAAGATGTCATGTACAGGTATTTCGAACGGTTCTTGGCTTTGTATTAAGGATTTTCAAAACGGGTCCAAAAAACTTAATTACGTCTTTAAAAGCAACTCCCTCAGGTTTCAGATCTCTGCCAGTTCATTCTACACAGTAGAAATTAGCATTCAGCTATATATTTTGATGTTAAAAAACTCTACTCAAATAGCGATTAATCGAAAAAAAATTGTGCCAAAAGACATTTTACATAATAATATTTTTTGTAAATATTCTGGCGCCCTTTTAGAGAAATTGCTCATTTTAACTTCCGCGTGGTAGTGTCGGATACTTATGAACATAATAAGCCCTAATAAACTTAAAGCGTTCGACTTCAATGGTTATTTTAATGTTTCCGTGCGTGAGGATAGCCTATAGCTAACCTGTTTGAACATCGCAATAGCATTGCCGTAGTCAGCAGTCTAATTTCAGTAATAGATATCCTGTGAATGATATATTGAATGATAGATACACCGCTAGCCAGTTCACAGTTATACTGCTTTATTTAAGAGAATTTGTTTCAAACAAAATGAATCGCATGTCCCTCTATTGGGGTGGGTGTTCTCTGAGTGTGACACATGACATATGTATAATCCAAAGGCCTCGAGTCGAAAAACGAAATAAATAAAAGTTTCGCTCCAGGACATGATACGTACGGCGGACGTTCGTCCATTACTCACTAACAAATCCGGGTCAGACCTGTTGCTCTCCATCAAATATGTATGTAGCAACCGGCCTCGCCATTCGCGCTATTAAATCAACAACAAAGGAAATTAAACGTGCCCGCTATATAAAACGTTTATGTCATTGCGGTTCACACTAGAATCATCTATTTCTTCTCAATGGTACATTTTGATTGCCAGATCATCTGCGGCCTGTCTTCTTGGAGGAATATACGACATTCTACTCACAAACTCAAATATGTTCTATGTCTAGCTTCCTATGAGAATTTCAAAAGATTTAATACATACGATACATTACAATATAATGCAGTACAGTACAGTAGTGCAGTACAGTACAGTACGATAGAATACTATACAATCTAATATAACACACCACAACACAATACAAATACACTGCTTTATTTGTTGCATAAAAGGAATTATCCTATACATTAAAAAGTTTTTAATAAAAACCACGGAATCTTGGAAGTTTATGATTGTATTGCAGGTTTTTATATTTACATACAATGGAATTTACATTTTGGGAGTAGGTTTTTATTTCATCGTGTTTGCATTTTTCTTCGACTTAACTTATCTGATATACATGGTTAATTTTATTGGAATAAACTAGGTAAGTACTGTCGCGGTCGTTCCATTTAAATTTCATCAAGATCTGATGATGGAGTACGTACCGTTTACGCTAAAAATATGTTAATTGAGTTACTAAAATAATATTCAAGCATATTTAAATTTCAGCTTAATTGAAATACCTATTTGAATCTTTAATAAACAAAATATCTATCAGGTGACCTTGTAGGTTATGCTATTGGATAATGCACTGGTCAATCGTTTGCCACTTTTTTGGCGGTTCAATTTGCAATACACAATGCTGATGAAGTGAAATAAAAATCAATAGGTATGTTCACTAGCAATGTATTGGGTTAGTAATACTAGCCTTTTTAGTTTAGCATTATCTTATATCCACGGTATGAATTCATAATTTAACATTTTCATATGGCGTCCAGAAAGCACCGGCAGTTTCCTGTGTCTCTGTCTACGATTATTGCAGATATAGACTTAGGCCTTAATTAATAAACCGTTCTCGAGATTTAGATGACCATAAGTTGACGCTTGAGGATCTGTTGCATATTAAAACAATATCAAAAAACTCTATCTCAAGATCGATTTATTAATACGGCCCTAAATAAATGTACTCAGATTAATAAAATTGTATGAAAGAATGTTACTGTACAGTTTTTCTTTTTTTTTTAATTTCAAATAGTCGACCGCCGAAGCCAGTTCAAAAGATTGAATACAATAAAATTGTAGGCACTTGTGTAAACATATTCAAATTAAGAACAACCCTGGTCGCTCACCACGATCGCGGCAGGCTTGTTCTAAATTTGAATAAAAAAAAAAACATTAACAACGCTTAACAAGAGCCGCGCAAAACTGTAGCGGATTTCCACAATTCTAGAAAAATCCTGGAACCTGGCTGAATCAAGCTGAGTAAAATTTTTTTTTTATTTATAAACGGCTTCTTCGTTGTAGATTGAAGAAAAGCGGATATCAGCCTCGCTACGTGATTTATATGTGCAATCATGTCTGTAAAGTCCTACATTGCATAACAATCTATATACTTGAAGATTACAGTTTCTTATTTGGTATCTGTCTTGGTTTCCGTTTAAAAATGGAACCGTGTTAACTCAACAACAGCTGTCATATTTGTAAGAAATAATATAATCAAAAAAGACATAGCAAGTCCAGCGTAAGTTAAAAGGGTATCAATTTTTCATTATAGGCAGACAGATAGAAGCTTTGTACATATTTCTATCTTCTTTTTCTTTTGTTTCTTTTGTAATAAATAGGGTTGTCATAATTACCAGGATTTGATACGAGATGGTTTGGTTTGTGATAAATAAAACACGAACAAGTGGGTAAAGGGCATCCACTAATCAATCGTTGTCTTCTTGGTCTATAGATCTATATCTGTTTATCTAGCGACATTTAATTGTAGCCCCGAAAAACAAATACAAAGAGCCGTCTTTGTACCAGTCATTCGAAAGATATACAGTATGTATGTATATATAGTATAAGCTGTTTAGGTAATATAGTATTATTTGCGTGTGTCCCATTGGCGTCCATGATCTCACCGCTTTATTGAAAACTAGCGTTGTAGTCGTTTTTCCTCTCAACTACAACATACGCTATAATGGGACCTGATTTGATACCACTTTGCGACACCGAAAACTAGCTACTGCTTATTTTTAGATTGGTGTTTTATATATATATTATGTATAACCTTATCAATTGTTTGTAATGAGTAATGTATGTGTGTCGCTAAATGGATCAAATAAACTTTTGATTTTGTTAATCTCACTTCCGTGTACTAAAATTATAGAGTGTAATGTGCATGTTAATGCTCTGGCAGATAATTTCCTTAGCGACCTGTAAGAACTCCATGATCTTGGACCAATGCAAGGATTATGACTTGAATCCAGTTTTGACATTAAATTTTAGCTCCTGCATTTTTAAGAAAAAAAATATATTCATCATACCAACAGACGGAGTTATGGGACTACATTAGTCGCGACAATAAACCATTTTCTTTCCCTTAACTTCGATCTGTAGAGAAAAAATAGTAATGTTTTGCAGAACCCGACTTGATTAAATAGTTTTTATCAATTTCCAACAGCTCGCCTCTTCAGGAAAGGAGGAAATTACACAGGCCCATATCTCCTTACTGGTAACTGGCTGAGGCTTTTGTACTTGAGGAAATATGTTTTTCGTTTGTCATGATCTTTGGTTGAGTCGATTTATCAATACAATACAAATTATCTTTATTGCACAAAGCAATTAATCTTGTGTTATGGTGCGTGCTCACGATCGTAATATGGTTAGAGAAATAATGAATTTTCACATAGGTAAATGTAATCATAGATGTGCACAGATGGGTTCAAACCTGTAATATCCAGTCCCATTTCTAACGATTAAGGTAAATATTTTTAAATTTTCCAACGAAAATATTGTTTTTTTATATAGTCAAACTTATAGGTACTAACTACTACGTACCATCATGACACTGGCCAACATTAGTAATTGATACTTAAATATAAAGGTATTCAATAATCGAAATAGTTTGGGCTGAGACTGGTAACGCATTTATGAATCCCATTGTACATGTAGATCCAAACCGATAACCGATTATAATTGGACAGAGAAGTTGCAATACAACCATCAAATAAAAAATTGGAGCAAGTAAGCAAAGTCGCAGACTCGACACGATTTTTATCCGACTGAAGTTAGATTTAACAAGCGCAATACAGACAACAATTATTAGTGGCAGTGGCGAGAGACGTCTCTTCTTGAAATTGGTGTACGATATGTGTGTTGAGTTGGCGCAAAATCGAAACCGATTAAACTGGCTGTATTCGGGTATGTCGCCTGCGTTATGCTTTATGAACCTAAGTAATAGGTTAGGTTGATGGGTGAGCCTCAGGAGTCCGGGTATCTTTTTCCCTTAATAAAATAAGATTGGGTTAGTTTATTGCCAATGTCATTTTCAATGTAACGTCAGATAATTATTAGACCCTACAAGAAATATTACAAAATTATGCCATTATGACAAATTAATTATGACTATAAGTAACTACTCCCTACTTCACCCAGTACATTAGATCAATTAGCCCACCTACATACTGTTTAATACCTACTATAAATCACATAAATATGAATTACGAAGGATTCCAGTGAAATACAGTTGATATTAATTCAATCTTGCTGCAGCCATAGCACGTAAAAATGTATGCGTTCGATCGCTTAAAACTTGCCTTGCGTTCGTTCGCTAAACTTATGGTACTACGTAACCACCCTAGACTCAGAATTACAAAGTTATAGCGCGCTACGTAACCACTGTTAGTACTTTAATAGAACCTTAAGTCATTAAAACTCTCTTAAATCGCACATATAGTACTTATTCTTGGGTTATAATGTTTTTTGGGTTGCTTGTCCCACGACACGTTTCTATTTTAATGTTATTATCTACATGTCGTAGATAGCGATAAATTAGCAACGGAATTTATAATTTGACTATCATAATACGTGGTTTGCTACAAGAAGTGGCGCTGGTATGTTGGATGCACATCGAACATGATTATGCATATTGCTACCAGCCGTCAAAGGAGACGGACCACCATTTAGCACATCAACGAGCGTGAGCGACTTTGATTACCTATTGTCAGAGACGCTTAGAAGAATGCGGTGAGTAGTTACTCAATATCAAATCAAATATGTTTTATTTCGTAAGTTATAAGAGTAACATTTGAAATCGTCATGACATACAGTTATCGCTCATTCACTAGGCAGTCTCTCCAGAGAAGAAAGAGCAAGAAACTCAGGGGTTGCTCTTTTAAAATAAGTCAATACAAATACAATTTGGAATAATTGTTTTTATGATTCGACAAAGAAAAATAACAATAAAATATACTGGAGATTGCCGACCAGTTCATGTCCACGCATTCTTATCATCCAGATAGTCAGAAGATTCCGTTTAATGGTTGTTTTAAATTTATTTAAAGTCAATTTTTGAATATCTACCGGAACCTTATTATAAAAGCGTATACATTGTCCCTTGAATGACTTAGTGACTTTCTGTAAGCGACTGCTATGGACATGGAATTTGAGCAGGAGGGATTGTAGACTAGTCCAGATGAATGTTTACTTTTCACCTGGTAGCATCTCAGGTTCCATGGTCATTTGAATCTTATGATTTGTGTGTGGGTAAGTGCTCGCTCAGTAATGGCCTCCTTAAAGATTTAAAGTAATCGGGCCGTATTCCATCAGTGGCAGACTAATATTATTATAATCCCTAGTGTCATTCAGATGTCCCATTCGCTTTTAATAGATAGATATAACATAGCAATTGACCGAGCCAACATATACCACGAGACGGTTGGCGCCCGCGTTTCTCCCACACATGTCATATACATATAGTATAATTATCGTACTTCAAGAGACTTCGTTTTGCAATGACAATTTATTATTTACGAGATCGGTCAACTAACAGCCAACTGTAGAAGCTATCTAATCGATTTCTATTACAGGCTTTCAAGCTAGAGTAAAGGCCTTGCAATAGCTAAATAATAAATGTCTACGAGTATTCTACTTTCATACAGACTTACAAATTATGCGTTTACTTGTTTTACGAAATGCAACATTTATAGATATCCCAAACATAAGCGTTTGGATGTTCCAAATATTATAAATAACAATCCACGGTACACCTTTTGAAATATATTAAAAAAGCATTAGTAAATTCTCAGGCAGGGTCGCCATGAGGTGTTATCACTATCGATAATGAAACAAGTGCATTGTGCAACAGTGAGTTTATTACGGTTAAGACACGGTCTCCAAATTTGGAGGTCCGGTGTCGATTCCCAGACAGGCCATGTACCAATGAGTTTTTAAATTTACTTTAATTACCTATGTGCATTTATCCGACTGCTCTTAAACGGTGAAGGAAAACATCATGAGAAAACCTGCATGCCTGAGAAATAAAATTCTAAGGCATGTGAAGTCCCCAACTCTCATTGGGCCAGGGTGTTGGACTATGGCCAATACTACCTCATTATACAAGGGAATGCCTATATCCCTGCAGTGGGATGTTTACGGGCTGAGATGATGATAATGATGAATGTCGAATACAAAGGTCTACGGCCCTATACTGTTGCAAAAAAAAAGTAATAAATAGATACGGTTTTTTGTTAATTTCAAACCCTCGTGGCAAAGGTTCATTTTATAGATCTTCTACATAACTAAGGAGCTGCGCGCTCTAATGTGACACTGCGTGCTCTATAATATGGTACTGTCTGTACTGAATGACACTGCGTTGTCTGATATGACACTGCGTGTGTGGGTATGCGTGTGTAAGTGTAAGATCAGCATGTGGATGTGTGTGTAGAGTAATAATCGCCTTTTACAACACTACGAAATAGGTACAGCCGACTACAAAAATACGTAGGTATATCTAGAATGTTACCTGAAATTACAGCTTTACTGCCATTGTAATAAATAAGGTAGCGATACATTAAATTTATAACTTTCCGAGGACACAAGTTTTTATAGTCGACTGTACCTGTTTTACAATCTGCGTCAAAATGAAATATAGGTCACAAATTTCAGTGGGAAGTGTTCGGGGTTCGTGGCTTTCGAAGTTTTGACTAAATACCAGTAGAGATAGAATATAAATTAGACATTTTGATGCCGGCAAAATGTCAAATAAAGTTATGTAGGTAGGTACACAGCGAGGCGTAAATTACGTTTCAGACAGCCTGTTTATAGAACAGATCTAGACGTTTTGGATTCACAAAATCTCTCTGATTAGTTTCATTCTACAAGTTTTTTTTTATAGTATACCCTAATCTACCTACTAAGTTGTAGGTACATTATGATGAATGTAGGTATGTACAATACAATACAAATACACTAGTGCTCAACAGAAACGATAATACAGTTACAGAATATTTTTTTTTTATGCACAACGGGTTGGTGCTTGACCTCAATCACACCTGATGTTAACTGAAGGTGGAAGCGTACTGACCCGGCAACCCCAACACATTTGGAGGACTGGCTATCTTATCTCTGACAACCGGAACACAACAATGCTATTAACATTGCTGCTTGGCGGTAGATTTAAATAAGATGGTGGTAGCTAGCCAGGCGGACATTTAAAATGCCCTACCACCAACCAAACAGAGTACTTAAACATTAACCCCGGTGGAGATCGAACCCGCGACCTCCGAATTGTAAACCCAATGTTGTTTACATTGAGCCACGGAGGCGGTTAAAAAATGTGGCAGGAGTAGGAACGTAAAATATGTACTTACTGACCTTAGATTTTTCACTTTCAATAACGTTAAATGATTATGAATATAAGAGATTTATGTCTGAACTGCGTGTTTTAATAATCATTCTTTCCTTTTTCATTGTGAAATAATTGTGGTTACGGCACGTAAAAAGAGTAGAACCAATCCATCTTTTCCCGTGGATGTCAAAAAAGCTCACCATTTTTGTATTTCTGTATATTTCTAAAGGTGAACCGTGGGTACCTATTCTTTTATTTAAGCATAAACCTTTCAATGTTTGTAACAACTAATGTTAATGTTTGGAAATATCTGGGGCCCCTTATTTGGAGTCAAAGTTGGGTGACATTATATATTTGAGTACCTATGTTACGGACTTTTAGACATGACTTCAAAAATGAAGAAGTTATCAATTCGACTCTACCTACATATAATGTAATTTTTTTGTGTGTTGCCAAAATTTATGATTTAATTTTGATGCTTCTTAGCTTGAAAGAGTGATCACCTAGTAGGTGATCCCATGTATCTGAATGTGGTTAAGATCTTATAATATGCAGACGTACGTACGACATACGTATAAGATACAGAGAATAGAAGCTTTCCTAGACAAAAGTGCAAGGTTAAGTGCACCCCTACTAAACGTAGTGAACGAAGAAGAAAAATTTTATTGCGCATGTGTGGTATGTCTAACACAATATTTAATATCATAAAATGTCAAGCTCAAAATGACAGTGTTCCACTTCATTTGTAATTAGCTTTTATAGGCTTCTCAAGTGCAGGTCAGGGCGAATTTTTTGATTTGTTGTATATTTAAAAAGAAATCTTTTTTTTTCGGCGGCAAACGAGCATGCGGGTCACCTGATGGAAAGCAATCACCGCTGCCCATGGACACCCGCAACACCAAAAGGGTCACAGATGCGTTGCCGGCCTAAATCTTAATTTATCCAATGAGGGCGCCACTGAACGGAATCAAAACAAGTATTTGATTAAGGTTTCTTTTGGTAATGTTGAAATTGGTTGTTTCTATCGGTACGAAATTATTAACTTTCTGTCTACATCATTCCTGGAATAAACTTACTTAGTCTTAAATATGATTTCTCATCCAACGTGAAACAATTGTTATTGTATCTCCCTAAATACGTATTTATATGAATTGTGACAGTATCAACAGGATAGCCGGTGTTTGGCATAATGCCAGCTCGTTGCCGGTTTCAGCGTAGAGAATTTTTATTTTACTTATTTTTTTGCTACCGGCTTCACAATATCGGTTCTTTGTTCAGCCAGGGACGTGACTGGCTTTTTATCTTTGTGTTTATGAAAATCAAATGCCCTTTTGTTCTATTTACATCGTTGGATACCTAAATGAAATAAATAGGCGGAATATTGTATGTAGGTACCTACTTGTATTTTTTCTACCATTGTGTTTAAATTGCTAAATAACATTAATATATAAATGTGGCCGGTATTGAAAACTTAGTAGTTAAACATAGTGACTAGTTTTCATAAAAAGTATAGTTTGGAAAAAAATATGCGATATTTTCTGTATTTTAGTAATAAAAATTAAAGGTGGTAAGGGTCTAGTGTGTGTGATTGTAGGTGATGTGTTAAAAAAGTTTTTTTTTTTCAAGTAACTTATTTAAATAGTATGGTAAATTTCTGAAAATAAAATATTAAATTATTTCTAGTGATTTAATTAGTCAAGTTAGTCATTTCTAATTGGTTAAGTTTATTTCGTTATTAGTTATAGATTTGTTAATTTATGCGTGTGGAATATGCATCAACTTGATTCCATACCGTGTACCTTACCGAATAAAGGCTTATATCAAGGATCGCAAAATTAAGTTTGACTGAAATTTAAACATGCAAATATCTTTTTACTCGTCGTAGGTTGGCGCTTGACTTCAATCACACCTGTCCCGTACCATGACATCGTTTGTCGCGTGCGACGTAGGAGTGAGAGTGGGATAGTTGTATATTTCGTCCACGCGAATGACCAGGATAAATATTATCTCCCGCGACATAAACGTTTATCGCGCCCGTCATGCTACTAGTGCTGATGTTAAGTATAAAGATTCCATACAAAATTTAAAATTGAAAATCTTCTGAACAAATAAACTCCTGCAATTCAAATGAAAATTTATATGCTTAAGCAGGATATAGGTACATACGTGGTACATACGCAGAAGATATTTTCGAAAAACAGCATTGAAATTCGATCGAAATAAATTAGAGCATGAAGTAATTTTAATTACTATACGAAAATAAATTTAATTCATTTTATCTTGTTATAACACATCCCTGGGTTTTTTAGTCTTAATGTATTTTACGTTAGCATTATTATGAAATGAAGTGTAGGTCGGCACAGTCGACCACACATCAGACGTAACACTGTAACCTTTGGACCGTCAATTATGCGTTGTCTCAGTTTACATTGGCAGTAGTGTAACGCATGACGACAACCAGCTGCCAGTATAAGGCTTATACTATAAGCTGACCACGGGACGCTAACTGCTATGTGAATGCCGCGGGATCCCGCCTAAACTGTGTGTTAACAAACAAATTAGCACTCATGGCAACAAAACATACTAGCTCAGATTCGACTATCTTGCCTATCTAACATTCAATCAATTCTGAAGGTTCCAAGATGGCAAATCCCAGTCCCTACACCCCGGCTCCATCATTAGATCAGCTCGATGATCCCATAATATTGCATTGTCATCGAACTTACACACACCTTGATGTCATATGGCATATTGTTGTGGGGAAACTTTTTTTTTTTACTAAAAACTGGTTTCGCGTTTGACTGCAATCTCACCTGATGGAAAGTGACAATGCTGCTGCTACGTTGCTGACATATATATCATTTTTGTTCTGCAGATGCCTGCTATTCGTGCCATTATTTATAAATTAGGACCTAGAGTGTCTCTTAGAGATAAGTTTAAGGAAATTAATATCTTAACAATGGCATCTCAATACATTTATGAGAATTTGTTATATGCAAAAAAAATATAACCTTATTCGCTAAAAATAGTGATAGGCACAATGTTAATACAAGGGATAAGAACCAGTTATCTGTTTATGTTAGCCGACTTCGCAAAGTCAGTAAATCCTTCAAAGGGTAATGTATACGCTTTTATAGTAAGGTTCCAGGAGAGTAAATTTGCCTTTAAATAATTTTAAAGCAATCATAAAACAGAAATTATTAGCAAAAGGCTATTATAAAATCACTGATTATTTGAATGATAAGCAAGCATGGACATTGCTGTCTTATTATTCATATAATTATCAAATCACAAATTGTAACCTATAATCTGTTTAAAAGAGCAACCCTAGAGTTTCTTGCTCGTTCTTCTCTGGGGAGTCAGCTTTGTGAATGAGCAGTAAATTTAAATTTATTAGATTAATAGTGACGTTTTCAAGTGATAATTTTATCCTTTGAAATAAAATATTTTGATTTGATTTATGCCAAATTTCAGCTCAATCGGATACCAGCAACTGGTTGAAAAATGGTTTGCAAAACCTGCAAAACCATTTACATACGAACATTGCAAACTAAATAAAAAGCTTGTAAAAACAGTGTTACTGTGGTCGTGCGGCCTCGTGTATAACCTATAACAGGGCTTATCCCCCAGTATTTAATTTAGTAACTTTGTTATACCTACTATGTATGCTAATGAAGCTTACAAAATTAGACTACGGAGATTTCCTTTTTATTCTCCCCTTGTAGATAAGTTACACCTTATTTATTACTCATAACACGAACAAAATAACAACGAGTAAGCGAAGCGGTAGACTAATGCTACCGTACATAAATTTGTATATAAATCGTTTATCATATCCTTTTTAACGTTATTGAAGCGCAAACTTATCCCATTTTCTCATGTATTGGCTCATATTGCCTCCCATAATCGCTTTACTGTTGTGAGAATATAGTTTCATGGTTATATGTACTGATATTCTAGGTATGACAATGTACCCATGGAAAATTTCACTGTAGGTATGTCGGAAGCAAAATAAGACATAACTTATAATGATGTACTTTTAGTTAGATGCTTTAGAAGGTACCGTCGACAGGCGACAGCACGATTACCGTCGATTAGCGCGATGCTATCAAATCTGTGTACGCCGCGAGATGTTCAATGAAATACTCTTTACTGCACAATACAAAATTACATAAAGATTACAGCGTATATCAAAAAAGTACAAAAAGGCGGCCTTATCGCTAACAACGATCTCTTCCAGGCAACCCTTAGGTAAAGACACAAGCTACCAGTAGAGGAGATTTGCACTAATAGTAGCAATACAGTGTATTTTTGTAGTTGCTAATTGTTATAACATTTTTTTTTATTCGGTATTTCGGACACTTACACCAATCATCTATAGTCCCAAACTAAGCAAAGCTTGTAATATGGATACTGGATAACGGATAAACATACATAAATATTTATATAAACATCCATAACTCCGGAATAAATGTTCATATTCATCACACAAACATTTACCCGTCGCGGGATTCGAACCAGCAACCGTTGGTTTCGCTGACAGGGTCACTATCCACTACAGCAATCGGTCGTCGATTAATGTAAAGACAGTACATAACACCTACAAACTATAACTAGATAATTTAACTGCACATAAAATATGTTATTCACTACATAAAATACATAAATTAATCCTTCTGATATTGGAATTGTAAATGTCGTCGTGCGGCTGCGTGTACATATAAAGATATAATTATTTTAAATTTACTCTGAAAAATATAATATATTAAAGAATCATCAGCATCATATCAGCCACAGGATGTCCACTGCGAACATAGGCATCCCCCATAGATTTCCAGAGCAACGGTTGGAAGTGGCCTGCTAACCAGCGACTTCCCGCACCTTCATCAGGTCGATCGTCCATCTAGTGCGTATGGATGCCCTACTCTCCGGGGGTTCTTAGTACCCCCTGCCTCTACTTAATCATGGTCGCTATCAAAGCCAGGAATACGTACCTGGACCTGCTCCTTCTTCTGTCGTTCAAAGGGGGGTTTGCCATAATCGCTGCTGTCCAGCACTGGACCGAGATGGTAAAAACCCTCTTCCTTTCCCTTAGTTACCTTATAGGACACCCATGGGAGGTAATGGCTTGGTTCTGCCTGGCTTGGATCTGCCGAAACCCACGCTGCGTTAGGTTGTTCATACACCATATTGTAACTTCTGCTATTTGTGGCCCGTACTGGACAATGGTAATGTGATAATAGTACAAAAGATCCCTTTTTGTATAGTGATGTATGCGAGCAATTTTGATATAACGTATAAAGGAGTGATAACATATTAATACAAACATCATACACAGGTACGTACACAAAATGCTTTACCCAGGTTAGGAGAATATTGACTTATGAGGAAATATATGAGGAGAAATGCTACTTATTTTCTTTGGCGACAATGATATATGTCTGTAAACATTGTCGACCGTTTGGTCTTGGTATTGATCCTGTCTTCGAACCAATTGTTGGGGGTTCAAATCCCGCTATACAAGGTGAATTTGAATTCATGACTCTTGATTACGAACAATTTTCCCCAAAAACCATAGTCGAATTCGTTCAAAAAATTTTCGATTACCCACACAAAATTTAGCTATTCTGAAACCACCTTCAGTATCGATGTCCAACAATTTTCGGCTGAATTCGATTATAGTTCCTAGTAGAAACTAGTTCGTAGTTAGGAGTGGAGTCAGCAGTTAACAGAAATGATACGAATTAAATTTCACCCTGTAGAGGTAAATGTTTATGTGATATTCCGGAGACATGGATGTTAATTAATTGTCTGATCTGTTGTCTCAGAGAAAAAGCTAATCTCAGACTTATTACTGGTATAAGTGTCCGAAATATTTATTTATTATGTTATTTATTTCGTGCCATGGTTTTCGGCACGTAAAAGGAATAGAACCAACCCTAAGACACTTTACACCAAAAAACATCTACAGACTTGCGCGTTTTAATGCCGTTCAGTTCACCCTGTATCATGTGCGCATTTCTATACCTATATTTCAAATTCAAGTTGAAACGTGGATGTTGTTCAAAATATTTAACACAAAAGCTTATGTTTGGGTTTACTCTGACTACTCCATTTGCAATCAATATACACATACTTTATTAATAGGTATAGATTAATACATTAAAAGAGTGCGTACCTATTTTGTTTGGAAACAAGCTTAATATAATAAATAAAGTCTGTAGTTGAGCTGGTGTCCGTTTTTGTCTCATGCAAAGCTGTATCTAACAGACATGACATGAGGAGCAATAATTGTCGACTATTTGTTGAAATATAACACCTACCAAAATTATAACAAACAGCTTTGTATGAGACTTGGGCTCACTCGCTGTCACGTGTGCATTTTTGTATATTTAGAAAAGTGAACCGTGGACGTTGTTTCATGCATTAAATTTACTGTTTGGGATATCTCTGATCACCCCATTTGGGGTAAAGGTTGGGACGTTATGTATGTATTTTCGAACGTCTGTTCGCAAAAATAGCTGAAGCAAATTCAGTCACGTACCAGACTTAATATAAATCTCGAGATTGACCAAACACGGAACGAACGAAATCATTTTCATTCCCATTTTCCGGTCAAACAACGTATTCTTAAGAGGGTATATTCCGGCCAGTGGCGCCCTTCGTTGGATAAATTAAGATTTCTTTTTTAATACAGAATAAATCTAAAAAATCGCTGTGGCCTGCATTCAAAAAGCTTTAAAGCAATTATAAATGATGCTTATAGCTTTAATTATATACGGCTATTTTTGAGATTATCAAATTATTGATAAGGACGGCCCTTTTGATTTATAATCGTGAATTCTGGTAAATAACCCCCATTAAAGCTATTTAGGTATTATTTATAATTAGCTTTTTGGCTTTTCGAATGCAGGCCAGAGCGATTTTTTTTATTATTCTGTATTTAAAAAATCTAATTTATCCACTGGACGGAATAAACCCTCCTATAACTTGAAACTAAACTACATATTACTTCAGTTATTAGTGAAGACCCTTATAAATTATCAGATTAGTCAATAGTAACAGATAAAGATGTATTTTTTATACACAACAGGTTAGCACTTGACCTCAATCACACCTGATGTTAAGTGAAGATGAGGCCGAAGATGGGAGCGTACTGACTCGCCCAGAAAGCTACACTGTTACCGCACCTTATTTGGGGAACTGGCTATCTTCCATTAACATTGCTATTTGGTGGCAGATTTAGATAAGATGCGTGATAGCTACACAGGCGGACATTTAAAATGCCCTACCACCAACCAAACCGAATACTCAACATGTGCCCAGCTGGGGATAGAACCCGCGACCTCCGAATCGTAAACCAAATGTTGTTTACATTGAGTCACGGAGGCGGTTATATAAATCTACTTACCACCTGTATCTGTCAAGTCGACAGTTTTGACACGTATCCCTATGGGCAAATCTTTGATGGCGCTGGTAAAACCGGGTCTTGGTTGGCCCTGATGATTTGTGGTATGAGAACTCCGTTACAAGATACAATAATGGATAATTTCCTAGTGGATGAATTATTGTAGATGATCATGAACATGTCAATTCTCAAGGGGCATTTTGGTTAGGAGGTTTTTGTTGGCACCTTATCTCGCGAAGGATATACGAGGAAGGTAAGGTAACACTTTTCGTAAATCACATTAATGTTTCTGATGGATACAGGTACGTCGTGAGATATACCTCGGACGTATTTGTTATTATGAAAATATTTACCTTTAATTACATATATAGATACAATATCTGCTCCCTATGGGAGTTTGTGGGCTGCCCGGAGGGTATGTTCAAATTTTACAGGTTGTAGCACAATAGGAATGTGAAAAAATACTGGGATATACCTTGGCAACACACAGTACCAACAGCGACAGGTAACGTTAGATTTAGACAAATATTACGTTTCAAACAAGTAAACAACGGGCGTAAGAATTGAAGTTTGACAAAAAGAAAAATATTTTTTTTTATGGTTGACTGGATTCGCGTTTGACCAGAATCTCACCTGATGGAAAGTGATGATGTGGTCGAAGATGAATTCTAGGACTACAATATGGATTACCATAATATAGTGCTCATCATGAGGATTCCGAAAATGTATATTACAAGTGAGACATACTAAGCAGCAGACGTGTGGGGAGCTTCTAAATCATAAAGGCGTTTCCATCGTTTTAGTTAGTTTTTTAGTCGGGTTTAAAATTTTTTTAATTAGGTCTTTATTAAGTAGGTTATTTATTTTTTCACAAGAAATCTTAACAGCATTTAAATATATAGTTAAAAATCAATATTTTTAATCTTGCATGCCATATAATACGATTTCAATACGTACTGTATGGCTGGCTACCACCATCTTATCTAAATCTGCCGCCAAACAGCCATGTCAATTGTTGTGTTCCGGTTGACAGAGATGAGAGCCAGCCCCGGGTCAATACGCTTCCACCTTCGACCTCATCTTCACTTAACATCAGGTGTGATTGAGGCCAAGTACCAACCTGTGGTGCATAAAAAAAATGTATGATTCGGTAGCAAATTGATTCAATACTAATGAAACTATAGTAGTTTCATTAGTAGTGTCTTAGTAATTAGTAAAAAAGCAGTCTTAAGTAAAAAAACAGACCACAAATATATACCTATATATAGATAGGTATATATTTGTGGTCTGTTTTTTTTTCTTATATTGATAGCACTAAAACATCGGCCTACTGAAAGTGGGAAAGGAATGATAACCTTACACAATACCCATTAAAATACCCCATCTAAAATCGACCCATCTTGTTACTACTGCAGTGTAACAGTAGGGGAGGTAATATAACTAGCTTTTCGCTCCTGCTTCGCCTGCGTGGTAAAACTTTATCGCGGATATGTTTAATTTGTTTATCCCGAACTACTCACCTTGTCGGGATAAAAAATATCCTATGTTTTAATCCAGATATTCTACCTGTATACCAAATTTCATCCAAATCCGTTCATCGGTTCACAGAAACATCCAAACTTATAATATTAGTTAGATAGGCTAGGATAGGATAGAATAGATGTATAGGGATCCTACAACCTTGGGATCTTCAAGAGCAGAGTGAATAGGCATTTAATGGGATCGCGTGCTTCATCTTCGACCACATCTTTCCATCAGGTGAGATTGTGGTCAAACGCGGATCCAGTCAATCATAAAAAAAAAGAAAATAGGGATAGGATTGAGATTGTCATACATTGGCAGCCTGCCAGTGTACTCTGCTATAACTGCGAACACTAAGCTACTACTTACTTTTAGATCGATGTTCCATATTTTTATGTTGTGTTATGTAGTACATACAACCCGATCAATTAACTGTAAGTGTCGCTAAATGGATCAAATAAAGTTTTCTATATCCTTAACTTCTTCTTCTTTTCGATTCAAAGATAAAACTGTAAAACATTTATTCTACCGTTATCTCGTTTTGTGTTCCGAAAGGTGTTAACACTATATCAACCCGCATCCCGATATCTCAATCGAAGCATACTGTCCTCATTTCGATCCTTTCGAAAATGAGGGACAAGAAAAAATGCCACTGACAGAAAGGTCGAGCTCCAAATATATTCAATAGATTATTAGGATATTGAAAGGTCTAAGAATGGCAGGAAATATTGAGGTCATTGTTTCTTATTATGACTTATCTGTTATGACGTCGTTACACAATCATTTATACGTTACGATTACGTTATTTTGTATTATGTATTATTGTGCGTAATATCTAGTTTTTAAATATGATATTTTTTTGGTCTTATAAAATTATTTTACTATTTATTAAGCTCGTCCAATAACCAAACCATTGCTTTATATTGTCGTTCTGTAATGCTGATGTTTTGTTAATGTATTCTTCTTTATTTGTAAGTATATCAAATTTCAATTGTTTCTCCTTCCGAGGGTCTGCTAGAAGAATAAGCCCGTCTTTTGTGTATAGTAAACTCTTATATGCAATACAGTGTAAATATAATACTTATATGCAATAAAGGGTTACCCATTGAAACGCATAACGTTTTTCACCATAAACTGACAATTCATAATATTACTCGCCATAATAGTCATTTGCAATAAACCGTTATAGCATAACTTCATTACACATAATATCATATGGCCGAAACCTGTAAGGCTTAATCATAGAAAGGCATAATTTTAATAAGCATAAGTAATGAAAGGCATAATTTTTGTTGACCATAATATTCAAAAGACATAATATTTAAAAAGCATACATGCCAACCTAACCAAACCTATCCATGTCGGGGTGCCAAGAACTCCCGTGCTCGCTTCGCTCGCACTCGCCCGGCTCGATTCCGCTATACCCTTAATTATAATAAATTTGCGAAACATTATTATACTTATTAATTTGTATGTCATATGATGGATGTCAATTGAACTTATGACAATAAACATTATACGTTTCAAAGTGTCACCGCAATAAAGTGTTAATATTAATCATTAGTATGAGCAATACAGGTTAGTTCTATAAAACTTTGACGACCGATTGGTGTAGTGGATAGTGACCCTATCAGCGAAACCAACGGTTGCGGGTTCGAATCCCGCGACGGGTAAATGTTTGTATGATGAATACGAACATTTATTCCCGAGTCTTGGATGTTTATATAAATATTTATGTATGTTTATCCGTTATCTAGTATCCATAGCACAAGCTTTGCTTAGTTTGGGACTAGATGATTGGTGTAAGTGTCCGAAATATTTATTTTATTTATTTATTTTGTTGTGCAATTTTGAAATTATGTGTACTTGATAAAGCCAATCAGCGGGGTTATTGTGTAATTCCATCTATATCATCATCGATTACGTTCTGACGTGTGATTGGTTGGCTCATCGCTTGCTCGACAATTAGACGGTTTGGACAATGTTACCGATAAAGTTGTAGAATAACGCACCAGATTGCAATGAGCTGATAAGACTAACCAATAGCTGATACGATTTGGGCATTTGTTCAATTATTCTATTGTCCTGACAGATTCCCCTAGTCTGTCATTAGGAGTCAATGAGCTGTGTGGTTGATGCTACCTGGGTATCGGTAGGTATAGGTATTCGACGCTCTATCATCGAAGGGTGTCAGCCTGTTAATTTATGCAACTGGTATTTCTTAATATTTCTATTGTTTGATGAATTAGTATACTTTAAACAATCAAATAAAATGTTGGTCATATTATTCCCATGTTAAATGACAATAAAATCTAAATAGGTAATACAGTGATAGCAGTTAGTTATACTGTACATAGATCGCTGCCTTCGAAACGAACGGTTGCGGGTTGAATCCCCTACGGATTTATGTTTGTGTTAAATACGAACACTTATCCCGCATCGGGGAATTATATTAGCAATAAATAGTTATAAAAATACTATTTTACAAATCCAGCATGTTTTATATACAAATATTTAGAACGATTTCGTCTTACCTGCTTCTTGCTTAAATCTATACCAGCTGTATGTGTTGTCAAAATTTTTGAACCGCCAAAAATTGGCAAAGGAACCGTTCTTCGTTCCATCGGTATCGTCAGATCTGCACCAAATTTACATGATCCCTGAAAAAATGCAAACGGCCGAATTGCGAACTTCCTCCTTTTTTCAAGTCGGTTAATAATCACAATCGGTTTACAAATGACAAAAATATCGCGTATACACAAAAAAAGCGCATTGAGAACTTCCCTTTTTTGAATACGGTTAAAATATTGTTTAGTCATCAAAGAAACCTTAAATATAAATATAATAAATATCTAATGAAACTCATACCAATGATTGAGAAAGATAGTGCTCTCAGGGGAAAACTGCATTTTGAACAAGCAGTAGCTTAAAAAATGTAAAATTGGCTATGTAAAATTGACTATTTTAAGTGTACTTTGTGTACCTACAAAATAAAGCATTTTTGACTGTGACTTTGACTCCTAACCACAGGTACGGAAGGACTATTATAGGTGTTTCCAGAATGGCTATACATATAATAGTGGTCTGCCGGCCCCACAGAACCGATAAAAGTAATTCTGTGGCCGGCTAGTATTATCTTAGTAACTAGTATTATTTCATCATAAGCCATTACTCGTAAAATAATAATGGCACTTTGTAATCAGACAGTGTTTTGTTAAACGGGGAACTGGTGAAGTAGAAATATAGATAGGTACTCGTATAGTAGAGGTAAATAGGTATAGCTGCCGGTGACCGGCGTAGAGAGATAAAATAATATCCCTCATTAAATTCTGTAGTTGACTTTTACGACCCCCAAAGGGTTGGTTTCATTTCTAAGCCAGGACCCAATATTTCACTGTATATTTTTGCTATGCTAAATAAGAGTATAAAACAGAGTCGTCACTAGCATCTGCATGTTTGTGCGCTTAGTTGTTCATATCTACAGAACGGATTTTAATACTGTTTTCGCTACTACTTAGACAATTTTTCCCGGAAGGTATTTATGTACAAGGTGGCGCTGACACCCGATCAGATGATGGTCTCATTTTTGCAAATGGCGGCCAATTCGACATTTGTTCAGTAAACAGATTATCTCAACACGTTTTCATTGGTGAATTACCATATGTGAAATATTTATTGCCTAATTTTCGATATTCTGCTGTGTGTAGTGCGAAACAGTAGTGATTTTGTGTAGTGCGAGTGGGAACGATTTAATTCAATTACTACTTTTTAATTATCCTTTTTCTCGTGTAAGTAACTACTGTCTTTATGAGAAGAGAGTGTCTTTGAACTGAAAAAGATACAAAATACACGTAAAAAAGATATGGATCGCCATAATCGTCAAGAACGAGGAATATTTTTTTTTTCATTCTGAAGGTAGCATTTTCGGTCGCCTAATCTCTCGTTTTGGCGATTTGCACTGGCCGCAAGATCACCCGATTTAACCGTTCGAGACTTCTATTTGAGCGGTTTTTGAAGTCACGAGTCTATGTCAACAAGCCTCAGACTCTTGAAGCCATCAAAAAGAATATCCGTCAAGAATGCGAGAACCTATCGCCGAAAGTTCCGGCAAGGGTAAGAAAAATGCTATTACGGGTGGGTTTGGTCATCAATGCTAACGGTGGCCACTTAGCCGACGTCATTTTCTTGAGTTAACGAAAAAAATTAAGATAAATATAAACATAATCTATAAATGAAATAATAAGGCAGAATCAATGTTTTTCATTCATAAAACAAATACAGCCAAAAAATATCGGTTGACAACTTTTGTGTCACCAGTTATAACAAGTAATAGTTTATATTTTATTTCAAGATCAACGCGGATGAAGTTGCGGGCGAAAAGCTAGTAGAGGATCACACAACCTAGTATAGGCTCTGTTTCACGACCTTCTGATAAAATTTCAGATATCAATCTAGCAGATAGCTTATCCGACGGTTAAAACTAGCTCATATTTTTTCTTCTGTTTCACCATCTAACTGCCTGATAAACTTACTGGCAGATAATTTTTATCCAATACTTTGCTTGACAGTCGGAGTGGCAACGTCGCATTTCGAGTATTACGTTCCGTTACAGAAAACTTTTATAGAACATTACGTTTTATATAATCTTGAAAAATAATATTTTTTTCAAATAAAGTCTTTACGAGTGCATGTTTTTTGAATTATGGTTTATTATTTACTTATAATTCAGTTTTTAAAGTTAAAAAAAAAACATTACATATTACAAAATCCCATCACGTAAAACGGAACGCTTGCATCCATCACTTCACTCACTTTGCTCCTTTCAACGGTACTCTTGCATCCATCACTTCAATCCTAAAGTCTTGATCATCGTATAGCAAAAAATAATTTGGACGATTCCGCACCACTCGACGCCTCCGAGGTCGTGCTATACGACCGAGAAAGTCGTCAAATTCATCTTCCAAAAACTCGAATAAATCCATTTTACATGCAAACTTATTTTCAACCCGATTACAAAGCTAATACTACCGACATACAAAAAGCAAAGTTCTTAAAGTTACCCGCCATGTCAAAACATTCCAATTATCCGTCAGATAAAAAAATATCAACCACTTGAACTGACTGTTATGATATATGACACTTTATCTACCAGTTAAAACTAACCGAGAGTGGTGAAACAGAAATGTGTTTGTTATCTGTGAGATAACTTCTGGATAGACTATTATTTATCAGCAGGTGGTGAAACAGAGCCTGAATTAATTCTGTCAACGAGCAGAGGTATGAGGGAGGCGGGGTACTTCATTCCAAATGACCTTATCAAGGTTGTTATTTACGTGTCTTTGACAGAGCCAATCAGGTGCAATGAGCTGACAGAACTAGCCAATGAAGCACTCGTGGCGCAGTCGCATTTGCTATTCGTTTTAGAATAGAATAAAATTATTCTTCGACCATGAGAGTTTCCGTGCTTCGGAGAGCACGTTAAATAGTCGGTCCAGATTGTTTGGGCGGTTTGAACGGTCACTAGTCTGACATTCATATCAGTCATAGATTATGGTTCCTACCCTTTCCCAGCGAAAGAAGGCTATGCCCCAACAGTGGGGACGTGTAAGGCTGTTAATGATGATATTGACAGATGTCCCTCGTCAATTATTAGGAATCTATGGGCTGATCTATATTTACGAAAGTGTGAAAGCGCAGCGAGGCCAGTTTATACTGGATATGATGGTTGCCGTGCGGCCTCGTGAACATGAAATTTATATAGGTACCCATGACTTGGCTTGTACAACATAATTAATGCAAGTGCTAGCGCTCAAGGGAGCAAGGGGTTATAATACTTATTAGATGCAGACAACAGTATATTACAAAAAAAAAACAAGAAATTGTAACTTCTATTTCATAGTTGTTGGTTGTATGTGTTGCTGCTGCAGTTCACCAGAGACCTGTATCACTGCGACCGGTGCTTCCACCTATTTCTACCAAAGTATTTCTCCCAGGGGAAATAGATTTCCATTCATTTCTACTACATTATCAGAACATCCTATTTGGTTATGTACCGTCATGTCGACAATCAACACATAGTAATATCACGTATTGTATACACATACCGTATACTGCAATACTAGAATTCTAAACACCAGTCAATATCAAAGAGACTATAATATATATATACACTTGTTACAATCTTCATGCACTTATCTCTCAAATACGTCGCATTGACTTATATCCAGATGACGAAGCAAGAAAACATAGGCTCACGAAAGCTTTATATGTATGTGCTCATGCCGATGTGTGTGAGCAGAATTAATAATGAATAAGTTTTTAATTTCATTAATACCTACTACAATTTTATTTGTGACTACTCGGTTTCTCTTGTAGTTTTTAAGTTATGAAAGGAATTCATTTTTAGTTTGTTTAAAAATAAATATTTATTTATATAAAGAATTTTGTTTGTGACATTACGATTATTACTACATTGACATTATAAAGCATGTTGTATTAGAGTAGTAGAAATGAATGGAAATCTATTTACCCCCGGGAGAAATACTTTAGTAGCAATAGGTGGAATAACCGACTTTTTAGAATTAGAATTTATTTATTGCATACAACTGTGTTACAAAGATGTTGTTACATTAATTGATAGGTACTTATACAGTTTACCCATTTTGGGTGTGCAACTTATTTCATTGTATAAAATATAATAATTAACAATTTAAAAGTATTACTAACATGTCACTAGATAAGTTAAATATCAAGGTTACAAAATTTAAATTAAAGTGTCAAAATTAACTATCAAAGTATTCATTGAAATTATAAGATAGAATAATTAACAATAAAATATTATTACATTATGTCACTAGATCAGTTGAATGTCAAGGTTACAAAAATTAAATCAAAATGTCAAAGTTTACGAAGTCAAACAAAGAGTCAAAAATTATTAAAGTATTCATTCAAATTATAAAATTCCTTATTTACTAACCATGACCTTAGTCGAATTTTAAAAAGTTTTAAATCTAATTTCTTAATTTCTATGGCCAAATGCTTAAATATTCTGGCTGCGAACATAACAACACTTTTATACATAATTTGAGAGTTTGTTTTTGGCAAACAAAAATCATATTCATATTTTTCGCGCAAATTTTGACGAATTGATGATTTTTGGGTAAAACAGTCGTTATGCTTTTTAATGAAAGCACATATTTCCATAATATATATACTAGTTAATGTTAATAAGTCATTGGTTCTGAAAACACCTCTCAACGATTCAAAATTGTATAGTTTGCAAATGGCTCTTATACAGCGTTTTGCGACTGCGACCGTAGCTATTGTGATCGCCACTAACCTACAGTTCACGGCTCATGTTTGCCTCTTTGAGAAATTGTTTCCTAGCACCGATAGCTTTTTTTCTCATCCGGATTAAATAAGTGGTCACCCATTTGATATTGCCTTTATGGATCAGTAGGCCATATTCACACAGCAAATAAAAGTAACATTGCAATAAATGTAACAGTACTAATGTACGTTACTATATCTCTTATTTCATAAAACTTACATCTATTACTTTATCATACTATATAAATAAATAAATAAATGTCTTTGCACAAACACACAACGCCATCTAGGTCCACAGTAAGCATCTAGGCGTGTGTTATGGATACTAGATGGTTGATAAACTATACAAATACATTTTTTTTTGTAAATAAATACATGTATAAATGAAAAACATCCATAACTAGGGAACACATGTCTGTATTCATCATAAAAACATATGTCCCTAGCGGGACTCGAACCCGCGACCATTTGGTATAGTAGCAGAGTTTCTAACCACTACACCAAACAGGTCGTCAAGTACTTTGAAAGGAATATATCCTTTCAATAACTCAATATAAGTATTTGGACGTGGACGTCTTGTGGCTGATAGATGATGAAATTACAGAAAATATAACACACCTTTTACTGATTGTTGCTACGTAGACTTATAATCCTCAGTACTGCTTGTAGCTAATGTCAAACTAGTGTATTTTGTCAGTTATCAATTGCGTTTGTTTGGTCATGGAACTCATTTTACGTTATCTTTACGACATATGTTGTACAAACCTCGTTACCTTGTTATGACATCGAATGCAGTATATATTACGCTTTCAAATAAAAGCGGTGTCGTGTGGTTTCGGCACGTAAAAATAATTGCACCAATCCGTCTCTTCCCGTGTGCCGCAGCAGGCGATAAGGGACTTTTCACCAAAAAACTTTAGATTCTAGATCTAGATTTGCACGGTTAAAGGCTACGCGCCTGTCACAAGTGCATTTCTATATATCGTGGATGTTGTCTCAAGCATTAAATTTTAATGTTTAGAATATCCAAATGTAAATATTTGGGATATCTTTTAGCACCCCTTTTGGTTTAAAGGTCGTGATGTTATGTACAATTACGACTAGAAATGAAAAAAAAATTGCACGCGTTTGGCATCATCCATAGGAACCGCATGTTGATTATAATTCGTAGGATTGTAGCCGTACTTAATTAATATTGCATTTTATTATGTTATCATTCCAGCAAATTATCAAATTGGAACTGCCTACATTTAAAATATATTCGGGGCTTCACTTAAAGCCGGTCTCTTTGTGTCTATGGGATATTGAACAAAATTACAATAAGCTCTCCTTTGTTCGTTTTTGATGGACTTTAAGTACTTATATCGCTGGCAATTTTGATGGATGTAAAGCTCATTAATTTAGTAATATTAATTCATATTCGATGCCAACCCTCAAATAGGTACATAAGTACTTGTAGTATTTTTAATTTCTGTTTTATAATTTATTTACATATATTTCGAGTAGATAAGTGTACCATTTGGTAAATTTTCGAATCCTTACGAAAAAATTACGGGTACGAATCTCGCCAGCGATAAATATTTCTATAATTAATATGAACATTTAATCGAGTCCGGAGTATGTTGGGCCAATTCTCAGTATGTCCAAGGAGTCGTAATGTCCACATGTTATAAAGACCATCAGTCAACATGTACAAGTGTCAGTATGTCCAAGGAGTCATAATGTCCACATGTTATAAAGACCATTAGTCAACATGTAAAAGTGTCAGTATGTCCAAGGAGTCATAATGTCCACATGTTATAAAGACCATTAGTCAACATGTACAAGTGTCAGTATGTCCAAGGAGTCATAATGTCCAGATGTTATAAAGACCTTTACTCTCTTAGTACTCGTGATATTAGGGTTCCGTTCTCAAAATGGCAAAAACAGAACCTTTATTGTTTTGTCATGTCAGTATGTCACAGGCATTTTACTGAAAAACGTAAGTACCATCTTCCCAAGTCATGGACGTTTATGTAAATATTTATGTATGCTGTGGTATGGAATATTTATTATATTTATGCCTAGCTTCTGAAATTCCTACGGCAGGAATGATTTGATTTTTGTCTCACCTTTTTTTTTTTGCTTGAAACTGCATCTTAATCAAATACATTTAGCTGTTTTATTGTGATCCGTGGTTTTGGCAAGTAAAAAGCATAGAGCCAATGTGTCTCTTCTCGTAAGTGTTGTAAAAGGTGACTATGGGACTTTCTACCATCAAACCTTTATAGGTTTACACATTTTAACGACAATGTGCTCAAAGTCTGTCACCTGCATGTTTGTGTAATTAGAAAGTTGAACCGTGTTATGTTTCAAGCATTAAACATTTTATTGTTTGGAACACTCAAATGGTAATGTTTGCGAAATCCTTGGCCACCCAATTTGGGATAAGGATCGAGGCGATATATCGTTTATATGTTTTGAATAAACATTTATATCCGTTATTTAGTATTCATAGTGATTTTCCAAATTTGAGACTAGATAATTGATGTAATATGTTTGAAATACTTATTATAATGAAATAGAATAAAACATTAGATACAGGTAGGTAAGTGTATGTAGGCAATATCCTCCCCCAGCTAAATGATATTCTGTTGATACGGCCAAAACTTTCGTATAAATTGTGAAACTACGTAGATACCCTCGCAGAATTTCTCAAAGACCGTATTTCCAAAGGGTGATGTCATCCATTATCGGCATATTCCTCGAAGAAGGGAGATGAAAGAGTTGAGAATATTTTCTATTGCAAAAAATTCAATAACTATCTATGTGAGAGAAAATATTCATATTAAAATGTCTTTTGGTTGTGCAAAGGCAGCCTTTAACAGATAACTAGGGTGCATATGAGTATACGTGTAGGTAATTATTCAAGTAACGGAACAAACAATACCCATATTTGCAAGATATTTTGTAATGGCTGTAACAATGAGGTCAATAAGCGACTCCAGTGATATAGCCAATTTTTTTTTTCGATTAATACAATACACTACAACAATATGCGACCCAGATAAAATGCGACTAAAAATATTTGCGGCTAACTAAATAGGCTATTGATAATACATGCTACATCAAAATTTGTTACTGTTATAAAAATCTATTAAAAATATATGTGAGTAACAAAATATACCCCCGAAATTACACGCTACAACAAAATACGCTATCACGGCGAAACGCGAATAGGTGAAATGCTTTCGAGGTATACGACTAACAAACGCCCAAATTGAACGCCGAATTTATATTCGATTTATAACTAGAAAATATTTATTCAAACTAAATATTTATTATATAGTGTTAAAAATTAAATTATGTGTAATTAAATTAAATGTGGAAAATTAAATGAAACCACCCCTACTTCGGCTGTAGGCTTTGGTTCTTTTGACGAAATTTCGTGTTTACACATAGTTCCAGTAATCTGACTGAGGACCCGTAGGATTTCGTTTTTTTATTTCGGCTATTGTATTCGGCTTATTGGCATAGACCTTGGATTTCAGATACCCTCACAAAAAGAAATCGCAACGGGTCACAAATCACAAGATCGGCCAGTTTACCCCAGGGTTTCGTGAATTCCAACGTCCCGGAAAGTTCTCTGCCAATAATGCCATGGTTTTCGTAGCTGCATGGCACGTGGCTCCGTCTTGTTGAAACCATTTTTCTTCTTGTTCCATGAGGTTTTAGGGGGTTTAGACCGTCCAGTGGCGCCCTCATTGGATAAGCTAACATTTATTTTTAAATACAAAATAAATAAAAAAAATCGCTCTGAATTGCATTCGAGAAGCCTAAAAGCCTATTCGAAAAACCATACAAGGTAATTCAAAACCGCTATAACTTAGTATTTTTGTAAGAACCGCCACAAAATGGGGCCGTCCACAGGTGTGTGCATATTTGTGCTCAATGTCACTTCTCACCCAGTAAAACCCTTGTGAACTACCCCTGCCTTCGTTCCTTTCATTTGGGTATTCCAAATATGAAAAGTTTAATGCTTTAAGTAACACCCACGGTAGCTTTCCAAATATACAAGGAGTCACATATGACAGGGGTGAGTCCATATCGCCGTTGAAATATGCAAGTCTATAGATGTTTGTCGCCACGGGGAGATATGGGTTGGTCAATTCTTTTACTTGCCTAAACTACATGACACTACTAATAATATGATCCAACATAATATTCCACAGGATGGACCGGCTGAAAATTCAACCTGCAGAGTTCGTAACAAAGAAATTGAACCAATGAAACACCCTTTTAACTACCATTCCAAGGATACAGGGCGTTAGGGAAAGAAAAAGTTTTAACACTTCTGCTGCTGACTACGACGTAACGCTACGACGTAGCGCGTAGCAGTATATTCCGCTCCCTTCGGAGTCAACTCAGCGGATAACTTGACCACTTTTCCTAGCGATAAACCACGTTATAGCGGACGCGCATATCGCGTCCATAAGCAGTACTTGGATTAAGTTAAATTAAATTACTCTAGTCGAGCACAGCGTCTTACTGCCCTCACTTTAGCCAATGAATAAGTATACATAATGAGTGTAACGAGGTAATAAGTAAGTTTGTTCGTTTGTTTGTAAACGCTTTATTGTACAAAAAAGTAAGTAATTTCTCTTAATGTCAGTTCTAGTTACTGTTTAAATAACTCACTTGCGTTACCTTACAAAAACTGGTCTCCTTTACTAATTTATAATTTAAACTTTAAAATCAATAAATCAATTTATTTGTGAAACACAGGATGTACAATAGTAGCTGTTTAAATTAAGTATTTGAGCGCCGTGTTCAGCCGATAGACGTACAAATATAAAAATAACATGAAAAAAATCTATTGGATCTATTTTCATGAAACTCTATACACGCAAGCTGGATGTGAAATTCTAAGAAGTTGTATTTACTTTTTCGAAAAATAGTACTGGACTAGAGGTAGATTCAAGTTTTCCTAATTTTAAAATAATTAAGTCACAAATTAGAGGTTCCCAAAAACGTCTTCCCGTATAGGTATACAACGGTTCGCGAACTCGAGATTTTAATGTCAAAAGACATGCATATATTTGTCACTTTGTAAGTTATAGGCAAGTCCTATAAGTGTGAAAGTTGTAACGGTGTCCTCCGTTGATGTCATGCTGCTTTTTTCGCTCACTTCCTTTCAATTCCTTTTTTTCGTCATCGTTTCAAATGGATTTTGATTAAAATTTTTGCTATTCTATTCTTAGTTCTGACACATGCTTCAGTCAGTTCACGGTCAATGCAGTGTTTTACCAAGTTCCAATTTTGATGGTTTTCCACTAAACCCTTATAGTAATTTATATTAAGTGATTTCGACGTACTTCTTTGACCAAGAACCCACAAGTTCCTCAAATATTCAATATCATCATCATGACGTGGCTGCCGGAGTGAGCAGCGTTATGTGCTATTATGTTATATTAGCAGTGTGCGACCTAGGAGTAAGAGTGGGATAGTTGTATATTTCATCCAAGCGAATGAGCAGGAAAAAAAACTAACTCGCGCGATATAAACGTTCATCGCGCATGTACGGGGGCTGGTAGCTACCATTCACCATTTCTTGCCCTATCTCAACTTAATACCATATTTAAATGTACTACTATCCTATTATTCCATCATTCATTTCTCCTTAGATGTTTACGTTTATTTCTTTATTTACCTATCATATATATATACATATTTATAATGTATTATATTGTATTATTATTACTAATGTTTACATATATTTCATATTCATTTGTTTGCCTGTATAGATCTAAATATTATCTGCTAATTCTGTAACGCTTCTTACATTACTATCATAAAATGTACTATTTCCCAAACATATATTTTGCTGTTTCTGTGTATGACTATCTGTGGAGACTATTTCTGTCTATGCAATGACTATTTTGTTCTACTTTACATTATAATGTAACGACTGTCAGTTTCCCGAAAATAAATAAATAAATAAATAAACTCATATAACCACGATTCTCCTGACTATTCCAGCTCCAAGTTACGCCACAGAGTTAATTAGAGTTCAAATTTTACTAGGAGCCCGTTGCATGCTTGAAATAACAACGGATTCACGGAGGAACTACTATTTCTCTTGGGCATGCGGTTTCAAGGAAACTCATTTCAAACATTGAGAGACAGCGCATATCATGCAAGGACGTTTTTGTATCCAGTTTTGTTATACTTTGTAAAAATAATTCAGTGAAAAATCCAACACCTCGTCCAAAATTCCTTAGTGCTTGACGACGGAAGTTTTTAATCAATGTGTGTTACCGGTGATGATTTATTGTATGGCCTCATAAGAAAGCTCAAAATCACCAACGAGCTATGGCGAGGGCGATGTTCGGCGTTTCACTACGTGATTGGATCATGAATGAAGAAATTTTTAGGTGAACGAAGGTCACCGACAACCGACCGACAGGCAAGTTGAAGTGGCAGTGAGCACGGCACATAGTTCGAAGAACTGATAGTCGGTGGGGCATTAAAGTTCTCGAGTGGAGACCACGAAACGTCCACTCACAAGGTGAATCCACGATCTGATAAAGGCCGCGGGAATCCGCTGGATGGCCGCTTCCCACCCGGTGGCTCTGGAATCCTATGCATGGGGGAGGCTATCCAACAGTGGACGTCCTGTGGCCGATATGACGATGATTATGACGTGAAATAAATAAGCCTAATATAAAGTCAGTTTTCTGTCAAGACTTCTAATTAAATGAATATTTTGATAAACATAAAACTGGGTGAATTTCCATTATATTCACTTATTACACGCGGGGCTTGTTTTGAACAAGACCTTGTTAAGGAAAGAATTTTTAAAGGTAAGCTAAAAATCGACGCCTCGTTAATAATTTGGCAAAAAGCTAGTTTACTTCAATAGGACTTTTTAAACGACTTCCAAAATCCTCTGTTGTGTTCCATTTGTCATAGACCTTCCACCTTCGACCTCATTTTCACTTAACATCAGGTGTGATTGAGGGCAAGTAGAACCCGTCCTGCATAAAAAAAAAGAAACATCGCAATTCCATGACGCATGATGATTTTTTAGTTGAGAGAAAATATTCTCTTAGTGGTCCCATCTAAATTTCATCAAGATCTGATGATAAAATACTGCCCATGGATAGACCAAGCAAATGTACGTATACAGCACTAATATTTATGTGTATTTGCATATAGATAGATGCATAGATATATGACAGAACGGAATCTAATCAATTCGTTGTTTTGCTTTTATTTTTTTTGGTGGTCAATATTTGATATTGAGTTCTAAAGTCGCTTGACTCAATATCGATCTTAGCTCCATTTTAACATAAATTTTGCCATTGATTTATAAAGGCAGTTAATTAAGTATTTAGGAAATAGCCTTGTATTTAAGGTGAACGTTAATTTGCGAATAATTTGTACTAAGTAAAATTATTGGAGAAATAAACGAAGGCTGTTTTCTCTTTCATATTGGTGGCAAAGAATGAGAGCTAAGAATGAGTAACATGTCAACTGATGTCTTAAAAACGAGAGCTCTTTTAATTGGAGACTTGGTGGCTGACTGTTCACGTACACGAACGAGGTCAAGTAATGTTAATAATCATTACGTCTTGGAGTTTCGTTAGTATTAAAAAGGAAACCGAATAATCTTGGTATACGATCGTTTTTATAATATAATACTTAAATCTCTTTAACAAACTTTAATTTAAGTAGGCTGAGAGAATCAAATGTAGATATAATGAAAATCTTCAGTCATATTCGGGAAAACTTCTGAATTATATTTGGATAATAAGGAATCCATCAATATTAATTATTCATAATAAGGGATGCCTTTTCATGTTTCAGTAGACAGAGAAACGTTGAAAGAAAACATATTTTAATCAGAACTTTACTTTGTTACTCTGTTGTGTTCAGAGTGTTATGCGAAATGCGGACTTTTGAAAATTCCCGAAAAGATTTTAGACCTTATGAAGCGTGGATCAGAAAAACTTCAATACTGCTTTATTTAACACTAGCTTTTCGCTCGCGGCTTCGAGTGCGTTAGAACAACTTTAATTTGTTTATCCCGCCGGAACAACTAACATTATCGGGATAAAATTTATCCTAAGTCCTTAATCCAGGGTATATTTAATCTACCCATATGCCAAATTTTATTCAAATTCGCCGTGATTGAGCAACAAATAAACAAACAACTAAACTTTCGTATTTCTAATATTAAATTTCATCCCATTATTTTATACAGCGGCCGTGTGATTCCCGATAGTGTAGAATAGAACCAACCCTCTCTTCCCGTAGGTGTCTTAACACTTAGACAACTGTAACTTGCAATCAAATTATAATGTTTACACCGGCTGAATGTCTGTATAGAAATGGCAAAGCAAGTATCAAAAGTAAGCATCTAATTTGTATCGGTCGACCGAGTCAGTACTTTCGCTGCTTGCTATCGTTAGACAATTTATTAATAACTATAAGTATCCTTGCACATATACACCGCATCTACACACAGCATCTACTTCCACACTAAGCAACTAGGCTTGTGTTGTGGATACCAAATGGTTGATATACTATACAAATATTATTTTTTTATAAATGAAAATATCCATAACGTGTCCATATTCATCGTACAAACATATGCCTCTATAGCGGGATGGAACCGGCGACCTTTTTATATAGCAGTCATAGAAATGACTTGAATGGTTAGAAAACCACTGCACCAAACGATCATCATCATCATAAGCCCGTAGATATCCCACTACATCGATATCACGCTGGCCCTCACTGGACTTCACATGCCATAGAATTTTTTATTTCTCAGACATACAGGTTTCCTCACGATGTTTGCCTTCACCGTTTAAGTAGCAGCAGCAGTAAATTAAATTTAAAAAGTCATTGGTACATGGTCTGCATGAGATATATGTTCGTAATATTTTTACAAAACGTTGTGTCATGTGAAATCAAAACCTGTTCTAGGAAGCGCAAAGCTTGTAGATGTATCGGTGATATATACCTATGTCGGTGGTAAATTTTCTGGAAAATTGTCTGACAATGTTCCACCAGCAAGTTAACGGTTACCTTTATTGACTGTAGCTATAATCTCCAACACGTAAGTCAGGCTAGGATCCTCGCTACACGTTCACGTTCCGATATACGAGTACACTTTTACAGCGCCATACCTGAATTTTATGACTTCATTACTGAAAGTATCCTTGGCCGGAGATGTAGAGGTACGTGCAAGTAAATACAGGTATTAAACACCTTTAAAATATATTTTAATTTACATGCGGAATCTATTTCTTGCACGATAACCTGAAACCTAAAAATGTCTGAAGGGTTTTTTTGTCAATGTATCCGACTGTATGGTGTAGGTACGAAATAACGTAGTCCATGTAATATTTATCACAAATATCGAATCTCATTTACTTTAATAACAAACAACACAATGTTTGTTACAAAAATGTTCTATTGCAGCGCACTTTTCTGTGTAATAAGCGATTTATATTATGATTATGCGCATATAGAGCATACTCATATATTCATGTTTCAAGATGACCGTTCACGGTAGATAGACTACTGTGACAGTAGATTTTCGATATAAATTTGGTAGTGCGGTAGATTTTCAGTATTTTTTAAAAAAGTAGCAGATTTTAGTAGTATGTCCTAACAATATTATAAACAGAAAATATTTTTCTCGTAACACGGCGACACCGTAAATGTCCATGTAAAACAAGGTTTAATTGATAACGGCGGTATTTGCCCGAATTCCAGCCAATAACTATGGTAAAATTAATTAAAAAACGACAATGATGAATCTAATTAAGTACCTAATAATATAAATAAAACCTAATAATTTCTCACCAAAAATGATCAATTTAGGCCACAACTACGTTATGGTAGGTTTTTCCAAACCGTTAGTAGATTTCAGTAGAAAAATGAGTTACGTCTTTTTGAAAACGGTCACACTGTCATGTTTGCTAGTTATTTATAGCTGATAGCATATTATACAAAATGAGGTGGCAGCGAGAGTCCGACAATTGTCTAGGTAGTTGTCTAGTAGTGCGTCACTAGAGAATTAAAATTCCTGGGCTTTCCCCTAGTTTAAACACAAACACTGCAAAACGATTAAATAAATATGACTACTCGCAATTTTATGGCCCTCAACGTATACCGTATATGTATCCCGTTCGAAGCAGAGTATTTAAATGTTTTCTATTCGATTTTATAATCGTTGTGATGCGTATCGCTGCCTCCACTAAATATCATTCTGTCCAGACCCACGCCATACAAAACGTAAAAAAATTTATAGCGATTGGAAAGTCGCTTAACCTTTCTTTGGTCGTAGCAACTACTCTGCTGAGTCGGACTGAAACCGGCAACACTGCCGAGTCTCCACCCATTCATTACAATACGGTAATTACCGATTCCCATGTATGTTTTTTTGTGAAGAATAAATACCTTTTATTATTATTATTATTATTATTATTTCTTGACGACCTGGTTGGTGTAGTGGTTAGCAACTCTGACCACTATACCAAAAGGTTGCGGGTTCGAATCCCGCTAGGGGCATATGTTTGTATGATGAATACGGACATGTGTACCAGAGTTATGGAAGTTTTCATTTATAATAAGTATTTATTTACATAAAAATGTATTTATGTATATCCACAACGCAAGCCTATAGTTGCTTACTGTAGAACTAGATGGCGATGTGTGTTAGTCTAAGGACATTTATTTATTTATTTTAATTATTCTTTCAATTTTTTTTATGGTTAACGTTTGACCACATTCTCACGTGATGTGATTGATTGATGCAAATGTTCAATTTTAGATATATATTCGTTGGCGTGTTCATTGTTGTGTCATCCGAGTTCTTCTTGGAATTGTTTATATTGAACCTATGACAACAGCCTCCGTGGCTCACTGTAAACAACATTGGGTTTACGATTCGGAGGTCGTGGGTTCGATCCCCAGCAGGGTACATGTTTTAAGTACTCGGTTTGGTTGGTGGTAGGGCATTTTAAATGTCCGCCTGGCTAGCTACCCCACCTTATATAAATCTGCCGCCAAACAGCAATGTTAATAGCATTGTTGTGTTCCGGTTGTCAGAGATCTTAGCTGGCTATCTTAGCCAGTCCCCCAAATGTGTTGGGTTTTCCGGGTCAGTACGCTTCCACCTTCGACCTCATCGTAACTTAACATCAGGTGTGATTGAGGTCAAGTACGAACCCGCAGTGCATAAAAAAAAGATTTCAATCACGTGTGAGGACGTCAAGCGGTTATGGGTAAGCCGTTGAGTAGAAAAAAAAATGGCAAAACAACCGACTTCATTAAGATTCCATTCTCTATCTCCAGAGTGCATCATTAAATCTCCGCCAAATTTATATGGGATTAAATATGGAAACCGCTTCTATATAACATGGAAAACCTTCTCCTTTTTGGAATTTGGTTAATAATCGTTCCCCAATGTCAACCTGATGTTCAGTACCTCACTTTGGCTTATTTCATACACAAAGGATTAACACAAAATAAAAATACTTTGCGCATATTTCCCGGAGATGGATGGTGGCAGCAAACATGCTTTTAAAATCTGATTTACAATTAACAAAATGGCCTGTAATTTGGAAAGCTCGAACCTTGACGGTGTACACGCAGTATAGCTGTCATTTTACATAAAATAAGTGAACCATGGAGGAAAAAAAAGAATTTGCAGCCAAGGGCAGGCCTAATAATATAAATCCTTCTTAGCTTCATGGAATGAACACATTCCTACTTATTAGATCCTTAAAACATCTTGTCAAAATGCGACACTGCACTTCAAAATTTATGTAACTTAACGTTAGGTTATAAGAATGATTGTTAAATAATTTAGTACATAAATAACGTCACGACCTTTATCCGAAATGACCGGTCAGAGATATCCCAAACAGTATTTGGGTGTTCGAAATATAAATGAACAAGTGACAGAGGTCACCCTCATGGGGTCACGCCCATCGCTGTTCAAATGTACAAATCGGTAGATGTGTTTGTTTGAAAAGTCTCTTAGTCGTCTTTTATGACACCCGAAACCACTTGAATAGTTAGTTGTTATTGTATATTTTATCTGTACTGGTATTCAAATAGAATACGTATAATTTTCCAACGTAGATTTAAATCTCAAAGTAATGTCAAATTTTTCCTGTTTGTTACATTTAGTGGGAACTTTTGCTATTTAAATTTCATATTTTTACATATCTTTACATATAATTAAATAAATAAAATAAATAAATAAATATTTCCGACACTTACACCAATCATCTAGTCCCAAACTAAGCGAAGCTTGTGCTATGGATACTAGATAACGGATAAACATACATAAATATTTATATAAACATCCATGACTCGGGAAAAATTGTTTGTACATTTAGCTAATAACGAATATACATATGGTTTCATTACTTTTAAGCGATGTAATAATGGTTTGTAAACTTATTTAATAAAATAAAATAAAAAATATTCAACATACATACGTCATACATATTACATCGATAGTTTACAGCATCTTGTTAAGCTAAAATTGCTAAAATTTCCTCCAAATAAAATTGCTTCCAATTTCTTAACTAAAATTTTAATAGTTGCTATCTTTGGACTAACTGCACCAAAACCTTCTACAATTTAATTGGAGTGCAATATAATGATGCTTTCTGAAAGTAATTAAAGTGCCGCGTTTTTCAGTGCAAAAAGCATGTTTGCGAACGCTAGAGTCCCAGATTTCTATGCGAAATTCAGGACCAGGTGTGCCTCATTCATAATAGTGGGAACACAATACTGGCAACTTTCAGTTATGGTCGTAATTACAAGTTCATCAGACACTGGCTGACCATGCGTCATGATGAGAATGGCAAAAATTTTAAAATAAATATCCCAACTAATATTATAAATGCGAAAGTTTGTGTGTGTGTATGTATATGTGTATATTTGTTGCCTCTTCACGCCTAAACTGCTGGGCAGATTTGGTTGAAATTCGGTTAGTAGACCTGGATTAACATACAGGCTACAAAAGTGACTGGTTCCTGTAGGATAGGTATTAATAGTGGGATTACTTTTAAGTTTTAGAATGACGCATTTGGTAGTGCAACGAATTCTACGCGGACGAATAATAATTTGAACGGAATATGAATATCACAAGGATTCACCTCAGGAGGACCTCACACAATGGATTTTCAAATGTGTTTGTGTCGCGGCAGTCAATGTGTTAAGAATATCAGTATGAATATGATAGGTTTTAAGTTTAATTTGACAATTTATAACTTTCATTCGTCCGCATTGGTGTATAAGTAAAAGACCTTCAAATCTACTAGCGGAACAACTGAGCATTGACCCACCATCTCTCATGTGCTAAGGCACCCAATTAGGTGTGCAGGCCATAATGACGGAGGGAGAGGACTCTTTAGAGAGGGTTTTTTTAACCCCCGAAGAAAGACGGGTGTTATGTGTTTGACACCGTTGTGTGTATCCAGCTTTTTCCCGACGTATCTCGGAAATGCGTGGTCTGATTTGGTCGTATTTGATATTAAAAACTAAACGAGGGGACAGATCTCTTCGACCTGTTATGGTTTCTTGCTGACTATCGCGGCTGCGAATAAAATATATTTTGTCTTTAAATCATTCCTTTTATTAAGCTTATAATACTTATTTATTCCGAACACAAAAATAACTCGTCCGTGTTTTCACCATTTAAGTACCAGAGATAATCATAGACTTCCTAATAAAAAACTTATGCATAAGATGCTATGGCTTGGAAATACAGCCATGTTTGATGAAAATCCGTTAAGACGTTTCCAAGTTATTTTGCTTTTAACATAGTTTTTTGGCGTATTTCGATGACATTCTCGTATTTTGAAGGCTTTCTAAATTTTGATTTTTTTTACATATTCAAGATTAAACTCGGGGATAGGTTCCATGTTTGACGGAATTTTGTTAAGCCCTTTCGAAGATATTTAGCTTTTAACACAGTATGCTTAATAAACTGTATGAATTTGAGGTCTAATAAATTTTAAATAATTTTTACAATGGTAAACACGACTAGCATTTACCGTAGTTATCAGAAGAAGGAAGTATTGCTAGACTTAAACAATTTATGTCCAAAATTGACATTGTCATCCCAAACAAAGAAAAAATTACCAAAATTGTATTTTCAGACTGATGTTCACGCTGATTTAGTTTAACTGGATGACTTAATTCCTTTTTTTAGTCGGGGGTATTCTAAATTTTTTAATTTATAGTTATGTATGAAGCACATCATATCATAGCAGTAAACCATATTCCAATCGTTGGGGTCGGCACTCAAATAGAATAGAACCAACCCATCTCTTCCCGTGGGTGTCGTAAAAGGCGACTAAGGGACTTTCCACCAAAAACATCTATAGATTAGCACGTTTCAACGGCGATGGTCTTACCTCCTGTCTCGTGTGCATTTCTATATGTTTCATAACGCGAACTGTGGATGTTGTTTCAATCATTAATCTCTTAATATTTGGAACTCCCAAACACTATTGTTTGGGATATCTCTGACCACCCCATTTGGGATAAAGGTCGTGACGTTATGTAGGTATTTATGAATTCTATGTAATAATGCAGGAGTATCGCTACTAGTTCAAATATTATGAATTCAACACTAAGATTTTGTCAATTACAATAGAAAATTCTTCCTTCCATGGGGCCAGGCGCCACAATTGAGAGTGGTTCTCCTTTGATTGCAGCAACGTCGCCATCTTGGGAGCAGTTCGTGAGAGAGTCGCTGGTCCAGGCGGCGTGGCCTGTTGCGCTGGCGCCACCCCCACGACGGGCCCTCACCGTCGATCACCAGTGAGTACCATCACTTATGATTATACATTGACCTGGACATCACAACACCATCGCAATTTTATATTCATATCTTATGCTACACAAGAATCACGCAGTATGCCATCCTCTTAAGGAAGAAAGTCTACAACGGGATTTTCATCTGTAAAAATCGACCAACAACTTCGCGATGTACAGTAGGGTCCCATAATCAGAATATGCATTTTAAAATACAAAGGATCTGCAGTCGCATCCGCTGAGAACCTCAAACGGTGCAAATATGCTAGTCTCAATGGAGATTATATTTTTGCTCCGCTTACCCCAAGCGGTACGCTTAACGCTTGGCCAGGCGCTTATTGACTTTTTCGAGTCTGGTCGTGTCGTGGTGGATATCTGACCGTCTGGTCGTAGTTTCATGTTATCGGAAGGAAGGAAGGTCTATTTTGCTCAGAGGTTAAATTCAAAGGTTCAAAAAGGAAGCACACTTAGCCTCTTAGGCACTTATTGTTTTTGGTGAATGTTTTTTTCTTTTGTAAACATGTAAAAACACAAATTTATTTTTGCAATCGATTTATGTCATTCTGTATGTAGTTTCTACTGATTCAGCTACATACATGTATGTCATAAGATAGTCGGATATTACTCGTAAGCTAATAGAACCTACTTTGTCTTGATAATTTTTTGTTTTAATATAGTTATGTTGTGTTAGGAGTAACTTAATATTTCGTACACGAATCCTGGGGTGTTGATTCTGCCAGCTTGTTTCCATGTCTCGCGACTGCCGATGGGGCATTAAAGTTCTCAAGTGGAGACCCTGTAGCGGCAAGGGCAGCGTGTGACATCCACTCACAAGGTGGGCAGACGACCTGATAAAGGCCGCGGGAAGCCGCTGGATGCAGGCCGCTTCCAACCAGTCACTCCGGAAATGTATGGAGGTCTATATTTAGCAGTGGATGTCCTGTTGCTGATATGATGATGATAACCGTATAATTTGTAGCCGTTTGGGTTCTAACTTACAGAATCGACACCCTGCATCGAAAATTAGGACGAACACACCTGTTTTTTGGAAATTACCTAAGTCTGGGTTATTTATACATTATGAATACAAATATGGTAATCATTGTGGGTCCGACCGCAATAATACCGCTGTCCCCCCGCCGCCGCCGCGGCCTTCTCTTCCCCGCACGTCTCTCCGTTGTCACCAGTCTGTATATAAAGTATAAACACGGACAAAAGTCAATGTAAAGCTTGTGAAGGCACTGTATACATAATTATATTTAATTGGTATTATGCCACAGAGTAGCGTTAAGTATTAGGTATTACTTAATATTCTTGTACACTTAATACTTTCTAACCCTTATTTGTTGTCATATTTATTAGTACTCACCAGGACTAGTAGCATGATAGGTGCGATAAACGTTTATGTCGCGCGAGATAATATTTGTCCTGCTCATTCGCTTGGACGAAATATACAACTATCCCACTCTCACTCCTACGTCGCGCGACGATCGATCGACAAACGATGTCATGTTACGGGGGCAGTATGTGTATTGAACTGGCCTAAGTTCTTTGCAGGCTTCACTGAAAACCAACGTTGTAGTCAGCAGCTACAACATATGCTGACTTGTACGGTCTCTTGGCTCCACTTTGTTTCTTTCTTTTTTGTTCATTAATATCTACTATTTATACCTGCGAGGCCTTTGCCCAGCAGTAGGACACTATGGGCTCTTAATAATAATAGTAATAATGTATACCTGACAGTTGATGCAGTTATATGGATTAAAGCTAGATGCTTACCTATGACGTTGCCGTTTTGTATAGAGAAACAATACGACGAAAAAACAAATGATTAACTGATTTGGGAAATGCAGTAAAAAATATTTGAAACAAAAGATAGCCAAGAAATTCGCAATATTGGAATCATCAAGGTCAGGATGAATAGGAATTTATCGAAATCTTCCACGCCATCGTGGAACACCAAGACTGGACATAAGCCTCTCCCATGGAATGATTTTCATCATGGGAGGATTTGCCCTATTCGCCACGCTGCCAGGCGGGTTGATAATCATAGAGTTGTCGCAGCAGATTCCTGTGGTTAAGTAAGACTAAGCCGTAAATACATTCATATGTACGTGTAGCTAAAACGTTAAGAAAAACTTATATTTTCCATTATTTAACGTATAGGTATACCTACTTAAGTAAAAACATGCAAATCCGCTCTTATAATTATACAGAAAACTCGTTAGAACCCCATTTTTTATTAATTAACGAAATAATAAAAGTAATTTGTAAGGAAATTTAACGTGATTGATAAAGTAAATGTGAAAAAATGGACGTGGTAATTCTTGTAAATTACTATGTCACGAAGGCCGTTATGTCGGCCGTTGGAATGGATTACACGCGATACCATCAATAAGGCGTTTTTGTAAGTGTCAGCAATAGTGGCTTAAAAAGGAACTTCGATATATATTGTTAAAAGTGTTACATGAGATACTTATCTATGGAATCACCTCCGTACCTGTTTATCCGTCTATCTTCTGTCAGATTTATTAATAGAAATTAACAGACGTCGGTTACAGGGCCTAGTTTTAAAGTTAAATGGAAAATAAAATATAAAGGTTTTAAAGGTCATCAGTAATAGATAACATTTTATATTTGGCGTACCTAATATATTTACCAATATTTCGAAACAAAACATTTCAATTTATATTATTATAAATGAAGTCGTTTAAAAATAAAAAATAGTAAAAAGCAGTTCGGCCTCACTGTCTGTCGCGTTCGTTTCTTTAGTTTAAGGCACAATGGGTTGTACTTAACCTCAATCACGCCTGAAATTAAGTGAAGATGAAGCCGAGGGTAACAGCGCGCTTACTCAGAATTTTCGACATATTTGTGGCGACTAGTTATCTTATTCATACAACAATACTTTGAACATTACTGCTGGGCGGCAGACGTAGATATGATGGTGCTAGGTGGTTCGGTGGATATTAAATATTACCAATATCCAACTAAACCACGTTAATGAACCAAAATAGAACCGCGACATCAGTTATGTAAACTTTAAAATATTTACAAGAGAAGCGATTCAAAAAATTTATAAAATTCTTGCTATCAAAAAAAAAAGGACGGATTTAGTCGTTCTTGTCCTTAGCTTAAGCATGATTGAGTCCAAGTTTTCGCAAAAACTTCTCATGGTAGGCTCTCTATCATCAATCTTCAAATTGGCTGTTCTACGGCCCACATCACGGGCCACCTAAGCTCCTGGTCACGAGGCCTTTACATTTCAACACACCATTGCGTTTATGTTGTTGTCGAAGACTGATTGTTGTAGTGGATAGTGACCCTGTAAGCGAAACCAATGGTTGCGAGTTCGAATCCCGCGAGTGCTAAATGTTTTTGTGATGAATACGAATGTTTATATAAATGTTTATGTATGTTTGTATCCGTAATCTAGTATTCATACTACAAGCTTTGCTTAGTTTGGGACTAGAGTGTAAGAGTGTGAAATATTTATAATCATCTTCTCAACATATAACCTGTAAACGCTATTAGCTACAAAAAAATATTTCTGGATAAATATTTTACCACTTTCCTTTGCCATAATAAAATAAGATAACATTACCTCCAAGCATTAATAAGAAGTTGTCACTCACTGAGGAAAAATTGGTCTCCCGAAAGACATTTCTCTCAGCCATCGCCCGCTAATAGGATTTGTCTTCTCTAATTAAATTGCGTTCACCTTTTTCATCTGGCCCACATTAAAAGTATATTAAGCTTAGTATATGGACTTACTTTAAACTACCTACTTAATTGGATCTTCTAAAATCCATGAAATTTAATAACTTAATTTTGAGTTAACTTAAATTTCACGAAACATTAATTGTAACTGGCAACAAGCGGTAAAGAATATTAAGTTTTAATTATTAAAACACAGGTTTGCGCCCGTGTCTTCGCCCGCGTGGATTTCTTCGGATTCTTCACATATGTTACATTCTTATCATGTTGCTCAATCCCGGCGAAACGGATAGGCGGCTTTGGATGAAATTTGGTATATAGATAGAATATACCCTGGATTCAGACATAGAATATAAAGTGAGTGGTTCCCGCGGGAAAAGCAAATTAAACATATCCACGATAAAGTTATTCCTTAAAATAATATTAAAATATATATTCTTCTTTCATTATGCTTTTTTTTTTATTAAGAACTGATCTCGCGTTTGACCACAATCTCACCTGATGAAAAGTGACGATGTAGCCGAAGATGTATCACGCGCACCCAGTAAATGCATATTCATGCTTTTTCATGAATCGATTCAAATATGTGTATTTTAACCCGCAAAGCCAAAAGGTATATTACAAGTTTGGAGCCCTTTGGCACTCCATGTATGTTTGTAGAATTATAGCGCCAAAAGCGGTGGCCATGTTTGTTAAAAATCCCTTCAGGCGTTCCCAAGGTATTTAACTTTTGGTTTCATTAGTTTACTTACTCGTATATTATTTAATAGTTTAGGGAAATTTCTACATATTCAATTTATAACGTTACTAGCTGTTGCTCGCGACTTCGTTCGCGTGGAACATTACATCAAAATCGGTTCAGCAAAAAAACTTTGCCTACATATTAATCCAGGTCTTAATCTGTCTGCAAACCAAATTTCGCCTAAATCCGTCAAGCCGTTTAGGCGTGAAGAGGTAACAAACAAACATACATACATACACACTTTCGCATTTGTAATATTAGTTTGATTTGATTAATTTGATTGATTTATCAAAACCTATTAAATAAAACTTAAAAAATTACTTTAAGAAAATCAGTCTCCGCTATCCATTAGTACAATTGCATCAACACCTCGACGTGGTGACGTCACTGCTGAAGGTCGGCCTTCGCCTAAGAGCATCAATCTAAGAGTTGGGCCCGTTCGCCCTTCTGTCGTTAACAATCCGACGAAAATAACGACCGTGTCGCAATCAATATAGCAACCCACCGACCGTGTAAAATTTTGATAGCAGTAAAATTTTTCATAAATTCTGTGTTTGTCAGTATTTGTCCAGGGTTTGTGGCTCTGTAATTTACGTGAACGAAGAGGTTTCCTTTCCGTACATACACGCTCCCGTGTTTATAGAGTTATGATAGCTCTAAGTCCGCGTAGCACGTATGCGTAGCTAGTCGTAGCTGTCGTAGCTGCTCGGCCTATGCAGTGAGTGACCGTACTGGGGAATGAAAATAGAAAAGAATATCATCGTAGTGCTGCATTATTATTATGATGTATTGCATATTACATAAAAGGAGAACAGAACAGATACATGAAGATATGTGAAGGAAAACAAGGTTCGATAGGATAAACATACATACACGCACAGAATAAAAAAGAAAATAATTAAATTAAAACCCAAATACTAGAATAATAATATTGCAAATACAGGGTAAATTTGAATTCATGTAATTCCCATTAACTGGTGACGCTACTCTTGATTACGAACAACTTTCCCCAAGGAACCATATTCGAATTCAATCAAAAAATTTTCGATTAACCAAAGTAAACCATTCTGAAACCATCTTGAGTATATATGGAAGTCTGAAAGAAAAAGAAAGAACTGGTGACTCCACTTCTGATTACGAACAACTTTCCACTAGAAACCATAGTCGAATTCAGCCGAAAATAGTTGGATTTCCATACTAAAAGTGGTTTCAGAATGCTGGCACCACCCGTTAATGGGAATTACATGAATTCAAATTCACCCTGTATAATAAAATAAATATCTATTTAACATTAAACAAAATTCGTACATGCGTTTTAATGATAAAATAAATAAGGAATGTATGTCTATTTTAACAATTATATACATACTTATAATATATACATACACTAAATATAAAAGTCTGTAATATAAACCTACATAATATTATTATGCATCCCAGTCAGCAGTTAATTCCATAAGGTTGTCAAACACGATGCGGGTCATGTGGACGCTGTTGCGCAGATTATTATAGGATAAGTGCATCGTATAAAGTACATCGTGTAGAGTTCAGAAATCACATTATTTCGTTGTCCATTCGACGTGAATATTCGTTAATTTATTTGAATGAAAGAAAGACAAAGGATTTATTCAGTGGCACATGTCTTATACATAGATTAAACAGAATTCTTAAAATTGGCAGCAAAATGTATAATGTGTCACCGAAAAGGGAATATTATTTACTTTTATTGTATTAAAAGATAGGATAACAATTAATAACTTTTCGACAACTCGCTTAATTTACGTCCATTATTATGACTTGTAACTCTAGATGAAGAAGAAAGTTTTAATTGTATTTTGGAAATTCAGAGGCATTGTAACGGGTCTCGTGGAGCCCTGTTAATAATACAGTGTTACTTAATGTCTTGCCCAAATCTTCCTTCTTTCTAATTGGATCTCTTTACAAAACTATAAATCCAGGCAATGGCGCTAACGTATTAGGTGCCAGCCACGCAGATGCGATTTGGATGAGAAAGAAGCGGACGGAAAGACGTGTCTTGCTCTAATTTATAATTTTATGTAATTGTTTTTCTAACGAGATGGGATCAGGAATAAAGAAATCCGTAGGAGTTCGAATGTCATCGGATATATCCCAAAAGACTAGAAAGTTAAAACGGTAGTGGACACCCACAAGGTGGACGGGAGACCTAGTGAAGGCCGTGGGAAGTCGCTAGATGCAGTTTCCAACCGATCTAGAAATCCATGGGGGAGGCCTATGTTCACAAGTGGACGTCCTGCTTGATATACGGTTCAAGAATCTGTATTTTTCAAAAAGAATTGTAATTCACCTATATGAGGAACTAATACTAAATAATATGAGCGCATCTTGCAACTTAAAATAAGTAGACAGATTAAAACAACTTGGTTCAATTAGCTTCAAAACTACGAATGAGTGTACACAGAGCTCTGATTCAAGCGGGGACGCATACTGTGATATGATGGTGTCAACCTGGGTATCGTTTTTCACCAATCGCCTATTTCGTTTGCAACTCAAAAAAAATCTTCTAGACCTATTTAAAAATGGGAAAAATATAAACTGAACGTCAAAAGTATTACATAAATTAATCAATACATTAATTATTACATTCCAAACCACGAATTCAAAATCCTGCAAAAATTATCTCCGAACTATGAACGAACAGATCAAATTCTTTTACCTATAAAATAACAAATTAATTTTTATGGTCTAATAAATGTATATTTATATATTACTTACCATATTTTACCTTTTGAAGGTACTAAAATACTTCGTAAAGCTTCAGTTTTTGTAAATATACTGTCTACTTTTAAGTTACACCTCAATTGTCTTCTTACCGAGGTTTGCTGGAAGAGATCTCTCTTAACCATAATCATTTATTCATTTACGTGGTTACATAGATCTTAATTTTAAAAATCTGTACAGCACATGGAAACCCTGCTAATAAAAAAAAATATAAAAACATAATAATAATACATCAATATAAAATATAATATATCTCTTATAGAGATATTTTCTTGTGTGCAATAAATGATAAATAAATAAAAATAAAAAATAAATAGAGATAAGCTCGCCTTTTCTATATTTTTAATATTTATTCGTTTATAATAACAATAAATAAGATTGTGTGCCACATTCGACTCCGCTTTGTACATCTTAAATACTTTTCCAAAAATATTACCTTCCTTTCTTGGGCAGTCGCGTAATAAGGCTCACACATGTTGGATAGAGATTGTGGAATTAACTAGGCTTCCGCCCGCGGCTTCGTCTGCGTTGAATTACTTATTTATCGTGGACTTCTTATCCCAAATTTCAGGACGATACGTGCAGTTACGTTTGCATTTATATATTAAGGTGGATGACCTAAAAATAGGTCTTAACTTATATCTATATGTGCGTTGTGGTTTCGGCACATAAAAAGAATAGAATCAACCCATCTCTTCCCGTGGGTGTCAAAGGCAACTAAAGGACGTTCGACCAAAGAGCATGTATTTTCTTTCCTGTTGTGCAATAAAGTGTATTTGTATTTTGTATCTACATATTTGCTTGTTAAATCGGCGATGAGCTCGTCCCCCTTGTCCCATGTGCATTTCTGTATATTTCGTAAGGTGAATATGAATGTTTGGGATATCTCTGATCACCCTATTTGGGATTACGGTACTGACGTTATGTTAGTATGTATATCCATTATATTTTTGTGTGCGGGTAAATAAGGAGCTGTATTATGGTGAACCTTGCCTAAAGCGGAGCACAAAGGATTCATTGAGAGAGAAATTAATTAAAAATTGACAATCGTCCGTTGGGGAGCGACCTCCATGCTTATGCCTATACCGTTTATACTCACACAAAGAGTTTATATCCTTTCAAACAAAAGCTTTGAATATGAAAGACGATTATGTAGTTATATTTTCTCATTCGATTTTCGTATAAATATATGGACATTGGCTCCGAATACATTTTTGTTGCTTTCGGAGTCGAAACTTTAGGTCTACGGTAGTGGCGGTACCCTCATATAAGCCCAAAAGCCCGGCAGTATAGGAAATCTTTGATTGAAACATTCGCACTTGTCAAACTATAACGTCGTTCTCGGTTACCTATCTAATTTCACTAGCTGTGTAAAAACCACAAAAACATTGTCGGGCTTGCCCTATTTTGAAACCCTAGGCATGCCACCCATGGGGGGCGGGCGCTCTTAAATTTTTCTTTAATATTTCTAAGCGCGTAGCCGGTGTCACTGGTGATCCGAGTGCTAGCTGTTTACTGCTCAACGTTTAAGAATCTACATCCAGCGAGGAAACGCTGCCAGGCTTACACATCCCTACTGTTGAGACACAGCCTTCTCTCAGTGGGCTGAGTGCGGATTAGAGGATTTGTATCAGACTAATGGCCACGTGACAGTAAGTGTTTTTAAGCCGTCCTTGTCGGCCATCGACTTAGCTTAAAACAAACGGGGACCGATTATTTAACGTGGCCCCCGAAGCACGGAACCACTCGTATTAAAATGCCACTAATGGTCACCCATCCAAGGACTGATTGCGCCAGACATTGCTTAACTTCGTTAATCGAAAATGAATAGTGAATGCTTGAAGTGCTTCTTAATTATAAATAATATTTGATACATCTTTGATTCCTGCTATTTTCCAGAATATAGAATTATAAATAAAAGTGGTAATTTTTATCGATAATTTAAAATTATCAAAAATAGTCAGAATTAAAGCTATTTCTTTATTATTTAGCTTTTAGGTTTTTGGAGCTAGTACCCAATTACTACATTTTGGATTATTGTTATATTTGGAAAGAATTTATTTACGAGAATATTATGTACGAACGAAAAAATATTTCTGCATTCGCAAGAAATTGTGATAAGCATAACTTAAATTTGAGATATAAGGACGAATTAGCCACCCCTGTGTTCAGACTGAGCAAAGTTAATACATCATTTATGGGACACTGTATACGCTTTTATAACCTTATACCTGAGAATATCATTAATTTAAATGAAAAACAATTTAAAAACCATGTCAAAACAAGATTGACAAAAAAAGGTTATTACAAAATTTGTGACTACCTGAATGACAAAAACGCTTGGTATACTTCGCCCAGCTCCCAAAAATTATAAAATTGTATTAGTTGTATACTTTTATTTATATATAAAGAAAAGACAATGATCCTGTGGGTTTCTTGCGTCGCTTCTTTTTTTCCACAGATGATTTCCCTTTTAATTATTTATCAAATGACGGCGCCACTAGACTTAATGCGCTCTCACACAGGGGTTACTAACATATTCTATGACATAACACACACAATGCAACCAAGCAACGTTATGCGACGATAGCAGTTGTCATCACGGAAATTAGGTGTCTCCCACTGCGCGGAACGTGACCGCTCTTTGTAGGTCAGTATCAGCAACAATAGGTGTGAAATATTTTATTACACAAGTCTCGTGCACGTATACAATTTTTGAACATATGTTGACAATGTTTATGAAAACTATTCAAAAATAGTTCATAGTGATTGCGCGAGGCTCTCCCCATTGCCATCCCATTTGCTCAGATTTTTAATACACATATTCTTTATTGCACCAGAACATTAGCGTACAAACGATAGGTCATATCAAAGGTGGACCTATCTCTATAAGAGATCTCTTCCTTTCAACCTGAGCATTGAAGCAGGAAACGGAGTTTGGAGTTTAGCAACAAATTTTGAGCAAAAGAAATCAATACTACAACGAATAATAATAAAAAATCAATCAATCAACTACTCTTTATTGCACTTTGCAATTCATTGCTCTTTATTTCAGGGTAAAGCTACAAGCTACCACTAGGTGAGGTTAGAGAATAGCAGCCGTAAAGATTAAAATACATACCTAAACTGCCTACAAACTGTAACTTGATAATTTAACTGCACATAAAACATATATGACTAAAAATTAACCCGACAAACTTTGGCAATTGCACGTACATGACAATAAAATAATAAAATAAAATATAAAAACTCTAGCCTTAAAAATTTTGTTTCGGAGTAAAAAAATTAAATGTAAGTGCAAATGAAAATACACATTAACAGACTTACTTCATTTCGATTATACTTTATTTTATCAATGAGAAAAACAGGCAACGTTCATAGGGAAGACGCCAAAGGGGTGGCGGGGCACATGTGGCACAGGGCGCAACCAATCACAGCAAGTCGCGGCGCCGGGGCAAGCGCCGGCGGGGAGCGGCTTGTAGTCGCCTTTCGGCGTCTTCAAAGATATCGCGGCACGTGTTTGTGTGTTGTGGCAAAGTACTTAGAGCGCGCGGCCATTAAGGTCCAACTCACAAAATTTACATTACTAAATTTTATTTTTTGAATAAAATCTGTTAACTTTATTTTTTTCGTAATAGGTACATCCTATACATACACGTTTGTCGGGTTAATTTTGTTAGACCTTGTATAAATACAATATCAAATATATAAAATAATTAATATATGCCATTTGTTTGCTCAGAAATAACTTAGAAATCATATTGACAATCACGGAGAAGATAAGAGGGCTTTCAATAAATTATTTTTTTATTGAACGCAGTTACCTACATAAAATATAATATTACTAGCTTTCCGCCCGGGGTTCGCCTGTGTAGAATAACTTTATAGCGGATATGTTCAGCTAGCTGTTACCCGCGACTTCGTACGCGTAGAATTCGTTCTAATACCAAATGCGTCGCTATTTGACTCAAAAACAATCCCACTAAAATATACATTTTTTTTTTATATATGAGAGGGCGGCAAACGAGCATGCGGGTCACCTGATGGAAAGCAATCACCGCCGCCCATGGACACCCGCAACACCTAAAGGGTCACAGATGCGTTGCCGGCCTTTAAGGAAGGTGTCCACCCCAGAATAAGTAGGGCAGCCTGAGCGATGAGGGATTCTCCAGCACTAATAGTGCTGGTACCCTCCTGGGGTACTAACTCTTTAAATACCGCTACCATTCTGGAGAGAGACTGGAAGGTGGGCCTCCGGCGCCTCGCTCACCGGACGAAGCGCAGTGGCAAAATGCCACTACTCAGACGTCGGTCTTCTGCGAGAGGGTGGTACTTCCCCGGTCGAGCCGGCCCATTCATGCTGCAAGCTAATAGCTTACAGCGTGGCTCTACCACTACATCCTACAGATACCAGTCACTTATGTTAACCTGGGTTCTAATATGTCTACCAACCAAATTTCAACCAAATCAATCCAGCTATTTAGGCGTGAAGAGGTACCAAACATACATACATTACTAGACACACACAAAAATTTCGCATTTATAAAATATTAATGGGGATTAGAATATCATCACCACCGTCAACTTCTTCATTAGGAAAAAGGCTTCTACTATCAAATGCTTCACTCAAAGCAATCCTACTAATAATACCTATGGAACCTGCAATTTTTCCGATATAAAAAGTATATGTTAATCCAGGTTTCCAATTAGGATCTATATACCAACATTTCAACCAAATCTGTCCAACCGTTTAGGAATGAAGAGGTAGCAAACATACATACATATACACACACAAATTTCCGTATTTATAATATTAGTTGGGATGAAATTGTCATTTAGTTTGAACTTAGCGACTTATTAGTTTAAGATAATCGTCCACAATTTGCTTTAGGACTTACCTGGCTATGTCAACTGTGCGAGAAGGCGCCCGCATTGTGAAGGCTTATCTACTTTGAGAGTTAAATTACAAGGAACAATGGATTTGCTATTGAACTTAACAAAATCTTAGTTTCGCATTCATAGTATTTGAACTAGCAGTGATACTCATGTTTTTTTTTATGCACGAGGGATCGTACTTGACACCTGATGTTAATTGAAGATGAGGTCGAAGGTGGAAGCGTACTGATCGGGAAACCCCAACACGTTTGGGGGACTGACTATCTTATCTCTGACAACCGGAACACAACAATGCTATTAACATTGCTGCTTGGCGGCAGATTTAGATAAGATTGTGGTAGCTAGCCAGGCGGACGTTTAAAATGCCCTACCACCGAGTACTTAAACATGTACCCCGCTGGGGATCGAATCCGTGTCCTCCGAATCGTAAACTCAATGTTGTTTACATTAAGCCACGGAGGCGGTCATGTATTAATAACATGAAATTATCACAGAAGGATACACTTATTCACAAAAGGTTTGGTACCTCCACCACTAACCGATGAGCGTGTATGAGGCATTTGATGAGAGTGGAAGAAGCAGAAGTAGTGTGTCAGGATCTTTGCAAGTGGAAATCAATAGACTCTGCCTACCCCAACAGGAAACATGCAGATCAGCATATATGTATGTAACATTTGGAATAGCTTACTGCTACAATATGATGTGCTTCATCCATAACTATAAATTGATGATTTAGGAAATGCCTGAGAATACAAATGATTATATCATCCAAAACCAAATCAACCGTATAAAACCTAATATCTTCAAAATGGCTTGACCGATTTCCATCAAATATGGCGTACCTATTCCCGAATTTAATCTTAAATATAAAACAATTGAAAGTTTAAAAACCCTAGAAAGACTATGATATCATTGAAATAAATTAAAAACTGCATTAAAAGCTAAATATCTTCGAAAAAACCATTTAATTTATTCATTAAACGTGGCCTGTCTATCTATCTGTGTATCCAATCGGATGACGCATTACTGAGATATGTCTGAACAAAGACTGGACACACACACATACACAACGCCGCCAAACGCATAACACCCATCGTTTTTCGTCGGGGGTTAAGAGGGTTTATTCCGTCCAGTGGTGAGGGCCTCTTCTTTTGAAATACAGAATAATTCAAAAATATCGCTCTGACCTGCACTCGAGATGCCTAAAAGTTAATTATAAATAATAAGTTTTAAGGTTATTTTCCAGAATTCACGATTATAAAAAGTGGCTGTTTTTATCAAAAACTTGAAATGAGGGCGCCACTGGACGTAATAAACCCTCTTAAAAAGGAGGACAATACACCTTTTCGCCCAATGGATAAAAGTTCTACTTAGAAATCTCTATGCATTGTCTAGCTTGAGATTGAAATCTTTGCCCAAGTGCTAGTCATGTAGAACGCTTTAGTCGGTGTTCAAAGAACTATTAACATATTAATTCGTCGGGGTGTGAAGTTACGTAATTCCGGAGATAACAGAATTTGAACCAATAGTTTCACAGATTAACATTACAAACACGTAGGGCAATAGAAGGACGGGACAGGCGGACAGGGCGACTGCTGGGTAATGTAGGTAACCAAATTATTAAATCAGCAAATACGTACGAACTTAGTTCTTTTTGGGTCAACTGCGGCGTGGGAACTGGGAAAATGATGTTCAAATAATGTAACAAAAATAACTGTGGGCTATGGAGAACAGAAGGCAAAATAATATTCGGCCCTTACCTATGAAATTGGCGTTTTGTATGAAGAATTTCATTAAGACTGTTCTCTCCGTACAAACATTTTTGTTATTTTTTTTGGGAACGGCAAATCCAAGTTTTGCTAAACTTTGTGTGTATTATAAGATAACATTAAGTTAAGTATAGGCAGTGTTAATTTTTAAAAGTAACCACTTTATAAATGTTTCATCGAATCTAAGAAATGATTATGGGAAGCACATGAAAAGAGCTGCTCTGTAAATTTTTTTTTATTGTGGGATTTAGCCCAGAAATTAAAAAAATATTTCATGTGAAACCTTCAAATAATATTCCATTTTCCAAATAAAAAACAAATTTGGATATAGCTTTGAAAATCGCAGGAATTGGTACATATGATTAACGAAGAAAAAAAATTCCAATTTCATTGGTAAACACCCAATATACTCGTAACTCATCTAGGCCTGTTGATGAATTTAGATATTAATGGATGTGTGATATTTTTAAGATGCTAACGGCTAAGAAAATATAACAACAGTTCTTTCAGTTAGATAATGTATGGGAAATCTTGAGGTCTACGAGTATTCTTGAGTCTATAGAACTGTATCTTACTGGCCGATGTTAATCCATCTATCAGATTGACAACCTCGCACTTTACATAACATGTACGCGGGAAACTAGGTTGTCAATATAATTTTAATTGCATCATCAACATAGAGAATGTAATGGGGATTGAATTTAACACGGGTCAGCTCACATAACTAAGATTCAGTAATAATTAAATGCGGATAAAACAAGATTAAACTGGGACAGAAAATTAGCCATCATCATCGTCAGCCCGTAAACATTCCACTGCAGGCATATAGGCCTTCACCTCGTATACATGAGGGAGTACTATATGTTTGATATTGGTTTATTTCAGTCCACTGGTTGGTATTTCACACAGTTGAAAACAAAACGTTTTTAAATTTTCAATTTAGGGTTGTTTTCAATTTTTTTTATGCACAACGAATTGGTTCTTGACCTCAATCACACCTGATATTAAGTGAAGATGAGGTCGAAGGTGGAAGCGTACTGACCCGGAAACCCCAACACATTTGGGAGACTGGCTATCTTATCTCTGACAACCGGAACCCAACAATGCTATTAACATTGCTACTTGGCCGCAGAATTAGATAAGATGTGTGTAAACTGATCTTAAATGGACTGAAATACAATAAACCAATACCAAACAGTGTATACCATATAGTACGATTGGATGAGAGAGTAAAGGATTATCTGTGGTTTTATTCCTCTGGAAACTATAAAGTAAGTTAGGGATTTAAAAACTGATATCAGTGCAGGTAAGTTTCTAATCTGTTTTTAATTGCTGTTCCGACGCGCCAGTTTTTATCTCCTGCCGTACGTCTGCGCGATACCGATCAATTTCGCTCACAGTTTTAAGTTATTATATACCTACAATCTTTTTCAAACTAGAAACCCCTACCTTTCGCTAATACTGGCATAGTGACATATATTAATAACGCCTACAAAATTATGAAATAAACACTAAACTATACATACGTGATACATCTTCGGCTACATCGTCACTTTCCATTAGGTGAGATTGTAGCCAAATACGAAACCAGTTTTTAATAAAAAAAAAATATATATATATATATATATAAAGATATTTAATCTCAGACCACATAGCGTTTGATATTGTTTCGTTAAATACTTTTCTGTAACAGGGGTCAGTTTATGAAAGTTTAAGCTTTACACTGTTAACAACCACGGGTGCTTTGTGTTTGAAAAAGAAAAGGTTGTCGAGCCATGTTTAATGAAAACCGGTTCAGACGTTTCGAAGACTACCTTGAACCTAGAAAACAACTGTTTTAAAAGACAATTGTCTTCGAAACGTCTGAACCAGTTTTCATTAAACCTGATTGCCTATGGATAGTTCCTCCCGGGTTTTCTAAATTTGAAAGTATGCGCAATATATCTACTGATATAATGAAATTTAAAGGAAAATTACCATTGCTAACTGCGCTCTACTAGTTTGAGGGTATAATAGTCGACCAACTGATGAAGTGTGATTGATAAATCAACAATAAAATAATTTATTTTGCATTACATAATAGTAATAAAGTAAAATAATTATAAATTGAAAAGAAAACCCCCGGGGAAATAAATGATTGTATCATCTAGATAGACCAAACCTATCGGCGGCAGAAACGACTTAACCGATTTCCATCAAATATGGCAAACAAGGTATCTCCATTTTTTTGAAAACCCTCAAGATCCTGTGATATCATCGAAATACACCAAAAAACTGTGTTGAAGCTAAATATCTTCTAAGCGGCTTAACCGATTCTCATAAAACATAACTAAGAATCTGTTCGTAAGATTCGTTTAGTCTTTAATATAAAAAAACCGCACGCAAAACTACTCATTACCGATATATATCCGGACAAAGAGGATACACACACACATAACGCCATCAAACACAAAAAAATAGAAATAATTTTAATAAATAACATTGTTTAAAACGTATATTCTGATGACGAAACGAATCTGAGCGTTACCAGGTTTTGATAAACCGTATCTATTTATGAAAAGAACCAAGAGTATTAAAAAAAATGTTTTCCTTAAACAACAAATGTTGAGTTTAGCATATCATACTCCTCACTCCGGTGAGATTTTGCATAATTTAATGAGAGACCGCAGGCTCTACCTCTACCTGTTCTACATAGAGACTAATTAAATTTTTATGTTCAGTCCTCAGAAAAGTTTAAAATCAGAAGGTATATTATATGTCTGCCTAAGTATCTGTTTTATGAATCCGTGAATTCACTCGGAATATAATTTAACATATTCCCGAGGTACGTAATTTGAGATAGATGGTGATGAAATATGTAGTGACCTCTGACGGCAGGTAAATGTTTCAGAATGGTTTCAATTTACTCGTTGATCGACTCGTCAACTGACGAGATTTGAATATTAATCTAGTCTTTGGTTGTGAGGTGTTCCTAGTAACCAACAGTTATGGGTTTGAATCCCACTAGGGGGTAAATAAATTTCAATTTAAGTTTAACTTTTATCCGTAATAGCTTTCCTATTTTGGGACTAGGCAATTGATATAGATATGAAACTTAAGAATTAAAAATATGTATGTAGGTATATGTGTCATGTAGATTACTGGATTCATTTATTAACTTCAGCTCCTGGTTTCACCCGCGTCCTGAAAAAGCTGTCTACATCGTTCTGCGACCATTCAATTGTCTTAAAAAAAAAAAAATGAAAAAAGTTTATTTTCGACTTTAGTAGGTATAAACTATAGACTAAGGTTGGGATCTCCTATTAAGTATACAAGTATACTTGTGCCAGGAGGGCCCGCTCTTCCATATCTAAATGTTACATTGAAATTGTCATCTCCTCTAATCCTCCAGGAAAACGTGCAAACAAAAAATACACTTTTCAGTTTATATATATATAAATGTTTTCTGAATTTAAAAGAAAGTATTTAAAAACCAAAAAACCCGACAGTATATTTTGTATTTTGCGGACGCCATGTTGTATTTTTTACCATAATGATACTACAGGTAGTCCAGGTATTAAGACAAATCCAACGACAACATGCACTTCGAAATAGGTCAAACCGTTTAAGTTATAAAATGCGCCAGAGGAACGAACAAACATACATACACTCGAAAAACATTACCCTCCTTTCTTGGTCAGTCGAGTAGGGTAAAAAGAAAACATATTATTGATACTCCATATTATAAGAATATTGTTTCACTTCGATGTTTTCGCTGTTAAGTACATAAAACTGAAATTGTGTTGTGATGCATGAGAGCACAAAGCGGATCTTATCCTTGAAGGCCACAGTTATCCCGGCGGACTTAAGCACTTACTCCGCGACCTATTCTGGCTTATAAATAAGTATGTATAGGATGTATCCCTCTGGGTCATAATTATACGGTACAGATCGTACCTACTACTAAATTATGTATTAATGCAAATGTGGAATAAGTTTATCGCGGATATGTTTAATTTCTTTATCCCGCGGAACTACTCACTTTATCGGGATCAAATATATCCTATGTCTTAATCCAAGGTATATAACCAACACATCATCCAAATCCGTTCCACCGTGATTGAGCAAAAAACAAACAAACATTCAAACTTTCGCATTTCTAATATTAGTTAGTTGATATATGGGCAAGAGCTTCTCCTGTGGCGTGATTTACATAGTTTTTTTTTCAGGATTTGCCGCCAATCAAATAATAGACATTGTTTTAGTAAGTGTAGTCAAAACGTTTATTCCAAACTAGCTTTCCGCCCGCGGCTTCGCTTGCGTGGAATAACTTTGTCGCAAAAATTGGTTTAACCCGCGGGAACTACTCACTTTCCCGGGATAAAAAGTATCCTATGTTTTATACATCATTGCAACAACATCCACGGTTCACCTTCGACTTATACAGAAATGCACACGAATAGTGGTAAGGCCCATTGTTGTTGAAAAGTGCAAGTCTATAGATATTTTTTAAAGTAAAGTCCATTAGTCTTTTTCTACACCCACGGGAAGAGATTTATGGTAAAAGTATCCAATGTTAGAGACAAGACAATGAGCTTTTTACCCGACTATTCTAATTTTACTACATAAAAGCTAGGTAAGCAAGTAAGCAAGGCTATATTACGTCTAAACCTTTCTTAACTTTCACCCTGACCCCCTTCGTAAATTATTCCGTTTCCTTGAAATGAAATCTCTGTGATCTCTCTTTTGTTTAAATTCTACGATTTAGTTTACTTAATGTTGATACACATCTTTTTGACGACCTCTTTGGTGTATTGGTTAGAAACTCTGACCACTATACCAAATGGTCGCGGGTTCGAACCCCGCTAGGGGCATATGTTTGTGTGATGAATACGGACATGTGTACCCGTGTTATGGATGTTTTCATTTATAATAAGAATTTATTTACAAAAAAAAATGTATATATGTAGTATATCAATCATCTGGTATCCACAACACAAGCCTATAGTAGTTGCTTAATGTAGAACTAGATGGCGCTGTGTGTATGTCTAAGGATATTTATTTATTTATTATTTATCTTCTACGTGACAAGCTTGCCCGTGCCATTAAATATTATGTAATATTTCACGGCACGGCAATTTTCTATTTTCGGTTTTTCTGTGTAGAAATTTTATTATCAAAGAATATGAAAAGTTAAATCAAAAATCTTATTGCACTGTTCGCTATCAAGAGAGTAAAATAAAATTAATTAGGTTGAGATAAACACAATTCATTAATTTTAACCACCTACGTGGCTTAAATTTAGTTTACGAAACCGTTCGATTCCCAGCGGGGCATATGTTTAATCAAATCATTTATTTGCAAGAATACACAGTTTACAAGTACAGGGTGTGCGTTCCCCGGTCCAGGTTCCAGGCCTACTGCCGAGGAAGGCCGCCGCAAGATTTTAGTGGCCTCACATAACCGTGTCGCCGTCCCCCAGGCGGTACGCGTAAAGCATTCCCCATGTAAAAAAAGAGGGTGTTATTTTTAAAAAGAAGTCATTGTATTCAACCTACATGCAAGTGTGCAAATTTTTGGTCACATCAAGTTGGATGTATTATCTAATTATTGTATGTTATTAGAAAGCTACTTAAAATACATTAATTATGAAAGAAATGTCTATAATATGTGTATAGTCATTATATAATCAACTTCCTGACAAAACTATCTTTATAACACATTTGCTCGAAAAGTGGTATTTTTTCTATGAAAAACAGGTTCAAAAAGTGGCGCATTTTGGCCTCGGGCTAAAAAGTAGTACGGTTTTTTTTTTTTTAAATGTCAAGAAGTTTCGTCTATGGTAATTTTTTTAATCCTAGCAAAGAGTTTTTATTCCGAAAATTGATAAAAATTTTAAAAAATTAAATACTTTGAGAGGTATTTGTACACTAAAATAAATTATTAATCTTTATTTCAATCAGTTTCGACAAGAAATAACAACCATTTATTTATAATAAGAACACAAAACTTTAATTTCCTAATTTGTTAGTGGCTGTCTGTACTGGCTGTCTGCAGTATCCTTTGCCTAATTAAAAAAAAACGCTTGTGCGCGCGCAGCGCTAATTTGTGAGCAAAAAAAGTAAAAGTTATTTCGCGCGCTCTGTGAAAATTTGCAAAAATGTCTTCAAGCGACGAGGATTTCATGGAATCTACGCCCCCGGATCTTAAAAACGCGGCGAAACAAGCTACTTTAAGCCTTCTACCTGAAAAATCAGTTGAGGTGTACTTGCAAGCGTACGAAAATTTCATACTCTGGAAAAAAAACAAAAATGCTCATTCATTTTCAGAAAGCATTTTTTTAGCCTACTTCATGGAACTCTCACAAAAATATAAGCCGAGCACGTTGTGGAGTCAATATTCAATGCTTAAAAGTGTTGTAAGAACGAAACATGGTGTTGATATCAAGCCGTATTCAAATTTGCTGGCTTACCTGAAAAGAAAAGGTGAAGGCTTTACCAGCAAGAAATCTAAAGTATTTGCGGCTGATGATATTGAGAAATACTTGAAAGAAGCTCCGGATAGCCGATATTTGGCAACAAAGGTCAGTTAAAACTAAATTATTAAACATAATTCCTTTAATTTTCGTATTTATTTACGATATAACTAGATAAGTACCTACTTCGGTTTTATTTTATACCTACTTACACAGTTTTTGTTTCTTTTCAGGTTGCATTAATATTCGGCATAAATGGTGCATGCAGACGTCAAGAGCTGACAAATATAACCACTGATGATGTCGAGGACCATGGGCGAATTCTCCTTGTCCAGATCAAGAACACAAAGAATAAAATACCACGCTCATTTACAATACAACAACCTTTTTATGAAATCGTAACGAAATACGCAGCACTCCGTTCCACAAAAGCGAAGACTAATCGATTTTTTCTAAATTACCAGAATGGTAAATGCACCAGCCAACCCATCGGCCGTAATAAATTTGGAATGATGCCTAAACAAATCGCCACTTTTCTCAACTTACAGAACGCACATGAATACACAGGGCACAGTTTTAGAAGGTCCTCGGCTACATTGCTCGCCGATTCAGGAGCGGATATATTGACACTGAATCGCCACGGAGGGTGGCGTTCCTCCAACGTCGCCGAGGGCTACATTCACGATTCAGTCAGGAATAAAGAAAAAATCAGTTCCTGTATTACAAAAAATATTAATTTGGAGCCGGGCCGTGCTGACTCTCGACCATCAACGAGCACATACATCCCGCCATCATCTCCGCCGCCGCAGCCACCTCCGCCGCCGCAGCCCTTAACTACAGAGCCAGAGCCCTATTCTGGTCTCATTTCTCCTACTTTCACTCAGGAGAGTGAGAGGAAGACAGTTAACAGTACGACTATGTTACAAATGCCGACTGGCAACGTAGTACTACATTTTTCAAATTGTTCTGGTTTTTATAACTGTTTTAACAAATAATTAAAGATTTATTCATTTCAGTAGCCCCATGTTTTATTTATTTCCTCACAAATGTGTTATAAAACGTCGTGTGACACACGTGCCCATTGATAATTGCAGCCTCAGCTTTTTTTGTAGCCCTCACCTACGGTTCGGGCTAGCAATCAAGCCTCGGCTGCAATGATCAACTTTGGGCCCTTATATCACAATGTACTATTATGACATGGAGGCTGATATAATAAGTTTACATATTGAGCTCTATGTGTATAAGAACAATCCTTGCGGTTTTTAAATTAATGCTCGGTTCTGATGCAAATCCACTACCGCACTGGGTCTGTTGTGGCCCAACAGTGGGCACGGAAGGCTATTGATACAAGTTGAGATGAAAACCTTCTTCGCATTTGAATAAACTGTTAATGTACTTAATTTTCCTTGTTAAACTTAGTGTCATTAGGATAATTCAAAGATTTATAAGCAGTGAACCATACAATTTGCACAATTGCTAGCTATTTCATAAATGAGACCACTTCCCGGAATGTTCTTAGAGAACTTCGAAAATTGTTGATTACCTACTAAGCTTAATCCACGAAAGCTTTTACCGCATTAACCGATGTTTCAGCTTTACAAACAAGTTCTTTATTGAAATACACAGTCACTACTCCCACTAACATAATATAGATAATATTTAAGCTGCCTTTGGTAAGCATTCAACTATCTGTGAAGGTTAATATTAAGGTACTGTTAACCACTACTACGATCGTCGGTGGCTCAGCGGTTAGAACGCGGTTGCCAAATTTAGGAGGTCCGGGTGCGACTCCCAGGCAAGCCAATGTACCAATGAGTTTTTAAATTTAATTTAATACTATGTGCATTTATCCGCCTGCTCTTTTAAAGGGTGAAGGAAAACATCGTGAAGAAACCTGCATGCCTGAGAAATTCAAAGGCATGTGAAGTCCCAAACACGCATTGGGCCAGCGTGGCGGACTATGGCCCATACTCCCTCCCTCCCTTAGATTAGCACTCGGTTTGGTTCGTGGTAGGGTATTTTAAATGTCCGTTATCGATGTTTGCGGCCAAATAAGATATCGAGTCCCCCAAATAAGATGGGGCTAACTGATGTTACTAATGAGAAGGCAGTAAAATTAATTAATTATAAATATTCAAAATTTAATTACCACTTTCATCGGTCGCACAATTATGTCTAAAGATCCAATAGTAGGAGACTCATTTTTCGATACTAAAAAACTGATAAATTTGAAAATAAAGAACAATTCCATTTAAAAAAAAAATGGAGTTTCCTGTTTTAGTAATATAAATAATCGATATTTTTTTTAAACCAATTAAAAAATATATTGTTTTGGGGTTGTCGAATTTCAAATAAGCGAGTATTTGTAGAAGGCACAATCAAATCTCCCTCTTCCTGCATATCCTGTATTCACCAATCATCAAGTCAAAGCTTTTAGCTTATCAAAAAATATTTCACATGTTCTAAACAAAAAAATATGTTACATATTAATTAATAATAGGTAATTATAATTAGATATAATTAAATATTCGTAAAATTTTGCATGCTCAAAAGGCAGAATGTAATGGACCTTATTTTTAATATTAAAACTACTGTATGGTAGGAATTATCACGACATATTACCAAAAGTCATTAACTATCTAAAGTCATCAAATAGTGTTAAAAACGCATATATAAATAAAGATAAACTCAAAACAATGTTAAAAACCATTTTATGAAAAATAACGATTATAAACCACATTTTGTAACCAAGTCATATAATAACTTGTCCACTAACAAGATGGAATTGTGAATTCACCATCTACACATAAACCGATGTGGTTTCCGTAAGATGGATGCACAAAGATTTGTATTTTTTGTTATAAGTATTTAGATCAATAAATTAAAAAAAAATCTTTTTAACTATGTGTACGAGCATAATTCTTCTTTTATTAGAAAATTTCAAGAGGTACAAATTATACAAAGCGTTTAAATATTTGTAAATAATTCGACAGAAATACGTTAAAAAGGGACATGTGATAATTAGGCGTTTGACCACAATCTCACCTGATAGAAAGTGACGTTGTGGTCAAAGATGAAGCACGCGATCTCAGTTGATGCCTATTCACCCCGCTCTGCTCTTGAAGAACCCGAGATTTAATCTCTATTCAAATTCGTATAACTTATAAGTAATATATTTCCCCCTTCTTCTGTCCCTTTTGCCTTTACTATTCAAAATTCTAACTATGTCAACAGCTAATTCGGAACTAAGGTAATAATTTTTTCTTTATTATTATTGTATTATAATCTAGGTAGGTAACTACTGAAAACGAATAACCAATAAGAAATATTTACCATATTCCTAGGGACCCTAAATAATTTTAGGGTAAACTAATGTTTACTGAGTATTGCCTAACTGGAAATACGGCCCAGTGGGAACTCAAATTGGAAAAGTTACAGAATGTTAGATTGTCTCGAAATCCTTTGTTATGTTTCCAATAACGATTTCGTTAGGGTATTTTCCGCGGCTAACAAAACAGCTATAGGTTCCAGTTCGGCGCAGGCGTATCATTTTCTGTACATAAAAATCTAACAATTAAAATCAACAAAAGCCTTTACATCTTCAGTATCCTCTTTATTCTCTCCTTGGGAGATCTTAGGACGTTGGTTCGAATATGTTTGTACAATGAATATGGACACGTGTACCCGTGTTATGGATGTTTTCATTTATATTATGTATCTATTTATAAAAAAATGTATTTGTGTAGTTTATCAACCATTTGCTGTCCAAAATACAAGCCTAGTTGCTTATATGAGTATGTAAAAGGATATTTATTGTATTTGCTGTTATATTTTATTTATTTAATCTAATCGAGGCTTATATGATGGTTAGAGGTCGCAGATTTAGCAGTACTCTCTCCAATAGGTAGGACTTATCCCGGAAAACGTACGTTTAGCAGAGACCATATCAGCAGCGGCAAACGTATTGCATGAAAGCTTTCGGGCATGTAAAAACTGAGACATCTAGTTACGGTCACGTTTGATTTATTGGACAACATTTGTTTCCATAGTATTTACAAGTCACAGACTTTGTGCAATTTTTTTATCAACACTAATTCGACGCGCTGCTGTGAAATCGTTGAGTTTTTAAATATTAATAACTCGCAAGCGTAGAAAGTTTTGCTAGCCCAGGATTAGAGATAGATAGAGAGATATCATAGAGCAACCTTAAAACTTTCTTAAAAATGCAGATTTTATTAAGCTGCATGCAAATTGTGTTTCGTTGCAGTAACACGAAAAATATATAGAGCAACTCATCACATTAGTATTATAAAGTATTTTTAAAGTAAATTATACGTACGTACGTAATGTAAATTTTTCTACCCTCTCGTTATGTATCATAAACAGCCTTACAGGACCCCTCATTTTTTTTCTTTATTTTTCCATAGAACATTATTTAAACAATCTTCACTATAAGACGCCTACGAAAACCTATAAAGGTTTGTGTGTAGTGTAGTTTGAGGCACAGCCTTCTCTCACTAGGACTCTCTTGGATTTGTATCAGTCCAGTTTTCGACATAAGTCTATAGGGTACCGACTGCATTCAATTGAAAACAACTGGCACCCACTGATTTCGAAGTACGAAAACACTCACATGAATGCCAGTAATGGTCATCCATCCAAAGACTAACCGAGCTGGATAGTGCTTAATTTCGCTTATAGAGTGGTTCCAAAGGCAGATTCGCAAAAAAAAATATTGTTAGATAACCTGTAACTCCTATATAAATGCTCGTCCAACTATAAAAACTATATATAAACGTCCAAATTGTATAGTAGTCCAGTAAAAAAATACGCAATTTTTATGGTTTACTTCCTATAATTTTGAAGTTCCTGATTTTTTTATAGAAGGATATAGTACCCATCAGTAAAAATTGTTTTCTAACAATTCTGTACCTTGCTTAAGTATAGGTATTTTGTTATAAAACCTACAATATTAAATTAAAGTTATCTACCACTGTGAACCTCATTGCATTGTAGAACATGCTAAGATCTCCTAGAACAATTTTCTATTTTATATTTTCTAAAAATAGTTTATGGAGTCGTGACATTTGCCCTCGGTGAAATTTTTCATAAATGTAAAGAAGTTATTGATCGATTTTTTGTAAATGGTTACAGGGGTTCTAAGTATATTCTCCGATGCAATGAAATTCACAGTGGTAGTTTTAATCATATAATCTATGTTTTGTTATATATAAAGCAAGTTACCGATTTCTTAGATTTTTTTAATCTTCACTGACATGTACTCTTATCCATGAGCAAAAAATCACAGCCTTTAAAGTTATAGAAAGTTAAAAATATACTGGTCTGCATCCATAATTTGGTGTGTGTCGCTTTAATTTATTGAAGTACCCAAAGTATGATAGTTTTGAAGGATCGACTTCAACACTTGTGATGTTGACAGCTAAAGGTTACGAAGTTCGTTCGTTCGGAAGTTTGAAATCTGACTGTGTTTTGCAAAATCACCGCAAAGTAAACGACTTGGAGCAGAAAATCGCCTCAAAACAAACTTAGTTTCCCATTCTGCGTGACAAGGATAAATTAGAAAGTCCTAACAATGCTTGTAACAAAACCCGATACTTTTATAAATTTTTATGAACGAAAGAGCATTGAAAGTAAACTTGTGGTACTTCCATTAATCTCTTGATGTATTTTTATGTCTGAACTTTGATAGCAACTAACGTAGACAACGAAAATTTGTTTACGTAATTTTCAAATTTTGTAAGAACATTATCATTTCTATTCTTAGAACTTGCAGTAACCTCAACTCATATACTAAATCTGATAAGTAGAGTTTAGACAATTTTGAGTTGGGTATTTATGACTCACTACACTGACTGCTGTACGCATCTCTACAGTTTGCTGGAAACTCTATCGGAATTAAGCTCGCTTTTGTATATATTTTATACAATGAATATTTATGTAACGGTTGTGTGTATAATAAAGATATGAATAAGTCAAACTAAATATAAAAAGAATGTACATTTAGAAAACTCCTGAAAGGTATAAAAATTGAGAATTGTTTCTTTGTTGGCGCTTTAAAATACAGAAGATATATGGCGCTGAAATGTGGTGTTCATATTGTAGATAGAACTAATGTTCCCATAGAAACGCTCTAAGGAGGCCACAGTGCGTTAGAGCCAATGCGCTGGCCTACGTAGCTACTAGCCCTCTAATCATCCGATGCCTTTGAAGTTCCTTGAAGAGCTGTCATGCTTCTAGGCCCTACGGCCCCATGGTTTCTAACCAAAAAGAGAAAAAATGTGGCTTTGTCCAAAGGCTTGTTTTTGCGAGCATTCCAATTATGAATAATAAATAACGTACACATAGCGCCATCTAGTTATACACCAAGCAACTAGACTTGTATTATGCATAAGTACAAGATGGTTGATAAACTACATGAATGCATATTTCTCTTTTGTAAATATATATGTCCGTATTCATCATACAAACATATGCCCCAAGCAGGATTCGAACTAGCGATCTCCAAATGGATTTCTATAGCAGGGCAGTGATTATGTTAGATATTTTTTTTATTTTTTTTAACCACAACGTGTTAGCACTTGACCTCAATCACATTATTATTTATAATATTATTATTATTATAAAATATTAGTATGTCTGTCGCTTTCACACTTATTGGCTAGTGCAAAAGTCAAAAACCTGTACCTATTAACGTTGAAATCTCGAACACGTGAGATCAAACTCCTGTACACCAAACATGTCGTAAATAAACCATATTTAAGCATAGATCTCAAATCTACCTGCTACCCATAAGTTACCATTATTCAAAATTGTCATTAGTAACCTAATCCGATCAGTTTAAACAATTTGCCTTGGTATGAAAAAAATATTTTATTTAAATTTAAGAGGACTTAATCCGTCCAGTGAAATGAAATCTTACAATACAAATACTCTTTATTGCGCAAAATAATTTACAATAATTTTTGATGATAACAATAGAACACAATTATCTATAGGTATGTATGCATAAATATAATAACAATATCATATTAATAGACTTACTTAATAATATATATATATATTTATATATATATATGAATAAATATGTATATATAAATACTTAATATATAGTATAAAACACTAACCCTCTTATTCATAAAAATTTACAAATTTTCTTTCATTACAACATTTCCTTATGAACGACAGAGACAAAACATACTTTAACTAAAATAGGCTTATAAAGCGTTTGTAAATTTTTATGAATAAGACGGTTAATCTTAAATCTTAATTTATCAAATGACGGAATAAAACTTAAAGAATACAAGCTTATTATTTACATGGTTTCTGTGATGAAAAGTATCGCGTATAGGGTGTCCGATGACCATCAATTTAGCTCAGGGTCAGCTGACTCGTGACCTAGCTATGGTCGTTAAAGAATAATATCATGCAACCCATATCAATCTTCGGTTAATGAAAGGGCTTGTGGATAACACTGACACCGGTAATACTACCTACATTTTTTCACACTTGCCTTTTCAATACAGTAGAGAGAAAACAAAGAGAGATGCGTTCATGCTTGCTTGCCTCCTGTGTCAGTAGTACCATTGCTTTGTACCACTGATGGTACTAGCGACACAACTAAATATCACTAGTACCATTAAAAAGTACAAGTATAATATCCTATGTTGACTTGTAAATAAAAGAAATCCTGTGTTTCATTGCTTTGACATGCAATGTTCATCTAAAGAAATATATAATACGAGTATGTATACATAAATATAGTATACAGCTGATATGATTATGATGATGATTTTCATGATATCGGACCACGCGTTACTGAGATACATCCGAACAAAGACTGGACACACACATATACAATGCCGGCAAACACATAAAACCCCTCGTTTTTCGTCAAGGTTTAAAACTTCAGGTTTGCGACTAACGTAGGTTCCTCCTTTTTTTTGTAACTTTCAAGCGTCTGGCGGTCGTTTGGCCCCTCGGAAATCGTCTGGCAATATACAATGGAATATATGTATATACAATACATACGGTGACACTATTCCTAATTAAGAACAACTTTACCCAAGACACCATAGTCGAATTCGATCAAACAAAATTCGATAATTATACAAAGTAAGCAATTCTGAAACCACCTTTAGTATGGAAATACAACAATTTTCGGGTGAATTCTGCTATGGTTCCTAGTGGAAAGTTGTTCGTAATCAGGAGTGGAGTCATCAGCCGAAAATTGCTAGACTTCCATACTAAACTGGTTTCAGATTGATTTACTATGTTCGGGTAATCGAAAATTTTTTGATCGAATTCCATATTGGTTCCATGGAGGAAGTTGTTCGTAATCAAGAGTAGCGTCACCAGTAAACAGGAATTACACGAATTCAAATTCAACATGTAGAATTTCGGTCTTGAGAAACATATATAAACCAGTTACAGTATTATTTAAAAGGACTTCGCTATCAAATTAGCATGTACTCGTATGTTTTTTTTTCAACGGAAAGTACAGCTTATAAGTAAAGCTTACATAGCCTGTAATAATTTTGAACGACTTATCCAACGATACCCTAAAGAAAATTTTAAAGATTTTACTTTTACCACTTTGTCGGCGTGATTAATATGTATCTATACCTGTGCCAATTTAGAGTTTTCCAGTACTAAGAGCCTCTGAGTTGATCCGCGGACAGACAGACAGACATGGCAAGACTATAAGGGTTTTTTGTTGACTACTGAACGCTAAAAACCAGCTGTGCTATTATAACTTAAATTTATGTACCTTTAGTACCAGTTTCTGTAAAAGGGCTCCACTATCAAACTAACAAGTACGTATACGTTTTCCACTTAGATATTACGACGACCGATTGGTGTAGTGGATAGTGACCCTGTCAGCGAAACCAACGGGTGCGGGTTCGAATCCCGCGACGGGTTAATGTTTGTGTGATGAATATGAACATTTATTCCTGAGTCATGGATGTTTATATAAATATTTGTATGTTTATCCGTTATCTAGTATCCATAGTACAAGCTTTACTTAGTTTGGGACTAGATGATTGGTGTAAGTGTCCGAAATATTTATTTATTTATTTATTATTACCATATGTAATGGGAAAAACTGAACTTTGTTAAATCCCCTGGCTTTGCGACCTTACAGTATAAAAATTTATATACAAATCTACGTCCTTAGATTAACTATTAGACTGGGTGAACCAGTCTTCAGAATATACACAGTATTAATGGAAAAAGACAGGAAGATGCTTAAATAAACATATAATCAAAGTAATACAAAGAAAGTACACAAAATAGGAGAAGCCTCACAGTCACTTGTCAAAGCTCGGGACGTCAGAATGCACTCTAGAAAAGTAAAATATTTGAATTGATATACAATCTCTAAGATTAACTACCATAATATAAAGTAACTTTCTAATGGTTATTTAGTACGGTATCACAAAATAGTGACTAACTTATCGACTTCGAAAATCTAACGGTCACTTGACTTTATCAGATTTAACTACACACGAAACTATATTACGGCGTTCGTGATCGAAAGGGTGGACTTTTAACTAGTTTTTAATGCGAGAAGTTAATGAATGACATATAACATATATATAATGAATAAAATAGAACATGCATTCTATAAATTATTATTTAGGTACCACTTAAATATACATGGAAACGTATGAACATTACTCTGGTTGTCTAGTATCGACACGAAAATACAAAGTCAAAGTCAATAAATATTTATTTCGTAGGATAAAGATTATCACTTGAAAACGTCACATTTTTTATCTTAATATTAAAATTATTGACATTATTGCGCATTCGCAAAGCAGATTCCCCAGAGAAGAACGAGCAAGAAACTCAAGGGTTGCTTTTTTAAATAAGTTTGGGTTATAATTATATTATATAATTAGGCTGAATATCGCCGAGCGGTCTATGTCCATGCTTGCTTATCATCCAGATAGAAACTTTATAATAGCCTTTGGTAAATAATGTCTGTTTTATGATGGGTTTGAATTTATTTAAAGGTAAATTTTGAATGTCCACTGGAACCTTATTATAAAAGCGTGTAAATTGCCCCTTAAATGATTTAGTGACTTTGTGTAAACGGCTGACGTGAACAGCAAGTTTATTTTTATATCTGGTACATTATGAATATCTATTTTTCTTAAACGATTCTATATTTTTTCTTACATACAAAATTTTCGTAAATATATTGCGATGCTAATGTTAATATATTAACATTACAATACAAAATACAAAAATCTATATTTTCAGCCTTCAGTTTCTCTCTCTCTCTCTTTCTTCTATTTAAGAGCTATGCTCTTGTCGGTGGAGTCCTTTCCACACTTCTCTACATTCCGCCTTTTCTTTCTTACTTTCTTTTTCAGTCTTTAGTCTAACATACTGAAAATAAAGATTTTTAGACTATAAATAAACAGTTGATGGGGCCAACCTCGATCGATCGAATCGAATGGAAACGATTGAATTATATATACGTAGAATCGATACGTAAATAATTTGTCTACTATTAAATAAATTTGCATAATTTCTTCTTGTAAACGACGGTATCATTATGTTAGTCGGCGTTGTGTGTATTGTGTGTCCAGTCTATGTTACATACATAAATTTTGTTAATTGCACCAATTTCGATAATGATCGATGGATGTAATTATATTTTAGTAAACATGACTAAGAACGTGCCCAAGGAAGGAAGATAATGTTTTACGAGTATATGTTTGTTTGTATTCGCTAATTTTACATTGGACTTCGCCAACTACTATACAATACAAATACACTTTATGGCACAAGAGAAAATAAAATGTTGATCGTAAAAGCCGGGAAGGCCTCCGGGAAGAGCTAGCCAAGCTATTACAATAATCCAAATTAACCAAACCTTGTTCAAAGCTTCTTCAAAACGGCTTAACCGATTTCCATCAGACATGTCTAAGAATATCCCCGAGTCCCTAATCTTAAATACAAAAAAAATATGAAAATTTAGAAAACCCTGGAAAGACTATGATACCTATCATCGAAATACAGAAAAAAATGTGTTAAAGTTAAATAACTTTTTGCAGACAATGAACGCTTATAGACGTTATAACAATAAAACTTCTATTATATCTGGTTCACTGTCCGTCAAAGTGTTAACCGACTTTCATGAAATAAATATCATAGGAACCTGTCCCTCGTTATTCTTTACTATATAAAAAAAACATGACAAAGACTGGATGCAAACACAACGTCGCCAAACACATACCTAACACCCGTCATTTTTGTCGGTAACAAAAAAAGAAGCTTTTGACACTTTCTTTAATTTATCTTATCACAGATTATGTTGTTTTTCTAAATTATAAAACAACTATGAATCTGACCACGCGAGGGCAATCTCATCTTTATTATTTTAAATAAATATTTTGGACACTTAACACCTATCATCTACTGCCAAAGTAAAGCTTGTATTATGGATACTTACATAACCGATAAACATACATAAATATTTATTTATATAACTGTTTATGTATAGGTAGATGTCTATACATCCATGAATCGGGAATAAATAGACTACACCAATCGGTCGCCATATGAAAATAATCTTCGTATGTGAATTGAAATGAAATTCATATTGAAAAGAAAATGGTGTCAGAAACAGCAGCATCTTCGTGCATCACTGGTATCAATCATATCATACCGCTCCACTGCTTCACTTGATCGACACACATTTATTTTATCGGTTTAAGGACTACGTTGGTGTATGCAATTTCAAGGGAGCCTTTGTGGTAGGTATATTCTTTCAATAACATAAGTAATAAAAAGATTGAAGTGTTAAAACCTACATGTATTTCGAAGAATTTAGAGGGGTAAAATTTGTCGAAATGAATAAACCGATTCTAATGAAACTTTATAAGCTTATAGAACGTACCTACTATATAAAAAAATAGTAGAGAATATTTTCTAAACAGAGTAGCACTACTGAATTCGAGCGATTTTATATTTTCCATAGAAAAAATGCAATATATTCTTTTAAATTCGATATTTTGTTAATATTTCTACTAACTTTTTAGACCTAAATATCTTGCTTATACGTATAAAGTTTCTTAGAATCGGTCTATTCGTTTCGAAAAATTTGGACTTGAAAGTTTGTATGAAATGCTGTGTGGGATAAACCCTCTTAAAACCGACATATCGTGTTTCAGTTAATTTAAATATTGTCTAGTTATTTTCAAATTTAATTCTAAATTGACTGTTTTATAGCAACCAGTCATAAAACGTTAGGAAATGACGAGCTACAAAAATGAACGAGTTTGTGCGTACATCAAATACCTACCTAAATATAACATGCTCACAAAATCGGAAAACTAATTATCTTGCCTACCTTTTTGGTAAAGAAAATTACTTAATCCTTGTGAAAAGAAAGCCTCTCCTACGGTTCTTATTCCTTTCCGTTTACATTGCATCAGCAAGAAAGGGATGGTTCTATATTTAAAACGGTCACATTTACCGTAATTAAGAGAACAGCGTTGGAGAAAATGGTCCCCGTAGAATACGTAGGAGGTAATTTCATCACATTAATCTCAGGCGGGTGAATTTTATTGGACATCTGTTGGCGCTCCACATGCTATACGGTGACGTAAAACGCAGCGAAAACGTGCAATGCTGTAAAATGATGGGTTAAGTCGTGCGCAGCCTGTGTGTGAGCTTCTATGTGAGGTCGGAAACCAGAAATCGCAGTGTTACATCGTGTAAGAGATTGGAAGTTGATTCTATTCTACTCTGCCAGGAATTACACGACTAATATACTTCCATTATACAACTTCACCTCAGTAACAGTAATTATACCACGGTAATGATAAATCTAATGTAACTAGTCTCATCTAACTAATATTATAAATGCGAATGTTTGGTCGTTTGTTTGTTGCTCTATCACGGCGAGACTGATAAAAGGGTTTGGTTGAAATTAACCTGCTTAAAAACCTACTTCTTCTTCAATTTAAGAGCTATGATCTTGTCGGACTATACCTCTCTGCTTTCCCCCCTCGATTTAACCTCTTGGTACGACACGACATTCACCTTTTCTTTCACAAAACCTACTAATTATGGTGAAATTCACGGATGTGCCAAGTTTAAGCTTTGTTATTCTATGACGTGCTATATCCATAGTGTCCTAGATGATCGAAAGCCTGTCATTACAAGGTTACGTTGTTGAATATTGATGAAATCTTAAATGTGATCTATTGAATTGGCTAATTTAATATAAAATAGCTACTTTAAATGTCAAATAGGTAGAATAATACATAGAAGTTGGTTAAAAACAAGGAAATGGACATGAACAGACACGAGTATTCTGTTTGTTGCACAAACAAACCTATTTTGTTTCGCGTTCCTTTTTCAACTGATACAGCGCCACTGTCACAGCGCAGATATTTTCTTTTTTTATTTACCGTCGGCCGGTCTGGAGTTTGACCTACTTAAATAAATTTTTGATTGTAACACCTAAATTAATTGATTTCAATTATGATTAAACCTCTATTCTATAAGTCGACTGTTCAAAACCAGTCAACAATCCTTTATTGAACACCTCGTAGCAAGTAATATACACTAATAGCCAGTTTTTGGCATAGATTTATAACAATAAATATGGGGCAGCGTCGCCGCCGGACGTGGAAACCCATTGCTCACCAACCTGTTAATTTCTGAGTGTCACGCAAGTTGTGATTTAATAGCTATATATTTTAAAGAATATCTAAAATTAACCCTACAAATGAAGCGAAATTTCCTTCGGCCGCCTACGTAACACCGATATGTACCTACCATGTCTACCACGAGAAGTTCGACACGATTTATTTTGTCTGGTTTTTAGGGTTCCGTAGGACTCTTTAAAAAACTTTTAGTTTCGTCATGTCCGTCTGTCTGTCTGTCTGTCCGAGGATTAGCTCTGAGATTCTTAGTACTAGAAAACTGTAATTTGCCATGGGTATTCAGATTAGTCACTCTCTCACAAATCTTGAAAAATATTATTTTTAGGGTACCTCCCCTATACCTAAAGTGGAGATGAATATTCTTTTATTTTTGTACCCTAACGTGTGAGATATCGTTGCATAGTTTAAAAATGTTAAAGGTTATCTTAAATAGTTTTTCGAGTTAGGCACCCATTTAAGAAATATTAAGCTTTTCAATGTTAATTTTTGTTAGAGTAGAGTAAAATCTAAACGGTTGGTTTTGGATACGTGAAAAAAATTTACGGCAGTAGTATAAATAATAAAGATAAATGAAAAACTATTACAGGTAAGTCGGTTTTACAAGCTAATGAGTAGGTATAGTCGAAAAACTTATAAAATGTTCTTTCCGTTGATTATTATTTCTCAAACAACAAAAAGGCCTTAAGTCCTCATATTGTGAGGGCAAGTGCGGAATCCTACACTACGCCTGGCCTGACACGCACTTGGCCGGTTTTTTTTAGTTCGTATATATGTATATGTAAAGTCGAATATTTACAACGAACTAAAAGTAAGTCTACTAGTGAGTAAGCAGGTTCTTTGATCGCTTTATATCCTATAATATCCTTGGGCATATACAGACAACGCCATTTAGTTCCACATTAAGCAACTAGGCTTGTGTTGTGGATACCAGATGATTGACACACTACAATAATATTTTTTTTTGTAAATATAAATGAAAAACATCCATATATCTCGAGTAGACATGTCCGTATTCATCATACAAACATATGCCCTAGCGGGATTCGAACCCGCAACCTTTTGGTATAGCAGCAGAGTTTCTAACCACTACACCCAACAAGTTGGCATATATAAAGCGTTTATCGTTTATAAAGCGAGAGTTTGCCCTAATTGCTACCCAGGTAGGTGGGTGGCTATCGCAGGTTAGATTTTAGGATTTCCGCATCAACAAGGCCGCTGCGGTGCCCATCACTATCTATCGTTAATAGCACCGGTACCTGTGTGTCAATGCATTGAAATCTAACTAATATTATAAATGCGAAAGTTTGGATGTTTGTTTGTTTGTCGCTCGGTCACGGCGAAACGGATTTGGATGAAATTTCGTATATAGGTAGAACATACCCTGGATTAAGACATAGGATATTGTTGTACAGATAAAGTGAGTTCCCGCTGGATTAACAAATTTCCGCAATAAAGTTATTCCACGCAGGCAAAGCCGCGGGCGGAAAGCTAGTTATTAATAACTATAACTTATTTTTGGCCGCGGAGAAACGTCCACGGTCTGCACACGTCTGTGAACAAACTCACAATACATCTATCTTTACAATATGGAGACTAGAAGACGATACTCTACTATTTTTAGTGCAGTAAAGTTGTATGAACATCTATCACTTGTTTCAAGTAGTCTACCAACGAAGGCAGGTCAAAGAGTTATATAACAAAAATGTAGACGGTCGTTTAAAAACATACAAATGAAAAAATACTGGTTATCAGCTATAAATGACTTAATTTCAGCTCCGGCGGCGATATTTTACACTCTCGTGATAATAATAATAGGTTTATTTATTTCCAAACAACATACAATTAATTTTTGTATGATTACCTAAATAATTACGTAGGTACAGCTTTGGTTATCTACAAGGCTCAAGCAATTTCGTATGTTATAGCAATAAAAATTGTATCGTAGCAATAAAATATTATTTCTTTTTTAATTAAATTTATTGTTATTTCGGAGCCTATTCAAGTTGAACCTGGACCATGTGTCCACCCCCCGACTCAAACTGACTGACAATTCGCCCATATATGGTATAAGTTCAATGTCTGCAATACCTACGTACTCAGTGATTTGTCTAAAAGTGTTTACTTACCATATATCTCTAAAAAGTACAGACAAGTTGTTTGCTTTACCTGAAGATTCGCGGGCCTAAAACCGGCTTATTGAACCTTCCTTTTAGAAAATGTCTCTAGTGGGTACTCGTATTCATGTTAAATTGTATAGGTACGGGGATATTCTCATTGAAACGTGCCAGATTCAGAGTTTAAGGATGTGATGAAAGGTCTAAAAGACAAACAAATAGTGACGTCAGCTAACCAGAATAAATTATGTAGGTAAGTAAATTTGTACATACAAACGAAGTCCGAATAATTCGAGTTCATCACAGAAACATTTACTCCTCATGGGTTCGAATCCGCTACCGCTGGTTTCGCTGACTGAGTCACTATCCACTACACCAATCGGTCGTCAAAAGTAGCACGACAGATGTATACTTATGTGGACAGGATACCTATGAATGGCGGTACCTTCATATAAGCCCAAAAGCCCGGCTTGCTTTACTAAAGACTCGATTAAGACTATTAACTATTTATACGGTATATGAAATCTTTGATTTAAACATTCGCACTTATCAAACTGAAACGTCGTGCTTGGTTACTTATCTAATTTCACTAGTTGTGAAAGCTACAAAAACGTTGTCGAGCTTGCCCTATTTTGAAATCCTAGGAACGCCATATGTACCTAATACTTGTGCAGTTTTCTTGCCAACGTGCATGATTTAGGTATCTACCTTTTATTCAGAATCTTTTCCCTATAAAAAAAAACAATATCGTAACTGATTCACTTCACTGCACACAATCACAGGAATCTGAGGGTAAGCCGCAGCAGGTTAAACAATAGGTCGACCCACCACGCATACCTACAAACCTATATATTGCTCTATTCACCCCGTGGATGTGGTAGAAGGGGTAGAATGACCGCACCGATAAACCGATAAGTTGTAACGTATTTACAAAAAAGGTGGAGTTTCTAAATTAATCGCGTGTTTTTTACTCGATTGCTCCAGGAAGGAGGGTGATGTTTTGTTTTTTCGGGTGTATATATGCATGTAGATTTCTATGTTACCTCCTGGTTAGCATCAACGGTTTGACTGATTTTAAAGTGCAAGGGGTAACAAATCCATACATATATAGTCATACCGTAACAAATCCAATATGGCGCCAGCAGTATACAAAATGGCGTCTGTTTCCAAGCATTCGCAGCGAGCAAATGGCTTTTTTGGGTAGTATAGTAGAGGTTTTAATCCAATTTTATATGCTGGCTTTTTGGTTTTTAAATATTTTAGTAATGTGATCGATTTGTGTGATTCTTTTTTTAGCGGAATACTCTCATAATGGTCATAATCATATATTTAAAATTTCATAAAGAGTATCCACAGAAAGATCGGAACGCACATATTACAACATAAATTACTTTCTCGTGAACTCTAACAGGTGACGACAAAAGTGCCGTGTAGCTACGCAATCGTTTGTCTCGTAATTCCTCAGGGGATTTTAAATTAATGTTTTTCATATTTATTCGTTCTCTTGTGCCACACGACTTCGCAGTGCCCAATTTCAAGAGTGACTTTGTATCACGTGACAAAAGTGATGCAGTCAGGGGACATTTGGTGATGCTCTCGAGGATATGTAATGGAAACTCACGGTTGTTTTACTATTCAATTATTCTAATTGTCAAAAGTAATCAGCTTGTTTTCGGAAAATTGGCAATTATGATTGTACCTAATATTAAACATAACTTATTTTCACCCCACCGCGGGGAAGCCAAAAAAGGAGGATTATACAGGGCGAATTTGAATTCGTGTAATTCCCATTAACTGGTGACGCTACTCTTGATTACGAACAATTTTCCCCAAGGAACCATAGCCGAATTCGATGAAAAAATTTTCGATTACTCATACAAAGTTAACCATTCGGAAACCACCATTAGCATGGATTTCCAACAATTTTTGGCTGAATTCAGCTATGGTTCCTAGTGGAAAGTTATTCGTTATCAGGAGTGGAGTAAACAGTGTATTACACGAATTAAATTTCAACCTGTATAATCATTGCCTATACCTAAATAAATGTTTAGTAGTTTGACTAAAAAAAAATCTCTTATATGGTAGACAATAAAGTTGTGCTAAAATTAATTGGGTCACATTATTTTCAGTGAATCAAAACAAAGGCGGACCTAGGTGAGTCTTAGTGTTTTTCTAGCAGGACTTAGTTGCTTTACGCGCACGCTTAGGCATAACTATAGGTCAAGCCTCACAGCCGTTCAAACTTTGTTAAGTACTTCAAAGTCAAAACGCTCAACCGCGATCCGCTTTGTGTAGTGTAGAGTTGATAAATATGGATTATCCGATTGATGGTTCCAATTCGAATACATTGACCGGCAAATTAAAATATCGGCATCATAGGTTCGCACTTCGCGCGTGATGTATGACGAATTGGAATCGACAATCGGTGATCTATATTCCCGGCCTTCGGCTTTTAATCTCAGTGGGATTGAGCTTGGCGTCAACCACACTTGAAATTAGATTGAGGTCGAAGGTAGAAATGAGGCTGGCTGGGTTGCATTATCTTGTCAACATCACAATACACACCTCCATCACAATTTTACCTATTACAATGCAGGCGGCAGGCCAATATAGCAAGGGTTGCAACTATTAGCTAGTCAAGTCGGGTAAGAAGTTTGGTATCAAATACATTAGAAAATATCTGATACTTATTAGACGCTGCGATAAATTCTTAGTTTACTATCAATAGTTTCTTTATTTTAAATACCATACTGTTTTAGGCACAACACACGCAAGGCACCGCAGAGTGCCTCTTCTTCATTGTCACAGACCACCCATCTGTGTTTGCTGCACAGGTACACAGGTATAAGTACCTATCTATGTAAGTTTGCACGCACAATAACATAAAAAAATGGTGTGTATCACATTGCAGCACTTACTACCTAACCCCAGGGTTGTTGCCTCTTGATCCTATGCTATGTAAATAGCATTGTTATGTTCCCGTTGTCAGAGATAAGATGGCCAGTCCCCCAAATACGATGGGGTTTTCGGGTCACTACGCTTTCTGCTTCGGCCTCATCTTCACTTAACATCAGGTGTGATTGAAGTCAAGTATTAACCCGTTGTGCATAAAAAAAATATTCAAATTCTAGTGGTTTTACTTAGGCCATATAAACTGAAGTTTTATATCCATATACTTGTATACACACGGAGAAAGTGAACAACTGGCCGATTGAGTGATCTATGTATAAACGCATAGGCCAAATGCTTAAACCGATATTATACTTTTATTTTCCACGGGAAAGGGACGACAGAATCAACGCGGGCAACACCGCGAGATGCCCACACGTCACGATTTTTATCCCAAATGGAGTGGTCAAAGGTATCCCAAACATTAGTGTTTGGGTGTTCCAAACATGTTTGGTTCACCTTACAAAATATATAGAAAGGCACACGTGACACGTGAGCCCAATCTCGCCGCCAATAAAACGTGCAAATCTAAAAATATTTTTGGTGGAATGTCCCACAGTCGCCTTTTACGACACCCAAAGGAAGAGATTGGTTGGTTCTATTCTTTTTTCGTGCTAAAACCTAGATAAACATGTTTTTAATGTCATTGGAAAGTACCATTAATTCTCTGCTTACAAGTTAGTGAACCTGCATGTGTCTTCAAGATTTCTTTCCTCACTTTGTAGGCATTATAAATATGTGTTATCAATTTATAGTCGGTGAGTAAATCAGCTGTGACATACAGAGGGACATGGCGAAACTACAAGGATTCCTAATTTAACCAGGGAAACTTAAAAAACACGACTATATGCAATAAACAGCATCCGTGTAAAATTGAGTTGGCTAACTAGTGAGCAAAAAACATTACCCTCCTTCCTTGGGCAGTCGGGTAACAAGTGAGCATAAAATAATTTTCTATGTGAACTGCTTACTCGTATGTCATAGCATGTCATAAAAAAAGTTTAAAAGCTAAAATCTGATAGGTGCAATGTGTAGGTAGTAGGTACAATCAACATCAAACTTATTATAAATAAATATCCATGGACATACACACAATGCCATCTAGTTCCACAGGAAACAACTAGGCTTGTGTTCTTGTGTTGTGGTTGTAGATGGTTGATATAAGTACTACTTACACAAATACATTTTTTTTTGGAAATATTATATAAATAAAAACATACATAACTCTGTTACACGTGTCCGTATTCATCACACATGCCCCGAGCTGGATTCGAACCCGCGACCTTTTGATATAGTGGTCGGAGTTTCTAACCACTACACCAAACAGGTCGTCTTACAACTTATTACCATTTCCGATTCAATAATAAAATTATTGGTATTTACAATAAAGTTCACACTCATTTTTGTTGTAAACTGTACATATGTATCGTAGATGATCAGATTGGATTTATCCCTCCAATTAATGTATAGATATACCTGGATAGGGTTCAATAGTTGAGTGAGCTGTGTTCAGTGTTCCAAGTCAGTGGGTCTTCAGTGGCGGCGGGTGCCTGACAGCGACACTATCGCCGCGTGTCCGCTGGAACCTGAGTGCACTTTGTGGTCATTTAAATAATGCGACGTTTTTGTGAAAAATTCTCGTGTTTTTAATTGTGAAATGGTAAACGTTGTGTAACAATGTAATATAAAAATAGCTATTTGTTTGCCTAAAGTTTTGTATGTCGTTTTTATTGTAATGTGAATATTGTATAACACATGAAATTACAGTATGGGGCCTCTAATGAACCCCTTTAACTTAACTCAAAATACTTTCAAAGCAGTCGCGTTCACAGCATTTTGTCACAGGGTAGGCAGAATGATAATAAAATTTGCTATTAAATGAGATACTATACAACTATAAAATAATAATTTATTCTTATAACAATCTTTGCAACTATTTAAAATATTTCTGTTCACATTTCGAGGAAAGTTTACAGCCACTGCAAAAGTCTGAACTATATATTGAATTTTAATACTTTGGAGTCTGTTATCTAGTTCATCTTAAGACAATTTGCTAGGGTAGGCAGTGCCTTTCTACCAGTATGAAGACCACACCACTGCTTCAAAGCAAGGCTATACCAAAAACTATATGCAGCAATAGCCAGATTGTATGTATTGGAGAAGTTCATTTGGACAAAAATTACCTAAATTATTATCATGTTCCGTTTTCTGGTATTTCAATGCCACTTACATAATTGACTGTCGCAAAAAGCGAAAGTCCGCTTATATAATAAATATAAAATTAGTCATTGAGTAAATTGTTTAACCGCCTCCATGGCTCAATGTAAACAACATTGGGTTTACGATTCGGAGGTCGCGGGTTCGATCCCCAGCAGGGTACATGTTTAAGTACTCGATTTGGTTAGTAGTAGGGCATTTTAAAATGTCTGCCTGGCTAGCTACCACCATCTTATCCAAATCTGCCGCCAAGCAGCAATGTTAATAGCATTTTTGTGTTCCGGTTGTCAGAGATAAGATATTGTTCCCCAGTTTCCGGGTCAGTACGCTTCCACCTTCGACCTCATCTTCACTTAACATCAAGTGTGATTGAGGTCAAGTACGAACCCGTCGTGCATAAAAAAAATAATTGTACAATAGATGTCTAACAGGCATTTATTTCAGCATAAGATACATGATATCTCTTATTGAATGTCCATATAAAACATTGGAAATAATAAAATCTACAATTATCTATCAGTCAGTATATCCAAATGATATAGGCACAATATAAGATGATGAAATGTGGAAAACCAGCCACGCAACCTATATGGATCCAAACTACATGAACATCATAAACCTCAAATTCCATTAAAATCAAACATGCTACCGCACCGGTATTAATTTCTCTGCTGGTAATAATTTCACAATGCAGTCTGTGCAATAGTCTGTGCCCGCATTGTCAGTCCACCGTGCCCCGAGGAACCCTGTGTTCTGACATCCAACACACATTGTCTTTGTCTGATATACTGGTGTAACTTCATCTAGCAGCCTTTGCTCCTTCGCCAATTTCAATAATTCTATCATATACTTTTGACCGTGTTTCGATTCTAATATCAACATGCTGTCTCCTAATGTATCACTACTGTCATATGGGTCCTCCATTGAGACCGGCACATGCAATTGAGGAAAGAATGTTGACTTCTTGTAGAACACAGACTTTGTTTTCTCTCTTACGACTCTTTTTGGAATTCTACCTGGTATTGGCAAACCAGCCCTTGCTAATTTAGCAAAATATTTCTGTATTCTACTCATAACTTGAAGGGGTGTCCTTGTACCGAGTGCTTGGGCAATTTTCTTATATCGTCGTGCTTCAATCGGCTCCTCGGGATAGATTTCAAGTAGTTCCTCTAACCGTTTTTGCTCTTCACATGACCACAACTGGTTGAATGTTTCAGGTTTGCTGTCAGTGAATTTGCGACCTCTAACTTTAGTATTGTCTAAGTCTTCTTTATTTGGCTTAACATCTCTAAGATCATCACTGTCAAGAGTATCAATGCCGTAAGAAGCCCAGTCTATGTTAGGTGGTTCTGAAACTGTTTGTCTCGGTGGGAAATTTATTTTACCTGCCTTCAAACTCTCTACGAAATTTAGTGGATCTCCTAAAGCCTTATTCTGCTGTTCAGCCAAATCCTCAATATCCTTTAGAGCCTTCAACTTCTGTGCCTCTAGCTTGACAATGTATTTGAGCAAATCACAATAGTCCTTGTTGCCGCGTAGGGCTAAATGGTCAGTTTCAAAGGCGAACTCGCCATCCGAATCCTGATTTTCGGCTTCCAAATCCATGATGAAATCTGTAAAATAATTTATTGTTTTGTGTAACGTTTTTAGTGACAAACGATAAAGCATGTTGTCCGGTGTAAAAATCCCGGGCAGCCCAAAAAGACTGAGTGTTAAAATCAAGAACAAATTGAATAATGTGCAGCACAAAAAATGCAAACCTGAGTATCGGAGCACTTCCCTTGAGGGGTGGTCAGGCCGGTAAGTCCTATTTTAATTTTTACAGCACAAACATATACGTTAAACGAATGAGCACAAAAAAATATGAAATAACAACCAACTCAAAGAAGTAAAGACCCAGCTCACAAATAGTAAATAACTTGCCAAACAAACGTCAAAATACGATGACGTTCAAATACCACACGCACGCACGATACATTTTGTACTGTGTGATAAATAAAATATTTGTTTACAATATGCTAGAGAAAACTAGGTACATAAAGTATTATAACTATTTACCTGCTCAAAATAATTTTAGCTATTGATTTGTGTTGTTACATAATTATGTTAGATACGAAACCGAAGAAGTTGAAGGCGGATGGCGTCGACAGAAATGCCGCAATCAGTAAGTTTTGGAACGCAATTGGCTTAAAGGGATTATGGCGCCATCTATGTTCTACACTACGAACTTTTGTAACTTTGAATGGCTGCCATTTCTACACGCAACTCCTCCTCTTATCACTTTCTGTGAGGGAATTACAGATGGCGCTGGCGCTAAGTTATCGAAGGTTTTCATCTTTCATCAGCGATGGATGAATATTACAAATAATAATGCGTGGTCCAATTGAGTGTAGTTTTTTTTAATAAGATATTATTTTCGCATTAAAATCCAATACCAAACAACAATATTTCAACAAAAAGAATATAATTATTTTGGTTTTCGGGATGGCATCTAAAACGCTCACAGACGCTTAATGTAAGTAATGTAAGTCTGTGATAACATCAATTAAAGCCATTACTCAAAAGAATTGAATTGAATTGAAAATTTAGGAAACCTCCGAGGAACTAAACTAAATAATATCTATCATCCAGGTATAATAAGTAACTTTCTTACTAAACGGTTGAACTGATTTTCATAAAAACTAGCAAAGAAACTTTCCTTAGATTAAATTATAACGGACCACGCGCTATTGAGATACAACTGGGCAAGACTGGACACCCGTTGATTCTTCGAGAGCATGTAGGAAAGTAGCTTACTAGCCTGCATGGGGTACCTATGTGTCGTCTTTTGCGTATCTGTAGGTATCTACTAATGTTTAGTCTTCATGAAGAAGAGTTGAGTTTGAGGATTGGGTGCTACATTAGTAAATAATAAATATAAGTATTATTTACATGTGTAAATTTAGTTCCAGACTAAGCAACTAGGCTTGTATTATGGATACCAGATGGTTGATAAACTATACAAATACAATTTTTTTTGTAAAGAAATACATATCTAATACATGAAAAACATCCATATCTCGGGAACACCATGTCTGTATTCGTCATACAAACATGCCCATTTTTTAATTCTGCCGGGAATTAACTGTGTAGTAACTATAATAGGCGCACTCCTGTTTCAATGAAATTCCGTGAACCTTCTGAAACTCGATTATAACTCAGACCAAACCTGTCACCGTCACGAGAAGGGTTCGACAATTCTAATTTTCAATTCGTGTTAGCTTTCAAAGTTTCAAACATAAACAACTTGTCAACTCCAATAACTACCTAGTTATAAGTAGATCAACATTTATCTAGATTTTACGTGTTCCTAGGACCACCTCTTTAGAATAGATTAAATGCAAAAATTGCCATGTACCACCTTAGCTAGTCATAATAAGAAATTACTACAAGATTTTCTTCAAAATTTGACCTACGAGGATACAGAGAAGTTATTGACTGTGTGAAGTAATCTTTAAGCATAGATTTATTCTGTATATCTACTTTATTTATAGATTTTTAGCTTATATCTATATGATTATATTATTTTAAGTCAGAAGCCCTAGCTTCATCTGAAACACAGCATTTTCCTAGTTCAGGCACTAGTGTTACAGTTGCAATTAAGTATTAATATGTAGATTTTATGTTTTAATGTACCATAAGAATATACAATTTATTTATTTAAAAACAGTAACAAATAAAGAGATGGAATTTAAATATAACTAGAATAAATGTAAAAAATTGGGACCACGAGGCAAGGTACCCAAAACGCTAGATTTTATGTTTTAATGTACCATAAGAATATATAATTTATTTATTTAAAAACAGTAACAAATAAAGATATGGAATTTAAATATAACTACAATAAATGTAAAAAATTGGGGCCACGAGGCAAAGTACCCAAAACGCTGGCAGCGTTTCCTCGTTGGATTGAGCGAGGAAACAACCAGGTCTCGGGTCACCAGTGACATCGACTAAGCGCTTTGAAATATTAAAGAAAAATTTAAGAGCGCCCGGCCCCCAAGGACAAGGAATAAGAATTAATACATTATATTTGATTTGATTTAGAGATATCACAGCCTTGCTGCCATCTCTTCCACACAACCTCATCATATCAACTACAGGACATCTACAGCTGACCATAGGCCTCCCGCATAGCTTTCCAGAACTATCGGTTCGAAGCGGCCTGCATCCGGCGACTTCCCGCACCTTCATCAGGTCGTCCGTCCATCTTGTGCGTATGGATGCCCTACGCTCCGGGGGTTCTTTCGCACCTCCTGCCCCTGCTTAATTATGGTCGCTATCAAAGCCGTAGGAATACGTGCTTGGACCTAATCATTCTGTCGTTCAAGGTTTGCCATAATCGCTGCTGTCCAGCACTGGACCGAGATGCGAGAGGCGACTTCCCTCGACCTTCATCAAGCCGTCCGTCTACCTTGCGAGTCTCCACTCGAGAACTTTAATGCCGCACCGGCCATCACTTCTTCTAGCTATGTACCCTGCCCACGGACTCTTCAACTTACTAATCCGCTGGGCTATGTCGGTGCCTTTCGTTCGTCTGCGGATTACTTCATTCCTTATTCGATCACGTAGCGTAACGCCAAGCACTCTCATGTCCATAGCTCATGGCGTGACCTTGAGCCTTCTCATGAAACCCATAGTGAGGACCAGTTTCCGTGCCATAAGTCATCATTGGTAACATAATAAATAAATATTTCAGACACTTACACCAATCATCTAGTCCCAAACTAAGCAAAGCTTGTGCTATGGATACTGGATAACGGATAAACATACATAAATATTTATATAAACATCCATGACTCGGGAATAAATGTTCGTATTCATCACACAAACATTTACCCCTAGAGGGATTCGAACCCGCAACCGTTGGTTTCGCTGACAGGGTCACAATCCACTACACCAACATACATTGATTAAAGATTCTCGTCTTCCAGCACTGATGTATTTTTGACGTGAAGACGTTGCAATTTCCCGAGCTCACGCCTAGCCCATCAATCAAAATAGGTTAGGTACCCTGCCTGCTAACATGTCCCATAGTTTCGCTATAATAAAATGTTAATCAACACAGAACCGTCAATTTTACGATTAGATATTCGGATTAGAAAACGAATGGACAAACCAGTCGGGAGTGCGAATTTTGTGACGAGTCTTTCATAAACTGCGAACTTTTAAAATGCGACAGTGCATCAGATGTTTCAAGAGTGTATGACTCAAAAAACTACTCCAGTCTGATGATAATGAGGTGTGAAATTGTGTATTTTTGATTTGATGCAAGATTTTGTGAACCATCATATTTTTCAAAACACTCACAATGCGCATGCACCCGCGTCGGGTAAGATTACCTACGGTCTCATATCAAGTGGGAACTTTCCGTACTGAATCTGACGTTGGCTCCTTGTTCTTAGCATAGAAACAAAGAAGCGCAAAGCAAAGTTGGATTGGTGCCAGTCCCGTCATGCAGGCAACCTAGCCTGTCTTATCCCAAGTTATCTAGTTAGCAACTTTAACCGAAACTCAACTGTGTCAAAAGCGCACTCGCGACATGCATGTGTCGCAAGAAGGATAAAGGTCGTTCCTTAGACCAGACTTTGCAAAGGATATTTGTCGGTTTGTTCTTTCATGCCAAACTAAACTAACTTCTGGACACATTTTAATGAGATTGATAGGGATAGTTTGAAACCTAAAGAATATCACAAAGTATCTCTATTCGGGAAGAACTTAAATAAATTATTTTAAAATCTGTCGACCTAGCGTGCATCGACCAGACGTGAGTGGAGTCCTCCACCTGGATTTCATTTTGTGACACACTATAAAGTATTAGGTAGGTACTTATAAACTCAAAATCGTAGCAAATGTGCAGCAAACGTTTTTCTTGGAACTGACTGACGCGTTTGACCACAATCTCATACTGATGGAAAGTGACGACGTAGTCGAAGATGAAACATGAGATCTCAGTAGCTACCTACCCTGCTGTTGAAGATCCCAAGATTATATATGTTGTTGACATGTTATATAGATAACGTTTAACCTCTTAGTCGAAAGGTACAGGAATTAGCTGAACTGCCATATGGTAGGTATAATAGAATATGATTTATTTGCTCTTGAATTGTAGAGTACATTACATTAGGTGTTATTACAATAAGATCCTTCTAATTCAGTTAATACAATGACGTGTAAATATTGGACAATATTACAGTTTCTTAAAAATGAAATCAGCATGCATAGAATTAATAGCGTTGTGCTAAAAGAATTTTTTGTGGAAAAAAACAAGTTCCTACCTAAGTCCCTTTTGAAAGGAACAAATCAAGTTAGAAAACGTACCAATTATAAGTAGGCAATCTTTATAAAACTACTAACATATCTTAAATCAAAATAATACAAACGAATATTGAAATGGACGGATTTCCGGCAGCGGTATTCCCGAACGAGTACGACATTGGAACCTTCAAGAAACGAGCCTACATCTTCCTCAAAGGCCGGCAACGCATCTGTGACCCTTTTGGTGTTGCGGGTGTCCATGGGCGGCGGTGATTGTTTTCCATCAGGTGACCCGCATGCTCGTTTGCCGCCCTCTCATATAAAAAAAAATGTCAAATTTACTGTTTCATAAATATCAAAATAAGAAAACCTAATTAACTGGCGAATGAGCAAAACTGACGAATAAGAACAAATCTAATTCACGTATTCAGTGAACTCATATAATAAGAGTATATAATATTAATTCTATATCTACTATCAAGTGCCTGTTTCACAAAGTTACAACAGAATAAACTGGATATATCGAAGAATCTGTCGCGTGATTGGTCAAGATGGTGTTAGTCATCCTAGTGCCGTATTAATATATAGTTCTCAAGATTGAGATGACCTTAAGTTGATGCTTGAGAAGCTGTTGCATATTAAAACAGTATTAAAAATTGGTCTTGAGACTGAGACGCGATTTCAATATCAAGATCAAATCAAAATCAAAAAATGCTTTATTTTGTAGGTACACAGGGTACACTTAAAATAGTCAGATTTTACATTTTTTAAGCAGTTTTTAAGTTGTTGAAGAATCGGGTTTATCTTCACGGTCTGTGATGCGCTTTGAAATCCCGTATGTTTTTATAGCGTTTCAGCAGAAACTTCAACTGTTTACAGAAAGTATGAAGCCGCAGTATTTTTCATGTCTACGTATTTCGCTGTTACGTTATCTACCCGCGCTCTTCTGCTACTGTCTGTCTTACTCTAATACTCGTGCTCTATTGCGATATGAAATAACAAGCTGTCAGATTACGACGGCTGAGCTCGACCTGTCGGAAACCCGGGGCTCAATAAATTGAGAATTTAGTAAACCCCGGACAACACTGATGGAACAAATCATTATATATCATCTAGGTAGATAGTGTTAAAAGATGAATATTCGAAGCGACTTAACTGATTTCCATCAAACATGGCCAAGAACGTATCTCCGGGTATAATCTTAAATATATTAAAAAATATTTTAGAAAGCCCTCGAAAAACTATGATATCATCGAATTAACATACATACAAAACTTGGAGAAAAAAAAAACTCGGAGTCGAAACTTTAGGTCCTTGGGGGCCGGGCGCTCTTAAATTTTTCTTTGATATTTCAAAGCGCTTAGTCGATGTCACTGGTGACCCGAGAGCTGGTTGTTTCCTCGCCCAACGCTTAAGTATCTGCATACAACGAGGAAACGCCGCCAGCGTTTTAGGTACCTTGCCTCGCGGCCCCAATTTTTTACATTTGTTCTAGTTTATATTTATATTCCTATATATAAACAAATTGACTTGAATATACAACTTATATATTATGAACGTTTCAGAAAAAAAAAAAAACATACATACTTACATAATGTCATGCCTATTTCCCGTAGGGGTAGGCAGAGACCACAGAATATCATCGAATATAATAAAAAAATAATGTGATAAAAGCTAAATATCGGCTGAACATCAAATATAGCTAAGAACCTGTCCCCTCATTTTATCTTTAATATAAATAAAACCGCTCTCAAATAATCGGATCACGCATTACTAAGATACAAAAAACATCAGAAATTGTGTCATAAGCTAAATATTTGCACTAAGAAGTTCGATTCTTCATTCATCATCCCAACAGCCAAGGCATGGAACTCCCTTCCGGCGTCAGTCTTTCTTGAATCCTACAACCTTGGCATCGTCAAAAGCAGAGTGAATAGGCATTTACTGGGATCGCGTGATCTTCGACCACATAGTCACTTTCCATCAGGTGAGATTGTGGTCAAACGCGAATCCAGTCAATCATAAAAAAATTGCTAAACGGCCCGACTTTCGCTAAACATGGCTACGAAACTATCCCCTTGTGTGTGTTTAAAGACTAAACGTCTTTAATATTAATAAAAACCACACTCACATCGGCACACGCCTTACCGAGATACATCCGGACAAAGACTAGACACACACAACACCGTCAAACACATAATACCCGTCGTTTTTCGTCGGGTTTAAAAATAGGTTGTTACACACTCCTATAGGATTCGTTATTTTTATAATCTACTAACTTTCCGCCCGCGGCTTCGCCTGCATGGAATAAATTTGTTTATGCCGCGGTAACTACTCACTTTATAGGGATAAAAATATTCTATGTCTTAATCCAAGGTATATTCTACCTATACACCAAATTTCATCCAAATCCGTTCATCCGTTTCGCCGTGATTGAGCAACAAATAAACAAACATCCAAACTTCCGCATTTATAATATTAGTTAGATTGTTGATCATTTTGATTAAGCTTAAGTAATAAAAAAATAAAAACTTGTAAACACTCGTCAGTTACCTTTTAATACTTATGTGTGATACGTAACATTTCTCTGTAGGTACTTAGCAACATTGTTTATCTCAGGTAGATATAACATAAGTCTTACAAGCGCGGGTCCCGCGCCTTAATTGGGACACCAACATTTATGACTACGGCTCTACGGCGAACGTTTACAAGGAGGGTGTATCATCAATTTACATAAGTACGATCACGTCGAGGTAAGTCTAACGAGAACTTGAGTAATTGACTAATTTCAGATGTTTTATGTAAGAATTAGTTAGATTTCTAAAGATTCTTGAATCTTTTACCAAGTAAAAGACAGATAGGTACACTCCCATTAGCCGATTGGTGTAGTGGACCTTGTCAGCGAAACAACCGGTTGCGGGTTCGAATCCCGTAAATGTTTGTGTGACGAATACGAACCTTTATTCCCGAGTCATGGATGTTTATAATAAATATTTATATATGTTTGTCCGTTATCTAGTATCCATAGTAGGTACTTGGTTTGCTTAAATTGGGACTTTGTTTGCTTAAGTGATTGGGGTAAGTGTCCGAAATTTTTATTCCTATTTATTTATTAAAAAAATACGTACTAAGGTAAAAAAGAAACCCTTACAGGATCGCTGTCTTGTCTGTTTGTGCATGTCTTTCGGGGGTTTTCTATTTTTTTAAATATTTATTATTAAACCCGGTGATAAGTTCTTAGCCAGTTCCAAAGATATTTAGATTTGTTTTAGCTTAGGGTTTACTATATTTTCAATTTAAAGTTATATCCGTTCGTTGTTTAATTAAAGGTACAATATAATATAAAAACCAATGATATCATAATAGCATGTGAGCCTGTGCTATAAATATCAACAAGGGTACATATTACCTACTATAAATAATTCATCGATATGGATAGTGCAGTGCTATAATTCCATGAAAAACTAACAACAGAGCCACATGGGAATAATAACCAAACAAAAATAACCGCCTCCGTGGCTCAATGTAAACAACATAGGGTTTACGAATCGGAGGTTGGGGGTTCGATCCCCAGAGGGGTACATATTTAGTACTCGGTTTGGTTGGTGGTAGGGCATTTTAAATATCCGCCTGGCTAGCTACCACCATCTTATCTAAATCTGCCGCCAAACAGCGTTGTCAGAGATAAGATAGCCAGTTCCCCAAATATTTGGGTTTCCGGGTCATTATGCTTCCACCGTCGGCCTCATCTTCACTTAACATCAGGTGTGATTGAGGTAGCTGACCTGCGTAACCGTTTTTTGTTGTGTAAATTTATACCCAAGAAATCTCTTTCCCGTCCCATCTAGTGTTGGAATTCAGGGGGTTGGCGGTCGATTTCTCCCACGACTGCGTAGGTAGCATTTACAAAGTGTGAACGGAATTCGATTTTAAGAAATTTCCGTCTCGTAAAGTCTTTGAATTCGTCAAGGTCCAATTTTAACCCCCGATAAAAATGTTGTTGAACGTTAAAAGTAAATGGATGGATGACATCAAAGAACATATATGACGGACCTTTCAGGAAAGGTCACACGCAATTCTATCATTGAAAGTTCTATGTCTGTGATGTGAACTATTCCTCGTATATACTATATGGGCTAGTTGAACTAACTATATGGCTCATCTCTCATCATCAATCACCAACTGAAAAACTGACTTTATAGAAAAGTCGATAGTTTATCGAAAGTTGTCACGAGATAACAGAATTTGTCGATATACCGTTTACAAGATATGTATGTTTTGATAGATGTCAATATCTCCAAAGCCACAGGTCCTAGCGAAGATCTGATATACCAGGAATGTATCACTGATTTGTCGACATTATTAACAAAACACCAGCATTTGCCGTTGCTTAAATGACGAGAAATATCGACTTCTTTTTTCGTATGGAGTTATTCGATGTACAGCAGCGTACTATGAATTGAATGAATAAAGGAACACGAAGAAAGGAGTACCTACGTGTAGATGCAAATTTTATTTTAAGATTTTAATATCTAGTCGGGATGATAGATATTTCCGGTATTATAGAAAACTGCATGGGGCCCCTCAGTAGCATCATATTCACATGGAAAACTAACAACTGAACTGGCTAATTTGACGTTCCGGCTGCATCAAAATATATACTCATCATAGACTATACTCATACGTGATATTCAACTTTTCGCAAACAAGAGACCTCTGCGTGTAATATACATATATTCCTATCTAGAAGTTTTTTAATTTGTGAGCCACAAAATGGAACAAAGAAATCCATATACCCTCTTTGCATAACAAAATCCGTCAACCGCCGTAATGTAATTTCTATTACAGCCAACCTATAAGAAACTGAAAGGTTGTTTATAATATTGGGAAATATTTTACGCATACGAATCACAGTATTATAATTTTTTTACCCTATAGCGATATGATGATATTGTTGTTATAGAATTTGACATATACCCCTAGTAGCATTTTTTGTTGGCATTTAGTAGGGCCACATACCTCTGGTTAGTTGGCAAATGTATACAATTGGCGAGCAATTTACGGGTTGGACCAAAAACTGATGGCCAACGTGGTTTTCCCTACGAAGGCCAACTTACGGTAGGGCCAAAGTCGTTTTCCTTACGAAGGCCCAACTTGCGATAGGGCCAAAGTGGTTTTCCCTACGAAGGCCCATCTTACGATAGGGCCAAAGTGGATTTTCCCTGTCAAATTAACCTTAAATAAGCACAAAAGGGCTTAAAAGGGCATTATAATTCATACCCGTATATTTTTTTCTTCGAGTTTATCATCTAAAATATTTTTATTTATTCAATACTGCTGTTTGGCCGTAGGTATTTTGCGAAAAACAGCTGTTTTATTTAAGTACTTACTCTAGAATATAATTGTTTATTATGTATAGTATATCAATAACTATATAAATGGATAAAACTATTACAAATTTAATTCCTATGTTCGTCGCGATTCCTTGCGTCGGTCGCACTTCGTATTAGGTACACTCGCAGTGGACGGATGCACGCTGACGAAGAACTCTAGAGTTGATAATCCTCAAAATGCTTGTCCTTCGCGTGCTTCTTGAAGTAACCATAAATTATCCGTTAAAAGTTCAACTATTTCTTAAAAATCAAAATTAATAAATATATAGACATCGGCTCCGAATACATTTTCCTTGCTTTCTGAGTCGAAACTTTAGGTCCTTGGGGGCCGGGCGCTCTTAAATTTTTCTTTAATATTTCAAAACGCTTAGTCGATGTCACTGGTGACCCGGGAGCTGGCTGTTTCCTCGCTCAACGCTAAGTATCTGCATCTAACGAGGAAACGCTGCAGCGTTTTGGGTACCTTGCCTCGCGGCCCCAATTTTTTACATTTGTTCTAGTTTATATTTAAATTCCATCTCTTGATTTATTACTGTTTTTATCTGTATTATAAATCATAAAGAATACTATTTCTTTACACTGCTATATCCCGATAAAAATGAAATATTGGAAACGGAAACTACATGGAACTACAGCAATATTTTATGATTTAACACAAGTAGTAGCTCAACTTAGATCATAAAAATCCTTCCCAAGCTCAATGAGCTTAAATAGTTCTTTATCTACGTTACGAGTAGGTCTACTTTTGATCGATAGTGGAGCATAGATGTTGTATACTTATTATTGTGGTAACAATAAGTATCGCGGTAAGTTTGAGTGCGGTTTTTTATATGACTAAAAGCCATGTTTGATGAAAATCGGTTAAGGCGTTTCGAAGATATTTATTATTATTGCACGGCAGTAGACATAAAAAGAATAACAGATTAGTAGATACAGGATGTACAAAAGGTGCTAGCGTATCTCTAAAAAGAGATATAATATCTTCCATCAAGACCCTGCGAATGTAAAGGAGAACAGGTTCGATAAGATATTATAAAATTAAAATCAAAAGACTATTATGACACTACTTAAAATATGATAAAATAAATACCTCTATAATATTAAATAAAATACGTACGTGAGTTTTAATTACAAAAATAAATGAGGAATATCTATATATTTTTAACAAATTAATACACACATATATACACTAAATAAAGAAGTCTATAATATAAACTTACATAATAGTTTTTCTATTTCTAAATGCATTTTATCCAGTTATTTAGCTTTTAACATGGTTTGGGATATTTGGATAATAACATCCTTTGATCTCTTTTTTGAAAATCGAGAATAGGTACCCCTGTTTCTAACATTTCAATTTATGCAGTTGACCAACCCCATTAATAGATAACGTTATGAAGTAACTAATTATTCACGCTAATAGGTACATAGTTGTGTAATTTACATACACATAACCAGCAAAACAGATAAGGTTATACAATTTCGAATACACCAGATGGAGGTTTGGGTGGAGGTCAGAGACATTCCAAATATTAGCATCTGGGTGTTCCAAACATCAAAAATGTACTGCTTGAAACTACGAGTACATCCACGGTTCACCTTTTGAAATATAGTATACAGAAATGCACATGTGACAGGGGGTGAGCTCCTCGCCTTTAAAACGTAATCAAATCAAAAATGTTTTATTTCGTAAGTTATAAGAATAACATTTGAAATCGTCATGACATACAGTTATCGCTCATTCACGAGGCAGTCTCCACAAAGAAGAACGAGTAAGAAACTCAGGGGTTGCTCTTTTTAAATAAGTTAATACCAATACAATTTGGAATAATTGTTAAATTTATGATTCGACAAAGAAAAATAAGAATAAAATATACGGGATATTGCCGAGCGCTTATGTCCAATCATTCTAATCATCCAGATAGTCAGAAATTTTCTATCTTTGGCACGTACAAGTCTATATATGTTTTTTTGGTGTGAAATCATTAGCCGCCTTTAAGTGATGGGCTTATTCTATTCTTTGCCCAAATACTTGTTAATTATCCAAAGTTTTTTTTTAAAACCGTGTACTTCCTAGTTCCTAGATTAGATATTCCGCGTGTTATTCACATAGTCAACCGTCCCGGATCCTGCGGGACCGTCTCGATATTATAGTTGTAATCCCGCATTGAAATCATTAGTGAAATAGTCCCGCGAATCGCCTAATACGACCCGGATGTCCCGCATTTCTAGACTTGTTTAATTATTTAGAAAAATCTCTCTTGTGGGGAACATGAGAATTCATAATTTTATTTTTATTACAAACTAGCTTTCCGCCCGCGACTTCGTCCGCGTGGAAGATTTTATCAAAATCGGTTCAGAAAAAAAAGCCTATATGGTAATTCAGGTCCTAATCTGTCTACCCACCAATTTCATCCAAATCCGTCCAGCCGTAAAGGCGTGAAGAGGTAACAAATATACATACAAACTTTCGCGTTATATATAATATTAGTTGGGTTCCATCTCTTCCCGTGATCGTTAAAGGCAACTAAGGGACTTTCCACCAAAAAACGGCGATGGGCTCACTCCCTGCCACAGTTGCACTTCTGTACAATACGAATGGTGAATCGTCATTGCATCAAACTTTTTAATGTTTAGAGCACGCAAACGCTAATTTCTAATATATCCCTGACCACCCCATTTGGGATAAAAATGACAATATATTTAATTTCGTGATTTTTAGCGCAACCATACTAACCTCCATTAGCTCGTGACCCCCACGGGTTGGCCGCCTTATCTTAACCTAACACAAAAAGCCAAAATTTGGCAAGGAGTCAGGCGGGTCAATAGAGCGTGCGTTGACACTGCCTGCATTCGACTACCTTTGACCGCTTTGTCGTCTCTCGGCATCTGCATTACGAGTAGGTTTGCTTTCTGCATAATTAATTTTTTAATTTGGTCTACGTTGTTTGCTAAGTATTATTAGGTACAGGGTGCCTCAAGTCCATTCAAATGTGGACATTATTGGCAGTGAGTAAAGTGTCATGCCTCTTATTTTTAATTATTAACTGGAGCACTGTAAAGATGAATATTAGGAAGGTCGATGCGAAGCCTTATGGATAATAATTGACAATTTAGGGCATTCCTACTTCAGTACAAAATCATAGGCTTTGAGATTTAATTTTTATTCGACTTCCCCAGATATTTTTCGAGTTTATATATACCTAACCGGCTGGACCGATTTTGAAGTGAAAGGTGTCGTTCGATTTCTCTTGATCCCCTGAGGGCGGAGTGTGAGTTTTGTTTCGACTTAACTTTATACTATCGCGTTCACGTTTACGTGACGATTTGTATGACGAAATGTGCAGCGCCTCTAGCGGATAGTTTGCAAAACTATTTTTTTTCATAGATACTTTTTGCGTAAACGCGATCGCGATGGTCAAGTTAAAAACGAGACAAAACTCGCACTTCGCACACTGAACATGGCGCCCGCAAATAATAATGTCGGGTTCTTTAGTTCTTAAATACTGAAATAGTTATTATAACACTGCCGCTTCTTAATGTAAGAAGTGTTGTAATGTCTAAATACGTTTTCTACGATTTTATACAACACCCTGATTTAGATGTATGTGAATTACATGAGCCGGGAAGCGTTTGAAAAAGGATTGGTACATAAGACTTTGTTTAATATTAGGAAATATCACATTAAACGTTCTCCAAATTGTACATTCTATTCTTACCACTTTTCTGAAACTGTATTTTCTTATCTGTTGTGCAATAAAGTGTATTTGAATTGTATTGTATTAAACGGTTTTCTGAAGTGGTACCTATATTGTTATTACTTTTTTTTTGTTTTGGTTTCATATATGGAAATTACAACAAAGGAGTGCTTAGAATATATAGTCCAAGGGCTAGCCAAGGTTTATAAAAAAACTAGTAGTTACCCGCGGCTTTTGTATTATGTTTAATTTCATATATTACACTGAAACTACTTACTTTATCGGGTTAAAAAGTATCCATGTTCTCTACTTATGTACCAAAAATCCGATCATCCATTTCGTCATCATTGATCAACAAACAAACACCATTCAGAATATTAATAAAATAAATATCTTGAGACATATACACAGCGCCATCTAGTTCCACACTAAGCAACAACGCTTGTATTATGGATACCAGATTGTTTATATACTACACAATAACATATTTTTTTTTGGAAATACTGCATATCACAACTGAAAACCTCCATAACTCGGGTATACGTGTCCGTATTCATCATACAAACACATGCCCTTATAGCGGGATTCGAACCCGCGACTTTTTGGTATGGCCGTCAAGGTTCCTAACCACAACACCAAATAGGTTGTATATTGTATATTTTTGTTTAATAATAGTTGACTAGATTTCCGCCCGCGGTTTCGCCTGCGTGAAATAAATAACCTTATCGTGGATATGTTTGTTTATCTCACCTAGACCTACTCACTTTATTGGGGAAAAAAATACTATGTCTTAATCTAAGGTATATTCTACCTATACACCAAATTTCTTCCAAATCCGTTCATCCGTTTCGCCGTGATTCAGCAACAAACAATAAACAAATAAACATCCTAACTTTAGCATTTATAATATTAGTTGGATCTTTGACGTTTAGTGAGTAAAACTTTAGACGAAGTTCCATTCAAACTCAAGACGGAAAAACTCCATGCGATCAGTAAGATGGCACGTATTTAATTTGCAATAGTTCACAGAAACTGTTTCAAGTCGGCTATCTTTGACAACAGTCTGTGTTCGTTCACGCCACTGTTTGCGAGACGGTGCAATCGATTTTGCGTTATGTTCTAAACTACTGTCTAACTTTATCAACTCCGGAGTTGTAAGGAGAGGTGATATTGAAATAGTTTGATGATATAGCACAGAATTATATATTAACCGCCTCCGTGGGTCAATGTAAACAACATTGGGTTTACGATTCGGAGGTCGCGGGTTCGATCCCCAGCGGGGTACATGTTTTAGTACTCGGTTTGGTTGGTAGTAGGGCATTTTAAAATGTCCGCCTGGCTAGCTACCACCATCTTATCTAAATCTGCCGCCAAGCAGCAATGTTAATAGCATTGTTGTGTTCCGGTTGTCAGAGATAAGATAGCCAGTCCCCCAAATGTGTTGGGGTTTCCGGGTCAGTACGCCTCGTACGCAGTAGACCTCATCTTCACTTAACATCAGGTGAATGAGGTCAAGTATTAACCCGTGGTATATAAAAAAAAACTATGTAGGAATACGACCAACCTGTCTCTTACCATGACATTTGTAAAAGGATCGTGAACAATACAGCATCTAGACTATTGTCAGTTCCGTATACTATGATCCTTTGGCGTTTGTTATAACAATGGCAATTTTTTGCTAAGAGACAATCATAGGCGTAGTAAATAGTGACCCTATCAGCGAAACCAACGGTTGCGGGTTACTCGTGTGATGAATACGAACATTTATTCCCGAGGCATGGATGTTTACATAAATATGTATTATTTATTTATTTTATAATTTATTGCACATCGAGTACACATAAAAGTCAAATACATACTAGTTACAGGATGTACAAAAAGATCAAGAAGGATTATCTCTAAAGGGAGATTTCTTCCAGCAAAACCCTGCAAAGGTGAAGGAAAACAGGTCGATAGGATTAGTTTGCAACTAGATGATTGGTGTAGGTGCCCGAAATATTTATTTATTTATTGTAGTATAAGTAGGCTTTGTTCAGCAGTGGACGACTTGTGGCTGATATGGTGATGATGTTTCGGACTATGAATCCACATTCACCATTGTCCTTTGGAAAAACGGAGCCCTTATACATAGGATCACTCTGTCTGTCCGTCGGTCTGTCCGTGTGGCAAGGCCCATTTTCTCATACCCGGCAGGAGGTATGGCAATAATAATAATAATAAAAGTCTTTATTGCAGGAACTTGTCGCATATCAATTTACATTAAAAATTACAATTTAAATTTAAAATCTAAATATAATTTTTTTAGCTATATTTCGATAACCAAAATATGTATAGTACCTGTATACAATTGATATGCAGTTTGTTTGTACATAATACCTATGAAATTGCCGTTCTGCAGTACTGGCCATTTCAAATCAAAATAATTTTTGTTTGGCTAAGAATTCCAATTTCAAATTAATTTTATTTTAAAAACATGGAATTCTTTTCCAAAAGTAGTCATTTGTTTATTGAGTAGTCATTTGTTTATTGATTAGTGTTACATTTTCATCGCATTTCAATCTTTTTCGTCATCATGGATACGTTAAAAATTCGAGTAATTATGAAATATGAGTACCGTCGTGGCAACAACGCGGCACAAGCGGCACGCAACATCAACGACGTTTACGGAGCTAACACTACAAACCAACGCACCACCTGTTATTGGTTTTCTCGCTTCCGTTCTGGGAATTTCAACCTGAAAAGTGACCCTCGCGGTCGTCCGAAGACTTTGGTCGACAATGACGAATTAAAGGCGATTGTGGAAGAATTAGCGGCAGCTTTCGACGTTAGCGTCAAAACAATATTGGTCCATTTGCGTCAAATTGGCAAGGTAAAAAAGTTTGACAAATGGGTGCCCCACGAACTCAATGATCGCCAGTGAGAAGTACGCGTCGAGACGTGCCTTGCACTGCTCAACAGACACACAAATGAAGGAATTTTGAATCGCATTGTTACCTACGATGAAAAATGGATTTTGTTTGATAACCGCAAGCGCTCAGCAAGTTGGTTGGATCCTGGTTCAGCACCTAAACAATGCCCTAAACGAAAACTTACCCCTAGAAAAGTGATGGTCACTGTTTGGTGGTCTAGTGGCGGTGTGATTCATCACAGCTTCTTACCAAACGGGATGAGCATTACTGCAGATGTGTACTGTGAAGAACTGAACACAATGATGGAGAAGCTGGCACATCTCCAACCAGCATTGGTCAATCGCTCCTTTCCGCTGCTCCTGCACGACAACGCGCGACTTCATACTGCACAGCAGACGGTCTCCAAGTTGCAAGAACTGGGGTTGGAAGCTCTCCGTCATCCGCCCTACTCACCAGACCTTTCGCCTACAGACTACTACTTTTTCCAGAATTTGGATAACTTCTTGGCAGGAATAAAATTCAATACCCGAGAGGCAGTACAAAATGCCTTTGAAGAATTTGTTGCCTCCCGTCCAGCTGATTTCTTTAAGAAGGGCATCAATAAACTGCCACTGCGTTGGCAAAGATGCATTGATTGCATGGGTGATTACTTCGATTACCTAATACAAATAAAAATACATGAAAAAAATTCGTTTAAATTTTTTCATACAAAACGGCCATTTCATAGGTAAAGACCTAATATACATATACATACAGATACTAAATATAAAAGCGTATATATTTAATAGAAATAGAGATGAACATTATAAAGTCTTAACCTATATTAAATTATAAATATTTCAGGCACACCAATTACCTAGCAAAACTTGTATTGTATTATAGATCTAGATATAACGGATAAACACACATACATATTCATGTAAATTTCCACAACTAAGGAATAAAGTTCATAGTCATCAAACAAACATTTCTCCCTATACGTATAGCGAGATTCGAAAGCGCTGTTTTCGAAGACACGGTTACTATCCAATACATCGATCGATCGTCAATATATTGTTGTTGTCCCATGGACCAACACTAAAGTGAAATAGAGATAATAGTTTAATAAATCTTTGTGATCGAAGCGACATTATTTCTCTACTCACGAAACATAGACACTGTGGTTCGGTGTCAACTACACTGAATAAGTTGTGAAACGCTGTATTTTAACCCCCGATGAAAAACGACGGGTGTTGTGTGTTTAACGGCGTGGTGTGGGTGTGTCTAGGCTTAGTCAGTAATGCGTGGTCAGATTTGAGTTCGGTATTTCTTACATATAACAGAGTACAAACGATAGCTCATATACAAAGATGGAGTTATCTCTATAAGAGATCTGTTCCGTCCAACCTGAGCATTGAAAGGAAACTTAGTAAATTTCTTATGTTAGGGATTAAACGACGGGATAGGTTCGTAGCTATATTTCATGGATGTCGGTTTTATGTTGTTGTGTTGTGTTGTTGTTTCCGGGTCAGTATACGCTTCCACCTTCGACCTCATGTTCACTTAACATCAGGTATGATTGAGGTCAAATACCAAGCTGTTGTGCATTAAAAAAAAACCGATTCGAAGATATTTAGCTTTTAAGATAGTTGGCATGGTTTATTTGGATAAGACGACTACAATCATTTGTTTTCTCAGGGGTGATCGAAATTTCCACATCAAGCAATAAGATCCATTTCACCACCTATACTGTAGAAAAATAAAAATTACACTGCAATTCTAACTCCGCGTTTAATATGTAACTTCTAATAAATTAAGTAAATTATTGACAGAAACATTAAAAGGAAATATCTTGAGTAAGCAGGTTAATCAGGGAAATGGAATGTCGGACATTTTGGGAAATGTATATTTTTTCACATACTCGAACTATGGAAGACATTTTCGAACAAATCCATATTTAAAAATGAAGCCGAAACTTTTTCGGATTCTTATTAATTACTTTGGTCAAAATAATTTTCTTATGTAATATTATATTTTTAAATACTTATAATTTTGCCACTAAATTTATTATAGACATACACATTTTCTGTATTTTTGGTATGAAACATTGTCATTCCTTCAACAAAGGCGGGAAACACTGCTCTGGTCATTCATGTAAGTATTTCGGGATGAATGTTGGACCCATTGGAGATATCTTAACATTTTCGCGAACACTGAACGCCTAGACGTTATAACAATAACACTTCTATTGTGTCTGGTTCACTGTCCGTAAAAGTGTTAACAATCGTTGACAGTTAATCTTAAACTACAGCAACACAACATTTAATCCCCATTATACATATCACAAACGCGTTGACAAAGTAACTTTTCATAAGTTTTGACAATGATAAAGCTTCGTTAAACAATATATCAGTGGGGGTGCGCTGTAGGGGCGGCGAGGGTGACTTGGCAGTCATAAGGTTTACGTGCTATATCCTATTGCTGGCAAGCAAAGTTCTTTCCTTTAGTCGCGAACTGGCGCTCGGGTGGGTGGGACGCACGCATCTCCACGGTCAAAGCGCTTTCTATCGCCGGGAAACTCCAACTACATAAACAACTTACAAAAGTGACATCTAAAGAATAAGATTACTAATTATTTATACCAATATTGCAGAGTGTAGTGGCGGCGTGTTGGTTGGGTTTGTTTGTGTTGGGCACGCCGACAGCCCTGCCTGCCCCGCGTGATGTAACGAGTTTGCCCTATTTACTAATGCGATTGTTTCACTGTGAAAGCCAGACGTATTACCAACAATCTCGCACGCGTTACTGAACTGACACGTGTTTGATTTATATGAACGAATGCATAATCAACAAAATAATTCGACGTTGGTAATAATAATAGACAACAATATTTATTTGCGTTGAAAATACGTCAACCGTCCTGTCATTTTGAATGAAAAATTTTAGTTATAAATACAGAAAATATTAAGTAAAGTAAACTACGTGCATAAAGTTCGAATAACTAGTAACCTTCTATTCAACATTCTTGAAACAATAACAGACGAAAAGCAAACGCTTTCATTATTACCTCCGTCATCACTTTGACAAACGTCCTACTATCAAAGGAAATATCCAAACTTGCCTTTCTTTAAGCTGCACTACAGTGAAAGCGAAGCGAGCGGTTCTCCGCACGTAGCATATTATTCCGTGGAATTATAGCGTAAGAAGAGAGCTGCTGATGCCCGGGTTTGGCTCAAAGAAATGAAAAACTGGAAGAAGTCGTGAGCTGAGCAAGTGTACACAGAAAGTGCTTTTATTCACGTCAACAAAGCACTTGAAGGCGTAAATAGTGAAGGCGCTTTTTAGAACACAGCACAAAGTCTGAGACAGGAGCTTAAAAGTAGAGACAAAGTGGTTTAAGACTTAGGGATAAAGCATTTAAATCGTGGAGACATACTGCTTGAAGAACTAGTGAAAACGTATAAAGTTTAAACGTAAAGCCAAAGCGATTGAAGACGCAGCGACAAAGCGCTCTATAACGCTTAGCAATTCAACGTAGCGACGAAGCTCGAGTTCAGAAAGTGTGAAAGTCGACGTCGTGTGCTTGCGGATGGTATGCGATGGTGGTGCGATGCTGTGCCTCGAGTCCCTGATGGCGCGATGGCGAGAGCGCGGGGAGCGCGCGGAGCGGGAGGGGGAAAGACGGGCGCGCTCGCGCAGCCTTTGCTCCTCAGCAGATGGCAGTCTGCTGCAGCTGCTGCATAGGAGAGCCAGTAGCGCCATGTAAGTCATACTACAATGTAATATTAACGTATACAGATACAATAAGCATACATTTGATTCATGTGCTGACTTGATATTCGATCGATCATATTTCCTCGATGACCATTTACCTATTATTATAAAATTTTTGTTTACATGATAAAATTGTTCATTCACTAGCTGCTAATGGCGCTGTCCATTTCTTCAGACAAATTGTTACGTAAACGCGAACGTGGCATAGTTATTACTACGGCCACAGTATACTAACAACAACGCCATGCCTGTCTACGGAGTATAATTTATTCTTGGACTAGCTTTCTGCCCGCGAGTTCGCCTGCGTGAAATAGCTTTATCGTGGAATAGATATAAATAAATAATAAATATCCTTGGACATACACACAATGCCATTTAGTTTCACTTTAAGCAACTATAGGCTTGTGTTGGGGATACCAGATGGTTGATATACTACATAAATATATATTTTTTTGTAAATAAATACTTATTATATAAATGAAAACATCCATAACTCGGGTACACATATCCGTATTCATCATACAAACATAATATGCCTCTAGCGGAATTCGAACCCGCGACCTTTTTTTTATTTATTATCGTAAGGCGTGCCAGGCATTATTTTGTTTGAATATTCAACTGTCGGAAACCGCGCAAGTGTTTACGATTTTATTTTTTTCTTCTTTCGTATCAACACACAACACGAAAAAAAAAATTGAAAATGTGTATTGCATGCATTTATACACAATGCAATAAGTAACAGTAATTCATTGTCCATTTTTTCTTCCTGCTCCGCATGCACTCGTGATATTAGCTCGAAAACGACAGACTTCAGAAAAACTAAATACAATCAGATATAAATAATAATAAATAAATAATAAATATCTTTGCACATACACACAGCGCCATCTTGTTCCACACTAAGCAACTAGGCTTGTATTATGGATACCAGATGGTTGATAAACTACGCAAGTACATTTTTTTTTGTAAATAAATACTTATATAAATGAAAAACATCCATAACTCGGGTACACATGTCCGTATTCATCATACAAACATATGCCTCTAGCGGGATTCGAACCCGCGACCTTTTAGTATAGCAGTCAGAATTTTTAACCACCACACCACACAGGTCGTCAAAAAGATAGTCTGATCAGATAATCGGAAACCAAATCTGACGTATATTCCCGCTCAACCTTATATACTATATTTATAACTGTATTTATATTATGTCACACTGAATTCAATGGCAATTGAAACGTATGAAAAACGACGTCGTGGAACGGGATAACAAATCGTCTCATTAGGATCATGTAACTCAATAAAAACATCGAACGCACAATAAAAGAGAATGTTCCGATTTGAATTGTCGCTCTGATGGGCGGTGATCAATTTTCATTGTATAGGTACTGCTATTTTTGTGAGCGTAAGTATCGTCGGCACCTTAGTTATATATGGATGTTTATTGAAAATATTTATGTATGTTTATCCGTTATCTAGTATCCATAGCACAAGCTTTGCTTAGTTTGGGACTAGATGATTGGTGTAAGTGTCCGAAATATTTATTATTTATTATTATTATATAGTACTATAATGAAAACTGTGTGGTTATGTTGTAGAAAATGCAAAAAATGCAAATATTTGCTACGAAGGTGGTCTAAGATACAATATTTATTTTGTGTCATTTCTGTATGTAATAACTACCTTTTTTAAATACCTACTTAAATATGTAGGTAAATCAAAAAACCCGGCAGCATATTTGTATTTTGCGGACACCATGTTGGATTTTTTACCATAAAATGTATTCTATAACACCTCAAGGTATCAAGGCGAATCTAACGACACCGTGCACTTCGAAATCGATCAAGCCGTTTAGGCTACAAGATACGCCAAAGGAACGGACATACATACGTACATACATACATACATATATACCTACACTCGAAAAACATTACCCTCCTCTCTGGAGCACTCGGATAAAAATAAAAGATCTAACACGTCTCTTCCCGTGGTTGTCGTAAACGGCGACTATGGGACTTTCCACCATAAAACACCCATAGACTCCATAGTCTATAGGTGTTTTAAGTGGGCCTATTCCTACCGCCTGTCAATTGTCCATTTCTGTATATTTTCGAAAGGGTACAATGAAAGCTACTTTAACACGTTAACAGTTCATGGGGGTGAATCGAGCCTCACCCTTAACCGTATATCCAAGGTAATTGAGTCCATGAGAGATAGTAGGTTTTTCAACTTTGTGGCTGACTCGAACATATCGCTCTATGAAATAAGTCATTTTAGTGAAATGGCTTTGAAAATTTTTTTTTGTATCGTAAAACGTTTATAAACAATTAAAAATGTATTACCTACCCATTTCAAATGTACTTGTCCTTATACCCAAAGGTTGTCTGGAAGAGATCGCTTTTAGTTATAAAGTCGTCAAATTGTACGTTCTATTTTTACCACTTTTTTGAAACTATATTTTCTTTTCTGTTGTGCAATAAATAAATAAATAAATATTTCGGACACTTACACCAATCATCTAGTCCCAAACTAAGCAAAGCTTGTACTATGGATACTAGATAACGGATAAACATACATAAATATTTATATAAATATCCATGACTCAGGAATAAATGTTCATATTCATCACACAAACATTTACCCGTCGCGAGATTTGAACCCGCAACCGTTGGTTTCGCTGACAGGGTCACTATCGACCACACCAATCGGTCGTCTCTTTTAGTGATAAGGCAATAAAGTGTAGTGCAAAAATTTTGTGCAATAAAGTGTATTTGTATTGTATTGTATGTATTATCATTATATCAGAGACAGGTCGTGTACTGCTAAATATAGGCGACCGGTTGGAAGCGATTTTAATTTTAAAAGTTGAAAAATAATTGTATATACCTAAATGGAGTAATTATTCTGGCACCTATAAACTACATTGGACTTATGGAGTAAGGTAGATTGTTAAACTTCAACGATTGCTATAGCAACAACTCGGTAGACGGCGACCAAGTGGTCAATCGATTAAAAATTATTGTACCTAGGTTCAAACCACAGACGAGCGGTAATGTTAGCGCATTTCCCCGCGAAAAAAAAAAAGAATATAGGGTTCAAACTACGGAATCCTATGTTTGCCGGTTTTCGTCTTCGTGTACGATAACATTGTAACTCATTCATTATGAAGAATAATGGTAATAGAAAAGATATTACAAACAAAGATTAGTGAAAGAAAATTCACAGCACATTGCAGTCATGTCTCCGATCACCTCACCCCACGACCTAATTTGCACTATTTCTTAAAGTAGGCCGTCGTTACAGCAAGTCATTATCCCATGCTCTCTTTTGGCCCCGAAAACGGTCGTTTGTGTAAAGTTACACACTAATCTGGTAATGAAAAGGCTATAGGATAATAAATTGAAAATGTATAGCTAAGACCCCCGAGAATACAAGGTGATCACATCATCCAGATAAATCAAACAACTGTGGTAAAAGCGAAATATCTACGAAACGGCTTGACCAATTTCCATTAAATATGGCTAACCAATCCCCGAGATTAATTTTCAATCTAAAAAAGTAGAAAACCCTCGAAATAACTGCACATAACCATATCGAATACACAAAGTGAAATTTCGCTATTTTGATAATGTCAAAAAAAGTTGGGCTAAAATAGTGGCGAACAGTACCCAAAGGAAAAAAATTGTGCCACTTTGGGCACTATTTGGCTCTACTTTCAAAACAGCTGAATTCCACTTTGTGTATTCTAGCATCACGTACTACTTTCGAAAGATTATGATATCATCGAAATACACCAAAAACAGTATTAGAAGTATTAGTATTTACTTTAAATAATTTTCAATTGTTGTGTACACTAATATTTTCTGCCCAATCTAATAAACGCTATGTATCTGCAAGGTTTGCTGGTAGAAAACTCTATCGGAGTTAAGCTCGCCTTTGTACATTTTATATACAATGCATATTTCTGTAACAATTTTGTGTACAATAAAGATATAAAGAAGCTAAAAATCTTCGAAACGGCTAAACCGATTTCATCAAACATTGCTAAGAACCTGCTTTTAGTCTTATTTAAAGATAATCCGCACACAAATCTGAACACGTCTTACAGAGATAAGTCCGGACAAAAACAGGACACATACACACACACACACACACACACACACACACACACACACACACACACACACACACACACACACACACACACACACACACACACACACACACACACACACACACACACACACACACACACACACACACACACACACACACACACACACACACACACACACACACACACAAAACGCCGTCGAACATACAACACCCGTCGTTTTCGGTCGGGGGGTTAAAAATAACGAAAATAACGACTGTATCTGAAATACTCGTATACATTTTTCGTCGAAGTGCTACTTAAGAAAAATTTATGCTAATGATGGCTCTTTCCATTGTTATATAGGTACTCTCCCTAAATATGATAAAAATTTTGTAGGAAGGTAAAGTCGGCTGCATTTTGACCGCCTCCGTGGCTCAATGTAAACAACATTGAGTTTATGTTTCGGAGGTCGCTGATTCGATCCCCAGCGGGGTACATATTTAAGTACTCGGTTTGGTTGGTGGGAGGGCATTTTAAATGTCCGCCTGGCTAGCTACCACCATCTTATCTAAATCTGCCGCCAAGCAGCAATTGTTGTTGTGTTCCGGTTATTAGAGATAAGATAGCCAGTCCTCCAAATGTGTTGGGGTTTCCGGGTCAGTACGCTTCCACCTTCGACCTCATCTTCACTTAACATCAGGTGTGATTGAGGTCAAATACCAATCCGTTGTGCATAAAAAAAAGTTTACTTTCTGAAACGCATACAGACCTGTTACAAGTTTAAGGACTGTCTGTTTGTGTATGACAGAGACATGTGAACTGTAACTGTTTGTCTGTGGTACCGTAGCACCAAAACGTCTGAACCGACTAAACCGATTTCGAAACTGTTTGTTTAATTTTGAAATGGTTTGATGTTTGCGAGATGGTTCTTTGACATGGTTGATGGAAACTGGTTAAGCCGTTCGAATTTACTTAGCTTTTAACATAGTTGGTTTGTTTATTTGGATCATATTTTTCCCGATCTCTAGGACGTTCTCTGAGATTTCAGTTGGTAGTTATAAAATTTTATTGATTTCTGGCCGCTGTAAAAAAAAAAAATTAGAAACTCCCTGAGGAAACCAATGATTACATCATCCAAATTGTTAACGCTATCTTTCTTTGGCCGTATTACTTAATACATCGGTTGAATTCAAATTACAGTAGGTCTATTATCCTATCCCTTTCCTACTTGCACGCCTACATATTTAACTGTCGCTCGCTAATGCGATACATACGCGGTAATGAAAGTGGGGAAGGACATCCAATGATGATTTAGAGGTCAACCGGTCAGTTCGTCATCGGTGTTGAGACCCTTCGCAAGGCACCCGTGCATCCTGGTCTGCTGGACTAACCCAGCACGTGGCTTCATACCTTTATCCTCAAGAAAGATGAAGAAAGTGAGAATTGTTCGGACGATATTTAATTTATTATCATAGAGAAGTTTCGCATGCACTACCGGTAGTTGCCCTTCAGTAGACCCTTCAGGAAACCCTTCAGCTCGTCAGCCCGCCAATCACCTCATCACCAGGAAGCTGCCTGAACGGGACCTTGAAAATCTGCATAAAGGTAGGCGTGCACTCATACTCCTCTCGTTAACCGCACCCTTGAATCCAACCTCATTTTTAAATTTAATATACAGTCCACTTTTATCGATTTCCGACAGTCCTTATTTATTTTCAACCGATCTACCATAATTCTTGCTAGGCTCAATACCATAAACCGCATTTTTTTCTTTATTTGGTGTTTCAAGCACCATCCCGCAACACAAATAGAAAACCAACTGTGTTAAAAGCCCGATTTCCATTGAGGGCTAAAAAACTGTCATCTAGTTTAATCTTAAATATTAAAAAACGACGAATTTCATCTTAAATATTAAGGACGACCCGTTTGGTGTAGTGGTTAGAAACTGACCACTATACCAAAAGGTCGCGGGTTCGAATTCCGCTAGGGGCATATGTTTGTATGATGAATACGGGCATGTGTACCCGAGTTATGGATGTTTTCATTTATAATAAGTATTTATTTACAAAAAAAATGTATTTTTGTTGTATATCAACCATCTGGTATCCACAGCACAAGCCTATAGTTAAACTAGATGGCATTGTGTGCATGTCCAAGGATATTTATTTATTATTTATTTAAAAAAAAATAGAAAGCCTTCGAAAAGCAATATCATCCAAATCTACCAAAAACTGTTCCATGAAACGTGGATAAGAAACTGTCCCCTCATTTAGTCTTTAGTATAAAAAAATCATTAAAATAGGACCAGGCATTCCTGAGTGAGCGAGGGTGGTTCAGTGGGAAGACACAGTCTCCCAATTTGGGAGGTCCGTGTTTGATCCCCTGGCAGGCCATGTATCAATGGGTTTTTAAATTTATTTTAGTTACTTATGTACATTTATCCGACTGCTCTTGAACGGTGAAGTAAAACATCGTGAGGAAATCTGCTTGCCTGAGAAATAAAAATTCTAATGCATGTGAAGTCCTCAACCCGCATTGGGCCAGCGTGGCGGACTATGTCCCCATACTCCCTCAATATGAGGGAAGATCTATATCCCTACAGTGGAATGTTTATAGAATGATGATTACTGAGTACATCCGGACAAACACTGAACATACACACGCAATGCCGTCACAACACCCGTCGTTTTACGTCGGGTGTTTAAAATTGCTTTTCATTTCTAAGATTTCGTCTAATGATATCCGGTATACTTTACTCGTAACCGAATGTACCTACACGAAACACAACAAACCCAAGTTGGAAATACGAATAAATCCTCCTTGGAAAGGTATCAAGTTTTATTTTAGTAAATGGCTCGTTAAAATTAAGGAGCTTACCCTAGTCATTCCTACTTAGTTTGCGTAGATGGCCTCTCGTACTGAACCTCTGAAACATAATTGATTAAACTCGTAATTACAACGAAGGAGGAGTTAAACTCCATAAAGTTGGAAAGGTAATAATTGAACTTATTGGAATTAGGTCCATTGCGGTTCAGCATTGGCGTTTTGTATGAAGAATTTCATTAAGACTGTTTTCTCCATACAAACATTTTTGATTATTTTTTGGGAATGGCAAATCCAAATTTAGCTAAACTTTGTGTGTATTATCAGATAACATTAAGTTAATTATAGGCAGCGTTAATTTTTAAAAGTAACCGCTTTATAAAAGTTTCAGCGAATCTAAGAAATGATTATGGGAAACACATGCAAAGAGCTCTGTTCAATTTTTTTATATTACGTGATTTACCCCAGAAATTAAAAAATATTTCATGTGAAACCTTGAAATAATATTCCATTTTCCAAATAAAAAACGAATTTGGATATAGCTTTGAAAATCGCAGGAATTGGTATATATGATTAACGAAGAAAAAAATCTCCAATTTAATAGGTAACGACCCAATATTATATTTAACCGTACTATTTTTCTTTAGATCCGTGACAACATGTAAGATTTACTGAGAAAAATATTCTCCGTAGATCCATTTCTTGCTGCAACTGGATAGAAAGATGTATCAGGTGACCAAACAACATCTCATTAGATCCTTACTTCCGCGTAATGGATCTAGTTAGAAGAAAATGTTTCATTAGATACATTGTAGTCTGATGAAGGGATCTGAAGAGAATGATCGGTATTTTGCACTTGACGGTACAGTTCATTCCCATTCATATTATATAGACGATAAGAGTGCAGGTGGTCTACCATACAAAAATGTACTTATGAATCACGAAGTTATGCATACTTCTAGTCCCACCTCAAAAATCTTAGATTTGGTGGGTGGAAGCGCGCTTATCCGGATCCCCCAGCTTCAACTCAATCAATCAATAATTTATTTATTTTTCTCCATATTATAGCATTATTGTACAGTAGAGTTAAATATAGCTAGGCACTATAATTCTATGTGGAGACTGTTGCCTGAACTAGGGAAACCTGTGTCTCAGGTAACCAGGTCTCCACCCCACGGTTTACTAAAACAAAAAGGTAAAATTAAATAAATAAATAAACAGATTAATTGGTTGATTGATTGATATTTGTGGGACTGGTTGTCTTAAACAAGAGGAACACAATGCTATCAACATTGCTGCTTTGGTGACAGACTTAATTAAAGTGGTGATAGCTAACCAAATACAAAGTAAGTTTACTGTCATAAGAATATTTCTATTTGAGATTTCTCAGGCGGCATACGAGTACAACATTAGCCTAAAAATGGAACAAGTTATTTGCATATACAAATAATTATCCCAAAACTGGCGCTACTATAATAAAGATTGGCTAAAAAAACTTGGATTTAGAGACGAAAACTAAGCGAACTATTACAGGTGAAGACGGATACCATCCATACTACAAACGATATAGCACAGATGGTGACTTTACTGTCCAGGTGAGTATGCGTGGGCAGGTGGTGCAGATTTATAGACAGTTTCATACTCACCAACACTTTCCAGGACGTTCTCAACCCACATTAATATGGAATCCTGTACCAGCGTCGAATATTTGGAAGTACGTGAACCAAACGACATTTGCTCTACAAGGCACTAGCATAACGTAACGAGATCAGGTAACCAAGTACCAATCAATATAAGATCGTCAGAAGCTACTTCTTGAATCTCTCTCTTCTCAATTCACGACTTAAATCCGATAATCCTGAATGTAGATGTCCACTCAAATAATAAGCAGCGAATATATTTTCATATTAATCACGTGAGAAAGCATTTACAAAATCCAAACATTCGAGACGATTATACATAGTACGATAAGCAAAAAAATGTATTTTATCGAATGGATGGTTCCCCAGGTGTTTTAAGAAAATTCATTTAGTAGAGATTGTTATACCGTGCATGCTGATATTGGTGAGAGTTCAAATGTACACATACTGTTGCATACGGTCCGTGACTCGACGTCATTTTGCATCTGTAAGGATGGTTAATGACGTAATCTACTTTTCATGCAGCTGCATACGTATATTTATATAGTATATATACATTTTCAGCATACTGTGTACATCGTTTGGTTGACAGCGATCGACACTGAAATATAACTTGGAAAGAAGTCTGCGTCACTGACACGGCCACTCGTCTGCACCATTTATTTGTTGTCAAGTTGATATTCTGTGGGTTATCGAATCTTCTGGAGATTTTTGAGGCAATATCTACCGGAAGACTTTGAGGGTCACGACAGAGAAGGAAAATACTCAAATGGATCAGCGTGCTATTTATAACCGACTCGGTTTTCTTAGAGATATTGTTATTTCGATCGGTGGTAAGATATTGATGGACTACTGGTTACAAGCTCCTTTCCGATTGCCTAATCTATCTCACACTAGGAGCCGCCATCGCAAATAACAATGTTGAGAAGAGTACCTCGGTATAGTCATTCACAGTGTAGATCTTAATGAAGAAAACATATTTTGTCTACAAACCCCCGGGCTTATGAAGTGAATGCCTGTCTAAAACGACCCCACTTATGACCGCAAATTTAAGATTACATTACAAAGTTGCAGTTGGAGACAAATATGGAGGAGGCAAGACTTAATGGAATTTCACGCGCTCAAGAATTCACTTACGTGATGAAAGTGGGAGAAGGGACCGGAGGAAAATGGTCAAGTGAACCTTCTGAAAACACTTGGAATATTGTTTGTTTGTAAACTCATGTAATTTATACAGGGTAAGTCGGAAAGGGGGTACTAAGCCGAAAGGCTGTAAAAGTACCCGTTATAACGAACAACCTTTGTTCTACAACTTTCCTCAAAACTCAATACATTTCGAGAAAATGCCCTTTAAACATGTCATAACAAAATACTACCAAGTAGCCCTAATCAGCTGTGTTTCATTCATAAAAATGGTTAACATAGAGTGTGAAACTTTTCACTATTACGATATTTTGCCTACAGCCTACACCCTCCGTGAGGCTTGGTAAGCTGGTAACCAAAAAAAAACTTATTCCTTCAGTAATGCTTTTAGGATTTCATAATTTATGCTGGCCCTAAATTAAGATTCCATAAGTAGGTTTAAACGCAAAAGTAAGAAAAAAAATTGACAATACATTCGATTTCAGAAAGGTTCCATCTTCTACTCTGGAGTGGATCATTGGCGATTTACCCTTCTCAACCAAGAAATATTTTTTTAATCGGGTAAAAATTTACGAAGATATCGCGTCAGAAACGGTCGAATTTAAAACCTTCTTTTTGGAAATCGGTTAATAAATCATACTTTGGAACTTCCACATACCACTAAGCAGCTGGAAATCCATGTAAAATGTCCACGTCAATGAAATGCTACTAAAACTAATTGGTAATTAATGTCATTCTGAATTTAAAAAAATCGAAACGTATTGCTACCTACTAACCCCTCTGCGTTTGCGCACATTACACAGTCTTGACTTGACACACACACACATGCATGCGCAAGCCACGCCCTGCCTGTCGGCAAGTGCATTCGAATCCGAATTCGCCGAAATCCTTATAAAATACGAAGAAATAAAAAATACCTAAATTAAAGCCAGTCGCTTCTACCACTTCCGTGCAAGCAGTCGATTATTTTTGCGAGTCGTCCTAGTTCGTCGTTATTTGTTATTTTATTATCGTTAGAGATTTTCTTTGTTATTAGTTGTTGTCGCTATTAATTGTATTTGTTTGGTAGGTATTAGTTGTTATTGTTAATAATTCACGATATGCCGGTGGAGTACACCAATCAAAAATACTACGATATGAATTGTGTAGGAAGACGTGATCACGTAGGTACTTACGGAAGCTCGAGAAGCTTGATTACAAAGAGTGCCTTCAACTTGTGGTTAATGTAATACGCCTATTGTGTAGTTATGTGGACACAAAGGCCGCGCGTTTGTGTTACGTACGGAATAACAACGTCATCATCAGAAAAGGTTAGTTGTTTCATTAAAAATTAAACCATCATTCTTGTTAAAAACCTAGGTTAGGTACCTAGGTGCAGTAAGGTTCGAAAACGCGTATTTTTTTTTATGCACAACGGGTTTGTACTTGCCCTTAATCACACCTGATGTTAAGTGAAAATGAGGTCGAAGGTGGAAACGTACTGACCCGGAAACCTCAACACATTTGGGGGACTGGCTATCTTATCTCTGACAACCGGAACACAACAATGCTATTAACATTGCTGCGTGGAGGCAGTTTTAGATAAGATGGTGGTAGAAAATGCGTATCCAGTAACAGCTCAAACGATTAAAATCTTTAGATAGGTAAACTTTGATTTCAAACTAAAAGTATTTTTTAAGCCCCGTTACATAAAAAATATGTAATAACCTTGAAGCCTATGTCTGTCTGTGTCTTTGTTGGGCCGACGTGTTTGAAATCATTTAACACAGTTGCTTTGTTTACCTGGATGATTCAGTGGGGATTTCTGGAATAATTATTTGCCGTCAATACAAAATTTCAATAGTTTGAGGTGGAACTGGTTATGCACTTATGAACTTCATGAAAATTTGATGGAATGTATGGGGCTCTGGTCACCCATAATCCCGCCATACACGTAATCCACATTTCGGTAACTTCCGAGGGCACACGCTATGTCGGTGCCCGACAAAGGGCGGGCGGCGCGTGTCAAAGGGCGGGCGGCCCGTGTTAACAGACGGCGGCGCGTTTGACGGACCCGACGCACACGCAGGGCAAAATGGGCGGGGTCCGCGTCATTTTGGGCGTCGATTATTTTGTCTCTTTTCATTCATGAATTATAGGGTTGTCCAAATTTTCTTAAATTAAATAATTTAATAACTTTGTATGGAAACAAAAATATGCGTTTTCCCCATTTATCTAATGTGCAATAAAACACTTATCGATGACACTATAACCAACTTTCGGCTTAGTACCCCCTTTCCGACTTACCCTGTATAGGTAATTGAAATTCCGACGGTCGCTGAACTTAACTTATACTTTTAGTATACCTTTGAAAACCTTTCGTGGGTTTGCTGGAAAGAGATCTATTATAGAGATGCTGCACCCATTCTGGAATAAATGGCGGAGATTTCTAGGAAATAACACAATTAATTCTAATACATTGGACAAAATAATAATAAATACAATGTGTCCCGGAGAGAAGTGACCAGCGGGCGTAGTTTGAAAATTTATACAAAATTATCGATAAATCATTTAAATTTAGAGACCTAACTGCTTTTGTTTTTTAAAAATTGTTAATCCTTTTTTTTTAATAGACATGTCTGACCTTCTGCACTATTTTAGTCATAATTTCTTTGTTTTTACGTCTTTCCCAATTCTTTTTTTTTTAATTCAGTGCTGTTATTATTATTCATCAAATTAAGTTATGAAAATTATCCCAAAACAAATAAATAATTTATTAAAAAAGAAATAAACTTAAAATTCGACCAACAAAACTGTATTTCTTTAAGTTTAAAAATAAAAAAACGAAAAATGTCCCTATAACATCATGTTTTTTTTTAATTATTATGATACTACATGATATTCTCTAAAATATCCTCGAACAATGTTTTATGTTATTTCAAATAAATGTGAACGTACGAGACATTGTAATTGACCTTTTATGCTCCAGTAACTAGATAGAGATAAGTTTAAAAAAATGAAAGTAATGTTTTAAGCAGTTTATTTGCACATTTAAGTGTTTTGTTATTACAATGAATCATTTTGATTTTAACATGATAGTTTAATAATAAATAAAAGATACTTAATTTGTTAAAATGGTTGTTTATTAAGAAAAATCAGGTAATTAATTAATTATGTTTTCAAAATGACCGCCGTCAGCGGTTATGCAGGCCAGGCCAATGAAAATTATCCAAGATGGATTGGCAGAGGCGGTCCAGTAGCATGGCCCCCGAGGTCACCAGACTTGACGCCTCTTGATTATTATTTCTGGAGCTACATGAAGCAAAAAGTTTATGCTGTGCCAATAATTTCAAGAGACCAGCTGAAACAGAGAATCGATGCTGCTGCCGCAGAAATAGCGCAGAATCATGCAGAAATAAGGCGAACTACACTAAGGATGTCATTTAGGGCCCTGGCCTGCATAACCGCTGACGGCGGTCATTTTGAAAACATAATTAATTAATTACCTGATTTTTCTTAATAAACAACCCTTTCAACAAATTAAGTATATTTTATTTATTATTAAACTATCATGTTAAAATCAAAATGATTCATTGTAATAACAAAACACTTAAATGTGCAAATAAACTGCTTAAAACATTACTTTCATTTTTTTAAACTTATCTCTATCTAGTTACTGGAGCATAAAAGGTCAATTTCAATGTCTCGTACGTTCACATTTATTTGAAATAACTAAAAACATTGTTCGAGGATATTTTAGAGAATATCATGTAGTATCATAATAATTAAAAAAAAACATGATGTTACAGGGACATTTTTCGTTTTTTTATTTTTAAACTTAAAGAAATACAGTTTTGTTGGTCGAATTTTAAGTTTATTTCTTTTTTAATAAATTATTTATTGGTTTTGGGATAATTTTCATAACTTAATTTGATGAATAATAATAACAGCACTGAATTAAAAAAAAAGAATTGGGAAAGACGTAAAAACAAAGAAATTATGACTAAAATAGTGCAGAAGGTCAGAGATGTATATTAAAAAAAAAGAATTAACAATTTTTAAAAAACAAAAGCAGTTAGGTCTCTAAATTTAAATGATTTATCGATAATTTTGTATAAATTTTCAAACTACGCCCGCTGGTCACTTCTCTCCGGGACACATTGTATGTATCGTTAGACATACACACAGCGCCATATAGTTCTACAGTAAGCAACTATAGCCTTGCGTTGTGGATACCAGATGGTTGATATACTACTTAAATACATTTTTTTTGTAAATAAATACTTATTATAAGTGAAAACATCCATAACTCGTGTACACATATCCGTATTCATCACACAAACATATGCCTCCTGCGGGAGTCGAACCCGCAATCTTTTGGTATAGTGGTCAGAGTTGCTAACCACTACACCAAACAGGTCGTCACCACGTCACACCAAAATGGTACAATAACTGTCCGCAGATAATGAAGTACCAATTTAATGCAAGAAAACATTATTTGTATTGGAATATTTTTCAATGGGCATTCGTGCTTAGGCTATACCGAGCAATCTCCTTTTGTAGAAAGGTACCTAGTTGAAATCCGCAGAAGGCTAAGGGAGAATGCGACGTCAATTTAACAAATAAAACCATATTGCTTCGATAAACTATCCCACTATAGCCCCAACCCAGTTTGGGTGTTAGTTCCTCAATCGCATCAACGAATTTGGATGAAAGGACAATAACCTACCATGATCCCATGGCTCTACCATCTCAACTGTGAGCGATGTGTGTGTGATGTTCTCCTAGAAATGGCATAGATGTCTTGCTTACCCATAGACCCACCGTCTATGAGAGCAACAGTTCAGAGATGATTCTAATAGAAGACGTATACTTCTTTCCACTATACGTTTTACAATTTAACATTTTAAATGAACAATTTTAAATTAAATCCAATTTTTTACTCACCACAAATTGCTAATTAGCTATTTTACGGCCACAGAAAATGGGTAATGTTAAAGCAACATAACATCCCAACTCATTTTTAAATGTATTCTAACTTCTTGGCATAATTTTTATCTACCTCACATTTATTTTGTAATTGACCTCCCAAGAAAAAAGAAATAGTCGTAAAGCGCACATAATAACCCGTACAACAACAGCCCATAAAATTCTGTTACTACTCTCTCCCATGAATAGCCAGGATGGGCAGTCGGGTTGGCGATCGCATATACTGTTATACTCAGGATCATTTAATCACCTTTACGACACCCACGGGAAGAGAGGGTTAAGTCCTATTCTACTCTGGTGGGAAGCATTCGGCTGATGTCCTGTACAATGAAGCTATTACAGAATGGGAAAGCGGGGAATGAAACCCCGGCTCGTCTGCTCTGTTAAATCCGATGTGGATGCATTGAACCACGGTTTAAATAAACACGGTATATCCCCAGAAACTGCTTGTTATTTCGTATAAACCTCGAAACAAAATTATTTTGCCGTACATTAATTACACGAACCGAGACGTTCGTTATGAAAATACGCTTTGGTAAGCACAATTCCGTAGAGCAAAACATCATTGAGAGGTCGTAGTCAGTGGTGCATAAAAATTGTTCTTACCAAGATCGGCCTACTTTCGAAGGTCGGTCCTATTGATTTCGGTATTACTGCCTTTCATGCGAATGAGATGTAAAAATGTTTGCAAACATCTGATATGTGTAAAGTAGGTATATCTGTTTATTCAATACATGTACGGTTTTCTCAGAATTTCTCGTTGAATTTCGCCCTCCATTGCAATATGAATTAACATGAAGTATGTACCTTGCTACACTTCTTGAAAGAGAATATTTGTATTCGGGTATTAATGCACATTATACCCAAGTGTCACATCACATTTTTATCGCATTCCATGAACGGGTTTACCCTAATCGCCACGCTAAGCCGGCGGGTTGGCGATTACAGATTTTTTGGGAGCTTCGTACTAATGACGCTACTGGTCATTGCTATTAGGCACATGATCACTTCCGTTTTTAGAACACACAAGATTAATATTCGTGGGAGACCCATGGGAGACCTCAAACCGACGGCTCCGATCAGACAGATATGTAAAATTAATAACATACATTCAAAATTTAGAAAACCCCAGGTTACTTTAGTAACTTATTAGTAATCTGTGCCCCAGGGCTTAATCTTAATTTACGTAATATCATCTAGATATACCCATGGACTTATTATTTAAACAGGACTGATAACTATCAAAAGAATCATTTAGGAAAATGATCACTATGTCAACGCAATAAGGTATTAAATTGGATGCACCATACACAAAGGCAAATCCGAGCCGAGAGAGATATAAATAACGGAGGCCGTGTGTCTCGTTCTTACATCTTGCCAGCAAAAAAAATGATTATGATCAACAGTTTTGGCTACTCAAAAATTTCATTGAAACACTTATATTTTTATGTTATTTTAACAATTATAAATAAACAAATAACATTCGCATTAATTTCTTTTCATATATTCTTAAATCAAACAGAAAACATACATTTTTATTTCGATTTTGTTATTTTTATGGTAACCCTGAAAAGCATGTCATGTCATGGCGGTTCGGTGTGATTTTGAATTTTCTTTGCATTAAAAGTTTTTTAAAGTATTTGTTATATTATAACAAGTAAAAGGAGTAAAATGGTGAAAAAGTGTTGCGTTTATACTTGCCCAAGTGAATCCTATGGTGGTTGTAACATATCTTTCCACAGGTAAGCTAAAAATAATATTTTTGTAAATCAAAGAAGTAGGATGCCCATGAATTCTTGAAATGAGTCGAAATATGTGAAATATGTGTGATTGATTAGGGTCCTGACTGTTGTACTATTATTGCAGTTTCCCAAAAAATGAAGAAATGCGAAATAAATGGCTCACGCCGGCTAATGTCAAAACGCCAAAGTTTTTTGACAAATATTTTATTACAACATTTGTCCCAAGTAACAAATATATTGTGGTCACTCTGTTAGACAGAGACAAACGGCCTCTACGTTACACATCCTGCTCGGCTCGTTTTTCAGCGGCGAGTACTCAGTCCTGTTTAAATAATAAGTCCATGGATATACCAAGCGTTTTTTGTTGGTTTATGAATATCATCATGAACTAAAAAAAATCATCAGCTACCATACTTTTTTTTCGTTTTAATTCGCTCCTCTCGGAAAAGGCAAAGGAATCTAAGCCCAGACAGTCATGTCGTCCTATTTATCTTATTTCTTCAGTTTAGTGATGTCAGTCTCAGCCAAAACAAGTCATTTATCGTATTCAGAGTCTAGTCTCGGTCAGGTCATTCTTCAGTAAAGTGACAGAATGCTTTACGAATGATTTTGGCGGCTTCTTGTGGGGACCGAAAGCGTCGTTACGCACTTTAATTTTTAAGTTTAAATTTGTATATACAACTTCACTGACTTTTGCTGCACAATATTCTGCCATTACTAAGCTTCGAAACCACAATGCACAAATTAAAATAAATAAAAACAAAAATGCAACATCACTCGCCGAGTTCCCGCGAAAAACCCCCAACCATAAACTGTAAGAGTGACAGGTTCTAGCGGCCTACATCCAGGGCTTCTCGTGACCTTTTTCAGGTCATCCGTCCACTTTGTGGGTGGAAGTTTCACGCTGTGCTGGACTGTAGGTGAACTCCACTTTTAGAATTCGTATGCACCAATGGGCATCAACCCTACGCGCTTTGGGCCCTGCCGATCGCCATATCTCAAGTGCTATTATTACACAAATAAAAATACCAATTTCAATTATTTCTGTAATGAGGAAGTAAGAGGACATAATCTAAAAATAAAATATAATTTCAAATTGCGAGAAACATAAGCCGCCGTGGCGTATATTTTCGACGAGTATATTGAACTTTTCTATGACTTCTTAAGTATCTTCAGGTGTTTCAGAAATATATTATATTTATTTATTATCAGATCACGTACAATATCAGTATAAAAAGTTGCGTTACTATAAATAGGAAATACAATGGATTCGGTCTGTGAATAGCATTTTAAAGCACACTAAATTAAAGCAAAGAAAATCTGATGATACTTAGATGTATTATGCGTATCAATACACGCACGAGTCACGAGTCAATACTCGTGGGATGAATATAAAATTCGGAGGACCTTCAGAGAGTTTTCCAACATTAGATACTTAGATCTGATATAATTGCCTAGTTAGGGACATTCAAAATGTGCCATTAAACAAGCAAAGTCAAAACTGCCATAAATAAATATAATATATAAAATGATCTCCATATCATCCAAATACACAAAAATGTGTTAGAAGCTAAATATCTTAGAATAGAATAACTTTATTCGTTCTCAGAATACAAGGTACACAGATACAATTCACAAAAAGCAATATAAATACTAAAAACCAGACAATTTTATAATTTATGTGCACCCTGTATTAGGCCAACGAATTAGATCTGACTCAGCATAATGTTGCGGGGAGACTCCACAACGCTGATAATTCTGCCAGAACCAAAAATCTTCGAAATAGCCACGACTGAGATATATTCGTACAAAGACTATAATATATGCACCCGTCGTTTTCGTCAGGGTTTACAAACAAAAAAAAAATCAAAAAGGCTATATTAAATTCAACTGAACGAGGTCATGCATGTTGGAATGATACTGACTGACATTCCACGAATTTCTGGAGCAGTTACGGAGCGATGCTATTACGCTTTAGCACTGAAATAGTTTTACTAATAATTTAGCTAGTGTAAAACTAAGTTAAAAGCTAAATACCTTCGGAACGGCTAGACCTATTTCCATTAGACATGGCTAAGTACCCCGAGTTACGTAGTAACTATTATCTAATCTGTGCCCCGAGTTTAATATTAAATATTAAAAAATGTATAAAATTTTGAAAACCCTCGAAGGACTATGATATCATCGAAATAAACCTAAAAACTGTGTTAAAATTCAACCGAAAAGTTCATAAAACTTGGCTATGAATATTTCAGTTTTCAATATAAAAATAAGATCTAGGTACAAAATTTGACCATCCGTTTGGCGTAGTGGTTAGAAATTCTACTGCTATACCAAAATGTCGCGGGTTCGAATCCCGCTAGGGGCATATGTTTGTATGATGAATACAGACATGTGTTCCCGAGTTATGGATGTTTTTCATTTATATGTGTATTTATTTACAAAAAAAGTATATGTGTAGTTTATCAACCATCTGGTATCTATAATACAAGCCTAGTTGCTTAGTGTGGAACTAGATGGCGCTGTGTGTATGTGCAAAGATATTTATTATTTATTATTATTTATTTATTATAATAATACTTTTAAAAACAAATTTTTAATATTACCTACTATCACATATTATTCTAGTACAAAGACGAGTAACATAAAATTTATCAAGGAGTTCCAGTGGCAAGCTTCTGGCTCCATCTTCAGATCCACTCATCATGTGTAATGGAAAGTGCTTATGGCACAAAACAAACTAGCCCAAGTTCGACTAGATCTTGCCATTTGCCACACGGAGTTCCAGTCCCTACATCCCGGCTCCATCATCAGATCAGCTCGATGGTACCATAATAATGCATTATCATCGAACTTACATATATGTGCCTTTCAGCTCAATCAAATACCAGCAAGTGGTTGAAATGGTTTGTAAATTTTGAAATGGACATAACAAACATTTCAAACTAAATAAAAGCTTGTTAAAACTACACTCAAATTGAACTATGGATTACTGCGATACGTCCGCAGAAGGACACACATACATAGAAACGCCGTCAAATGTATAACACCACAAACTAAACTACCTATAAAAAAAAACATGTAAGTCGGTGCCCCACTAGGAGGCTGGCAGCGTTACCTATGCTACTGCGTTGAGATAGTACTAATTATTGCTTTAGAATTGGTGCAGAAATCGCCATTATTTGGCATCCCCAGGTGGACATAGGCCTATAGAATCTCAACTTGTATTTTTCATTTATTGATCATGGTGCAAGAATACTCATATTATATTTTTCATTATGTTGAGGATTATAGGTATTAAAATCACTTACAGCCTTTAAATTTTTAAACTAAGTCTTGTTTGATTAGTTCGACCACGTAGTGAAACGCCGAGGACCGCCCTCTCCATAACTCGTTGCAGACATTGAGCTTTCTTATGAGGCTCATAGTGAGAGACCACGTTTCAGTGCCATAAGACTTCAACAGTATTTTGGACAAGAAGACATTGCGCAGTATAAAAATAATAATAATAAACCGAACCGCCTGCAATGTTAGTGCTGCAGCGGTAGTGTTCGTCAAAAGGCGTATTTTTTTATTATTATTTCTATAAACAAAATTGTTGTTTGCAATGATACATTAGAATCACGTGTTCAATAGACTAATATAAATTAGTACCTTATAATACCTACAAAGAGGAGCGTCCTACTACGAAAAAATGGCCAACTTTTAAAATAGTTTTTCTTGATTAATACAGGATGCACTACTACTTACTAAGACTAATTGCAAATATATCAAATAAGTATCAATAAATAAATATTTCGGACACTTACACCAATCATCTTTCCCAAACTAAGCAAAGCTTCGTACTATGGAACTAGATAACTGATAAACATGCACAAATATATAAACATCCATGAGCTGGGCATGAATAATAATAAATTATACTGGTATAATAATAGGAGCGTCGTCGGTGGCTCAGCGGTTAAGACGCGGTCTCCCAAGTTAGGAGGTCCGAGTTCGATTCCCAGGTAGGCCAATGTACCAATGAGTTTTTAAATTTAATTTAATTACTTATGTGCATTTATCCGACTGCTCTTAAACGGTGAAGGAAAACATCGCGACGAAACCTACATGCCTGAGAAATAAGAATTTAAAGGCATCTTAAGTCCCCAATAATGGGCCAGAGCGTGGTGGACTATGGCCCATACTCCCTCATATACGAGGGAAGGTCTATATCGTTGCAGTGTAAAGTTTATGGGCTGATGATGATGATGATGATGATACCTACAAATAGTATAAGGTAATGTACATTTTGAGAGAACAATTCGTCCTCCAACGGGAGTCTCTCGATCCCGATCTTAGTTCATAACAAACTAATCTACAAGTAGATAAAATGCATCCAAGCTAATTTACTTAGGGATGAAACTTTTTGAAAGTTTATTATAAGATTGATCATGATTAATGTTTACTCTGACTAGTGCTGTCGACCTCACTGGACGACCTTTAACGTTACCTCGAGTAATATCATAATTGAGTTAGTCCACTTCTTGTTTATCATGTAAAGTGGTGAAATACTTACAACTTCTTTTTAAAATGAGAAAATACACTATTTAGGAGCTCTACACAAAGTGTATGCAGGTGTTTCGTTAATACTTTAAAAGATATTAGTGCCGTATGATTAAAAGTAAAGGATGTAACCAACCCCTATCTACTCTACTAGTAAAAGGGAGGTAAACGACTTTACTAAGGAAGGACACTAATGTTTTTATTTATACATAGTACCGCATGAGGCAACTACGGAATGTGCACCGTTAGGTTATTAGGGCTATGCTTCGTCTACTTTAACTTTAATATGGTATAATATTGTGGGGATATTCTATTGAAGTCGAAAAAGTATTATATGCATACGTCAAATAAGTGTATTAAATCTATATCTGCACTAGTGCGATAAACGTTTATGTCACTCGAGATAACATTTGTCCTGCTCAGTCACTTGGCCGAAATATACAACATCTCACTCCTACGTAGCGCATGACAAACGATGTCATGCTACGGGGGCTGGTGTCGACTATTCTATACCAGTGAGTGAGTGCTTATGAGATGTGCCTTTTAGGTAGAGCAAAAGATTTACATAACTTTAAATTAAAAAAAAAAAAGTGAGTAGATATAGAAACCTTAGGCATAAACATTATTTCTATTGAGCAGAAGATAAAATAGGCATTATTTAAAGTATCTAAATAAATAAATTACACCAATTATGTAGTCCCAAATTAGGCAAAACCTGTATTATTGATACTGGTTAACGGATAAACAAACGTGCATAAATATTTATGTTAATTATAAATGTTTGTGTGTAAGTAAAAACAATCGAAATCTTTATTTTCTTACTACAATGGGGATCAAATAAAAACATCTTTTTTTAAAATATTACAAATAAACATGCCTTGGTTGGTAGAAATCTACCAGAAGGCTGACTGCATTACCTCGCTATATAACGAGACTGATTATTTGTCCAAAGTGATGGAAACTCCTCTGTTACTTTGTAAAAAATACATTATTTAGAAGTAACCGCGATGGCATGTAAAACTCTTTATATTTTAGCGATGACTACACACTATTATACAAGGTGTTTTTGAATTCGTGTAATTCGGATTAACTAGTGACGCCACCCTGATTACGAACAACTATTCCCAAGCAACCCTAGTCGAATTCGATCAAAAATTTTTTGATTACCCATAGGTAGAAAATAAACCATTCTGAAACCACCTTTAGTGTACCTAGAAGTCCAACAATGAATGCGGTTATGGTTTCTAGTGGAAAATTGATGAAAAAAAAGCGCACTACTACTAAAAAAAATCATGGAAAGTCCTAAAAAATTTCTAAATTATTTTTGAGCAAACAAATGGCATGTATTTTTATCTATTTAATTTTTTATATATTTAATATATATGTATATATAAATTTGTGTGTGTTATACATAACACATACAATTATTGACTACAGTCAATAATATATTATATGTTTAAGTGCAGTTTTATCTTTACGTTATATAATAATTACCAACTATAAAATACACCCGTATTGCTACTATTAGTGCAAACCTCACCTACTGGTAGCTTGTATCTTTATCCTAAGGTTTGCCTGGAAGAGATCGCTGTTAGCGATAAGGCCGCATTTTTGTGCGATTAATGATGTCCGCTGTATTCTTCATGTAGCTTTTGTTAATTGTGCAATAAAGAGTATTTGATTGATTGATCGTAACCAGGAGCGGAGTTACCAGAAAACAGGAATTACACGAATTAAATTTCACCCTGTATTGTGAACAAGGTGTGCAGCCTGTCATGAGACAATATTTACCCCGAAAGGGTGTCACACACATTACCGCGGCCTCTACACCGCCAGGAGGGCCATTTGACGCCCGCGTTTCCCGCCAAAATGATAAATATCGTCGACCCAGTTCCCAATTAATAGAGCCCTATAAAGTGACGCACGCAACGCACTCAGCGATGCAATTATTTATTAATAGAGCCATTCATAGGAAGAAGTAGATATATGTACCGGATGAGTTTTTTTACCGTAAGGAATTCCACTTTGTACGATCCTGACACACCTCTTTTGCTTTATTCACTCACATAAAGTTGTTCATACATGCTCGTCGGTTTAGAGTACTCTTAACTTAGCCTTTCTTTAAGACGTCCCCGATTTGATCATGGTGTTCCCTTACCATCCACAAGCTTCGTAAGTCTTCTTTCATTCATCCACTGCTCATGTCCAAACCATCTCAGCATACGTTTTTCAGCCTTTGTCACTACGTCTTCATTCAAACTAAAAATAGGGCATATTAGGTAAGTGAAATAGAAGTTATTGGCATAGGTAGTTTAGTTTTTTAATTCAAAACCGTCATCGACCCACGGGCGTAGATAGATAGATATGCGACTGGCGGGATTCCTAGAGTTTCTATCATGCGAATTTTAATTGGAACTCATATTTTCAAAATGTTTTTTTTTTATTTATTTAATTTAATTATGTAATTAAACATTGGAACCTTCAAGAAACGAGTCTACACCTTCCTCAAAGGCCGGCAACGCATCTGTGACCCTTTGGTGTTGCGGATGTGCTTGCTGTCCATCAGGTGACCCGCAAGCTCGTTTGCCGCCCTCATATAAAAAAATAAATATTATGTGCCATAGACTACAAACGCGACCGTCAAATGCCACAACGTTTTATAATATGGAACACAACATTGCTGCTTGGCGGCAGATTTAGATAAGATGGTGGTAGCTAGCCAGGCGGACATTTAAATTGCCCTACCACCAACCAAACCGAGTACTTAAATATGTACCCCGCTGGGGATCGAATCCGCGACCTCCGAATCGTAAACCCATGGTTGTTTACATTCTGCCACGGAGGCGGTTCCCATGCCAATACCTTACCTATTTCACTTACCTAATATGCCCTATTTTTTCTTTACGGTAAAAAAACCATCAGTATAATTATGTTGAAGATCTGATGATGCACTCCAGATATAAACAACGTCACCTTACTGAAGTCGATTTATTTCGCAATTTTGGCGGTTCAGTTATGATTAACGTTGGAAGCCATCGCCAGCAAAGCTATAAGCGGCTAACTTTGTCTATTTTAGCCAAGGGCCGATTCTTTAGCTAACAGCGTGTTTTTCATACTTTCGTTCCATCTTATGCTAAGCTAAAAACAGACCGATTATTCCCGAACGAGTACGACATTGGTACCTTTAAGAAACGAGCCTACACCTTCCTCAAAGGCCGGCAACGTATCTGTGACCCTTTTGGTGTTGCGGGTGTCCATGGGCGGCGGTGATTGCTTTCCATCAGGTGACCCGCACGCTCGTTTGCCGCCCTCTCATTTAATAAAAAAAAAAGACCGAGCTCAACCAAGCTAAGCTAATCTCCCTACAATCGCGACTCGTGCTCAGTTCGTTTCGTTCCAGTGGATACAAATATTCATAGCTCAGCTGAAGCTTAGCCGAATAGTTTCGTTTGTGATGGATAGTACTGCGCTTTACTGAATTTTGAAGCCATAGGTGATGTTCAGTTGAGAAACGACTTACGTATCCTTATTTTAACGTCACGGAATTACTCTGTTAGTCATCGGTCTGTCAAGTTGAAGTTACAATGTCAGACACTAAATTAAGATCTACAGTTTCTGTTAAAATTCGAGTTTCTAAATTAATGCCGGTTTGCTAATTGATATTTAAGTGTAATGTAATTTCTCTTTATGGTACGTATATTTTATGTAAATTCCAATGAAGTAAAGCGCCGCCTCAAGAAGTTTTATATAATATAAACAAACATTCAGGGGTTCGCAACATTCATAAACAAGCGAGAACAATAAGCGATCTGTCAAGCGCATTTGAAACTCTATGACACGTCAACATCAAACTCATTCTAAAGTCGAATGACCCGTCAGTTTTAATATGGCGGACCAAATGTTTACAATCAAGGAGTCGGACGCTTTTTGGAGGGAACTTAACGAATGATATTGCATTTTTGTTTTTATTTCATGTTATTTTTGTGCATTCTGAGTTTTGAAACTTAATAACGGCAGAATATTGTACTGCAAAAGTTAGTGATAGTGTACAAGTGATGGGAAGTGTAAATGAAAGTGCGTAACGAAGCTTTCGGGTTTCCACAAGAAGCCGTCAAGCATTCAGCCTCTTTACTGGAGAATATTACAGAATGTTTTCGTGTTTAGTTTAGGCCGATAGCTTTACGGCCAAGCCAAATTAATTAATATAAAAAAAATCAAGGAGTCGGATGTGTTCCTGTGCAACAAATCATTGAAAAACTACGCTTTACATTGTTAAAATAACGTAAGTTGAGTGCATTTGGTTAACTCATAATTATCGCTAAGTAACTCAGTAGAGGTTCGTTTACTTATTCTCATTACCGGACTTAAATAAATAATACTATGATATTATAAATAAATAAATATCCTTGGACATGCACACTGTGCCATTTAGTTAAGCATACCTAGGCTTGAATTATGGGTACCAGATGGTTGATACACTACATGCACAAATACATTTTTGTTTTTGTAAATAAATTCATATATAAATGAATAACATCCATAACTCGAGTACACATGTTAGTATTCTTCTTACAAACATATGCCCCTAGCGGGATTCGAACTCGCGACCTTTTGTTACAGCAGTCAGAGTTTCTAACCACTACACCAAACAGGCCGTCTTAATATAATAATAATTATTATAATAATTGTTTCTTGAGTTTAAGTTAAACTATCTACCTTTTCATCTCTATTTTCTAACCCCAAATACCTTCAGCCCAGTGTAATCCCACGCACAAATAATTTACAACATAGGAACCTCTATTCTCTATAATATCACGTTGCGGCCCCTTATAATATTTCAGAACCTCCCCTCTCATTTATATCTTTGCAATGTATACTAGCTTGAATAAATCATTCCTCTAGAAATGATTCGTTTTAAGGATTCCGTGGCCAAATAGTAAAAACGGAAGTTTGTTGATTTATATGATATAGATATAGTAAAAGAAAAACAGATATTCACACAACCGAATATTTATTGTCAATAATTATTATAATTGAAAAATAAGTAATTAAACGAAATAAAACACCAAATAAGAAAATTACGAACCGCAACAAAACACGTCACACACGCCGAGTGCACTCTCCGGAATCTCGTAGCAGAAAATACCCGAGCCATTTTTTTTTTGAGCTGGAACGTTTGCTCTAGTCAAATGACTTTACAGCTTCACCGGGCGGGGGGGCGAGCGCGGGACCAACCAGCCGTCTTTTATAGAGTCTACCCCCTCCCTCGTGCCTAGGCACCCAAAAATTGTTAACAATACTATGTTTGTACTCGCATCTTGGGCATTTTTCTGTGGTAAGTGTTGCATTTTTTTACAACATACGATACGACAGTTCGCGAACGAGGTCGATGTATGACCGAGTTGGCATTGGTTCCAAACTCTCGTTTTAACACCAATACCCGGTCCGTACGAAGTAGTATAATAAGTCTATGATTATACTTAATTTTATCACAAGCTTACACATCACATCCAATCACAACCAATTAAACAAATAAGCAAAAATGCATTATGAGATAGGAACATTAAAACGGTAAACAGTATTTATTAATTTACATTTAAATATTAACCAAGTAAAAGGTTAATACTCTTACGTATACTCCATCTTGACGATACTCATTGTGTGTCTCACAGCCGCTAAATCAACTGTCAATTTAAAAAGATCCTCGTTGATCGACGTAATGGTGTAAGATGAAAATTCGTAGAAAGAAAAATTCGTTATGGTGCAAAAATATTTAAGAGAAGAGTGAATACCTTTGAAATGTACGATGACGACGACATCCCGAAGTGATATTGGTTTTCCACATCGAACATAATGCGGCTTATAGAAATATTTAAAGATAAATGTGCCAGCGGTGACAGAATACAGCCGTGGAAAAGCCATTCCTCCAAACCTGTAAATAATTATGGCGAAGTGGCGTTGCCTAGGGTTTCAGAGTAGGGCCAGCCCGAATAATATTTAGTTAGAGATGGGTAAATAGTACCAATAGCAATTTAAAAAAGTAAAGTGCTATAAAATCGTATTTTATATATCTGTCTCAATGTCTTCATTGTCAGAAATCTGGCAATCTGTCAATAATTATTTTATTTTATGGTTTGTGTTGTTATAAGTAATCGTAGGTACTTGCGAAATGAAAGACTTCATTAGGAAATCTTTGGTTGCGATGAGGACCGCATTGCCCAATCCCGTTCTCCCGATTACGTCCAGTTATTCGAACAGAACTTGTTGAATTGTTTGGAGTATTCATTAATTCCCTTCATATTCATAGTTTCCCTGATACCAATAATCCCAACCTTCAGAACAGTTTGAAAATTGCAACGCAGAGTTACACACGAAATACCACTAACTAGTTGTTTCTAGGTATACATGAAAAAAGATCATATCTCTCGTTAAAAATAAAAAAACCATAATTTAGCAATTAATATTTGTACTGCTCCTAGTATAAAATAATTAATAAATAAATATTTTGGACACTGACACCAGTTATCTAGTGCCAAACTAGGCAGAATTGTGTTCATGAAATATATAAAGTCTAATAAAATTAACCCGACAAACGTTGGCAATTGCACGATGACAATAAAATAATATATTCATTAAAAAAGCTAGCCTTAAAAATTGAAATGAAAATACAAATTAACAGGCTTACTTCATTTCGATTGTACCTTATTTTATCAATGAGAAAAAACAGGCAACGTTCCATTGATATGGAAGAGGGCACGAAGAGGGATGTGGCACAGGGCGCAACCAATCACGGCAAGTCGCGGCGCGCGGCGCCGGGGCAAGCGCCGGCGGCGAGCGGCGAGTGGTCGCCTTTCGGCGTCTTCAAAAATCACGTGTTTGTGCGTTGTGGTTTTAAGGTCTAACTCACAAAATTTACATTTTATTTTTTGCATAGAATCTGTTCAATGTTTATTTTTTTCGTAATAGGTGCATCCTATACATACACTCATGCAACGTTTGTCGGGTTAATTTTGTTAGACCTTATTCGTATAGATTGGATTTAGGTAACATCGTAGCGAAGCCAATATAAAGCAAACCACAGAATACCAAGTTAATTAAAATTTCATGTACCGACCTGTCCGGTACAGTATCGTGTCAAGACAATGTTTCATAGAATACAAAGCACGAGTGGATGATTGGGTACCTACATTCAGAGTCCTAAATGGGCTTTATTGTTGTCAGTCACGCGACACACGAGTTTCAGATACCTATAGCTACTTGAAAACAAAAATGTCGCGCGTTTTTTGTGATTCACACCATAGTTAGAACCTATATTGTACTCATAATATTGTCATTATTTTACATATTTGGTTGGTGGTAGGGCATTTTAAATGTCTACCACCATCTTATCTAAATCCGCCGCCAAACAGCAATGTTAATAGCATTGTGTTCCGGTTGTCAGATATAAGATAGCCCCAAATAAGATGGTGTTTCCGGGTCAGTACGTTACCACCTTCGACCTCATCTTCATTTAACATCAGGTGTGATTGAGGTCAAGTGCTAACCCGTTGTGCATAAAAAAACATACATAACGTCACGACCCTTATCCCAAATGGAGTGGTCAGAGATATCCCATAGATTAGCGTTTGGTTGTTCCAAACATAAAAAGTTTAATTCTTGAAACAACATTCACGTTTTGCCTTCCGAAATATACAGAAATGCATAAGTGACGGAGGGTGAACGTGCATATATCCATAGATGATTTGTGGTGGATAGTCGCCTAGTCGCCCCTTATCGACACCCACAGGAAGACATGGGTTGGTTGTAATCGTTAATCGGTAATCCGTTACTAAAAAAATTAACTTCGTTAAAGTTTAAAGCGTTATATTTCGGAAGTTTTGACGCAAGTTAACGTTAATATTAACACGTGATAAAAATTGCATTATTTATATCGTTGCGTTAGTGACCTACTTATAAGAACTGTTCGTTCGGGTATTAGAAGTTAAGAGATTAGTACCAAAAAAACAATTGCAGCATTGTGTAATTGCAGTGTGTAATTAAATACGTGTGGTTTCTTTTCAGTAAATAATAGGTACAGGATTAACAATTAACGGACTTGGGAAATTTAACGGAAGTTAACGAGACCTTTAACATTTTTTTAAAATTAACCGAGTTAATCCAATGTTAACTTCGTTACTCAACAATTAACGAGTTAAACCCGGCTATGCCGAAACCACACAGCACTCTAATTATATAGAAATAAAGTAGGTACCTATGTATCGCAGTACAAACGAATGTCTATGAGAAATGCCGGATGCCAATTCAAACTATAAATCTCCCTTCGCCAAATTCGTACTACAAATATAGCATTCGATAAATTGAATTCCGATCCTGCTATCTCCAAACTTCTTTCATAAAGGAAATGTCCTATTTGCAATACGAGTATTTTGCCAGAAGGGCTGGTTTTGATATTCGATCTAAGAATACCTATTGCGATAAAGATTTATGTGCTTTGCATAGATACTGATCATTATTTTCTTACAGAGTCATACGAACAAAAGGCAATCCTAAAACAATGAACAATATAAAACTTTCACTGGAGTATAAAGTGTCTCTACTATACCTAAGTAGGTATAGGTATGTTCAGCAATAAACATAAATCCTTATAGGTCCTATTGGCCGATAATATTACAAAGCATAACTACCAGGTTTATACTGGTGAGTTTTTTTTAAAAATGGGGCATATTAGGTAAGTGAAATAGAAGGTATTGGCATGAGTAAGTTTTTTTTTTCAAAAACATCATGGAATAAAGGTTCAATTTTGTAATGTAACGTTCGCGTTTGTAGCCTATTCCACATAATTACATTATTAAATTAAATAAATAAAGAAAACTTGGAGAAAATATGAGTCCCAAATAATTTTCGCATGATAGGAACCCTACAAATCACGTTATTCGCATATGATTCTCCGCCCTAGCGGGCGTCTAAAAAAAAAAAACAACCTAAGCCAATACATTCTACTTCACTTACCTAATATGCCCTATTTTTTTCCTTACGGTAAAAAAACTCACCGATATAGGTATTACGCCAGAGCGGAGTATGAGTTTTGTTTCGACTTAACTTTACTACCGCGTTCACGTTTACGTGACAATTTGTATGGAGAAATATGCAGCGCCGCTAGCGGATAGTCTGCAAAACTATTTTTTTCATATGGACTTTTTTCGTAAACGCGAACGCGATGGTAAAGCTAAAAACGAGACAAAACTCACACTTCGCACACAGGTGATCATCGACACAGTATTTCTACAAGTACACTCAGCAAGAGAGATTTTATATTATGGCGAATATATTTGATACAATCCTTTAATAATACGAAACCAAAAACCGTAGATGTCCACTCATGGCACCGCAATATTGTGTTATTTTCATTCAGCGTTATTTTTCATTGCAAAATACTGCTAGAGTCCTTCCATACTAAAGAGTACCAGGAGAGCAGAAGTTACTCAGAGGTTGGATGCCGCCACTTGTATTTTCCGCCATTCTCAATTAGTTTTTTGTATTATTTTTGCTAGATTTTTTTTTTTATGTATTGCATAGTTTTGTAAAATAACTTTAGACAGCATTTACATTTGTTTACCATAGCTTCTCAAAAAGAGCCTCAATTAGGTTCAAAGATTACAGTTAATTTGGAACAAGCACAGGTTTAATAATCCGACACTTGATATTCATTTAATTTGTAGTGTTTCTTTTTAATGTTTTTTCTATACACCGATCACTTGTAAGCAAAATAAAATGCGATTAATATATATATGTATAGCTACTATTTATAATCTCGCAAACGATAATAAAATTCGAGAAAAATGGTTCTTTCTATTCGAAGTGTGTATTTACTATTACAACCTGTGCCGGTAATATTTTCCTCTCAGTTATGTGCTAATCCCACCTCCACACTCCTGCCACTGTAACTCCTATAAGCTAGGATCGACAGTGGTACTCGACATGGCACCTACTGAAGGTAGACGGTGCCCTACGAGTACGTGACTCTATTCCTACCTTGGACCCCAGGCTAATTAAAGAAAGAAATAGGGTGTGTAAGTAAGAAAAAGGTTTCCCACTCTTCAGTTATGTGCCAGTATAATAACAACGTAATCAGCAATCGTATATAGAAGATTGTATGTAAGTAATAGATTAGTGAGGCAAATTGAATCAACCACAGATCCGGTTTACGAGTCGTCACCGTGTCTGCACACCGGATACGGATAGTTGGAGCGAACCAGTACACGATACGTATGTTGGGCACGTCCGTCATAGGGGCAGCAGTCGTTTGTATTGATTTGATCTACCGCAAACCAATCCGGGTTCGAATATCCAAGACTAAACTGTGACAGATTGAATTTTCAAATTCTCAGACGCTTATAACACCTTGTTATAAATTTAAAGCCTATGTCTGTTATGACAGTTAGGTACGCGTCTGTGTGGCGGTCTATGGCCTTGTAGCGTCAAAATAAGATTGTGGTGATAACAACAAAAGAACATAATTATTTTGTCAGCTCCAGGAAATGGATTTCTGTCTTTTACACTGTATTTTACTGGACGTGACGTTTTATTAAGCCATCATTTTGGCCGTAACCTATTTTAATAGTCCGCTGTTTAACTCAGTATTATAGCGTACGTGCGCCACTCATTTTGAATGCTGCTGGTCATATTGAAAAACGTATAGAACTATCCTAAATGTAGAGATTAATTCGCCATACATTGCTGGTTGAAGTAAGGATATTTGAATTAACAGAACCAAGCTTCTCAGCAATGTATGTCGAATTTGCCTCTGCATTTAGAATGGTGTAATAAGACCCTTAAATGACACATATTAAAGGTAATCCCGCTTTACCCAAAATTAGGTACATTCAACAATGAAACAAGAATGAAGAACAACAACAATGAAGAGCAACCCTTCGAGTTTCTTGCTTGTTCTTCTCAGGGGAAAATTGCATTTTGAACAAGCAGTAGCTTAAAAAATGTGAAATTGACTATTTTAAGTGTGCTCTGTGTACCTACAAATTAAAGCATTTTTGACTTTGACTTTGAAACTCTTGGAATAGAAATTATGTTTATAGAAAATTTTCCACAGTTAATAAGCTGCAGTAAACTGTTAATTGTTTTTAACGAGCACATCAATCGAAGGTGTTTCAGGTCGGAATAAACTGGCGAAATAGATATTGTGTCTTTTTAGACACGTACGTAAGATTGCGAGATAACCAACTTAAATTGAACTAGCAAACCATACAAAATGACTCGCTTAGGTACTCTACATAATGTCACCGTACGAAAACAGAATAGAACCGCCTCCGTAGCTCAATGTGAACAACATAGGTTGCGGTTCGATCCCCAGCGGGGTACATGTTTAGAGCATGGTATGGTTGGTGGTAGGGCATTTTATAAATGTCACCCTGGCTAGCTATCCACCATCTTATCTAAGTCTGCCGCCAAACATGTTAATAGCATTTTTGTGTTCCAGTTGTCAGAGATAAGATAGCCAGTACGATGGGGTTTACGAGTCAGTGCGCTTCCACCTTCGGCCTTATCTTCACTTTACATCAAGTGTGATTAAGGACAAAAGTGTTAACCCATTGTGCATAAAAAAAAGAAAAAAATGATTGTGCTAGAACTTCTGATCGCCCCGGTTCAATTCTCAGCAGTATACCTGTAGTAGAATAAGTATTAAATGCCGAAGTCTACCCTCGTACTACATAAAAACAAAAAAATATATATATAAAAATAATTGTATTAAGTATTTACTTTGTACCTACCACGCTCTTGTGAGCACAGGTAGTTAAAGATCATTCTATGTCTACATTGATATATTCTATATTGACCTGGTGCAAGTCATATAGAATTTATTGACACTATTTAATTTTGTGCAACATCGTTAATAACGATCCTTTCTTTTTATGTTACATGTTTTATAACGGCGTACAGTGTGTAAAAAAACGCTACCTATTTTTTAGTTCTTTAATATGTTTTTCTAACAAAACATGTATGTATATTTTGCTTAAATAAAGAATTACTAAATAAAAAAAAATAGTATACCTGTATGTCAATACCGGAGGTAGATTTGATGATCGATAGCTGTCAAATGAACAAGGCCGAAAAAGGTAGAAACGCGCTAACCCGGCATCCTTAACTTATTTGGGGGACTGGCTATCTTATCTCAAACAGCCGGAACAGAACAATGGTATCACATTGCTGCTCGTCGGGAGGCATATAGGCTGATGGTAGCTGACCAGGCGGCCATTTAAAAATGCCAACCAAATCGAGGCCTTTGCCCAGCAGTGGGACAGTATGGGCTCCTAATAATAATAATAATAATAAATCGAATAAGTACTAAATAGGGTAAAAACCTATTTAGTGGTAGGCTGGAAACGAAAAAATATTCAAATTCTGTAAACTTATTTTGAATTACTTGAGTTTCTTTAGGTATTTCCATGGTTATTCACTTTATAAGTAAGTAATAATAACAATGTACATTAGGATAGTCATTATCCAAGCCCGAAATTGGGCTCTAAAACGCAGCTGACGGGTTCTGTAGACTTTACGAAGCGAGCGGTTTGCCCCCGTAAATACTGCGTCTGGCGACTTCTAGCCACAATTGCTCCTTTATCCTTACCAATGCTTTCTATCCTTCTTGTGGCATTGATGTCAGTGCTCCTATAATAGATTGAGGTAAATATATGTGACATAAACGTCTGCGAATTCAAGATTGTTTTGCAGAATCTGTTGAGGAAAGAGGACTTGTCAGCATTAGGTGAGATCTCTCCTGTTGCCTAATTTTGCGTTGCGCGTTTTTCTTCCTTTTCATTTTCATATAATATTGTGTGATTTCGGCACGTAAAAAGAATAGAACCAACCTATCTCTTCTCGTGGGTGTCGTAAAAGGCCACTAAGGGACTCCCCACCAAAAAACATCTACAACGCTAGTCGGAAAGGGGGTACTAAGCCGAAAGGCTGTAAAAGTACCAGTTATAACGAACAACTTTTGTTCTACAACTTTCCTTAAAACTCAATACTTATATAATATTATTTATAATGTAGTATACTTATTACATAATGGCTCGCAAGAACTTGACGATCGATTGGTGTAGTGGATAGTGACCCTGTTAGCGAAACCAACGGTGCGGGTTCGAATCCCGCGAGGGGTAAATGTTCGTGCGATGAATACAAATGTTTATTCCCGAGTCATGGATTTTATATAATATTTATGTATGTTTATCAGTTATCTAGCATCCATAGCACAAGCTTTGCTTAGTTTGGAACTAGATGATTGGTGTAACTGTCCGAAATTTTTATTATTATTAAGAACAAACAAACCACCATCACTGAAACCAAGTCCAACGTGGTGGTGCATAGCACGAGGATTGGACACTGTACCTTGCAGTTAATAAATAAATAATAAAATATTTCGGACACTTACACTAATCATCTAATCCTTAACTAATCGAAGCTTATACTAGATAATAGATAACCATATAAAAAAAATATTTATTAAACAAAACATCCATGACTCGGAAATAAATGTTCGTATTCATTCCTCGCGGAATTCGAACTCGCAACCGTTGATTTCGCTGACAGGTCACTATTCACTACACCAATCGGTCGGTTGATTGCATTCTGTTGGGGGTAGTACAAGCGGATACACAGTCGTCACACTTCCAGTACAAGCAAGTGTCGCATCGTTCACATTCCAGACTATGCCTCGAACAAAGTCATTAACTGGCAACATTGGCAAAGATGTATAAATAATGTAATTAATTACCTACCGTGTATAAAGTGCCGTCGTTACACAATAATACGTATACAAGTAAATCACTACGGAAAGCTTGCAATAGGTATTGGGAGGTGGCAGCGGCAGTGGAGGTAGATAACAATCGCACAATAACAGAATCTGTTTGTGTTTTTCCACCCCCATTTCATGCTTGTCAGTTACATTTCACGCCAAACGGACAATAATCTGATATGATAGCAATTCGTACCGGTATCAGAGCCGTAGATTATATCATGCTTCGGTACTTCATTTAATACTAAATGGCACAAATAAAGGTGAGTGCAATTAAAATGAATTATTAAGTATATTTTATTCGATAAAGTAAATGAAATGAGACAAATAAAATGTTAAGAAAGACGTAGTTTAGGTTACAGCATTTTGTATAACAAGCCGATTTCGGAGAGTATTTAAATGTTAATTTTGGCAATTGCCAATTTGTATACAATAAGTGGATACTTATAGGAGTAGGACTGGTCATAACATCACCATTCACAAACTTTTGACGGTCCCTTTTCTTCAATAACGGATGGAAGTATCGGATTGAAATTGATATCGCATACTTAGGTCCACGGCTACATACTGCTGTTAAAAGTTCAAATTTGTATTGTAATGCAATAAAGAGATATGGCCTTTCAAAGCGTAGTTGTATATTAAAAGTAATGGGAGACTTTTACAATACTAACAGATCATTAAAACTATCATATATGTAAGGGTGCCATGGCCTACCGTCTTGAAGTTTAGCACGAGTGAAGAAATGAATCCGACAATCGTTTTATAAAAAAGTAAAAAATGTAAAGAACTTTTTTTTTTTCAGCTAGTCAGTAGTTGCATTCATGTGCAAACGCGTATTTAAAAAAAATTACTCTACATCATATTTTCCTGAAGAACAGTTTTTGATATCATGAAAGCTTCCGGTGTATTCGCAACTAATTAAAGGTCCACATAATGTTTACTACTAATTACAAGGCGAATAAGTTATGTCTTTCCATTCTATTATTTGATTTTATTTTCATAAACACGTTCTTTCTATAGCGAAATACAAAAATAATACTCAGAGCTGCATAACATTATACAGGAACTGCTTGAATGGAAAACACAAATGTTCTGTGTGTGGATAAATATTAAAACTTGTTATTTGGCTAGGCTAACGACACGGCCACGTTCGATACTGCTCTCCTGCGCGTTTCCGCAGTGGCCTGGAACAGCTTTTACAAAATGTTCATATTGGGAAATAATATGCACGTAATTCAAAGATAATTTTATCATACCATCAACATTTAACTGCCTCTGTGGCTCACTGGAAACAACGTAGGGTTTACGAATCGGAGGTCGTGGGTTCAATCCCCAGCGGGGTACGTGTTTAGTACTCGGTTTGGTTGCTTGTAGGGCACTTTAAATATTCGCCTGGCTAGCTACATCGTCTTATATAAGTCTGCCGCTAAACAGAAATGTTAATAGCATTGTTGTGTACCGGTTGTCAGAGATAAGATAGCCAGTCCCCCAAAGACCTGTCGCTGGGGGAATCTGTTGCATTTTAAAATAGTACCAAAAAAAATTGTATTGAGACTAAGACGCAATCTCAATCTCAAGATCGATTTATTAATACAGCATTTAGTCTTTTTTATAGGCATTTAAGATTAAACTAGACGGTTCTTGGATGGGTGTCTACTAGTATACGAGTATTTCCGTGTACGTTAACTAATCTGTCTAGCATTTTTAATCGAAAGCATGTCGTCCATGACGGGACCTCTTGAAAACACTGTCTGTCAGGTAGTCACACTTGACCTGCGTGGTGATTATGGTCCATACGCTCTCCTAGTGAGAAGACATATGATCACTTATAACATTTTCTAAAATTGGAGTAAATGAATACCTGGGGGTCTACTCTCTGACGAAAATAGCTTCGGACGGCCGTAACTTTGGACTTTTTCTTTTGCAGTTTGCTGTGTCAATTATAAACCAATTGTCTTTATTTTACTTTTGTTGTACCTATATACTTGGATATCACAAGTTAGTACGGGACGCAAGGAACGTCTGAAGTTATGCAGATAAGGGAGAAGCAGCAGCAGCTTAGCAGAAGACAAAGTCCGAAGTTACGGCCGTCCGAAGCGAGTAGACCCCTTGTACCGAAATTCCCTCAATATTTTTGATGCAAAAAAACTCAGCTAAACTTACTCTGCTACAAAAAGTTTATTCGAGATATTTTTTATCAATCAATCAAAACTGCATAAATAATTACAGCGTATATCATCAAGGTTTTTATTTTATCAATTTCTTTAAAACTTGGTCTTAATTAACCATCCAGACCCCGTAGCATGACATGAGTAAGAGTGGGATAGTTGTATATTTCGTCCAAGCGAATGAGCAGGACAATATTATCTCGCGCGGCATAAACGTTTACCGCGCCTGTCATGCTGCTACTGCAGTGGAAGGTAAGATCTCAAAAAATTTATGTTTTCAAAAAGATATACCTATATGTCATAGATGGGTTCGGGTGGGCGATGCTAGCGACCTGGACGGTGGTGCCAGTCGCGTGGTAAAGGGTTGCTCGGGCAATGGCGACATTATTGCAAGCTACTATAGGCGAATCAACAACGTATTCACATTCGATTATGATTATGAAACCTGAGATGCTTACTGGTGAATAGTAAACATATGCACGACCCTCATGCCATACAACTTGGCCCCCGCGTGCAGTCTGTGGAATTCAACCAGACCTGGTATTCAATTCCTCCTTCCTCAAATTTCATCCTCTTATTAGGTAACGACTCACCGGATTCTTCCAAGCGTCGGTGATAATGGTAATCAAATCACTCACAGTCGTAGATGTGTTCAGTGGAGCTCCGACTCCTTTGAAGGCTCGTAGTAAAGTCCCTGTCATTTTCGATGTGCGGACCTTATATTAACGTCGTCACCGCGCCATTTCCGGCGATACCAGCGCCACCAGGTTTACTTCCCATTAACCGCGTATTATGATAGTCAGTTGACCGTTTGAATAATGAATTCTATCGCTAATAATTTATCGCTATCTGCGACATATATAATATCGTAACTTTGTACTAAAATAAATATCACCTCCCCACGGGTGCAATACATCCGTATAGAAAGAAATGGCTTACAGTTGTAGGTAGTCCTCATTAATAGTGGAGCTTAAAACTTTTTTCATTATCCGTCGGAAGTTGCCACATAAAGAAATATCCTCCACCTGCTTAACAGGGAACTGACTAACAACGTCGTAGGTACAAAACTAATTAAAAGAGACACTCAGAGCCTTTTATTGGGTACTTTCCTTACAAATAGGCTCTGCATTTAAGTGTGGCTAGAAGACGGATGTATGTTTGGTAGGTATATAGGGATTAGGTGTTAGGATAAAAATTACATTAATAGGGGCGGGCAAATATGTTTTAGCATTTAATAAAAGTGAACTCAAATTAAAATATGATCCATTTTAAGGATCTGTAGCTCAACTGGGAACCCTTATAAATTCTATGTATATACCTGTTTGTTTGTTTGTTTGTAAACGCTTTATTGTACAAAAAGGCAATACATTAATTTTGCTGGTTTCAATATCAATATCACTTATAAACAGATCCTGTATCAAGAAAGAATAAGACAACCCTAAATTATTTTGAAAAAACGTTAACCTACATCCTACATAACAAACTTTTAATTAACTTACTAATATGAATGTCCGTTCAAAATTTGCAAGTCAAATTAGAGCCATTTCCTGTTTACCCAAGGGAGCTGAAATTTTCCTAAATCGTTCAGTTCCGATGACAATACCTACATTTCTATAATAGACAAGAACTGATGCTGTAGCCAGGATCGTATCCTCACGAGCAGAACTCCTTAACGGTTAGTAGCTCGGATACTAAGTTTTGCATACATGGTTAGTTAAACGTGATGCTGCAGCCAAGGTTATTTCCCCAACAGGGATCTCCTCTTCGGTTAATAGCACGGATACGATACGATGTGATAATCACGATGGAGTATTAAAAGTTTGTTTTTAAAGTATTTGTAATCAATCAAATACACTATTATAAGTCAGCCTTGCGCACTATAGCATTAACTTTATAGTTTACTATGAATTATAGCCTTGTGGTTCCCGAAAGTTGAATAGAAACAATTCTCCCTTCCCGTGGGTCTCGTAAGATGCGACTAAACGATTTTGAGCATCATGGCATAGATCAGTAAAAAAAATGCCATAGCCAACCCGCCTGCCGCACGTGGCGGTTAGGATAAATGATGGCAAGTATTTTTTTTCCTACCATATGACGTTAGATGCGATTGTCAATATTACACGAACGTAACTAATTCGGACTACATACTATTATACTGGACTTCTTCAACTTCTAAAACAAACTTTGAGGCGCGCAATCTATGACCACACGCCCGCGACTGCTACGAGAACCAGATCCGGCTTCAGGCAACCCTGGACGCAAGATTTAGGGACGCAAGACACTGTAGGCCTAAATTCAGCTTCAAAGACTGAATGTATTGTTTTATCAAGGTACTAGTCGGTCCGTTCTGTATAATTTGAACATTCCAGTTTCATCATCATATCAGCCGAAAGACGACTGCTGGACAAAGATCTCCCCCAAAGATCTCTATAACGATCGGTACTGCGCTGCCCGCATCCAGCGGCTTCTTTACCAAATCTTCGGTCCACCTCGTGGGGTCTTCCGGTGCGTGGTCGCCACTCGAGAACCTTTCCGCCCCAACAGCCGTCGGTCATACGGGCAATGTGCCCCGCCCATTGCCACTTAAGTTTGGCAATTCTTCGGGCTATATCGGTCACTTTGGTTCACCTGCGAATCTCCTCATTTCTGATGAGATCCCGCAGGGAGACTCCGAGTATAGCCTCCATTGCCCTTTGGGTGACCTTCACCCTTCTTTTGAGACCCATAGTGAACAAACACAGCCAGCCAGCTATGGTATTCCGTAAGCCCACATAGGCGCACCTCGCATCGGAATTCACTGTGAGATCCCAAACGACTACACTACGGTCATAGGTAATCCCTGGCCAATGGAAATTACACTGCAGATTCGAGATTACAAAAAAAAAAATTGCGGGAAAAGGGCGCCGAAAATTATCGCAGGCGGGCGCCCAAATAGCTAAGGCTAAGGCACTGGCAGTAACATTCATTTATAATTCGTCTATTCAGTTGGAATGAGTTCCAGCGATATACTCGTACATGAGTAATAAGAATGCAGCTGCAATTTTCACAGCAATACACTAACATAAACTAGAATAGATGTAGGTAGGTAGAGCCTCTGTATAGCTCAATTTATGCAACCGTAGGTAACCGTCAGGTCGCTATTACAAGAAAGTAAGCAACTAAAATGTTTATTAATATAAAATAACACCCTGACTGACCCACTGACGTAGAGATCATCGTAGAGCCCAAAAGGCGTGGAACGATGTTGATGAAATTTGGCAGCTGAATTCCTTAGCGCACTAAGAAGGGCTTTTTTGTATTTCTACTCCTAAGGTGCAATTGATATGAAACTATTATGGAAAATAAATAAATAATACACGTGTTAGCCCTTTATACAAGTTTTTCTAAAAACAATGAAAGAAAAGGCTCAATAATGTTGACAGGTTCAAAAAATGTCAGGTGCCGCTAACGTATTTCAAAATTTTTGGGAAGATTTCGTATTGGCATTTTTAATCCAAAAAAAAATAGTTTTTATTTCGCTATAAAGAAATGCAGACGAAGTCGCGAGCGAAAAGCAAGTTTAATATAAATTACTATTGAATGTGTTTATAAATAAACCTTTGTATCACTCATTAATACACAAATATACATTAAATATTCATTGATTACCAATTCTTCTTTTTCGGGGATAGGAATAGAACGATGAATGTACGTCGTTATATCCGGCATTATTTTCTTTGACGTGGTCAACAATTACATTTTGAAGATCGAAATACACAATTACACACAATTAGGTTATAAATAGTAATAGTACTTACTACCTATGATACATATATACATACATACTTAAGATTACAGTAAGATTCGGGTAACATCAATGATAACGCTGGACAGACTTGCTTTTATAAGGTCATGTACAAAATACACCGACCATTATTCTTCACTTGCTAAACAATTGTGGTTTCAATTCGCCTAAGGAGTCGTAGCAGGTCTGTTATTAGTTAAATAGGTATGTTTAAGGGGAAACCCTATGGAAAGGCAATCGACGAAGTTGACACTCAAGTATATAATATTATATCGCCTAAACAAAGCCCTAACTAGAAAAACAAGAACGTGAAGTTGTATTTGAATTAGTTTTCTATCGGTCAGGTTATCCACAATCATTAAAACCGACTACGGTGACCACCGCAAATAGTATTAACGTCTGTAGGTTATTTGACCAGCACAAAATTCTTATCGGAATCTAAACGGCTACGGCTTGACATTCTTGTTTTCCCTGTTAGGGGTTTGTTACCTTACAAATACAAATACACTTTATTGCACAACAGAAACAGAAACAGAAGAAAATACAGTTTCAGAAAAGTGGTAAGAATAGAATGTACAATTTGGCGACCTTATCACTAAAAGCGATCTCTTCCAGGCAACCTTTGGGTATAAGGACAGTATATTTGAAATAGGTAGGTTGTGCGGTATTACTACTTACGGTGCTTACCGTAAAATTAATCTAAAATTTTATTGAATTTAACATATTTAGTGTCAGTTAGTAGTTAGGGAAAGCGCAGCGTAGGACGTCCACTCATACGGTGGACAGACGACCTGACATAGGTCGCGGGAAATCCCTGGATGACCGTCGCTTCCAACCGGTCGCTCTGAAATTTTATGCGGGAGGCCTATGTTCAGCAGTGGATATCCTATGATTGATATGATGATGATTTGCTGAGTGACTTAAAAATCATTAGCCAACAGTAAATTTGTGTAGGTACCTACTTATTTATAACACCAAAACAATGTAACTTTGTTGTAAAACGTAGAGCGTTAAAATTTACTTGAGTGCTTACACAATAAACTCCGCCCGTCTGCCTACCTCTGTCCATTATTGGAGTTGTCTCAGGCAGAGTATTGAATTAAAGAACAATTTAAACTCGCTAAGAGAGCTATCAACTACATACCGATGTTGTATAAGCTGCAGGAGCTACTCGAGTAGGGTTCTGAATCTAATGTTTAACTACCACTAACAATTTAATTTTACAAAGAAATGGATAAGTAAGTAGATACCCAATTTATATTAGAAATGCTATTGGATTCCTGTTTTTTGTTGCGGCTATACGAATGAACGGATTTGGGTGAGATTTCGTACACAATCGGTACAAAAAGCTCTGTAATCTCTTGCCGATTAGTGCAATCCGCCATATTGTGCGGCATATGCGCTCTTGCCGTTCCGCTGTTGGTGAGCGACTGAGCAAGCGGCGATTAGTTGACTTGGTTTTGTCCGGCAGACTACGCGCGCATGAGTAATCATAGTGTTTATTCGAAATCAAATCAGTAAAAACCAGTCTCTGTGTGAAGCAGTTGCTTCATTGACTCGCATAGAGGTATCTAAAAAATCCCTCCTGGCAAAAAAAAAGCATTTATTTAAGCCACTACGTCCACATACATACACAAAGAACAATGAAATATTCACAAAAATAAAAATAAAGAAACAGAATAAAAATACAAAGAGAGAGAAAAAAAAGAGCCGCTTCACGTACTTTATGCTCCTTGTGAAATGGTATCAACTCTATAAAGTACAATGTAACACTAGATGTTTTTGTCGTTTCGGCATCCAAGTAGTTACCTTCCTACAATGTAGATCTCAAAGTAGAGAAATTAAAACGTAGAGATACTTATAATATTATTAAAACAAAAAACTTTTGGGCGTAAGGTGTGAGAACTACACAACACTACGATGGTAATGCGAACAGGAGCTCTATCTACATTAGATTTTTTCTGATACGTCTGCTTTGATAACTGGCACGAACATTTCACCCTTGCCTGATGAAATTTTCACAATATCAATCAAATCAATTACAATCCAATCGGAATAGTAGCATCTGGAATAGTAGCTGAGTTTACTGGTAACATCTGATTTAAATTCAACGGAAATTCTATTACGTCCAACCCGTTTAATTCCATCATCGCAACACGAAACAGTAAAACAAGTGGAAGTGCTAAGGGCGTGGTGGATGTTTTTTTTATGCACTATGTGTTGGTACTTGACCTCAATCACACCTGATGTTAAGTGAAGATGAGGTCGAAGGTGGAAGCGTACTGACACGGAAACCTTTGAAACATTTGAGGGACTGGCTATCTTATCTCTGACAACCAGAACACAACAATGATATTAACATTGCTGCTTGGCGGCAGATTTAGATAAGATGGTGGTAACTAACCAGGCGGACATTTAAAATGCCCTACCACCAACCAAACAGAGTACTTAAACATGTACCCCGCTGGAGATCGAACCCGCGACCTCCGAATCCGATGTGCCATAAGTATACGTGACTTGACGTCAGTTGTGATAAGTCGTCTTCTGTCATCTATTTTCTTATATTAAACGTGGCGAAATCGTAATGAAAAAGATCGTAAGTGAAATAGATATTATCCAAATCTATCTTTATAACAATAGTATTTCTTAATTCTTTCTCTTTCAATTATAAGAAGTGTTTATTTGTGTTACACAATATTTATATACGAGTTTATCGACAGGGGCTACAATATTACATACAAACATAACGTCAAGGCATTTATCCCAAATGGAGTGGTCAGAGATATCTCAAATATTAGCGTTTGGGTATTTCAAACATTAACAGTTTAATGCTTGAAACAACATCCACATTTCACTTTACGAAATATATAGAAATGCACGCACATGTGACAGGGGGTGAACCCATCCCCGTTGAAACGTGGAAATCTATAAATGTCTTTTAGTGGAACTTACCTTAGTCGCCTTTTACTACACCCACCGGAAGAGACGGGTTGGTTGTATTCTTTTTGCGTGGAGAAACCACACAGCACTGATCTCCAATATTAATTACATAATGTGTCTCTTGCTCTTTATATTTTATTTCGTGAGCCGTAACTTAGATGATGTATGATTTTCTACCAAATAAAAGCTGTGGTAAAAAAACCTGCAAAGCCATAAACATATCATCGTCATCATCATCCCGTAAACATCCCACTGCAGGGATATAGGCCTTCCCTCGTATAATGACGGAGTATGGGCCATAGTCCACCACGCTGGCCCAATGCGGGTTGGGGACTTCACATGCCTTTGAATTATTATTTCTCAGGCATGCAAGTTTTTCGTCTTGATGTTTTCCTTCACCGTTTAAGAGCAATCGGATAAATGCACATAAGTAATTAAATTAAATTTAAAAACTCATTGGTACATGGCCTGTCTCGGAATCGAACCCGGACCTCCTAACTTAGCTACCGACGCTCTCATAAACATATGATTTAAGTAAACCAATCTAAACTAAACTTTTGTTAAAACCTAATATCGTAGACACGGTTGAACATGCCTAAAAACCATCTTGCGAAGACCAGTTTGCAAAAAGAAAACTGTTCTCAAATCGGTGCCACCAACAGACTCAGACAGGTATAGCCTTCAAAATAACATCCACAATTGGACAGCAAGGCTATACAAGGGAGAATACTAAGTATCACGCCGGTTATGATGTTTTCAGGTGAATATGCCATTTAATAACTATTTAAATATAAAACCAAAAACCGGACAGTATATTTTGTATTTTGCGGGCGCCAACCAAAGTATCCGCGCGCTCCAAGTACTTTGCGATAAGTTGGACTTTTTTACAATAAAACGTGTCCTATGACTCTCTAAGGATCAAGACGAATCGGACGACACCTTTCACTTCAAAATCGAGCCATTTAGGCTACAGGAGGTAACAAAGAAATCTACATACTTTTTGGGGCTGTTGGATAAAACCACTGTACCTGTTCATCGGATTTATTACATAACTGGAATATTACATGCATGGAAGTCTTGTTAATTTATATATATATTATTTATGTTAATTTATTTATTTGTGTATATGTATTTCATAAACTTGCCTTTTTTGTATTTTTCTTTGATCAATGATCTCTGCGGTCAAAAGCGACGTAGGACATTGTACACAATGTCCACAGTTTTACGGTCTAATATTGCTTCGGTGAACTGCAAGAAACTCAAACGATGTGTTGATCAAACGTGCATTGGTCTTCAGTTAATTCGGTGAGAATTATAAAAGTGAAAAGAATCTATGGGATCTATTAGGTCTTAAAATGGTTTTCGAAAACATGTTCGGCACTCGGAATAGTAACGAGTTTTATCGCGGATTTGTTTAATTTATTTATCCCGCGGGAACTACTCACTTTATTTGGAATAACTAAGTCCTATGTTTTAATCCAGGGTATGTTCTAGCTATATACCAAATTTCTTCCAAATCCGTTCATCCGTTCCGCCGTGATTAAGCAAAAAACAAACACACAAATAAACAAACATCCAAACTTTCGCATTTATAATATTAGTAAAATAAGATATTGTGCAACATACGGTGTACTCCCATCCTAAAGAACCTTAAATCTAGACGTCTAACTTTCTAACAATATTGGCTGGAAACAGGAATCACTACAGTTTGTTTGTTGGTGCATTTCTTGTTAGGTATAGGTATACCAACCAATTTCCGCTTCAATTTTTGTTTGTCGTAACTTAAAAAAGTAAATTAGTTAACTTGATACTATCGATAACTTTAAAATATCAAAGAAAGAAATCTACCCAGATTGCAGTGCATAAGCCCGGATTTTATTTCTCATGTTTTAAGAATTATTATAGTGAGATGAGTGAACCTACCTACATCTTTGGTTAGTGGTAGGGCATTTTTAATATCCGCCTGGCAAGCAACTACCATCTTATCGTAAGTTTGCTACCAAACAGCAATATTAATAGCATTGTTGTGTTCCGATTGTCAGAGATAAGATAGCCAGTCCCCCAAATAAGATGGGGTTTCCGGGTCAGTACGCTTCCACCTTTGGCCTCATCCTCACTTAACATCAGGTGTGATTGTGGTGAAATGCTTAGTATAAAATATACTTGTAGATTTTTTCTGATTAGCGAAATGTTTATATGAGTGTAGAAAGTCAAATCCATCACACGGTCTTTCAAATACATAATTAAAATACAATTAGATGCAGGATATATTTAGGAAACCATTTTATTTTAGAGGTATATAGTCCACTCGTATTTCGTAAAATGCAAAGTAGCGGGAAGGGAATGGAGTCGCAGTGGTAAAGCGTGCAGAAAAGCGCCTTAATGTCACTCAGTTCGTTATTAAATTATCGTTTTACTACGAGATCGAATCAAGCATGAAAAGATATACATAGGCCAGCGGATTAGCAAATTGAAGTGACAGTGAGTATAGGGCGCATAGTACGTAGGTCTGATGGCCGTTGGGCCATAAAATTTCTAGAGCACACACCGGCAAGAGCAGCATGTGATATATGGACATGTGACTTGTGGGTGGTCACAACGTCACTCTGGAAATCTACGGGGGAGGCAGGAGTTCAGCAATGACGTCCTGTACGATGGTGAATACATAATATCGTATTACTACTATACGATACGATGTCAGTCCCGTTGTCTAGTTCTCATATATTTACATAATTTGCAACTATTGCAGAAAATGTTATCAAGGGAAGTACCTACAAATGCATTTAGTAGGTATGACTTCAATTTCCCTGTGATTTTTCTTATAATAGATTTTATTTAAATTATTGCTCTGGGAATAATAACGCAACAATTTGTTTAAAAAAAATCTTTTATTTAATTATTTATTGTTGTCATAGATCCTCCTAATGATCACAATATTGATATAATTTTTCAGGAAATCAGTTAGAAACATTGTTTATTTATTAAACTTCCTCTATATGTACGATAGATATTTGTTTTGGGATAACGAGTCCCTACCAGCCGGAGCACCTTGGGACCTTTTTGTCCTCAGCCAAACGATCCTTATTACGCGCCCTCTACCCCTCAACCTTCGACGTAACGACGTCGTCATCTCCACCGATTATTCCACTCGCTCACTTTAATAATTGTGTTCCGATTCTGAGGTAACTGCCCATTGCATAAGCTATTTTGTCCTGACATTATCTTCTGTTTGCTGGCATTAGACAAAAACTGATGTGTCTAATACTGGCAGAGTCCACGGTTTCAATTAAAAAATTTTAATAACGTACCGTGTAGCTGGAAAATATTTACATTGAGTAAAATCTATTTGAAACGTAGCTATATTTAGCAGTTGGCATAGGTTTACCAAATTTATAATGAGCATTGCTTTTTGTTTGTAAACATATAGCTGGGAGTTGGCCGAGCGTTAGAAGGTCGTGTTTGCAATGTTCTGAGATTGATGGATGATTGAGCTAGATTATTAAATGATTAAAAATACCAAAATATAATTTTGTAGTTACACTACTACTAGTTTGTATTAAGTAACCATACCATGCATTGGTAATTTTACTGTAATACTGTATGTGAAAGACTGAATAAATACCTAGTTTTGATCAATTTCATGATCATGAATATGCGGGATCACATATTCTGTAGTTCAGTGTCCTACTTAACATTCATGGAACATGACGGTTAGAATTTACATTCGCATGTGAGAAAGTGGGCCATAGCGTTAATAAATACTAAGTCTGCTACTACTCGTAGCTTGCAACAAACGCGTTGCACTTGACGCTTGGAAATTTGCGGTACCGTCGAGATAACAAAAGGTTGCTAGTTTCAACTGCAGATGTCTCAAGACACGTAGACAGATACTGTTTAACTCATACCTTATAGAGTTACCAAGTTGTGAACCAATTCGAAAACACATGACAAGAGAATTGAATTCTGAAGCAGGTATTATTTTCAGTAGTAGTCAATGTGTGTTTTTTGGTGTGCAAAAAATATATCAACAGTCAAATGGTCAAAAATTCTTTATTTTGTAGGTACACAGGGTACACTTAAATAGTCAGATTTTCCATTTTCATAGCTACTGCTCGTACAAAAGGCAATTTTTCATTAAGAAGTACAACCCACGTACACACACATGCTTACACACGCACACACACACACTAGGTACAATGTTTCGTTGTGTGCCCTCGTTATGGGAATTTGTATGAAGATGGGACTATGATGATGGCTATGCAGTGAACTCTGAAGGGATACCTGCCAGCAAAATGCTTAGTCCATTTTCGATTGCCACAACTGATTACTCTACGAAGTTATGTTTGTACAAATTGGCAATAAAGGATTTACTTATCTATTCTTTCAATGAACAGTAAGTTTATAATCGTTACGGTACCTATAGACAGGAATATTTTAATGCCCCGCTCCCCTTTGAGGTTTTCTGAAATCTTCATCTAATTTTGAAACTTTTACTTGCTGAATGTAAATGTTCCAGAATTTCTCGGCCTAGTCTGGACTGGCCCAAAGGGATTCATTATGGCACATGAATAAAAAAATCACCCCACTTTACATGTTGGCAGAGGTTTACAGTGAAAAAAACTTTGTTTAGAGATTTTGTTTCATAATTTGTGGAATGCTAATGTTATGCGAGTAGCTGTACCATGCAGCTGTATAGCTGTATAGCTGTAACATGCAGACTGATATACCAACAGATATTCGTATACATATGTGGATGGCGAAAGTATAAGGTTTCCTAGTTTTCCTACGAAACCCTAACGAGAAATAAAGCAAATTAAGTGTAAGCTGAAAGTATTTCTATTTCTTTATAATTATACCTTTAGTACCTAACAAATAGCAGTAGAAATAGGAATCTGCAGATTGTGACGGGGTACCCCGGGGCAGGGAGTGAAACGAAATAAATATGGGGTTACCATTTATATAAAAAAATAGGTTCGGACTATATACACAAGTCACCCGGGATAAACTGTCGCATATAATAATATAAAAAAAACCGAGCAAGATGGGCACTCTAAATCTCAGCGGCCCGAATCCGAAGGATCGGCCCTCTCGAGTTAAGGAGGGGAAGGTTGTGACATTCCGCGGCACTTAGCTGGTGGTAACGCGGAGACACGAGGTGGTTGGCGTGTTCGGGGTAGCTAGTGTCAGAACAGGCCCACGACGAAAGTTGTGGAGCTCCGGAACCCGGAATCGAACCCGGACCTCCCAAATTGGGAGACCGGTCTTAATCACTGAGCCACCGACGCTTCATTAATCTTCATTAATTTATCCAACTACTCTTAAAACGGTGAAGGAAAACATAGTAAGGTAACGGCATGCCTCAGAAAAACCCGCAACCCGCATTGGACCAGCGTGGTTGACCATGGGCCATACTCCCTCATTATACGAGAGAAGGCCATATAGGCCTGCAGTGGGATGTTTACAGGCTGACAATGAATATCTCCAATTGCCTTTTATTCCCCGGGAATTCCATTTCAGTGCTTTTCTTACTTTCCCCCACTGGTCCGTATTTAGGACATCGGTAATAATATAAATATACTTAGGACCTTAAATAATCTAATCTAACTAATTTTAAAATGCGAAAGTTTGGACATTTGTTTGTTTGTTGCTCAATCACGGCGAAACGGATGTACGGATTTGGATGAAATTTGGTACATAGGTGGAATATACCCTGGATTAGACATAGAATATTTTTCTTATCGATAAAGTGAATAGTTCCCGCAGGACCAACAAATGAAACACATCCGCGATAAAGTTATTCCACGCAGGCGAAGCCACGCGCGGAAAGCTAGTGCAAAATAAGTGAAATGTCTGGCAGTCGTTATTCATGATATTCTTAGATTTCCTATTTCTAGAGTCCGACTGTATTATATGTGGACGACGGGATTGCGCGACATCCTTTTCGAAATCAAACAAAGCTTCACCACTCTCATGCATGCACTTAAATGGTGCCTATACCGAAGTATAAAAAAACCTAAATAAAAACTAAACTTGTCAACTGATGATGAAACCCACATTACGAACCACGTGCGAATTGGCAGACAACCAAGTACAATGTACCATAAACATTAATTTAAAATTAATGGAAATAAAGGCCCTGTCATTAGGGATACCTAATTTAATTATAGAACCAAAAAGGAGTAAAATTTTAATAAAAGTGATATAACCTTTGAGTAAGCCGACGATATAGCGCACCACAAAATGTTTCGCCTCAAAGACGGACGGAGCATTAATGAAACGGAATATAAAGAAGATTTTAATTAAATATTTTGAACCGCACGCAGTCCGCAAACGAGGGTGATATTTGATAAGGCTAATCCTACCAAACCTTACTCATATAGCTAAATATAAATTGTGACATGGGTTCAATTCTTTAAATCATATTTTTTAGGGCCATATTAGAGTAAGAGGAAACTTTATTTTATTTTTCAATTTAATAAAAACTCCTTTCATGAAATTTTATCGACAAAAATGTTGCAAAAATCACTTGTTGTTTTATAGTACGTCAGCAACACAATTAATGTAGCAGGTCTGTATTTATAAATATATGGAGGAAGTAAAGAGTTAAGAGAAATTGTTATTCAACTTTAACATGATATGTGTAAAGGAAATTATAGCAAAATCCAACCAAGACCGTCCTAACAATATTATAAAAATTAAGTCTGCCACCTTAATTGTATTGCCGACTGTACCAATCGATAGGGTCAATCATGCTAATCTCATTAATAAACAAAGAAACTCTACGTAATTTTAACTCGAGTTATAATTGTATCGAAATTAATAATAGCAAAGTAGATTAAGAAATAGATTTGGCGGAAAAACGCGTTTGCGAGTTGAACAAACTACTACACGGTTTTACTTTTCATTGTCATTTAATTTTCTTATTTCATTATTAGTTATTTAGATGTGTTTAATTTGTTAATATTTAGTATACGTAAAGAATGTATATTCCTTGTTGCTAAATTGTTGGAAATGTTTATTATACACAAGTTTTCCGCCCGCGCCTTCACCTGCTTGGAAACCTTAATCGCGGAAATTTGTTTATCCCGCAAGAAATACTCGCTTTATCGCGATAAAAAAATATCTTTATCATGTCGAGGGTATATTCTACCTATATAGGTTACCAAATTTCATCCAAATCTGTTTATCAGTTTCGCCGTGATGGAGCAACAAACAAACAAACATCCAAACTTTTGGCACTTATAATATTAGTAAGATTGCAAAAAAATCAAGAGTAATTTTATCATTTCTTTGTAGAAAAAGTTTTAAACGTAACTACGTATGTAATTAACCTTTATCCTATGTTTTGTGTTGTGACACTATTACTTTTACCTTTTGGTATTTGCATAACCTACAACGTCATGTCTGCTTTCCCTAATATAGCGCACAAGAAACCTAATTTGTTGGGTTCCGTAAACAAGCAACCCTTTAATTTCACCATGTCCGTCTGTCTGTACGGCTTAGCTCAGAAGTTCTTAGTACTAGAAAGCTGTAAGTTGGCTTGCGTATAGATATTAATCATGCCGACAACGTGGTAAAATATCTTGAAAAATATAAGCTTTAAAGTGCAAATTTTTGTTAGTCTAGTGTCGTCGTCGTTTCACCCTAATTTTCGATTTTGTGTACGTGATAAAATTCAAAATCAAAGTAAAAAATGATTTATTTTGTAGGTAGACAGAGCACACTTAAAATAGTCAATATACATTTTTTAAGCTACTGCTTGTTCAAAATGCAATTTTCCCCTGAGAAGAACAAGCAAGAAACTCGAAGAACTCGAATTCACGACAGTAGTATAAATAATGAAGTAAAAGGAAAACTATTACAGATAAATAGGTTTTTCAAGTTAATGAGTAATAGTCGAAATACTTAAAAATATACTTTCTGTTGAAAATTATTTGTCAAATAACAACAAGTCGCCTTCTAACTACGCATATAGTGAGGGCAATAGCCCAGGGAAAATACGGTAACAAATTAGCTTAGCTAGACATAATTTAGAACCCACTTATATAATTGCTATCTTATAGAGGTATATTATAGATGTGATTTTGAATAATTAAGCCTAAAAAAACGAGCGCTTAGTCTATTTTTTTTTAGAAAATCCTATTTTTAATTTGTATCTTAATAACAATAAATACTAACTGATATTTAATTAGGTAGACTTTTGTTAAACAAGTGGATTTGGGGATAAAAAGTAAGCATGTTATAGTTAGGCATGTATGTGTTTTAGCTGAAAATGTCGTCGAGCTGCATTGCTTAAGAAATAAAAATGAGAACAAATATTTTGTAAAGATAATTTCCCTAAATGTTTTGAATTTAAAGAAATACCAACCCGTTGTGCATAAAAAAAATAAAAAAATACAATTTTTTTAAGAAACGCATTTTTCAAGTTTATACTACATTTACAACACTTTATTAAATGTTTCAAGAAAATCGCGGTGATTGTTTTTCCGAGGGCAAACCGTATTTTCCCTGGGCTACAAGTAAGGAACCCTACACGTGCGTGGGCCGACACGCACTTGGCCGGTTTTTAGATAATGTTGTACCTATAGAACACTTTATCATCAGCCTTACACATCCTCACTGTTGGGGCACAGCCTCTTCTTACCGGGAGAAGGAATGGGCCATAATTGAGCACACGGGTCCAGGGGTCCAGTGCTGATTGATGGATTTGTATCAGACTATTGGCCACCTAGCGGTCAGTGTTTTTAAGCCGCCCCCGTATAGTCCACCGAATAGGCTTAACATTCAGTTAAAAACAACCAGGAAGAATAACGTCGCGATCTTTACTCTAAATGGTGGGATATCTCTATATTGGTGACCATTCGATCACTGCTAAATTGCAGAGCCTCGAACACCGTCGCAAGGTCTCCTGTCTCTCGGTCTTTTACAGGATACATTTCGGTGAGTGTGCGTTGGAATTACACAATCTTATTCCACCATCGCCATTCCATCTTCGGACTACTAGGCGCGGGGAGGGATTCCACCCGTATGTAGTTAACATACCGAACATTCGCACTAAGCGGTTCGATTCTTCATTCATAATGCGAACAGCCAAGGCATGAAACTCCCTTCCGGCGTCAGTCTTTCCTGAATCCTTACAACCTTGGGATCTTCAAGAGCAGGGTGAATAGGCATCTACTGAGATCGCATGCTTCATCTTCGGCCACATCATCACTTCCCATCAGGTGAGATTCAGAATTCAGAATTCAGATCAGGTGAAAAAAAATCTCAAATATTAGCGTTTGGATGTACCAAACATTCAAAGTTTAATTTTGAAACAAAATATACACAAATACACACTAGCTAAGCGAGTCTATCGCCGTTAAAACGTGCAAATCTATCGATGTTTTTGATGGAAGGTCCCTTAGTCGGCTTTTACCAAATCCACGGGAAAAGACGGGTTGGTTCTATTCTTTTTGCGTGCCGAAGCCTCATTAACGGCAATACTCTTATTTCAAATGTCATTAGTGGTCACCAATCCAAGGACTGACGTCGCTAGACAATTACTTAATTTCGCTAATCGAAAACGCTATTCGCATTCGCTATTCATTTTCGATTATGCGACATACTCGTACAACATTGAACATCGTCATTTTCTTACCCTGATCCTATTAATATTAACATAAAACCTAACCTAACCTAAGCGTAAACCATAAATCACTATAACGTTTGTTTCCAAACTTTCTCCTCTAAACCTAACTAAAACTATCATTGTTCAATTAACAATTTCATGAACAACTAAAACAACTGTTTATTCTGAGACAGAATTTCAAATATCCTTTGTTCTGTTGCATTTAAATAAATCTATTTAACAATATCATGTCCCTATCTAAAAGTTAACGATGCAGCAAATTGTATTATTGTTAAATCCAGCTTTGTTTTATGCGCAATGGGTTAGTTTCGATATCAATCACACCTGATGTTAAGTAAAGGAAGTTGAGGCCGAAGTTTATTTGAATCTATGACTCAATGTAAACAACAAAAGATTTACAAAACAGGTCGCAATTTTTTTTTTTTTTATCCACAACGGGTTAGCACTAGACGTCAATCACACCTGATGTTAAGTGAAGATGAGGCCGAAGGTGGTAGCGTACTGACCCGGAAACCCCATCTTATTTGGGGGACTGGCTATCTTATCTCTGACAACCGGAACCCAACAATGCTATTAACATTGCTGTTTGGCGGCAGACTTAGATAAGATGGTGGTAGCTAGCCAGGCGGACATTTAATATATGTACCCCGCGCGCGGGATCGAACCCGCGACCTCCGAAACGTAAACCCAATGTTGTTTACATTGAGCCACGGAGATAGATGATGATCTATGAGAATAACCGTAAATATAAGGTTGCCGAGTAATACACACAGCGCCATTAATTCCACACTAAGCAACTAGGCTTGTATTATGGATACCAGAGGGTTGATAAACTACACAAATACCATTTTGTTTTTGTAAATAACTCTAACTAATATTATAAATGCGAAAGTTTGGATGTTTGTTTGTTGCTCAATCATGGCGAAACGGATGAACGTATTTGGGTGAAATTTAGTGTATATGTAGAATATACCCAGGATTAAAACATAGGATAGTTTATATCCCGATAAAGTGAATAGTTCCCGCCGGATAAACAAATTACCGCGATAAAGCTATTCAACGCAGGCGAAGCCGCGGGCGGAAAGCTAGTACATACCTATATAAATGAAAAACATCTATAACTCGGGCACACGTGTCCGTATTCATCATACAAACATGTGCCCCTAGCTGAATTTGAACCCGCGACCAAACAGGTCTAGAAAAGACATCTAGGAAAGACTAGGATATCATCTAAATAGATCAAAAACTGTGTTAAAACTAAATGTCTTTGAAACTCAGCTTACTCTACATTACACTATACTCGCATAAAGCTCAAATCTTTAGTTGTATCGCATTCGTTCGAGAGAATATTCTACTCGTATATTCAAAAAACTAACAACAACAGTGATCAGTGACGATGAAGGTCTCTTCTAATCAATCGAATTTCATACATTCATATTTCCATTTGCATCGATCCCGATATACTACTTTTGCATCTTTCACTCTCATCAAATGCATCATACACGCCAAGCTTTTGTAAATCTCTTATCACTCATTCATTCTATATGCCCAACATACCTCTTTCTATCTTGCCCACTACGTCATCTTGCACGCCACACTCTTTCTCTAATCACACAATTCAATTGAATTATTGGATCCAATTGAAGTTATTGCTGATAACCCAATCCTAACGGAACGTTTGTTTCACAGGATTTTAAACCATAATTCCTAATTCCACAAAATTTATTTTTATTTATAGATAGATACACTTTATTCGCATTACAATTACACATACAGGTACACTATACATACAAATAAATAAGAAGGATTAAAACTAAACTAACAAATTAAAGTGACATTGTTACTAAGTATAATTCATATAATGTTATCAGCGGAATACGAAATGGCAAGGCATTATTTGAATTCAAGTAGTTTAGAGGGCCATCTAGGTAGGAGGGCGGAGACGAGGGCCGCCGCCGTAAGCGATATCTGAAAAGCGCTCACAGAGGTCGCAGAGACGATGATAATGCTCTCCAAATTATTGAAGGTCAAGGAAGCAGAAAAATTTGCAAAACCTTATTTAGAAAGTAATAATGTCTTTTTATTGGGTATTGGGATTCTCGGAGTTAACATCTCAAGTAACGTTCAATTCCGCGGTCATCTGGAGGATAAGGCCAAGTTGGCCTCCAAAAAGTTAGGTGTCCTCAGTAGAAAGAGCGGCTCGTTACTTCACGCCGGCTCACCGCCTCCAACTTTATAAGGCGCAAGTTCGGCCGCACGTGGAGTACGGTTCTCACCTATGGGCTGGGGCACCTCAGTACCAGCTTCTTCCTTTTGACCGCGTTCAACGTTGCGCAGTCCAAATTGTCGGCCAAGAGAGTCTCACTGACCGACTGGATCCCCTGGCGTTGCGAAGAGACGTCGCGTCCCTCTGCATTCTCTATCGCATATTTCATGGGGAGTGTTCTGAAGAACTGTTCGAGCTAATACCCGCTGCTCAATTTAACCGCTACACTTCTCGCGGAAAATTAAATTTCCATCCACATCACCTGGATGAGTGGAAGTCTACCACTGTACGTTTCTCAAGAAACTTCTTACCACGTACGATCACCCTGTGGAACGGACTTCCTGCAGCGGTATTCCCGAACGAGCACGACATTGGAACCTTCAAGAAACGAGCCTACACCTTCCTCAAAGGCCGGCAACGCATCTGTGACCCTTTTGGTGTTGCGGGTGTCCATGGGCGGCGGTGATTGCTTTCTCATATAAAATAAAAAATTTGTTTATGTGCGTTTATCCCACACGGCATTCCATACCAACTTTCAAGTTCAAATTTTCCGAAATGAATAAACCGATTCTAATGAAACTTTACACGTATAAGCAGCACATATAGATGTAAAAATTTAGTAGAAAAATTTTTCAAAATATCGCATTTAAAAGATTATATGGTATTTTTTCTGTTACTTAGAATACTTAAAATCGCTTTAATTTAGTTTCAATACTCTTTTCAGAAAATGTTCTCTACTAACTTTTTAGATATATGTACGTGCTTTATGTATGTAAAGTTTCATTAGAATCGGTTTGTTCGTTTCGAAAAAAATGGACTTCAAAGTTTGTATGAAATACCGTGCGGGAAAAATTCAAACTTTTGTTTAAAGTCTTTATTTGTATGTATAGTGTAATTGTGTGTGAACTTGTAATGCGAATAAAGTTTATCTATATATAAATAAAAAATAATTTTGTGGAATTAGGAATTATAATAATATAATATATATAATAATATAATATTTCGGACACTTACACCAATCATCCAGTCCCAAACTAAGAAAAGCTTGTGCTATGGATACTAGATAACGGATAAACATACATAAATATTTATATAAACATCCAAGACTCGAGAATAAATGTTCGTATTCATCACACAAACATTTACCCCTCACGGGATTCGAACCCGCAGCCGTTGGTTTCGCTGATAGGGTCACTATCCACTACACCAATCGGTCGTCAAAATTATGGTTTAAATATCCTGTGAAACAAACATTCCGTTAGGATTGGGTTATCAGCAATAACTTCAATTGGCTCCAATAATTCAATTGAATGATAAATTGAATTGTGTGAAAGAGAAGAAAGAGTGTGGCGTGCAAGATGACGTAGTGGGCAAGATAGAAAGAGGTAGGTTGGGCATTTTTTTTTTGTTTCTTTTCCAATATTATTGGAAGGCAAAGGGATCAAGCCCATACAGCCAAGTCTTCTTTATATACTTCATATCTTTATTTTCATGTTTTTTAGTTCTAGACCTTCTCATAAATCTTATAAGGCTAAAGCCAAGTCTTCTTTAATTTTTTGATGTCGTACAGGCCAAAGGCCAAGTCTTTTTTGTTTTCCATATTCCTTTTATAGAACGAATGAGTGAAAAGAGATTTACAAACGCAATATAAACGAAAGCGTGAATGGAAGGGTCGGTAATGGTCGACCAAGAAGGATGTACGTCAATCAAATGCTTATCAAATGACTTATTCGTTTCATATGCCAAACCATCTTGCGGTCAACCACTAACAGACGAGCGTGTATGATGCATTTGATGAGAGTGGAAGAAGCAAAAGTAATATATCAGGATCGTTGCAAGTGGAAATATGTATGTAATTCAATCCACTAGACCAGATCTTCGTCTTCAAGACCCTCATCGTCACTGATCACTGTTGTTGATAGTTTTTTGAATATACGAGTAGAATATTCTCTCGAAAGAAAGCGACACAACTAAATATTTGAGCTTTATGCGAGTGTAATGTAATGTAAAGTAAGGTGAGTTTCAAATATATGTTTTATGCACAACGGGTTAGCACTTGACCTCAATCACACCTGATGTTAAGTGAAGATGAGGCCGAAGGTGCAAACCTACTGACCCGGAAACCCCATCTTATTTGGTGAACTGGCTATCTTACCTTTGATAACCGGAACACGACAATGCTATAAAAATTGCTGTTTGGCGGCAGACTTAGATAAGATGGGGGTAGTTAGCCAGGCGGACATCAACCAAACCAAGTACTAAACATTTACCCAGCTGGGGATCGAACCCGCGACCTCAGATTCGTAAACCCTATGTTGCTTACATTGAGCCAAGGAGGCGGTTAAATTTAGCTTTTAACACAGTTTTTTTGGTGTATTTAGATGATATCCTAGTTTTCCTAGATATCTTTTCTGGACCTGTTTGGTGTAGTGGTTAGAAACGCTGACTGCTATACCAAAAGGTCGCGGGTTCGAAATCAGCTAGGGGCATATGTTTGTATAATGAATACGCGCATGTGTATTCGAGTTATAGATGTTTTTCATTTATATAGGTATGTACTAGCTTTCCGCCCGCGGCTTCGCCTGCATTGAATATAGCTTTATCGCGGAAAGTTTATCCCGCGGGAACTATTCACTTTATCGGGATAAAAACTATCCTATCACTCCAGGATATGGTCTATCTATATACCAAATTTCATCCAAATCCGTTCATCATTATTCATCCGTTTCGCCATTATTGAGCAACAAACAAACATCCAAACTTTCGCATTTATAAAATATTACTTAGATTTATTTACAAAAACAAAATGGTATTTGTGTAGTTTATACAAGCCTAGTTTCTTAATATGGAATTAATGGCGCTGTGTACATGTCCAAGGATATTTATGTATTTATTTACATAGGGTTTTCTTATTTGGCTTTTAACACAGTTGGTGTTTTATCTGGATATAATTACCTGTTTCCTCCAGGCTTTTCTAAATTTTCAATTTATAGTTATTAGACTTGTAATTCTTATATACTCCTACATTAATAAATAGGTATTTAGTACCTAGGTAACATATTTTCTTCCTACGCTGGCAAGCAAACCCAGCTGCAATTACCTATTATTTAAAAGGTACCATTCGCCAATACAATTTCCACGCGAATGCGCTGGTGCATGTATAAGAACTCGTACTGAATATACAATGGACATGAAGCATATATGTATAGGGAATGAATAAATGTTCTCCGCCCCGTCGTACCTAAATTAAAAGCGTATCCTTTGCAGACGCCTCGATCGGAGCACTTTATATACTTGTTTTCATTAGCTAAGTGCATATAAGAGGGCAGGTATAAGTAAGTATCTACGGAATTTCTGATTAATTCCACAGTTTATATGATAATTACAAAACTGAAAGGCTTCTACCTTCTTGTGTTACTTTCGCTTCATTCGTGTTATTTGTATACCATTTTTATCTATCAGAATTCTTCACATTATATACTACTTTATATAATGCCTCTCATTATACGAGGGAAGACCTATATTCCCGCAGTGGGGTGTTTACGGGCTGATGATGATGAAGTATACATGTTTTAATAGACAACATAATATACAATCAGCAAGTGTACATACACACGTATGATATAATACAACCTCTTTATATCCTATCCCATATGCAAATGTGTATTCTTTACTTTTATAGCCTACGGAGCGCGAACAGTAAGGTATAGGTGTGCATAATATGAAATATGAATATAAAATAATATAAAAAAAAGACGGTCAAGTGCGAGTAGGATTCGTGCCCTGAGGGTTCAGCATATTCCATCAACATGAACAATCTTTTGAATGCACTTTTCTCACTACCGAATACTGAGGTTCACTGCCCTACAAATTAGCAAAAAATTCAACTGTCTAGTGAAACGCAATACAATTACACGGGTTTTCAAAGCGTGGTTTCATACTAAAAGTCCCACTCACTGACAGATCATACGAAACCTATGGGGTATATTTCCCAGTGACCTTGAAGTTTGGAACGAAAGAAAGTCGAGGAATTAATCCGAAAATAGTTAATATCATCCCTAGTGGATTTATTACTCGGCAAACTTATATTTACGGTTATTTTCATGAATCATCTAAAATAAAATTTTAAAAAAATATTTCGGATAGTTACATAATCATCTAGTCCCAAACTAAGCAAAGCTTGTACTATGGATACTAGATAACGGATAAACATACATAAATATTTATATAAATCTACATGCATATACCTAATTTTTAACCACAGTAATAAGGCCGTAGATATTCTATATTAATTTCAGCTTTGCTACCTCCAGCCGTTTCTGAGAAAAAGGGCCTTGGGACAGGCACACAGACAACAAAGTGATCCTAAAAGGGTTCCGTTTTCCAAAATGAGGTACGAAACCCTAAAACTGATTTTAGTTCTTCATACCAAGAGATATACACGTACTCACGATTACAAACAAACTTTCCCACAGAAACAACGTTTTTAAAATAAATATTTTTTATGGAATTTAAAAAGTTGTTTCTTTGGGATAATAGTTAGTAATCATGAGATTCATGTGAAGTTAATAAATAATTTATAAAAGGTGTTTCCTTGAGAAAGTTGTTTGTAATAATTGTTTTTTGGTTTAACTTCGAAGGTTCTACTGTTTAATTTTATTCGCATTTTTCAGTAAAGGTTTATATTACATTGTAAAATACAATAAAAAACCTTAACATACAACCGAAGAAATATATGTAAGTTTCTGTATTATATTAAAAAAATACTCTTCGGATCTTGAGGGTTCTCAAGTTATGATAAACGTAATACTCGTCTAAGGTTTTGTGGTAACCAGTCAAAATTTATTATATTTCTTTTTTTAATTAAACTTATTATTGTTATTTTGAAGACTGCCTTGATTGGACCTCGAATATGTGATCCATCGCTGACCCGAACACTGGATTCGCCCTTGGCCCAAGGGGGTGCCAAATGGTTACAAATTTGATCCTTGACCTTCTGACTATGCACAGTTAGTCGAATAAATTAGAAGGGGCTAGTAGTTAGTGGAGCCGGGTACAGTTCACGACAAATTGCAATTTAGAAAGGGGACGCTCAAACGTAACTCCATTTGATGCAAGCGACAAGTGTGAATTTGTGAGAACATCGGCAAGTTAATTAGAATCACATATTCCGCTATGTTACTAATGTCACATGTCCCACTAGTAGGTAAGAGAGTTGATGTACAGATATTGAAATAAAGACCCGTGTTTGGGACGAGTTTACCATTTTGCAAATAATTAAATAATTGATCGAGAGCTCCCTATATGTCCAACCAAAGCATATGCTTTAGATAATATTTCCTGCTAAGAAGTTTCCATGGGAGGAAAAGGTAGGTAGTAGGTAGGCCTACCTTGCCTCTAATACCCCAACACAACAATGCTAATAACAAAATTAAATAATTATAAATTTAAAATTAAAAAAACACCGAGATAACAAGCGATTAAACGAAAACCGCTGAACTGATTTTGATAAAACATGTCTAAGAAACAACGGCAGAAAACCTGCTTTCAAATAAAAAAAATCGCATTCAATTAGGTACACCCGTTTCAGAGCTACCGTGCCACTTATCTACGCTAAGTGGAATATAAAATTCAAACTCAGTTCTCTAAAATGATCCTGTTGTCTAGAACAGCGGTTCTCAATTTTTTTGGGCACGGAACCCTAAATGATCGTCCTTTTTTGACGGATCCCCAAATTGAAAATAATAGACTAAATTGTAACAATTTCCTCTGTTATTTTCAATTTGAACATTTTCATTTTTGACATGATAATAATTTGTACCGTAACTGTGTACGTCATGTGACCAATGAAATTGTTTCATATATTTATAATAGCACTAAAATTAGGCTTAATGTCTGACAATTGAACGCGAATATCGCTGCATCCAGTCTGTTTGTTTGTAAATGTATAAGTAGCGGCTCCGGGCGGGGTGCGGCGGCGGCGGTTGTGTTACGATGACTGTTTTCTATGAATGTTTTCGTTAATTTTCGGATTGAGCAGGGATCGTTTGTGACCCTTTCACGGAACCCCAGGGTCTCTTTTGGAAACCACTGATTTAGACTATCATCTTAGTGACCTGTGTATGGTGGAGCGCCAACGCGGTTACCTTTTACCGGAGATAATTGATTTTCAATTATGCATGTGTCGCGGCAGTTAGCATGCCATCATTAATCATTTAAAATAGCCCCGTATGATTAATTATGGAGGCGACTGTACCTATGTCATACATAATCAATCACAATACTCATGCCATATCTTTTTAACCTCGACATAAATTTGTATGTGATTCCTGCATGTGTGTGTACCTTTGAATATGTTTTTTTTTATATGAGAGGGCGGCAAACGAGCATCACCAAAAGGGTCACAGATGCGTTGCCGGCCTTTGAGGAAGGTGTAGGCTCGTTTCTTGAAGGTTCCAATGTCGTACTCGTTCGGGAATACCGCTGCAGGCAGTCCGTTCCACAGGGTGGTCGTACGTGGTAAGACGTTTCTTGAGAAACGTACAGTGGTAGACTTCCACTCATCCAGGTGATGTGGATGGAAATTTAATTTTCAGCGAGAAGTGTATCGGTTAAATTGAGCAGCGGGTATTAGCTCGAATAGTTCTTCAGAACACTCCACAATATGTGTCTGTCTGGGGCACTATAACGTCAAAACGACTGAACTGAGATGGTGTCTGCGAGATGGCTGGTGGAGTGATGATAGTTTGAATAAATCGGTTGCAGCCGCTTTCGAATACATCTTTTAACATTTGTTTATATGTACTTATATTATATATAAATGAAATATGTAAATGTAATAAGGGAAACTATAGGTTAATAATTTTACGTTAATATTTAAGCGAATGTATATAGGTCACTGATATGGCCCAGCGGATTAGCAAGTTGAAGTGACAATGAGCAGGGCATATCGCTCCAACAACTCATAGCCGACTGGAAACCACGCGCCGGCCACTCACAAGGGAGCAGACGACCTGATAAAGGTCGCGGGAAATCGCAGGATGCAGGCCGCTTCCAACCGGACTCTCTGGAATTCTATGGGGGAGGTGTATGTTCTGCAGTGAAGTCCTGTGGATGATATGATGATGATGATGTATATTTTAAGAGTAATAAATATGTAGATAATATTTCATCTACATACATACTATTTTCATGGTCACTCTTCTTCCTATCAGCTGAAATACGTCCACTGCTGGACAAAGGCCTCTCCCAAGGATCTCCTCGTAGGACCGACGGCCGTTGGGGCGGAAAGGTTCTCGAGTGGCGACCACGCACCGCAAGACGCAGCGTGGGCAAGCCCCCCACGAGGTGGACCGACGATTTGGTAAAGATCGCGCGAAGCCGCTAAATGCAGGCAGCGCAGGACCGATCGTTGTGGTCACTCTTATGTCGAAATATTTAATCCTTCTTCAATAAAACGGTATTTTTGTCCACAGCTCGTCCGCGAGTGAGCTGATCTCCAGGCGGGGAGTCTTCTCGCGGAGGCAGTATGGCTCTGTCGAACAGGTGAGGTTAAATAATGCTTATACTTAATTCACATAATTTCAATATCTATCTTCTACTCCTGTATCAAAACGCTTGAAAAAAATAGGGCTTTCTAAAAAAATATAGACTAAGCGCTCATTTTTTTAGGCTTAATTATTCAAAATTACATCTCTAATATACCTCTATAAGATAGCAATTATACTAGTCGGTTTTTTTTATCCACTTGACCTTAATCACACCTGATGTTAAGTGAAGATGAGGCCGAAGGTGCAAACGTACTGACCCGGAAACCCCACCTTATTTGGGAGACTGACTATCTTATTTCTGACAACCGGAATACAACAATGCTATTAACATTGCTGTTTGGCGACAGATTTAGATAAGATTGTGGTAGCTAGCCAGACGGACATTAATATGCCCTACCACCAACCAAACCGAGTACTAAATTTGTACTGGGTATCGAACCCGCGACCTCCGAAACGTAAACCCAATGTTGTTTACATTGAGCCACGGAGGCGGTTCTGAATTATGTATAGCTAAGCTAATTTTTTACCGTATTTTCCCTGGGCTAATAGGTCATAATATGTAAACAGTAAATGAAATAGTTGAAAAATAATCTATACCATACAATATAAAGTATTTTTTTTGTTTTCGCTCGATGGCCCCATAATATTTTATTGTCACAGAACTTATACAAAAATGTCAAATTTCAGCTCAATTAGATACCTGAAGTGGTTGAAAAATGGTTTACAAATTTTGAAACCGACAACTTACAGCGAGAATTGCAAGTTGAATAATAATAATAAATAATAAATATCTTTGCACATACACACAGCGTCATCTAGTTCCACACTAAGCAACTAGGCTTGTATTATGGATACCTGATGGTTGATAAACTACACAATACAATACAATACAAATACTCTTTTGCGCAAAATAATTTACAATAATTTTTCATGATAACAATAGAACACAATTAGGCGGTCTTATCACTAAAAGCGATCTCTTCCACACAAATACATTTATTTTTTTGTAAATAAATACATAAATAAATGAAAAACATCCATAACACGGGAATACTGTCTGTATTCATCATACAAACTTATGACCCTAGCGGGATTCGAACCCGCGACCTTTTGGCATAGCAGTCAGAATTTTTAACCACTACACCAAACAGGTCGTGAAAGATAAAAAAAAAACATGACATGGTTGTAATAACCGCCCTGACTTCTTGTTGCATAACTTCTATAATTTACGTACTGCAATGTTTAGTTACACACAATAAATATTTGTTATACTACAAGGAAATAACTTAATAATTCAACCATTTACTTTCAAGAACAATACTCAAAGTGATCAGGCGAACTTTTATTCGCTGGTACAGAACTGCGTGTTTCTTACAATAGTAAGTAGGTATTCAATCAGATAATTAGATATCGGACACGCACAGGAATGGTGTGCTTAAAACTCAAAGCTAAAGGAAACTACAAACGAAAACTAAGATCCTTCAGCGATTGTTATATTCAGGTCAACGTGAAGAAATGGGTGCAATTAATGTTTCTTTTGGGGTGATGGAAGTCGTTGAATTGAGGGTGAAAACTAAGGGAAAGAATTGCTACAATTAATTAGTGCCTTGGCCTTCGTAACAGATCTCGTTGATAGATGTCCGTGTCTGGCAAAAATAGTGGGGTTGTTTGTTTGGTAAGCACGTGACAGTGAGCCTATGGCGTGACGTCAATTTGCACAACTTTCCCTCCCCTTCAATTCGTATAGGTGTACTGATTGCGCCCTGTTCGATGGTTAGTACATTTACATACATACATACATAAGTAGAGTGGTCAGAGATATCCCAAATAATAGTGTTTTGTGTTGCAAACATTACAATTTAATGACTGAAACAACATCCACTGTGAACCTTATGAAATATTCAGAAATGCACACGTGACAGGGGGTAAGCCCATGGCCATTCAAACGTGCAAGAATCTAGTTCTTTGGTGGAAAGTCCCATAGTCGCCTTTTACGACACCCACAAGAAGAGACAGGTGGTTTCTATTCTATTTGAGTGCCGGAACTACTTGTTCACTTCACTTTGTTAATCTCTTGACTGTATATCATCATCCGCCCATAAACATCCCACTGCAGAGATATAGGCCTTCCCTCGTATACATGTATGAGGGAGTATGGGCCACAGTCCACCACGCTGCCCCAATGCGGATTGGGGACTTCACATGCCTTTGAATTTTTATTTCTCAGGCATGCAGGCTTTCTCACGATGTTTTCCTTCACTGTTTAAGAGCAGTCGCATAAATTTAATTTAATTTAATTTAAAAACTCATTGGTACATGGCCTGCCTGGGAATCGAACCCGGACCTCCTAAATTGGGAGACCGCTTCTTAGTCGCTGAGCCACCGACACTCTCATGACTGTATGTGATACTTCAAAATTCAGATGTCATAAAATAAACACTTGATTTCCCCGACTCTATTATGTCCATATAGAATATAAATTCGTCACGCCCACTCGGCCAACTTCGTTTGGCGCTCGCATTTATTTAGTGGTAAAATGAATATTTCAAACATTAATATAATAATAACTTTTATAGGTTATTCGCATGAGAAGCAGTCATCAAAGCTTCTACCGAGACGTTTGTGTCGGTCGATGTACTGTAACTTGTGAAATTATTTGTTTTTAAGTTAAAAAGTGCCTATAGCTTAAACTATACTCTATTTGTGGACGCAGCATTATTCCTGGTTGACTCTTAGTTTTTTCTCAACAAAGAAAAGAAAAGCGAAAAACCAGAAACACTTATTCTTATTCCAGACTGGCAGATACTGGACGTATACAGGGCGTCCCAAAGTTATGGGACATGAAGGGGAAGTACCTTAAATATTGTAGATAGTGAGTTTTGCTCAAAGAAGACTTTATGTTATTTTTAAAAGTTAGTAATTCTGCATTCATAGATTTTCTAAAAATTACTTGCTTCGGCTGGGAATCGAACCGACTTAAATGTGAAAAAAAAAACACCCTACTTTTATGATGCCAATCGAAAGAATAGCTAAAAAATAATAACTCTGCCTAAGTAACATAGTATTTTAAAAGAAAGGAACAACATAAAATGATTGAGTCAAATTTCAAGAAAGTTATTTATTGCTAAAGTGATTTCTTCTTTTGGGGATACGTGAAAGATATGCTATACAAAAAGCGATACGAGAACGTAGGCGAGTTGCAAACAGAATTGTGCCATATCACATCGAGTGTTCACCATAAAATGATTAGAAAATCAACAGGCAGCGGGCTCATTAAAAGATTGGCGATTTGCGTAAGACAAGAGGGATCACATTTTGAGCATTTAATTAATTAATTTACAAAAAAATACCTACTTAATTGACTACGGCAGTTTCATGTATGTTTTTTATTTGATTAAAATGATTAATTTCACGTTGTTCCTTTCTTTTAAAATACTATGTTACTTAGGCAGAGTTATTATTTTTTAGCTATTCTTTCGATTGGCATCATAAAAGTAGGGTGTTTTTTTTTTCACATTTGAGTCGGTTCGATTCCCAGCCGAAGCAAATAATTTTTAGAAAATCTATGAATGCAGAATTACTAACTTTTAAAAATAACATAAAGTCTTCTTTGAGCAAAATTCACTATCTACGATATTTAAGGTACTTCCCCTTCATGTCCCATAACTTTGGGACGCCCTGTATATTTATCATACACAATCAAATTTTACTTAAATAAACAAACATAATGTTTAAAATTGGACTCCAATAATTGGGACTAAATAACTGCAAATAAACAATTCATATTTTTTTATTTGTAGCTATTACTTGATGTAATATTTTGTAGTAAATTATGATGAATGAAAATGTATGTGATTAATTTGTTAGCTAAATACAATAACCGGCATTCTAATAGATCTGCCGGAAATAGAACTCACTTAAATGTGACAGGGACCTGACAACTAACAAGCTCTCAACAGAACACGAGCTCTGTCCGCGGGCAGAGCTTTAGCTGAGTTGGCCGTGGTTTGTTTTAAATAAATTTTAGTATAACTTTATTTTTATATTTTTATTTTGTATTTCATTTTATTATTTTTTCTTATGTCACAAGAACTATGTGCTTTTAGTAACACATAAAAATAATGTATTTTCTTCTATATTATATTCTTACAGTTTGGGATGATAGCTACAAATTGAAGATTTAGAAAACTCCCGAGTCTCTCAAAAATATCGTTAAATAAACCATCGTTTTTAAATCGGTTCACAGACATAGAGGCAGACGTAGGGTTCCAAGTTATAACACCCCTCTTTATGTAACGGGTTAAAATATTCTGAACTGGAATAACTACTCGTAGTTGTTTTTGACTGTGTCAGACGTTTTATTTACTCGTGGAAATGTTCATAACGAAGTTAGACAAAACAATTCATGCTACATGTTTTGCTATAACGTTAAGTATAAAGGCAGTATAAAGAAGTGGTTGTGGTCACCTTAATAACGCCTTCATCATCGATCATAATAAATCACACTGCAGCGTTGCACTTAACCAAGGAAATAGATGTCTACTTAGGTACAATGCAGTGTTAAACATAATTACAATATTTCCATGTCAAAAATACAGAAAATAAGAATTGTTGCAAAAGTACAGAGTTCAAAGATCATCAAATTAATTGTAAATGATATTGGCTAAAGCAGTTAATAAGATTCCGACAAAGTAACAGAATCACTTAATTTTTGGAAACAATCTTATATGTATATACTTACGTATATACGTAAGTATATACATATAAGTCTTCAAAATATTCAGTTTAGTTTGTATAGGTCAAAAAATGCCGGCGATCCATTTCCCATAATAGCTTGCATACTCAAGATATTCCTTTTAGTGATTCTGTTAATAATTTATTTGATTTATTCAATCATTCGCTTTATTTCCGTATTTCAAAGAATAAGTAGCTACGTCCCATATAAAAGTTACTTAAAACAATGAATTTAAAAGACAATGAATTTGCGTTTCAACAATAGATGGATGGTACTAATGATAATACAGTATATTTACCATTATTACAATGTAGTTGAGGACATTAGTATAGTGACTAGTGGGGAAAGGGGTAGACAGAACGCTCAAAGTAAAGCTATTTATTTTTACCGGACTGCCTCAGAAAGTTGTCGAGTATTTGTATGTTTTTTTTTATGCACAACGGATTGGTACTTGACCTTCACACCTGATGTTAAGTGAAGATGAGGTCGAAGGTCGAAGCGTACTGACCCGGAAACCCCAACACATATGGGGAACTGGCTATCTTATCTCTGACAACCGGAACACAACAATGCTATTAACATTGCTGCATGGCGGCAGATTTAGATAAGATGGTGGTAGCTAGCCAGATGGACATTTAAAATGCCCTACCACCAACCAAACCGAGTACTTAAACATGTACCCCACTGGGGATCGGACCCGCGACCTCCGAATCGTAAACCCAATGTTGTTTACATTGAGCCTTGGAGGCGGTTAGATGTATGTAGATTTCTTACCATAACCTCTTGTAACCTGAACGGTTTGAAAAATTTTGAAGTGCATGGTTTCGTCATATTCGTCTTGATCCCCAAAGTGTCATAGAAGGCATTAATGCTAAAAATCAACAGATCTCATGCCATTTACGACCAGTGGGTACATTGAAAATTAATAAAAAAAAAATTTCTTTCGCAATTGAAGTGCAAACCTCACCTACTGGTAGCTTGTATCTTTACTCTAAGGTTTGCGTGGAAGAGATCGCTGTTAGCGATAAGGCCGCCTTTTTGTGCGGTTAATGATGTACGCTGTATTCTTCATGTAGCTTTTGTTAATTGTGCAATAAAGAGTATTTGATTGATTGATTGATTGATTGATTTCAAACAATATTAATAAAAAAATTATAATGTAAGGAAATTCCTTTCGTTAAATTGAAACAACGTAGGTTTATGCACTTGCCTTAGGCTCGTGCAAAATTTTATCGCTTTGGAGAGATTAAACTAATATAAAATATGATAATTAAAAGTCATGTTGACTTTGTCGATCAATTTTTTCACCATCTGGCAGCCAATACGCGTCTTTTGAGCCCTCAAGCACTTACATAGCCTCGCGACATCAAAGAACTGAAGCTGAAGCCCTTACTGAAGCGATCGAAAAAACATTTTCAATATTAAAAATCCAACATTGTGCCGGCAAAATACAACATATGCTATAGGGATTTTTGATTTTAAATTTATTTTGTCATTAAATAACTATTTAAGTGTTTCCGAACCATAAAAACACGACAACGTATTTTGTATTTTGTCGGATCCATGTTCGATTGTTACCCTATAATATGTATCCTGCGACACTTTGGGGATCAAGAAAAATTTAACGACACCATACACTTGAAAATCGGATAAGGTAGAAATCTATACATATACTGCTCAGGACTATGTAGAAGTATCAATGGCTAAAATTTAATACTAGCTTTCTGCCCGCGGCTTCACCTGCGTGGAGTAATTTTGTCGATGTTTCATTTGTTTATTCCGCGAGAACTCTCACTTTATCGGGATAAAAAATATCCTATTTGTATGTTCTACCTTAAGGTACACCAAATTTGATTCAACAACAAACAAACAAATAAACATTCAAACTTAGATTAAATTAGATTAAATAGTTAGATTAATAGCAATACTACCACCTAGTTGTACAATTTTTGAATCTAGATTTATGAAGTGTATTCTTAAATTTTTGTGCAATAAAATGTACTTGATTGTTTAGATTAGATAAACGCATAGTTTAAAACAATGGTTTTGTAAAAATGTTTAGTTTCTAACTCAATCCAATAAAATGATATGGTGTTTCAAAAGCATAGTTATATACTAGTAGTAGTCTCTTTCTCCCTAGAAAAGTACGATGCGACGGCACCACTCTAAAACTGGTTTTAGTTTAGTTGGTGTACATCCGAATTGACACCATTGGTGTTATTAAAGTACAATCTGTTATTTGTTCGCATATGTGTCGGATCGAGTGTCTGTTATGGCAAGCAACTTCGCAAAGTCTTTTGAATACAGTTTTACTTATTTTAAAAATAAAGGAATGTTTCCTTTGAGTTAAATTTGCTAACATAAATATTTAAGGGTAAAGACTTCTCCCGTTGGTCTTTTCCCGTTTAGGTATCAGCAGGGTATCAGTAACACATAAATTAATACTTATTCACTTCACACAAAAGAGAAATACTTCGAGTGTTTTTTGTCCTGACTGTGCTTATCCATCATTTCCATTTCAATTAGGGGATTTTCAAATTGAAATAAAATATAATAGGTCTTGTTTCATAATTGAAAATGGAGATTTTTGTGAGAGACGAATCTGATGTTTTTTTTCTACCATTTTGATTACATTATCTTTAAAGCAAGCATAAAATTTATTTTAAATATTTAATCAAGGGACTTGGGGCCTACCACGAGAAGATCGGATTCAGCTTTTGAGTCAGGGAGTCACATATTCGACGTCCAGCTTAGACTAACTCCAAAATAAGATTAATAAATCTAATTAAAACACATAATAATTTATTGTTTTATAATAAGGCCAAAGTTTGCCAAATCCTTACACAAGCCTTTAATTAAGACTAATACTTATTGAATGTTATCACAAAGACCTAGATCTATGTGTGTATGTGTGTGGTATATCCAAGTGTTTGGTGGCATTGTGTGTGTGTGTGTGTGTGTGTGTGTGTGTGTGTGTGTGTGTGTGTGTGTGTGTGTGTGTGTGTGTGTGTGTGCGGGTCTGGGTGTGTGTGCGTGTGTCCAGTCTTTGTCTGGACGTATCTCAGTAATGCGTGGTCCGATTTCAGTTGGGTTTTTTTATATGAAACACTAGAAGACGGGACAGATTCTTAGTCATGTTTTATGAATTTTTATAAAACATGGCTAAGAATCAGTCCCCTCTTCTAGTGTTTAAATATAAATCGGTAAAGCCGTTTCGAATATATTTAGCTTTTAACACTATCTATTGGTCTAATCTACCTAGACGATACAATCATATTTTGATCCATCAATGTTGTCGGGGGTTTTCTACATTTTCAATTTATACGAGCACTTACAAATACAAAATAACAAATTCTTTTTCGTGACTAAAACTCTGAAGCAGTATTGAAATGTGGCAGAGCGGTAGCCTGGGACCTGCGCACTTATTGTCTAACTCAATGGGAATGGATTGTTTGGAGTTTAGAGATTGGAGCAAACTGTCAATTTAGCGAAAGAATGGCGAAAGAGATGGCAATGAATTCACCCTATTAAAAGGCTATTGGAGAAGGACATTGGGGATTAAGAGATAAGACCCCGCGATAAAGTATAATAGCACGCGGGCGAACCTTCATGCAAACAAAAAACGGTACTACATTTACGTAGGAAAACTCGAACTTGCCGGCTCCTTAAGAAATTACGTGAGGGACCACAATTTATCTCTTCCTACCTTCTTTTCACTGAAAGAAAATGAAAAGTTTAAATTTTACGCTCAGTCAGGAGTCACTGTCGTATTCGATTCGTTATCATCAAACTATTTTATCTCAGACTTAACTTTCAAACCGATGACTAAATTATGACTTCGCTTGATCGTCTTCAATTTCCCTGACTATATCGAGCGAGATCGAAGATGATGCATGCGAATCACATAGGTAAGTAATCGAATTGTTGATGAGTCAGGGAAAACTGACTCCGACTATTTCACATCGTACGAATATAGATAGATAGAAAAATCGTTTATTTCAACAAAAATATTTTAAAACATTCTATAAAACTAGTGTGTGTGCTACAGCCGTACAAATGGGTCATAAGCTCAGTATATATTATATATATTTCATGGGGAGTGTTCTGAAGAACTGTTCGAGCTAATACCCGCTGCTCAATTTAACCGATACACTTCTCGCGGAAAATTAAATTTCCATCCACATCACCTGGATGAGTGGAAGTCTACCACTGTACGTTTCTCAAGAAACTTCTTACCACGTACGACCACCCTGTGGAACGGACTTCCGGCAGCGGTATTCCCGAACGAGTACGACATTGGAACCTTCAAGAAACGAGCCTACACCTTCCTCAAAGGCCGGCAACGCATCTGTGACCCTTTTGGTGTTGCGGGTGTCCATGGGCGGAGGTGATTGCTTTCCATCAGGTGACCCGCATGCTCGTTTGCCGCCCTCTCATATAAAACATATATATCTAATTGGTCGGGGAGCAAATCACTGATTTTCAGCTATCACCCACTGTCTATACCACCTATCTATAATATACCGTCACCATACACTGAAAATTCTAGATAGGTGTGGGCAGGGACGTCTTAAACTAGGCTGGGACCCTTGGGCACACAAGAATTTGGGGCCCTTTTGGAAAGTAAAAAAAGCGAATTATAATAACATTTTTTTAAGTATGACCATTTATTATAGGTAATCAAATACAGTATGATATAATATGTCATTAATGATATTAGAATGCTGCTGGTTTTTTGGTTACGATTGCAGTTTCTTTCGGGATTTCTGTTGAGCAAAATCTTCTATTATATCCTTAAAGTAAATTTTTTGAAGGATATCACTTTCTATGCACTTAATTGACAAATTACTCAGTCGTTCTTATTCTCTGAAGCTGCGAAAATGATCGCTCTCCACTACAATTGGTAACCATTAGGCAAAGGAATATGAGCCCCCTAAGAATGGGGGCCCCGGGCACGGGCCCCGATGGTAAGACGGTACTGGGTGTGGAAACACTTGTGTGCTAACGTCACCATACATTGTGACGTCAGCTGCGGGATACATAACTCTATATTATATCTGCCGCAGCCTGTTGTTTTCCAAACAGCGACCTGTGCACTCGCCCAATGTTCTGATTTGTAATTAAACAATGGATTTTTAACTTGGATTCGCAGATTTTATTTAGAGTAATCCATAGCCATCTAATAATATACCTGTCGTAAGCAGTTCGCTGTCGTCTGTGTTACAGTGTGACGCGACACTGCTACCACAGCGTGTGGGATGCTTTCGTGCAGTAGCAGTCTTGTTGTTGAGGTCCGCACAATAACCACCGTTTTGTACGTAAAATCCAGGGCCCTTCCCGTAGCCAAAGTTGGTCAATAAATAAATAATAATAAATAAATAAATATCCTTAGACATACACACAGCGCCATCTAGTTCCACAGTAAGCAACTATATGCTTGTGTTGTGGATACCTTGTCCTTTTCTCAATGACTCCTTTTCTGCCTGGGTGTGTACCAGGTACAGTGTTTCCGGACGGGTTTTTGGGATCTGAGCTCCCGAGTACCTCATCAGCTTTAGAGAGTGAGTATTTAGTTTTGATGAGTATATGCCACTGTATATTTCATTGAGGGCATATGCAACCTCCATAGAGTTCCTATGCGTACATAGCAACTCCTGGTCGATGGTTGCTACCAGGTTTGGCCGACTGTTGTGTATTTTGAGCAAATATTTCTCTGTCTTTGTAAGCTAGCTGATTGATATCACCGCTAAGAGTTATTTCACTAGCACCGGTCAGGCGTGACGCCATAACTATGGCTCCAAAGTGGTTCATTAAGGCCTCATCGACTAAAAGGCTACTAGTCTTTCCGCAACCGTATGTCCCAGGCCGTCCCGGCGTCATGGGCCCCCGATATAGTATTAGCCTTGCTCATTAGGTACTTGTGATATATGGGCTCTATACTTAGGTATATTTGTATAGATATTGTAGTAAGGTAGTGCCGCTCACACAGAAGGTAATATTCGGACAGACGTGTGATTTTATCAGTGTTTGATATCTTCGATAGCTCAGTTATGGGACAGAGAAATGCGGAATGCAGCACTCACCGGTAACCGTTCCTGGTCTTCCTGGGGGCCCCCGGGGGTATCCTTCACTATTGGCACTATCGGATGTTTGTGTGAAGCTTTGCGATGCCGTATGGCGGATTTGAATTTGAATATTTAGAATTGGAGCACAGAACACAGACGCACGGTCAACGCCATATTTTATTTTGAACTCATTTTGAATTGTTGAATTACGCCGCAAGGTGGCGGGACAAGTGCCGCGAGGCAATTCTCTGTTTGAAAATAATTAATTGAAATAGAAACGACTTTGAATAGAAAAACACAAGATATCTTCTTAACTGTTGGTGCTTTCTACAATAACGAACAATCAGTCTTTCTATTTTATTTTATGTGTAACACGAATCCCAGATTAACAGAATACTTCAAATTTAGATGATGCTAATACGAGCGTAGGTAGCGACCAATTTATTTAGTCACGTCTACGAACAATGTGAAACATAACGCGACGGAGCAACGTATTTATTCAATTGGAAAGTATATGTGTACACCAGCTTTATCTTTTCAGCGAATGCTTTAGAAAGATGGTAAAAAGGGGCCGATGACCTATCTTTCGTGTATGGGCAAGCAATAAATTGCCTGTCTGTGACAGTCCCCGAGGCTGCTTTAGTTCCGCCCGTCCGACCATCTATTTAGTACGCTTCACCACTCGCAATTATTTCCGACAATTTAGGGTTCACTTCAAACAACCATGTACTAACTATGTCAGTATTTGACATCTAAGCCAACGGGTCGATCTCAGTCGGCAACGTGGTCTGAAAGCTTGCTATTTCAAGTAAGCAAGTAAAACAAACAGTGGAAGAAGAGCTCGTATATCTGACTTAACATAATCTAATACATGAAACTTACCGTTATTTTCAACTAAATGATGCAGCGAAAGCTACTTCGGCACATAAGTAATGTATTTTAGAAAACTGTTATAATCATTGATTTATATGCTACCTATAGATTATGGTCGCTCGAACAAATCTTTTTCGAGTAAAACAGCGCCATCTCTTAGAATCCTTGAGAACTAAAAGGACTGCAGAAAATAAATGGCCAAAACCAAAACCGCACACAACAATTTTTTTTTGGCTGTGCTCACAATGTATAAAAGTGCAAGCGGCTAATGGCTGTTGCCAAAGCCGCTAAATAAATAAAAAAAAAATAAAAAAAAGTGCAAGAAAAAATTACACTATTGATTAAGAATATGAGTTTTACGAGTTTTTAGTCGCATTTATTTGGTAGGTAAGTGATACATTTCGTTACAACACAAATCAGCATTTGATACGACAGTGTGCGAACGAAGTTCCCATTGGTTCAAAACTCTCGTTTTAACACCAATGACGTGGTGCCATTTTGATTGTTACAACGACCCAGTCCATACATCATCATCAGCCCGTAAACATCTCACTGCAGGGATATAGGCCTTCACTCGTCTCATCATCAGCCCGTAAACATCCCACTGCAGGAATACAGGCCTTCACTCGTCTCATCATCAGCCCGTAAACATCCCACTGCAGGGATGTAGGCCTTCCTTCGTATATGAGGGAGTATGGGCGATAGTCCGCCACGCGGGCCCAATGCCGGTTGGCGACTTCACATATTGCCTTTGAATTTTTATTTCTCAGGCATGCAGGTTTCGTCACGAAGTTTTCCGTCACCGTTTAAGAGCAATCGGATAAATGCACATAAGTAATTAAATTAAAAAAAAAACTCATTGGTACATGGCCTGCCTAGGAATCGAACCCGGACCTTCGAAATTGGGCGTCTTAACCGCTGACTCACCGACGCTCAGTCAGTCCATATGCATTAATATATAAGTCTATAAACCGTTCTCAAGACAGAGATGACTTAAGATGACGCTTGAGAATCTGTTGCATAATAAAACAGTATGAAAAAAATAGTATTGAGACTGAGACGCGATCTCAATCTCAAGGTCGATTTATTAAGAATAAGAATTCAACCCCTGAAGTTTCAACAAACGCTCGAATACCTTTCCTTCGGACTAGCCAAACAATTTGTGCAAACGTAGATTATGTATCCACAGAGAAGATTAACTGAAGATGCAACTAATAAATTATGGAATTTTGGTGATACTTAACCACGAACTATTTTAGTAAGAAAGAGCAAACCTAAAATCCTTGAAGTCTTCGTTATTACCACGATCTAACCGCCCCCATCATGGAGAATTTTTTTTGAGGGAGCGTAAAATATCTCTTTTAACATCATGGCCTCCATGGTGTAACATAACATCAGATTGACAAAATCGATGTAACATTAGGTTCAGTTGTAATACGCGAGTCGCAAGCCCGGCACGCCTTCAGCTAGAGCAATCTACTTACTTATTGCCAGAGTTATTGATCCGGTCCCCGAACAAAAAGTTGAGTAAATTAAAAGTTGGGCTATTGGGTTAGATGATTGATTACGTTATTTTCAATATCCGCAGAAACTTTTACTTTTAGTGCCACAAAACAGCTAATAATAAATAAAAATTAACCATGCCATTATATTATGAATTTTCAAAACACAAAAGTTGGCAGACATACCTACGAGTACGAGTTTGTTTGGTGTTACTGACAGTCTGGCTTGAAATATTTTTAATGGAAATGTAAATGAATAAATTGTACCTCATACGAAATTGGGCCAAGGTTGGAGGAAACGAGCTGTCCAGGTGAACGAAGGCCAAGATTAGGAACGGATAATCGTGTATACCCATAAGTAGGGTAATAAAGACAGACGTTAATTGACATTTTTTATTGAAATCAGAAGTAAATGTGTATATAACGTAGAGAAACACCTATAGGTATACGTATACGTTGTTTTGTTAGATGTGAACAAAGGCACACACCAGATTAAACCTTGGAAAGCAAATTTTTCAGTAATAACATTTTTTATTGTTTTCATTTTCACCAAAATTTTAATGTTCTTTATGACAATATTGCTTACATTACATTACTTTTGTGTAAAAGTTGTTAAAAAAATTAAATTTAAATTACTGTAAATATGATTTCGATTCGCAGACAAGCTGACTTACGAAGTATTTTTCTATAGTTCTGTGTGGTTTCGGCACTCATAATAATGAAATAGAATGACCCCGTCTCTTCCCGTGGATGTCGTAAAAGGCGACCAAGGGACATTCCACCTGAAAACATCTATAAATTTGCTCATGTCAACGGCGATGAGCCCACGTGTGCATTTCTGTATATTTCATAAGGTGAACCGTGGAACAATATATTTTTTTTAATGTGAAAATTTCAACCATTAAACTCATAATGTAATTTGGAACATCAAACACCATTGTATGGGATATCTCTGACCACCCCTACCTCAGAGGTCGTGACGTTATGTATGTACCTCTGTTGTATGCATTTTTTTTCTATATTTTCTCGAATCTTAGTAATTTGGGTGTACTGTGCTCCCAAGTCGTTATCTGGCGATCACATCACTGCGTACTGAGTCAGACGCTAAATTAGAACCAGATTAATAGTGAGTACGTGAAATACATCTGTCACATATATCTAGGACTAAAAACCAAACCCTCTAAGGCTTTTGTAGGTCCGATAATGGGGCCAATTTTTTCGCCGAAGCTTTTATCATGGAATTTGTGACCGATTATTTGTTGAACGTATGCGTTTCAATATTACAATCTGTAGGTTTCACTTTTTGCCGACAAAAAAGCGGTCACCGATTTTCAGACGTGGCCAGGCAGCCGACGTATTATTTGTGTCCATTCGCGAAACCCAATTTACCAGGCGAGTGACTTTTTTCGAAATCATTGAGAAAGTAAATTTGCCCCTAGGATTCCTTAAACCTGTAGGTTGTCGTCCAACAAATGACGAAGTTAGCTCGAACTGGCTTGCGGTTACTCACCCACAAAATTGTTTAGGTACAGATAGGCCAATAAATTATAATCTGAGTTTGAAAGTTTGGCTTTTGTCAAACTATGTGGTTGGAATATAATAGTTACTTTACACGCGTAAATATCATTTCGCATCAAATATTGCCTATCACTTTTTGTAAATTTATCTAGTATTTTACTGACTCATAAAAATTTTAAATAAAATAGTATAATGTTCCATTGACGTTTCTATTTTTGGAATACGGCCGGGACAAAGCATCGTAAAACTGTCCATATCTCAAGTTAATAGCTACATATGAATCGCAGTACTCGCAAATAGTAAATATGTGCCAAAACCTCGCTTTCGAAATCCCCAATGGCCATATCTTACAGTCAGAGTGAGTCCAGGAATATGTTAGGCCTTATATTTTCTGGAATAAAAAGCCGGTCATCTGGGAACAAAACCTCAGCTCGTCGTTATGATTGAAAATCAAGCCAAGTTTTTCGAAATATTGCTTGCTGTCTTCCTATTCTAAATAACCGAGAGTTGAGTTCATATATTGTCACTGTATACCGTAGAACATGATTATAATTATTGTATGAACTATCGCATACATTTTATGTTAAAAAAAAACAACATGTCACCCGTAAAATACAAATAGTTTTTTTAGTGATTAGAATAATTTTTAACGGAAAATCACTTGCCAGTGGGGTTGTTGATATGGTTAAAAGTTAGAATGTTTTATTTCCGAATTTTATTTGTCAGAAAACGAAATTACCTTTTTTATTTCCCGTATTATTGTTTTCCAGAAAAAATATGAAATTCAGATTTATAATTTGGTTTTTCTGAAATTGTTCGTTTTTCAAATTCTTAAAAACCATCCTGTTGAGCCTAGCATAATTTTGAAACTCAATTATTTTATCTACAACTTTGCTATTTTCAAAATATCGAATTTGAAAGAATGCAGGGTGAATTTGAATTCGTGTATTTTCCAGTAACCGTGACGCCACTCTTGATAACGAACAACTTTCCCCAAGGAACCATAGTCGAATTTGATCAAAAATTTTCGATTACCGATACAAAGTAGACCAAACCACCTTTAGTATGGAAGTCCAACAATTTTCGGTCGAATTCGGCTATGGTTTCTAGTGGAAAGTTATTCGTAATCAGGAGTGGAGTCACCTAAACAGAAATTACACGAATTAAAGGACTTGTTACATTTTGGGCCAAGACCTAATAAAAAGATGCATAAAAATCACTGAAACAATGTCGACTTATTTATTTTCTCGTTTTTTATATACTTTTCTTGTGCAAAAATATTTTTGTTGAAGCAAAAATGTTGGTAACACACAATAATAAGGTGCCATTTGTATACTGAACGTTCTGAAATCGAATAACTGCTTGCATTGTGTAAAATAATTTGTAGCGTCCTATTACCTAATACGATAACGAGCGAGAGTTGTCATTCCTTTCGTTCAATTCCGTAGGTACTTATTTGATACATACATATTTAGTGACCCGTGGATGTTGTTTCAAGGTTTAAACATTTAATGTATGGAACACACAAACACTGATGTTGGGAAAATGTATGTACTTATATTTCTAAATGATGGTTCTATAATAAATAAAAAAGCCATCCAGATAACTAACTATCCGACCGCGATCCTGTAACTTTGGTGATCTTAAGAAAAACAACTTCGCGGCTACTACTTCGCAGAGCAAATTCGTGATCGGCGTTTGCTTCCCTGGAAAGTTTTCGCCTGTTTTTCCATTCACAATGTTCTTTACATCAACAAGCGGGAACCAACCCGTATCGATTGGGGTACTATAGAACACGGACTGGTTTAATCCATTCCGATGATCATCTAACTAATATATTGTAAATCCGAAAGTTCGGATGTTTGTTTGTTGCTCAATCACGGCAAAACGGATGAACGGATTTCGATGAAATTTGGTACATAGGTAGAATATACCATGAATTAAGACAGGATATTTTTAACTTAATAAAGTGAGTAGTTTCCGCGGGATAACAAATGAAACATTTCCGCGATAAAGTTATTCCACGCAGGCGAAGCTGCGGGCTGAAAGCTAGTTATAAATAAAATAAGACTTTTAGTGATAATTGTGTTCTATTATTATCATCAAAAATCGCGCAATAATGAGTATTTGTATTGTATTGCATTGCATAAGATTTTTTTACGAAAGTCATAAATTTTTACGAATATTTTAGGTATGATGTATGAATGCGTGACTAATAAGTAGGTAAATATAAAAGTCAAACGCAATGTCACTGTTAACGGTTAGTTTATGATTTTTCTTAGGCTGACTTTATTAGTACCTTCGCATGGATCAGTGACACTCAAAGATTCTATCATAGACAGTTAGATAGGTACACCTACTCACAAATCTTGCTATTTCTTTATGACTGACTGACGGTCTCTAATAGACTATTAAAAGAGAAATAATGATGAAGACGGTAATGATCCTGTTTAGTAGCTCACTTTGTTGTGAGTTACGATGCGAGCTGACGAACGCAGGGCTTTATTAAGGTGCGGGGATTAGCCAGGCTTATTGCGTCGATTAAAAGCGCTTGATGGGAGCATTTTTGCCCTCAAACCTCACAGGTCTTAACCATCACATCAAAAGTCCACTACTGGATATACTACTCTGTGTAAAAAGTATCGGGAATATGTCAATAAAAAGACCCGCGTAAAAGAGGTCGTTCTAATTTTTTTACTGCATGTTGGTAGCACTGTACTGATTTAGCGCGCAAAATTTGAGCGGGATCTGTCATTTAATTTGTTTTAAACTACACTTTTTGTTGGTCATAGTTTTGAGTCCTCGGCGATTTTTACAATGGAAAATATTGTTGAACAAAGAGTGTGCCTTAAATTTTGTGTTTCAAATGATATTTCATGTGGTGAATCACTAAAAATGTTGCGAAATACCTACGGCGAATCGTGTATATCGAAAACAAGGGCTTATGAATGGTATAAGGCTTTTAAAGAAGGCCGAGAAGTAGTAGTAGACTTGCCTCGTTCTGGTAGACCTTCAACCGCTACGACCAAAGAAAACATCGACAGAATCAAGAAGCTAGTGCTCGAAAATCGACGTATGAGTCTGAGAGAGTTGGCTAGTGAGGTGAACATATCTTTTAAGTCCGTCCACAACATTCTCATTGACATTTTAGGCATGAAACGCGTCGCCGCTCGACTAGTTCCAAAAGAGCTCAATTTTGTTCAAAAAGCGCAGCGAAAGCATGTCGCTGAAGACATGGTTTCCCGAGCTTCTACGGATCCGACCTTTATGAAACGTATAATAACTAGCGACGAGACATGGGTTTATGAGTACGACATGCAAACAAGCCAACAGTCTTCAGAATGGCGTCTCGAAAACGAGCCGAAACCCAAAAAACCGCGGCAAAGTCGCTCCAAAATCAAGGTGATGCTGACAGTTTTTTTTGACTACCGTGGTGTGGTTCACTCCGAATTCCTTCCAGAGGGAGAAACAGTGAATAAAGAATATTATTTAGGCGTCATGAAGCGTTTGCGTGAGAGTATCCGCCGAAAACGTCCAGATTTGTGGCAACACAACTCATGGATGCTGCACCATGATAATGCACCATCACACACAGCCATTATAGTGAAAGAGTTTTTAGCGAAAAATTCAACAAAAGTTCTCGACCAAGCACCGTATTCACCTGATATGGCTCCGTCTGACTTTTTTTTATTTCCCAAGTTAAAATTACCACTTCGAGGAAAACGTTTTGAGTCGATAGAAGCCATAAAAGAAAATTCGCTGAATGAGCTAAAGGCCATACCGCAAATAGCCTATGAAAAATGTATGGAAGACTGGGTGAAGCGGTGGAGATGTTGTATTGCAAGCGATGGGGCCTACTTTGAAGGCGATAAAATAAATTTAGATGAATAATTTGTATTTTTTGTTTTATTGACAAATTCCCGATACTTAGTACACTGAATGTATACCGCTCCTATGGGGCGATTTGCGTCGCTTTCTATTTTTCATGGTGGGAATTAATCCTAATCGCTTCGCTGATTCTGGGAGCTCCTGACCAATGAACGTTGGCACTCACGCACAACTGCACCTCTCACGCAAACGCAGACGAACACACACACACCACACATAGGTACACCATACACACATACACACGCACTTTCACCAACAAACACACACTAGAATAAGTTATATTTTATTTTGTATTTTAGTTTTATTTCACTGATGATCATTTAATACATTGTGTACAGATACGTAAAAAATTGTCATGAAGAGCGGAGGCTCCTTTTTTTTTTTTTTTTTTTTTTTTACAAGGGGAAACGCTCATGCGTCCCCGCCCCCCACATGGGATGAAGGGCGGGGTATGTCGGACTCCGGCATCACGCCGACCTACCGACTAAAACCCCTTGATGTCCCTCTCGCCGCCATAACGACAGAGCCCAGGAGCGTAAACCTCTTCAGCAGCTCTGCCAGCGGTTGTCCGGGATCGGACCCATCTGAGGAAGGCGAGGTAGCCTTCTGGCCAGCTTTTGGAGGCGCGCCGGGACATTTGGCGCGCCGTCACACATGGGGACCGTGAAGTTGGGCGACAGACGTCCCAGCGTCCGTCGCCTCGGTCCTCCGGAAGGAGGGGAGGCTGCGACCTTGAAAAGGCCGGCCGTCTGCACCCTGTGCTCATGCGGCGCATCAGAGGAGGAGCACCGCTCACTCCACCGTTTCGCCCGCGGCCTCTGGAGAGCCACCTAAGCGGCCGTGTCCATGGAGGCCTCCTCGACTGCTTCAGCCCGAGCTGCGGCGCTGGTGGACGGGCGGATCGGCTGCGAGCGGGCCCTAGGGCCATCGGTGCAAGAGCGGAGGCTCCTAGCACAGGCATCTTTATGCTTAAAAGGAGTCTCCAGTTACTAACTACCTGTAAGCAAACTATGAAAAAGAAATAAAAACTTATTTTTTATTTATTATTTAATGAAGCTGTTGTCCATCACTGGTGTATGCTGTTATGCTGGCGATCGTTTAGTCGCCTTTTACGACATCCACGGGAAAAGAAGGGAGGGGGGCGATTGCGTTCTTTGGCTACCGTTTCCACTGCTACCCTGGAAAGAACTCTTTCAAGCCTAAGTAGACTGAAAAACTACTTGCGCAACACAACGCAGTGACAGCCTGAATCATGAATATTCACTATGGGATAGAAATTGATGTGAATGAAGTAGTGGATATATTGTACGTGAGAACCACAGGTATATCGATATACCTATGTATAGGTTGGAAAAATAAAAAGCTGCGACCTTTAAAGGTCATTTTAGTTTGAAAGCTGCTAGGTCATTATATATTTATACCAAACTCTTACGGTCTTTGAGAAATTCATAGCTTAGCGGCACTCGAGAAACTGCGGTCGATGTAATTTTATTTCGAATAACAAACTTTTGTAGATTTCCACGGACAAACAAACAGAGAGAACGTGTATGTATATTTAACTAGATTTTGCCCGTGACTTCATGTGGAATTCGTAATTTACGACTTGTTTCGGAACAGCCTCCGTGGCTCAATGTAAACAACATTGAGTTTACGATTCAGGTCGCGAGTTCGATCACCAGCGGGGTACATGTTTAAGTACTCGGTTTGGTTGGTGGTAGGGCATTTTAATTGTCCGCCTGGCTAGCTACCACCATCTTATCTAAATCTTCCGCCAAGCAGCAATGTTAATAGCATTGTTGTGTTCCTGTTGTCAAAGATAAGGATAGACAGTCCTAGCCAGTCCCCCAAATGTGTTGGGGTTTCCGAGTCAGTACGCTTCGACCTTCGACCTCATCTTCACTTAACATCAGGTGTGATTGAGGTATCGTACAAACCCGTTGTGCATAAAAAAAGCCCTCTCGCTGGGGATCGAACCCGCGACCTCCGAATCGTAAACCCAATGTTGTTTACATTGAGCCACGGAGCATATTTTATCTCTGCCAACATTCTGGAGGTTTGCACCAGCTCCTCCCGAGAATAGGCATAGTCGGAAACAAATAAACCTTTACAGGCCTATAATACAAATTAAGTTTTCTCAGAAAATAATGAATATTTTTAATTGTATTTATTGTTCAACTCGGTATTTGCTATAACCAAATAGAAAATTATCCAAAAACCTTCATGATTGCCCGAGAAAACTTAATGTATTATGCAGGACTGTAAAGGTTTATCTTTGTCTGACTGAACCCGCACTCATTTTATAAAACCTGAATGTTCAGATGGGTAATTTTAAACACTATATAATAACTAATTTAATTTGAACGACTTATACTTGTCTAAAACAATCACCAGAGGAGTTAGATCAGCGGAGTACTAACGGATAAATTAAGTAATGCCAAAAGCCACTGTTTTCATTAACCCCCTTAATAAATTAGTTTACGAGCGGCGAGTCGGCTAGTGGCTATTAACGAAGATAATCTCCCACTTCTATAGTGCCATTAAATACTCTAATCTCAGGATGAACTGCTCTATTTAGGTTTGATTATTAAGGCATTCTAGGAAGTATAACATTACCATTAATAATTGAGGAATATATCATATCTCTATTTAAATATAGATTAGGTAATAGCTTCGAATCTTCGAAAATGTGTTTATTTCATTACTTGCAATTAATAAATGAAATGACAACGTAATTCAGTTTCTTTTTAACCAACTTCAAAAAAGAGGAGGTCCTCAATTCGGTTGTTTGCATGTTTTTATGTATGTATAAGTACGTACACCGATAACTCTGAGATTTTGCGATTCGTTCTTGTAATTATTTTTGTAAATGAAAGGGGATACCGTCAAATTGATCCCATTGAAATGATAAGTAGTTTTTTTGAAATTATAATAACTAGCAAAATCGCATATTTAGACGATTGCGTAGTTTTTGCGCGGAAACTACTTTGTATGGAAAAAGTGTAGATTCTTTGTAGAGAGAATGTGTAGATTTTTTGTAATCACACCGACCTTGGTGTGATTACAAAAAATATTAACCGCCTCCGTGGCTCAATGTAAAACAACATAGGATTTACGAATCGGAGGTCGCGAGTTCGATCCCCAGCGGAGTAAATGTTTAGTACTCGGTTTGGTTGGTGCCTGGCTAGCTACCACCATCTTATCTAAATCTGCCGCCAAACAGCAATGTAATAGCATTGTTGTGTTCCGGTTGTCAGAAATAAGATAGCCACTTCCCCAAATATTTGGGTTTCCGGCCCAGTACGCTTCCACCTTCGCCCTCATCCTCACTTAACATCAGGTGTGATTGAGGTCATGTGCTAACCCATTGTGTATTAAAAACTTACGACAACTCTAAGACTAATTACTGATTGAGAAAGACGAGCGTTTCAGTAAAATTATTACTTTGTAGTGGCTGATTCTAGAGATTTTTTGAAGGCGGTTGTCTTTTTTGTTAAAAAGTTTCTTGTGACTGGATTACCGATTCACAAAGAAAAGTCGGAATTAAATTGTCGAATTAAAGTGGACCGGGTTACGAAGACTTAAATTTTTAAATAACATAGCATAGTAGCACAACTTAGCGCGACTCAAGTGAGAAAGAATCGCGGGTGAGATAGAGAATTCCTATACATAAAGCCGTGAGCTCCAATCATGTGACGCAAATTTTCTCAATCTATCAAATTGTTCTACAATCCAACTCTGCCAAATTCAGAGATTTAGTCACGAAAACGACTTTGTTACTTTGTATTTGTGAGTATATAAATTGAAAATTTAGATAACCCCCGACAACATTGATGGAACATGTCCATGTAGATTAGACCAAAAGATAACGTTCGCAATATCTTCCGGTTTCCATCAAACATGGCTAAAAACGCATCTTCAGGTTTAATCTTAAATTAACAAAAAGAAATAGAAAACCCTTGAATGTCTATTGTTCACGGTGGAACAAGAAGAAAATCATGGTAATTATTAGTTTTACTCTAGTTTATTGTAAATTACACATAAAGCTTTATTTTATGTATCAATGCAAAATTCATGTATTGCCTTTTTGTACAATAAAGCGTTTACAAACAAACAAACAAACAAACAAAGCTTGATGTGCAGTGGTGGCAGTAGCAGTAATGTATATATTCTGTAGTGTTACTGACAGTTGATGATGTGGAGGTGGGATATGTCGGACGGTGTGACATATATGTAGATTGGTTAAAATGCATGTGTGAGTGAATGTACGAAGGGAGTGTAGGTATGTATGTGTGGTGCAGTAAAGTTGACAACATATCCTTATACTAGTGTTCCATTTCGATTGCTAGCAGAATGGCGTAGACATCTTCCCGGCCCTTGTGTCGTGAAACGAAACGCGCCTCTGTTCGTTGCATTGGCAACACTGACTCTAACGTCAAATATAATTAGAATCCTTGAACGAACGTTGACCGTGTAAATCTAAAAATTAAAGTGTCCAAAATATCAAGCAGCGTATTTTTGTCGACAGCACTAATCCAGGCGACCGTGAAAGGATTCGAACCTACCTATACCTTTACAAGTCTACAGACATCTTTACAAGAATACGAAATACATCAAAAACTTTGTTAAAAGCTAAAATATCTTCGACAAAAACGGTTTAAAAATTACACGATTTGTGTCACGAGAAATTTTGTGGAGTTGCTATATTATGTCATCTCACAGAAGTTGTGCTAGCTCTGCAGGTCAGTTGAGCCTCAGTAGGGGGCGGGAAGAGCAATAATACCTGCCGAAAGAGAATAGATTGAATGAGCTCCCAAAAAAAGAGCACAGCGATCAATAGCAAAGAGCGCTATAAGGCGTATCACCCAGCGAACGACCTTGAGCTTTTCTATTCCTCACCTCAATCTCTCCCCCACACCCTCTACAATATTACGCCATTTACAGCGACACTATCAAAATACTGCAATATTAACGCTTCTAACCACGGTGGCGCGGGCGCGCGGATTCCGAACCCACAAAATTCTTATATTCTTTTACATCTTTGTTAGATTTTTTTTTTTATGATCGACTGTCCCCTTTGATCACAATCTCACCTGATGAAAAGTGATGATGTGGTCGAAGATGAAGCACGCGATCCCAGTAGATCTATTACATGACAAGAAAACAAGATTTTATGTTTGCTTATGTTCTGAACAGCAACAGACCTCTGCAGGCTATAATGACCGTGGTGTCTAAATAGATATAGATATATATAAGCCTGTACAAATAGGTCTGATATCTGATAGAAGTAGAATCACTACAGAACTGTTGGAGACAGCTGAAACTTAAACCCGTCTAAACTGCCGCCGCCTGAAATTGATCTAAATGCGTTGCCAACACGCTATTGTGTAGTTTTCTATTATTATTAACTACTATGCTCAGTTTCCATTTTGTTTGTTGTTAAAAAAATTACATTTTTTTTTATTTGTTTTTAGTGCGCTGAATAAAAAGGTAAATAAATCGGTACAATATACATGATTTTGGAAACATAGACATGGAAAGTTTTTATTCAGTGCCACAATATATTGTACAGTACCATAAAAATAATTATTATTATACAGGAAGAAATCTTAGAATAATGCACAATATAATTGTAGCAGTGAAAGGGCTTGCTGGCTCAGCTAACGCTGCAAACGCTGAACGCGCTTACAACACTAATAATTCTGCCAGTGCCTCAAGTGAAAAGTGACGTTCAGCTTAAAACAGAACTTTGGAAGTAAATAAATAATTAGTGGTAAACATATCAGTTAGATGTGCATAGTAAAATACACAATTACGGTTTCAGATGTGTAAGTATACACAAAAAACCAGGCTAACCCAACCTTTATATTACAAAGTGGACTGTATTAACGTTAAAATAACAAGTTTAAGATGTAAAACGTATAATTTTAGTAAATTAGAAAACTGATACAGATGGAAGCAATAAGCACAACAACAATTCTCCCTGACTCATATCAAAAAAACCGTTCTTGCGGCCAGTTTCCAACACTTTAAATGGGGATATGTTAAGCTCCAGTAGGTACCTACGATACTACCTAATTAGTTTCTTTAAGCTACAGTAAGTAGGTACTAACCTAGCTGTAATATTCAAAGACTTTATTTATTAACTTCTCAGAATAGCGCAATCAACTTGTAAACTCTTAATTCCGCCTACTCGCAAGGCATATAAATGACATTAAAGAAAAAGCAATCAACTGGGATTCGGACCTCCCGCAATGAGTGTTCCGTAACAGAAATAATCCAAAATAACCCATTTACTTGAACTTGTGTAATTCAATTTAAGTTCGTAATTGATTTCTTCGAAAATATCTTCACAACGTTGCACATACGTTTTCCTTAAATGTCGACTTCATAGCATACACTTATTTTATTTTAAACTTTTTGAAAGACTATCAACTATAAGTACAACTATACCGTAAACTCTTATAAACTATGTATAGTTTGGTAGAAGTATGGGATAAAATATTACGCTGTAAAAAGAAACTCAAAATAAACGTTTTATTTATTTATTCATATGAAAACTTACAAGTATTTTATAAGTCACCACTGCTAGATTTTTTGACGAAACTTAATAATGAATATTTCGGACACTTACGCCAATCATCTAGTCCCAAACTAAGCAAAGCTTGTACTATGGATACTAGACAACGGATAAACATACATAAATATTTATATAAACATCCATGACTCGGGAATAAAATGTTCGTATTCATTACACAAACATTGCGGGTTTCGAAACCGCCACCGATGGTTTCGCTGACCAGCTATCCACTACACCAATCGGTCGTCAAAATACTTGTTTAAATTGTGCACTTAAATTACTAGTTTAAACTTGACACACCACTTGCAACTTGTCGGTCCCATTTACAAAAAAAATCTAAAATTTTGCGTTTCCCACAGCAGCTAATTTAGAAATGGGTCTAAACATAAATAATGCGTCGACATTGGAGTCCCGTATATCTGTCGATATTTCTCTTTCGAAACAATTCTTTCTAGTATTCATCGAGGTTCACCAATTTTGAATATTCCAAAAAAACAGGTACTTGGCAGCAGCAGAGAATCATACTACTTTAAAATTCGCGACAATTATATAAAATGCCTCATTACTTCATAGAATTTGCCATGTTTTAAAATTGATATAATGGTACTTTGTTGACTTTGACGTTGACTACCCTATGTCTAAACCACCATAGCATTACGCCACATCAATATCTAATGTACCGTTTTTGACTCAGCAAGCTTGTTGAAGTGTTCCCAATTTTGTTTCGAGATACTAAAAACTTTAGCAACTTGATAAAACAAAAAGAAAAAGGCGAAGTCTTTGAACTCCATTTCCATTTGTCTCTAAATTAAGGTAGATTTAACTGTATTTAATGAAAAAACTTTTTCTTATACATTTTTATATCATGCTCTTCTTGCACAATAAATTCTGCCATAGACAACGTTGAAGAAAAATCACGGGAAAAATGACCGGAAAAATATATTTGCTCGGTCTAGACAAATAAATAAGTAACGACAAGAACAATCACCAGGGGACTAGGACAATAGCAAGACAATAGAATAGACAATTACAAATGACGTTTGCGATTGATCTTTCTTCGCTTCGGACCAAAATAGTGTCCGAGCGGAAAAAAGCGATTAGTGAAGGCAAGTAGGTAGATACCTTAGTTTTACTACAAGAAAACCTTATTTCATTTTTAAAGATAGGTTAATCAGATTTTTTTTTCTCCTAGACCTCTCCTACTTTTCCAACTAGCGATTATGTTTACCAGTCATACAATTTTTTATACAGGAGAAAGAAAAATATTCATTTTTATAACGCAGATCTGTTTCAGTATATACTCACCACACGATGTGGTTTAAAGGTCCAAAGTGCTTTTAACCAGGAAAAGTACTTCGAACACTGAAATCGCATAGTGCGTCTGTACACTGCAGAGTGAATTTGAATTTGCAGATTCACCAAGGAACTATAATCGAAAAAAAAGTAAACCATTCTGTAACAACCTTTAGCATGAAAGTCCAACAATTTTCATGATGAAGATTATGTGGGTGGGCAGTTGTTTCTAAAGGAATTACTCGTATGTGCCAGTAGGTAGCTATATGTAAGTAGGTATTGACACCATCGCACAAGGTGAGCCCGCGCTAGGGGCTTGTCTGACATTAAACAAGGTTGGTTGTGTATGTAGAGCTATAACAGCTGTTATTTGGTTTCGATCGTGTCGAATATTAACTGAGGTTACATTTGACGATGTAAGTTCAAGAGTAGATATAATAAATATTTCGAACACTTACACTAATCTTTTAGTCCGAAACTAAGCAAAGCTTGTACTACCTATGGAACCCGTTGTGCATAAAAAAATACTAGATAACAGATAAATATACAAAATATTGATATAAATATCCATGACTCGGGAATAAATGATCGTATTCATCCATCACACACACATTTACCCCTCACCGGATTCGAACCCGCAATATTGGTTTCGCAGACAGACTGACTATACACTCACTGTTATGGACCATAAATCACCCCAGTGCGCGGGACCGTCAATTTAACGTGCCCTCCGAAGCACGGAAACAATCGTATTAATCTACCACTAGTGGTCACCCATCCAAATACTGACTGCGCCAGATATTGCTTAACTTCGCTAATTAAAAACGAATAGCGAATGCAACTGCGCCACGAATGCTTCATGCAATTTACCTATATAGAAATACTACCAGGGGCCCATTTCACAAAACAGCCATATATAAATCTATGTGCAACACGAAGCCGATTAGTATATTAATCGGTATTGGCTAATTGGATACGAATTGTACATAGAATTGTACTAGTAACGTTACGTAAATTGTAGTTTTGTCAAATATGTTCGATTTCGATAAGGGGCGATTGGATTCTCTAATTAAATGTGGTAGGTACAGTCATAATTAATACAGGGACCTGTAACATGATTAATGATGACAACTCTAGCTATATGTATAAGCTATATCATCCGTAGTTTTCTAAAATGATAGTCTAGACAAGAGAATCGTTTTAGAGAGCTGAGGTTGGTATAGCTTGATTAGGCATCACTGTGCCATTAACCAGGTAAACCAACCCTGTATAATTGTGACGCGGACTAATTGACGTAGATACCAACCAACTTCTTTAATTTCAAATTCGCAATCAACTGATTACAAGAATTCAGAGATCGTCAATAACCAGGATAACCCTCTGAAGGGCGCGATTATGTAAATTTGTCCCAATTCGACTGAAATGAGAAATTCCACTTTAATTTATCCGCTTCGATTGTGGATTATTACGTTAACGGCAGCCGTAGCTTTTCAATTTAAAGTTATTTTACCAGTTTGTGAAGGCCCTAAAAATTATTCATCCGCTTTCGCCCCAAAAATGAGCAATATTGTTTTGTTTACAGCTGTCGGCATCCGCGGCGGAAGCGGGCGGCGCGGACGCGGTGGCAAGGAGGTATCGCCTTGAAAACGGCAACTCACTGGGCGAGAAGGATGAAGTGAGTTACCACTTCTACACTACACTAAGATTACTAATCGATATCACTAGATCCGCAACTACAAAATTCTCAGGACAACGTCAAATCGCACAACAGGGCGAAGTGAGTTGCCTACTAGTACAGTCGGGGTCATAGGTTAAAAGGCTATTTTGCTTGATTAATAGTAGCGTGATGGCTATTCAAGTTATACCAACCGCAATTTTATAAAATGACCCTCTTGTCTAAACCAGCGCTTCTCAAACTTTTTTGGCGCCAGCACCCTTTCGGATAATCAAATCCTAAGTAATCATAACTGGTGTTAAAACAGATTATATTGTGTGTATTCTTTATTAATAATCATGTTACTTGATGTTAACATTTGCATTAAATGGAAGGTATGAAATTGTTTTTTTTTTCAACAATTGTTAGATGTCAGAATAGAAGAGAGTTGATGTCGTATATCATGTTCCGCATTCCAATTACGTACTCCACTACTACTCTATTAGTTTATTTTACTCTGTAACCTTATGACCAGTATTTTCGCGGAGCCCCCACAAAGGTTTTGCTGAGACCTAGTGCTCTAGACTACCATTTGAGAGAACTGCGGATGGTACAGCTTAAATAGGCAACATGCTACCATTAACATAGCCCTATATAACGCCGAATGTACCTGCCTCGATAACGACAACTTGCTCGCCAAGAAGGCGGAACGTAGTGAAAAGCCATTAGTACAGTTTGAATCAACTAAATCTTTATAGGTCTGCATATTACAAATAAAATTTTCTCAAATCTTGAAGGTTTTAAGATAATTCATCATTTAGTTAAGGCCATTACTGACATGAACAATATGATAAACTATCATCGAAAACATTCATGATTTGCTGAGGAATGTTTGTTAATTTGTATTATGCAGCCTTGTATAGCTTTTACCTGTTTCAGACTGTAGGTACATAGTAATCTATCTAACTAATATTATAAATGCGAAAGTTTGCATTTGTGTTTGTTTGTTTATTGCTCAATCATAGCGACACGGATGCACGGATTTGGATGAAATTTAGTACATAGCTAGAACATACCCTGAATTAAAACATAGGATATTTATTATTTAGACAATTTAAACATATCCGCGATAAAGTTATTCCATGCAGGCGAAGCCGCGGGCGGAGAGCTAGTAGTTAATATTCTAGCTCTCCAGGTCAGCGTAACCGCCTCGAAAACTGCAACTCGATCGGCGAGAAGACAAAGTGACTAAAGGGCCACAATGGCCACTTCAACATAAGCGTTCGACGCATACGTGATAATATGGAGAGCCTCCTCAAAGACGGCAATGCATTCGGCTAAAATGAAATGAGTCACTCATGTTTCACTCTGTAACGTGTGTTCAATAAATAACTAGCCATATTGGTATCCATTCCCTTGGCACACGTGTCTATCCTTTTTTGACTACCAGCACACAAAAAGAGACGTTTTAAGGGAGGCCAGACCTAGTCGTAGGCAACTAAAAATGATTAAAATCCTATAAGGTTATGATTTCTCAATGTATAAGCAGAACTAAAACGTCATAAATCGAACCTATACATAAGAAAATCAGGCACCAACAGCCTAACTTCTCTATTTAGGGCACCGCCTCCTCTCACAGGAGAGGGTACGTACCTACCCTAGTCCAATACACTGGTCCAGTGTGCATTGATAGATTTTTGTCAAACTAGTGGCCACCTGACAGTCCAGTGTTTACCTGTGCTTGAAAACAACCACCAAAAATTTATTGTGAAAGTAGTTCGCAATTTTTAAACTACTTACAATTTACATAAATGTAGTTATAGTTTGAAGAGGTAGTTAAAACGTTCAGGAACATAGCCCAGACAGAATTGAAGTTTTATTGCTAGAGCGTCGAGAGGCGCGTATTGTATACGTGATGCTACAATACACACAGTGGAATTCAGCTATTCTGACAACGTCAAAAATGAGTACCACTGTAGTTTAAAAGTTATTCAATATTTTAAGTGAACATTCTGCCGTCCACGTGTTGCTGGAATCCTCATTCTCATACACAGTTTGTTATACCTATGATTATAATTTATATCCCAAAAAAACTTTGCATAAATAGTGCCACCGAAATATACAAAACCGTGATTTAGTCTGTGATTTCAAAAGTAACCGTTATCTATAACTGAGTGGATTAGCGAACATTTTAAGTATTTTTTCCCGAACTTCTGAGTTTATTATCTATTAGAAGATCACCTACTCGTATAATTAGATGTAGTTACTAGTGTCAGTCGAGTGTGCTTTTTCCCCATTCAGGTGGAATCGACATCAATTTGGGATATTCTAATTAGGTCGAAATTAAATTATTTAACCCAACCAAATTGAACCTAAGTATATGCTACTATCGTAAAATTACTATTTTAAAATGTATGTTCTCCTTTTGTGCAATAAAGTGTATTTGTATTGTATCGTAATTTCAACCAAAATATTTGTTGCTAAATTAATTAGCCGATAATATGATATGGATTATAAAAAAATTCGTCTTATTTATTGTCCAGAATGATAAAGAAATGAACATGATGACGCGTTCAATGAATCAATGATACATAGTGGGCATTCATATACATGTCGTAGATGGGCGGGTGGGCGTTTCTGGCGACGGGGACAGTCCCAGTCGCGTGGTAAAGGGTTGCTCAGGCAATGGCGATATTATAGCAAGCTACTATAGGCGAATAGACAAAGTATTCACACTCGATTATGATCATGGAACCCGAGATGCTTACTGGTGAAAAGTAAACGTCCGTACGCCCCTCATGCCATACAACTAGGCCCTCGCGTGTAGTCTGTGGAATTCAGCCGGACCTAGTCTATAATTCCTCCTTGCTCGAATCCCATGATCAACTTCTTATTAACTTAACGACTCACCGGATTCTTCCACGCGTCGATGATAGTAGGTAATCAGAATCACTCACAATCGTTGATGTGTTCAGTGGAGCTCCGACTCCTTTGAAGGCTGGTAGCAAAGTCCCTCTCATTTTCGATGGCAGACCTTATATTACTGTTAACGTCGTCACGGCGCCGTTTTCGGCGATACCAGCGCCGCGAGTTTAGTTCCCATAGCAAACCGCCTATTATGATAGTCAGTTGATCATCCAAATTATGAATTCCATCGCTAATTTATCGCTATCTACGACATATATAAGGTCTAACAAAATTAACCTTTATATATATACTCTGCTCTGCTTAATCTGTTAATCGGTTTCGAAGATAAAAGATACGTCGTTATACTTCCTATTAATTATACGTGGGATGAGCCACAGCCAGAAGCTATTATTATCTACCCAATTACGTACGTACGTACTGTACCAACTGATGAGTTTGCCCTTCCTCTGATCTTTAAATCTCATAATCTACTAATTGATGGATTAACTGGCAACTTTTAAGACAGAAGGGAAACTCACTTGACCTTTTCATTAGCCCACAAAATCGGGAAGATGAATAATATTTAGGGCTTTGTCTATTTAAAAAGACTTTTAAAAGACAAATTTCAGATATAAAAAATGATACGTACATATTAAGATGTCAGATGCAACTTTTAAATGGTAAGATTTGTGTCGGTCATAACACAAAGTTAAGTAAGCAATTTTTTGCATGAATAAACTATTTATGTAAAAGCAGTCGTGTGTTTCTTATAACCTAATTGAACAAATGTACGGTATGCCCGGCGGTTTTTCGGTTGGTTGGTCGGCTAGTAATAGACGGGTAATAGACCGATTACCAACCGACAAACCATCAACTAATACGTAAATACCGATCTTTTAAGTGCAAAAATAAATTTTAAATAATATTATACAGCTTGAAATTAATTTCATGTAATTCCTCTTTACTGGTGCCTCCACTCCTGATTACGAACAACTTTCCACTAGGAACCATAACGGAAATTTGGAAATGGTTGGACTTCCATACTAAAGGTGATTTTAGAATTTTTTTGATCGAATTCAACCACGGTTCCTTGGGGAAACTTGTACGTAATCAAGAGCAGCGTCACATGTTAATGGAAATTACACGAATTCAAATTCACCCTGTATAGTGACTGATCTGGGATACTATTAAACATTCTTACGAAGGAACGAAGTCGGTATGCTGGGGTAGATAAGTAAGAGGTGTGTATTTGTTTGTTGCCATTTATCTTGGGAACGGCTGGGCCGATTTTGACACGGTTTTTGTATTAAGAAAAATCCAATACTCGGGGCCATGATGTATGACAAAGATTTCCTATTCATCATCATATCAGCCACAGGACATCGACTGCTGAACATACAATTCATGAGTGGCCGGTTGGAAGTGGCCTGCATCCAGCGATTTCCCGCGACCTTCATCAGGTCGTCTGTCCACCTTGTGTGTCCGCTTGCTGGTGCGTGGTCTCTAGACGAAAACTTTAATGCCCCACAGGCCATCAGCCTGCCCACTGCTTTTCAACTTGATAATCTTGATTGATCTAACGATTTCTTCCTTCCTTATTCAATCACCTAGTGAAATGCTAAGACCATCGTCCCCGATAGGCCATATTTCAGAACCATAAGTCATCGCTACTGGTAACACACATTAATTAAAGACTTTCGTCTTCAAGCAATACTTGCATAAATCTTGTTACCTTTACACGCCCTACTAAACCTAAAGACATCGGTGACACGGGAGACGGTATTTCTTTAAAGCGAATATTTTACTTTATTCAAAATTTTATCAAGCAGTTAGCCTGATGTTGACGTCTGTCAGAAATTTCTTTTAAGCTCTAAGCTCGAAAATAATTAATCGTAGTCCTTTGAAATGACAACTTGTGAATAAACATCGTCTGTTCTCCTCAGGCAGTAATTTATTTTAAATTGGGTCATGGTTTAGCTTTAGCATTATAGTTCAAACTTAGCGCGATCGGCCCCCTGGACAAATATTATCATGCGCGACATAAACTTTTATTGCGCCTGTCATGCTATTAGTGCTGTTATTGTTAAAATGCCTAACATTATTAATGCAAAAGTTAGACATGGAGCCGCGGGCGGAAGGTTATTTAGTAATAATTTATTATAGTTTATTTACTTTAAATACTCACTGTACCGCGATCAGATTAACATAAAGATAAAACCAACAAATTACTTAAAATTATAGAATTCACATAATTATTTAATACCTACGCGGTGTTGGACAAAATACGGGCCAATCGCGCTATTTTATAAGGGTTTTACCGTTCGAACAGAGTGTTTTTGGTTTAGATTTGGTTTAGCTGATATGAAAAATAGTGTCGCGCTATTCTTTCGTTACGAGTTACCAAAGTAAAATTCAACGCAATGATTTTGGTTATGGTTTATTCCGCCCGCGACTTCGTCCGCATGGATCTCGAAATAAAATATAAACTATACTTACAAACCTTCCTGAAGAAATTCTCTAAATAACAGTGAAAACCGAATTAAAATCCGTTGCGTAGTTCAGAACATGTAAAAGTACAAACAGACAAATGTGGATAGCGACTTTCTTTTATAGTTACTATAAATACGATGCTTTCGCGCCTAAACTGCTGAACGGATCTATTGAGATTTGGCAGTTCGAGCAGAACATAAATAGGCTTCACTTGCACTTCTCATCCTGAAAAAATGCGCGAAAAAGTAAATTCACGCGAATAAAGCCGTGGCCAAGTGGAAGCTGACTAGTGGCAAACGCATTATATCAAACTACATGCGTTTAGTTTGCATCAAAATGCTACATAAAATCTATTAGTGAAAGTTAATTTCAATACATACATATATGTATAACGTCACCCCCTTTATTCCAAACGGGGTGGTCACAGATATCCCAAACAATACTGTTTAGGTGTTCACAACATCCACGGTTCTCCTTATGAAATATACAGAAATTCACACGTGACAGGGGGTGAAGCCATCACCGTTGAAATGTGCAAAATATCTACAGATGTTTTTTGGAGGAAGGAAACTTAAATGTAATTTTGTCAATATCGTCATTGGTTTTGTTCTGACGTGTGATTGGTTGACTTATCGCTCGCTCGGCCGTTTGAATTTTTCTCATTGGTCAACATTAGATATCGATGGCGATACGGATAAAGTTACACAATTTTAAGGCAGAGCCCTTTAAGTTTAGCTGCTTATCGAAAGCACTTCAGAGTCATCTGCAATATGTTGTATATTCATTTTTGTTTCTAGCTATTCGGACCTCCGAGCGCACCAGTACTGGAAAATCCCGAATTCCAAACGAGGTGGTACTTCAAATACTTTCTTGGAAAAAGTAAGTACTAGCATTACATTTGTATTTAATTTTTATATTGATACAGTCTGCTTCATAAAGGGCAATTTTTCATGATCAGTGACAGCATGCTGTCTATATCTCGAAAATAATAGTGTAGCTAGACCATCTAGTCTCTCTGCCCATTTTAGAGAATTGCGGTTGGAATGGCTTGAATAAATCATGCTACAATTGATCATGTAAAACAGCCCTGTATGAATAATTATGACGCCGACTGTACCATTTAATAGTTTTATCGTATTGTATTTATTTATCTAAAAATCAGGTTTATCTGAACATCATAAGTATCGTACTATATTAATTCTGTGTCTATGTCATCACCGGAAACTCGATGCATCATAGTGTTTTCTATTATTTAGCATAAAATTAGTCATTTATCACCCTACAGACACACCTACAGAGAAAACATATGACTTATAGGTAGGTGTAGAAGAAAACAAAAATAAAAAAAAAAGTTGACAGGTATATTTATACTCAATCTCAAGCTTCGTTTTCTTTTACATATGAACAGATTATAAATACATTTTATTTAAATGATTTTTTCCGTATGTTTCTGTTCGTACATAATAATTTCTGTATTTAGCTATGTAGGTCAAAATTGCTAGTAAATGAGACTCAATTGTCGGTTGTGTATTCTCGGAATTTTTCCCCACGATACAGACTTTGCCTAGTGTACGAATCAACTGTAAACTAATCTTGCGACTTGCTCAATAAAATTTCATGTCTTACAGGTATGTTACTTGTTGGTTAACCGTAATCTATAAAATAAATTACTTTGACTTCTAGATATAATTTTGAGTTAGCCAAACCAAAAGTAAGCACTAACTTTTCTGTAGTTTTTTGTTGTTTCCGAAGAAGTGAGCAAATTAAATCGCATCACATCCAAGGCTGGTCGAAATCTACCCTTTGTGCGTGACGAGAAAGCGGCTTGTGGCAGAACTTCGGCAGTTTGAGGGTTAATAGCTTTATTATCTTCCCGTAGGTATCGCACGAAACAATATAGTCCGATAGGAATATTAAACCGTTTTACCGTACCGTAATGGTTTGCTTCACTTAGTGTGCCCATGGCCGACAACCGGTGACCGATTTTTTTTTGGAGAAAAATGGAACGCACTGGTTGCAATGTTTCAACGCCCAAAAAATCGGTCACAATATCAGTGATAGAAATATTGAGGAAAAAATCGGCCCGATTATCGGTCCTACAAAAAGTCGGTCGTAGGCACTTACACACTTATACGTAGGCAATGAGCGTCGGTGGCTCAGTGGTTAAGACGCGGTCTCCCAATTTGAGAGATCCGGGTTCGATTCCCAGGCAGGCCATATGCCAATGAGTTTTTAAATTTAATTACTTATGTGCATTTATCTGCACTTAAACGGTGAAGGAAAACAGCGTGAGGTAACCTGCATACCTGAGAAATAAAAATTCTAAGGCATGTGAAGTCCCTAACCCGCAGTGGGCCAGCGTGGTGGAATGGCCCATACTCCCTCTTTATACGAGGGAAGGCCTATATGCCTGCAGTGGCATGTTTACGGGCTGAGATAAGTTACGTAGGTAATTACAGATATCAATTATAAATATACCTATAATAATTGAACAGATAAAAATTGCCAAAACAACTGACTTCAGTAAGGTTCCATTCAGTAGATAGATCTCCTGAGTGCATCAGCAGATCTTAACCCCACCCTGGTGATAAACCATATTAAACAAAAAACATCGGTTAACAATAGACGAAAATTTGGGTGATAGAAACATCTTCCTTTTTTGGGGTCGGTTACAAATTAGAAAACCGCGAAGAGAAAGCGAATATATCGTATAGAACCAACTGTGTTAAAAGCTGTCATCGAAACGTCTGAAAAATGGCTAAGAACCTTTCCCCTAGTTTAATTTTAAATATAAAAAACCTCTCTCAAAATAGGACCACACATTATTGAGATACATCCGGACGAAGACTAGACACACACACACACAACGCAGTCAAACTCATAATACCCGTCGTTTTTCGTCGGGGGTAAAAAATAAAATCTATTTGCCCAACATTAATAAACGGCCTCCCTGGATCAATGTAAATAACATAGGGTTTACGGTCGCGGGTTCGATCCCCAGGGTATATGTTTAGTACTCGGTTTGTTTGGTGGTAGGACATTTTTTATGACATCCTGGCTAGCTACCACCATCTTATCTAAATCTGCCGGCAAACAGCAATGTTAATAGCATTGTTGTGTTCCGGTTGTCAGAAATAAGATAGCCAGGTCCCCAAATAAGATTGGATTTCCGGGTCAGTACGCATCCACCTTCTGCCTCATCTTCACTTAACATCAGGTGTGATCCGTTGTGCATAAAAAAAACTATAACACATAGAGAAACAACTTTGACGGCAGCCATTCCTAGGCGAATAAAACTGAATGAAATGAAAAACTAAATCACATCGCAAATATCATTGATCAAGGGGACAGACTGAATAAAACCAAACAACACTTTCATTATAGGTAAACCCCATACAAATTCCCTTTCAGATAAATTGAATTTAAATTGTGTTTATTGTTACACAACGTTCGCTGCGGTAAAGGGGCTTGTGTCGCTTTTGACTGAGTGTTCCAGACAGGGTATATCCTTAGTTTACCTGACTGAATCTAAAACAATAAGGCCGCTCTGCACGTGTACCCATGCTCTGGTATAATGTATCTACCTACTTGTTTGTCCGCCATTAGGTACTCCCTCACCTCACCACAATAATCCATTATGAAAACTAACATCCATCATCTCACTATCCCAAGTAATATTATAGTTAAATGCTAAATGTGTATGTTTGTTACCTCTTGACGCCTAAACGGCTAGACGGATTTGAAAACAGCTAATACAACATATAGATAACAGAATGCTCACACACACCTACTAAATAATCAATTTTTATAAGCTCAATAGTAGTTATTTCGTAAAATAATAATTTGTGTGCGATATTGTGGTTTAACAAGAATTATTTATAATACTTACTTCAATTTCAAATGGGATTATGAAATAATATTCCACTATTGAAAATAATTGAAATGGATTCAGTTAATGATTCTGAACAAATTAATTTTTGCTTTTTGATTAATGCTGTAACATCATCATGACTAGCCCCACGGTTAATAGCCCACTCCCACTGGGAAAAGGTATTGACACAGGTTACTAAATAGTTCCTTCGAGGGCATGGGCCCATATTACTAAACAGTTACTTAGTATGGGCCATAATCCATCACGCGGACCAAGTGCCAATTGATAAATTTGTGTCAGTGTCAGACTATAGTGGGCATCTCACAGTCAGTGTTTTAAGCCACCCCTGTAGACCACCGACTTGGCTTAAAGACTGCCTTCAATTGAAAACAATTGGGACCGACTATATAAAGTGGCCGGATCACCCATTCAAGGAATAGCGTATGTGACTACATCACGAGTGCTTATAGGATTTTCAATTACTTGGATCTGCGACATCTGGTAAACTTTTAATCGAATTACACAATCTTTTATCGACAATGGGTTACCACTTGCCTCAGTAACACCTAATTTTAAGTGATGAGGTAGAAGTTGGAGGCGCGTTCGCTCGGAACACCCGGAGCCAGGATTGGGGCAACTGGTTATTTTATTTCAAACTGCCGCAGCACAATAATGTTACTACATTTCTACTTGGCGGCATACCTAAATAAGATGGTGGTACAGTCTAAAGCTGATGAGACTTTAAAAACTGGCATAATACCTACAAATTTCACAGGAAATCGTGAATGTTTTCCGTTGGTACATTATTATATTGTTGAACTGAGTAATTGTTGTAACTAAATAAAAAATTATTCAAAAACGTTTCCTGATAAAACTTTAGGGTTGTGTATGTATATCTGTTTCAGACTGTGCTAGCCAGGCGAAATTTAAAAATTCTTTAGGTACCCAACCTAATAGAGTACCTATTAAAAGTGTACTCTGCTCGGTACACAACCTGCGAACTCTGTTTTGTCAGCCATAGATACCTACGGTTAAACACTACATATCTACAAAGATTCATTTGTTTTAGAGGGTACACAAGCTTCCCTCGTAAATCGTTAGTATTAGTGACATTTCATTGAAAGAGCTTTCTACTGGACGTGAATGTCTCCCATAGTAAACTCCTCCCATTTGTATCGGTTTCCATGGGAGGACTTCCCCTAATCGCCACGCTGGGCTTCGGGGCAATCATGAGGGTCGATGAATTACGCTACTGTCATCACTACTGGTGTATGTTGTTGCGCTCACGATCGCCTGTTACGAAACCCACAGAAAGAGACTAGGTTGGTCCTATTCTACTGCAGGATGTCCGTGGTGTATACGAAAACAGGGGTCAGAGCTTCACTCCACCTTCTTCCCTATAAGGTTGGCATTAGTGCCGTTTTCCATCTCATTGTCTACACCCCCATTTGCCGAGGGGGGAAAGTGGGAATCTTCTTTTCCTACTTACACAACCTATTTAGTCTGAGATCCAAGGTAGCAATAGAGCCAATTAAGACACCGTCTACCTTCAGTAGACGACGTGTCGTGTACCACTATTGATTCTAGCTTATAAGAGTTACAGCGGGAGAAGTGTAGAGACGGGGTTTCCGGGCATCACACGGCCATTTGGTTTTTGTAATTGTAGGTAATTGTTTACAATTTCCATCCAATTCAACAAAACTAATTCTACTGTATTCGTAATAAGACAATAAAGTAGGATCCTCATAATCACTTTTCACTCTTGTACCTACCTATAGGTAGGTAAACGTAAACCGCCAACTTGCGGCTTAGTAATTTAGCCAATGGAGTGCAATGCGGAAGTCTAGTTGGCTAGCTACCCCCAGTCTTATCTCGAGCTTCCTGTCAAGCGGCAGTGTTTTACAATAGCTGTATAATATGGCCAATCTCATAATAAATTACGGTTTCTGAGTGAGCACTCGCTTTCACGTTCACTTAGCCTCAACCGAGATTGAGGTCAACCGCAAGCCTTGTGAATAAAACAAGCGCAACTTAGTCAAGCAATAAATTGTCGAGTGACTAAGACCAGCTTACATCGGTCAATTTCAAACGGACACAGAGTGGGTATAGTTCTATTTTTGTCGTACCTTCGTCGGTCGACCTCATCGTCACTTACCATAGGGTGATTTAGGTCAAAGACTACTCTAGTCCTACCAATATGTACCTATTTTAAAGCGTAAACAACGAAATCAGTCACCTTACTTAGTCATATAACACTAACTGAATATTGTAATAATGACTTATGCTCATACCTAATTTCACCGCCGTCGGCTGCCATCGAACTGCAGATACGTAGGTCACGGGTTTGATACCAGAGAAAGTGGGGTTTAAAGTACAAAATGTTTATTTGTAACCAATAAAGTCTTACGAAATATAACAAGTTATGATTCCTACAGTTTATACCAAATTACTTGAGATAAGACAATAATATTGTCTCCGCCATAGGTTAAACATTCGAGTGTGCTCGCATATACCTGCTGTCTTATTTCATTATCACATACCAACAGTGTAATTGAGGTCAGGCGCTGATCGATACGTTAGTATAAAAACAAAAGTTTGGCGCCCAACATGGGACCCGCTATGTACAAGGTGTAAAGTGAACTACGAAATAGAATAGCAACCAGACCCGTAGTAGCTAAATAAAACTAAAAGAAAATGTGTTTAGGTAACTAACCCGAACTTTTGGAGTAATCTACATCTGCTTGCACAGATATTGAAAAAATGTACTTACTGTCATAAAGGAACATGGTAGTTTTCGTAAAAAAAATTTTGGCGCAGTGCGATCTTCTTACATGGATAAGGAATAAAAATGTCTAAGGGTTCTACTAAGGTCGGATACTAGAAGTGATACATTTGTAGAGAAACCTAAACAGTTTGATACAAGAAAGTTTTGAACTGATCTCTGCCTACTCAGCCCCATAGTTTTTTGTTCAATATACTAGGTGTCGAATGGCATTAGCCTATATTAATAAGAAGGAAAAATAATATTAATAAGATTTATACAATTTTAAATATTTATCAAACTAATTTGCTACCTGCTACCCGCACTTTAATTACAAATATACTAGACAATTTGCAGTATTATAGATACAAGATAGTCATAACTATACAGTATCCGTCACTTCGTAGTTAATTCATGAATGAAACTAATACAGTCGGCTGCAGAGAAACATGACTTCCCGTTGATATGACTGTAAGTATGGAGGCCTATATTACTCTGCAACTGACTGCACTAATTCCTAAATTATTATAAAATTTTTGGCTCACCGTAGCAAATAAATCCTTTTTAATCTACCTTCAGAACGTTGAAGTAGTAAAATTGGTTTATAAGAGGTTTTAGAGAAACTTGACATCGGTTCTACGCTTGAAAACTTTCCAGTTGCGACTTATTCGCTGAAAACATTTCAGGTTGATACAAAGTAGCAAGCTAGTTTCGCAGAGAAACTGCAACTTGTCTTCACTATATAAACTGCAACCAAACTTGTCAAATGTTAGATAAATATTTTTTGGGACACAACATCAATGTATTTTTATTACCGGCACAGCACAACGAAGATATAAAAAACCCATTTAAAAAACTTAAAATGTGTTTGACGGATGTTATTTTTCACAGTGCATCAAAACTACATTGGAGTGGACGGTTCAAGGGAACCTTATCTACTAAGTGTTGTGCAGGAAGGCGGAGCGGGACTCTTACGAGCGATACTCTTCAACAAAATGGTGAGAAGCAACTCGGTTAACTCTCCGTTACCTTATAGATATAAGTAGGTAGGTACTTAATGAAATGGTTGAAGAAAGTAAATCCCTGCGCCTCTCGGTTTGTTATATTCAAGTAGAAATCAACAATTATTTAGTTAAATATATTTCTTCTATTTTGTTGTACTGCGAAAGTGGCTTAACGACTGGCGCTAATCTAAAGTGTAATTTGTCGAATATTTTATGGATGTTCAATAGATGACGAAGTTAGACAAACTTTCTTTAAAACAGGGGGCACACAAAATATATTTGCCACCCAGTGCGTGGAGCGGCACAGGCGGCGGCGGACAGCCCCCTACCAGGCCAACAGTCAAACAGATCCTGGGACAGTTCTCTGCTATGGAGCGAGTCGACAAAGTGCCCAGAGAAGTAAGTAAGACTTAATTTGTCACTTTTTTATGATTAAGTGGGTACGCGTTTGACCACAATCTTACCTGATGGAAAGTAACGATGACTGACTTTAATAATGTACCTATAGGTATCAGACTGATATTCTTTTACAAAATAGATTGCGTTATCCTGTCAAAATTAACAAAACAAGCTACCTAACTTGTTACGTGAAATCAGCTTACGAAAGCCCTGCTAACGAACCAGTTTGCCTGATATAACATAATGTAATAATCAACGACACCCAACAAATCATAAACATACCTATTTTCTAGATTACGTGTGCTGAACTTCAAAAGGACATCTTGTTACTTGAGGAACAGGAGGGATCGGTAAACTTTAAGATAGGCATAATGCTGATGAAGCCCACCCAGAAGACTGACGACGAGATGCTTTCCAACGGTAAATAAGACAAGCTACATTCAGTAACCAACAGATAAGGAAAATCGGCTATAAAGCAATGTAGGTACGATAGATAATCAATCAATAAAGAAAAGCGTTCACCCACCCTAAGAAAAACATTAGTTCGACCATAGAGGAATAACACTGTTCGACTGAGTAGTTTTACCGTCGGACAAGTGAGACTTTATTCGCTCAGTACCACTAGTTCTATCGTCGAAAAAAGCTCATCTAAGTATTTTAAGAAATAAGTGAACAATATCATTAGTGCTTGTTACGAAAAGCTAAGGTCGTTGTAAATGTCATCTAAATATAACTTCAACTTTTTACTTTATGGCAATCGGTCGTCTATGTTACGATCGACCATGGAAATGTGATTGATTATAATAAATAACATAATAATCTGAGACCAACCATACCTACCTAACATAGATAAGGCAGCCTGGATGGTAACCTAGATAAAAATTATTTACATTGTTTTAAATAACAATGTCGCAATCATGTAAAATTTTTGAAAATGTTTCAGAGAAAGGTGACGAGAAATGGGAGCGATTTATTTCGCTTTTGGGAGACAAAATTAGATTAAGAGGCTGGAACCGTTTTCGGGGCGGTCTGGACGTCAAAGGTAATTTTCGACAAACGTAGGTATAACTCTAAAGGTAGATAGATGAATATATTTATACGTCTAACTTCTTACTAATATTATTTTCTAATCTAATTTAATCTAACTAATAATATTACAAATGCGAAAGTTTGGTTGTTTGTTTATTTGTTTGTGTGTTGCTCAATCAGGGCGAAACTGATAAATTGAGTACTCCAGCAAGCGGGATAAACAAAAAGTTATTCCACGTAGGGGAAGCCACGAGCGGAAAGCTAGTACCTAATAAATAATATGATGTAGTAAAAAAGTTATCCCATATAGAAATTTTACTAAAAGTATAAACATGGATATAAAACGTTTGTAAAACTTTTAAATTTCAATTCAATAAGCCTAATGTCCAATTTGTCTTAAATTTCAGTTCCATTTCAGCTTAGAGGCCAAGGCTTATCTTTAAAACTTCAGCGTAATCTGATGCTCAACTCACAAACAAAACAACGTCTTTCAGAGATTAGGGAAGCCAGAACAGATGAAGTTACGTAAAAGTTGTAGAGACGTACGGTACAGGGATACAGGTACGGCGACGAGGTCAGACAACGGTGTCCTTTTCTGCGGGCTTCATATTTTATGTATGTAGGTTTCTACAACTGTCAGTTCCACAAGTTCTGGTCTTGATTAGTCGCCTACTCCAGTTTAAACGAATTATGGTCGGATAAGAAACAACACTGGAGACCGCACCATATAATATTCTATAAGCTAATGCTACAAACTCACACAGGTATAAGTATAATCATGTTTTCCGCAGGTGACATGACTGGAAGCCATTCAATTTATACGATGCACCAAGGGCACGAAATAATGTTTCATGTCTCGACTATGTTACCCTTCTCCAAAGACAACAAGCAACAGGTCAGTGCAATCCACGGTATCTCATTGTCACTGTTTCATGGCAGTGGAGTGTAATCTCATTTCCCAAAAATAAATGTTTATGTCACATACTTGTGTTAAATCCTCATTTTTTTTCCTAATCAAGTTTGGATCACCTCAAAATAATAATCGCTTTCGATTAGCAAAGTTAAGCAACGTCTTGTGCGGTCAGTTCTTGGATGGGGTGCTAGTGGCATTTTAATACTAGTGCTTCCGTGCTTCGGAATCGGTCCCGATTGTTTTCAATCGTTTCACTAGAATCCGTCATGCGGATTGGTATACTTTTGTTGACAGTGTGTGGTGACAGTGTTTTCAAGCCACTCCTATAGCACTTGGCTTAACGACGCCTTCAACTGTAAACAACCGGGATGGCTGTTTAACTGTCCTCCGCAGCACGAAAACACACTTAGGTATGCTACTTGTCACCCATTCAAGAAAGGGAAACGAATAACAAATGCGACAACGAATGCATAAAAACTTAACTCGTTAAATCAACAACTAAATTAGCAATTTACTTTTGATACAGTACATGGGTGTATGTATGCTTAAATATGTTCTCTCTAAATTCTATTCTCTCTCAGAACATTCATTCTCTATGTAATCGGTGAACCAAATGCAAGTAGCAATGGTAAAAAAAATGATTATTTAGTTTTATGTATTTAAGACATGTAGTCTATAGAAGAAGTCACTTTATCATGAACATCATTGAAGGAAAAGTGGAGGGGAAGAGGAAGAAAGGAAGGCCTAGAAGAACATATATATCAAGTAAAGGAAAAAGTAAATGCCGTGTCGTATCGTATCAGGAGCATAGCTCTTAAATTGAAGAGAGAGAGAGTCTGTAGAAGTATTATACAATTTACTTAGCCCTATGTTAGTAAAAAGATAATTTTGTGGTTAAAGTTTTTTTTTTTCATTTATTTAGCTTGAAAGGAAGCGGCACATCGGCAACGACATCGTAAATATTGTGTTCACCGAGGACTCCGTTCACAACACTTTTAACCCTCAGTGCGTCAAGAGCCACTTCACTCGTATCCTTTATATATACCCCTAGTGTGTGTGTGTGTGTGTGTGTGTGTGTGTGTGTGTGTGTGTGTGTGTGTGTGTGTGTGTGTGTGTGTGTGTGTGTGTGTGTGTGTGTGTGTGTGTGTGTGTGTGTGTGTGTGTGTGTGCGTGCGTGTGTGTGTGTGTGTGTGTGTGTTTAAAAACAAGCGTTAATACTTCACCATGATTATGACAAATTATTCTAGTCCAATCGTGTTGTAAAATTTCGTATCCGTGCTATTAGCCGTTGAAGAGATCCTTCTGATCTCTTTCTGGATTCTGGAGAATCCTGGATGCAGCATCAAGTCATCGTGAAAATGATGTTTAGCTATCAAAATTAACACTCTAAGTATACAAAATGTCGTATGCGTGCTATTAATCGTTAAGGAGTTCCCCTCGTGAGGAGAGCCTTACACTCACTCTAAAAATCGGTCGGTTTAAAACAAAACACAAATATTTATATTTAATATTTATTTTAGGTATCAAAATGCTGCGACTTACGAGAGACTAACATGAGAATGTTCCTTTTCCAATTCATTCAAACAAAAAGTTACTTATCATTTTGAGTGTGGATCTGCGTTGAAAACCTCTTTTCATATTATTATGAGACTTGGGACTAACAAAAGTACCTACGTACAGTTTATTAAAAGGTTGGAAAATCTAATCAGCCTTGTTTGTGTACCTACTTTGATAAGCCTGATGGCGAGACTGCCGTTTATATTTCGATTTGTATAATATTTACCTTGTTTTATAAAGTTTGGTAATCAATTTCCTTTGGGAGCGGCGCAAATCACAGTAAACCTCGATTCTGTTTCTGTATAACTGGCATTGATGCTCTTTTGTCCATAAAATGTTTGAATTACTTTTATTCATACAATGTTAGTTACTACAGTCTCTGTAATAAATAACAAATAGGTACAATAATAATTCATTTTTTTGCGGATTGCGGAAATATATGTAGAGTAACTTTCTAGTTATGTTTTTATGATATTTTTGGAAATCCCCAGAGAAAACCAATTATTACCTTATCGTGCAGTTATTATAAATAGCATCATAGAAGCCGCCTCGCAACCACCAGCTATCAAAAATAAAATACCTTGTAAAAATCAGTTCAACAATGCCACAAACAGACACGCAGATGCACAGACACAGATAAACATACTGTTCTTTTAGCGTCACTTAATAGAATCGTTAACATTGGAAACAAGGTGTAGGTTATAGATTGAAGGAAAATTATCAGGTTTGCATTACCTTGGATGTTTTCTTTTTAATTAGAAAGAAAGCTCTTTGCAAAACTTTGTTTTGCGGTTTAGGTATATTTGCTTGAGACTTATGTACTAAATCATTAAGTGATTACCCACTAACACAGCTGCATTACGCTATTTTAATCGTACTTAATCAGTTACAATGTAAAGTAATTGTCAGTTGGTAGGTAACTAGTTGATTAAGATTACTTTTAGAAACGCATGACAAGTACGGAACAGTCATTGCCCATACCCACTCGCTCTTGGCCTATTTTCTAATATTTGCCAGGCAAATATTAGAAAATCAAATGTACAATATAATATTCCTTAGCGACAAATTGCAGATATTTTCGCCGTTGTGTCAGAAGTAGAGGGCGAAGGCTACAGGTTGAGTGTGTACAGTGACGACACGGTGCCTCCCTTCGGGCCCTCCCTGCCCTGCCCTCCGATCTTTAACGACCCGCAACTCTTCAGAGAATTTTTATTGGTAACTCAGAAACCTTTATCGTCAAATACGATTTATATTATAAGCGTTTAATATTGGTTATGTGGTGCCTTTAATTTCTCTCGAGTTTCTAAATTTGCTTCTTGCCCCTCGTGGGCACTAGCGTTATAGGTATCTTAACCCTGTTAGAAAGTCCAGAACCGAAACTTTCATTTCTAACTATATCAAAAAATCAAAATCAAAATCAAAATATTTTTATTTCATAGGATAAAATTATCACTTGAAAACGTCACTATTAATATTAATATTACATTATAGTTTAAATTTACTGCTCATTCACAAAGCTGACTCCCCAGAGAAGAACGAGCAAGAAACTCTAGGGTTGCTCTTTTAAACAGATTATAGGTTGCGATTTGATAATTATATGAATAGACAGCTATGTCCATGCTTGCTTATCATTCAAATAGTCAGTGATGTTATAATAGCCTTTTGTTAATAATTTCTGTTTTATGATTGCTTTAAATTTATTTAAAGGCATATTTTGAATGTCTACTGGAACCTTATTATAAAAGCGTATACATTGCCCTTTGAAGGATTTACTAACTTTGTGAAGTCGGCTAACATAAATAGATAACTGGTTCTTATTCCTTGTATTAACATTGTGCCTATCACTATTTTTAGCGAATAAGGTTATATTTTTTTTTGCATATAACAAATTCTCATAAATGTATTGAGATGCCATTGTTAAGATATTAATTTCCTTAAACTTATCTCTAAGAGACTCTCTAGGTCCTAATTTATAAATGGCACGAATAGCACGCTTCTGCAGAACAAAAATCATATGTATGTCAGCAGCGTTTCCCCACAACAATATGCCATATGACATCAAACTGTGGAAATAGCTAAAGTAAACCAGTCTTGCGGTATGAACGTCTGTTAAATTTCTGATTTTTTTGACTGCATACGCAGCAGAAGCAAGCTTTTTCGCTAGTTTCTCAATATGAGGCCCCCACTGAAGCTTAGCATCCAATGTCAGTCCTAAAAAGACAGTAGTGTCTACAAGGTCCAATATATATACTTGTGATTACTAATTCGATTTGACCGAAAATGGACCCACATACCAAAAATACAAATTGATCCCATTTTCTTCAATTTGTGTGATAAATAAGTACAATAATAAAAAAGATAAAATCGTGTTAAAAAGCAAAAACACGAACGCATTCAATCAATGTCTACAGGTGAAGCTAATGAACGGCGAAAAGGCAGCTTTCCAGACACCGACGTTCGCGCTGAAGAGACAGCGGACTCTTGACACCCTCATCCGCGACATATACGCCGAACACTGCTCAGACCACAAGGTGGTGAGTCCTGCGATATTACAACACACCACCTATGGCGGATCCAGGGGTCATGACCTCCAGGCTTGGTCTCGATACATGTTAAAGGCTTTAGGTTTGTTGGTCGAAGGTTGGATCCGCCTTTGCACACCATTTCCTTTTATGCCCTTTGGCCTAGGTATACTTATGTTGTTGGGCCTGAACCTCTGTAACATGTGAACGTTCAAGCGGTTTTTGCTACAAGGGTAACTTTCTGCTACCCAGAGTTATATTGCGCATCTGATGCTGTTTATAGAATTTATTCAAAATCAGGCGGTTAAACCTCTCTTGATCTTTTTCCCTTAGCAACATGACTCATTTAATTCTTCTCTCCCATTTTCTGAGGAAGAGACGAAGTCCCAATGTCATCATAATTTAAACTAAATACTACCTAATATTTTGTCTCGTTCTATGTCACGGAATATGTTTGCATTTTTTTTACTACGCGCCTGCTCATAATTATCATTCTCACTACACCAATAAAGCTGAAAATAGCTCATAATAGAAGCAAATTTGTTTGCAAATCCATTATTGGCCTTTGGCGGCCGCCCCGCGCGACTAGATTCCATCCTCTGGATCCAAGGGTGCGATGGTTAAGACCCGTTTTGACTAAGAATAACGTTAAGTTAGTGTTATTTTTCCCGTAGATGTAGTAAAAAACACTGTCGGGTAAAGTTTACTCACACTCGTTAGTAATCTGTTACTTCTTCCCCTTGGTCATAGTGTAAAGAAAAGAATATAGTGATAACACTCGACTATCGTGATAGGTAAATCCTGCGGTGTGCGCGGGGCCACCACAACGTTGTTTCATCCGTGGTAACAGCCGGCAGTTTATCAAATCTGATTCGTTACGATGTTTACGGTTGCACTAACGCTACATTGTTTTACGCCCTATTCTCTTTTTTCAAGATCTCAGCAATCTCTGAGATGTAGATAACGGTAATTTATAGAGATATAGATATAACTTGAAACATGAGGCAATATTTTGTTAATGTTACATCCATTAGCTTTTCCGCCACAGTGCAGCCATGACTAGAGGACACGTCTCGGTAGAATGCGACCTCATAGGTTAATCTCACTAAACATTACTTTTCTTTACACTATGCCTGGGTGAAGCAAGCAATGAAATATTGTTAGTATGTATGCTAGTATGTATGCTATGTAATACCCTAATCATGTTGAGCACTTGCACCGATATTTGTAGCCTATGCTGTCACGTCGCGCTCTCTCAGACGTGTGGTCGGGTGGTGCGGGAGCAGGCGGCGCCGGCGCCGCTCGTACGGAGCGCTTCTTACACGTGGGCCAGGCGCTCAAACTGGACGCGGTGTTACGGGGCGACGCACCAACCAGCCTAGTGTCCACTGGTTAGAGTCAAATCATCATCACCTAAATTCATGCCAAGGAGAACTCAATTGTCATCCAAATATTCATCCTGACACACACCTCAACCTCCTGGCGTCCCCACTGCTAGGTTATGTACAGCATATTCCACCAGACGGACCCATTATCGATGACAATATAATGTCTTATTTTCATAGGTCTTGTGTCACACTAATGCTCACCTAACAGTCAGTACTTTCAAGACTAGACAAAAAGCGGGACCGATTGGTAAACGTGCCCTCCGAAGTATAGGAAAACGCCTCTGTGGTCACTATTATTGCTGAAGTTCTCTAATCGAAAACGAATAGTGAAACGATTGTGTGAACTAATGGTTCAGTGACACTCACGCCTAGGTAATTCATCAGGTACTGGCGGTTCCCGCCGAGCCCCGTGGGAGGGTCGCGTGTGGCGGTCCGCCCCGCTGCCAGCCACCCCCGTTTGCGCAGAGCAACTGGCCGAAGGAAGGCTACTGCTCTCCACCACCTCCAACACCTACATTTTAGAAGGTTAAACAATTACAATTTTCTTTTTAAGTTGTCAATTTACTTCTCACTGTATGCTTACTGACTTTCAAGTTCTTAGTGTCTCCCACGTTTTCAGAAAGCGGGACGACGCGAGTCGTGTTGAGATGGGAGGGTTGCGTGCGCGCAGCCCGAGTGACAGAACGAGCTGGGCTGTTTCGCGTCGGCGCCAGAGTGACGGGAGGAGGATCCACCACTGGCGGCGCAGGGGGAGCGGGTGTGTACGCACTGCCGATACAAGAGCTCTGCGCTGGCGCCTGGGCTATGAGGCCACTACAAGACTGCAAGCACGCTAGGCTACCGAGGACCAAGACAGCACATTACTTCGATATGCTTGATACAGGTGAATCCACGAAAAAATTCGCGGATTGAATATACAGGATGAATTTGAATTCGTGTAATTCCCCTTAACCGGTGACGCCAGTCTCGATTACGAATAACTTTCCCCAAACCCAATTCGATCAAAAAACGAAAGTCCAACAATTTTTGGCTAGAGACTCCACTCCTGATTGCGAACAACTTTCCACTAGGAACCATAGCCTTCCATATAAAGGTGGTTTCAGAATGGTTTACTTTGTATGGGTAATCGAAAATTTTTTGATCCCATTTGGCTATCGTCTCTAGTGGAAAGTTGTTCATAATGCAGAAGCGGAGTCACCAGTAAACAGGAATTACACTCATTAAATTTCACCCTGTAGAAAGACCATAGGTCTTTCATATGAACTTTCCTTTTAAAAGTTTCTATGAATATGAATAAGTTTTAAAAGTTGCGTATTGTAAAACTTATTCATATTCATAGAAACTTTCAGTAAATACTTAATTAGTTAATTAAGTATTTACTGAAGTAAGTGTTGAAATATTTTAGGGGAAGGTGGTAGAACGACTTTAGCTGTAGCAGTAGGAAGAAGAGTACTGCTGATGATTGAAGAACCAAAGACTGATAATGAAATGGGTTTTGAATATACACATATCAAGGTAGGTAATAGCCGTAATAGTTTCATTAACATGTATGTATACCTACATATATATGGCACTATTCAATTCAATTGTAATTATTACTACTTGTATTTTGATATACTTTATGTTATATTGACGATGTTCAGAGCATATCCGCCTATTAAAATCTTTAAAGAAAAGTATAGTGTAACTGACCCAACAGGAAAACTTAAATATATAATTTTCAGGATATACAACTAAGCGAGTCCCCAGTACTGATTAAACTTATGGACGGAGAAATGGAAGTAATGGTGGTGGGATATAAACATCATTGGGAGCTTTTGGAAACTAATACGGGACAGGTGACTTATATCAGATAGTGAAAACTTTCCCAATAAAATATCTAATGTCGGTATTTTTGTTAAATAAATTGAAGACTTATGAGTAGTTGTTTTTATAATTTTTAGACTGTGAAAAGGGCAGAAAACTCGGAGGACAGTGGACCACGACGCGGCACCCTCGTTAACGCGCTGCATATTGGAGACGAGAGGGACGGACAAATAGTCTTATGTTACAACCGTAAGCATCCAGTGATGTTTTCAATTACTTACCTCATCTACTTTTTATGGGTACCTAATGAGTAAGCGCTTAACCTCAATGACAACTGATGTGAAGTGAGGCCAAAGTAGATATGTACTCGCGCAGAAATCCCTAAATCTACAATGAAAGCACTAGCTAGAAGAGAGCCCACTCGTGTTCTACGACAAGCCCAGCCTTTCCTGAGAAAACTTAATTTATATTAAGCAGGCCTGTACAGTCTCTGTTTCAGACTATATTCCTCTCTAATTACTGGATCCGTCATTATGACGCTTGTAGCAAAGAATTCCTATACATTATGACTTTATGTATGGCACTGACCAATTTCAGACACGTGTCATTTCGAAAGACTAACCAGCAAAGGACTAGAAAGCGACGGAGAATACGATTTCCATTGGACCACTGTACCTGCTGCAGTTGGTAAGTAAAACCTTGTTTGAACAAGGCTTGACAAACCCTTATAAAATGCTTTAGTTTTGTGTAAAGCTATTAATATATTTTCTTATGCATACCGGGCGAGCGCCTGACCTCAATCACACCCGATGCTAAGTGCAGATGCGCTCGAGGGTGGAAGCATACTCACCCATAACCCTCAACTTAATTTGGAGGGCTGGCTATCTTATCTCAAACAGCCGGAACACAACAATCATAAAAAGAAATATATAAATATCAAATAATTTCCACAATAGTGTCATAGTTTCATAAATGTTTGAATAAAACTTTTGTTTCAGTATGTGCATTCCCTTACATAATGGCGTTTGCGGAAGACTTGTTAGAAATACGATTAGTTGCCAACGGATCCTTAGTACATGCAGCATGCATACCGGGTCTGAAACTGCTTTGTGGACGAGGGGTAAGTTGTTCATCATCTATCATCAACCTGTAACCGTCCACTGTAAGACCTTAAAATCTATCAAGCCATTCAGACTATAGCAGGCGTCAAAGGAACGGATATACATACATGCAGTCTAACAATATTACCATCCCTTGTGGCACAGTCGAGTAAAAATAAAACTCTTAACTAGGTATACACCTATTTGCTGTGAAACTGTGCTTCTATTGCGATATTATTATTATAGGTCCAAAAGTAAAAAAAAAATAGACTTTCTTGATCTGTCAGTCCTGTTACCCAACTTGTAAACCTATCTAATTTAACTTTGCCTCAGGACATATTCTACGTGGCGTGCGCCCCCGAATACGTCCCCTTGAGCCGCGAAATCGACCCGTGTCTGCTTCAACACGATAACTACGAGCTGGTGCGCCAGATGAGCAAACAGTGCGGACCCTACTCCGTTGACGAGGATGAGAATAACGACAAGTGAGAAAGGAAATGTTTTAGTTCGAATCCTGCTAAATTAGGGCATAATGTTTGTATGATGATGAACATTATGTACCCGAATTATAGATATTTTGCATTCATAATATATATTTATTTTTATAAAAATTGTGTTTAGTATATCAACCATCAGCACAGCATGACAGGCGCGATAAACGTTTCACGCGCGAGATAATATTTGTCCTGCTCATTCACTTGAACGAAATATAGAACTATCCCACTCTCACTGCTACGTCATGTCATGCTGGTATCAATAATAGGTACAAGCCTATATAGTTGCTTAGTGTGGAACGGGATTGCGCTGTGTGTATTTCCAAGGATATTTATTTATTATATATACATACATGTAGTAAGCAGACGGTTAAATAAGCCATTAAATTATTGAATACCTAAGAGGATCTATGGTGGCAATCAATTAAAAATATGGTCAATATTTCCGCTTTTCACAAAAAGCTGTAGGTACTGCTCAGAGCGGGTTGGTTAGGTCGGTTGTATAAGGTTGTTTTGTATACTACCGAGAAGGGCCACGCAGTGGGGATCCTCTCTGAGCAGCGCAGTTTCCTATAATGAAAATATATGAAATTCTAAATTTCAAAACCGGCGTATAATTAACTTTCTTAAAAATGGATTAAAATTAATTAGAACTTAATACAATCGGCTTATTTAACTTTCTTTTAAATTGAATGAAAATTCTCAGGTAAATGTAGATTTGCTTTCAAGAGGTTTAGAATGATTACCTACTTTCATTTGTAGTTCTTCCCGAGTTATGAGTGAAATATGCGAGTGTTGAAACTAAAATCGATCCCCAAGTTAGCAACAAAGTTTAGAACTTTTAGCCAAATAAAACTGTAATATATCAAACATTTTCAGCCACTTGACTTCCCCTACTGTTTAACAGGGCCGAGACGTGCAACGCAAGCCGGACTATGTCCGAAAATAATTCGGCATCAAGCAGAAGTAGCTCCATATCATCAGATCAAGAAAATATTAGACCTCCATTGCAACGTATGGCACCGATGATCTCGCCACCAAGCTCACCACAAGGTAACAAATTATCCTTACAGTGCAGTGGGAAGACTTCATAGACAAGTTTTGGATCGCTGGCAACTGTCAGAGGGGGATTGTCAAATTTCATATTACCAAATAGACAAGTGGCTGTTGATGAAAACTACAAATTCACAAATGAGAATCTGTAATTTTCGCATGCGCAAACAAAAGTGAACAACTCAAATATGGTGGATAGATACTAGCAATACCATCGTTGAATTGGATTTTTTTACTTATAATACTTACTAAGTGGTTTGAGAGAACGGTATAGTTTGATGGAACGACTTCACTTACATCCTGTATGTATGTTTGTATGTATCGATGTTCCACTGCAGCCTCGCTTCTATCTAATCGATTTTGACAAAGTAGCTCGCAATAAATAATGGAACAAAACTACATGTAAATACCATTTCAAATCTCGTGTTGGTGTGTAGTACTTCCAGAGAACAGTGGCAGATGCGTACGCATCTACAAGATCCCGCAGTGTAACCTCAGCGCCGGCGCATATCAGCGACAGTCGGTCTCTGCTGACCAGGTCGTCAGCTCATACTTCTCCGACAGGTAAAATCCTAATCTCAAATTCGTTAAATCAAAATATAATAATAATGTTTCTCTTTCACAAAGGTAAGTTAATGAAATGAATTAACAGGAAGCTTATATTAAGAACACCTTTGTAATTGTTGCAGATTCTAATCCCGTTTATACTAGTTATTTTGTTTTATTAGGTACACGAACACACCAGTATAACATTATCACACTCTTACGATAGCTGACACAGTAGTTTTGTTCTGATATGAATACCTATTAGAGGCGTACACAACATTGATAACAAAGCTACATTAGTTACTTAAAGTACCTACAATATACCTACCTACAATATATTATATGAAAGTACTTAATTATAAATAAAGTATTAATTGCCATAATATTATGGTCAGAATTACAGTAAGCAGATATTGGAGATTTTGATAATTATGTATTATTTCGAGAAGTTTTGAGGTGTTTCAGTATTTTACTCCTAAAATTATAGTTAGTTCCTAAAGTTATGGATATTTATAATTTACAAAATTAAGTAATAAGGAGAGGTGGAGAGGGTGAATGAAAGAAGACTAACGAAAGAGATATACGATGGAAATGTGGATGGTAGTGTTGGTAGGGGTAGACCACGGCGAACGTACCATGATCAAATCCGGGACGTCTTAAGAAAGGCCAAGTCAAGAGTACCCTAAATCGACGAGCATGTATTAACAATCTTATGACAGTGAATGAAGCAAAAAAGGTGTGTCAGGATCTTAGCAAGTGGAAGTCTGTAGTCTCTGCCTAGCCCTACAGGAAACAGGCGTGACTTTATGTATGTTTGTATGTAATTACTCATATCTGTTTCCAGGCCAAACAGTATCAGGCAAAAGTTAGCAGAGCTGAGACTGGACAGTAAATCAAGAGGCGGAGGCGACGAGGACACCTTATAAGTGTTACAACCATCCAAGCCTCCAACCAACGCTTGCCGTAGGTAGCTATCGAATATTCCAGGTGCACAATTTTGAATTAAAAAATATACTTATACAAAAGAAATATAAATATTTAAATGTTGATTATCAATAATGAAAATCTAATTTGAGGTATTTATATTAAATTAGGTTACAAAAATGTATAACATTATAAGTAGTTATTGATTTTTCCGTGTTTTAATAGAATGTTCAATGTAGATATAGATACAATACATGTAGAGTGAAAATGAAAGTTGAATGGATAAAAGATGTGATAAATAATGAGGTAGTTGTTATGTCGTTTATTAAAACTCTAATTTTAAATTTAGGAATACTATTGTCTTATATGTCCCAGTTAGTTCATAAAGTTGTAATACAAGTTCGTTTTATTCTTAACCAATTTTAACTACTTTAACTACCATGCACAAATGTATATGCTCAACCAATTAGCCCGCATCTGTCCGTAAAACTCCCATCTCTTCATTTACTCACAGAGTTTTCTGCGGACAACGAAGGCCTTCCAAACGAATACAATAAAAATATCGATACAACAACTAATATAATATTATTACAACACAGGTTAGATCGATATAGTGCGAATAAATGAAATAGGGGAAATCTTTTTAAAGGCCGTATAATTTTTTAATTTGACCAAATATTAAATATTGAAAAAGATACAATGCAAATCAAATATACTCAGTATAAAAATGCGAATCCAGTCAATCATAAATTAAAAAAATTGATGATTACTGACTTTGGCGAGCGATATCTTTAGAAAACTATTCGATACAGTCAGCCTTAAAAAGATGTGGGATACGTGGTCAAATCTCAAAAGTACAATTTTTGATACGAAATCTTTTATTTGTATAACTAGAAAAAAATACTATAAAACGCGTTAACGAAATTAATAATACACATTATGTTTGTCATCATGAAACAAATATTTTCATTTATCGAGAATCAGAATAGAAGTAAGTTGTTAAAAGTTATTGGGATTAGCTCGAATTGATCAGGTATTAATAATATTTCACCACTATTTAACGCTGATTTATGCGTAGCAACTATCTAGAGAAAATCTTGTGGATAGAAGAATTCCTAAAGAGTTTTATCTTTGAATCAATAAATCCATAATGACCAAAGCATTGAAAAAGCTATGTCACAATATTGTCGTATATTTTGATATGAAAGAATATATTTAATCTCTCCTAGGTACTCTGAAAGTGGGTCATCGTTCCCGCAAAACCTTTAAGGAAAGTCGCACTTTGCTATCCTAGGTAGATAAGTAATTTTAAAATCGAATATTGTTTTTAGCAGCTCGGCAATGGAATGAACTGAAAATGAAAAAACGATGATATTGGTTCGTCAATAAGTCCAAGAGGCCTTCATAGAGGGCACTAATGAATTTTGAACTAGGAGCATGGATGTTGGTTTCTTAGGGTTGCCCGACCACAGAGATCGAACGAAAGTATTGTTTAAAAAACTAACAGGCCTGTTAAGCTGTGTATTAAAAAAAAACGCAAACGAATGATTTACTGTAGTTTATCATTCGTTTATCCGCGGCCCCGGCCATGAGGAATTATATAAATATATGTGATTCTATTCCATGCCATATTCTAAGTAAGTATACCTCATCCAAATCCATTCATCCGTTTCGCCGTGATTGAGCAACAAACAAACATCCAAACTTTCGCATTTATAATACTATACTTGAATATAAAATGTTAAGAGTTCGGCGGAAGATCGATTCTCTATTTATATGGAGAACGTTTATAATAATATAGTTCCATTTTCATTTGTAAGTGACAATATGTATGGACAATCTTATAATAAAAATTCGGTTTGTGATTGATTTCTATTGATAAATAATAAACACGAACGTAATCTAACAACCATTTAAAATTTTCCATATAAAATTGCCATCAGTAGTAGTAGTTTGTGTATAGAAATAAACCATTCAAATACTTTACCATAAAATTATCCATATAAAATTTAATTTCGATTGGTCTTGTTACATGAAAACGGTATTATGATTGAACGGAAACTCGAGATTAGGTCGGACCCTATAGATTTAGGTATATTTATATTCAACTAAATATTGTTACATAATGTACTTACAAATAATAATATCACCAAGTGGTGTTTTTACATCTGATACAGTCGCCGTCATAGATATTCATATAGGGCTGTTCTATATGATTAATATTCAAAGTATATGAGCCGCGTTCTCTAAAACTACCCGCTTGTCTAGCCAATCATTTTACAGCACTTAAGAATAAGAATCGTTTAGGTATATGACCCATTTAGCGTCACCCATACACGTATAAATGAGAAAATAACCAATGAACACAGTGAAATTGGAACCGGAGAGAAAAGTGTTCGGTCGCCGTACCACAAATTCCTCAAGAACCACGTTGTTAGACCGAAGCGTTGTTGCCTCAGACCACAGAGTTAAAGGTTTTCAAGGCAACAACTCATTATTAATCTGTACCTTAATTCATTTCCTTCTATCCTGGAATTCAAACAGTTGAAATTGTTTGATTTACTAAGTTAGTTTAGCAACTACAGCTTAAATACCAGCACACTACCACTGATCATGTAAAATTGCCATATAGTTATTTATGAAGCGAACTGTACAATACAATCAGCACTAAAGTAGATATGCTGTCAAAGTATTCAAATACAGATGTATATGAACAAGTATGAAATTATTTTTAGCTTTCCTGTTAGCGAATGGAATTTTCATTCGAATTTGAATCTTCTTTGAAGGTGATTGTACTATATATAAATTAATTATTAATAAATTAATAATGTTATACTAGTATCTGAACACATTCAAATGACAAGACAAAACGTGATTTTGTATAATATAGTTCTGTTTAGAAGTAAGTAATTGCGAAAAAAAAATGATTTTATTACTTTGTCTCTTGAATGTCTAGTCAGACAACAGAAAAGAAGTGCCATCCAAATTATTCGTTTAGATAAATCTTTCTAGATTGTAATAATATTTTAATATTTGCGATGCAAGAGAATTGAAAATCTTATAAGTGTTGATATACAAGTTTTAATCTTGATGTAAATAAGACATTATTTCTTAGTGTTAAAGTTTCAATGATGTTATTATTTAGTAGGTACTAGCAGATGAGTATTAAAAGTATGTACCTATGTGTTGTGTAGCTAGTAGATATTACGATTAGAATAGATGATTGTGTTTCAATTTTGTGCTAAGAAACTTAAACTATATTTAAAATTACCAAAGAAGGAACCAACCGATAGTCGCTAGGGTTATATGAAACGAATAAAATACATAAGTGTTTATTCAGTACTTCGACAAGTTAGCAGAGATATTACGAGGACCCACAATGTCTTAATACTCTTTTATGAAAGCCGTGATACTTTAAAATTAACGGCACGTGTCCCTGAAAACTTATGTAGTACTTAAACTCGTAGGTACTCAATATTAAAGCAGTATCGACCCCACGCTGGCAACTTCGCAATTTCTTTAAACTTATTATTATTTATTTCATTATTACTTTACAGTAGAGATTAAACATAATACAAGATATTAACAAAAAACACACTATAAAAAAAAGAAAGAAAAAGGACATTGGAACATACGTTGACGTCATAGGAAAACACATGTTCCAGGGCACTGTATTGAGTCGCAATAATTTGGAAAACTACTGGAATTGTGGACCATTTACAATGAGTCACAACAATCAACCAGATAATGAATACGTATTGTATTTCATCGCGCCTATTATTTAATTTTCATTTAGATGTTTCGTAAAATATGGAAATTTGTCTAGAAAGTAACCGACATTGCGACGTTGCCAACTCGCAGTCGGGGCTCTCTGGCCGTTACGCTTTGTGGCATAGTCACATTATTCTATTGTTATTACCTATTATGGGTTTCATGTTCATGGGTCGTACGTACAATGCCGTATAGTGTACGCTGAACTTGGTCAAGCAAAATCTGATGCAAGGTTAACACTTTCCAATGACAAATTAAAAAACTAAAACACGACTACGAAAATTTTTTATTGAAAATGAAATGGAAGAACTGCAAAAACACTTATCTATAAATCTGTCATTACAAAAGCAATAAACAAGCATCGTTGGTCTAGATATCAGACGTACCCTGAGACATAAGGTGCGTTATGTATCAAATATCCTATTTATCGATTAGTAATAAATAAAAAATACGTGTTTGTTTTCTCAAATAATTTCGTAGGTACCATATAAATTGATTTTCCGTAGTCGGAGGTCAAAACCGATGCAATGAAGTCGCTAAATTATAAAGACCTCCGATTGCAGGAAAATCAATTTATATAGTACGATATTGTTTAGGAAAACAAACACGTATTATTTATTATCTACTAATCGATAAATATGCTATATGCTTGTTGCTTTTGTAATGACAGATTTAAAGATAAGTGTTTTTGCAGTTCTCCCATTTCATTTTCTATAAAATTTTTTCGTAGTCGGGTTTTAGTTTTTTAAACTTTTATTTTATTTAGAACTTTTTAGTGGCACACAATTTTGCTAACAGTTCAAACAAAGAGTATTAATTGAAGCGGCTATATTTCTTGATATTATTCATATTAAATAATACCTATGTTAAGATTTCATTACCTACATATTTATTGGATCAATATTAGGTTACGTAAGCTTTCTAATTCGAATCATGGATCTAGGCTACGTTAATCTTTCTAATTACTGTAAGGAGCATGTGGCCGTCTCTACAGCGCGATGTATAAAAAACATACTACGCTATCTAGAGGGCAGCGGCGACACTACGCACTGCATAGCGCACTATTGAGTGATCTGTGACAAACTATTTCCATAATCTATGTTTTGTTACTACTCAAAGCTAAATGTCATCACTAACGCTCCAGACAGGGTTTTTTTCGTCCCATGTATTTTTATTCAATCATAGGAACTGCCCGCTTGATAAAATCCGAGACATCAATTTTCGATACCTACCACGCCATCTAGTGAACAGCCGAAGTAAACTGTTCTTTATTATTCTTAATATAGCACTTTTATGTTTTTCCTTTGAAGTTATTATACTTTAGGGCCTAAGATTATTACTCAATGAATCAAGACGAATCCAATGACACCTCTTTTGTTCAAATCGGATCAGTAGTTCAGAATTATCTTCAATTAAAAGAAATGTCGTGCTGGGTTTTTACATTTCGAGTCATCATGATGCGCATAGGTACCATATCGTATTTTTTGACATTATAACGAATTCAATGGCTCCTCATTTGTCGCAATCGGTCCAGTAGCTTAATCGCTTTGATGGAACATCCATACCCCCACACAAATGGAGTGTTAAAATCGTAACCCTTCCCCGTAGTCGGGTAAAAATTGAGAATGTCCAATTTCGTACACTTCTAATCTTATTTGATATAGACACGAGTAATTTCGGGCAGGTAAAAAAAAGGTAGGTGTCAATAATATATTCATGTATACTTAAACTAAATATGTAGCGATAAATGGATAAATCATTATGAGTTATGTTTATGTAGGTAGGATCATTTCATTGTGGATGGCGAATTATGAATATTATGACCACCCATATTATAGAAAATAAAGTATCCCGTTATTTACATGACTACAAATTTTATAAAAGTATTTATTATCGACAAATTAGTTTTATTGTGTACTGTGAGAACAAATTACATAAAATATTGAGAACTATTTAAACAAATGGCGGTGAAAATTGTTGAATAAGTTTCAAATAAAAGAAATAAAAATAATAATTAATATTATTATGAAAAATGTATAAGTAGGACAAATAATGGTAAGAAAAAAAATAGGCCTACCATTTGTTGATTGCGCGTAGAATGTCCCATCCTCAAAATGTCACACATGCGCAAAACTTCTCGTTTGGTTGCGATCTCGTATATACGAGTAGATATATGTCACTTTCATTTATATAGTTTGAAAAAGGAAATTGCAAAAATCGTGAGTCTACGACTGGGATGTTGTTTTGCGAATCAGTAGTAGTAGTCCTGGGCAGTGGCGGCTGCCTCTTAAGTGCACTCGTGCGCTGCACTACCCGATCTAAACCCACCTACCTACACGTACCTACCAAAACAATACTACTGACGTAAAATTAAGTTAACTAGTCTTGATTTCTACTACACAACTATTAAAACTTTTTTTCGCTCGAGCTAATATGTCCCGTGCGCTTTGCGGACCGCACGCGGAGCGCACGCGGAGTTCCCATACAGTTTCTATGAAATACGAAGTAAACTGCAAGGACCTAATAAAAATTCGTGCGCCGCACGCCGCTGAGTTTTACCAAGGATTTGCGAAGGCCGAAATATACCTAGCGCGCGGGAACCCATCGCCGTCAAAATGTGCAAAGGATGTTTATTGGTATAAAATCTCTTAACTAGACTCCGAGAGAGGCGGGTAGATTCTATTCTGTTTACATGCCAGACTCCACACAAGGGCCCGTAATAATAAGCCGTTCTCAAAAATGAGATGACCTTATGTTGACGCTTGAGAATCTGAGAAAAAATGTATTGAGACTGAGACGCGATCGCAAGATAGATTTATTAATACTAGGACTACTACTACTGATTCGCAAAACAACATCCCAGTCATAGACTCGCGATTTTTGCAATTTCCTTTTTAAAACTATATACAGGGCGTCCCAAAGTTATGGGACATGAAGGGGAAGTACCTTAAATATCGTAGATAGTGAATTTTGCTCAAAGAAGACTTTATGTTATTTTTAAAAGTTAGTAATTCTGCATTCATAGATTTTCTAAAAATTATTTGCTTCGGCTGGGAATCGAACCGACTCAAATGTGAAAAAAAAAACACCCTACTTTTATTGTAAGGATGGCTGTCAATCAAACGACATCTTCCTTCGAATGTACTTCGTTTTATTTGTACTCTTTCTAACTACTACAATCGTCTATTAGTCTATCCCTTTCACTCAACGCACGCAATAACCACATTTCTATTTTTCCATACATTCTATCTCCTTCGCACTTGAACATTTTATAATAAATCTATCTCTTTCATACCTCTCGCTTGCTTCGTTCCAAATAATACCTTACATGCCCTTTGAAATTACAAATTTTAATTTATTACAATTTTAATTTCATTCATACAATACCTTACGTGCCTTTCATACTTTTACTTATTTTATTGCTTATACTGAATTACCGTTGCTACTATAAAAAAATATATTTCCTGAAAAATTTCTACTTTACAAACTGTTATTCTGGTTATACATTTTGCAAGTTGGAAAAAAAAATGTTTGATAGACAATGAATTGATTTAAATTTTTTTTTACATACAAATTTGGAGTTGAGAACACACTGTTCTAAGGGATTTACTTGTATACTAGAGGTTTTTGTTTATACATAACTATAATATTTGTTAACTTATTGTGCACTAGAACTTCTATGACATTAAACTTAAACTTGTTCGTTACATTATACAAAAAGAACCTTCTGACTTCTTATATGGAAGAAAAAAAATAAAATAATAACTACTTTTACTTTAAACAAAGACTCCAAAAACAAAACTGTGTTTCTCTTACTTAACTATAGGTAAAATTAATTTCTTGGAACTTAAACCTGTAGTTCCTAAAGTGTTTGAGCTTAAACTTTGTGGGTATATATATTGTACAAAAATAATTTATACATAGGTAATATTATCTACTTACAGCATAAATGAATGACTTACAGTACTAAGCTACTGTTATGGAAAATAAAGAAAAATGTGTAACCTTATAATACATACACTATACTATGCAAGAAAGATGGATATGATAGGTAGAAAGTTTTGATTATTTCAACTAAATTAAGTTTTCTAAATAAATCGGTAAATTAATGCAATATTCTACACAACATAATGACATGCTTATAAGTATAAATAAACTTTGAATGTTTACATGAGATTGTTTTCATTTAAGTTGTTCACTTAAGAACTCACTTAACCTATTTATTTTTTTGTCGTATGCTGAACTACTGTAATTTTACTGTTTCTCATATGTATATAATTTTGACTGTAAATGCCGAACAAAAATAAATAAAAATATATTAATAAACTATAAAATAAACTGGTATACTACTTTCAAATAATGCTCTCTATTTTAACATAATAGATTAAATGTATAAATAAACAAATGTCAGTCCAGTGTTTTATAAATATACGTCATATCCGATAACTTAACTGCTACACAACTGTAATAGAAGTCCTACGAAAATTAATTCTTGGCATCATAGACAGCTAACTCGTATAAAATTGTGGTTTTCTTGTTACCCGACCTCTGCTTGTGGTATACACAACGTTGTCATCGTTTGGATGTTTGTTAACCTCATCATCTGGTAACTGATGGTCATCATAATATGGGAACTGGTTGTCATCATCACTGTAAATTTGGTTATCTGAAAAATCTGAAAAGGAATCTAAATTTTGCGGTTGGTACAAAGGTTTCAAAAATTGTACATGTACTATCTTTTTAATTTTTGGTTTGTTCACATCTTGAATCTCATAACATACTGATCCTATTTTCCTGATAATCTTAAACGGTCCTTTGAATCGGGGTGTCAATTTAGAGTCTGTGGGTTTTTTCCACTCATAAACTACATATTCTCCTTGTGTTAATTTTTGTTCCAGTCTTCTCAAATCGAACTTTCTTTTGTTTTCTAAATGGACTTTCTTGATATTTTCTAATGCTGTTTCTCTAGCTTTTGACAAAAACTCTAATTGATGATTTCGATCTGTTTCTTGTATGATTGATCCAAAGTGAATTTCCATGGGTGGCATTCTGGGTGTATATCCAAACATTAAATAGAACGGTGAATATCCAGTTGTTTTCTGTTTTGAAGTATTTATGGCTAATATCGCTTTTGGTAATAATTTATCCCAGTCACTTGTATTTTCTAAAGCAAACTTCGTTAATGTTGATATTATTGTAGCATTTGCCCTTTCGACTAAACCATTGCTTTGAGGTGTGTAGGGGGTTGTTGGAATATGTTCTATGCCATATTTTGAAAAGAACTTTTGGGTCATTTGGCTTGTGAAACATGGTGCACTATCGGATATATATGTCAATGGTGGGCCATACATATAAATTATGTCATTTTCGATTATGTCAATTACACTCTGTGCAGATAATGTACACATAGGTTTTGCAAAAGTATATCTTGTAGCGTGATCTATATGAACAAATATGTATGTGTTACCCGATTCTGTCGGTGGTAAGGCCACTATATGGTCTGATGAAATTACTTCCATAGGTGTTTGTGATATAGGTCTTTGTCCTAACTCTCCGTATGCCAATTTTGTTCGTCTATTCGTCTTTGCACAAATTATACATGACATTGTATATGCCTTCACATCTCGACGCATAGTCTTCCACCAATACTTGTTTTTAATTTTGTTAATTGTTGTACTGAAATCTAAGTGTCCATTGTCATCATGAGCAATTTTAATTATGGTTGATCTCAAACTATGTGGAACAACAATTTTTTCTTGATTGAATAAATCTTGTTTATTGATGTGCAATAATATTCCTTGTGATATTTTAAATGAGTCTTGTATTTGTTTTAAATGCTGGGTGGATGGATCTTTAGACAATTTAGAACTTATTTGTTTGATAAATGGGTCTTTACTTTGTGCCAATTCTAATTTCTCTATATTTGTACTGATTACCAACATACATACGTCTTTTATGGGAAAGCGAGACAAATGATCTGCAATGACATTTTGTTTACCTGGTCTATGGATTGGTATAAAGTCAAACGGAGCTAAGTCAATAACATACCTTGCAAACTTTCTGTTTAATTTTGCCTTATTAATTATATAGGCTGTTGAGTAACTATCAGTTATTAAGGTGAATTTCGTTCCTAGTAGAAATATTCTGAATTTCATTACAATAGCCCAATGAACAGCTGTTACTTCCAGTTCATTAATATGGTACCTTGTTTCGGCATCCTTCAATCCTCGACTGGCATATTCTATTACTTTTTTTTCTCCATCTTGAATTTGCAATAAACATGCGCCCATACCTTGGTAACTACTATCAGTTTCGACTATTGTTTCTGCGTCCTGTTGAAAATTTGATAAAATTGGTGCTGTAATGACACTATTTTTTAATGATGTAAATGAATTTTGTTGCTGTTCTGTAAGACAAATTTTTTTATTTTTCTTGTTATTGTCAATATTATTATAAATTTGTAATTTATCTTTCTTTAAAATTTCTTGTAATGGTTTAGCAATAATGGCATAATTTTTTATATATTTTCTAAAGGTGCCTGTGAATCCTAGAAAAGAACGAACTTCTGTAACTGTCGATAAGGTTTGATATTTCTCAACTGCAGTTATTCTGCTCGGGTCTGTTCTCTCTTGTTTATAACCAACGATTTTCCCAAATAGTGGTATTTCAGTATCAATGAATATGCATTTTTCTTTATTTAATTTTAATTTTTTTTGTCTAGTAAGTTCAAATATTTGCTTCAAGAGTACAAGGAATTTTTCAATATCATTTGACCCTCCTGTGATATCATCGAAGTAAACTCTTACACCTTCATTATACAATTTTCCGTATGTTGAATTTACAACTTTTGACATTATTGCTGGTCCTCCAACTAAACCAAACATAACTCTCATAAACTCTACATGATAATCTTGTGTTATTACGGCTGTTTTGAAAATATCCTCCTCTCTGACACATATATTATGGTATGCCTGAAAAATATCTAACTTAAATTTGAATATAAATTGAGAAATCTTGGTTACAATGTCATCCATTCGTTCGATTGGTTGTGAATCTAAGATGGTAATTGGATTTATTGTTTTTGAATAATCTACAACTGGTCTATATGGTGTTGTGTCATGAAATGGTTGTTGAACAACGAACATCGGTGCAGCATATGGTGATTTCGATAATCTGCAAATTTTTTGCTCCATCCACTTTTCTATTGTCTGTTTTAAAAATATTCTTTCAGGCTCCGGTAATCTATATGGCTTACATGCGATAGGTTTGTCATGTTTCAAATTTATTTCCAACTGAAAATCAGGAAATTTTCCTATGTCATTGGAATCATTTTTGAAAATGTCATCATATTCTGATACTAGCTGCATAACCTTAATTTTATTTTCTTGAGAAACTGATATATCCTGAATGTTCACACAACAAGCTAGTGAATTATTGTCTTTTAAAATGCATGGGAAATATTCTGTATGTGTTGGTGTGATTATACAAATTTTACCATCTGGGTCATGAATTATACGGGCATACACAGCCAACTGCCAATCTTTTCCGATGATCATTGGTACTGGTAATCCTTCACAGATTGCGATTTGAGGCATAACATAATCAATTTTTCCTATTTGTATACGTGCTGTCATCCATCCTATTGGAGTAAGTATATTTCCTGCCACCTTATAGTTGCCTTTTTGCCATGGATAAACTTGTATGTCTTGTGGTAACTGGTCTTTGTCAATAATTGTAATAACAGAACCTGAATCTGGCAGAGCATTTAAGTGTAAAGACTCGTTTATGGTTACGGGTATCAAAGTAACATTTGGCATTTCATTTTGTACACAATTAACTTGTTTTTGATCATTTGTGCTGTTAGGATATGGCTTTATTTGTTTATTATGCTGATCCATGGGTAATTTTGCATATTGAATGGTATTTCGCTTATCTGTAGGTTGGAATGGGCAATTGTAGGAGATGTGACCTTTTGTTTTACAGCGGAAACATGTTTGTTTTTCCTCTTTATCTACTGATGGATTAAATTTCGGAATAAAATTGCTATTTCTATAGTTTTGGAATACTGGTGTACTGTTACTTACGGTATCTGTCTTGATATATTTTTCCCTTGGAAGTACCTTTCTGATGTTGTCCATTGTTGACGAATGGTTGAGCAAATCTTCAATATTTTTACAGCAATGCGAAGCTAATGGGATTGACCATCGGTGATCTGTAATACCTTCCAAAATCAAAGAAACTTTATCTGCATCTGAAATTTTTGTAGGTGATTTTTCTAACATCGCATTTTTATTATAAATGTACTCCGTAATTGTTTCCGTTGGCCTTAAAACTCTCTTTGACTGATAGGTAATAAATTCTGCAAATGACATTTTTAAACTAAATCTTTCTATAACTTTATTTTTCCACTCATGCCATGACAATATGTCTTTTCCAATAGCCCTGTGCCAGTCGTTTGCTGTGCCCCTTAACCTCATAGATGCATTTACTAAAGTCAAATTTTCAGACCAATTCGCTAACGAAGCGACTCGTTCTACTTGTTGAATCCAAATGTGTGCACTTTCGGTTTTACTACCACCGAATAATGGAATAGCCTGGCTTGTATCTGTAGTAGAATATACTTGAAATGTGGGAGATTTTTGTTCTGATAATTTTTCTATGAGTTTGCTTTGCGAGTCGAAAAATTGTGTAAATAATTTTGAAAAATCTGGTTGAGGTGAGTGACATGGAGTTTGAGACATACCTGGGTTTTCATTGGATTTTACCTGCCCTTGAATGGTGAGAAAGTCCAACTGTTTTTTCAGATTTTCGAGTTCAATTTGTTGAGATTGTCTTTTTTCTTTTTCACTTTTGTAATATTCCATCATGTTGTTTTCGAGTTTTTCGATATTATCCGACATTAACCTTTGAATTAAATCCGTTTTCGTACCTGTAACTGTTAAATATCGACTTCTCAGCTCATCTTTTAGTTGTAATACGGTAAATTTATCCAGATCGTCTTTGTTTGTCGAATCCATAGTGAGTAAGATATAGCGTGCTGAAAGTAAATCGTATTAGATCCCGTTCGTGGCGTAATATTTTCGAGAAACCTTTCGTTATTTTTGTTTATTAACACTGGAGACGTAGTGTTTTTGGTTTATTTCACTTATCTTTAAACGTAAGATAATAAAATAGAATTTTTTGTCGCAGCGCCATGTAAGGATGGCTGTCAATCAAACGACATCTTCCTTCGAATGTACTTCGTTTTATTTGTACTCTTTCTAACTACTACAATCGTCTATTAGTCTATCCCTTTCACTCAACGCACGCAATAACCACATTTCTATTTTTCCATACATTCTATCTCCTTCGCACTTGAACATTTTATAATAAATCTATCTCTTTCATACCTCTCGCTTGCTTCGTTCCAAATAATACCTTACATTATGATGCCAATCGAAAGAATAGCTAAAAAATAATAACTCTGCCTAAGTAACATAGTATTTTAAAAGAAAGGAACAACGTGAAATTAATCATTTTAATCAAATAAAAAACATACATGAAACTGCCGTAGTCAATACAAGTTTTATCATTTCATCTACACGTGCACTTATAATAAGGAAAACTATGTTAGTACCTATTTTATGAAGTGGGTACTTATTTACGAATAATCAATGCTATCTTTGGAATGATAATATCGCTACTTTTCGAACGTCGTCGGCAATAAATAACTTTCTTGAAATTTGACTCAATCATTTTATGTTGTTCCTTTCTTTTAAAATACTATGTTACTTAGGCAGAGTTATTATTTTTTAGCTATTCTTTCGATTGGCATCATAAAAGTAGGGTGTTTTTTTTTTCACATTTAAGTCGGTTCGATTCCCAGCCGAAGCAAGTAATTTTTAGAAAATCTATGAATGCAGAATTACTAACTTTTAAAAATAACATAAAGTCTTCTTTGAGCAAAATTCACTATCTACAATATTTAAGGTACTTCCCCTTCATGTCCCATAACTTTGGGACGCCCTGTATAGTATGGTCAGATAAATAAATCCTGGTACTAGTACCAACACAGGTTATCGGTAAAATAATTTCCCTCGAGATTGAGTACTTAAAAATAAGTTTTCAGTGAAACCAAGCGTTTTGAATATGGGAGAGTTCACAAACGCATTACGAATGAGGTGTTTTGTTATACAGTCATCATATACAGTCAGTTTGGAACAGTCTGCTAATTTGAAGCTTTGCGCATGCGTGATATTTTGCTAAATTCTACACCTAATCACATTTTCACTAGACACTCTTAAAATGTGATAATATAAAAAAATACTGTATAAAATGCACTATTCAAAATGTTACAGATTTATCTAAGAGAAATATGTATTTGTTTTTAGTATGAAAGAAAATTAGGTATATTTACTAAAGAGAAGGATAGTTATAATATATTTATTGTAATATTTATGATCTTGATCAACCATCAGGCGTGGGATAATTAACATGATAATGATACTTAAACGAAATTAATGAAATCAAATAATTAAGAAAGTCGTTATTCTGAAAAAAGTGTACCTGTAAGGTAACCTCTGTTATTTTCTCTGAGATTTAAATAAATGTCTGTTCAATAAATGTTGTCTTTATTTGTAAAATTAATAAAATAAGTACATACAAAGTCACTACGTATGGTCAAAATAGTCTATACAACATAGGTAAGTATTTCATAACAACTTCGACTGTTGCTTTAAAGCAGTAATGTCTAAAAATCTTGGCATCTCACCTGCTGGTGGAGACGTAGAGGCTGTTTGTAAACCTGAAACCAATAACGAAACAATATAATATTTCGCCTTTACCGAACCACCTCCGTGGCTCAATTTAAACAACATAGGGTTTGCGAATCGCCGGTCGCTGGAGCCATTCCCAGCGAGGTACGTATTTAGTACTCGGTTTGGTTGGTAGTACAGCATTTTAAATAATCGCCTGGCTCTAGCTCTACCCTCTTATCTAAGTCTGCCGCCAACCGCCAAGCAGCTATGTTAATAGCATTGTAGTACTCCATCTCACTCCCATCTGAGAGGGAATAAGGAAAATTGTTCTGGGGTGTGTCCCCATACAATGGTGGTCTTCGCTGCCCGTAATAGCATTGTTACGGTCTGATTGTTTAGATAACATAACCAGTCCTCGAAAAGTACGTAGTAAGTAAGTACGTAAGTAGCTCCAGTGAGCACATTTCTATCTTCGGCCTCAACTTCACTTAGCATCAGGTGTGATTGAAATGAAGCACTAATCCCTTTATTCATAAAAAAATTCAACTGCTAACATAATAGAATATAATAGAAGAATTCCAATTTATCTCTACAGTATATCAGCGTGGATGCATCACACTGTAAAGTAAAACAATTACAGTGACCATTGACTCCCCCTCCACGTCGTGCATACGCTGACTCTGTGATAACTTGTAACGCTTATTTTACGAATATAAAATAAAGTAATTAAGAGTTTCGTGGCAGAGTTAAATAGACCCAACCTTTGTCTAATTTTCGTGGATGTCGTAATAGACGGCCAAGTTTCATTAACGAAACAGTACAATAGAAAAACAAGAATCTCGCTGAATACTGCTTATTCTGGCTGGTACCTACCTACAGAACTACATCTATACAGTAAGTCAAATGGCGTTGTTTCAATATTTGCTCGTAAAAGAAAGTGCTGACATCTAAGAAGTGCTAAAAAGTGAGTATAACATAAACAGATGTCATTTTACGTTGTTAACAACAAAAATCACAATATGTTATGCCGGTGCCAAGTAAACATCCAACGAAATGTAAATTCAAAACCAGATGCTTCAACTAAATCTACCATAAACGGTACAAGCACCATCTTACGTCAGTCAATAGCACTGATTATTGCTTACTCTTATCACATACTGTAGCTGTGCTGTGACTGGAGTAAAATGTGCGATGGCATACGCGTGAGAATAATTCTTTATTAACTCCCGACGAAAAACGACGGGTGTTATGTATTTGACGGCGTTTTTTGTCCAGTCTTTGTCCGGATGTATCTCAATAATGCATGGTCCGATTTGATGGTGAAAATAGGATCAGCCATTTCAATAACAATAGTGTTAAAGGAACATTTACTATTTAGGTATATTTAAAGGTTCTGTTGTTGTAAGTCTAAGTAGGATCGATATACCTGTAATCCCTACACTAGGCGGACCTGTATCGTGGGGATAAAGCTACAGGCTATTCTATATGAATAGATTTAACCTCCATGTCTATGCTACAAGCCTACCCCTACTACCTGTTATCTATTGCTTGTACTATTACTATTCTAGTATATTTGTAGTGTAATATAGAAATCCGTTTCCAGTACAAAAACTCCTTACCCAGCAGTGGGATGATGCCAAATAAAATATAGAATTCTCCATAAATATTATTCTTATGTATAATGGATAGTGTGTGAAAGAGGTGAGTACGGAGATGACCGCTGATAGAGAGTGGAAGAGGAAGACATGTTGTGCCGACCGCGCCTAGAGTGGGATAAGGGCAGGAAAATGATGATAATGGATAAGAAAGATCACCTGATGTATATTTCTGTGTAAACTTAACTTTTCTAGTAAGAAATCCTTAAGTCGTGCAATAAATAAAATAGTAGATTGATGTACCTTGCAACAATTGATGTCTCTCCATATAATTTCTGGTCGCAAATGACATGTCAATTGGCTTCGTATTGGATTTTTTCGCACGAGACAATGAGGACGTACCAGTCTTCAAGTACTTGGCTGCAAGTTGGTTCATTTTCATGCTGGTGTCAGTGGTGGTGGAAGTGGCATAGATGTGTGGCTGACGAATGCCGAGTGGATCGTCACCAAACTTTACTCTGAAAACAATTATTACAGATTCTTTTTTATTCCCGTATCGTAAATTCCTTATTTTATGAAACCAAAACCATTTGAAATGTTCCACATTGTTTCTAAGTGCACCTGGCTTGAACTGTTTAAAAAAAAAGAAAACATTTTAACTTACCTGATATTATTCCTAAAGATTGATTTATAGAACTACGTGTAGCGAAGCTCTTACGATAAAAATTTAATTATATTATCGAAAACCTTTATAAAACGGTTAAGGTTATATAGTAACATTAAACGGTTTCAAGCCCTGATGTTAAGTTCACTATAGTGCACTTGGTTCACAATACACAATTTCAGAGACATTTGTACCGTCCTTATATTTTAAAGTACCAGAATGCCAGAAAGAAGTTGGACAGGTCTGTGGCACGTGTGACTCATGCGGCCGCATTGCTCATTTGACGCGGCTCGAGCTTGATAACTCGAACACACATTTCACCACATATTCTTAACAGTAAAAGAATCGCAGAAGCTACTTATGTTAGGTAGATAGCTTAATAAGCCATTCAATTGAATCCCTAGGCGAATCGTTATGTATCGCGAACATTTTTGCATTACAGCTCAACTGCATGGAACTCCGCGGTAGTATTCCAAAGGAATCTAACGCAACCTAAACAAACCGCTTTGAGCAGCACATTTGCTGCGAAACCGGACATGTCCGCAAACTTATTTGGGGGACTGGCAATCTTATCTCAAACAGCCAGAACCAGCAAAGCTATTTCTTAACATTGCTCCATGGCAGCAGACCTAGATGAGATAATAATAATTTTTATTTCACTTACAATATTGCACTATGCTTGACTTGTATAAAAACATACCTGATATAGAATAAAACAATTTAGGAAAACCTGTAGTATAGCGCCGATGCCCTCCATCCCCGAAGGTAAATAAATTCTAATTAAGACAGTACATAAAAACTTAGTTAAAATAATGGCAGCCAGGTGAACATTTAAAAATGCCCTACCACCAACCAAAACAAGTACTAATCTTCTGTGGTTTATATTGAGCCAACAAAGAACAGCAGCGTCACTTGTATAGTTTCAAAAAATTTCACTTCCATGAAAAGCTATACAAATTGCGCCTTTATGTCCAGCAGTGGACCTATAAAGCTGTTGATGATGTTGATTAATGAATAAAATAATTACCTTTTGGCCACACTGAGATTAGATTTGTCAATCTGCATTTGTACACACTGTTGTTGTGTGTTTCTGTAAAGAGCACTCGCTGAAGAAGGCATGTCCGAGTCGTGAAGCATTCCATTCACATGAGTCTGTAATAACAATATAAGTATTTAAAAACCAATAAGCCCCAGTATTATGCAGGATGTTGGGTTTTATCCTATGACAATTTGGGGATCAAGAAGAATCTAACAACATCTTGCCATTAAAAATCGATTTAAGCCATTTATGCAACAGGAGATAACATAGAAATAAGTACACCCGAACAACATTATCTTCCTACATGGGCCAGTAGGGCAAAAATAATCACAAAATAAATAAATACAATTGGTAGTGTCGTTCCCGGCAGAGTAGAATAGGAACAATCCAGTTATTCCTGTGCGGGTGTCGAAAAAGGCGGCTAAGGGATCACTATTTTTACCAGCAATGCCCAGTGACTTTGCCTCAAGTCATAGAATGTAACCGTACCACTGGGTGCTGTTATAAAAGTAAGTGAAGAAAATGAAGCCAAAACTTTCGCTGAATGTTCCACTGTGCACAACACAAATAGTGATACGCTACTAAAAATCATCATCCATTATCAAATTTTAATTAACACAGAAGTTGCAGAAGCTGATGATGGAACAGAGGCTAAATAGACTAGATGGGGGAGTATTCCATGAGATCCTAACTCATCCATAATCTAAAGCTGCCCGGAATCTATTTGCCTTTGTGAAGTCATCGGTGTCCCTCTAGAATTAGTTTTAAATAGATTAAGTTAAGGTAAAGAATTTTTACCAATATTCCAATAGACTACAAAATCTCTGACTGTATTCATGGACACTTTGTATTTTGTATTTTTTTTTATTGTGTTTCACCATTAACATAGTATTTTTAATAAATGTACATTATTGACTGCATCAACACAAAATTACGTAAATCATAAGATACTCACCATAACCTTATTGTAGTATGTCCATCCAACATTGGAGTGGTCATCACTGCCAGACTCTGAACTGAGAATATGAAAAGCCAACATGATTTATCTACACCTTGCTTACAAAAATCAACCAATCAGATTTGAATTGTCAAATTTCTTTAGATGTCTAAAGAAATTTGATAATGTTATCAACCATGGAAGCAATAAACTATCTATACTATCGTAAAACTATCACTGTGCTGACACAGCTACAGCTATTGGATAAAATAGGTTGTATGTGGACAAAATTATTTTTTATGACTGGTTTGTTTTACACATTAAAAATTAAATTACCTATTTGACACAATAATTTAATTTTCTTCAATGACAAACAAATTAAAGCCGTATCCCCACCAAACGACATTTGTCCCAAGAGACATTGGTCGATATCACCCCATGTCCAGCGACTTCGTTCCCACTAGTTTACTCGCATCTATCAGACATTTCGAGTGGACTTGGACGAAGTCTGGGAACATCCCGCTATCTTCGCAGACACACAATGCTCGCCACAGGTTGCCTGGGGACGCAGCTTATCACATTAACAAGCCACCACTAGTATTCAGAGCCAATTAAATTGACATTTTGTTTCAACTACCCTACCTACTAACGATTTGATGGTAGTCATTGAGAATAATCAAAGTAGAGGAATCTAACTTATCTTAGTGTAACAAAATGACACTATCAGTAAACTTACTCGCTATAGTCTCTCACATCTAAATACAAGCTTTGTTCAGGGGAAATTAGAGGGGTTGTGGCATTATCCACCTGTACATTATATAAACTCAGTTCATTTAGTGTTTTGTCATCATTCACATTTTCAGTTTGTTGATCTGAAGTAGCTTGTTTGGTTTGGTCATTTGTCTCACATACACTCACATTAACATCGCATTGCATAGTTTTCCCCACAGGTATTATACCATCTAAAAAGTTCAAATTCACTGGCTGGGTCTTAGATACTACTTCCTTTATGCTTATCTCAGATCTGTTGCACTGTATCTGAGCATTTTCCTTTGTTTGCTTAACAAATTCTTGGTTTATAACAGTAGATGTCCGTACCATTTCAAAACTTGTCATAACACCTATAGAAATCTTATGTTGTTCAGATATTTCTGAATCAATAGTTTGAAGTGCAGCATGTTCACTCATAAAATTCTGTACAGGCAATTGTTGAGCATTTTGTGTTACATGATTATGGGCAGATACAAATTTATCTACCTTTTCTTGAAGTAACTGCAGCTGCTCATTTTGCAACTTGATGATCCTGAAGAGGTCCACAACAGTTGGCTCCCTTTTTTCTTTAACATTTGTTTGTTTCTCTACATCCCTGCAATCAGCCTTTTTACTTTGCTCATATTTTTCAATGGCCCAGGTCTTTTTGTCTACAGCATTTTGCAGTTTATGTCCTGCACAATCATCACATTGACACATTTTAGGAATGTGAACATTTTGATCACAATGTAAACAACCTCTGAATCTAGAAGCTCTGAAGCAATGACATTTGTTATGACTTACATCGGGTATACAATTTATATTGTGATGATCTGATAACATTGAAGGTTGTAAATTATGAGGCACAGTACTTTGTATAAACTTAAATGAATGATGACATCTGCAATCATTGTCGACAGCCATTTTAGGAACAGAATATTGAACATAATCTTGATTTTCCAAGAGAGGAGTAGTTTGAACACCCATTTTCATAATTTCTGTTTTTTTAGCTACAGGATCATCTTTTTTCAAACTTAACTTATTAAACTGTTGATGTACAGGATCCAAACGATATCTATCTAAATTGCCACGTTTTATGAAGAAGTCGTTGTTGTTACTTAGAATATTTGGTGGAGTAACAATCTTATTATGTTCTATTAATGACAATACACGATAATCTAGCATTTCGTTGTTAACACTTCTGTTATCCACTGGAGATTTGAAGAAGCGAGGCTTGTGCTGAGGTTCGCGCCTGGAGGTATCAAGTATGCTTAAATCCAGGTCACTGGAAGACGGCCACTTGGACGCTCGGTCAGATAAGTCTGGTACATTTGTTTTGTTTGCTACTGGATAAGGCGAGCTATTACTAGAGTCATACCTGTCGACAGGATCGCTACTAAAAACAAGTATATTCTCGAAATTATAGTTTTCTTTATTATTTGAAATCTGCTTCTGAATAAAAGGTCGTGGTGAATGACATTCTGAATCTTCCATTCTATTCAATAAAGTTTTACTAGGAGTTACAAACCGAACCTTCTTCATAGGTAGTTTGCATAGAATCTTGCCACTTTACACACTTATTAGCGTAAATATTATGTCTTTGCATACCATGTCAAGACTTTATTATTTATTTTTAAATATATTTTATAAATTAAATTAGATTTCTCGTAAAAATACAAACAATCCAGCAACGAAACAATTTTGAAAACACATATTTTTCTGTTTTAATTCACTGCTCTCGGAGAAGGCCAAGGGATCTTAGCTCATACAGTCATGCTTCATTTCTCTTATTTCTTCAGTTTGGTGAAGTCAGTCTCAGTCAGAACAAGTCACTCGTCGTATACTTAGCGTATACAGAGTCTAGTCACGGTCAAGAATAAAAACAAAAATACAAGTTTACAAATGTGCCGAGTTCAAGTCTACATTTTTTTACAATTTTGGAAGGCAAAGAGATCTGAAGCCGCATTCTGTAGTATTCTTTAATTTTTTCAGTAAAGTGACAAAATGCTTGAGTTTTCTATTCTAATTTCATTGTTTACGAAACTCAAAGTCAAACAAATTTGTCTGTATTTTGTAGGTAATTCCCACGGAAACACGGGATTTCTTCATGGGCACGTAAAAAAAACAGATAATTTCCACGGGGAACGAGAAAAACGGTTTCGGTAACGGTACATCATTTTTTGGTTCCGGTTTGGTTTAGTTTTTCACCATGCACTTTGAAATCGGTCAAGGCGTTTAGGCTATTATATAGGAAGTAGAAGTTTAGGTTATAGGAACATAGAAATCTACACATATATATTCTGCATTGTGTCCATTTACATAATTTTATAATACAGGACATAATTTATAAGATATTAACAAAAACATAAAAGAGAAAAAAATGATAAAAGACCTGGAACGTTCACGTCATAAGTAAAACACATGTTACACAGGCTAGCGGCGGCGTTGCCACGTTGTATGGCCAGACTTAAGCGCTGGACCAGGTAGCTGCCAGCCCTCTGATCATCCGATATATCTACCAGATGCGACGCCAGCTCTTTATAAGCTGACTCGCCTGCGGTCCCCACGGTTCCATGGTCTCTACCCCAATGGTCAGAAATTCATAGCCCTGTCCCAGGGCTGCATATTTTCGCTCTTACATACGTACTTACATAAACGCGTACATACACTCGAAAAACATTACCTTCCTTCTTTGGGCAGTCGGGTAAAAACCAAATAATAAATCAAATAAGTTACAAATTGATTGTCGATATAGCAAAAAAATATTCAAGTATAAAATCTTTTTAATTCTGTTGAAGATTTTTTGAATTTGCCGCGCGCTTTTTCAGGTCGCGCTTTCGTTGGTCAGACTCTAGACAAGCCTCTGACCAAGAAAAACTACTTGGACAGAGTCCAAAGAGTAATACAGAGGACAGAATCACAAGCTGACAACATACTCTTTAGGAGCACCACTGTAGTAGGGATGAGCTTACATTGATAAAATACCTACCGATTTTGAAGTCGACATTCATAGCCTTGTCGTCATAGAGAATTTTTATTGGGAACTTGGCCAGCACCTTTAACAATGCCGTTATAGCAGTGCAGTATGCTGGCCAAGTTCCCAAAAAAATTCAATGTTAAATAATAACGACATTTTGATATCCTATGGAAAATATCGATGTTTTAAATACCGATATCCTGGGCCTGCAGTCTCGACATAGATAGCGATCGTTATGTTATCGAATTCGGTCGTTAAGTCTAAACGATCTTATTCTAAATGTTATAGTGTTCATAATTATATCGGTTTTTGTTGGAAGCCTGAATCGTAGTTTCAATGGAAACCAATATTTTGATACTAAAGACTCTAATTCTTCAATTAAAATAACATTGTTAGGACTTAACGACCGAAATCGGTAGTATAGCGATCGCTATCTATGTCAAGACTGCGGGGGCTGGACATCGTCACCAATATCGTTAAATATCGCGCATCCCTAGACCAAAGTCCTCTATAATTTAACAGAAATTTTTTTTTAATGAAGATCAAAAAGAAAATAGAATAGCAGAAAGAAAATCAATAAAGGAGACTTGGCTTCTAGCCTGAGAAAAATATACCAGTATAAGACTAAAGAAGACTAGGCTTTTGATCCCTTTGCCTTGCAACATTGTTGGAGAATAAAAAAAAATATTGAAAATTAGGTTATGAATAATACAAATGAGGTTGACTGGTTGCCATCCTCAAAAATAAGAAGAAGAAGAAGAATAATACAAAGAGTATAGTAACAAGATAGTAACTATTTACCGAGAAAGAGTGGCAACTCCGTGGTTAAATTTGCATGTATAGACAGTGCTGCTGCCAGCGTTTGGTTGAGGAATTAAATCTATCTATACATACCTACGTTCACTGATTAGGTAGAAACTGGGTTTAGAAATAGGTATTGTTGTTTAAGAGGAAATTTTTATTTCTCATAACTAATTTCTTTAAATTAGCTATGAAAAACAAGTATAACAAAAACAAACAATAAATTAACATAAATCTGAACTTTTACAAAAACTTTCAAAAGGAAATCGACGTTGACTGAGAGCTCGACATGACATCACCTCTGAGTACGACATCACCCCATGGACTTATTATTTAAACAGGACTGAGTACTCGCCGCTGAAAAACGAGCCGAGCAGGATGTGTAACGTAGAGGCCGTTTGTCTCTGTCTAACAGGGTGACCACAATATATTTGTTACTTGGGACAAATGTTGTAATAAAATATTTGTCAAAAAACTTTGGCGTTTTGACATTAGCCGGCGTGAGCCATTTATTTCGCATTTCTTCATTTTTTGGGAAACTGCAATAATAGTACAACAGTCAGGACCCTAATCAATCACACATATTTCACATATTTCGACTCATTTCAAGAATTCATGGGCATCCTACTTCTTTGATTTACAAAAATATTATTTTTAGCTTACCTGTGGAAAGATATGTTGCAACCACCATAGGATTCACTTGGGCAAGTATAAACGCAACACTTTTTCACCATTTTACTCCTTTTACTTGTTATAATATAACAAATACTTTAAAAAACTTTTAATGCAAAGAAAATTCAAAATCACACCGAACCGCCATGACATGACATGCTTTTCAGGGTTACCATAAAAATAACAAAATCGAAATAAAAATGTATGTTTTCTGTTTGATTTAAGAATATATGAAAAGAAATTAATGCGAATGTTATTTGTTTATTTATAATTGTTAAAATAACATAAAAATATAAGTGTTTCAATTGAATTTTTGAGTAGCCAAAACTGTTGATCATAATCATTTTTTTTGCTGGCAAGATGTAAGAACGAGACACACGGCCTCCGTTATTTCTATCTCTCTCGGCTCGGTTTTGCCTTTGTGTATGGTGCATCCAATTTAATACCTTATTGCGTTGCCATAGTGATCATTTTCCTAAATGATTCTTTTGATAGTTATCAGTCCTGTTTAAATAATAAGTCTATGCATCACCCACCGGTAAGATGGCGGCATGGACTTATTATATAAACAGGACTGATAACTATCAAAAGAATCATTTAGGAAAATGATCACTATGTCAACGCAATAAGGTATTAAATTGGATGCACCATACACAAAGGCAAATCCGAGCCGAGAGAGATAGAAATAACGGAGGCCGTGTGTCTCGTTCTTACATCTTGCCAGCAAAAAAAATGATTATGATCAACAGTTTTGGCTACTCAAAAATTCCATTGAAACACTTATATTTTTATGTTATTTTAACAATTATAAATAAACAAATAACATTCGCATTAATTTCTTTTCATATATTCTTAAATCAAACAGAAAACATACATTTTTATTTCGATTTTGTTATTTTTATGGTAACCCTGAAAAGCATGTCATGTCATGGCGGTTCGGTGTGATTTTGAATTTTCTTTGCATTAAAAGTTTTTTAAAGTATTTGTTATATTATAACAAGTAAAAGGAGTAAAATGGCGAAAAAGTGTTGCGTTTATACTTGCCCAAGTGAATCCTATGGTGGTTGCAACATATCTTTCCACAGGTAAGCTAAAAATAATATTTTTGTAAATCAAAGAAGTAGGATGCCCATGAATTCTTGAAATGAGTCGAAATATGTGAAATATGTGTGATTGATTAGGGTCCTGACTGTTGTACTATTATTGCAGTTTCCCAAAAAATGAAGAAATGCGAAATAAATGGCTCACGCCGGCTAATGTCAAAACGCCAAAGTTTTTTGACAAATATTTTATTACAACATTTGTCCCAAGTAACAAATATATTGTGGTCACCCTGTTAGACAGAGACAAACGGCCTCTACGTTACACATCCTGCTCGGCTCGTTTTTCAGCGGCGAGTACTCAGTCCTGTTTAAATAATAAGTCCATGGATGGCGGCTGCCGGCTGCTGCCACAGAACACTAATAACGGTTAGTTCGTCAACCGCAGTTCAGAGGTCGCAGTCTGCTATGAAAATTGATGACATTTGAAGTGTGCCCCCCCTGGAATAATATGAATTGATTTTGTTTGTTTGTACATATAATATTGTACATCATCGCAGCAAATAGCAATATCTCTACCTACTCCGTTTTAATTACCTACAGTATGAATAGAAAGTTGCTACAGATTTATAGTTCCTTGACTTCTTTTTCCCGGTCAAAAGGTTATAAAGCTCCAGGCGGCATCAAATATCCTGGAGGTATCACATATTACCCTAGGTACGTAGTTAGGTCAGAGTATCGATAAGGGTAAAGTAAATCGACACTTTTTTCACTGGGAGAGCTAGATTGTTTCTTTTTTTTTGTATAAATGATAATACATAATATCACCTCTAAAAAAATTTGTTTTTCAGAAATCCAAAAGACCATAAAGACCCAGAGTATACACCATCAAAATTATTCCGGGTGGAACGAATTAAACCCGTCAAAAAAAATCCATATTGGCTAAAGGCCATTTTAGCAGAATTTCATATAGCCGAAAGAGTAAGTGTCCAATGATCAGTTAGAAATTAGAGAACTTAAGTTGTAAAACTCGGAATTGTAATTTTAATTGCGGTTTACGTAACTGCAAAGTAATGAGGCCTGCCTGCCAGCCATGCATGTTATAATGTCTAATTAATTACACAAGAATGCTATTAACATTGCTGTTGGGGGCAGATTTAGATAAGATGGTGGTAGCTAGCCAGGGGGACATTCAAAATACCCTACCACCAACCAAACTGAGTACTAAACATGTACCCCGCTGGGGATCGAACCCACGACCTCCGATTTGTAAAGCCTATGTTGTTTTACATTCAGCCACGGATGCAGTATCGTTAGATTCATACTATGTGTGTGTGACCCAGGAGTGTCATAGGATATATGCCATCATGATTAACCAATACACTTGACAATAACTAATTCCAGCACCCCGTCGAGATGGCTGTCAAATGGTAGGTAATGGTGGTCTCAAATGGTGAAATTCAAATGTTTTAAACTACAAAAAAAATTAAAATTCTGACTATAGTTGTAATAACTACATATAAAAAATCAAAAACAAACAAGATTTGTTGATGATTGATGCGAATAATTTAGGCTGGAATCCAAGGTCGCGTGTACAAATACAACAATTACACTTTTATAGAAAAGCGCACGATAGTGCTGAAGCAGTTAAAAATATTACCTACGAGGAACAGCTTAAAGGCCTCCGACTCTGATAATTCCATTTGAGTTACATCATCTAGTTTTTGATTTTTTATAGGTATATTTAAAAAAAAATATGATTTCTATAACCATAGTCTGGATTTTACAAGCTTTTCATCTTTCACTCAACCTGTCTGCTTACTGGTAAAGGGAAAAAGAAAACATACCAACTAGTAAAATCTCTGACCCGTCCCTGTTTTAACTAAGGAACTTGCTAATATTAGTTTTGTTACAGGACAGAGTAACTATTCTCAAAAATACACCAGAAATAAATGCCCAATTGTGGAAAATTAAACATTTGGTTAAAATAACTCCAATAAGCTTCCCCTATGGGGAGCCATCTAATGAAGACATTAAGTATACAATACTGAGAGAAAATGGGCAATGTATTGTAACAAAAACTTTGGAACCATCACCCGCCCAGGTTGAAGCCTTAGAGAAATTTGACAATGACCAGAAGAAAATGGATTCTGCAACAATTAAAAAGGATTCCAGATACAAGTGGAACAATGCATATGGTGGAGGGTTTTAAAGGAATGTTGTATAGAAATAGGTAATGTAAATATTCGTGTAGTAATAAAAATAGTACAACTGTGATTTGTTTCGATTTATAAACATTATCCATGTATCAGTACCACTTTATTATGTACATAAACTTTTTTTATAACTAAGTACTTAATGATATGTTAAATATTTAATTATCTTCATCAATATCTTCTGACTTTTTCTTATATAACAGATAGTTGAAATACTCTGGTGTTTTGAAATAGTTATCAAGTATTATTGCGTGTTTGTTCCCTAATGCAAATCTAGCATCACTCCATGACACTACTAGAGTTGGTCTCAATTTTTTGAAATCTTTCAACTGGAACTGATGTTTCTTAATTGAATTAAAAAAGTGACCTCTGAATATAGCTAAATAATTGTCACCGTCTTTGTATAACCTTATTACATATTTAGAGAGGAGTATTTTAACAGCTGCATGGAAGACGACAAATGCTCCAAGGTAAACAAGACATTCAATACCACTATTTGCTATAACTACATCTTCACCAAGAACAACAGGAGTATTCATGTTTGCATTATCGAAAATAAATGCAGCATAGTAGATTCCGCCGGCAGCAATTGTTGCTGTGGAGAAGGTCAGATAACTCGTCGTGATGTTCAGCATCGTCTCCATGGGAGCTTTATATATTAATTGATATTGTTTTGAAACACCATCTTTCTCTCTCCATCTCTCTTGTGTTTCCATGAATTTTAGGGGATGTTGAGAAACATATTTAGCTGATGAGATCTTGAAAACGGATTGCTGTTGCACTGACCTCAGTATCCTCAGGCAATTCATATTGGATCGAAAATATATTTCAGAATATTAGACGAATTATTAACATATTTCGAATATATATCGACCGAATATTTCACTTCAATAAAATAGACTGCAAAGTATTTATTTAAAATACGGGTCGGATAATTAGTTTCTTCGTTCTACGCTGGGTGCACAGATTACTCAGATAATGTCTAAAGACAGAGTAGTGCAGACTACTCTGAGCTTAGAAGAATGAAACTGGTAGATTAGTCTAAATCTCACTCCGTCAGACAGATATTTCCTGAACTAGCCTATAGTTTACTCTCGGATAGGTGTAATATTATTCTGTTTGCGAATTTCCGTGGATTGGTTATTTCGGTTCACTCGGTCGATCGTTGATTATTTACAAAAAGAGTAATATACCAAAACAACTAAGTAAGTAGGTACCTAATAGGTTAGGTAATAATTTTTTTAGACTGGGTCTCTCTCTCGGTAAATAGTTACTATACTCGTTGATTGGGTCGTTCGTTCGTTCGTTTTATTCTCTCCTCTAGTCTTGATCCCTTTGCCTTCCAATAATATTGGAAAAGAAACCAAAAAAAAAAATCTCTCCTCTAGGAGAAGGCAAAGGGATTTAGCCCATAACAGCCATGTCTTATTTCTCTTATTTCTTCAGTTTGTAAGTCAGTCTCAGTCAAAACAAGTAATTCGTCGTATACTTGGCGTATACAGAGTCTAGTCACGGTCAAGTCATTCTTCAGTAAAGTGGCAGAATGCTTTACAAAAGATTTTGGCGGCTTCTTGTGGGAACCCGAAAGCTCCATTACGCACTTTAATTTACACTTCCCTTCAATTGTACACCATCACTAACGTTTGCTGCACAATTTTCTGCCATTATTAAGCTTCAAAAGTCAGAATGCACAAATTAAAAGAATTATAAAGAAAAATGCTACTTCACTCGCCGAGTTCCCGCCAAAAAGCCTTAGACTAGACTGGGTTGTCTGTGGCATGGGTTTTTTTTTATTAATTTTTACGGCTCTGGAAGCGTGTTTTTTTGAGCCAGTGTGTGGACTGGGTTATCGTCAGTGTGACCATCTTTAAACTACAGCTTGCGAGTCACGATCGTGTTGCATGTCGTATGAAATATCGGTAGTCTCCATCGATATGGACCGTAACCTCGACTGCTTGTCCTCTGTCAATGAAAGTTTCTACATTTAGTTCGTGCGAAAACCCGAATTGCGTCGTGCGCTTATTTACTAATTTTAGTTAAATTTTGGTTGTATCGCAAACTGTTGGATCTCGATTATATCGTTATTGTTTTTCAAGGTCAACATGCGATTGTTATTCAGGACTAATTAGAATCTTTACAAGTCGGAGAAAAAAAGAAACTAAACTCGGATCTCCAAGGCTGCCCGCCCACATCCTACAAAAAAATCGGCGATAAAAGTATCGAAGAAAAAATCGGCCCGATTATCGGTCCTACAAAAAGTAGGCGGGAAAATATTATGTCAATGTCAAATCGACATTTCAGGTGTAATAAACATTTTCCGTGAGGGCATTTTTTTTTTAATATTATATTTATTGTAAATTATTGCCTCTGCTAGTTTAACCAGCAGTGGCTTGGACGATTTTTGATTTGAATCAAAGAATAATAATAGTTTGAATGAATCTATTATACTGTACGATCCAACCGCAAAAAACAATTGTTATCTTTAGCACTATGCTTATGGTCTATAGAAATTCTTAAATTAATAATATCCCTGAACATCCAGCCAGTGCCATCTAGTTCCACACTAAGCAACTAGGCTTGTGTTGTGGATACCAGACAAACCACACAAATAGGCACTTCTTTTGAAACAAAAACATATAATAAATATAAACGTACATAAATAGAGTACACATGTTACATATGCCCCTAACGGGATTCGAACCCGCAACTGTTGGTTTCGAAGGCAGGATTAATAAACTACGTCTATGTACCAGCAATTATGGCAAGAAACTAAAATGACGATCATATCTTGCCAGTAAGAGCATCCTGCCTGGGTATTAAAATTAGTTGACATTCACTATTCAAATGTCATAAACAAAGAGAATAAAATTAGATAATAAATAAAACATACAACTTCCAGTGTTAACACTTCATTCTTTCCGCGATTTTGCTCCAGTCATTTATAGACCAGTCTCGATTTTAAGCCATGTTTTATAACTATGTAGGTTTGTAACAATTCAGAATCATTTATTTTTCTGAAACTGTTAAAGCAGTTCTTCGTCGCTTCTTTGTCGGGGATAGTGTCCTTTGCCGTTGAAGGGCGAGGCTGGGGTTTCATTGTATCGTGTCCCACAACACAATTTCAACAACAAATAATATAATAACAAAATAAAAAAGTAACAAAGAATTATACGTAAGAAGAAAGACTTCTGACGTTGGAAATACCATTCCACTAAGTTATCGTAACGTGGCCTCGTTACGTGCTTGTGTGGTCATAGCGAATAGGTCGTAAATAGGACGCTGTTGCCGCTGGCAAGCTATCATATTTGGTCTCACAGTGCTCTCCGTTCACGATCAATATCTATTTCAGATCATCTTGTACCTACAGTTGCGGTCGGGAAACATTCCGAATCATTCCCACGAGATACTTACGAAATATTCTGAAATATTACGAAGCATTCCAAATAATTCGATTTTCGAAAAATACGGGAATAACAAAAAAAAGCAGCAATCGGTAAAAAGCAAGCAGAAAGCAGTTGACATTTTAAATTATTTTTAAAAAGCTAGAAGAAAAAAAGTCAATCATTCTCTGAAAGAAAAAAGGTACCTATGGTATTGTAAAGGTTCACCTCAACTGTGTGAGGGTCTCCAATTTGAATAGGTTTTTTTAGTAAATATAACAATAACAATCCTTGAAATTATATAATTTTCATTGAGAATGATTCCACTCATGTACAAATAATAATAATAATAAATAATAAATATCTTTGCACATACACACAGCGCCATCTAGTTCCACATTAAGCAACTAGGCTTGTATTATGGATACCAAATGGTTGATAAACTACACAAATACATTTTTTTTGTAAATAAATACATAAATAAATGAAAAACATCCATAACTCGGGAACACACGTCTGTATTCATCAAACAAACATATGCCTCTAGCGGGATTCGAACCCGCGACCATTTAGTATAGCAGTCAGAATTTTTAACCACTACACCAAACAGGTCGTTACATGTAATCTATGTAAATGTAAAAACAATCAAATGTAGCCACTGTACTCAAATGAGTACCTACATCATTGTTTATTTCAACGTATATTTGAAAATAACATGCAACAAGTAGTTCAATTGTGTGTCAAGTTTTATAAAACGAGAATTATCGTGAGAAACCGACAAATATCGCATTTCTAACAAATTGTCGACATGTAAAACTTTATTAAAAAGGTCAAGCACCCGTTGTGCATAAGAGAATAGGATTCCGTACCAGAAAGGTTGAAATGGGAGTCTTACAGCCTGTAAGTTATAGGATCACTTTGTTTTCCGTCTGTGCGCCCGTCCATAGTTTCCGATTTAGTCTTATTTGAAAAGAAACTTTAGCCTTTATGAAAAGGGCACCACTGAACTCAATACGCTATTAATTTACAAACTAGTAAATTCACCGACAAAAAAAAATATCCAAAACAGAAAGCATAAATGTTTCGGAATAAAGGTGTACCAAATTGAACGCCGTATGTAAATTAGAAGTAAAACTAAAAAAATATTCAAATTAAATATATTTGATAATATATATTAAATATTTATTTTATTACATAGTATTAAAAATATATTTTGCCATTAAATGTGGAAAATTAAATCAGTCAAATGACCAGCCCTGCCGCGGCTGCAGGCTTTGGTTCTTTTACGAAATTTTCTATGACGACTTTACAAGATAGTTACATTAATCTGGCCTGAGGACTCGTTGGATTTTGTTTTTTATTTCAGCTATTGTACTCGGATGGTTTGACTGATATAATTTTCCACATTTAATGGCAAATTTGAATAATTGTTTTCTAGTTTCAATTCGAATTTAAATTTGGGACTACCTATACTTATTACGAAATTCATAGAAATTATAATTTTGGTACATTATGCGACATTCCATAAACATATGTATAGGCAAAGAGTGTCGCGGGCGGCTACATCTCGGGGCGATGTAGTCGTCGGACGCGGCCCGTGAGAGGATGACAAGCCCCGGAACGACCGGGGGGGTGTCGTCGCATCGGGCCCTGCCGCGCTTCATACCGCTCGCTGATCGCGGTTTGAGGCCTGATAGCGCCCCCAATTGAGGGTACGCTAGACGCCCTCCGGGAATGTGCCTCCCCTTGTGAGGGGGGGCGGGGCGGAGGGAACTGGAGCCGCCTATGCGTACCCAGGTCCTCCCTACTGCCGAAGAAGGTTAGGAAGGGGAGTCCCACATAACCGTCTCGCCGTCCCCCAGGCGAAAAAAAAAAGGCAAAGAGTGAAAACAATAAAATAACTTCCAATTAAGCTACAAAATTAAGCAGTTTTGACAATTTTTATTTATTTGTAGCAACCTTGACTGTAGTCTCAAAGTTTATATTTGTCGCAACGGGTCACGCTGTAATATTATACATGTAATAAATAATACAAAAATAATTATATATGGTAAGGCGAGTCATTTCGACAAATATTTCTTTAACAAATAATTATAACAAAAATATATTATGATAACAATAACATTAAATTCATTTACTTAATTTATATGGTGATGTAAATATTGATATTTTTTTAAAACGTGAAATAAGAGGCCGTAGCTTGCTTTGGCTGAAAGAGTTGGAATTTGTAGTTTATGCAATGCTACTGCCTAATTCCCTCGTATATGAGCTGGCCACCACGCTGGCCCAATGCGGATTGGGGACTCGCTTGCATCGCCATCACTATTATAATTAATGATTGAGCAATTTCTGTAGGTAAATGAAATAGGTTGAAAGAGCGCAAAGCTCAGACCAATAAAGCGCAAATTAATAATTTTATTCAATCTATGGCCCAAAATTGTGTTCAAAGAGCGCATGCGCGTTGGTTAGGAGGCGTCGTGCCGTCGCTATGACATACAATGGTTCAGAGTTCTTTGTATGCAAGTCTAAATATTTGAAAACATCACTTTTACATATTTCTAAAATAAAGTCTTAATAGCTAATCGATAATTATTTAATTTAAAATGAATCACAATCAAAATGTATAATAGGTTAAAGTTTGAAGACATTGTGGCCGAAATAAAGCGCAAGCAATTTGTAATGTTATACAGAATGGGTCATTATTGTAGCCTAAATAGATTTTGTTAATTTTTTTTTCTACAAAATCTATTTAGTAGGAAATTCCGCCTTTTGTATATTTTTAATATTGTCCTGGTTTTCTGTTTTTTTTTAATGTGTATGCTATTATGCTATAAAGTGTTAAATATATTCCATTTTCGAAACTAAACTGAATCATTCGATTACTGTAACTAAGTACTGCTGAAGAGTGATTAATTTTATTTTATTACTATTGATTGAACTGAATTTAAAATTAATTTTAATAGCTTTCTATTGCTAAAGTTGTATTTAAATTTCTGTTATTCAAGTGTACCACTTACCTAACCTAACCTTTTTTTCCGACTTGTGTACAATTTAATTTCTTACTTACATTACGCCCATGTTCCAGATTTAAAAATGAATAAAATTTTTAAATATGTGCGGCTTTAATGGTCCACTTATTTGATTTAAAACTATCTGGTTCTTTCCTTCATAATATCAGAGATAACAGAAATTGGAAATTTAGAAAGCCCCTCAGAACTAAACGTATAATAAAATATTATCTAGGTAAGTATACAAAACAACTGTGTTAAAAGTTCGAAACGGCTGAATCGATTTTCATCAAAAACGACTATGAAATTTTCCCCCAGTATAATCTCAAATAAAACTATACTAAAATTTGACCACGCGTTATTGAGATACACCCGGACAAACTTTCTCGAAAATTTAACTAATAATTTCTTGGAGCATTTTTTTCTATATCTTAGGAATTTCCCATAACGGCTACAAAAAACTCACCCTGCATAGTGAAGTATAAAGCACTGTAAACGGTTATTCATTTTATAAGGATTAAAAAAAATTGGCGAGATACACTTCCCATTCAATTCTCCTTATCATTTGAGATCTATCACATTTTCTTAAAATAAACATGCCTATGGCCATAATTAGGTATTATTGTTTTTGTATGTATTGCAGCTAGGTTAATAATAAAATGTTTACATACTGTACTTATTAGTACCAGGATAATTATTGCTTTGGTATCTTTACCTCGAATTCCTGTTATACTGAACTTTGAGCGGAATTCTTTTTAACCGTACTTTTCTTATTTTGATGTAGGTTTCTAATGTTGTTATCATTTGACACATTCTTTGATCTCTCATACGTTGATTTGAGATATTGAGCAAATAAATCATCTTTAGCTATATCAATGTCCTTGTTTGGTGCACCTTCACCTTTAAACTCTATTGGATACTTCAAGATATTGTTCTGGGATACCTCTGCTATATTACCGTCGATAATATCTATGTTTGGTTTCCTTGAGTAATCGTTTCTTTTATTTTCCACCTTAACTGTATCATTCGACAGTTCAACCTGATCGTTCGACTTTTTCCTCAAACTTTCCGGCAATGCGTCTGATTTCAGCTTAACCAACGACGTGTTAACCACAGAACAGTCGATTTGCATGAGCGTAACGTGACCGCTCATTAGGGAATCTGCAAATCACAAATAATATAAACGGCTACTAAAGAAACTAACTCTACAAAATTACCGTGTTTATTGTTTAGAAATCGCATATATATATTTTTCTATTAATACAATAAATAAAAATGTTTCTTTTTTCTTACCATTCCCTGATCTGGCAGGCAATATTAAAGCCATTTTCGGTGGTCTCGTAACATTGTGCGACACAGCTGGTAGCAGCAAGTGTTCGCCTTTACCAACTCCAACGACATAAAAGGTATCGTCTCGCCTCTGCAACGCTTGCAGTAGGGCATTCCATTCTCCCAAATCTTCGAAGTCAAAATCATCCACAGACTTCCGCGTAGGCTTATTATATAACGCTTCGTAATCGTAACCTGCATTCCCCGAGAGGTCCAATTCTTTGTTACGTCTTAGTCTGCGAATCCGGGTCTTTTCTTTAATACTTTTTCTATTTGTACTAGGTAAGTCAACGAGATTGCTGTCCAAGTTCAGTTTGTTGAACAACCCATATGTTTCTAAGAGCCCACCTGAAAACATTTCGATTACCGGAACTGATTCAAACATTACAATTAATGTAAAAAGATAGGGTGTGTGAAAATAAGCCCAGAAGTTGCTAGATGGTTGTAACAATTCAAAATACCATTTTGAGGGTAGGCCATTCATTGCCTTGGTGGTGAAAATGGTGTCTTGTTAGCCTGGCATTCATCATTAAGCAACAAGAAATACAACATTTATTTATATTATATCGTGCTAAAATCAATGGTTCTAATTGAAGTAAATCTGTTTCCAACAAAATTATTATAGTAACCCTGCTACTACTCTATCATTCATTATCTTAGGTATATTCTTGACAAATTACGAATGTTAGGACTGAGTATTACTTACCGTTGACCTTCTCTTCATTAAGATAAACTTTCCGTTTTTTCCTCGAGACATCGTACGTCCAGTTAAGAGTTTTTCCACCGCCAATCCAGCGGTTCAGTTCACCTACTATACGTATACTCTCAGTTTGGTTCATGTTTACCGAATCGCTCGCTTTCGTTGTCATATTTTGGCAATCCGCTCCATAGGCACTGCGATTGTTTTGACCATAGTCTGAAAGTTATTGACAATGATTGAAGTTACAAATTGTTAATGCATCTGTTTATTGATATTCTGCAACAAGGTGGAAACTGAAATTGACACAAGAATGTTGCATTGCAATTTCCGAGCTATTTCACACCTGATGTTAAGTGAAGATGAGGTCGGAGGTGGAAGCGTACTGACCCGGAAACCCCAACACACACACCCCAACAGATTTAGATAAGATGGTGGTAGCTAGTCAGGCGGACATTTTAAAATGCCCTACCACCAATCAAACCCAGTAAACATGTACCCCGCTGGGGATCGAGGTTATAGTTATTCAGCCTACAATATTAAAGTTACCACTGTGAACTTCATTGCGTTGTAGAAGATGCTAAGATCTCCTAAAACAATTTTCAAAAAATTAATCAATGACTACTTTATATTTTCCAAAAATAGTTTATTGAGTCGTGATATTTCCCTCGGTGAACAAAACTCAAACTTTGCTGCAATTAGTTCGGTACACCTACATACCTGGTGGAATAATGTCCTTGTTTTCTTCGGTCCACAACAAATGTCTTGTGCTCTTATGAGAAGTAGATGGTCCAACGAGTGATTTACTATTCCATCTATAATGTATACAATGAAATGTTTAAACAAAAGTAAGGTCAAGAGGTGATCGATAACGAAGAACTCCGGCATATTGACGTCAAAATCGCTACTTTCACTGACTGACATCCAATTGGCTTAGAACCATTCATGGAAAGAGGTATTTAATAATCAGAAACGGGCCAATATTGTATTGGACACACAGTACTAGGGTACCGCAGCAATATTTCTTTACCTATTTTTTTTTGGGGATGTATCCATGCATATGGTATAAAAGTTAAATTTAATCTAACAAGAAGGTTAATATAAATATGTTTTAAAGCTCCGTAAAAATCGTCCTCCTCTCTCCAAATTGTTGTGCCCGACAGGGTCCATAATGAACCATTGTTTTTTTTTTAATGACCACCTGTACATACATTATGGCATGCAATAAAGAATTGAATTGAAGGTATGAGCCATAATTCACCACATGGGTCAAGTGATGATTGATCGATTTGTGTGGCCACTTGATTGTCATTGTTTAGTCGTCAATATCTGCCAATGACTTGGCGGTAAGTCTGCCTTCAATTAAAAACCAGGACCGTCGAATTTAAGAATTAAATAATAAAATTTATAAACAATAAATGCTACTGTAGCTATGTCTTAGTTAATCACACTTACCCTATAAAATTGAAGTTTAGTGAAACCATAAAAACCATTGCAAAAATAACAGCTATGTTTTTTTTGGGTATCAGGTTCGACGCATCAAGACGCGGTTTCTGGAAATAAATGTTACTTTGAATTGACATTTCATGTGGGTCCCACATAAATCCCAATAACATAATAGTCCCAAAAACAATGAAGAAGAAAGTTTTAATTACTTTTAAACAGCCTTGGAAGGAACAAAAAAACAAAGCCAAGTCTAAAACAAGCGACTGTCTTGAGTACTGAACAATTTCTCAAACCCGTACCTTCCGACCTCTACCGTTCGTCTCGAGCTGATTACGCAGCAGTTTGTTCTCGAGCCGCAGTTTGGCGATCTCTTGGTGAGCCTCCAACAACTGTTGTTCCAATGCTGTCACATACTCTTTCTTCTTTTGCCGTGACTGACAGGCAGATTCGCTAGAAAATAGTGTACAGATTAAATTTATACTTGTCTGTGGAAAGTCAAGTTCGACCCTTCTATCCTTGCCTTGTAAATAATAGAAATATCGTCTATACATGTATGGGATTTACTGATAACATTACATCGCACCACGAAAATGTTGGATTTACTATTAACATAACATTACATCACATCAAAAAATCATCTAATTATAAAATGTATTAAATACCGATTTTTAATCATTCTGCGTTGCTTTTTGATAGCTCTTATTTCAGTTTCACTGAGATTTATAAAGTCCTCGGGAAGGCTCGTCGAGTCTTCAATCTCCACAGCAGCAGGTATCACACTATTTCGTACTAATGTAGTTGCTTTTGATACGGCCGACTTATGATTTGGTACAACATTATTTCCAGGTGGGGACAACTAAAAATAAAACAACAATAATTTACTAGAACACAAGTCTTCATAAAAACATCCATAACTCGGTACACATGTCCGCGTTCATTATACAAACACATGCCTCTAGCGGGATTAGGACCTGCTACCCTTTCAATATAGCAGTCAGGGTTTCTTACCACTACACCAAACAGGTTGTCAATATTGAAAATGATGTATTGTTTATGGAATAGTTTTCGGCTGGAACTAGCATAAGATGAGGAAATAGCATATTGGTGTCGATTCTGAAGTATCTCTAAAACTTAAATTTGAATTTAGAGTGCTCTAAACCGATTTCCTATTCTACGTCACATCTCTAAAATTTTGACGTTTATGCTAATTAATTCAAGTTTTAGAGATCAAAACCTATTCCAGAAAGCCATCTAACGTGAATTAAGAGAACATTGGACATATTATTAGCGATATTTAATTGCCATATAACGACATCACATTTAATATTAGAGAGTAGGTTTTTCCAGGTTTTTTGGGCTACCTACAACCGAAAAAGTGTGAACTTTCTATAAAAGTCTTTTGTAGGAGTACAAAACTTTCCTTTCATGGGGGGAGTCCCCAAAAGCGGACTTGCCTAACATGTTTTATTTTGAATTTAAGGCCGCCGTGGTGAAAATTAATGCCGAACATAAATTTTTTAAATTTAATTTTTTCAAGGTAAGGCTTAATCCTAGTAACTCTTAAAATATCAACGTTATCAAAGAAATTGTTCGATACCTTCCACCAATTTCTCTTACTGCCGCTTGTTACATCGACGGCGATCTCGCGCTCTTATTGCACTCATCATCATTATCAGCCCGTAAACATCCCACAGCAGGGATATAGACCTTCCCTCGTATTTGAAGAGTATGGACCATAGTCCACCACGCTGGCCCAATGCGGGTTGGGGACTTCACATGCCTTAGAATTTCCATTTCTCAAGCAAGCAGGTTTCCTCACGATGTTTTCCTTCATCGTTTAAGAGCAATCGGATAAATGTACGTAAGTAATTAAATTTAAAAACTCATTGGTACATGGCCTGCCTGGGAATCGAACCCGGACCTCCTAAATTAGGAGACCGCGTTTTTAATTTCCTTATTTTTTGATTGTAATATAAAACAAGTTAGTTGTCGAATGCGAAAATCTTTTCTTGAATGTTGCCATTTTCCCAGTATCGATAAATATAGCGTAATTAACCAAAGCCAGTACAAATAGGCTTTATGTAGTCAAAAATAAAAGCCAACATTATAAAATGCGGTAAAAGAATTCCATATATTAAATCATTGATCATTTAAAAAAGACAAATTTCTGATATTGACTATGGCAATACAGTACATCAATTCAATTTACGCGTCCGTAAGATATATCAAAACCGTTTCTAAATTTAGCGATAGGTGTATTTCAGAATTGCATATTTTAGGAAACGGATTTCAAATTAGAGATTTCTAGATTTAGGTTAGTTTTGCGATTGCACGCCAGAATCGACACCATTGTGTAACTAAATTCATGACTCACCTTAATTTGACGCCCATTAATATCCGTAAAACCATTGTTATTAACATTTGACAATGGTGATATTACAATGTGCCTTCCTTTTGCACTCTCAGCGGGAATGGTATTTGGTAGCTTGGTAAGGACCAAACTTGGCTTCCTAAGTATACTAGGAATCTTCTTCTGCTCCACAATCAAATGGATTTGTTCGTTAAAACCAATTTTATTGTCATCTCTTGTCGAGTTTGTGTTATTTTCATTGACCACGTTGAAATAAGCATTTTGGACTTGAACGTCAGCACCATGTTCTAGAAAATTTTAATAAATAAAATCTTTCATTGTTTTGAAGTTATTTATTACCTTTATAATAAAACAGAAAAATACCTTTGTGTCTAATGGAAGGTAAATAAAGTGGATCACGTTGACCATTTTCAACTCCAAGTACCTAAAACAAAATAAATACTTAAAAGAATAAAATATATTTCAGTGCATAATTAAAAATGTATAATTTACGTTTAAGGTACAGGGTGGTGTTCATGTGGTCCAAAAGAACCAAGAAGAAAAAATGAATAAAGAATAAAGATTTTTGTGCTTTTATTTTATTTATATTGTTATTTGCAAATATCTAAAATAAATAGTTAAAAAAAACCTTCTTAATTAACATTAAAATTGCTTTATAAAGAAGTTTTAAAAAATTGGAGTGGAAAAAGTTAAAACAATTTTAACAAGAAACCACAAGCGTAAGTTTATTTTTAACTGTAAATGAACAAACATTTTTTACAAACATAAATCGCTTACTCGAAATTACAATAGTAAACTACTTATAAAGTCCACATGATGGGCATGCCCACAATTTAAACATGCCATGGGAGGATATACCCTAATCGTCTCGCTGCGCGTTGGTTAGGTGGGTTGGCGATCGCAGAATTTTTGGGAGTGATGGACCAATGACGCCGAGATGTTAAACTAGTGAACTCTTAGTCGCCTTTTACTACACCTACGGGAAGAGACTGGTTGGTGCCATTCTACTCTGCCAGGAACAATAATATAACAAATATCAAAAATACAGATGAAATTTTATTGGGAGGCAGATAGCAGACTGCCCTTTTGCTCAGAGAAAGGCTCTACAGCAAGTACACGTCCTAAATTAAGAATTTTTTCCCTTTCTATTGACCTGATGAATAAGATGCAATATGCTCTTAACTTAATTAAGTTCTGGACAACTGTTAATGACTATTACAAGAAATCAGATACATTGTAATTTTTCGAACATGATAAGTTGTTGTTATCCCAAATTATTAAAAATAAAATATACCTTGATGATCCCATTTTCAATGGCCATTACTGGCCCATTTTTCTCATGAGTTTTCTTCTGTGACAAATCAGTGATAACTGGAGTACTAACGGGATCTGTAATAAAGAAATAAAGGATAATTTAATTTATTTACAGTGGATATTTATTAATATAAACGAACACTGCATTTATTCGAGGCTTATTAAAATTATCCTGTCGAATTTGCACGTTAATATCATCTTTAAGCTTCAGTGGTTCAGCGGTTAAGACACGGTCTCCCAATTTGGCAGGTACGGTTTTTTTTTTTGATTAACTGGATACGCGTTTGACCACAATGTCACCTGATGGAAAGTGACGACGTGGCCGAAGATGAAGCACGCGATCTCTGTAGATGTCTATTCAAGATACTCTTGAAGATCTCAAGGTTGTAAGATTCAGGAAAGACTGACGCCGGAAGGTTCGATTTCCAATGAGTTTTTAAGTTTAATTATTATCTGCATTTATCCGACTGCTCTTAAACGGTGAATGAAAACATCGAGAGGAAACCTGCATGCCTGAGAAATAAAAATTCTTAGGCATGTGAAGGCCCCAACTCGCATTGGGCCAGCGTGGTGGACTATGACCTTATACTCATTATACGAGGGAAGGCCTATATCCCTGCAGTGGTATGTTTACGGGCTGAGATAATAATGATGATCATTTTTCAATTTCTTGAAATCGATGTTACAGAATAAATTTTTGATTGCACACAACTATCATGATCGACTCACTTCGATATTAATGTAAACATATTTAATAATCTGGTTCAGTATGTTACCTAAACAACCACAAGTACTGATCAACATACCTAAAGAGGGTAGTTATGACTAATAATGCAGTATGCAGGTAGCAAACTGTCTATAAGACAGACAGACATTCTAATTGCTACTCAGTTCGTACCAAATATAATATAGATTAACATTGTACTAACCTGCTTTTTGCAAAAATTTTTCCACATCTTCTGCATTCAAGTTATTTGGTGGCTCATCATCAAAGCTGGATATCCAATCAAATGGTGACCGAGATGATTGCCGTTCAGAAGTACCACTAGAACTATTAACATAAAAATGTTTAATATAAAAACAACCAATAGGTATAGACAGAAAATACTATAACAATTTTAAACCAGCCCCCGTAGCATGAGAGGCGCGGTTTACGTTAATGTCGCGCGAGATAGTATTTGTCCAACTCATTCGCTTGGACGAAACATACAAGTTATTCTTACTCCTATGTCGCGGGCGACAAACGATGTCATGCTACGCAGGCAGGGTTACCATAGATCGATAATTGCGCAAAATAATTTTAATTCAGCAGTCCTACTACTAAAATTCAGTTTACTTTTACTTTTTGAAATCATCTTCACTGCCGGAATCTGAATTACTGCTCTCAGGAGGCGATGATTTGATGCTCAAAATGGGAGATATTGGTGGCACCAAATTGGGTGCAGCATCAGCTAAAATCTCACTTGGTGAAGCGTCAGCAGCATCTAACAGTGAAGACCATTGGTATTCTTTGGTTAGTTGATCTAGAAAATCGTCTGAAATTGAAGAAAAAAATTATGTTTGAGTCAACCAATATTTATTTTATTTAAGTATTTTATGAATGGGGAGCCGGGGGAGGTCTATGTTCAGCAGTGGACTTCCTGTGGCTGATATGATGATGATGATGAAGGTTTTTATTGGGTTCAGTAGAATAATAAATTTAAACACTTGCCACAAAAATAATTATATAAAAATTTTCAACTCATTACGTTGAATTTAGGAGGCATTCACGACAATCTACATTATAATCACTGTAAACATTGGCACCGACTTCGAAAGATTTTTTTTCATATAGAAATAATAATAATTACGATAGTAAATATAGAAAATGACTGATTGGGGGATACAAGCGTTTCAGTAAATCTTTTTACTTTGTAGTGACTAAAGTCGGTTGTTGTTTTATTAAAAAGTTTTTATTTTTGCTTATCAGTATTTTAGCGTACTTGTGATAATTTTTGTGCAATGGCAACCCTTCTAGCTTCTACAGTTTAGATGGGCAGTTGGGGTACATGGGATCAATCTAATGATCTTCAATTTATCATATTTATTGGTTAATCACACTAATTTCATGTGTAAAGAAGTGTGTACTTTTTCCATACATATCCAAATTACATCTAGTTCCATGTGTAAAGAATACACAATCGTCTAAATATGTAATGCGATTCTGCTGTTTATCATAATTACAAAAAACTACTGGATCGATTGTTCTGAAATTACAATGGGACCAATTTCGCCAGCCGAACATTGTTGGTCTTCGACACTAAAGGTGGTTTCAGAATGGTTTACATTGTATGGTGTGATCGAAAATTTTTTGATCAAATTCGACTATGGTGTCTAGTGGAAAGTTTTTCGTAATCAGGAGTGGAGTTACAAGTAAACAGGAATTACACGAATTAAATTTCAACCTGTATATTAGAGCAACTTTTTTATTATCAGACTATTATTTATAAAAATCAATAAACTATCGTTCCATCTTATGTAAGAGTACTGCAATAAATGTAATAGGTAGAGATTCCATCCCAGGAGTTATATCTAGATGTTGTAGGCAGATCATTGAATTAGGATAATTTCTTAATATCCAATTTGTATTTGAAAATAATTGTGAAAATACAGGGTGAATTTAAATTTGTGTAATTCCCATTAACTGGTGATGCCACTCTTGTTTACGAATAACTTTCCCCAAGGAACCCTAGTGGAATTCAATCAAAAAAATTTCGATTACCCACACAAAGTACCTAAAGCATTCTGAAACCCTTTGGTCTGTTTTCGTAATTTTCATAAACCACCTTTAGTATGGAAATTTAGCAATTTTCGGCATATTTCGGCTATGGCTCCTAGTGTAAAGTTGTTCGTTATCAGGAGTGGATTCACCAGTTAAACAGAAATTACGGTTTCTTTGGTTAGAGGAAATTACACAAATTAAATTTCAGTTGTATGGAACCCCCAAATTAATAATTTAGAAACCTGAGAAATTAAACTATAATTATAATGTGTAAAGTTAATCTTCGAAATGGCTGAACCGATTTTGATCAAACGTGACTAAGAATCTTTTCTCTAGTTTTATTTGAACTATAAAATTCAATACTCAAATCAGAACATGCATTATTGAGTTACGTCTGGACAAAGATTCGTCGTTTTCATCAGGAGTTAAAAACCAGGTTGTTCCTTCTTGCATGTACTTTCCATTGAGTACCTAGGTCTTTCAACTAGTGTCCATTCTATTACAAACTTCATAAGCTAGGCAGCTTTTGACACTGACTGTAATCAGTTAATAAATAAATAATATAAATATTTCGGACACTTACACCAATCATCTAGTCCCAAATTAAGCAAAGCTTGTACTATGGATACTAGATAACGGATAAACATACATAAATATTTATATAAACATCCATGACTCAGGAATAAATGTTCATATTCATCACACAAACATTTACCCGTCGCGGGATTCGAACCCGCAACCGTTGGTTTCGCTGACAGGGTCACTATCCACTACACCAATCGGTCGTCGCAGTTGGTCTTATACAGTAGAATCCGGTTTTATTTGAAGGGAAATGATATTTAGGTTATACCAAGCAGATAGTATTGAATTAGTATTGAACTCCAAAGCAAATAAGAATGACCAATGCCAAATTCCTTTGCCAATGAATTGTTTGATTCTCAATTTTTGAGTATGCATATAATCGCACCTTTAACTTTAAATGTTTTCTGATGTTGAGGATCCATTTTTCGCACCAAATCACTAACGATTGTGTCACATAAGTCAAATAACTTATCACTATAGGTCAATACAAATACGACCCATGCAGAGCGTCAGAGGCAAAGAGAGTAGCGCAAAATCAACAACTATAAACTTTGTCACCCTAACCGGCTTGATTTTGCAAAAAATACGTCATCATAAGTGGAATCACTAAAACCGAACTCACTTAGGAGTTTGTATGAAAACCAAACTTCTACTAAAATTACGTCATAATAACCGGTAGATCATTGTAGCCTGAGTCATATTAAACCAATTATACTGTATACATTCTCAACAATAGCCTTTTGTTTAGCCCTCAGAATTGGTAATCACATAATATCATACAGGTGGTTGGTCAAACAACTGGTAAGCTAACCACACATTATGTAAAGCCACAGGCCTACAGTCAGACCGCCAAACTTAATTGCTTTGGTAATTGTAATCGTTAACAACGTCAATGCCCTGTCTGTCTTGTCATATCGTAACACAATGACAGGAATGGACAGTGTATTGGTTGCTATAGCTTCGACTTAGGCAGTAGAGCCTCAGGTAGGATTTCATTCCCAAAAATTTTATATTAACAAGCAAGTATGTATGACATTGCTCGTAAATTGTAGCAGAGCAAAATAACTAATAAGTTATTTTGCTCAACTCTTGATGCAAGCTACATTGATGCAAGCTACAACAAAAAAATAGGTCACATAAGCGCAAATGTTGGTCCTTTACCGTGCAAAGAGAATACGGACATTTTTACAAAATTGGTGCAAATATTGGGACCCGTAAAAGTAGTGGTTCGAACTATAAATGCTAAAGATTGTGATAACGCGGTTTTACGATGATAACTAACAGATGTTGAAAGATCTTCAAAATCATAATTTTTGGAAATATTAAAATATATTCTTGAAAGCAGAAACAGTGCACTGTTACACTACACTAACAAAATTTTACATAATCCATGAAAATCAGGAAGTGAATCCCTTGAAATCAGTGTATCAATAAGAAGTGGATTGCTGCAATATACAGATGTTTTTCCACACCAGGAACGTGGCAAATTTTCATAGTAGATTTATTGATAAGTTTTTAAATGCTTTGGTTTTTACAGTTTTGTAATGAGGGATTAAATAAATGTTTAAATACTTTATACTAGATAAGAAAGTTTATAATTCAAATTGTGAATTCTAAAGTAATTTAAACTGGATTTTAAAATATATGTAGTAATATTTACCAAAAAATGCCAGTCATAAAGTATGCATGACTAATTTCCGAATAGTCACAAATTCCCAGGAATATATTTTTTTAATTCACGAGTCCCGGAAACTGAAACCCTACCCCAGGTCACAACAAAAACATATGCCAACCCTACATTTTATATGACCTATTATACATTACGTTCTGAGCAGAGCGGGTGACATTATATAATGCACAAACAAATGAAATAGGTGGATGAAGGACGTCCAACCCCCTGGGGCTTAATATAATAAAACCTAGTCAAAGGGGGTGGGCACTTAAAAAGGTCAGAAAATTCACACGTTCCTGCTCTGTTTTTTGTTGCTAAGGTTAAGGTGTCGAGGGGCCACTGAGGCAAAAGAAAACTTGCTTTTAAGAGTGAACTTTCAAATTTTTTTGTGCCCCTGCGTAAACACTCTTTACTCTAACCGCGTCCTCTTATAGACACTCAGACCCAAAAGTGGAATACTAACAAGTGCAAAAAGTTCCAATAGGAATTTGACAATCACCAGAATATTCAACGATTTAGGAATAAAAATTTATTTTACGTGGCTACTGTAGTAAAAAGCTAATCTAAAAGATTGTAACAAAACAGAAAGCGTGCTCAAGGCCACATGCATGCATACAAAAGTACAAAACACCGGGTCAATAACATTATTCGTTCCGTCCCTATTGGGTGATGGGTAGGTAGGTACTTAAGTATGCAACCAATTAACCGGAGTAAGAGCTATCTAATAATTACCATACAAGTAGCCCTTGTTTTCGATTAAAATGTCCGTCTCCATTGATGTAGTTCCGGCCTAGCCATAAAAACAGAGAAATGCGATTTTTAGTCAATACACATTACACTCAACAACACAGACTACCTCTAGCGTAGCGAGACAACAACATTATAGGGATGGACGATGATCATCGATATTAAGAGATAAAATTATCGATATTTTAACATCGATATTGCATGACCCAAGGCGGAGTATGTTATTCAGTGCAGCTGTGGTCATGCAGTGTTGGAATTCTGCCACCACGGGCTGTCGTGCTGCAGGAGCACGGGATGTTTTCCACGACATGCGGAATTAAACAACATTATCAGGCAGGCGGCAGGGTCCCCCTTAATCTTGGAACCTAATAGACTAGCGAGGGATGACGGCAAAAGGCTGGACAGTATGACGCTTGTGCCTTGGAAATTGGGACGGCCTTAAATATGGGACGCAACTTGCGTCAATACCCTTGCTCCTTCCCATTTTCCAACTACAAGTGGTACAACTGGTTCCGTTGGCGTCTCAGCAGATAGCGTTAAGCGGCGCAAATATTACCGTCTCAGTGGAGATACTCGTAACCTATTTCTTTCGTTTGGCGTAGAAACTCAACTCTAGGGCCGTGGGAACCGGGTGCTCCTCACACTCTTTTTAGAGAGTTATCTGAGCGTCTGGTTGATGCATCGCACGATCGGAGGACTGGCCAATACTTTTGTCGAAGAATCAACCTTCCCATACAGCGAAGCAATGTGGCCAGCCTTCTGGGTGTGATTCCATCAACCACGGACTTGGCACTAGTTTTTAATTTGTGATTTTTCTAAAATAAATCCCTATCCCTACCAATCCCTAGCCCTTCACTACTACTATATCCCTACTAATACTACTACTAATTATTACTCAGACAATTAATGATATTTAATGTTAATGATTTTATCTTAACATGTTACGGATATAATCAAAAGATCTATGAACGAAACGCATCCACAGAGTAACTTATCAAATTCAATATGACTGTAAAAATTATTATTTTTACAGTCAATTGACAAAAAATATTGGAACTAAGAGACCCCCCCCACACTAGCGTCTTTCGAGCGTCGTCGTGCTGCCAGAATCCACGCAGCGTCGCCGCTACGCCGACGCCGCGGCGACTTACGCCTAACGTTTTTTGCGAACAAGTACAATGCACAACGCAACCCATAAATAATCATAAAAGTGTTTTTTATTATTTTTTTTATGTTTACAATACAGTACGAAATAATCGCTTTCCTGTACTCGAGTTCAGGATGCGATTATTTCGTATTTCTCGAAAACTTCACAGAGGATCTTCCCATTGACTATGATGTTTCCTTTTTCGTTCACGTAATTTTCGCTTTAACAGTAATGTCAACAGTAGTGTTTCTTTTTCAGACTGATTGTAAGCCCGGTGTTCGGCAGCCACTCAGAGCTGGCGTCGCGTCGCTGCAGCGACGATATCGCTATGACGCTGGCACGATGACGACTTGCCAAACTTGCTGACCCCAGACACCACTCCATTCGTCTTTACTCAATTTGCTGATTGTGACGCTAAGAAGAATATTCTTTCCATAGCCTCTAATGCAGTAGGTGATGACAGTGTTAGCCGTAATATGATCGTTCCTTTACTTGACATAATTGCCCCTATCCTTACCAAAATCTTTAATAACTCAATCGCGTCTAACACATTCCCAGAAATATGGAAATGTGCACAAATCATTCCCTTACCTAAAAAACCTAATCCGTCCATCCTGTCCGATTTTCGCCCCATTTCCATCCTTCTTCCAAAAGTCCTTGAGCGGCTAGTTCACCACCAGCTCAGCCTTTACTTGAATAAATCCGATCTCCTCAATCCTTTCCAATCTGGTTTCCGTTCTGGTCATAGTACGGCTACAGCTTTGGTCAAAATATCTGATGACATTCGCTTTGGTATGGAAAAACAACACCTTACAGTTTTAACTTTACTGGACTTCAGTAATGCCTCCTTTAATACTGTCGATTTTGACATATTGCTAGGATTGTTGAGTTCTCTTGACGTATCTCCAACAGTAATTGACTGGTTTCATAGTTACCTGCATGGTCGCCGGCAGAGGATCCGCATTGATGACTCCTTCTCGTCTTGGTGCACTACATCAGCCGGTGTACCGCAGGGTGGCGTGCTATCTCCACTTCTCTTCGCTATTTTTATAAATTCCATCAGCCTTCATCTTTCTTCATCCTACCACCTTTATGCAGACGATCTTCAAATTTATTCTCAGGCTAGGTTTGAGGATCTTTCTGATGCTATTGTGACTCTAAATGACGATCTTGCCCGTGTCTTAGACTGGAGCAAAAATTACGGCCTCATTGTCAACCCTACTAAGTCGCAGGCTATTATCATTGGTAGCCCATCGTATATATCTAGGTTTAATCTAACATTACTACCTTCTATTGTTTTTGATGGAATCTGTGTTCCATATAGTGACAAAGTAAAGAACCTAGGAATCTACTTGGATAATACCTTGTCTTGGAATCCACAAGTTGCCGAGGTTAGCAGAAAGATGTTCACTACTGCAAAATTTTTTACCCACTGCCACCAAGATTGCTCTTGCCCAATCTCTTTTTTTACCTATATTAGATTATGCTGACACTTGTTATGCCGATCTTACAGTTGACCTTCTAAACAAACTTGAGCGACTCCAAAATCTTGCTATCAGATTCGTATTTGGCTTACGCAAGTATGACCATGTTTCTGAATACAGGGCTCAACTCAAATGGCTTACAATCCGGCGTCGCAAGGATTTGCATATAGTTTCTCTTCTCTATACAGTGTTGTTCGATCCAAGGACACCTTTCTATCTCAAAAATTGGTTCAAATTACTTTCCGCTTCTCATAATCGCCCTCTCCGTTCTTCCGAAAATCTTCGTCTCTGCGTCCCTCCTAACTTTACAAAATTCTATAGCCAGTCCTTCAGACTGCAAGCCACTCGTTTGTGGAACTCTTTGCCGGAATCTATTAGAAAAGCTCAATCTTTAAATATTTTTAAATTTCAAGTCAAAAACCACTACTTAGGTCTCTGACTTTTTTCTTTTCGTTAACTCCCGCCTCGTGAACATTAGTTGACTATCTATAAGCGTTTCTAGTGATTGTGTTTTATACTATATATATTAAGTATTTATATTTATTTATTTATTTAATATATATTTATATAATTAAGTCAATTAATATGATATTATTATTATATTTATGCATGCACCCTACCTGTTTTTCTACCTACAAATGTCCCATAGCTGGGGGTTGTCTGGAAGAGATTTTAGTGATAAGACCGCCTAATTGTGTTCTATTGTTATCATCAAAAATTATTGTAAATTATTTTGCGCAATAAAGAGTATTTGTATTGTATTGTATTGATGACGACGCTCAAAAAACGCTAGTGTGGGGGGTCTCTTATATATCTTATTCTTTATTGCACCAAAACATTACAATAACAGAGTACAAACAATAGGTCACGTACAAAGGTGGACTTATCTCTTTAAGAGATCTCTTCCAACCAACCTGAGCATTGTAATAGGAAATTTGGGGTTTAGCAGTATATATTGTATATCCAATTTCATAATTTCTTGTTTAACCTCTCTATCCTCCGTTCCCACGCAAAAAGTATAAGGGTCAAGTATCTCGGCGCGCCTGTCATATTTTCGGAAATACCTGCGGTGTTAATGAAAACATCCCTGACATATATATAGTTGTTTTATTTATGGATAATGATGTTTGGATAAAACATCGATGTTTTGTGTTCGATAAACATCGAGTATTGATATTCAGCAATCAGTCATTGTCGATTTCATTATCGATGTTTTTGCAACATCGATCATCCCTACAACACTACTTTGCGATTTTGACAGATGATAGAGCTCAGTGCTCTTCAGTGACTCAGTGACAGAGGCACATGGACTTATTATTTAAACAGGACTGATAACTATCAAAAGAATCATTTAGGAAAATGATCACTATGTCAACGCAATAAGGTATTAAATTGGATGCACCATACACAAAGGCAAATCCGAGCCGAGAGAGATAATAATAACGGAGGCCGTGTGTCTCGTTCTTACATCTTGCCAGCAAAAAAAATGATTATGATCAACAGTTTTGGCTACTCAAAAATTCCATTGAAACACTTATATTTTTATGTTATTTTAACAATTATAAATAAACAAATAACATTCGCATTAATTTCTTTTCATATATTCTTAAATCAAACAGAAAACATAAATTTTTATTTCGATTTTGTTATTTTTATGGTAACCCTGAAAAGCATGTCATGTCATGGCGGCTCGGTGTGATTTTGAATTTTCTTTGCATTAAAAGTTTTTTAAAGTATTTGTTATATTATAACAAGTAAAAGGAGTAAAATGGTGAAAAAGTGTTGCGTTTATACTTGCCCAAGTGAATCCTATGGTGGTTGCAACATATCTTTCCACAGGTAAGCTAAAAATAATATTTTTGTAAATCAAAGAAGTAGGATGCCCATGAATTCTTGAAATGAGTCGAAATATGTGAAATATGTGTGATTGATTAGGGTCCTGACTGTTGTACTATTATTGCAGTTTCCCAAAAAATGAAGAAATGCGAAATAAATGGCTCACGCCGGCTAATGTCAAAACGCCAAAGTTTTTTGACAAATATTTTATTACAACATTTGTCCCAAGTAACAAATATATTGTGGTCACCCTGTTAGACAGAGACAAACGGCCTCTACGTTACACATCCTGCTCGGCTCGTTTTTCAGCGGCGAGTACTCAGTCCTGTTTAATTAATAAGTCCATGCAGAGGCATGACATCGTAGCCAAAGATACCTACATGGCACTGGTGTCGATTCGTATGTACAACCAACTAAAACTTTTTTTGGCCAAAATTGTGACCAAACACGAATCCAGTCAATCATAAAAAAAAAACTAAACTTAACCAAAATTCGACTAAAATTAGTTTAAAATCAAGTGCATGTGCTATTCAGGTTTGCACACGAACTAAATTTAGAAACCTTGTTTGACAGAGGACAAGATAACTAAATTGAATACAGTGTTACCAGACAAACAAGAAATGTGAACATGAGATAGTGCCACTGCAAAAACGCGGATTTCTTGTTTTAACATTTACATCGGTTTTTCTCTTCTTAGGGCTTATTAATCAATCGATCTTGAGATTGAGATCGCGTCTCGAGTCGCAATCAATAAGTAAAACTTTATCTACAAGATAGAGAGACCTAGTTACCTTTCATCTGCATTCACTCCAAATACGTAATACAATATCTATCCCGCCAACCAGCTCAAATCAAAAAAATATTCCAAAACTTTTTTTTATGCACAACGGGTTACGTGTTACGGATGGAAGTGTACTAACCCGGAAAAATTCCATCCATCCAAACTTCCGACCACAATTAAATAGGATCGGACAAAGAAAACGTTTTAAGTAGGTAGGTAATTAAAAGGGCGAGTCGCAATCAATGAGTAAAACTTTTATATACAAGGTAGATACCTAGTTACCTTTCATTTGCATCCACCACAGCTCCAACCACGTACTCTACGATCTATGCAGCCAACCAGCTCAATTCAAAAATGTATGCTTTTGATGTATTATCCCGAATAGCAAAAATGTGTTTTTAACTGAGTTTAATTCGACTAAACTAAAATATTAGAATAGCAAACGTCAATTTACTTAACTAAACCTAATTTTAGTGTAGTTTAGTCTAGTTGGTGTATATCCGAATCGACACCACTGTTGTTGTTGTTTAATTTATCCCAGCAAAGCATAGGCAATGGGCTACATGGCATGCATGGGCACACGATGGGCAAGCTTGCATGGATCGGAGAAGGCAAAGGGATCTAAGGCGATACAGCCATATCTATTTCTCTGATTTCTTCAGTTTAGGGAAGTCAGTCTCAGTCAAATCAAGTCATTCGGCGTATACAGAGTCTTGTCACAGTCAAGTTATTCTTCAATAAAGTGGCAGAATACTTTACGAAAGATTTTGGCGGTACTTCTTATGTGCTTCATAACTCACTTTTATTTACACTTCACTTGTACACCATCACTGACTTTTGTCGTACAATATTCTGCTGTGAATCCACACAACTTCAAGAAATAAAACAAAAATGCAATATCACAAAAGGCCACAGCCACTTAAACATTATCGATAGAATCCTTAATAGAATGGGATAGAATACAATTTGACATTTTTTTTAATAAAGATTTTTACGGCTATGGAAGCGTGTTACAATTTTACAGTATTTTAATAATATTGCCTGTCCAATGTACTGTTCATCTTTTACAAGAAAACACATTAACTGCAAAGTATCCGCCTCTATTTATAGACTGATCAAATAAATTCCTTTTTCTCCTCATGCGTATGCTTTTCAAAAATGTATTATATTGAATTTGTTTATCAGAATACGAATTTTTACTAACCCCGATGCAAGAAGCGCGCCCTGTGTCTGTATATATGTGTAATAAATATTTATATATAATTTGTTGTTCTTGAAACTAGTTTTTATTATTTTATTAATAAATGTTAATGAAATTCTGCGAGTGTTAGGAGAAATGAAGATATGAAGATGTAACGAGTACAAAAGTATCGGACATCGTATAAATAGCACTCGATGCCGAAGGTATCGATACTTTTTCCATGTTCCTCCCTCCCTACCAAAGGGTTTCACTCACTCGTTTCTAGGAGTGATAGGCTTTTTGGCGGGAACTCGGCGAGTGAAGTAGCATTTTTCTTTATAATTCTTATAATTTGTGCATTGTAACTTTTGAAGCTTAATAATGGCAGAATATTGTGCAGCAAACGTTAGTGATGGTCACAGATTACCCCCAATAGATACCGCATACAGGGCCTACGGCGCGCGCCACTCATCTATGATTTTGCACTGATGTAAATAATTACTTGATTAAGCCACTTCAGTACCGACCAAGTATGGGATCTGTGTGCACGTAATTTTAAATAACTTTCTTACGTATTTTTTGAGCTTTGAATTACTGAAAAATGTCAACCTGTGTCGTAAAATGGTGTGGAAAGAACTCGAGGACGTCCAGCTTCAAGAAGGATAACATTACTTTCCATCGGTAAGTAAAATTATTATTTATTTTATATTTCGCGGAGATCGAGTTATAATGGACATAAAACGGTTGCAGATGAAAAATTTTAGCTCGCGTTGATGTCTTTCTTGAATGATCCCTTTCTCTCATTACTATAATTACTATGTTCATCTCTTTTTGTCATTGGCGCGTGTAACGCTAGTGTAGTAAGTCGGATGGGTCTGATCGCTATCGATATTCTACTTGTAAAATAAATTAAGGCTAGGATGAAAGTGGTCGATCGAAAGTATTTCAAGCTTTTATTTAGTTTCATTCACCTATCCCGGTGGTGTCTGTCTGTGTTATATAAAATCATACAAGTTACATTTGATACATTTCCTGGTATTCGATTGAGTTAGAACTTGGTATATAGGTACATATATGGGGACATATAAAGGGGATGATTCTACCCATCAATATGAACAACTTTTACTACAGGACCATCGAATTCGCGAAAAAAAAATTAGCTGTTGCATACATTTTTGTCGAGTAGGTATGAACTTTTTCTATGGAACAGTAGATTTTTTTTCGCGAATTCGAAGTTGGTCCCATAGTAAAAGTTGTTCATATTGATGGGTAGAATCATCCCCTTTCGGCATTAGGGGGACCTAGGAAACAGGCTGTAGAATAGAATGTAATAATAGAAAGCGATGACAATGTTATTGCATTGTCAATTGTGTCAGCAACATGATGCTGTTCCCAGAATTGTCTCCGTTAATAGACCTCGACCCGCCAGCGATTTGATCTTTGAGGTCACTTTTCGTGTTCATGTATTAATTGTATGATTTTTTTACGCCAATTTTGTTTTGGGTGTTCACGTACTTAATCGAACGTGGTGAAAATAAAATCGTACGATTAATACATGAACACGAAAAGTGACCTCAAAGATCAAGTCGCTGGCGTCCCCCCATCAAAATGTTTAATTAATTATTAGGCCACAAACTGAACGACAACTGACAGCAAACGGCGGCGGTGGCGGTCTAATGCTAGGTTTATTGTTCTCGACGAGTGGGTAGATCGCGCAACTGTCATCGCTACCATCGAGAATAGTTACATATAAAATGCATTCGATCAAATCGCGGGCGCCGACTTCCTCGTCATCGCCGCCACTATCGCTTCCCTACCTGCTGTCGGTTGTCCAGTTTGTGGCCTTAAGGCTCGTTCAGGGAAACGGGGCAATGCACAACGCGTGGAGCCACGCGTCGCCCAGTCAAATTAAACCTAATGCTATTATATGTGAGCGTTCATGAGCTGGTCGCTCGCTACGTGCGATATGAACCCTCTCATAGTATAGCATTTGTTTTATTTGCCCCTCGTCTCCCTGAATTATCCCAAAGAATGAATTCGCACGAATGTACGAATTTGCGAGTCGACGCTCGGTCTCATTTCGCACCGTCCTCTGTGACACTCGATCTTTTAGACTCTACGCCTATGTGAATAGATTCTATAATTTTAAAACATTGACGCACGAAATAGCGCTCAGTGTGAATTCGACCCCAAATCGACCCTATCCTTTTATAATATACTTAATCGTGTAAAAAAATATCGACATTTTTTATTACACAGTCACATCACTACGGAGTAGTGTAACCTTGACATAGCCAATCACGTCGCATTTGTTTCGTCTCCCGCAACCGGCACCTACCGCCTAAAATGGTCACTTCATGCAAGTACAAATTGTCCATCATGCGGAATCTATTGGGGGTAATCTGTGGTGATGGTGTACAAGTGAAGGGAAGTGTAAATTAAAGTGCGTAACGGAGCTTTCGGGTTCCCTCAAGAAGCCGCCAAAATCTTTTGTAAAGCAATCTGCCACTTTACTGAAGAATGACTTGACCATGGCTAGACTCTGTATACGCCAAGTATACGACGAATTACTTGTTTTGACTGAGACTGACTTACAAACTGAAGAAATAAGAGAAATAAGACATGGCTGTTATGGGCTAGATCCCTTTGCCTTCTCCTAGAGGAGAGAATGAAACAAAAAAAAAAAACAGGAGTGATAAGTGTTCTGTGCACTTAGTCATGGGCACTTAGTGCTCACCTCAGTCCACAGAACCTGTGCACAGAACATTCCTCAGTCAGTCAGTCAATGCTTGCTCGTTCACTCGTACTCACTCTCTCTAAAAATTGATTGATTAATCCATCCAATAGTTACAGATTTCTTTCTATTCTATAGTTTTGTGTTTTTTCAACCTACTTTTTATTTTGTTGGATACAAAATGAAAACTAAAACAATGATAATTATTACTATGGCGAACAACGCTCCAATTAAATTCTGAATGAACACGTAAAAGTGTCGAAAGCACCGGTTGCGATGATGTCTAGTCCAGATGATCAAGACGATTTCATATTTCGACCACAACAACATTTAGATGCTAAATGGCTTAACCCTGACTTACAAGAGGCTTTGCATAACCCCGAGGCGCTATGTACCTTGTTCAACAGCCTTCTGCAGGACAGAGAGATTTGTTTTGACACCGGAAATGGTCTAGTAAATGGAGCTGGTGTTACAACGAAACTGGGGGATAGTGGCAAATATTATTGTGGGCTTAGAGTAAGTAGATTGAGAATTTTTATCATAGAATGTCTATTTCACCTTTATGGTGACTGTAGAATGACCATACAAAAATTCATTAACATAGATCTTATTTGCAAATGAAAACAGTACTATGTGTAGACACTCGAGCTTACGCCAGCCTCCTAAGGCGTAGAATAGCAAGACACTAAAGAAATAGGTTTAGAAAATCCTTGGTTAGATTGTTGTTAAAGCCTGATTTACATGTGGACAGTATTTAGTACCATGACAGTGATGTAAACCGATCCACAAATGATTTGAGCCAGTTGCAGTGCTGTTCAAGTGGACAAATTTAAACTAGGCACTCGCCTCGCCACTGTACTTGCACTTCCCACTATACTAAATACCTTCTAAGTGTAAATTGGGTACAAAGGGGGCACTACTGAGGCAAAAGAAAAAGATCTGCTCTAAAACCAACTCATCCAAGTCATATGAAAACAGAACTATAATTAAGTATAATAATTGTTATAATCAATTCTTTTTCAAGAAACACTTCAAAATTGCTGTAAGGACAGTCTGGCACATGGAGAATAGATAGATAGGGATAAGCACAATAGAGTTATAGGAATAAGGGTTCTATTTTCCTAAGAGCGGTATGGAAACCTAAAAATGATGAACATTGAAAATATTGAAGGGAATATTATGAGAATTAGTATTAATGGTGCAGAGTACTAATTGTCTAAGTCTCAACCCAAATATTGCATCATTTCACACTCACCCACAAAGCCCTTTAATACTGAATGTCACTGTTTTAGATATTGACTTGCACTTGTTGTGATGGACTGTGTGGTCCACACTCTGGTTGTGCATGTGCCCCTTGTTCTGTGCTGTCGGCAGAAGAAGAGCTTAGAGTTACTATGCAATCTAAACTTGTAACTCCACCTCCTTCATTTCAAGTTATAGATGACCTAAAGTGGAAACAAGATCCAGGTAAGATCATAATTGTTTGTAATATCACTCGCAATCTAAAGTGTTTTCATTGTCAGTAATAAATTTCTATATCTATCTTATTCGGCAATATTATTTTGCCTTCATTTTCTGATTATTAGCAACCAGCCTCAGTTGCCAAATCATATTGTAAAACTCTCTGTTTCTGTGAAAAACTAGTTGTAAAATGTGGAATGATTATGATAACAATTTTAATATTTGGTTCATCCAATAATCTACTCAAAGACCTTTAGATCCAACAAGTTGATGAGTTTTGCACAGACCTGCAGCAAAATTAAAAGAAGGAAGGAAATAATTTTTTTTTTAATCTATTTATTTAGGATAACAATACAGCATATCAATGTTTCCAATTAACATTTTTGTAAACTCATATTTTTGGTGCAATGAAAAATCCGTGTCAAATTGGGAATGTAATGAATTGGGTGTAATCCCTTTTACATACAGGCAAATTTATCAATTGATTGTTTTCTTAGTTTTATTAAATACTTTCCTACATAGTCTGAGTCAGATTTTATGTCAAGCATATTAAGATAAGACAATAGTAGTAATCAGAAAGAGACAATCGCTTTACATCCAAATAGTATAGTAAGTACAGACAACAACCAAGGTGTATGGATGTGTGCATGGTAAAATACCTTTGTACATACTAATACCTAATCACAGTAGTGATGTGATTATTCTAGGGAAAATGAGCTTTGCGCAGTTCTCCCCAAGAGTTGGTTGAACTTGATTTCACTGATTTGCATTTTGGTACTCCATCCAGTGTTTAAACACTTCGACTGAATTCGTAAATAAATTAATTTTCATTGATAAGAATATTTATAATTATTTGTGTTTGTTTAGGCCCAGAATGTCTGCAAAGTCTGATGGAGTCACTCATTTGGGAGCAACGTGTGAGAGCCATCAACACAGCTGTCAGTTGTCCGTTCATATTGCAGATCCGTCGTTTGATTGTACTGTGCAATAGACACCTTGTAGCAGTTATTAGGTACAGCCAACTGACCAATTAACATACATTAATCCAGTGGTTTTGAAATCTGATTAGCAATGAAATAACTCTAGGTTAAGTAGTAAACATACAACATTGTTGACTATGACTATGTTTGTAGAATCAATTTACATACAAATATCGATCATTCACAAGCCAGTTTCCCCAGAGATGAACGAGCAAGAAACTCTTCTAGATAGAAATTCTTATCTTCTTCTAGCATCTTATCATCTAGATAGAAATTTTATAATAGCCTTTGGCACATAGTTTCCGTGTAATGGTGGTTTAAAATTTTTTTAAAGGCAAATTTTGAATGTCTACTGGAAGCTTATTATAAGTTATATTAAATTTTCAGAGATCAAAACAACTACAAAGACTTGAAGAGGGTCAAACTCGAGAAGAAACCTACACATTGTGTAAGCAATAGATCTCTTAGCAATGTTGTCAGTGGACTAAACAAGTCTGTTGACCTTAACACAGAGAGTCACGATGATGAAGAGCACACTACTGATGATGCAGAGAGGTAAGAGAATATATGAGTTATTTTCAAAACTCATTTAACTTTTGAGGAGACTGAGAATAGACCTTGGTTAACTAGAAATCCAAATTAACTAGAAGCTATTCGTTTCATTCGAATGAGAAGAGCCCTTAGAAACGCCTGAAAAGGAAACACCACACTCTCAAAAATAGTAAATAGATTTATTGAGCAAAAGAAGAGTAGATGTTCTCAATGAAGAACACACTAAAAATTACAGAAGCACACAAAACATCGAGAGGAAAATATATGAATTGAAATTCCAGTTTTAGATCAATTCGATTTTTGTATTGCCTCAATATAAATAAAATAATTATTATTGAAAAAAAAAAATATTTTACACTAATAATGGTGTTCAAAAGATTAAACAATGGAATAGATTTTTTTTGTGATAAGACTAGCATTTTTACCACGAAAAACACAGTTAACAGTAAACAGTGTCACTGATTAAACACTGTTAATATAAAAAATAAACACTTTATCTTATAGATTTTGTGGTTAATCGCGAGTTAAAAATGAATATGTGACAGATAATACTGTCACACACTTGTATGAAGATTCTTTATGGTTTCTCTGGCAACTGCAACAACTGTAATATAACTGTACTTGAATACAATACTTCCATTCTTTATTGCAAATAAACACAAAAGATACATTTGTCAGATACAAAGATACAATTCGATTTGTTCTATTTTAGTTCTCTAGGGCTAGCTCGTGTGGGCGCGCGCGCCGCGCTCCGGTTGGCCCTGTCGCTCGTGCGGCGCGCGTGGCGATGCGGCGAGGACGCGGACGTATGTTCCGCGCTGCTCCGTGATGCGTTGGATGCCGTGCGCGCGCTGCCCGACGCTGCGCTGTACGCCGGCGCGGGCGCAGCACAGCAGGCACCGCGCTCGCAGAAGATATGGGCCGAGGTTGTCGACAGCGCCGCTAAGTTCCTACATCAGGTGGTTGTAGGGTGAGTGTCCTGGTGAACCTGGGATGCGATTCTCGCGCACTCGAATGTCGTTAAACATCGATAGGTTTGTTCTGCTTAAAACACCTAATCTCGTATAGGCTGATGTCCAGTATCTTTAGTACCTATACAAGGTTATTTGTTTTATTGTAATGAAACCTGAAATTAGCCCAAACTATGTGTGACAGTGGTCAGAGGATCTATTACGTAAGTCAATCGATGAGTCCATCGTAAACGATTATTACGATCATCGACGTCAAACTCGCGAAATCTTATTACGCATTTCAAACGATTACGAATGCGAGTGTCATCGATACGATTGACGATGAATGAATGATCTCTCATACAAAAGTAATGACATCGGCATTACCTATGCACATCGTATACGATTCAAACGTTATCGATAAAGGTGAGTCGGGGTTTACCCCAATCGTATTCGTATTCACTATAGGTACTAAGAATTCTTATGATTCTTTTGTTATTGCAAAAAAATATTATTTCAAAAACGTGTTTTACGTTTATTAGTTAAGCTAGTGCTCGTACTAATAATTTGTAGAACAAATACCTTTTCCAAAAAGTGAATATTTCGACAAATAACCTACTATTATAAAATTATTTTTATTACATGATGATGTATGAGTCATGTAGATGATCGAAGCATGTATCAAACAATATTTTTAATGGTTCCTACGTAATTTTCCAGAAATTTCTCCGAAATGATAATTAAAGAAGTACAATATTGTTTCATGTAAAATGTTGTTTAATGTTTTACTTTAACTTAAAAACTTGTTGTTCTTATTACGTAAAAAATGTAGTAAAATGTAGTAACACGATTAGCAATAAAAATACTATGGGTTCTTTTACAAATTTTATTGGCCTTGATAAATTCCCGATTTAAATTATTCCTCACTCTCTATTTTCCCACAAATCGAGGAATTTTTTCGTAATTGGCAGCACTGCATGTACAAATTTGGTAGGTTAGAAATTATGTAATGCAAAAATAGAGTGAGATAACGTTATTCTGGGTATAAGGGCATCCCTTTCTATTGCGCTCTTTTAGCCCAAGGTGTTAACGAAAAAAGTACACAATAGCGCCGTCTAGTGTCGAGTAGCAATACTTTTGGACAATTACAATATCATTCATTCATTGTATACGAGTGTCAAACGACGACATACGTAATGCAGTAACTTTTATACGAGTGGTCGATGATCGTAAACGATGGTCGATGGCCGATTGAAACGTTTAAATTTACGTAATAGGCCCTCTGATTGCAGAATAGACTCGATTCCGCCTATAAAGATATGGGATTATATTTTTTTCCTTAAATATTACTCTAATTAAGGAATGATAGACCCTACAAGCGGAAACTAGTAACTGACTTCCCAACAATTAAATAAAAATAAACAAAATTTATTTTTATTTAATTTTTTCTAACTATATTGATATAAAATATGTGATCTAATTGCGGTGTATCGGCTTTTTGGTCTACAAAATATGACCTTGTAACTACACCCTTCTTTACGACATTCTCGAATCAAAGTGACAATCGACATTTTAATAACAATTTAATTTTTTGCAGGGAGGTAGGCTGTAATGTTCCATTAGGCGACTGGCGGACCTCCATCTGCGTATGGGTGGAATTATGCGCGCGTCGTGCAGAATTACCAGCGCTTCTAAAAGCTGCTGACGTCCTGGTTACTTTGCCGCCGCGGCAGAAGAGGCAGCCCGATAACAGGTGAACGATCATAACATGTATTGCTAGCTGAGATTCATTGCGAATCACGTTCTGAACTGGCTTAATTAAAGTACGCGGTGTTTTGTGTTTGACCACGTGTCCTTATAAATATGCTTTTCAAATGATGATTGAATGTTTTTGTGTCATAGGATAACGTTAGAAGAATGTACTGCACCATTGGGACCGTTTCTGAGACGAATGGCTAAAGTTCCAGCCCCCAACCCTGTGTGTACTGAGTCTACCACTGACGATAATCCATCAGAAATGTTCTTGAAGTAAGTAGTCAATTTATCGTTCTCAATTTAAATCGTCATCTAATATTATGTAAAGTAGATTACTCTTCTATGAAAAGGTTGTGCAAATATGAAATGGAAGGAAGGCATCCAGCGACTTCTCGAACTTTATTAGGGCATGCGTCCTAATAAAGTTCGAGAAGTCGCTGGATGCAGGAATTCCAAGCGGTCACTCTGGAATAGGGAGGTCTATGCTATTTAATTCCTGTTTACTGGTAACTCCACTCCTGATTATGAACCACTTTCCACTAGGAACGATAGCAAAATTCAGCCAATAATTGTTGGACTTTTACTACACGTGATTTCAGAATGATCTACTTTGTATAGGCATTGGCTGAGATTATTGCAGTCCTACCTAACCAGCCGGCATCCTGGCTAAATGTAGTTTTAAAAAGTATCCAGAGCTCGTTGGAGCAGTTGGGATGTTGATACACCCGCAGTGTCGACATTGATCGGTGGCATTGATCAAGGTCCATCATTGATCACACAAAACCCATCAGTAATCGATTGGACATTAATCAAGTATCGATCGAGCGATATTGTGGGTGTACATCGTGATCCTAATTGATTGATCGCTGGATTCATTTTTGGTTGATCGTCTACAGATTGTTCGACATAATGCTCAACAACGATTTCTTGTCTTTCGATCTTCCTGAGCTACACACACTACACGATTATAATATCGATACGATGTATTAGATGTAAATCGCGCAGGTGTAATAACACCTTCAAGAGGGTTTATACCGTCCAGTGGCGCCCTCTTTGCATAAATTAAGAATACTTTTTAAATACAAAATAAATAAAAAAAATCGCTCTGACCTGCACCCGAGAAGTCTAAAAGCTAATTATAAATAATACATAAATAGCTTTAATTACGGTTATTTTTGAGATTTTTAAATTATTGTTAAATAAGGACAGTTTTTTATCATCGTGAATTATAGAAAATAACCCCCATCCAAGCTATTTAGGTATTATTTATAATTAGCGGTTAGGCTTCTCGAGGGCAGGTCAGAGTGATTTTATCGATTTATTTTGTATTTAAAAAGAAATCTTAATTTATCCAATGAGGGCACCACTAGATGGAATAAACCCTCTTAAGGTCTAGTAATGCCTTTCTCGTCATCATCTACCCTCAACTGCTTCTTAGAAAATAAGTTATGTATTCATTGTTTTTTCTAAGATTAAATAATTATATTTGCAGGGATCTCAATATACCGAGTGGAGATGGTTTAATGGAAGTGAGGAAGGCTGGTATTGCTTTACTGTGTCATTTGGACAGGCTTGGTGCACCTTTGCTACCACCATTGAAGGGTTTTGTCACTGTAAGTAAACCATTCGCTTTGTTTGGCACCATCTGCCATTATCCGGCACAGGTGTAAAGAATTATTTCTGAATATCAAAAAGTGGATAACATTAGTAACATTTATATTTGGCACCTGTTGTGCATATTTTTGTGGGGGTCACGAGCTAATGAGGTTGAAATGGTTGCACTAAAGTCATAAAATTAAATATATGTGTAAATAATTATGGATTTTTTAAATCATACTCAGGATGAATTTTTTCAATAAATAAACTAGGCTAGGAATGCGGGATCAATCGCATTAGACGTTTTGCGGGACTCTTTTACTAATGCGGAACTAAAATATCAGGACGTATCCGCTGAATTCGCTGAGTCTTTATAAATAACAAAATTAAATATAGAAGGAAGTTTCTTTATCATTGCACTCATTCTTTATGAATCATTACCCACAAATCCTATTCACTGTGCTTGAGGATGGGGATTTAACTATGATATGTTCTTGAAATTCAGAAACATTCATTGTTCGCACCAATCACAGGTATTATAAAAGGAAATTGTAGAGGCTTAGTTTTTTAAAGGATGAATGCTTGGAGTTAGGGAATTGGGATGGATATGGTTTATGGATAATTCGAACAGGAGCATATTTCTGGAAATCAAGGGAAAAATAAGGAGGCAACTGACAGATAACTGCTATTAATTAATGAGTGATACATATCTTCATATTGTCGGAGATATTGTACACATTTTTGCAAAGTGTTCTACGCATGAATGTAACCAGCTATCATTGTGACGAACTCAGAAATCAGCTTTTCCATACAAAAAGCCTAACGCGGCAAAAATGTAGCAGCTGATTTTCTTTCGGGAGAACTCCCTTTGTTCCACAAGCTACGTTCAACCGTATTTCTCGTATGATAACTATTGAAGTTTTTTTTTTTTTTTAATAATTTTTTTTAATAATTTTGAATGCTAAAAACCCGACTGCATATTTTGCATTTCACGGGCGCCGTACTGGATATTTAACCTTAAAATATATACTATCCTATGACACTGGGATCAAGACGAATCTAACGACACCATGCACTTCGAAATCGGTCTTGCCTTCTGCTACAGGATGTAACATAGAAATCTACATACGTACATACACTCGAAAAACATTACCCTCCTTCCTTAGGCAGTCGAGTAAAAAGTAAATAAATTGGCATTGGGCTAGTCAGTGCATTTTTTCTCAATATAAAAAGAACGCAAGTCGCATAAAAATTTTGATTAACTCTGATCTTTACCTCGTAATAAATACGCCTGAATATAGCTTACAAGGTAATCGATTTACCTACACCGATCTATGACTAAACTTTTAAAGAAATTTAGAAAACCGTATCTAAAAATCTATGAAAATATCATGTACAATATTCCAAATGTGTAGCTAAATTTTCGCCAAAATTGGTTAAGAACCATCACACAACATCTGCGTTAGGATGTTCCGTTTTCAAATCTGTTCAACCATTTCGGCGCTACAGTGCCATAGATAGACACTTTTAACACTCCTCTTTGCATCAGGGGTTAAAAAGATGTTCCATCGGCACCATTTGGTACAGTATATAGTGGGTCTTGATTGTTTGAATTGAAGTTCGTTGTTAATTAGGTGGCCTACAGAGGCAGCTTGAGTGGCCACTATTCTGACACAAATCCACCAATCCGCACTGGTCTTCGCTGGTAGATTATGGGTCATCATTGTTGAAATATTCTGCACTCAATTTGCCATTTTTATTACAGTGTACAGAATCAGCCCAAGAAGTAGTGTCTGTAGGTTCAGGACAGTTACTATTGGGTGCTCTGAGAATCCAACAGATCGCTTGCGCTGAGAAACTGGCCTTGTTGGTTACACACGATGGCGCGGTGTATACACTCCCTTACGACACATTGATACCACAACTAATGCCAGGTAAGTTTAATTGATCATAGAATGAATATGAGTAGATGGTTAGTTAGCCGTTGTGTATAACCATTACCGGACAGACAGACGATAGACCGTGGGTAAGTGTCCCATAGCAGGACGTAGTGATAACCATATTGGCTGAACCATAATAATAAAATAATAATTGTTTTTTTGACAACTCATCAGAAAAGACAATTTGAATTGTCTTGAAGTTCAATTGCATCCTAAATCTGAAATTAATTGAACATGAATTAAGCTTCTTTTGTAATCTATACAATTTATAGCTACAAACTACTGTACTATACTAGTCTAGCAGTATACTATATAGGATACAGGATAATCGGTAAAAAACACAAATATTCGTGTGATATATAATTCGAACCCGCAACCGCTGGTATCGAAGAGAGGATCACTCACTAGACCAATGTCAATCCAATACCATTTTATTCAGGTTTGGAGACCAAGACGATAATCCAAGTGGCATGCCACTCCACCGGCCGCCACTACCTTTGCTGTTCGTCGTGCGGCGGCGTGTGGTCGTGGGGCGTCGGCGAGAATGGGCGGCTGGGGCACGGGGACACGGCGCCGAGGGACGCTCCCGCCGCCATACACCATCTGGCTCACCACAAGGTCGCCAGGGTCGCTGCCGGACCCACCTGCAGGTGATTGCGATGAGCATGGCGTCTGCGGCATGCCGGCTCTAGGGGGGGACGGGACGCCGGCGTATCACGAGGTCATTAGAGTCGTCGCCGGACCCGCCTGCAGGTGAATGCTCCACTGTGTCTGTTGCGAGCCGTGGGGGGTGAAGATGGGCGGCTGCAGTATTCTGAATTAAATGATAGGACGAAAATGTCACGTCGTTCTTTTTCCTAACATACGCTTGTTACGTTTGCGAACCGGGAGACAAGTGAAAGCCAACGTAGTTAGAAACACACTGTCTTTATTGACATGACCAAGAGCGGGGGCGCAGCCCCGTAATCGTTCTACCTACATATACAACACGCTTGTGGTTACTACAACTGGAAACATAGTTTATTTAATTTAATCATCGAGAGAAAAGTAGAGATAAGTTAATGAAGAAAATGCACTTTGATTGGAGTTTTAAAGATGTTTAATGACGGGAGCGGCGAATAGACTCCGGAAGAGAGTTATAGAATCGAGTCTTGAGGAACATGAAAAGTGGAAAACAGAAATTGGGGCTGTTATTGGGGTCTTGGGATTTATAAACAAACAAAAACTTCTTAGTATTGTAAAGCCGTAATGTGATTCAAAATAACCATGTATGTTGTAACAGTGCGGCGATAACTTCTCGCGGTGTGTTGTACACTTGGGGCCGCGGCACGCACGGCCAGCTCGGCCTCGGCACCATCGAGAACTGCCTCAATCCGCAGCCGGTCGTCTTCCACGCGCTCAGCATCGAGCGGATCACCGACATTGCACTCGGTGAGAATTGTTCACATTGAGGTTAGATTCAAGTTAGAGCCAAACATTTTAAATGAATTGCCTATAAAAACTAAAGATACTTTGAATTATAGTGTCAAAAACTGTAATAAAAATCTAAAAACATTACTAGAATACATTAAATTTTTGTAATATGTAGGAAAATAATACATTAAATAGTGTAATGATCTCATCACACCGCATATAACGTTTGGGCAGGTGGCGACATTGTATTCTGTAGTCGTACTTACTGTTGTAGAAAAACGAAAAAAAAAGTTGCCGTCTTTTTTTATGCACAATGGGTTAGCGCTTGATCATAGCCACAATGCTGTTTAGTGAAGATGAGGGTGAGCTCGTTAAGCCTGAACTCCCAACTTATTTTGGGAACTTATCCCAAACAGCTGGAACACAACAATGCTATCAACATTGCTGCTTGACGGCAGACTTAGATAAGATGGTGGTAGCTTTGAAAATGCTCTACCACCAACCAAACCGAGTACTACACATGTACCTTGTATGCGATTTATCTGTTTAATTTAAAGAATTAATGGTATTTTAATTGATGATTGACGATGACGTGGTCTTTAAACTTTGCTTTTGTTGAAATATGTTTTTACGTACCTACATACATACACCTTTTTATATCTGCAGGTAGTGTTCCGAATAAAATAAAAATAAATTACTGTAGCCGTCGATGTAAGTTAAAATGCAAAACAATAATAATAAAATGAGGGTCCATACATCTGCCCTACCATTTTCTACATGTTTTGGTCAATTTGGGGGTTACTATCTTCTCTTATTTCCATTCAAATGCCGCTCAGTTAAAGTGGGCTAGTAGACAGTCCTGTATATAAACGGATAAGTGCATCTCAGTACCCCAATAAACTGCATGGAACGGACCCACACACACCCCTGTACTTTATTATTACACTAGACACTTAGAAATGTCGCCCGATTAGACTGACGATGACCGAAAGAAGTCTCGATTGGTGGTTTCAGGGTGGGGCGAGGGTCAGACGCTGTGCTGCACGTGGGAGGGCGCGGTGCAGGTGTTCGGGGACGGTGAGGGAGGCACGCCTCGCGAGCTCACCTTCCTCTCAGATATACGCGTCACGCGCGTCTACACCGGCGACCATTGGCATGCGGCACTCACTGACGGGTACGTCGGAACTTATAGCTGGTACCAATGTTACATGCATAATAATTTGTTTAAAATATCCTATGTCTCAATCCAAGGTATATTGTACTTATATTATCCATATCTATATATCCATAGGTGCAAACGTTACCATTTCTTACCGCTGGAAACCAGACGCAATACAAGCGATGTTTGCTATCTAGCCAGTATTGCGAATGGATCCGTTGATTGTTCTGAACTATTGTCTAGAATATCTTTACGTACAAATCAATTGCAACTTAGAAAACGCCCTGTTCTTAATATACCATCTTCAAGAACCAATTATAGACAGAATTCATTTCTTATACGCGCTTGCAAAACTTTTAACAGTTTACCACCGGAAACTGACCTACTCTGCACTAGCATCGCGTCGATTAGGCGTGCCAGTGTCAAAGATTTCATGCATGAGTAGGAGCGTGTCACTTCATGAGATCGAACTTTGCGTACCAATTTTTTCTTTTCGTTTCTTTTATGTTCTTACCCCTTTACATGTAAAATTTCGCTTACATTATGTAGTTGTGGTACCTACTTATATTGACCCAATATTGCTGTGTGCTACTCTTCATTTATAATATCGGCGGAGATTTTTTATAAGCATTGTTTTTACTGATAGGTTTTTGTTCTATAGTTTATATAAGTCTGTAAATCTTCCAAAAAGTAAATAAATAAAAATAAATAAATAAATATATACCAAATAGCATCTAAATTCCTTCATCCGTTTCGCCGTGATTAAGCAACAAACAAACATCCAAACTTTCGCATTTATAATATTTGTTAGATTAGTTAGATGTTATCTATTTGGTGTAATGGTTAGATAAGCCTGACTATTTTTTTATATGTGTTTCTGTAATATGCAAATAAGTCTAGCTATACCAAAAGGTCGCGGGTTTGAATCCTGCTAGTGACATATGTTTGTATGATGAATGTGGGCACGTGTACTCGAATGAACATTCAATCCATAACTCGGGACATAATTTCAAAGCCATAGCGATAGCAATGCACTGTCTGTCTTTCGCATTGCGTTACGGTATGACAAGGACGGGCAGTGTCTTGACGTCACGAACGATAACAATTCCCAAAGCTATTGAGTTAAGCGGTCTGACTGCAGGTCGTCAAGTGAATAATTATTGTGTACATACATATTGTCACGACCTTTATCCTACGTTTCTAGTAATATCGTTTGTAAATTTTGTTCACAAGATACTAATGAGTGAAAACAAGGTTGCGGAAAATAAAGTGTCGCTTTTGTAAAATGGGTCTAATTCATTCACTAATTATTTGCAGAGGACAAGTCTATTCCTGGGGTAAAGGCGACGGTTATCGTCTAGGACACGGCTCTGTAGAAACTATCAAAACCCCAAAATTATTGGAGACACTTCAAGGTAATGGGAATATTAAAATAATGTTCTCATATTGTTCATTTCCTATTAGCTTATGTATACATAAAATTATTTAACTGCTAGAGCATAGATTGAACTTATTGTGTACCAACTTTTTAAAGCTCCTAATATTTTACCAAGTCACTGTAATATTACTATAATTTATTAGTTTCTTGACTGAGACCACTACAAATACACAGTATTTGTTGGAAAATATTTCTAGGTGTACGCGTAATCGACCTATCGCTGGGTGCGACGCACGGAGTTGCGTTGACTTCAGAAGGCGCATTGTACGCGTGGGGTTCCCTAGAGCGCGCACAAATATCCAGGCCAGTGCCGCAACTGCTGCAGCTCTCGAACCCGTCATTCAAAGCTGCTGGTAAGAAAAATCATAGATTTATGAAAAAGCTTCATATTGAAGAATATTGAGCCTTAGGTCTCGCTTAGACCCATCACACCTTACAGAATTTCTTGGATTTGCAGACTGATTAGAATCAAAGAATCAATTCAGTGCCACCATCTTCAAACAGAATAATCCTTTAGCTTTTTATTTATTTCAGGTGTAACAAGTGGTCCGTCTCAAATTTATGTATGGAGTGAAGAGAGTCCGAGAGATTTGCCTTCGTCAATGCCTTTCGTCATAGATTTATCTGATAGTACTTTTAAGTGAGTGGATTTTCAGATTGCAAGCTTTTTGTTGGAAATATATTTTTATAAGAAATTATTTCTTACTCATTCTTCATTTTTAGGTTCCTAGAAAGACTGTTACGGATCGTGGTGGAAGAGAGTAGTTCAGCTACAATAAAAGAAAATGAAAGTCTCGCAATTTCTTGTTTAAATCTTCTACGATTACAGGTAAGTTTTGAAGCCTAATTATACCATAGTTTTTCATCAAATGTACAGATGCGAAGACGCGTATCATGCAAATATCGTATTTTGTAAATAGTTCGAGTTATATAGCAAATTCTGCAGCCCAACATTGGTTGATTAAGTTTACAAGTTACATAGTTTGCTATTCAATCTGAATCGTCTATTTTCCTAGGGTGTGTGTGTGTGACATCGTCATCATTTTCCTAGTCTTTTGATCAAATATTCTTGTAGATACAACATTGCACGCAAGAGTCAGAATAAAACGTAACCTAAATTGTTAGTATAAACCATTATGGATTCATTTAAACGGTCGTTGATTTGATATTTATCAACTGAATTTGTCGTGACGTAATCATCACCATAATTGTTTGTTTGAGAACAAAAGACTCGATATTAAAACATTAGTACCTAGTATTCGAATTTGACCATTGAATTATTAACGCAGAAAGATGAGAATCGCTTGATTTTCCGGTAGAAGATCAATAATTAATACTATATAGTCGTAATGTGTATGCGGTTCCATATAAAATAAATGAAATTCTTTACTTTATATATCTACTCCATTTGGCCAAGCTGTAACTGCCACCTATAGAACGCACACTGATTTAAGCCTATCGTGATATCTTTTCGTACGATTTTGGATTCACCCCACGAGGAGTTGTTAATTTAGGTGTTGTCATCGTCTTAAGAAGTTTATACGGGAGGTTACAACACAAAGTGTTTTCTATTTTGAGACAGTAATAAGTTGTATTGACTCTGTTTACCTTACTCTAGGTGCATGCGTGGCAATGTGCCAGAGGTACCGGCGTCGAGGAGTCTGAGTGTCGGTCATGGTGTCCAGGTGTGCATTCAGCGCTAGTGGCGCTGGTGGAAGGCAGGGCGGGCCCGGCGGCCGCAGCCGCTGCCAGACTCGCCTTGGCAGCCGCTTGGCCGTTACTGTTGCCGACGCCGCAAGTGCGCGCGCAACACCTTATAGCACTTTTGCCTCAAGGTAATGTTCGACCGTGAGAATTCAACAGAGAAGAGGCCTATACCCAGCAGTGGGTAAAGAATGATGATGAGGTATTAACTTTAATATCATTCAGTCGGTTCTCTAGTAAATCATTCAAAAATTTATTTGCGATAATAAATATAAATACCACAAAGAGTATACAGGATCACATCAAAGTGGTTGGTCGTATTTTTATGGAGTGTTCTACCGTAATGGGTATTTATTTACATGAATCTGATAAACTATGGAGGCAACTCTGAACTCACGAAATTTGTTCGAAAACACCAACGACTATAACCATGTTTGGGTCATTACAGGGTCCGTGCCAGCGAGCGCCGGCGCGCGGTTCATGACCGAGTTGCTCGTGTGGTCGTTACTCGGCGGCGGAGGCCTACGGGACGCATTGCGTAACGCCCTGCAGACCAACTCGAATGACGCTTATAATCATTTGCAGCTTGACGTGTAAGTAAGATGACAGGACCGATGTATACGCTTTTATAATAACATTCCGGTTGACATCCAAACTTTGTCTTCCAATAAATTCAACACTACCATAAAACAATATTTGATGATAAGTTTTAAAGATGAGAAAACAACTGCTCAGTGATATTTAGGCTGTGTACTATTTTGCCATTTGAATTGTTGAAATACATTGTGTATACATAGCTTTAAGTTTTGATGAAAGTTATAGCCAGAATGTTGTTAAAATACCCAACAGTAACCAGCTGGGCCAATTTAGTAAAAAAGTGAGATTTTACTTGTAATGTGTTTGATATTGATTTCGTTAACCTAAAGTGTGCTAATTTTAAAGTGGTGCTATCTCATTCTTCCTGTATTAATACCGAATAACCGAATAATACCACTTTAATGTTAATGATGTGTCATTGGAATCGTTACAATAACTCCAATGTAAATAAACTTTATTTTGCGTACGTAATGTTTATACACAATTTTTTTGCAGAGACTACGACCAAATCGACATAGTCACAGGCCAACGTGGCCCTCAAGCTGCGATGAGTGGCGAAGATACTGACTCTGTCCAGGGTAAACTACTTTCACACTTAAAGTTTCATTTCACTAATAAAAGATCATGTGAGTGTGATACAAAAATGATGGTTAATTTTTCAGCGTGTACCGAAGAATATCAACCAAGTAATGCAACATCATCAGAGAAGGGAGCTTCTGTACCTCTGATGCATTTGGTAAGCGTTTTATAGCTTTCTTTACACATATTACATTTTACAATAAATATATTGCGATAAAGGGCTGCTTTGTACAGCTTCCTAATGCCTTATAGTCGCCTCAATAATAAATAAATATTCGGACACTTACAGCAATCATCAAGTTCCAAACAGAGCACAGCTTGTACTATGGATACTAGATAACGGATAAACATACATAAATATTTATATAAAATTCATGACTCAGAAAAAACTCATCACACAAACATTTACCCCTCGCGGGATTTGAACCCGCAACCGTTGGTTTCGCTGGCAGGGTCACTATCCACTACACCAATCGGTCGTGAAATGTAAAAATGTTTCAGTCAATGTGCCAATAGTCGCGAAAAGCGCTCTACAAGTTGCAGTACGAGATTTATAATGACCTAGCTGAAGGTGACTTTTCAATTAACCTTTGAAAACCCGCTGGCACCCCCTGTTGCCAGTTCACCTTGTGAATTGAATCATTGGGTATCAAGAACGCTCTTGAGCTTTGTCTACTGATATGTCTACTCTACTATCGGTATAATGTCTTCGTATTTTTTAAACTACGTGATCGAATCAGGAATGAAGAAATGCGTAGGCTAACGAGTGTCACTAACATAGCCCAGCGAATTAGCAAGTTGAAGTGGCAGTGGGCAAGGCACACAGCTAGAAGAACTGATGGCCGATGGGACATTAAAGTCCTCGAGTGGAGACCACGCACCGGCAAACGCAGCGTAGGACATCCACTCACAAGGTGGACATACGACTTGATAAAGGTCGCGGGAAATCGCTGGATGCAGGCCGCTTCCAACCGGACACTCTGAAATTCTATGGGGGAGGGCCTATGTTCTATAGTGGACGTACAGAGGCTGATATGATGATGATGATTTTTAAATTTGCTGCTGCAAATCTTAGAAGTACCGTGTATATCTTTGTAAACAGGTAAAGCACCTGATCCGCAACACTACCTGCCAGACACAGATGCAAATCAACGCGATAATCAACGGCGACACGAGCAAGACGGACAACCCCAAGGACCAACACACCGTTAGCCCCAGCTGTGATCTTCTTATACGTTTCCAAAGGTACGTCTCTGGAATTATTCAATAATTTACACAGGTTTTCTCATCAGCTTACCCCCATGTATATGACTGAGTATTTATTATTCTTTCTATTAGCTTTTCGTAATTAGGTTTTGAGTGATTACACGGTTACATATGAATGAGTGGTTCTCGATAACAGTGCTTCTCAATCGTGGTATTCCAACCAATGGTATTTATTTAAGTACATCCCAGGCCAGATGCTATATCGTAACCGACCGGTAGTGCCAAACCGTTTCTTGCTGTGTGTATCGTAAATGATATATATTATATTGTATATGTGAATTTTATGTGAAACGCGTCATCGATGTTGCTAGCGTTCGTGCATCACCAGGGGACAGCTGAACATCAGCGCTGTGGCATCACCATAGCACAACACTAAGCTCGCCACCTTTTCAGTACCACACTGCTATTCCACATATGTACTGAGAGCTGACAAAATCGCATTACAAGCAGTAGCGTACCTTTCATAGAGGCGAAAATGCCCTAAAGGTGTCCAACTTAGTGTCCATATGCAAATCAAAGAGCAGAATGTATTTATTAGAACAAATGAAATTAGTACGTTTAAATTTTCGCGCGTCGATACAAGTTATCTATGCAGTAGTAGTGTCAATGACCTTGTGACGGTCCAGCTCGAACTTGACACGGAGAGCGGCGCGGCTAGCGAAAAAAATACAACTAGTGAAGCACTACTCCCAGGCTGATGCTATATGTAGATGTCCAGGAGTAGGCCACAGTATGTAGAGAGATGAGGATGAGCCGGGTCTTTGAATCGTTGTCAGTGACAACTATATTAAAAAGGTATCACGTTCACAAACAATTACACACGTACACAAAATAGCTTTTATACTGGTAAAAAGGGATAAACAGAATTTATTTAGTTTTGTAGTTCAAACAATATTAATAGAAAAGTATACGTCCAGTCTTTGTAACGGTAAATTATAAACTGATTAAACAAAAGATACACAGAAAGAGAGAGAGAGAAAGAAAGAACAGGCAGAGTTCAAATTTTGAATTTAAAATATTATGACTTAACCGAAAAAGAAACAAACAAGGAGAATACTGAATAAAGAGAGCCAACGAGGCGCATGGCGTCTCGTTACACTACGCACTACAAATACAACAACGCGCAGGGGATATATATAGGGGTGTATATACTATACTTCGTGCCATTTGAAATTCATTTTAAAATTTCGAAGTGATTTACTTACCTAATTTAATTTTGTGATTATCAACGACGGAGGAAATTGTTCCTTGTGAGAATTTAAAATGTGTCTATGCTTTAATCGGCGAGGAAAAGGTAAAATCTTTGAACTTTGCTCAGAAAAAGCAGTTAACTTCTTCGCCAAAACCTACCCTGATTTGTGTATTTTTCAGATCAGTAAATCACATAAAAGACAGTTAAATAGACAAAACTCATTGGATTGTTGTCTGTTCTTCCAATGTACTTCCAATGATTCCAATAAGTTATATTGTTGGTGCTGCATTTTTTTTTCGACCGACAAAAACGTTTGGAATGCATCGGGTTATAACGGTTTAAATAACTTAATTAGCGCTATTAAAAGGCACATGAATTCTCAAAAACACTTGAATGCTGTGATTTCTTTTAGTAATTTTGGTATACAACGCATTGAGACATCTTTATCACGCCAGTTCTCTGAGGAATTTACAAAACACAACATGCGTGTTGAGAACTTCATTAACTGTGTAAAAACCACAAATCAGTCATCAAATATTACTCGGGCTTGCTCTGCTCTGAAACCCTAGGCACGCCACTGATCGTGGCATTGGCAGGGAACATACCGTTACGGTAGTAATACTATCTTAACGGTATGTTCCTATTATGAATAAAGCTCTATTTATATTCCTCACTTGCCAGACTGTTGTTCTGCGAGGCGATGTGGTCTCGCGGGGGTCGGAGCACCCGCGGCGGCGTGCGCGCGCTCATCGCGCAGTACGTCACGCTGCTCGCCGAGCACGTTCAGTGCACGCTCAATTCGTTCTCGCGCGCCGTGCATCGCGCCGACAACGCTCAACTGGTCGCGCTCTGCGATCTCATCACTGCTGATATTGTCGGTAATTATTAGGACTCTATGAGCCAGATTTATACAGGTAGAGGCAGCTTGTGATGTTACAAGTATTTTTTAAGGGTGCATCTACAGTGCAAGCTTGCAACGTCTTTGCCTTGCCTTGCAATTTTTACGTGTACTTTTCGAGAGTTATCACGGACCGTCTCGCACGTAGGTTTGAGGGTTTCTAGACTTCGAATAAGCCGGTTGCTTTAAATATTTTGCGATTTTCCAGATATATCTCATATGTAAAATATATGTCAGTATAACTCTGAGATCTCTATTGAAAAGTCAATTTTTGTATTTTCGATCCGTAGTAGTATTGTGTGTCTTTGGATCAAAAATTACTTATGGTTCGAGATGTCAGAGTTCTCACGAAATAATTTGCGTGAGCATAAACTTTTGTATTACTGCGTATGGACCTGTGTATGGATATGCGTTGAAACAATCAAAATGTTACAACATGAGTTTGGAACCAATTGGAACCGATATACCGACTTTGTTCGCGAACTGTCGTGCTAAAAATTCATCACTTACCACAGAAAAGTGACCAAAAACATGCGAGTATCTTTTAAGTATTATAATAGTATATTATGCAACTAGTGAATAAAGGACGGATTTAAAGCGAGGGCCGTAGATGAGTTACGAGCAAGTGATGGATTCTAACGATTGAATCACGAGCGTAGCGAGTGATTTAAGATGATTGAATCACGAGCGCAGCGAGTGATTCAACTGTTAGAATCCTGAGCGACGCGAGTGATTCATGGCCCTCGATATAAATTCGTACTTTATTCAGGAGTTGCATACTATACTTTATACCATGACTGCGAGAAAAAGCGTTCAACATTTTGAGCGGTAAAAACCAGGGATTTTTTCGGTTTATAGCCTTCTGATAGCCTTTTAAGGTAGGCTTGCAAGTTAGAATATGTTTTTATATCAATGTTATGCCTTGTTTTTACAGTACACCGCAACATAGAATATATACTCCATAATGTCGATGACTTCCTTTTCTTCGACAGTTCATTAAAATAAGTTAAGAAAACAGACTCAGAAAATGTGCCCGAAGCTTGATTTTCATTTTTCCATTTACAAAACTCATTTTGGTTTTGATGTAAACCAGCCGTGATTTGTTGGGTAGCAAGTTTTCTACAATATTGACCGCCTTCTCTTTCATAAATTCAGGTGTTAACACAATATCTTCTTCGTCATTTGAATGCATAATCGATTTATTATAATTCAATCGATTTATTATAAAGTAACACTAAACTTTGTGTCCGTACAATTCACAGTAAGTATTTGAAATGGCGCCAATTCACTATTTTTTTTTCTATGATGGCAGCAAAGAACATAAAACAGTTTTTAATCTAATGCCAAACTCCTTGTCGCAAATATCGACCAATCAAATATCGAGAATTTATTTGCACCAAAGAGTTTGAATTTCGAATCTTAGCGCAAGGAGTTTGTGTAAGCATTGAAATGGAGATCGGATATATTTTGTGTTACAAATTCAAACACCAAAACAGTGAATAAAAACAAAACAGTGATTAAAAGACCTTTTTATTCACTGTTTTGCGTGAATAAAATAAGCTTTTTAGAGTAGGTATGGTATAAACATAATGTATTAATCGTAAAACGCATAGGTTTAATCAATATTGTCATTTTTCTTGCACTTTTATGGGACCGACTTATAGGTTGTGAGCACAGACTAAAAAAATGTTAGTTGTGCGCGGTGGTTTTGACCATTTATTTAATTCTCGAGGATTTCAAGAGCTGTGTTATCTACTAATAAGAGCGCGAAAAAGATTTGTACGCGTGACCATGCGCGTTATTCTATAACTTTATCGATAATGTCATCGGTAACCTTGACCAATGAGAAACCATCTAATTGTCGAGCGAGCAATGAGCCAACCAATCACACGTCAGAACGTAATCGATGGACTTACACAATAACTATACCATATAAATCAATGTACAAATCGGTCCCAGGGCGCGTGGTGAGCGAGCTAGGTGCGTGGCTGTGCGCGTGCGCGGCGCGGGCGGCGGGCGCGCTGGGCGAGGCGGCGGCCGGGCCCGCGCTGGTGCGCATGGCGAGGGCCTGCGACGACGCCGCGCGCTCGCTGCCGGCCGCCGCGCGACGGGACGCCGACCTGCTCGGCTGGCCGGGACTCGTCTCCAAGCAGCATCGGCTCAACACCTGCGTCATCCGCAAGTGAGTGTCACCCACACGCGTATTTTCGACACTTACACCCTCACCAACAGAGTACATACATTACATCTTACAAAATCATTTAAACTAAAATTGTATGTATAAAAGTGTATGAACTCCAATTACAGACGAGCACAACACTCAAATGCATGTAGTACGATAACACTATAAAACTGTTGGCATAGAATTATAAACTACAAAAAAGAATTTTGAAAGTATCTTAAATAAGTTTGGGTAAGTTAAATAAAATATTCTTAAAATTTTTCTACTAACTACTTATAACTAAGTATGCGTAAAAGTGATAGGTACATTTACACTGAACACTAAAATAAAATAACTAAAAGCAGATACAGAAGGTGAAATCAAATCATCTAGTCCCAAAGTAAACAAAGCTTGAAATATGGATACTAGATAACGGATAAACATATATAAATATTTATGCAAACATCCATTGACTCGGAAATAAATGTTTATATTCATCACATAAACATTTACCCCTCGCGGGATTCGAATCCGCAACCGTTGGTTTCGCTGACAGGGTCACTATCCACTACACCAATCGGTCGTCAAATCGGGCAAGCCTGATAATGTTTTTGTGATTGGACACTGCTAGTGAAATTAGATAAGTAAGTAAGTTTGATGTTTCAGTTTGACAAGTTCCAATGTTTAATTCAAAGATTTCCTATACTCTTTAAATAGTTAATAGTTCTGATCTAGTTTTTATTAAGGCAAGCCACGCTTTTGGGCTTATATGAAGGTACCCCCACTGGTGCAACCGTGGCCGATTTGCGGACATCCGCGATACATGATATCATTTATTGAATGTCAATTTAAATCTATTGGAAATAATAAAAGGCCTATTGCATTTATCTGCCAGTCAGTATCTCTAACCTATACCGTTGCGGAAAGGGAAAGCATCTATGATGAAAGTGTATTAAGAAACCCACAGGATCATTGTTGGCCAGCATTCTAGAAACTGCGTAAAGTCCTCGTGTCCCATATACCTCAATTCTTAAAAATGAAAGTTTTTGTTCAGCGTGTGTTACCAGTGTTGTTTTATGGACCCGCTCAATGAAAAATATTTTATGAGAAATCTGATATCTTGAATGAGAAGTCGTTTTTTTGTATCTTCGTTCATTAGGCGGAGAGTGCTACTGCGACTTAACTCACGAGTACACTAAACCGCCCAGCATGAATGAACAACCTTATGAGAGTGAATGAAGCAAAGAGGTGCGTCAGGATCGTAGCAAGTGGAAGTCTGTGGTCTCTGCCTACCCGTACGGGAAACAGGCGTGACATTATGTATGTACGGCGATTTAAAAATACAAAAAGTGGCTTCACTCTAGATGTGAGAACTCACGAAGGAATTTACGTGTTAGATGCATTTCGAGTGTCCGTAAATCGGTCCCCCCAGCAACGAAATCTCATTTTTGTAAATAAAATAAAAAATACGCATACTACAGATGCGATCTGCAAAACCACACAAAGGAGGGCGGCTCGTGGGTGATCGTAGCCGGTCACGTATTCGACGTGGACGGCTTCGAGTGCGAGAATGCGAGTACTGTGGAGCTGGTGCGCAAGCTGCGCGGCTGTGACGGGACCGCCGCGCTCAGTGTGGACCCGCACGCCGCCTACCTGTCGCAGGTCACCGACAAGTGTGTCGGAATGTTCGCCGACCAGATATTCAGCCACAAGTGCTACGTGAGTACACATAGGCCCGTATTTCAGAATGTTGCTCAAGCGTAGATCTGCGCTTGAACATAGAAGAGATGCCGATATACAAGATACATAAAGCTATCCCTTTTATTTAACTGTCCTCAAGCTGAGATCTCTGCTTGAGTGACATTCTGTAATACGGGCCATAGTCTTCTGTGCGGAGGATCATAGGGTTTGTGCACCCTTGGAGTGCAACGTGCGAACGCCGTTGAGTCATCTTAGCATGGTAATTTATGGCTATCTAATTGCTATGAGGATCGTCAATTTGAAGTCCTAACATCGAGTGGCTATTACACGATCAATAATGAAATATAAATACCTGTTTGTAATGTAAAAACCTATTTTTAAAAGAGCAACCCCTCGAGTTTCTCACTTGTTCTTCTCACGGGAAAATGCATTTTGAACAAGCAGTAGATAAAAAAAAAAATTAACTATTTTAAGTGTAGCCTTGACTTTGACCTTGAGTACGTCAGCGAATTTTGTGTGGATGAGGTGGGTACCTACGTCAGTACACGATTTAGCCATATAAATCCTGTTTGTTACTTCTTTGAGTTGCATGCGTGTCACTTTGTCGCCTCTTTCCCCCACTATGGCTTTCAGGTGGGATGTATGTATAGTTAAAGTATTGTGACATTTAATAAATATATAGTCTATTTTCCCTTGCACTTTTGACTTCATAGTTTGAATTACTGTCTTTATTGATTTGACAGTTTTAGGTTTTATGATATACCTAGTGAATTTTTCAAGTGGGTGTGCAAGACCAAATCCGAAACTATGAGGAATGGCGAAACACTCTAAAGCATATCGGGCCCGATTTTGATGACTGCATCATTGGATTTTTGGAAAATCAATAGCCAGGAATCTAAAACGTTGATTTTGAAAAAAAAAACACTGTATTATTACACCATTCGATAGTATCGCTAATAAGGAACGAATTCTGGGAAGTTGAGTACTTTTCGCTATTCCTCGTAGTTTCAAATTTGACCATGCCTTCCCACTTCAAAAATTCGCCCGGTATACTATGCATAATGCGTGTTGATGCTTACACCTTGCAAATATCGTTGACAGGAGAGCACGTCCAGCCTGCGCGCGCACCATGTGTTGTCATCATGCGCGTTCCACCTGTCGCTGGGCGTGACGCAGTGCGGCGTGCGGCTGGCCCGCTCGCTGCCCATTCAGCAGGCGGAGAGAGACGCGGCGCCGTTCGCCGTCGCCGTGTTCCTGCGGGGCGGTCTACAGGTGGGTTCTCTCATATGTCAAGCTATATTCTTGACTCATCCTTGTCCAAGTCGCGTTGTAGGAAGTGTTTTTCTATTCACACAACTTAGTATTAGACCCGAGTCATAATTTAATTTGAGCTTAACGTAATAAATTTTGCAAGCGTCAGATATTAAATTAACTACATAAGTGCTAATAGCTCCCAATCAGCCTCTTTCTTGAAATGTCAAATGCAATAATATCTATATTAGAAAATTATTATCTTTATCTTTGAGAAGACGCTCACGCCCGAATTTTCAAATCTAACGTTAAGAGCTCCTTAAATATCATGCTGTCACTTTCTTGTCTGTGACATTAGAAACGACGGAATGATGTTTAAAGAGCTCTTAAAGTTAAGTTATTTTACATGTCCCGTCACTTTGCTTCACAATATTCTGCCATTAACACACAAAACAACTCAGAATATAAATTGCAGGAAATATAAACAAAAATGCAATGTCACTCGTCGAATTTTCCGAAAATATCAGGGTTCTAATCTAACTTATGATCAATTTTGCCTTTCGGTAGTGTTGGACAGACTGGTTCACGTCCTATGGGACGTGAACCAGTCTGTCAGTTTCAAGATATGTCTTGCATATCTTGAAACCAAGAAATTTTTTATTCACTTCCCTTAAAATTAACCGTTTCCGCATTTCTATCAAAATGAACAGGTACTTATTATTATCGTAACGTTAGATATTGGAACCCCCGAACCCGTTCGAGGAGGAGAAGGCGGAGGCCCGCAGCGGGTCGTCGACGGGCGGCAGCAGCCCGGCCAGCGACGCGCCGCTGCCGTCCCGCCCCCGAGCCGTGCCTAAACTACACGTGGGCTCGTCCGCCGCTCGCGCCGATGGTCTGCTCTTCGCCCTTGCTGAGCCCAAGTTACATGTAAGTATATACCATATCAAAAACAAAATGAACTCTGTGAACAGTGAGTATGGAATATGTTATAAAGTTTGTCATTTTGAACAGGCAAAGGGTACTAATTATATCCATTCAGACGTAATCGCGGGCCGAAAGTCTGTATAGAATACAATTTCGTTATCTTAATGTATGGTGTATATTCCCAGGATCCCTTGGCCCTGCATCTGTGGTGGGCGTGCGAGCGACGCGAAGGCTGCGCACCGCACTTCCCGCCCGAGCATCCGCTCGAGGAGCTCAGGAGGGCGTTGTTGGCCGCGCTACTGTTTCATGCTGGCCTGAAGGAACATGCACTTGCAACCGCTACTGCCGGTAAGTTGGCTATTACATAAATTCATCGACCTCGGCACACTCGCCCCATTATGTGACTGGTGTATTATACTCTAAACCTATCAGTCAAGACCAAGACCACTATGCGTATTACACACAGATATACAATATTAAATACGACGCGGACCGAACAACAATTAAATAGCGCGGCAAGTTTCTTTACTAAATAAAAAACGGCCTCGAGTTCCGATCCTGAAGACGGACTAACATGGTGGCACTTTCGTACCAACACTCCAATACCTCGATATATTGATAATCAATTTGGCACCGCTGGAGGGACTGGAGCATAGCCGAGGTCTCGATCGAATCGAAGGTCTTTTCATAATCATTACACGTCGTAAGTATTTTATTTGGATACATGCAAAATTTACATAAAAAAAGAGCATGAACCTTAAGCTGCATAGGCAACGTACGCGTCGTATTGCGTATATATGTTAATGTTTGGTGTGCTACTATGTGTTGTAAGTCTATGGTTTTACAGGACTTAGCGGCATGCATACACACACACGGTTGCACAAAACACACGCATAAACATATACAAAAATCGTTGATTACTTACCTATATTTTTCTGTACCAATACTATATTGAATGCCAGTTATCATAATTATAATCCCGAATAAGAGCGACACAGCTATTATAACACTTATAAGTGGCGCTTCAACAAATAGAACTGTAATTGAGAAACAATTAATATTTTTTTATATTGTTGTTACCGTTTACTGTCTAACGTATGATTGGCTGGCTCATTTCTCGCTCAATAATTTGACGTCGATAGCGGTGTTCGTCGCCCCTTCCACTTAATTTCCGATTATTATATTGTAGAAATGGAAAAAGGCGAAGTGAAACTATCACCAGCGATGTCAGAGATCGTGAAAGCTGTGCAACAAAGCAAGTGGACTCTTATGAGAACGAGGCAACAACTATCACGTGGATATAAAGAGGTAACGAAAACCGTTGAAATGAATAACGTCATTCAATGAACATTGTAGTAGTGGAGGGGATTTTGTGCAGATATTATAGATCCGTCTCAAAAAAAATTATAATAGACAAAGTAATCACAGTTTGTCTTCATCGCGTTGGAAAAATTAAAAATTCGTTTGGATACACGTATGTATCCTCTCATCGCATCTTGCCGATTACTCCTATTAATTGTAATTGTTATTTGTATGTACATTTGTTGACCAGTGTCCGTGCGTCATTTGGAGGCTCCACTAAAAACCAGCGTTGTAGTGAACGGCTACAACCCATGCTGAGTTGGAGACCTTTTTGATTCCACCTTGCGACACCGACAATTAGATGGCAAACACAATGTTATTTTTTTGCATGTGTCTCGACTGTGTAATATTTGTACCTGATTGTTTGTGTCATGAGATGGGTTTAAATAAATAAACCTCCAGTGGGGGTTGAATATTATGTATGTTGATGTTTGTTAGCCAAATTCTAATTTCCGTCATCGCTATCGCCACATCCCAAGCTTAGCGATATTGTTTCTTTACGTTAAGTACTTTTTAAATATGAGTGATACGAAAAACGTATTCAAATACGATATGCTATTTTTATTTTGTCTGATATTATAAAAAAAATAAATTGATAAATCTTTTGTTGTTCCCGTTATGAAAGAAATATTGTTACAAAGGAAATGAAATATATGCCACCATATTTAGGTATGCGCGGCTCCGCTAGAGCGGGCCCGGTTCCTGCTCCACGAGGTCCGCGCCGCGATGTCGCCGGCGGTGACCGCGCTCCAGCGTCGTCCGCCGTCGCGCGCCCCACCCACCGCTAAGCGGATCTTCCAAAGAGTCATGCGGGTAGCCAAGTCGCCTACCTTCAATAAATGGTACTAAACTGTCGCTTATTTATTTCAGTTTTATATCTTATATGTAAGCGTGTCAAATATTTAAATATCATTTTTTACTTATGATTATTTTTTCAGTTTCGAAACTACCAAAGACCTAAGAAACAGACAGAATAGTCTAAGTAAGAGTATGTTAAAAGCGACGGGCAGCTTATTACAGGGCGATGCTTTATTGATAAAATCTTCCATCGCCAATGTATGCAGCAAGACACCGGAAGATGTCACTCCAAGCATTGTCATAGAATCTTCGAAATGTTATCCCACAGACGGCGCAGGCGATTTGAGCTCAAAAGATTTGGCCAATGAACAGACCAAATCTAAATTAAGAACCAAAGATAAACCGTTAGAGAAAGATTTAAAAAATGCATCGAATTACGATGACATGCGGAACGAAAGTCGCAGTGATTACAAAAATATAGAGAGGGATGATATTTTAGATAAGGATAACGACGATAAGACTCCTACAAACGAGATCTCTATTAGTTCTATAAACGATATGACTGATAATTCTATTTTAAAAGAATCTATGGAAAGTGAGAAACAAGTGATGATGTTAGCTGATGATTTGAAGAATGATCTCATTATGGCCGATGAAGAGAAAGATGATGATAATTCGGAGAGAAATAAGTTTGTTAATGCGTGGGTGTCCAGGCTTGCTTGTGACGAGAAAGGTAATTTGCTGTTACTCGATAATAGAGAAAGTAGATGTAAAAGCCGCTCAATAGGTTTGCCAACGAGCATATTCTCAGTTACATTTATTTGAAATAATTTTACTAGAATTTTAATTTTAATGAAATCTGTAAATTTGTCAGATTTATACTGGATGCTGGAAGAAGTAACAAAAGAACAGCAAGGTTTGACTACAGCTATTATTGAATTTGTTATTACTGAAGAACCCTGTGATATTGATATACTTAGGAGAGCTTTGTATTGTCAGGTATATATAATTATAATTAGTTTTCTCTTTGTTTACAACTTTAGAAGTATTTATCTATTTAAATAAATGTTTGATGAACATTTTAAATAGTGTTATCTATTTTCAGGTACAAAGAGCCGAAATAAGGAAGAATGGATATAGTATGCTTAATAACATACTTAATTCTTCTCAGACGATGTCCGAAAGCGTTAAATACGCCGCTCTAGCGGGCGTTTTAGGCGCTTCTATGGCGGACTCAGTTCCTTATGTACAGCTCAAACCTGCAGTACCACTAACGCCGCCGCTAAAAGGCATTGAATCTGTGATACCGTATTCGAAGTACATGGTACTTCTAGAAAGATCCAAGTTAATGGATTTTATTCTAATCGAGCTTAAAGCGAGGGTGCTGGAGGGTGAACAGACTCAATCGTTACCGTTGAAGATGAGCGCCAATTATGGAGCACATGCGTTGTTGAATCGACCGTCCAGGGCAAGGTAATTCTGTAGATCCCCCAGATTGCTTGCCTCAACTGAATATCCTCAGTCTTACACGCGTTTCTTATGGGCACCCAGAACTTTTCGTAACGATTATGTTATACTTTGTGCTCTTAGATTCCTCATTTCACTGCTGTCGCTTCTTATGGAAGGCTGTCAAGGGCCTGAGTTGGAGCAACTGATCAACGGAGGAGCTCTTAGCTCGTGTCTGACCTTACTAAAACAAATTGGTGGAGATACGTCTCAGCATATATCACTTATTTGCAATACGCTAAAATCTAAATGTAAGTTTTCGTTTATTACTTGTGGTACACATCTTTTATCATGATGAATATGACTGATAATAAAACAGATATAGAAGTTTTGGTCTCACGAACAAAATATTTGTAGTGATTTCTTGTCGACACTATGTTTACTCAATAAAGTAAATGCATAAAATGAATAACGTAAATGTAGAGGTAGTTAAATAGCTCAACATTATTATTTTAAAATTGCACATGGTTTAAAATTGTTTCTCTTATAAAAGTAGCGAAATATTTTAGTTAACTTTCGATATTCGATAAAATACAGATTCCATGAAAAGTCACTCGCTAATTATCGAAAAATTAATATCGACTGGCAATCACTAGGAAATTGTCATTCGTAATACTAAAACTTCTATGTTGATGAGTGAGCGATGCTAAGAAACACCCGATTGCTTTTATTGTTTTAAATTAGAAAAATACCTATACCTATTTGCAGTTGCATTCAATCTTGTTTTCCAGCGGACTGTTTCATTATATTCGAGGACGAAAGACTGGGCGCTCGCGCCAGAGGAGCATCTCTATCTGGTCCCGAACTTGCCTCTCTTATGAAGATTGGAACTAGAGTTGTTCGGGGTAAAGATTGGAAATGGGGTGATCAGGTAGGGTTTGAAATCAAAATTTGTATTACAATAAGAATTTATGATAGACTGACTGTTTTAAAGAAATTCTTTCTGAACTAGTCACTCTCCAACGATAATAGGAACAGACTATTACAATAACAAACGTAAAAACCAAATTATCCAATGGTTAAACACATAGGCGTAATGATAAGGAAAGTATATTGGGCTTTTAAATTTTGAATGCAACGCCGAGACAAATAAATCCTTTCAAATATAATTTGTTCTCCGATCAGGACGGTGTGCCAGGCGGCGAAGGGCGGGTGATCGGCGAGCTGGGCGAAGATGGGTGGGTCCGCGTGGCGTGGGACGCGGGTGGTACCAACTCGTACCGCATGGGAAAGGAAAGCAAATACGACCTCAAGCTTGCGCGTTCGCCTTCTCCGCCGCCCTCTGTTGACGAGACCGTACATGGAACTGGTAAGGATGCCTTCATCTGGGACTCTCAAATATGACGATTATAATAACCTAACTTGACGCCAGTTTAAGCTCTTTGCCTCGTTTAAACTTGTTAATAAAATAAGAACGAGAAGAAATACAAAATGGCGTCTGAACAGTGCTGTTTTAACCCCCAACGCAAGAAGAGGGTGTTATAAGTCTGTGGCATTGTAGCGCCGAAACGTCTGAAAAGACGGTTCTTAGCTATGTTTGATGGTAGTGTGTGAAGCGGTTACAAAGATATTTAGCTTTAAACCTCATTCGTTTATTTGGTTGATATAGCCATTGTCTCTCGGGGGGTTTTCTAAATTTTCAATTTAAAGTTTTAGTTTGCCTCAGGTGTTGTAATTCGCTATTATTAAAAGACTTTTTCAATCCGTAGCGTATAAATTATTTTTGTTTTTATGTATATTACTCCGAGATCCCATAACCAGTTTACGATATTCTTTTTTTAGTTGAAACATGTTACGTTACTCTCCAGGTTATCCCATTCAACATCATCAGATTTGATTATGGAGACAGGAACGGAGTTGACAGCCAAATTGCCGTTGTTTACTGAATAATATTTGCCTATGTCATTTACTCTGGAAAAAAATGTTTTTTTTTTGGCATTTCAGTTATCTATTAAAAATAGTATTTCTTAGCTTAGAGCTCGTAGTTGATATAACTTTCACAGCAACGTGGTGCTCTAAGCTAGCCGTGGTGAAGTCCTTAGCTCGGAGAGGACACAGCGTCTTGGAAGATATTTGACCATTCGTCTTCTTTCAGTGGACAACACCGTGGAGTGGTGGCCCGTGAGTGAAGTCCGCGCGGCGTGCACGGGTGCGATCCGTGCGCTTTGCGCGGGCACGGGCAGTGCGGTCGCGGCCGTCGGCGCGGTCGCACGTCGCAACGTCGCCGCGCTGCAACGGCGGCTGCTCACGCTGGCCCACACTCTCGCCACGCCGCCGCCCACCGCCTTCGCCGCGCATTACCATACTGCGCTCGCTTTATTGAGAGGTGAATCTCGCAGATATAATGCTGAGTCAAATATAATTTAAATTACACTTCGTTGTGCGACGACACGGAGCGATCCCGGGATGTTTTCTATGAAGTATACAGAAACCCTTCTTTGATTTTGGTTGTGCAAATATGTGATGAATGTCTCTATAACATAATTGAGAGTAGAAAAGCAATAGTCCACATCAGTTAAATCAACCGCAACATATTGTATGTATAGAACCTTAATTCATCTTTATTTCAGCGAGTGCACAGAGTCCGGAGATGAAGTTATCTCTATGCACAGACTCGTGGTTTGAACTCTGCTACAGCATCATCTCCACCAGTGACAAACCTATCACGCAGGACCTAATCTATTTGCAGGTTAGTTGACAACATGACATGTTTTTGATTGATTGGCGTTAAGCCAATGGAGCAAGTCGAATGTTTTGACAACAGCTCAGTATGCTTGGAAAATAATAGCATCATCATCATCAGCCCGTAAACACCCCACTGCAGGGATATAGCCTTCCCTCGTATAATGAGGGAGTATGAGCCATAGTCCTTAATATAACATTTATTAGGACATTGTTTCGTCTTCATATAACAATTAGCGTTGTAGTGATCGGCTACAACCCATGTTGAGTTGGAGATCTTTTTGATTCCACCTTGCGACACCGACAATTAGATGGTAAACACAATGTTATTTTTTGCATGTGTCTCGACTGTGTAATATTTGTACCTGATTGTTTGTGTCATGAGATGGGTTTAAATAAATTTCTTTCTTTTAATACAGACAATTATGAGAATTGTTATGTTGCTACGCGGGCACGTATATGCAGACATACACATTCAAATACACGTACATACTTTCGGTTTGGCACCAACACATACTATCAGCATCACACATATCATTATTCTCATTTTAATGAATAGTCATAGCCAATTGTTATTTTCTATGGTATATGGTTATATTTTTATATTTAATTTACCCATTAGAAGATTTTATACAAGTTATTAATGATATTCCTTTCAGCTCCATCCAACATTTCTCTCTTATATTGCAGATTCAATCTCTTTGGCTACTAAGGCGAGTGCTAGTGGAACACAGTGGCGCTGTGGAGTGGCGACGCACAGTGGGTGCGCAGCTACTGGCCCTAATTGGTCGGCTCTGGCTCGAGACCCACGCGTGGGACCCTACTCTGCGGCCTCACCAGAACGCTATCGCTTGCAGCACACTAGACGAGGAAGTCGGTTAGATTGCGTTCCTTTAATTTTACTATGTATTGAACATGTGATGGTATTGACTTGGCCACTAATATTATACATATATTCTGTCTTTCTACTTTATTAGATTTTCTTTTATTATATTGCTAACCTTCAATATCTTTTATTTTTCTTGCTTTTTTATTAATATACCTTTTTTTATTATTAATAATATAAATCTTTTTCTTTTATTATTTTGATTGGTGATTTGAATAATTTGTTCCGTTTCTTACACTATTAACATGGCAAAGGCATTGTGTCAAACCGCCAATTTTCTGCCAGAACGATTTCAAACTACCAAACGCCGGCTATCCTGTTTTTCTGGAATTGTATTTTTTCTTTTCCTAAAATGCCGGTTTGATAATCATAAATTCGGTGCATATGAAATATTCTGTTATTATTCGGTATCATAGACAACAGATGGCGAGCACCTGCGACTGCAAGCTACACGGGTGCGACATGCTCAGCCCTCGTGCAGCTCGTGCGCCAGCTGCACGCCGCTCCGCAGTGGCACGCGCCGCTCGCCGCGCTGCTGCTCGACAAGCTACAGCTCGCCGCGCAGATGGTAATATTCAGTGCATTTGCAGAGCGATCCCTGGACATAACCAGCTCGTTCGCATGCCAAGCTATTGCACAATTAATCATCATCATCACCCTGTACACATCCCACTGCAGGATAGGCCTTCCCTATACAATGGGGGAGTATGGGCCATGTTCATGCTGGCCCAATGCGGGTTGGGGACTTCACAAGCCGACAAGTTTCCTCACGATATTTTCCTTCACCGTTTAAGAGCAGTCGGATAAATGCACATAAGTAATTAAATTAAATTTAAAAACTCATTGGTACATGGCCTGCCTGGAAATCGAATCCGGACCTCCTAAATTGGGAGACCGCGTTAATGAAATATAAAAACCTATTTTTCAAAGAGCATCCCTCCGAGTTTCTTTCGTGTCCTTCTCAGGGAAAATTTCCATTTTAAACAAGCAGTAGCTTAAAAAATTTAAAATTGACTATTTTAAGTGTACCATGTACCTACAAAAATAAAGCGTTTTTGACCTTGACATCAGTCGAAATTGTGGTCAAACGCGTCTCAGTCCATCACAATAAACAGTGTTTCCTTAATGGTCACGAGGAACATAAAGCTTTTTGTTAGTAGGAACATTTGCTATGACCATAAACACTTAATTGGAACTGAAATTTTTAACATTATGCCTATAATCAAAATCTAATAATGTGACTTGATTTGTTTGTTTTTGTAATATTGACTATCACACGTATAACACTCGACTGCAACAGGTTACCAGTGACTGGCATTGGTGGCCCCATACCAGCCAAGAGATGACGCAGACAATGAAACCTGCACCACCCAGTTTGGATACTTGTCTAATAGGTAAATATATGACGACCTGTTTGGTGTACTTAGTGGTTAAAAATTCTGACTGCTATACCAAAAGGTCGCGGGTTCGAATCCCGCTAGGAGCATATGTTTGTATGATGAATACAGACATGTGTTCCCGAGTTATGGATGTTTTTCATTTACTTATGTATTTATTTCTAAAAAAAATATGTATTTGTGTAATTTATCAACCATCTGGTATCCATATTACAAGCCTAGTTGCTTAGTGTGGAACTAGATGGCGCTTTGTGTATGTACAAAGATTTATTTATTATTTATCGATTTATATATTTTTTGTTAGATATTCATTGTCCCGATGGAACTTTCAGATGCTTACTTGCATATCAAAATTAAAGGTTGCCTTTTACGAGTGTATATTTTATAGTACGAAGAAGTCAGCAGAAGCTTATCATACAGCAAGAATGCTATTCCCTTTCGCCCCGATAATTTCACGAAGACTCTTCTCCCAATCAGTCTCCTTCTAATAACCATGATAACTCGGAAAAGGTTCCTTCGTGTCTTAAAGGCATTTCAGTTTCAGAGGTTCCACTTATCATACTAAGAATTTCATGACTATACAGGGCGTCCCAAAGTTATGGGACATGAAGGGGAAGTACCTTAAATATTGTAGATAGTGAATTTTGCTCAAAGAAGACTTTATGTTATTTTTAAAAGTTAGTAATTCTGCATTCATAGATTTTCTAAAAATTACTTGCTTCGGCTGGGAATCGAACCGACTTAAATGTGAAAAAAAAAACACCCTACTTTTATGATGCCAATCGAAAGAATAGCTAAAAAATAATAACTCTGCCTAAGTAACATAGTATTTTAAAAGAAAGGAACAACATAAAATGATTGAGTCAAATTTCAAGAAAGTTATTTATTGCCGACGACGTTCGAAAAGTAGCGATATTATCATTCCAAAGATAGCATTGATTATTCGTAAATAAGTACCCACTTCATAAAATAGGTACTAACATAGTTTTCCTTATTATAAGTGCACGTGTAGATGAAATGATAAAACTTGTATTTCAATACGTCCTCTGTAAGCTAGACAGAAGGCAAATTAAAAACAAAAATAAATAATTTATAATTTGAAAATGGAACAGTTTATGACAGCGTTTGTTTGAATGCATACTTTTTAAGATATTTTAAAAAGAAGTGATATTTTTAAATGTTGTTCTTAAATTTGAAAATGGAACAGTATGTGCGAGCGTTTGTTTTTCGGATATTGATCTGTTTAGTCTCAATTCACTTACACAAGTGTTATTGTGTTAATTTATTGCGAACATGGCATATCAAGTAAGTTTTGATCTAATGGAAGCATATTTTTTGAACGATAAAGATATCTCTAGAAGTTTGCGGTGGTATGGCGTAAAATATCCTGATAGACAAATACCGTCTCGTAAAGTTTTGAAAAGGCTTGTGAACAATTTGAAAACTCTGGGACGTTTCGATAAACGCCCAAGAGAACCACAGCAAGAAAACCATACGATCAACGACGAAGAACTTGGTATTTTAATTTACTTTTCGGCTTTTCCGAAAGCATCGGTGAGAGAAGGAGAACATGAAATTGGAGTTTCAAAAAGTAAAATACACCGTGTATTAAAAAAACACGGTTTTAAGAGTTATGTTGAAGGACGATTGGTTCAAAAATTACTTCCGGGCGATACAGAAAGGAGAAAAAATTTCTGTCTTGATATCCAGGCACGATTGCTCGAAGATCCAAATTTTTTGGATAATATTATTTGGACAGACGAATCTAACTTTAGCAATAACGGTATGTATAACCGCAACAATAATCGTATTTGGTCTAAAGAAAATCCCCTACGAGTGACTGAAACTAATAACCAAGTGCGTTTTTCACTCAACTGTTGGTGCGGACTTTTAAAAAACCGGGTTTTCTTAATCCATTTTTACCAAGGAACCTTGAACACAGAAAAGTATTTAGGAATACTTCAAATTTTAAGGGATAAGATAAGAAACCATTCCGCGGCGGAGCAAGAAAACTTAATTTTCCAACAAGATGGAGCTCCGGCTCATAATAGTCGGAGAGCAGCAGATTTTCTAAATGAATGTTTTCCTACATGGATTGGTACAAATGGACCGATTAGATGGCCGGCCAGATCCCCGGACCTCACACCATTAGATTTCTTCTTTTGGGGATACGTGAAAGATATGCTATACAAAAAGCGATACGAGAACGTAGGCGAGTTGCAAACAGAATTGTGCCATATCACATCGAGTGTTCACCATAAAATGATTAGAAAATCAACAGGCAGCGGGCTCATTAAAAGATTGGCGATTTGCGTAAGACAAGAGGGATCACATTTTGAGCATTTAATTAATTAATTTACAAAAAAATACCTACTTAATTGACTACGGCAGTTTCATGTATGTTTTTTATTTGATTAAAATGATTAATTTCACGTTGTTCCTTTCTTTTAAAATACTATGTTACTTAGGCAGAGTTATTATTTTTTAGCTATTCTTTCGATTGGCATCATAAAAGTAGGGTGTTTTTTTTTTCACATTTGAGTCGGTTCGATTCCCAGCCGAAGCAAATAATTTTTAGAAAATCTATGAATGCAGAATTACTAACTTTTAAAAATAACATAAAGTCTTCTTTGAGCAAAATTCACTATCTACGATATTTAAGGTACTTCCCCTTCATGTCCCATAACTTTGGGACGCCCTGTATATGACAACTGACAAGTAGTTCTCTTGGTAGAAAGAGAGGGTCGATAGTTTCAATTTTAAGTACAGAGGCTACGCAATCAGATGCGTTGCTGAAGACTAATAAGTTATTGGTCATACGCCATCAATTTCACTGGTTCTCTTTTCTTCACAACGGGACAGAAAACAATCGATGTATAGCGGTCAAAATAATGTTCATTACATTATGTTTTTTTATGCACAACGGGTTAGCACTTGACCTCAATCATACCTGCTGTTAAGTGAAGATGAAGCCGAAGGTGGCAATGTATTGTCACGGAAAATAAATTTAAAAAATCTTATTTGGGGGACTGGCCATCTTATCTTTGTCAACCGGAACACAACATTGCTATTAACATTGCTGTTTGGCGCCAGACTTAGATAAGGTGCTAGTAAGCCGTCAGGCGGATATTTAAAATGCCCTACCACTTACCCGAGTAACATGTAGCCCTCTGGGGTTCGAATCCGAGACTTCCGATTCTTAACCCGATGTTGCTTACATTGAGCCACGGGGGCGGTTGAATCTAGCTCTCAGTATATTAAATGGAACTTATATCTCGAACCTATAGAATTTCCTTCTCCCACCACGACAAGTTCCAAACAATATTTTCACTCTATCAATGGGAATGCTGCGCTTATACTAAGGACTATACATATAGTAATTATTGTCCACATAGCGGGTGCGCTAGGCGTGGTGGGCGGGGTGGAGTGGCGCATTCGGTTGGGCCAGCGGGTGACCGCCGGCTCGCCGCCGCGCAATGCTATAGTCACGCAGTTCTCGCAGAGGGCCAAGCTCACTTTAGTCCACGACGACAACACTGTTACTAAGGTATGGTTTATTAAGTTCCACTGTCAGCGCAACAGGTCTCTGTTTCATTCGCTACATCTGTTCACTTAATTTAGTATCTAGTCTTCAGTCCACTGGTTCATTCACTCTTTTGGTTTCGATATGCGACAAAGGGCTTCTTGAGGATTTACTCTTCACGACATTCCAAACTTAACAATTAAATGTTCGAAATGAATAAACCGATTCTAATAAAATTTTATACGCATTTGCAGGGTACATTATAGTTTGTATGGATTGCTGTGAGGCATAAACCCTCTTAATGACAATGTTTTAAATGCTAAATATCTTCGCAATAGCTTAACCGATTTCCATCAACATGGATAAGAATCATCTTGCACAGTTTTGGAAAATATAAAACTGTTTTCAAATCGCTTCAACCGTATTAGAACTACAATGCCATAGACAGACAGAGGCTTCAAGTTTGTAACGTAGCTTTGCACCACGGTCCGGTGCGCGGTACAATGCGTAATCCGCCTTTGTTTCGTGGCTGTAGAGTGAGCTGACCGGCGTGACGAGCAGCGAGTCAGACCGGCTGAGTCAGCCGCTGGGCGGCGGAGAGAGTGCTCTGCGTGTGTGCGCCGCACTGCTGGGTGCCGGGCCTCAGGCCTCGCCTATGCACCCACACCACTTACCTGGTAATACATTTTTTTTTCGTTTTATTCTCTCCTCTAGGAGAAGGTAAAGGGATCTAGCCCATAACAGCCATGTCTTATTTCTCTTATTTCTTCAGTTTATAAGTCAGTCTCAGTCAAAACAAGTAATTCGTCGTATACTTGGCGTATACAGTCTAGTTACGGTCAAGTCATTCTTCAGTAAAGTGGCAGAATGCTTTACAAAAGATTTTGGCGGCTTCTTGTGGGAACCCGAAAGCTCCGTTACGCACTTTAATTTATACTTCCCTTCACTTGTACACCATCACTAACATTTGCTGCACAATATTCTGCCATTATTAAGCTTCAAAAGTCAGAATGCACAAATTGTAAGAATTATAAAGAAAAATGCAACTTCACTCGCCGAGTTCCCGCCAAAGAGCCCCTGGTAATACATATTTTAACTACAAGGAATTGTGGTCCGAATGGGATTACAGGGACAGAGCAGCACTCACAACGAGTTAGTTCAATTTACATGAGCGCACAAACGTCGTCTTGTGGTTTCTATTAATACCATCTCCTAACCGTGGGTACTGTGACCGTACCATAACAGTTAAGTATGACGTCGCACTGTTTATTAATTGCGCGTAGTGAAACCTGTGAGCAATTAAGTACCGATTGTGACTGAGCTCATAGTCCTCATATTCTTGATTCGGACAACAACGTTTGTCACATAATATTATGTACCGTAGCAACCGTTCACTCATAGTTCGCAATAGAGCAGAGATGGCTCATCGAAAGAACTCCATGCAAAAGATACCGCCTCCTTTCACATGTCATTATGGTCTCTACAATAACACGAGAAAGAAGTCTTGCTACTCTCTTTGTCGTAGAAAGCACGAACGAAATAGCAGGCTTCTATCTCGTGACCTCGTAGAGAGGCTACGGGTCATGCTAGCTAGACCTCTATTCGCTGCAGGTCTCTCAGTCAAGGTGTATTTCTTATGTACAGTCGTGTACATTGGTAATGTGAAATTCGGCAACCTGGATCAGTTTAACAGCCGAAACTTGTCTATGAAGTCTTTAAATTGTACGGATCCTCTCATATTTACACGTGACGTTACCCTTCCTGAAATTTATTCTTTCTTCCGTAGCCGAATTAGATGTATACGGTCTAAGGAAGCAACAGATCGAGTTGCTGACGCTGTGCGCGGTGCGTGGGCTGTTGACCACTCGCACTCGGCTCAGAAAAGTCCTCATGCAGCCTCCAGATAACATGAGTGAGTACTTATTTCTACCTCTTCCATAAATATTTATATTTACGTGGCTACTAATCGAATTGTTGAAAGCACACCAGACAAAGAGTTAAAATTTTGGAAACTTTAATCGATTCTGATTAGATATGGCCTGAAACCCCGGACATTCCGCCTTTTTAGTTACGAGGTTTTACAAAACGAAGGAGGGCTTGTACTTGATTGATTTGCATACACCAATTGACACAAACACCGAGGGTGTCTGCTGTCGATGTCCCAATTAATGTTACCACAAGGTTCCAGACCTCCTACGATTAGTTTTTTAAACCGAATCTTTACAGATGTTCATTGTACTGCTCGGGACTCTTTAATAAGCTTTTAGAAGAAATAAATGAATATAAATAAATATACACTTTTCTTTTCTCTCTATTCCATTAGTCCCGGATGTAGTTCTTTTTGGGGCATTTATAAACACATGGAATTTTCATTCAGTCAGTTCGGCAATATACCTCCTCACATGGCCTCATCAACTATTTTCGGTTTTGGAGATCTTAGTACCTGCTCTAAGTTCTTTCCATTCGCACATTTCTTGAGTTCTTGTAAATGTTTATCATAGGTACTATAGATAGAGGCGCCCATACGCTAGGCACTGAAGGCACGCTACTGCGGCGGCTTCTCGCGTTAGCCACCCGGCCGAGTCCGCTGAGCGCCTCCCATACGCCTAAAGAGCTCGCCGCAGCCGCACTTACTATAGTCCAGCAACTAGCTGCTCATGTTAACGGTAAGAGTAAGTAAAAAACGTTTATACATTTTATAATTGATTTCAATATGTTTAGGTCCTCTATCTTCGGAGTACATCATCAAATCTTTACCAATTTTATAACAAATAAATACATAACCTCACGACCTTTATCCCAAATGCATATATATCCCAAATATTAAATGCCGATACCACTGAGCACTGAGTTATATGATGTAGATAATACTTTCGTGGAAAAAAACATATGATCAAGAAGATATATCTCTTCACACTTCTTCACTTCCTTCATAAGGGTATAAAATATGTTCATTTCAGGAGATGATAAAGACCACGACTCTTCACCTGAGATGCCAATTATAGACAAAAGTAATTTGCAAATATCTGTCGGTCCTTCTACTAGTACTGCGTCGCTTTGTAAGTCATACTGAAAAAAATATTTGTATATGACATAATATAGCGTGTGTTATTTATGAAAACTAAGAATGCCGTTTGTTTTCTTTAGCACGAAAAGACCTAAATACATGGGCGAATTCGTCACAAGTGCAACAGGTAATAGAAATGGGATTTTCAAGGCATGCCGTGTACACCGCCATACAAGCATTAGGTATGAAATCTTTGAAAATGTCATAAAAATACTTATTTCAATTTATTTAACTAACCTCATTTATTATATTGCTTTATTTTTAGGTGGTTCAGGCTTACCATCCGTAGAAGCGTTAGTGGCATATTTACTGGAGCTTCCGCTGCAAGGAATGGATGACACAGTGTTCGAAATAAAGCCCTATGTGAAGCAGGAGAAAAAACAGACTCCATACAGGTGGCGCAGTTGTTTCGCTTCTGAGGAGGAATACGCACAATATCTGTCCGATATTATTACTGCGGGAATGACAGTTCGATGTTGTAAAGCTTATGAGGGCGTGAGTATCAATTGTTCTACAAATACTAATACCTTTTTACCCTGGTATATACATACATAACGTCACGACCTTTATACTAAATTGGATGGTCAGCAATATCCAAACATACGCATTTTTTTGCACCAAACATTAAAAGTTTAATGCTTGAAACAACATTGCTCACCTTTCGAAATATACAGGAATGCACACGTGCCAGGGGGTAAGCCCATCGCCATTAAAACGTGCAACTCTATAGATATTTTTTGGTGAAAATTTCCTGAATGGCCTTTCACTACACCCATGGGAAGAGATGTGTTCTATTCTTTTTACTTGCCGAAACCATATGTCACGTAGTACGAATAACACTAACTGTTCCGGAAAATGTCTGATTACTTTCGTCTCCTATTTTCTGTAAGACTTACGCCCGAATATCGTTAAATAACATACAGTAATTTTTTATACAGAATAATGTTCAATGCACCCTTAACTTTAAGAAGCCTTTGAGTATTCGAGCGTTAGAGATTTATTAAGGCTTTAAGTGCTTTAAGCTAAATCCTTTCCTTGACAAGGAGATCAAATAGCTTATTGTTGAATGAATATAGCCGTTTATATATATAACGAGTATTTGTTAATAAAACAATAGAATTGTGTATTGTTAATCTGTGGTTTTGCCGCCTTTTTATATATGTCATCTGTCACTGCTCTCTGTCTGTACAAGATACAAAATACATTTGTTTAAGGCTTTTTGGCGGGAACTCGGCGAGTGAAGTAGCATTTTTCTTTATAAGTCTTATAATTTGTGCATTCTAACTTTTGAAGATTAATAATGGCAGAATATTGTGCAGCAAACGTTAGTGATAGTGTACAAGTGAAGGGAAGTGTAAATTAAAGTGCGTAACGGAGCTTTCGGGTTCCCACAAGAAGCCGCCAAAATCTTTTGTAAAGCATTCTGCCACTTTACTGAAGAATGACTTGACCGTGACTAGACTCTGTATACGCCAAGTATACGACGAATTACTTGTTTTGACTGAGACTGACTTACAAACTGAAGAAATAAGAGAAATAAGACATGGCTGTTATGGGCTAGATCCCTTTGCCTTCTCCTAACGGAGAGAATGAATCCAAAAAAAAAAAAAAAAACATTTGTTTAACAATTTTCCAAGAGTATTCATTTATACCAATCTGGTCATGCATGCTCTCCATCATCAGTATCGTCATAGTATTACTTATTTATGGTAAAATTTTGTTTGCAGGTTGCGTTAGGTGATGTCGGACAAGTCCAAAAAGTAGAACGTGATATAAAACAAAACGTTTACTTACATGTAAGTTTATCAATCTGTGTTCTAGGTATACTTACATACTTAATATAGAATTATGTACTACTGCAACATTACCCTTTACCACAAAATAACTAATTTACTAGCGTAAAACATAACATACCTAAGCTTTTACGCTCGCGATCCTAAGGGCTAAGGCCCACCTTTGTGACACCAACCATAAGAGATGGTTGGTTCAATTCTATCTCTTCTGGTTGGTGTCGCAAACAACCGTAAACCGTTTTAGAGAACTTCGAATGGTACAGCTTAAATAGCGGCATGTGAAATTGCCCTGTATATGTATATTTATGGACCCGACTGTACTTACCATATTGCCGTTTGGCGGCAGATTTAGACAAGATGCTGGTAGCTGGCCAGTCGGACATTTAACATGCCCTACCACCAACTAAACCGAGTACTAAACATGTACCCCGCTGGGGTGCTATGTACTAAACCCAATGTTGTGTACATTGAGCCACGGAGGCGGTTTAAAACGTTTATACTGTCACTACTGTTACCGTTCAATAATAGTAGATTGTTAACCAAGGGCTGTATGACATCAATTGCATACGCTAATTAGCCCGAGTATGCAATTGATGCTTACACCCGAGGTAAACACTCTGCATTACATATCGATTGTGAGGTAAGTAAAAACAAGTTGTAGCTTCTTAGATAATTCATTAAAATATGATATCAAAACACTTTCAGAAAGAGATTTAACTTTTTTTTCTGACCGCCACTTCATAAATTCGTCGTATTTCGATCGTATTCGTATCGATTTTCTAAAACTGTTTTTGCTTGTTCTTTTATAAAATCAGGGGGTTAGATCCATGTCTTCGTCACTTGACATTTTTCAAAACTTTTGAGAAAGAACTCCAAAACACGAAAAATTTACTTTCGCGCCTAGCAAGTCGGCTGCCTTTTTTACTCTTTACGATTTTATGGCACGCAAGCGCGTCAAATCGTGCTGGCCAGTTTGATTTCTTAATCGATTTCAACTAACTTACGATGTGACTGCGAAACAAATAGTTCGATATTTAAAATAAAATCTTCATAAATTCTTATATAAACTGTCTCGATTCCGATTCGAGTAAATAATCGAAATATTCTTCTTGCAGTATGACAGTTCTTTTTTCAAATTCCAAAACCTATGCTGCAATGCTAACATTACATGGTAGGTTTTGAAACCTATGCTGTAATGATATCCATACACCCCGGCATTCAGGGAAGTAAGTGACTACTTACAGAGCAAGAGATATGTAAAGAATATTTGTATTGTATTATTTGGCGGTCTCATAAATTACTATGGTGTAGATAGAACTGTCTGATGGTAGGTGGAATGGCGAGGGCTGGGGAGGGTGGCGGGCGTCCGCGCCATGCACGCGGAGGTGGTGTCGGGCGGGCCGCCCTTCGCGCCCGGAGACCGCGTGCGCGTGCGGGCCGCCGTCACCCAGCCGCGCTACAAGTGGGGCTGCATCGACCACTCCAGCGTCGGCACCGTCACCGGTACGTTATCATCCACATATCACAACGAACAGATATGAACTGCACGATTATTAGTACATAATATGTCAATTGTTACTATCATTAACAGGATCTACCGATGCTTTTTCTCTTTATAAGGTTGGTTTATAATATATATTTGGTTGGTGGTAGGGCATTTTAAATGTCCGCCTGGCTAGCTACCACCATCTTATCTAAATCTGCCGCCAAGCAGCAATGTTAATGGCATTGTTGTGTTCCGGTTGTCAGAGGTAAGATAGCCAGTCCCCCAAATGTGTTGGGGTTTCCGGGTCAGTACGCTTCCACCTTCGACCTCATCTTCACTTAACATCAGGTGTGATTGAGGTCAAGTACCAACCCGTTGTTCATAAAAAAAAATAAAAAAAATAAGACTTTCGTCTCAAATGGTACAGTACAGTTAGACTTATACTCTAAAAACTAGCGAAGCTTATTATTATTAAAAAATAACCTGGTTACCAGTACGGTACCATCAACATCGTCATCGGTACATTATCATCAACATTGTCACCGGTACGTCACTATGAATGGCGTCACTGGCACGTTACCATCAACATAGTCACTGGTATGTTACCATCAACATCGTCACTGGTACGCTGCCATGAAGATCGTCAGCGTTACGTTACCATCAATAATGTTACCATCGTTACTAATACCACCAACGGCGAAGTCAGTAAATTTTTCGGACATAAATTTGACCTTTAGCAATTCAATGCAGTCTAAAAAAAACTGGTTTCACTACTGCATATAGACCTTCTTCCATGTAGAAAAGCCATATAACATTGCACATCTTCCCTTATTATATGAATGCAGACCGCTAATCAGTAAGAGAAGCGTCCACATAATCGGAAAAATAGAATGACTCTGTGCTGTTCACCTATAGCCTAGGAGGGACCTAGAAAAATTTAATATAAATAAGCATTCTTATTCTAAAAAATATACTGAAATCATTTGTACCTCTTTAATTTTAGAACAAATAAGTTGTTTAAATAAATATCGATGTAGCAATGCTTATTCAACCGTTTTCACAATTATATTCGAAATTCAGCTCCTCCGCCTACTTCTCATTTCCACAATTTAGTTTTTTGTGTAATCATTATACACTCTACTTCTGTAAAGTTGAATTTGGAATACATATGTGTACTGGTGATTTTAATATAATGCGTGGTAAAATCAATTTCATCCGTAATACAAGCCTAGTGTTTATTGTGTGTGCGCTTACCTTTGACGATCTTCTTAACTCCACCGAGAGTGCTATGAGTGGCTAAGTTTTGGTCCAATAAAATTTGAAACTTGCCTCGATGCGAAAAGAAGAAGTGTGGAATTAGATGGCGCTGTGTGCTGTGTTTGTCCAAGAATATTTATTTATTATTATTTTATTTATTTTCTTATTATTTGTTATTTATTTGTCACTGTTCTGCTCAATTTTATCATTCCAATTCCACTATATCGCCCGTACCATCACACTAATATTATAAATGCGAAACTTTGTGTGCTGTATGTTTGTTACTTCTTCATGCCTAAACGGCTGGACGGATTTTGTTGAAATTTGTTTGGTAGATAGATTAGGACCTTAATTAACATATAGGCAAATTTTTTTGTTGAACCGATTGTGTCCACTTGAACGATGTCGCAGGCAACAATTTCCTTTCATCACTCGTATTATCAATCGTTATATTTTCCAGCAACATCCAGTAACGGTCGCGACTTGACCGTTGACTTCCCTCAGCAGCCTGGTTGGACAGGACAAGTTAGCGAGATGGAACTAGTCACAGATCAGTGTAAGTTTTTATTATTACGACATTGTCCTAAATTCAAATCAGAATAGATGCTTGTATGTTTTAATTAAATGTTACTATTATTAATGATAATAATCTTTATTTAACCACGAAATGAAGGCTCAGCCGAAAAATACAGTGAGTAATTGATGTTGTTTTGCAATCAAGTTACATTAAATGTTACCATATCCCAACTTTAGGCACGGTCTGTGTCCTTTTCTGTTTGTAAATAATTCTTGTATGTAGTTCAGTTTTCTTACCTTATTGTACAGTTTCACATTTTGAACTATACTCGTTTGACGTTGCAATAGCATAGATCATAGAATCGTGGGAGTTACAAATTATGACTATACTCCACCCACATACGCATTGAACCCTGATTTTCGTTCCTAAAGAAGCGGATATGTTATGTTGTATAATTGTCTGTAATATCCCGTTGTATCTGATCCACCCACACTTTGATTCTTATTAAACCATCTTAGAACAATGGTACAGCTTGTCTACCGATGTGTGATGTTATGTGCAGTGTATTTTTGGCAGTCACCTCCGCTCAATGCGGTCATAGTGATACTGTTTGGTTGATTACAGCTACGATATGATGGGATTTAATATAATGAGAAGTGCTGTCCTTTTCTACTGATGTAACTTGGTACTGTGGGATACTTAATATTATTAAAGATGAGCGTTGGTATATACGTAAGATGTTTGGTAACAATGCGCGGTTTTATGATATGAGAAGTCATTTGTGCAGTAATCAGTTACATTGATACTCTGTCTGTAGATTTCAGGAGACAGAATTACTTCATTGTAAATTTATATAGTATCTAATCTGAGGTTTGATTGAGGGCCAAAAGGAATGGACAAATGAAAGAGAAAGCACGCTAAATCCTCGTAGGCCGCCAAATTCTATCATGTTATATGTAGACTGTAGTGAAGCTTGACTGTAAAGGCACTCTGTTCTAAGATGATCGCACGTTTGTAGATTTAATTAGGCGCCAATATCAATTAGCATACGCGACATAGTATGTTACAAAGATCGCGCCTACTAACCATGAATTATCGTGTTCCATTAACATGTACAGAGGCACAACCCTCTTCTCAAAGTTATATCAATAAAGCCTCTAGTGTCTGGTGATTTGTCCCTGAACGTGTTAAAAGCTTTTATGCCTCACGGCGTAATGTACAAACTTTCAATTCGAAAAACTCCAAAGTAATAAACCGATTCCAAGAAAAGTAACCATAATAACAGAAATGCAATAACTTTCCTTAAATTAGATTTTAGGACTCATGTGTCCAATTTAGGCGGATACAGTTTCATTGGGTTCGGTTTATTCATTTCGAAATTTTGTATGGAAAGCTTGACGCTTTGCGGCCCCTTGCGTATTGGTTGGTGCCACTGACGCCTTTGTGTGGGGTTGCGTAGCGGAATGGGGCGAGAGCGCAGGCGGCGTGGCGGTGGGTTGGCGCGGCGCCGTGCGGGCCGTGCGGGTGTCTTCATGTCGGCCTGGCGCCGCCACGCGACGCCTACTCGATGGACAGCCCCACACCTACTGGCAGAGCTCCAGCGGCACTGGACAGGTAAGGCACCAAAGCACCAACCAAACCCTCGTATTTAAAATGTGGGTAACTCACTTTTAACCGCCTCCGTGGCTCAATGTAACATGTACTCAGTTGGTTGGTGACAAATCTCTACGATTTTTAAAGGTCCGTGTGGCCAGCTACCACCAGATATGTTTATCAAATTCAATTTCGCAGTTAATTTTTTTTTCTAAAGATAAATTTCCCGCTTGCAATCCTTCTTTTAATTAAGTTCTGATTTTCCATATAATCGTCTACTCTAAAGTCAATTCTTTCTATTAAATCATATGCTTTATTTTGTAGGTACACAGGGTACATTTAAAATAGTCAGATTTTACATTTTTAAAGCTACTACTTGTTCAAAAGGCAATTTTCCCCTGAGAAGAACAAGCAAGAAACTCGAGAGGTTGCTCTTTAAAAAACTTAAAAGTTTTATATTATAAAACGGCACTATAATATTTCATTATTAATTGTGAAATAGCCTGGTTATGTGAACTACCTGGTTATATCCATGAATGTTTGTCATCTAAATAATCTGATATTTTATAATATGCTTTCTTAATAAGTTTCTGTTTTATAGTATCTTGAAACTTATTGAAAAGAAGATTTTGTATATCAACAGGAACCTTATTGAATAAGTGTATACATAACCCCTTGTATGAATTACTTTGTGGAGGCGACTTATGTGACCTGCAAGTTTATCTTTATTTCTTGTATTGACATCATGTTTATCTATTTTTCCTAAATGATGGTATATTTTTTTTTGACATATATTGGATTTTCAAAAATGTACTGTGACGAAAAGGTTAGAATATTATACTCTTTAAATCTATCTCTAAGTGACACTACAGGTCTCAATCGATAAATTGCGCGAACGGCTCGTTTTTGTAAAACAAAGATTGTATTTATATCCGCGGCATTTTCCCACAGCAAGATACCGTAAGACATCAGGCTATGGAAATAACTAAAATATACTAATCTAGCAGTATTTACGTCCGATATTTGTCTAATTTTTTTGACTGCATACGCTGCAGAGCTGAGCTTCTTCGCCAATTTATGGATATGAGGGCCCCATTGTAATTTGGCGTCCAAAGTAATGCCCAAAAATACAGTGGAATCAACAAGGTTTAGAGTGACATTTTTTATCATTATATTTGTGGGCACCTTCCTGACATTAGGCAGTACAAATTTAACACATTCGTTTTTTTCTCATTATGTAACAAATTATTTTACTTAATGACTTGCCATTATATCTATATCTGAATACAGAAATGAAAAAAGCTCAAATTGTTTTTTTATAACTATAATGTAATATGCATATAAACCGCCTCCACGGCTCAGTCTAAACAGCATAGGGTTAGGTTAATGTTAACAACGGGAGTCGCGGGTTCGATCCCTTGCGCGATACATGTTTGGTACTTGGTTTGGTTGGTGGTGGGGCATTTTAATTGTCCCCCTGTCTAGATACCGCCATCTTATCTAAATCTGCCGCCAAACAACAATGTTAATAGCATTATTGTGATCCGGTTGTCACAGATCAGTCCCCCTAATAAGATGGAGTTTCCGGGTAGAACGCGTCCACCGTCGGCCTCATCTTCACTTCAGATGTGATTGAGGTCAAGTGCTGACCCGTTGTGTATAAAAAGATCCTCCTCATCCTCATATATTTTTAATACATCCTCGTAACCACACCCTCTTCAAGTCTAGTTAAAAATAAGAGTGCAGGACATCCGTAGCCGTACGTACAAGCGTGATTACACCGGCAGCACTGGATCCGCGTGGAGATGCGGTCCGGCGTGCGCGTGCGGCGGCTCGGTCTGGGCGTGCCGAGCGGGGCGCACGGGCCGGCCGCGCTGGCGGTGCGCGGGGGCGCCAGCTTCGACGACGGAGCGCTGGCGCCTCTCGCCGCCGTGCCCTGCGCCTGCACGCCGCGCGACCGCCCGCCCGCGCAGATACAGCTGCTGGCCGACTGCAAGCAGGTGGGTGCCGCCGCTTATCGATGTGGAGAGGTAGTGAGAGAAACTCTTGTCGTGAACCACGCTGTAACATTATTCCCTAGCTTTCCGCCCGAAACTTCGCCTGCGTGGAGCATCTTCATCGAGGAAATTTCGGGATAAAAAATATTCCATGTCTTAATCCAGGGTATATTCTACCTATATACCAAATTTCATCCAAATCCGTTCATCTGCTTCGCCGTGATTGAGCAATGAACAAACAGATAAACATCCAAACTTTCGCATTTATAATATTAGTTAGATTTTCTATTGTCTTACAATTTCTTATTGTTGACGACCTGTTTGGTGTAGTGGTTGAAAACTCTGACTGCTATACTAGAAGGTCGCGGGTTCGAATCCCGCTAGAGGGATATGTTTGTATGATGAATACAGACGTGTGTTCACGAGTTATGAATGTTTTTCATTAATATATGTATTCACTATACTATCCTGGCACCAGTTTTTGTCACTCCTATGTTGGGTGATATAACCTTGATACAACGGACAAAGCGTTCTTACTTGTACTCGCTAAAGTTGGTAAAGGATTTTCTATAACAAGTCAATACACATTTTCTTTTTATTCTGTTACAGTATTACCCATGTATTGAGATTGGAATTAAACAAAATCGCAACGCAAACGCAGACTGTCGTGTACACGGTCTTTACATCACTGGATTTAGACCTAACCCACTGTATACTGATGTTTTACAAGTAAGTTCTTGACTTGATGACGAAAACTTGCAGAATTCATTTGTTTTTATCTATGAAAGTAAAATTTTACATATACCTGCTAGTGTATCTGTTTCATGTTATTATTTCATTGTTACGTTTATTTTGTCACAGAGTATGAACTTCGTAGCTGAAGATTGGATGGAAAAGGACAATCCTACGGGAGCGGTGTCTACAGATAATAACCCACCATCGTTACCCAATGATTGTCCCAAGGTATCAATTATTAATTAAGACATTAAGTCCTCCAGCATTGCTTTATATTGATTCTAAAAATTTCCAAGTCACTATTTACTATAAAAAACTTAAACAAGTGTTGTTTTTGGGAATGATACCAGACTGCGAGCATGATATCGTTTGTCGCGCGCGAGGAAGGAGTGGTGGGATAGTTGTATATATCGTCCAAGCGAATGAGCAGCACAAATATTATCACGCGCTACGTAAACATTTATCGCACCTGTCATGCTACGGGGGCTGGTATTCATGTTTAACTCTGGTTACACTCGCGTTTAATCTCTAATCTCTTCCCGTTTATTTTTTTCGCAATGATATTTATTTATTAGGACACTCTTTATCTTAGACGTGTTGTTCCAAATAGTGTTTTTTTGTAGTACAATGCATGTATGTTCTTTATTCTATTAAACTTGTAGCACTAGCTGATTCAAGACCTTTAATACTTGTCACATAGCTCTTATGTCTAGATCGACCTCGTAATTTTTTTTACGATGACTGCTGCTGGCGGGCTTGTTCCCTTGCCAACATTTCCTTGGCGCGGTGGGAGGGAGCAAGGAAGCACCCTGCCCGTTATTATTGGACTAGATTGGCGCCCGTAATTATATTAACACTTGAGTATTCCGGCGTAAACTTGGAAAATGATAAAACCATCGAGATATTACATAACAAACACTCCGGTTGCCTAGGGATATAGGACAACTTAAATGACCCGATTACTCCGTCACATTTCCTCTATGAATGAGGCTCCTGGTGAGGTAATTCGTTTGTTTTAGAGTCTGTTACCATAAGTTAAACTCAATTATGCCAACAGGTGTTCGTGTGGGGTTTGAATGATAAGGACCAACTAGGGGGCGTGAAGGGCTCCAAGGTGAAAGTGCCTGTGTTCTCGCCGGGGCTCAGTTCGCTGCGGCCGGTACATATCGCTGGCGGCTCCAAGACACTCTTCGTCGTCTCACATGACGGAAAGGTTGGTCCATTGGTGTAGATTCGAATGCATTATACTCTTCACCCTAAACTACCCCCTTACTTTAGACACTGCATAGTTAAATCTGATTTATCTCTCTATCTATAAAAAAAATCTGTCTATTTAAGTCTGCAATGTGTACATATTTTATGTCTTAATTCGCATCACATGAACAGCCATACGTCTCTGGTGTTGAGCCCCCTAGACCTGAAATATACATAACGTTGTTCGCCACAACATCGAGAAATTGCTCACTTTAACTTCCGTGGCTCATTAGTCGCTTAGCGCTATCTGACACTTATGAACATTATAGAGCACTTAATAAACGCGCAATATTCAACTTCACAGATGGTTTTAATATTTCCGTACATGAGTATGACAGATTACAGAGCACCCATTTGAATTCTACTATATATTATCGCTGTGTAGTCTGCAGGTGTTTATAGCTTGAGGCATCGTCGATTGTGTTAAAAGTTTATCAATAAAATATCAACGACATTCATTCTAAATTAATTTAATTCATGACAAAGTCACAAGTTCATGGACAGTCCACGATCATCAACTTCTTAATTTGACAAAATTTCTTTAACTATAATGTTTGCGTTACATTTCTATTTGTGGTAGGTGATTGGGGCACAGCTTACTACCATTAGGAATATTCGTTGATTTGTGTCAGATTATAGTGACCACCAGACAGTTAATGTTAATAAGGCGCACATGTGGGCCACCAACTTCGCATTGACTGACACTGCCTTTAATTGACAACAACCGGGAATGACTCTTTAACATGCCCTGATCCGTAGCACAGAAACTTCTCACGAGTCACTCATCAAGTAAATCATAAATGCGCCACAAATAATTCATAAATGCGCCATAAGTAATTCATAGAGTGTTACTGTGCGTATAATCTGTGCGAGATGAAATATCCTTAATGCTCATAAATGCTATCCTTTTATTTTTTGTATTCTTTTTTTCTGTAGCTATACACTTGCGGCGAAGGTACGAACGGCCGGCTGGGCCTAGGTCACAGCAATAACGTGTCCACACCCCGCGCTAACCCTTACCTGGCTCATGTGCTGATCCGCCGCGTCGCCGTGCACTCGGGCGGAAAGCATGCGCTAGCTCTCACAGCTGATGGGAAGGTACGCGCGACGCTTTATGGCTTATAAATATTTTTTCCCCTAAATGTGTCCACAAAATCCACGGTTCTACTTAAATGTTAGTGCCCTCCCTCATAGCTCATTGTGAGGCCTGTATATTGCAGTGGGACGTTAATGGACGTTATGTGTGCACGTTAATCAACTTACCAAAGACAGAGATGCTGGTGTCAGATCGTCCCTATTAACTACCTCCAATCTATATACTCAGCTCCATTCCATATTGGTGGCAAAGTGTTATTTAAAACTGGCGTGGCATGACACACTAACAACGCGTCTCCATACAGAAATTATGTCTACATTATGTACACTACTATGTAAGATCTATTTATCTCATTATCAGCCTCACATCCCCATGATTTTTATATGCTACTATATTATATGCTGTAGGCAGATCATTGTATAAGCCATTCAATTGATTACCTAGGTGGATAGTTATCATCTACAGCTTTACACGTCCCCACTATTGGGGCACAGCATCCTCTCATTGGGAGAGGGTATTTGCCATAATCCACCATTCGGTCTCAGTGCGGATTGGTGGATTTGTGTCACTGCGTGTGTTTGTGTGGCTGCTAGACAGCCACCTGACAGTGTTTTAACCCGCCGCCGTAGGCCACAGACTGCCTTCAATTGAGAACAACCAGGATCGACTATTTAACGTTCCCTCCAAAGCACTGAAACAGTCGTATTAAAATGTCACTAGTCATGTCTCATCCAACGACTGACCGTAACAAGGCTATTTATCTACCTACAATCACAAAGCTGGTCGAAGTAATAAACGATAGATAACTTTTCAAGGAACCATTATGTCTCTGCTCATCTACATAGGTTTACTCATGGGGCGAGGGTGAAGACGGCAAACTGGGTCACGGCAACCGGCTCACGCTGGAAGTTCCGCGGCTGATAGAGGCGTTGGCCGGTGAGCGCGTGGTGAGCATCGCGTGCGGCTCGGCCCACAGCGCTTGCGTCACCGCGCGCGGACACCTCTACTCGTGGGGCCTGGGCGAGTACGGCCGGCTGGGGCACGGCGACGATACCACACAGCTGCTGCCTAAGATGGTGAGTGTTCTCTTAGGGTAGGCAACGCATGCGTCACCGCTCGCGGCCACCTCTACTCGTGGGCCGTGGCGAATACGGCCGGCTGGGACAAGGTGACGACCACGCAACCGCAGCCTAGGATAGAAAAAGTAACATAGGATTTTTAGTCCGGCTGGATATTCGATTCTAACTTACATGGGTCGCAAATAAATCATTTTCATTTTTGTCAAAATTTTATGAGAACTTTATAATTTACCTTTAATCCAGTCCACCAAGCCGCTTAGTAAAGTTGTTAATTCAGCTAAGAGCAGTAAATAACTGCTATCTGCTAGATATATTTAAAAAATATGAGGAAATTAGAGCGTAGTTGGAAATTTGTAAAACAAAAATATGAATATTTAAATACCAAAAACCACGACAGCATATTTGTATTTTGCGGGCGCCTTATTGGATTTTTTTACCATAAAATCTTGCATTTCAAAATCGGTCAGGCCGTTTAGGCTGCAGGCGTAACATAGAAATCTACATACATACACCTTCCTGGGGCACGCGGCTAAATACAACTTAGCGATACTACAAGAAATAATTCAATACTCTACGATTTTTTAGCTTCTATTTCTTCTTAGCGAGTCGATGGCGATTCTTGTGGACCAGAATGTGTCCACGCATACAGCATTTTTCAGCTTTTCTTATTTGACCTTTTAGGTGGAAGCGTTAGCCGGCCTAAAAGTGGTGCAGGTGGCATGTGGATCACGTGATGCGCAGACTTTGGCCTTGACAGTGTGCGGGAAGGTCTTCTCGTGGGGAGACGGCGACTTTGGTAAATTAGGTAATTTTACAAAATATATTATCATCTCGGAGAGTTTGACCCGTATTTCAGAATGTTGCTCAAGCGTAAATCTGCGCTTGACCGTAGTTAGAAAGAGATGCCGCTATACAAGTTGCATAAAGCTGTCTTTTTTTAACTGTCCTCAAGCATCCTCAAATAAAGATCTCTGCTTGAGTAACATTCTGTAATAGGAGCTTTAGTGTTGAGTAGATAGATTTTCCTCGATTTTTGCCTGAGCTCAAAGTGTCGTTATTGTCCCGTACCAAGTTCCTAATGGCTCAGTATAATCGATTCAGCCTTACATTTAGGACGCGGCGGGTCCGACGGGTGCGCCGTGCCAATGAATGTGGAGAGACTGAACACGCTCGGCGTAGTGCAGGTGGAGTGCGGCGCGCAGTTCAGTCTCGCTCTCACAAGGGATGGAGAGGTATAATCAATTCCAGACACTATCTCAATGACAATTGTCGACTAATCTATTACACTAATTTTACCATCGATTTGCACTTAAATGAGCAATGGCTTTTTAGCATTTCTGGGAAGATCGTGCGCAACGGGACGCCTTAGGCGTATTCAGAATTCAGAAAGCTGTCTGCTCGTTTTCTCTTTCTATAGATAAGACATGACAAGTCTGTATTTATAATTTGTTTTGTTTATACAATTCATCCCAGTGATTACGCCACCATTGAACAATATTTTTGAGTTCCATGTGTATACTTAACTACTGTTGGTGTATAATAAAGAATATATTATTATATATTAACTGGTTTGCCAATGGTGTTGTGTCTGCCGTGACTTCTCCGAACTAAACTAGAACCCGTTTTAGACTGGTACTATCTAGTTTTATTAGTCCAGCAAGAAAAAGACAGCACTACAACTTAAAAGTTTTTTGTGGTGGGGAAGACCCGTCAGAAACGACTCAAATGTGTCTACATTGTTTTTAGAATATGACAAAAATTTGGATTCTGTGTATACTATCTTGCATGCACCATAAGGCCAATATTAATTGGCCTTAAATTAATTTTAAGTTTAAACATTTATGAGTTTTCGTAACACCGTTAGTTAGTTTGTATTCTGGTGATCTGAGATTTTCAATGAACTTGTAGGTGTGGACATGGGGCAAGGGCGACTACTTCCGCTTGGGGCACGGGTGTGACGCGCACGTGCGCCGCCCCACGCTGGTGGAGGCGCTGCGCGGGCGCAGGGTCGTGCACGTGGCTGTCGGAGCGCTGCACTGCCTCGCCGTCACCAGCGACCATCAGGTATGTTGTATAACAAACGAGGACTATAATTACGGACTTGGGGCTAGGATTTAATATAATCATCATATCAGCCACATCACTGCTGAACATAGGCCTCCCCCATAGAGTACCGCCTCCGTGGCTCAATGTCCGTCAATATTCGGATTTTTTTTTTTATGCCAACAGGTTGGTACTTGACCTTAATCACACCTGATGTTAAGTGAAAATGAGGTCGAAGATGGAAGCGTACTGACCCGGAAACCCCAACACATTTGGGGGACTGGCTATCTCATCTCTGACAACCGGAACACAACAATGCTATTAACATTGCTGCTTGGCGGCAAATTTAGATAAGATGGTGGTAGCTAGCCAGGCGGACCAACCAAACCGAGTACTTAAACATGTACCCCGCTGGGGATCGAACCCGCGACCTCCTAATCGTAAACCCAATGTTGTTTACATTGAGCAACGGAGGCGGTTAAATTCTTCTACTTAAAACCTACTTCTAATTGTCGTATAGAAATGAAACTTGATATGTATATGTTGTTCGGATCACAATACTATAATTAGATATCTTAGAGTTGATCTGATGTTGGAATCATTAAAAGGATAGTGTATCTCTTCAATGGCTACTAGTAAACCCCATATTGGTTTTCACGAGTCCAATTTATTGCACTAGGTTTCGAGGGTCTGGTGATGGAGCCAGCAGGTGGATGGTAGAATTCTAACTTTTAAACTGCATATTTTTTTAATTAATTGTGTGATTCACCAGGTGTGGGCATGGGGCGACAACGACCACGGCCAGCAGGGTAACGGCACCACCTGCGTGAACCGTCGGCCAGCGTTGGTGGCGGGCGTGGAGGGCGTGCAGCGGGCCGCCGCCGGCTCCTCCCACTCGGCCGCCTGGTCCCTGCGGCCCGCGGCGCTCCACGCCGACTCGCAGGCCCCCCACGTGGCGCCTCTGCCCTTCCCCACCCTCAAGGACCCGCTGGGAGCTCACAGTCTCGGCGAGTGACTTTGTTTTATTCCTCATTTAGGATAAACGATATAGGTGTAGATTCGGATGTACACCAATTAAACTAAACTAAAACCATTTTTAAAGTAGTACTGTCTCTTTCTCCCTGGAACAGTACGATGCGAAGGCACCACTCCAAAACTGGTTTTAGTTTAGTTAAGTTTAGTTGGTGTACATCCGAATCGACACCAATAACTAGGTTTACATACAAATTTATGCGAACACATCTAAATAATTACGCGATATTTCTGTGTTTTGGTAAGAAAAAATTAATTTGACAGTGCTTAAATTTTTATATTATGGTTATTTCAGCATTTTTATTTTATTTATTTATTTACATAAGTAGATCATGCACTCTTAAAATATTACATTAATTATTATCCTATAGTCTCCTACTTACATATCTAAGGTGCATAGGTATATTACATACAAAATCAAAATTTATACCATTTTTATTGTTTTATTGCAGGCCTCTATTCAGAAGAGACAGTAGTGGAAGAGCCCCATGGGCCACGTCCTTCGTTAGCCGCTGCAGCTCTTGCGTTAGAGCCACCGGTGGCCGTGCAACACGCGCTGTCACTACTTTTGCTTGCTTTACATATAACCCAGGTTAGCTTTCCACAAGTGACGTATGTCCTTTCCCAGGTCCCGACTACCTCTCTGCCAAATTTTAATACGATCAGTTCGGAATTGTTTATATCTTCTATGGCATTCGAACACCTTAACAAAATTAAATATCGGTTAAGTGCGACTACTTCTCGCGATGCCGTACAATTACAACTTTTTCATATTTTTATGATTATTGAACGTTTGGACCCTTCGAGTATATAACGCTTAAAATATCGGGGCGGGTTTCAGATATTTCTTATCAATGCCGCTGGTGTAGAACAATATGTCAATCAATTAGGCTACGGTCAAGCCCTGGCGTTATTTCTACTGGAGGCTGACAGCGTTTGACGTCAACCACACCCGATATGTGAAGATGAGGCGAAGCGCATTCATCCAGAAACCCCAACTTATTGTAATAGTGCTAACATAAGAATGATATCTACGATGCTGCTTGGCGGCAGACTCAGATAAGATTAGGTAGCTATCCCGACCCTACCACCAACTCGACACATCATATACCCTGGAAATCAAACCCGCGACCTCCTTTTTGCAAAACTGAAGTTGTTCGCACTAAAACCATTTAGAACACACACAATATCAACATTTTACCAGTATAACAGTGTCAATCCTGGATGCGGTATCATACTTAACTGATACTATAATTGATGTAATATGTTACCAGGCTCGCAGCTTATTGGTAGAGGCTCTCCGCGCTCACGAGGCGTGTTCGACGGCAGCGCCCGTGTCGGCGGGCATCGACGCCGAGGAGGACGACGCCGAGGCGGACGCGCGAACCGGCGGCGGCGAGGCACCCGCCGATAGAGCCACGCTGCCGGTAGGAGAACAGGGTTGCAACTTGTTATAGGAGAGGTTCTATATGGCTGCCACCGCAGAGGAGGGCGACTCTAAAGCGGACGTTCACCTAAGTGAGCGTAATGTCATAAGAAGGGTGCCCGGGTCGCAGTATGTTTTAAGATATTAGATTCTGTGTGTCATCTCAAAGGAGAGCGGCACCAAAGCGGAAACTCATGCACTAGCGGTGAAACGGTGGCTAACAGAATCTGAAAGTTTTGCGCTTCTGAATTTCATCGGGACCATGTTTACTGCACGATCCCACTTGAAGATCAAAGGCACCACGTAGGATCACAGTTTGTTACTGGAGCTCCTATATCCATTTGTATCTGCCGATGAGTTCTGTCATGTACTTTATACACAGCTCTTAATGAGTATTTATGCTCTGACGGACAGCTAACCAATTAAGCTGTTAAATTCACTGTTTGAATTGAACTGTAACAGGTCCCCATCAAAATAAATGTTATAGCTGTTCCTTCAGACAATTAATACATAATAAAAATATTACAGAGTGGCGCGAGCAGTCCTCTTAGCGGGTCCATATCATCTCGGCACTCTGCTGTGATGTCGTCCAGTGCTGTCTCGGTCGCCGCTGCCACCATGACTGTTCAACAAGCAGAGGCTCCAAAAGTAAGTTAACCAATGATATATGATGCTTAGTTATCTTATGAAACATGTTTCAGGAACAATAGAGAGCAAGAGTGTTGTAATGCTTAATTTCGCAGTTGCGCAATATTTTTTCTGTCTACAATAATTTAATCAAAAATATCTAAATATATTGTTCATATCTTTTACTGGATATTTCCGATAGAAGAATACCAATTCTGTGTATATGAATATGTTCAAAATATTTATTTATTATGTATCTACCTTTTTGATAATAAATATCCTACTTTGCACTGCTCATTTCAGATGGTGTTGGACGACTTTACATCACACCTAGGCGAGTCTGATGCGAGGGCCCTGGTCGATTTGCTAAAGCTAGCGGCAGCGGGACGAATACCTGAGTCTAGCAATGCGGTTAAAATCATCACTGACGTGCTTATGGGTAAGGGTATTTCAGACTCTTTTAATGCCGAGTAATAAATAACTTACATTAGTAATAAATCTGTATCTTTAATATCTTATTTGTTTGATTTGTGCTATCTCTCTGGTTAGGAGTTAGTATAAAACCACCGTTCGTATTGTTTCGTGCACCTATGATACAACCACTCGCCACGGCTTCCACCGGGAATGTGTCGGGGCGGGTAGCTCGTAGGTACACCATTTATTAAAGTACGTCACGTCATAACGCCCAACCGCATAACCTGATCCGGTAATGTGTAACATATCGATAACGTTATCTAATGAGAAAATGTTAAGTGGCCGAGCGACGTCGCACAACCAATCGCACGTCAGAACACAATCGATGACAATAAAAGAGTGGATACTTTTGATCTCAAATACAGTAGTTGTAGATGCTTCGTCACTTTGATAAGTTATGGATGTAAGGCTTGTACCGTTGACCGGTAATTTGGTTGCGGATGGACATCAGGCGGTGTAATAGATAGATAAATAGATAGACGGTTAGAAAGTTAATTGCATAAACTGCCTCACATACAAGAAAACAAAGAAACAAACATATAAGCCAATATTAACAAAATAATGTGTGTATAAACGTTGTCTAGCAGCCATACTACAGGCAATGGTGTCGATTCTGACGTAAGTCTCTGAATTAAACGAAAACAAGTTTTAGACTCGTGCTATCGCGTCTTGTTCCAGGAAGAAAAGACAATACTAGTTTAAAACTGGTTTTAGTTTAGTTAAGTAATATCAGAATCGACAACATAGTTTGGGACTAAAATGACTGAATTGCGTTTTTTTAGTGTCTAATTCGGATAATCTTCTTTACAGCTCTATGTGCAAGCAAGCCTACTGTGGCCGACATGGTTGTGGAGGTGTGCGTGTGCGAGTTGGAGGAAGCGGCAGCGGGAGGGGGGCGAGCTCCACCGCAGCCTGTCACTGTGGACAGTCCGCATCCGTATGCCGATGACACAGATATATCAGGTAACGTTTACAAAAGTACGCACACGCTTAGATGGTATATATCAGAACAACATAAGCTGAAAAAGGTTATTAAATTAGTGACTACCCGAATGATATATGATACAGGTGTACCAGTGTAACTCCCAAAGATTGTGTTTATTATTTAAAAAAAAGAGAACAGAATTATAATTGCCGTTGTGCCATATCATTGTCGACATATCAGCAACGGTAGTAGTTTGGTTAGACATTCTGACTGACAGAATTACAGTGTAAGCCCTATTTTTATTTCCCATACATTTACTTGATTTAAGATATCAATTAAATCTGTAATCTGCATCTGCATCTTCGTTGAAATAAATGCTCTAAGTATTTTTCTTTCTAATTAATTGCGAATTTGGTCTGATTGCTATATTGAACCGATTTATATTATTATTTCGCTTCGGAGTGTTACGGCATCACTAAATCTTTTCACAATAAATATTTCTTAGGTTCGCTGGGATCTGTTTTCATCCATCAGCCATTCGATGATATTTTCTTTTACCAGACGTTACATTTATTTGCTTTAAAATTTTTGTGGAATTTAGAATCACTATAAATACCATAACGAAACCCTTTACATAACCGCTCGTGCAGGCTATTATCACAGTTATCATCAAATATTGCATAGCATACGTCTGTATTCTCATCCACTATGCCCCAATCAACACTCGTTGAGAAGTTGTGAGTCTTGCAAAATTATCGGGTGCGGGTGTGAAGTGAAAATATTTTCTCAATAAAAATTATATCTCTTTATTATCGATTATTTTTTACACATCATTATCTGCAAATATACTAAAACCTACACCCGTTGCTAATTGACGCAGGAGTAGTGAAAATCCCTGGCGCCTCCTCTCTTCGCGTGGTGTTCGAGCAGGGGTGCTCGACCGAGCGTCGCAACGATCCGCTCACGATATCTGACGGCTGCGGCCGCGTGCTGGCCACGCGATCCGGGCGCGAGCCCGCAGACTGGGCGCATGAGATCATCGTCAATGGTAAGACTCGACACACACCTTCACTCATCCTGACTGTTGACCATTGTTATACGCCAAGATTTGTCAAAAGATTTATGCAAATAGTTGTCAGCTGATTTTCATCATTCAACAAATATGTCCATGGATGTAACAGATTTCTCAACAGTATCTCTTCAGCATGTTTGTCCACATATTTTTGTGTGTTAAATTGAACCCACCCACTACATTATTTCGACAAGGTTCAAATTCGCAATTACATTCTACTGCATAACTAAAGCCACTTTTTTAAAGTGGTGCTGTCTTTTTCGTCCTGGAATAATAACACGAAACTGAAGTCACATCAAAATCGACATGATTTAAATTGTGTTGAAAGATTTTTCGCGTACAATTCGATGTGGTGACGTTTGACACCCTTATTCCATTGGAGCATAAAACATGACCAGAGCGTTCAACGCAAACTAGTATCACTCTTTCGGTATAAAAATGTCATACAGATAGCTTTCTATTTCCGTGTCGTGTAATATTTGTACGTTATTTGAATAACTATATATTGGCAGGCGATGAACTGCGTTGGAGATTCACAAGCGACGGGTCGGTCAACGGGTGGGGGTGGAGATTTACTGCGCACCCCTTGTTACCGTCACACTCAACAGCTGTATGTATTCCTTTGAAGATCTATTTTATTGATGCCAAATGTAGAACACCCACGATGTGATCTGAAAGATAGTGGCGATTACAATCGAAAACGGTCACAGATGATCTGTAGACTAATCCAGGTCAGTACATTACCAGTTTCGACCTCATCTGCACTTAACATCAGGTGTTATTGAGGTCAAGTGCTAACCCGTTGTGCTTAAAAAAAAAGACTAAAACTATTATCCATGTTCTCAGGAGAGCGGATCGGACCGTTACGTGCTGTCATGTCCATCTGTGGAATTAGCATGGCGGCTGCTGGACGGTCCGCTGTTGGCGGCCATCTCGAAGGACCACCAACTAGCGCCGCGGCTGGCTCAAGCGCTCGCCATATGCGCGCAAATGCCGACGCTTTGTAAGTGATTTACTTCGGAATACTCAAACGCTTCCTTTTAAAAGCCTTTTACAACATTCCCTCGCTTTGAATTGATTGAAGGTAGCAGGCTTAATTTCTATAATATTGTTTAGAGGGTCTTGGTGGGATTTTGTTATACTACATATTAGCACTAGTAGATAAACAGGCGCGATAAACGTTTATGTCGTACGAGATAATATTTGTCCTGTTCATTCGTTTGGACGAAACATACAACCATCCCACTCTCAAGTCGCGCGCGACACACGACATCGTGCTACCTTAATTGTGTTGATATACAGGGCGTCCCACGGCTATGCCACATGGAGGGAAAGTACCTTGAATTTTGTAGATGGAACATTTTACTGAAAGAAGACATTATTTTAATTTAAAAAACAATTTAAACTGCATTCATAGATTTTTAAATAAGTACATGGTTGAAACGGGAATCGAACCCTTTATTTATAAAAAAAAATTACCATGTAGCTTTATCATACCAATCGAAAGGCTTCATCATAAGGATTATTTTTTGCTAAATAACATAGTGTCAGAAATAAAAGGAAGACCATGAATTTTAACATTTTTAATACAAAATTAATCAATTTATCAAATGCTCAAAATGAGCCCCTTCCTGTTCAATACAAAGTCGCACTCTTTTGATTATTTCGCTCCCTGTCGATTTTTTGATCATGTTGTGGTAGATATTTAGAATAATACGTCGAAGTTCTGTTTGTAGCTCGTGGACACTTTGATACTGGTTCTTGTAAACTAAATTTTTTACATAACCCCATAAAAAAAAATCTAATAATAAATCTATAATCTAATCTAATAAAAAATGCGATGGAGAAAATCATTTACGCGTCTTTTGGCAGATTCAGGATACGGCATACAACCAGGTACCTACTTACTAATTACGTATCTCTTTATCATTTTATCATGAACTTAAATTATAATAGGGAAATGATGCATACTTCTCGAGTGGGTAATTAGTATTAGTAATGATAATGTCAGTTGTATGTCCTTACGGCAATGTCAGCTTTTCATTTTTCTGAACACAATTGCACATCTAATGTTAAAATTCATGGTCTTCCTTTTATTTCTGACACTATGTTATTTAGCAAAAAATAATCCTTATGATGAAGCCTTTCGATCGGTATGATAAAGCTACATGGTAATTTTTTTTTATAAATAAAGGGTTCGATTCCCGGTTCAACCATGTACTTATTTAAAAATCTATGAATGCAGTTTAAATTGTTTTTTAAATTAAAATAATGTCTTCTTTCAGTAAAATGTTCCATCTACAAAATTCAAGGTACTTTCCCTCCATGTGGCATAGCCGTGGGACGCCCTGTATATACATGTAAACCGTTTGCGGTGTTGTAGCATGGCGCGCTCGCGTGTGGTGCGTGCGCCGTCTGCGCGGGGTGGTGTGCGGGGCGGGCGGGGAGGCGCAGGCCGCCGCGCCCCCCGCGCTGCAGCTCCTCCCGCAGCTGCTGCAGGCGCAGTACGACCACGAGGAACCTGCGCTGCGGACCGGCACCCATCTGCTGCACACGCACTACCTGAAGGTAACCGTGGCGAGGGCATGGATCTTTTTTCTTCCTACTATTGGCAATCCTCAGCTACGACATTTCAACCAGTGTCGAATATAATAGTAACTCTTAAGTAGTCATATTTTCGTCTTACGTAAAGTGTTGTGCCTTATGGAATATTTTGTTAGTTTCTTGTGGGCGACACGCTTCCTACACTGTTTACACTTCCCCTAACTTTTACAGCACAATATTTTCTGCGTATATCAAAAATCGAAATATATAAATTACAGACAATATAAATAAAAAGCTATACACTCACCGAATTCTTGACAAAAAAGTTAGGGTCACACCTCCGAACACATCAATGACGATATTCCGTTTTGAAGCGAATGAGAATTGTGTCAGAAGTATTTTCAATGTTCCGGTGATGTAAACGAATCCAATACGAACGAAACGAAACAATGTATTTTAATGAATGAAAGGTAGTTTAAGACACACTCCGGCTGCCACCTGCTTCGCCACGTCCTTTGAATTTCATATTGATGAAATTTGATTGATGTCGATGAAGTTCGCTTCGTCCGGTGAGCGAGGGCGCCGGAGGCCCACCTTCCAGTCTCTCTCCAGAATGGTAGCGGTATTTAAAGAGTTAGTACCCCAGGAGGGTACCAGCACTGCTGGAGAATCCCTCATCGCTCAGGCTGCCCTACTTATTCTGGGGTGGACACCTTCCTCAAAGGCCGGCAACGCATCTGTGACCCTTTTGGTGTTGCGGGTGCCCATGGGCGGCGGTGATTGCTTTCCATCAGGTGACCCGCATGCTCGTTTGCCGCCCTCTCATATAAAAAAAAAAAAAAGTTCATTAACATAAATTTAAAAAATAAGCGTACTGATTAATTCATTAATTAATAAAGATCAGAAAATACATTCCTTTATTTTTGCTCAACTTAAAACAGAACTATGGGTTAGAGTAAGCAGGTTAAGGGTGGATCCGTTCATACTCCGTTCGCTATAAAGCTTCTTGCTGGTACCTGAAATCAGCGTTTTCACACAGGAGCTAGCGTGGCTGGCGTGTGGTCTACGCGTGGATTCTCGCGTATGCACCGGGCCAGATTCAGCGCGCTGGGCGTGGTTCAAGCGCTACTGTCTGTGCATCCGATCAGCTGACGCTCTCATCCGACGCGTGCCAATGCCGATGCCCTTCCTCGCCGACGTCAGGAAACGACTGTCCGATCTGGGCGTCTACAATGTAGACGAGACGAGTACAGATGCGCAGTATCAGTGGGAGGATAACAACAACTTCACGAAGCAACACGATGAGCAGTTACTGCATTGGGTTAACAAGTAAGACAATTTTAGTCTCCCCAGTTATGTGCTATTTGTTGTCAACTTGACTTAGGTTCGTTGCCGTATGACTAGTATTGCCAGTTGACCCGCTTTTGACGGGACCTCTCGTTTTTCGGCCCTTTCAGGACACGTCCCGCCTGCACTCCGAGCGAACGTCCAAAATTTTCATATATTGCCCCAACTAATTTAGTGCGATTAGCATCGGTCACCGAAGGAAGACGCGCTTTCAACAACAAGCAATAACCTGTAAATTACGATTTGTAAATATTATTAGCATTTTTTTTATATCACGGTTTTATATAGCAAGGCCAAGAAAACGGTAAAGCAAGTAATAAAGTTGAGTTGTAGAACGCCCCCAGCTATACGATGCGACTATTTGCTTCATACCTCAGCTAGTTGGCCGAATTAATTCGGTATAGGAAATTAGGCGTTTTGTGTGGTCGATGTGAATTGGCCTCGAAACCTGAGTTGTGATTTTGTATTGTGGCAGACGGCCCGAGGAATGGTCGGGGTGGTGGGGCGGCGGGTCCCGCGGCTGTGCGGTGTACGGCTGGGGACACAACCACCGCGGGCAGCTGGGCGGCGTGGACGGGGCTAAGGTGCGCACGCCCACGCCTTGCCTGGCGCTTGCGGCCCTCAACCCTGTGCAGCTGGTGGGTGGCGAGCAGACGCTATTTGCGGTCACACCAGACGGCAAGGTGTATGCTACTGGTGAGTGTCCCAGTCAGATATTGGCCATAAATAGCTGGGGTGCCATTTTAACGATCGGAAACGTTCACATGCGAATTTGTGTTCCATTACTTCCGTTCTTCTGCTATTTTCAACCATTCGAAAGCTGTGTAGCTAATTTCATCAAAAGTCAAATTAATACCTATCGATAACCCGAGAAATATTTTGTTTAAGAACTTGACTAACTTCAAAAAGTCAGTCAAGTTAGTTTGTGTTACTTCAAAATTACGTTTGAAATGTGATCGTGAATCTGTTATTTTGACACGTGCATTCAAAAGCAGACTATATATAATACTCAAAAATTCCCCGTCTGGACATAAACGTCTCCGATGGTGAGATTTGTATCGCTTTCAATAAATAATAATAATAAATAAATAGCCTTGGACAATCACACAGCACCAAATTCCACATTAAGCAACTGGGCTTGTATTATGCATACCAGATGGTTGATATACTATACAAATACATTTTTTTTAAAATAATATACATAAATAAATGAAAACATCCATAACTGGGGTACACCTGCCCGTATTTATCATAAAAAAATTATGTGCCTTGCGAGAGTCGAACCCGCGACCTTTTGGTACACCAATCAGGGCTCTAACCACTACACCAAACAGGTCGTTGATTTACCCTAATTACTACGATGGGGAGGCAGCAGCATATGTTTGGGAGCCCCGCATCGTACTTGTCACCAATCCACGGTGTTAGGTGCATGTTGGAACGGGTATATATTGGGGTGAATTGCATTTGTAATTCTTTGCGATCACACGAATGCTATCCTTAATTAATTTTTGGGAGCTACTGTTCGTTGCTATTGAAGTGTGGAACGTAGAAAGATCCATATAATTTACACACCGTACACCTTGCATTAATATTTCTTAAATAAACGTCCAAATGCAGTGATGAAAAAAGATCACACTACAGATTGAGTATTAGTTTACACAGATATGTTGACTGTAAATTCCAAAATACTGCTTTGGTAGACATCACTGACGTAGCCTAATGTTTTCACAATAAAAATGATCCCAATAAAACGTCGTTATATTTTGGCAGGTTATGGCGCAGGGGGTCGCTTAGGAATAGGCGGTATCGATTCCGTTTCGCAACCCACCTTGTTGGCATCGATTCAACACGTCTTCATTACAAAGGTAAAATATCTCAATTTATTTATTTATTCATTCTCACGAACGGCGTGCATACACTACATCTTACAAAATCATTTAAACAAAAATTATCTGGTATGAACTCCAATTACAGACGAGCACAACTCTCAAATTTATATAGTACGATAACACTATAAAACTATGTACATATAAAATTAAACCTTATAAAAATAATTTGATAAGAACCTTAAAAAAGTTTGGGTAAGTTAAATTAAAATAGTTTAAAAAATTTACAACTGTACCTACTTATAACTATATGCAAAGGTGATAGGTACAGTCAGCTGCAGCTAAAAGTATACCCTTAACGCACTAGATCTATTGTTTTAATAATATCGTGCAAGGCACAAGAAGCTGTGTATCAAAATTTCATATCCTGACAGTACTCATGCAAGCTTCATTATGCACCGGCTTGATTTTCTTCATCAACAGCCTTACACTTCTCCACTATTGGGGCACAGTCCCCGCTCACAGGGAGAGGGTATGGACCAGAATCCACCACGCGCGCCCAGTGGATTTCTGTAAGACTAGTGACCATCTGACAGTTAGTGATTTTAAGCCGCCTCTGTAGTCAACCGACTTGGTTTAACGACTGCCTTCAATTGCAAACAACCGGGACCGACTATTTAATGTCCCATCCAAGGACTAATCGCGCCAGCTATTGCTTAACTTCGCTAAATGCGACTACGCCACAAGTGCACGAGTGATATTTTTTGCAAGATAGATAAGGGTATACTTTTAGTTGCAGCTGACTGTACATTCGGTCAATGGAATCTTCATCATCTTTCGGCTAAACATGGGGAGTGAGTCATGAAATATGTCGAGCGAAGCGAATTTAAGAAAATCTACTCGAGTAAACATGTCCATCAGAATGACATCAGTAGCGACGTATAAGCATATATTAATTCTGTGGTATAAGTGTTTCAATCAATGTATTTTTGCAGGTTGCCTGTAATTCAGGGGGCAAACATTGCTTGGCTCTCTCAGCCGATGGTGAAGTGTACAGTTGGGGCGAAGGGGAGGATGGCAAACTGGGGCATTGTAACAGAGTGTGAGTATCTTGTATCTGTCGCAGGATTATTGTCAAACTGGAATCCTAATATTATTTGCCAGTACCATTGACACCAGGGGTTCTATTACATAATTTCACCGATATCGTTATCGGTTACGTTCTGCCCTGTGATTGGTGGATTTAACGTTTGCTCGGCAATTGACGGTTTCTCATTGGTCAACCTTATCGATGACGATACCGACGAAGTTACATAATTTAAGAGAATGATGGCACAATTTGTGTTTAAAGAACTAATAAAGCCGGCATTAAATTTCACTATTAGCCTATTCGACAGAATATCATAGCAAACTATAACTACGGTTTTTTTGTTGCCAGTAACTAAATTACTTCACTCCGCGGACTGTTGTCAGCCGTCAGCAATATCACGTATTGGTTTCATTATAGTGTAATAAAATTAGTAACAACTAAGCGAGATTGCGGCGTGTACGTTGATTGGTTAATACAACAGGCAGGCGATCATTTCAAAACAAGTTTTAATTCATTATTTTGTAAGAGGCCAGTGTTAATTTTTACAGACTACACCTTATTCTCTTGTGCTTTATTATTTCAAAATCAGTTTTATGTTTGCGGAGTTTTATAAGAACCGGTCCTGTTCGTTTATTTTAAAGCATAACTCGTATTACACAGGAGCTACGACCGTCCGAAGCTAATAACAGCGCTGTGCGGCTTCGAGGTGGTTGCGATAGCGTGCGGCGGTGCTCACTCGGCGTGTCTGACGGCGCGGGGCCGAGTGTACACCTGGGGCAAGGGCCGCTACGGACGCCTCGGTCACGGGGACTCCGAGGACCAGCTCGTACCCAAGCTGGTGAGATACAGTGTGGACCTGGCGCTCGTTTTAAGTCAATTAATGAATGTTTATATCTAAAAAAAGTTTTAGTCTAATTATTAGGTACTTTTTTAAATTATTTATTTTATTTAGGGGTTTTTATACATTGTATACATGTCTACCGTGGGATCTACGCTAATTTACACAAAGTTCTTATAAATATATCAGTAGTCAGTCAGTGACAGGAAGCCAAAATTAATCGACTGCGGCATCAGAATTCGGTGTTGATAATAAGCTCTGAAAGATACTAATCTTCTAGATTTAATCCTCATCGCCGATCGTCTTTCATTTTCATTCAATAAATGTTGAACATCTTCTACTTTATCGCAAACTCGCAATTAGGGGAATCTACTTAATTCACCATAATTACTAGGTACTTATAAAAATTAATACTTACTGATTTAAACTAGGTCAAACCGGGATCTTGATGGTCAGTTCCTAGTAATAATGCGAAGCGCGGATGAGTTTACACAAGTTACATTTAAGGCAAGACAAGCTTATCTTGTGATTTGCAGAAGCAGTGCGGCAGCATTAAATTCGCAGTCAAACATCAAATTCGTATTCCGTATTACCAACAATTGCTTATAAGGCCATTTCTGTACAACACAATACCTTTGAAAGTTGGCGGACGATGAGTTGGGTAATACGAATTTTTTTACAATTTGCCATCGATCGCGTGACAACTGCGTATCTGTGGCTATCTGCAAAACAATCTGTTAAAGCTAATCTGGTACGGACTACCCAATCGAGTTTTAGTTGCGCTGGCGCAAGCCAACGGTGGTATTATGAAAGATCGGAACACATATAACATAGAACTATTAACAGTTACACCTTTTGTAACTTTTCGAAGCTAAACATTTTTTCGTCTAGAATAGGTAAAATAATCCAGATGTCTTATAATTTGACTATATATTTAAGGTGGAAGCTCTCGCCATGAATCGAGTGGTGGACATTGCGTGCGGTTCGGGCGATGCGCAAACGCTCTGCATCACTGACGACGACAATGTATGGTCCTGGGGAGACGGCGACTACGGCAAATTAGGTACCTTCATATATTGATATACACAAATATAAGTATCCTCATATTTATATGAGGGATATAAATCCAGAATTTTAAACCAAAGATAGACTATTGTAATCATTGGCGGCTGCCTCTTAAGTGCACTCGTGCGCTGCACTGCCAAATCTAAACCCACCTACCTAATACTTTTATGATATAAAAATATCGCCGTCATTTACTATATTACGACGTAAAATTTAGTTAACTAGTCTTGATTTCTACTACACAACTATTAAAACTTATTTTCTTTCGCTCAAACTAATTTTGCGGAGCGCACGCGGAGTCTCCATACAATTTCTATGAAATACGAAGTAAACTGCCTGGGGCGTGAGACGCAATATGTCTAGTAGAAATTGTATGAAGGACCTAACAAAAATTCGTGCGCCGCACGCTCGCTGAGTTTTACCGAGGAACCACTTTTTTTTTGACGCAGAAAACTCATTACGCGTTTCACTCGCCTGGGGAACGGCGAGACTATGTGGGTATCCCTCCCTCATCGCCACGAGATATAGCCGCCCGGCCCGACCTTGCTCGCATGCATGACTCCCGGCCCATTGCAGTTGTCATCGACACGTTCATTTGATTATTTCGTGAATTTGTTTACGTAATTGCGAATAATTAGAATAAATTATTTATTGTGGAAACAGTGAAATTGATTATAGATTTAGATATAATATAAGTGGTAAGTATTGGATTTGGAGTCACCAGCCGCCACTGATTGTAATAATGCGGTAGAAAGCGCGTGCGTGCAATCAATTCACAAATCTGCCTATGTCCTTTGTTTCGTATTCCTTGTATGGATTGAACCATTTTCTTCTTATGTAGGACGAGGCGGTTCTGAAGGATGTAAGCTGCCAATGAGAATAGACTGCTTGAAAGGATTACGCGTTATTAAAGTCGAATGTGGATCTCAGTTTTCCGTGGCTTTGTGTCAATGTGGAAGCGTTTATACTTGGTAAGTACGGTACATACTGTAATAGATTGTACACCACGGGAAAATATCGTAAAAAATTTGAATCAGTCTTTAAATAGAAAGAAAAATTACTTTATTCTTTATTGTACAAGAAATACGCAAGAACTTACTAAATAAGTTCTTGCGTTCTCAATTGAACATCGAACATAACATCTAGATCATTCGTATCGTATACTAACTTTGTTTAACTTTAACTCTATGGTTACGTTTAACCCTAAATCAATAAGAAATCTTTGACACTGATAATGTTGTAGCTTAGACTAAATAAGCATGTGTATTATTGTTGTAAAACAGTTGTTAAACACAGTCGACAGAGTTGACGATAATTGCTTTCCTATATACTCACACTCTTCTATCTTGTCTTACAAGTTCTTTCTATCATACATAATAGTATGTTACTTCATAGGGGTAAAGGAGACTACCACAGGTTGGGTCACGGCAGCTACGAGCATGTGCGCAGGCCAATGCGTGTCACAGGAATGCAAGGAAAGATGATCGTCTCCATAGCCACGGGTAAGATTATGTTTCCTCCATTTAGTCTGCATGACGATGAATGTACACGGTGATAGGAATACCTGGTAGATAAAAAGAAGAGGCAAATTAGACCCTACTTATGGTAAAGCGCTTTGGAATCTTGATAACCAAATTATCATAAGAAGTACAGCTAGGCCAGAAAGAGTAGACAACAGAAAATAGAGGAACTACATTAAACACTGAATATAGTAGTTGTGTGTGATTAGAGATAAATATAGGAGGTGGTGCCAGTTCAGATACAAACAGCGCCCTTATTATTTTTCAACTCTTTCTGGCCAAAACTGTACCCATGCAATTTCTCATTGCACATTAGATTATTGAAAAATCTACAGTAATTTACGGTTTTTGCATGCATGTGTGCATTAGAAGATTGTCGGAATGAAGTCGCCGGTCGGTCGATTTTTATTATTGTTGGTTTACAGGCAGTCTCCACTGCGTGGCGTGCACGGACACGGGCGAGGTGTACACGTGGGGCGACAACGACGAGGGGCAGCTCGGCGACGGGACCACACTGGCCGCTCAGAGGCCGAGATTGCTGATGGCTTTACAGGTATATTTTCTTTTATAAACATTATGTATGCAGAAATACATACCAGCGCAAACTATATAGTACATGCCTGCAGTGACTATTAAAATACTTGTACATTGCGTTAAATGATCCGTCAAAAAAAGCATTATTTTTTTATATTATTACCAGACAAATAGACGAGACTGTTGTAAAGTGAATATCGTTCGGGGATTAGCGCATCGACTTCTGATCGGTACGTTATTGAGTGGCATTAAATGAGTAAAGTAAAATAATAGGTCGGAGAAAACTTGTTCTCGAATTTTGAATGTATGCTGTTGTAATTATATCTATTTTTAACTGGTTGATTTTGATGTCTTTAGCAGATGATATTCATGGATCAAAATTTTACTTTGTATATTTTTAGTTTTAAATTAACATTTCTGAGATTTTAACAAGTATTACAAACAAATAACTATTCGTTTTAAAAAAAATAAAATTAAAAACAATTTCTTGTAATTTTTCCATTATTGCTCTGTTTGAGAAAATGAGCAAAAGTAACAGACATGTCAACATACCGCCCTTCGTTTTTTTGGTGAAGCTTTGGTTTGTCGGTGCAGGGTAAGCGCGTGACGAAGGTGGCTTGCGGCAGCGCCCACACGGTGGCGCTGTGTGTGGAGGCGCCCCGCGCGCCCCGCCCGCCCCCCGCGCCGCCCCTCGAGTGCCATCTGCTGCGGGACCTCGCGCCGCACCTCATCTGCAACCGCCTGGTCAGTACTTCTACTCTCATGTTTGCCATGGGCTTGGCTCGATGCCCAAAGGCACTTCGACCCAATGGGATCTTTTGTGCGCTTCCCCTGCTTTCGATCTCTTCTGCTGTCTTATGATACAGGTTCGTGGAAAGAGTATGTAGTCAACAGGTTCGGGATATCCCTTACCCAGATGACGCATACGCCTTAAGGAGGAAGGTGCCATTGATTCCCTTTCTTCATTGCATGCTCTGCGGGTTGAATTTTCAGCTAGGCCCATTTTAAATAAGAGGTCCCTCATTCCGTAATGTCCCGTAAGCGCATCTGTTATGAATCGGGTTTGCTCACTGTTCAACCTTCAGATTTTTTGATGAGTACATCCTGTGATAGCAGTTTGATCCATAACCATCCAAAACTTTAATGGACAGCGAAATCGACAACCGATAAAAGTCCTGTACTGGATATGAGCGTCTCCCATGAAGCGATTTGACTCTTGAACCATTTAGTATATGGCGGCGCATCTTATTAGTGTAATATGTTTCAGGTGTTACTTCATCAGTTCTCTGAACTGGTATGCCCCAATCTTCCTCTATTGATTCTGGATGGGCCTTTAGATCAGCTGAGAACTTTACTGTTTTACACAGTGAAGGAGGGAGCATTTAGAAAGGTAATTTTTGGATATTGTGAATGCTTTTGCAATTGTATTCTTTATTCTATAACTGTACAGAAGTAAATATAAGTAAACAATGACTATAAATTAAAAATTTTCCTAAAACCGAAACTGTCATGCTAAATCTTTAGCTAGATTTAATAAACCAACTGTGTTAAAAGCTAAAACGCGAGTCCGAGTGCCATCAAACATAAATCATCTAGCAAATACTAGCTTCCGAACACAAAAAACCTGTTTGAAATAGCTGTTTTGGCGCTGCGCAGTCCACAGATTGACACAGACAGAGTGCTCAAATTTAGCAAACTATTTAAGGGGAAACGAAAGTGACTAGTTTTCGTACGATACAGTTCGTACCACATGTTAAAATTTAAGTTATACTTTCTATATTTTTGTAATAGAACTTAAAGTTTGTAGGGTCTAGTTTGCGTGAATGAAACAGGTTTGAGTTTATAAGTTAATGGTGGGATTATTTCGTCTATTTTGGGATTACTAAAATACAGTAATTATCGCATAATATTTTACATGTTTTCGATGACAGTTCGTATGGTTAGTATCCCTTAAAAAGCAGTGTGCTATAGAAGTGGTTCGGCGTAGGCGATAATGGCGACGATGGTGCGCGAGCGGCAGCACGGGCCGGTGGTGGAGCTGTCGCGGGTGGCGGCGCGGCGGGCGCGGCGCGGCGGCGCGGGGCTGGCGGGCGCGGCGGGCATGCGCTCCGTGTTCGGGCAGATGGTGGCGCGCCTGCCCGCGCTCACGCAGGACGCGCTGGCGCTGCCGCACCGCGTCTGGAAGGTCAAGTTTGTGGGTTAGTTGCAACTCTTTTTAAACGACTTCAAAAAAGGAGGAGGTTCTGTATTCGGGGCGTATTTTTTTTTTTTTTTTTATGTATGTACACCGATATCTCCGAGATTTGGCGGTTGATTCACATGGTTCTTTTTGTAAATGAAAGGGGATACCGTCGAGTTGGTCCCATTGTAATTTCAGCGCAATCGGTCCAGTAGTTTTTGTGTAATCATGGTAATTAAATTTCAAGTCAAAAACCACTACTTAGGTCTCTGACTTTTTTCTTTTCCTTAACTCCCGCCTCGTGAACATTAGTTGACTATCTGGAAGTGCTTCTAGCTATTGTGTTTTGTACTATATATTAAGTATTTATATATATTTATTTATTTACATAATTAAGTCTATAATATGATATTATTATTATATTTATGCATACTTATCTATAATTATTACAATCTTATTACTTATATGAACGAATTGTTTATATACAAGTAGCATTCAGCCATGCGACTTGTTCGTTCAAACTGAGAAAAGAGACAAAATACATTGCATTGGGCAGTTCTGTGCTACATTTTTAATTTACTTTTTTACAAGCTCTCATTTAACTTACTTCGTATGTGTATCAAATTAGAACCATTTCCTGTTTACATTAGGACATAAAATTTTGCATGATGACAATACATTTATATGATAGACGTTAACTGCTGCTGCAGCCAGGATCGTCTCCTCACGAGGGGATCTCCATAACGGTTAATACCACGGATACGAAATTTAACACACACCATTACTTTTGATAGTTGAACATGATTTTCCCGGCAACCTGATGCTGGGGACGGGGTTGTCTCCTCAAATCTGATAATAATAATGGAGATCGCCGGCTTTATCTTCGCCCACATCGTCACTTGATGAGATTGTGGTCAAACGTGTATCCAGTTAATCTTAAAAAAGAGTATTAGAAGCTTGCTTTTAAACGTATTTTTAATGTAGATCTTATTATTGTTTGTAATGTCTCTAAGTGTGACAACACCAGTTTTAGGAGAATTTCATAACATTTAGACTGGGATTAACCTTTCCAATGTAAACTTACTTTAATTTCTTTATTTTTTTTTATGCACAACGGGTTGGTACTTGACTTCAATCACACCTGATGTTAAATGAAGATGAGGTCGAAGGTGGAAGCGTACTGACCAGGAAACCCCAACAGATTTGGGTTATTTATAATATATTTATTTATGATATATTTATTTATGATAACCAACAAGACATACACTATAACAAACACAACGCTCTTTTGATGTGTGATAGATTCTAAGTGCTACCATAATTATAGGTTACCACGGCATGTGTAGTAAAAAGTAAACATAATTATCAAACCTATAAACTATTATAGATATTTATGTATTTTCTTTTGTACAACTTTACAAACAAACTGCTTAATATCACAAAGAAGGCAAACATATTGATTATGCTTTGCTAACCATGAGAAATCTGCCATTAACTTCATCGGTATTGTCATCGATAATGTTGACCAATCGAGCGAGTGAGCCAATCTCATGTCAGAACATATAACGATATTTGTAATAGAACCTCTGGTCCTTAATGCGCTTTTTAATGTGCGCAAACTATCTGAAAACATATCTATTCTATAATCTGTTCATCGTACAAAGCGAACCAAATTGGTTTTTGCTAGATTTTCTTTGAATATAGGGTGGCGAGTTTGACGCAGCGGTCAAGGTCACTTTTTAGAAGTCTGTATAAAAAGTGTTGTCTAAGAGATACCTATGCTGTTTTAGACTCATCATTTTTAACCTCTGACGAAAAACACACACGTGACAGAGGGTGAGCCCATTGCCGTTAAAACGTACTAATCTAGAGATGTTTTTTGGTGGAAGGAAAGTCCCTTAGTCCCCTTACGACACCGGTTATTCTTTTTACGTGCCGAAACTAGGTATTTTTTAATTTACAAAAAACCAAGGTTCAGTGATAAACTACTCACCACAGCAGCAGTTCCAGCCTAGAAGCAGATTCAAATTGCTCGGTATTTGTTGCAACAAATTTGGAATAAATTCAAAGTTATGTAAACTGTCCTGACCCCACAGTTCGCCTGCAATTGAATGGCACAGTAATCGATAAGACCACAAGCAGAGGCTCGTGCATTATTATCTCTGTAGCACGGACTCTTCCATATAAACTACAATATTATATAATATTTACCATCGCTAGGTGAAAGCGTTGACGATTGCGGCGGGGGCTACAGCGAGAGCATAGCGGAGATGTGTGAGGAACTGCAGAACGGTTCCTTGCCGCTGCTGATGGCGACACCGAATGGCCGCGGCGATGCGGGCGCTTCGAGGGACGCCTTTCTTCTGAACCCTGTCGCAAACACACCCCTGCATCTCAACTGCTTCAGATTCCTTGGTGAGTGTCATTAAGAAGTAATAATCGCTTTTTAAAGTAGACGCCCAACGGCCGTGTCGAAGTGATTACTTCATGCAACTCATTCTCCGTCGTAAAAACTCATCTGCTTCATACATATCTCAACTGCTTCAGACCCCTCTACGACAGAATACCAGCAGGGAGGATATGTTATTGCTACTAATAATAAATTGCCGCATGCCTGTGTAGCAAATAAATTGTTTGTTTCCTTCTACAATTGTAACGAATAGATGTGTGGTGATGTTTTATGTCAACTTCGACTGGTTAAACTTATGGATTGCCGACAAAGGTCTGATTAAATATTGTTTTAAATGTTATAGTTGGGCTGAATGCCAATCACGAGGGTATCGAACCAATGAATTTAAAATATTGTTTATCGCTTGTTTTACCAAGTTTTGTATATTCGTCAGGTGTGTTGATGGGCATTGCTATCCGCACCGGGTCGCCTCTGTCGCTGTCGCTGGCGGAAGGCGTGTGGCGACAGCTGGCCGGGCAGCCGCTGCGGCCGCAGGACCTGGCCGAGGTCGACAAGGATTTCCTGCCCGCGCTGCTCTGCATCCGCGACATGACATCCACCAACAAGGTTAAAAGATTACTTAGCGAGGTACCACCGTGTAGAATATCTTTGTATGCGCAGATTTACAGAAGTTGGAAGAGCGGGGTGCATATGCGTCAGAATCGTGCGGTTCAAATTAAAACTCAAGTATTTGTTATTTCGTAAGTTATAAAAATAACATCTAAAATCATCTTAACAGCGAGAAAGTCAACGCTGTTTTTAAATAAGCATTTTTGTACAATTTTTGGTGCGATAAGACGGAACGGACGGAATAAATATTAGACTGAATATCGCCACTGAGCTGTTCAAATCACTGGATGCAGGTCGCTGCCAACCGCTCGCTCTGAAAATCTATGGGGGAGGCCTATGTCCTGTGGCTATGATGAAGTATGATGAAGCTTTTGCCACTTATGCTCCCGTTTTAATTTATTTAAAGGCAGAATTCGAATCTCTACCGAAACTTTATTTGTATTTGTGTACAAGCGACTAACATGAAATGCAAATTTATTTTTGTGTCTTCTATTTTGAAGTATTTATCATTGTCAATTATAATATATTGATTTTCTTACATTTATTTCACCAGGCTATCTAGGTTGCCTTATTTGTGTTTGGTTTCAGTGTTGTTGTTATTGACGCGGCTTTGTTTTTTAATTCGATTTGTGTTTTGAATAGGAGCTACAAAACCTCGAGCTGCCGTTCTCGATACCGTCGGCTGCGGGACATGAGGTGCCGCTATCGACGCGTCACAAGAGGGTCACGCCTGACAACAAGGACGAATACGTGCAGTTAGCGTTACATTACAGGTAACTGAGTATTTCTAGACCGTTTTTAAGTTTATTAATATGTAGCAAAATCCAACTAATATAATGAATGCGAAAGTTTGTGTGTGTATATATGTTTGTTAGCTCTTCACGCCTAAACTTCTGGACGGATTTGGATGAAATTCGGTTGGTAGATAGATTAGGGCCGGAACATATAGGCAAATTTTATTTATGAACCAATTTTGATGAAATGTTCCACCCGAGCGAAGTCACGGGCAACAGCTACTAATATATATAATGTGTATTTAGTGCACAGTAATGTCACTACAGCTAAATAATCGTACTTACTGTTGCAAAATAGCCCAGATTCAGCAGCCCATGCTAATGAAGGACCAATCAGACTGCGCGAGCTCGAGGAGCACTGTCTCTGCATCAAAAATGTCGAGTTGTGTGGTGAAAAATTGCAGCAATTATGTCAAAAAAATCATGGAGTATCCTTTAAGTTATAACAAACATAATTTATTACTCCTTAAACTACTAGCAGTACCGTTAAAGAGTTTTATTCACGTGATCATATATATAGCATATAACTTGACTCACAGTTATAGGTAAGATATACATAAAGCGATTTGGCGTCCGGATTCACCAACCCACTGTAATGAATGCCCGTCAGACTGCACGAGTTCGAGGAGCAAGTCCGCGCAGTGCGGGACGGCGTGTCGCGAGTGGTGCCCGCGCCGCTGCTGGCGCTGTTCGGCGCCGCCGAGCTGGAGACGCTGGTGTGCGGCTCGCCCGACATACCCGTGCATGCACTACGCTCCTCCGCCACATACAAAGGTACACACAAGGTCACCATCTCCTAAAAACGAGACGAAATAACTCTTAACTAATAAAACGCGAAGGTTTGGATAAATATTTAAATTCATCTAGTTCCAAACTAAGCAAAGCTTGTACTATAGATACTAGATAACGGATAAACATACATGGACGTATAATAAACATCCATGACTCGCGAATAAATGTTCGTATTCATCATACAAACATTTACCCCTCGCGGGATTCGAACCCGCAACCGTTGGTTTCGCGGACAGGGTCACTATCCACTACACCAATCGGTCGTCATGTCGATCGGTCGATGTTGTGTTTGTTGCTCAATCACGACGAAACGGATTTGGATGAAATTTGGTATATGGGTAGAACATACCCTGGATTAAGACATATGATATTTCTTAACCCTTGCGGGATCCGAACCCGCAAGCGCAACCAACCTACCTAAACTCTTAAACAGAATGAAGGCAAAATAGCTCATCGGGGCCATCATTGGTCGATCGATGATGCGCGGTGGACAATCTTCTCATGGATATGAAGCAAGTCGCTACTCTTGGGGCGGGCTTCTGTCCATTGGTGGACTTTTATAGGCTGTTGATGTATATGTCTCTCGCCCAGAAGTGATGAATGAAATGGCAGTGTTTCGGCTAGCAACTGTTTATGTGTAGGCGTGGAGCCGAATGCGCCGCTGGTGCAGTGGTTCTGGGAGGTGATGGAGGAGCTATCGGGCGGCGAGCGCGCGCTGTTCCTGCGCTTCGTGTGGGGCCGCACGCGTCTACCGCGCGCTCCACAGGATCCGCGTCAGAGAGACTTTGTGCTGCAGGTAAGACACCAAGATACTACTTTAGGCTTGAAACTGCGCTAATGGGGTCCCCGTCCCGAGGACTGGATTACGTCGTGTCGCTAGTTTAACTTTAAGGGTGTGCTGTCCATGTACAGTCGTGTCGATATTTTTTTACGTAGCCAAACGACAACTAGCAAAAAATCTTGCTGACAGAACAAGCTTCCGCGTTTTCATTCTTCACATCACATTGAATGCCAATTGCAATATCAACAAATAAAAGGGTACAGACATACAAGAAACTTTACGTTCCAATATCAAAAGTAGACAAGATGCGAAATGGACGATTCGCGAAGTTGACGCTCTGCGAAATGAACGTTTTGTGAAGTGGATCGAATGCGAAAAAAAAACGATTCGCAAAATGGTCGTTTCGCGAAGTGGACTAATCGCGAATATGACGTTTCGCCATATTGACGAAGTCGACCAAATGCGAAGTGGACGTAATGCGAGGAAACGATCGATTGAACCGATCACGTAAATTCTTACAATAACCTAGAACTTGTTAAAGCACTTTATGGTGGACAATAATGCTCATAAAATGCCGCCAAACAGAAATGCTAACAGCATTGTTGTGTTCCGGTTGTCAGAGATAAGATAGCCAGTCCCACAAATGGGGTTTCCAAGTTAGTACGCTTCCACCTTCGGCCTCATCTTCACTTAACTTTAGGTGTGATTGAGGTCAAGTGCTAACATACATGCATAAAGTCACGCCTGTTTCCCGTAGGGGTCGGCAGAAACCACAGACTTCCTCTTACTACGATCTTGACACACCTAAGTGCTAACCCATTGTGCATAAAAATTTCCTTCAAACTTCACTTCTTGTGTTTAGCTTAATATTTTTATCACAACCTTATCCATGTGTGACTGAAACACACTTTTCTACTCTTTTTTTTACAAAACTCTCGAAAAATGAATGTTCACTGCCGGCTCTTAGGCGATTGAACTCAAAATGAGTGAAATATTTCAATATCGAATTTTTCACAGGTGCTGGATAAATACCAGCCTCCAGATCATTTCTTGCCAGAAAGTTACACGTGCTTCTTCCTCCTCAAAATGCCTCGGTATTCATGCAAGTCTGTGTTACGGGAGAAACTTCGGTAAGAGTTTAATATTTAGTAGATTTAGCTTCAAACCAATTTTTTCTGTAATAAAATCTAACTTGTTCGTCGTCGTTCACTTAAAACCGGCCTATGATTATTAATTCAAAAAATAGCGCTGCCACTGGGATCACGGTAGTGCGGAAGACCCTGTGTAAATCTCTATACAAAGAAGTGCGGGGCAATAAGATTTAAAGAATAAGGAATAAGCAGCGGTGGTAACAAAAACGTGATATTCTACTCGGAATTTTAGTTTAATATTGTATCTGGGGGCACGGCAGTGCCCCCGCCAAGTCGAGCGCGAAGCAAACACTGCCGTACCATCCTTTACTGGAACCATTTCGCCGCATTTTCAGGCCCCTATTTTAGAACCTCTGGATAAGACTAGAACGCAGAAATTTTAGTCATCCAGTAAGCTATAATCACATACTTAAAATCCAAAATTTCAAGTCTGTAGGTCATTTAGTTCCGAAGTTAAGCGAAAGCAAAGTTTCGCATTTATGACACTCACTCACTCACTCACTCACTCATGATCATCAAAATAGAACTAGTACTTCCCATAAACTCAGAGAGCTGAAATTTGGTACAGAGTTATGGTTCAATGGCCACATAAAGGGAAAACTATAAAAACTAGGATAATCGAAGATCTGGAGTACCTGGTGACCCTGATTAGGAAACACAAGAGCCCAACCAAACAATTAGAGATCGACATATACCGCCTTTACAAAAAATATTTAACTTGGTGGGCCGCTTCATTTGATGTCAAAAATCGAAGGTCTGAAGAATCTGATGAAGAACCCTCAGCTGGTCTCAGCTGTATTAGAGATATGGTAATGCCCCCTTCTACTATTGGTACATAGAAAAATCGACTGTCATTGCAAAAATCCAGCGTAGTGGGACACATCTTCTAATTTAATCTAGCCTATAGCATCCCACTGCTGGGCGCATGCTTCCCCTTCTGCTTATAATACGCATATAAATAAAATTAAAGGAAAACTCAGGATAAGACTACACTGGCTTTTATACTTATACTTACAAGTTTACAAGAAGAAATAGTCGAACGATTAACTTTATATCTGACGAAGAACCCTCAGCTGGTCCCAGCTGTATTAGAGATATGGTAATGCCCCCTTCTACTATTGGTACATAAAAAAATCGACTGTCCAGCGTAGTGGGACACATCTTCTAATTTAATCTAGCCTATAGCGTCCCACTGCTGGGCGAATGCCTCCCCTTCTGCTTTTAATACGAATATAAATAAAATTTAAACGAAAAACGAACATTACACAAAATAAACAAACGAAAATTTGGTCAAAATATAATGCATTGGCTAAGAGTGGCGGTGATACCCGCACGCGTCGCTAGATGGCGTGGACTGTATTTTAAAACGCGCTTACGTTTTGTTTTTCCGATAACCTTATATGGCAAAGTGGCAACCGGCCACGTTACAGTCGTTTACGACATTCTTCTATTGCGCTTGAAAATGTTTGCTAGGGATTAGGAGGGATTATTTGCATTTCGTTGATTATTTCATGAGGTTTGCTAAGGTTAATTGGCAGGTTGTTATTATATTAATTCAAAGATTTAAACAGGTTAGGAATTATATGGTTAGTGACGGATTACTGATTATTACTTAATTATCAGAATTAAAAGAAGTTTCAATTGAATACTTTATTTAATTGTTAGTTATTTAGTACCTACTTTTAGTTTTCTAGGTTTAATTTACAGTTAGGCAGTACTTCGAATCGCGTTCGTGTTTATAAGTACTTTTCTAGTATTCTAGTTTAGTTTATTTAATTAGATATTACTTCGTTTCGTTTAAAAATATCATTAATTTAGCTGTATTTCAGTACTAGGTAGGTAGTACTTTTGGTAGAAAGTTCATTGATAATTAATTATATTGACACTTTTCTAATAATTAAGAGTTAACGTTTTGCTTATAGTTTGTATAGATTGAGTAGGCAGAGTAATATTTTCTTTAAGTTTTTTTTATTAAGACAAAAGAAGTCTTAAAGATATAAGTAAGTTTTAGTCTAAATATTATCGGTATTTCTGATTTGTTGTCCATAATTATACTAAAGGTCGTTGAGTTTAATTGTGTTTGATTTCGCAAGATAATAATTATCGTAAAAAATGTCGATAATATTAAAAGACGACGATGAACTTAGTGGCTACCAAGTAGTTGGTATGCCCAAAGACGGTTCTTGTCTCTTCCATTCAATATCTTTCTTGGTGTATGGTAGAACTGACTCAACTTTCAGTATCAAGTATATTTGTAGAAACGTGGGCATATATATAATATGCCCACGTTTCTACAAAAAGAAGTGAAATCCCACCAAAAACATTCTGTAAAAAACTAGCCAAGTCTCGATGGAGCTGCTTGATTATCTCTAAAAAGTAATGAAATCTATACAAAGTCGTGCCAAGTGTAAGGTTCCTTACTGCGATTTGTTTATTATTATAGTTAATGTTGTGTGACTTGGCCGTTGAAGGGTACACAGGGGTACAAAACCAGGTGCTCCATGACACCATTGCACCAATCTGTCGCCAGAACCGCTATTAATGTTATTAATTATGTTATTAAGAATGTTCAACGGCAAACTATTAGCGAATAATCTGTGTGGCGTTTACATAACATTCTTTATACGTTAGTGGCTTTATCAAGCCTACAATTGACTGGTTATTGGCAAATTTCCATCGTCAATGCGTAGCGGTTCTGGCGACAGATTGGTGCAATGGTGTCATGGAGCACCTGGTTTTGTACCCCTGTGTACCCTTCAACGGCCAAGTCACACAACATTAACTATAATAATAAACAAATCGCAGTAAGGAACCTTACACTTGGCACGACTTTGTATAGATTTCATTACTTTTTAGAGATAATCAAGCAGCTCCATCGAGACTTGGCTAGTTTTTTACAGAATGTTTTTGGTGGGTGGTACTTTTACTGTTCATTTGCAATATGGGATCCAAGGAAGAGTGATTAATAAAATACAATTCGGTGTCACGCATATAATGGGGCCTCAAATATGTATATGGTACAATAACTTATCTATTTACTAAATATACTTACCCCATTTATAAACACATAAGGTAAAGGATTTTCATTCAATAATGAATGTCACTCTGAAAAAAATCCATCTATTTATATTCCAAAAAGTTCCTTAAATGTTATATTTCTTCGACCAGGTACGCGATCCACTTCTGCAAGAGTATCGACACGGACGAGTACGCGCGCGTGGCTCTCAGCGCGGCCGAGCGGGTGTCCTCCGAGGAGTCGGACTCTGAGGGCGACGCCAGCACGCCCGTGCCCAACCCGGCGCCGCAGCCGCCGCTCTACTCGCTGGCCCGCGCGCCCACATGGCTGTAAAGCAGGGCCACACGTGGCTGCGTACGTGTGCACGGCCACGGTTAATACGAGAGCTACGTGCCACATCAAACGTCATAGAGAGTGCATAGGTTTAGCGAAAAATGACATTATCTTTGTTTGCTCGTCAGACAACCACGCAGCCGTAGTGAACAAAGCTAAAAGACACGTGTGCAGCTATGTGTGGTCGGCTTCACACGGAACCTACCTGTGATCGGTCTCATCTACTCCATGGTTTAATGTGTTTTCACACAGAAAAGAGTTACCGCGGCAGCGGCAGTTAACATTTCGACCATAACCCAAATAACCGTCCGACCGAGCAGGGTCAGTGGACAAGAAAACACGGCTGCTATTACCGCATCCGGAAACGCGCTGTGAGAAAGCGGTCTATATATAATACCAATTTGAATTAGATTACTCTTGAAGATTTTGACTAATAAAAATAATTTTTATGTCAATTTTCACAGCTGATTTCTTTTCTATGAGAAAAATGTACAGCTACACAAGCATCTACTGCCAATTAGTGTCAAGTAGTAGTTTTGCTATAAAATAAACATGCCTTAAGGAACAAATATGCCGGTTAAGCGCAATTGTTTTTTCATCCTAGTCATTTTAGAAAGTTGTGTTTGCATTTCTTGCACTATGCGTTGATAGGCCCGATATGTCTGCGAACGACGTGTCGGACTATAGCTTTTTATATGGATTAGACGCTTTGGGTCACCCGAGACATACTTTAAGAGGAGAAGAGCATGTCAGCACATCTGTTCTTAATGACATCTATGAGGAGTAACTAACGAATAATGTTGTCAATTACTTCGTAGTTTGGTGATTTGTTAATCCACTTAATCGTCACCCAATAGGAGAGCAAAGTGACACGATTGACTTGCATAGGAAATGAAATGACGGTTGATATTGTGAAGATATTTAGACAAGAGGGATGTTTACTCTATGAATATTTGCTTTGAATACTCATTATAATCCTTTACTCATTATAATGATGATATTAAACGTAGTTTTTATACTCGGGAGTTCACATTAATAATTTAGATTTTGGTGTAGGATTTCTTTATAAATATACGACAATATTATTTGAATAGGCTAATTGCGGCTTGATTTCCAGTATTGCATTCCATCCATAGCATAGTTGCCGCTTACGCCTTACTACAGACCTATACAACGAGTATCAACAATCGAGCCAACATTCCATTTTTATAACGCACTGCTCTATTATTTACAGGTTTTCATTAAAACTGATTTAATGTTGTGGTTACCTACCGGCTACTTGATGTTTTTAGTAAGATGTAGAAACAAACAAAGACCATTCTTGTAACACACGTTCTACTACTTTGTAAAATATAAAATGTATGCAAAAACGACCAATGTGTTTAGAACCAGTAATGAATAGTCTGATAATTCAAGAATGGTCTGCTGCATGTAGAGAGTGAGGTGGCAGAAAATGCTACAGAATGATTGAATATTTCAGCATTGTGATGAAGTGTCTGGACCGCTTCGGACACAAGAAAAGTTGTTTTACTGTTGAACTTTTTTATAAACTCATCAGGGATTACACCTGATGTAATGTTGAATTGAGATGTAGGAACTCGGTATGCCTTGGTATAGATAGGATTTGTAAATGAAAGGTGCATTTTAACCAACAAGGTGAGAAGCTAGTCATTTTAATGTCTGAGGAAAGTTGTAGACCGTGTAATCGTAGGTTAATAAATAAAACGTTTCTGTGGAAGTGAACAAGAAGTTTTTTATAACTTTGTGCAATAACGAATTCTTTGAATTGCTGCTCTCAATGAAAAAACTTCACGCAATTTCCCCTAGTTGCTAGAGGTACACAGGAAAGGAAAGTGTGGGTTTTCTTGATGTGTGACAGTGCCGAAGAATAACTTTCCAAACTTTAGGACAAAAGGGGGGATTTTTATCTAGTTATTAAATAATTCTACATCTATAACAAAGGGCAGTCTTCCATTGAGAATGTCACATGTGCATATATTATATTCAATCAGAACTTTTCGATTAGATACTTGGCAGTTCTAGACATTACTGCTATGAATATTATTTATTACATTTTGGTGCTAATGCTTCCTTATTATTAGGTCTTAAATTTTGTACTTGAATATAATTATATAATAGCGCGCACAACATAAGTACGTAGCTGCTACCATGCATCGCCACAATAACACCACATTTTGTATCTTGTGAGTGTAGTCTCACTAGAATGCACTGCCAGTATAACACCATATTTTTTATAAGTTACATCTTGTGAATGTAGTCTCACTTGTTAGAATCAATAATAGGTCATCGCAAAAAATTATAATGAAAGTGAAAAACGGAAAAAAACAAAATGATTATATTCTCATAAGACCAAAGAAGAAAATTATATTTTCTAAAAACTTTCAATTGTTTAAGATCTGAAACATGTAAATCTGTTAGGTATTTTGATCTGTCCATTGCAATGGAAACTATTTATTTTATACATGCTTTAAAAATATCAGTAAAATTATTATCAGCATTGTGTGTTTCTCATTCACTTCCCTATAAAAAGGTTATATAAAGGATTATGGTGTTCACATACTCTTTAAAATGGATAGTTCTAGGCCTGTATTTCAGAATGTTGCTCAAGCATAGATCTGCACCTGAGCATAGTTAGAAACAGATGCCGCTATACAAGTTACATAAAGCTGTCCCTTTTTAACTGTCCTCAAGTGGAGATCCCTGCTTGAGCAACATTCTGTAATAAGGGCCTTAGACTGCACCAGCAGAGCAATGGTGCAAGCAGTGGTTAGTGAGTGTAGGCTTAAGTTTAGACAGAATATGTCATATCAACACTCTTGCATCCCATTGTTGAGGCAACGGCTCCTCTCATCAGGAGACTGTATTAGTCAAAACTATTTAATCTAAGTGCTAACTACCCATTTTAAAGTCTTTTTAATACACACCGTAAATAAAGTCATCAGTGGTGCTTTTAGTTGATTTTAATATGTTCTAAATAAGAATGTACATTACTCTTAAATTACATTAAGAGGCTAAAACAAAAATAGATTAAAACAAAAATTAGTCCTAAGAACTGTTGCACATTATTTTGACTTTGGCTTGAGGGTGAAGTACAGAATCATAACACCGAAGACTGCATATGTAGCTTTCGCCACCTGGGAAAGAATAAGTTTGAACTGTTCATTTAATTGGTTCAATACAAAGGGTTTCATCATAAAACAATTTGTTTTTAAAATCGAAGCATATGTTAATGTGCAGGTCAAGTTCTCAAAAAAAAGTTGTTTTTGAAGCAATATTTATGCGACTTTTATATTTCAGTGGCAGTAATTATGCACAAATTTTGGGATAGAATTACAATCATTATATAAAGCAGCCTCTGCGTATATAAGGATTCCAGCAACATGTGATGCCAGAATGCTCACGCAAAATATTGAATAACTCAATTACAGTGGCAAATTTTTTTTCTTTTGGGCCTTATTTCAGCACTGTTTTTTGACATTATCAAACTAGCTGAATTCCATTGCGTGAATTCTTGTATCATGCATGTAAATACTTGGTGTTTTCGGCGCCACTTCGAGACAACTGGTGCAGCCCTAGGAAATTTTGTTGCTCATCATGGCACAACTCAACTTTATTACTCTAAATAATTCATATAATAATGCTTGGTGAAGTTCAACTGTCTCTAATTAGTGCCATTTTATTGTTGCCACAAGATTGTGGTTAGAGTTACAATGGTGGAGGCAAACCCTGAATCCTGTTTTGTTTTTCACAATTTAGTATTCAATCTGGTCCCACCATTACACCTACACCATCTAAGCAGTGTGGGTTGTTGTCTCAATTACAAAGAGTGGATAATATGATTCATCGAGCACTAAATACTATCCTGCTGTAATCAAATATAATTGTGCAAATTTGTGTACATGTGTGTGTATGTTTCAGGCGTAAATTATTTCATTAATAGTCCTCTATTATTTGTCCATTGATACAAAACAGTAATGATTTAATCGGGTAAGAATTTGAAGGTTCTTTTAATAAAAAAAAAGTTGTTAATTACATATAACCCTACAATAGTTTCATTAATAGTTCCTCGATTAATATCAACTAACTTATTAGGGTTATGAAATAAAATACATGTTATTTTACATAGTACATTTGCTCTGTAGTAGCAGATTTCTGGCATAATTTCTATTTACTGTGGTGTGGATAGGTTGGCTCGGCCACCTACAAAAGCTATCTCTATATTAAAAAGGTCTATGTGAAATTGAAGTACAATTATGCTAATAATCAGAGATAAGATAAACAGTCCCCCAAATGTGTTGGGGTTTCCGGGTCAGTACACTTCCACCGTCGACCTCATCTTCACTTAACATCAGGTGTGACTGAGGTAAAGTACCAACCCATTGTGCATTTACATTTTGATTAATACATATTTTGCAGCCTATAAGTCACTTGAGCTGGGTAAGCTTCATGTGCATAATTAGTTGAGTCATGAGTAAGGGATAGGGCCACCTGACAGTTTAATATACAAAGATTCCAGATGTAAAAGTTCATCAACCACTATCTGGCCATAACCTATAATACCTATATAGTCCTTTATAGTATTACATCAAGCAAACCTGAGATTATAGTGAACATTATACTCACGTTGGCTCGGCCATTGAAAGTTTGGCTATTGAAGTATTTGGAAAGACCCTTGAGCTGGGAACCGTCAGCGGAGTCTCCGGCCATCCTAAAATTATGAATAATATGTTAACTTTACCTTTGCTTACCATAAAATCAGCAGTAAGATTCAAAGTATATCCCTGAAGTAAATTTAAATATCAAAATATAGCTTAAAGTACCTTAAAATTTTATTTAGCCTTATGTAATGAAGGAAAAAGAAGCAAAGTAGAATGTGTACAGGGCCCTTATTCGCTATGCCACTGTAGATTCCTTGCCGAAAACGTGTGACGTCATAACACGCGCGATAAGTGAACGTGGTTCCTAAACGTGTTACGGCAAGGAATCTAAAAACTGTATTCCGTATGCCATACGATAGGTTGTCTATGTCCTATTTAGGTTCAACGTGGTTCGTTCATAAATCTAACATACTTTTTATCTGAACAAATACCGGTTTTTGTAATATTTCGTATTTTTGTTTCCAATCTTCATCTCACGTTGATTAATTTACAATAAATGACTGCAAAACTTTACTCGAGTACATCTTTGCTTAATAGCCTAAGCAAGGAAGACAAAAAGAGTAATTAAAAATATTGATTAAATAGATTGGCCACTTTTTGAACGAAAATGCACTTTCAATGACATTCTCTTTGTCATCACGACATGTTCCTATACATTTGGAAATTTAATTAAAGATATTTCTTTTTATAAAAGAACTAGACATGAATGCCATTGTGCGGAGGCGTCTTGTAAGACGGTGGCGTCAACAAGTGATAAGTATAAAGCGCAGAGTTCTCCGGGATTCGGCGGATCCCCTAGGGATAGACGATGAGCTGTTCGTGCAAAGCTATCGCGTATCCAAAGCGCTATTTTCTTTTTTATGCTCCAGCCTTACCCCTCTGTTAAATTCCACACAGAGGTGTACAAGTGTAAGCGTAGAAGTGAAGGTGAATACAACGTCATTTCTTGTATATTATTCTGAATAATTGCTACCAACACTTAGTAACGATGTTGCCTTCGGGGCGTCTTACTCTTTTTCTAGATCCTTACTACCTTAAACTTCCTGGCTACAGGAAGTTATCAAAAGCCGATAGGGAGAGATTGGGTAGCGCCTGTTAGCCAGACTACAGTGAGCCGGTGTATCCACGAGGTTGTGGAAGCTCTAAATACACTGCTGCCAACATATATTAGGTTCCCAACCACCGACCAAGAAAGAAACCAGATAAAACGAGGGTAACCATATCAATCAAATGACTGGATTATTATGGAATTTGTTAAAAAAATACCATTACAATTCTGTGTATTGATATTTCAGGTTTTATGAAAAATTTCGTATGCCGGGAGTTCTGGGATGTATAGATGGAACACTAATTGCTATATTGGCACCCCGGAACCACCCAAGTGAAGCAGCCTTTTTTAGCAGGAAAGGTTACCATGCTATCAACACTGCTATTGTAAGTTTGTTTTAGGTATATACAGTTATGTCAAAACAATTCTAATATTCCTTTCCTGAAATAAAAAAAAAATTCTGCTTGTTACAGATATGTGATAGTGATTTAAGAATTACGGCTGTGTGCGCTAAATTTGGAGGGGCAGCTCATGATTCATATGTTTGGCGATCATGGCAGATAAGCCAATTCCTTGAAGATGAACACAATAACGGCAAAATTGGGTGGCTTCTTGGGGATTCAGGTTATCCACAGAAACCTTGGCTCATGACACCCGTGTTACATGCAGCTGAAAATACCCCAGAGGCAAACTATACTAATATGCATGTTCATGCACGGGTCTGTGTTGAACGATGCATAGGACTCTTGAAAGCCCGGTGGCGATGTTTATTGCGTCACCGAGTCTTACATTATGAGCCCACAAAGTGTGCCAAAATAATTAATGCCTGTTCGGTATTACATAATTTATGTCTGAATGATGGCATAATCACAATCGATTCTATTGAGGATAATTCAAGTGAATCCACTGATGAGTCACTTGTGTTATCCTCAATAGAATCTTTTGCTGATGAACGTGCACGACAGCGATACATCCAAGTTCTTTGGGACAACAGAAGGCATCTGTAGCTGTAATGGATTTTATTTTTGAAAAGCTAGTTAATCTTTTTTACTACAAGGTAGAGACACTTTTTAATATGGAAAATTCGACAGGTTACAGATGTTGGTACAGCTAGATTGGTCTATTTCGGTTATTTCCATCAACAGGTTACAGATTAGTACAGCTAGATTAGTCTATTTCAGTTATTTCCATCAAAAGTATATAGATGTTGGTACAGCTAGATTGGTCTATTTCAGTTATTTCCATCAACAGGTTACAGATGTTAGTACAGCTAGATTAGTCTATTTCCATCAAAATTATATAGATGTTGGTACAGCTAGGTTGGTCTATTTCAGTTATTCCCATCAAAAGTATATTTTTTTTAAATAAATATGTGGCTGTGTTCAAGTTTTACAATGTATCCTATGAAAATAACATTTTTCATTTTTCCAAGAATGGTGTCATCTTGAAGGAATTGGCTTGTCTGGGAGACGTAGTTTTAAAAACTACTTTATGACATTCGATAAGTGATCATTGTAGTAACCTATATTGAAGAATAAACATTTTGAATTTGGCATCATAATTAACAGCAAACTTTCTTATTGTGAAAAGTGAAAATATTAAAAAAGTGTTAATATTGTAATAAATAATTACTTACTATTACAACTTATCGAATATTATATGTCTATAATAAAAGAAAAGTTTATATTTAAACAATTTATTTGTTTAATTTACTAGCAATCTCTTGCAAAACACCCACCAACCTGTAAAATAAACATACATAATGTTATTATTTGTTAGTTATGTGTAAGTGCTTAAATGTAACATGCAGTGTGTTAGTTACCCTCCATTAATTATTAAATTATTTGTTAGTCAAACGAACTTTGGGAACTCAGACTTTAGTTATTTAGGTAAATTAACTAATATCATTTCATTAGTCATAGCCAATACCACCCAAGCAAAAGAGCATTTTTCTGCAGCAATACTCACGTATTTGACATGCAAAAGAATTTACTTATAACTAAATCAATTTGCAAATAAACATTTGTTTTTTTTTTGGATTTGTGATACAATGGATGCTGGAAGCACTCGTGGCGCAGTTGCATTCGTTATTCGTTTTCGATTAGCGAAGTTAAGCAACGTCTGGTCAGGTCAGCCCTTGGATGGGTGACCACTAGTGGTATTTCCTTACGAGTGCTTCTGTGCTTTGGAGGGCACGTTAAATAGGTGGTCCCGGTTGTTTTCAATTAAAGGCAATTGTTAAGCCAAGTCGGTGGCCTAGAGGCGGCTTGAAAACACTGTCAGTCAGGTGGCCACTAGTCTCGATTCTAATCCCCCAATCCGCAGTGGGCCCGCGTGGTAGATTATGGCCCATACTGTCTCCTAGCGAGAGGAGGCTGTGTCCCAGCAGTGGGGACGCGTAAGGCTACTGGTGATGATGATGCTGGTATGGTGAGTGTACTTTACCTACGCGATGGAATCTACATTGTAAATTCCATCGCGTTTGTATTCCTTGATGATTCATTAGGCCTGGACATCCAGCTGGCTGAGAAGAAAACATCCATTAAGAGTGTTATTTGCTGCTGCAAGTGTCCCTAAGACATTGTACACACACAGCGCCATCTAGTAACCACGGTAAGCGACTTAATGCTTGTGTTGTGGATAACCGATGCTTGATATACTAAATACATGTTTTTTTTTGTAAATAAATACACATTATAAACATCCATGACTCGGGTACATAAGGCCGTATTCATCATACAAAAAATATGCCCCTAGCGGGATTCGAACCTGCAACCATTGGTTTCGAAGGCAGGTTTACCACCAACTACGCCATTCGGTCGGCTATTGATTGCTATTATTTATTTAACTATTTATTGTACACAAGAAATCTGATACAGATACAACATGACAAATATGACAATTTCTTCCAGCAGACCTACACAATATGTATATAAACAGAATCTATAACGATAATTTTGTGCCTCCTTTTAAAAGTGGTCCATTACTGATAATCACACTAATAACTAAGTAATTAATAATTGAAATAATTAAGTGTGACTATAGTGATTAATGCATGGCAGGTGTTACCTGTTTAAAATAGTATTTTTTTCCTGAAGAATGGAGTTGCGGTCCTTCTTGGCTTGGAGCTTCCCCTCTTCGATTTCAAGAAGCCTAGTATCAAAGCTATCTGAAAATAAACATGCATTATCTTAGAATTCGATAGTGAAAGAAAAGTTGAAAGGTTTCCAACTAGGATCCTTGTACTTGCACCTCCTTGAAAATACTTTGTGTATGAACAGCAATTTTCAGCCTGCATTGATAATAATAATAATTCTGATTTGGAGATTGGGATGAAATTTGCTAGGTAGACAAGACTAGGACCGTTCCCGTGGGAAACTCATTTAGACACGGGTGAAATCGCGGGGCGGAAAGCTAGTACCTACTATTATGTATGTACATTTTTCCTTTTTTACAAATAAATCATATTTTAAATAAAAGACATCCATGACTCGAGTACATAAGGTCATCTTCATCACACAAACATTACCTATGCCCCTGGCGGGATTCGAACCCGCCAACCAACTTCGCCAATCGGTCGTCATTGCGTAAAATCTCTATGCGATTATTTAAGAAAGAACCAATGGTCTTCTTTGTTTGACCTTTATGATGCAATGACGTTAGCTTACTTCGTTTTGACGATAGAGTTTCTGTTTCAGTCTTTTACCAAGTCCAGATTAGATTTAATTAATATATCATCTTACCATGCCTAGCCACTACTCTCCTTCTCTTTCTAGTGGCTGAAGGTAGTGCAGCTGAAGGTGGTTGTTGCGCTGGGTGTGGCGGCTCCAGAAACTCTGCATTACATTCACGGTCAGGTGCCGGTGTAATGGTGTCAAGGGCGGGTCCTGGGGAGCGCGAAGGAGATTATTGTAATAAAACTTATTAATTACTTATTGAAGAACCCTTTGAACCAACCCACATGGACAGTATGTAGTGGACTACAGCTTAAGTTCCCCTCCAGTGCCCATTAGGCCTGGTTCACTCCGCAGTTTAGGTATGAAGCTACAAGTACAACGGCGGCCCCGTCTGGACGGGTAATTCAGTGGGTCAAAAAAAGACAACACTAACGTCAGATACGCGATAGAAAGATAGACAGCCTCTAGGTAAATATTATTAAATTAGGTAGCTGGCCATTAACAGAAAGAACAATAACCAGTTTGAAATACTGTCATAATGTTGCTAGGCTACCGTGTTGTTTTTCCCTGTTGTCACTCTTGTTTGTAAAAATATATTATCTCGACTTGTCAACTAAATGAATAATCTAAATTAATATGTTGTGTTATGTGTTGCGGTGATAAATAATATTAAACTAACAGTGTTCCTATAAACCTTTAAACTAACTACTAGTAGTGTATGGAGACCCTGCAGATTGTGACCAAAGCATGAAACTTGGTACGGTTGTAGCCCAGGTCAAATTGAGCAGATTAAGCCCTGGCCCCACGATCCGGCCACGGGTGGGGGAGTGGGGGGTGGTTGAAGACCGCTCACGCCGCTCCGCAAACAAAAAATTCTGACGCCTCGAGACTACATACGAGACCGTGTTTGGTGTCATTTTCGTATAAATTGGGGATGAGGAATTCATATTTGAAGGTTTCGTAATACCTCTCCCTACAAAAAAAAATTTTTTTTGAAGGAAACGTGAAAGTTAGAAGTATTATATTTCTGTTTGAATAAGCGTAACTATAAAATTGGTAAGTTATCATACAAACAAAAAATACTGATTTATAATATGACTACTCTAGTTTGTAAAAATATATAATTTATATATATCTCAAATTACGAAGCTATATACCTATACGTAGATCTTCTGTCCTACTCCACTATACTATTCAGGTAAGCGAATTGCTCTATCAAATATAACGGTATGTTATTAGCGCTGTGCGACCTGAATTGCACTTTATTGTGTCGGAGCAAAAGTCGCTATTTATTTATACGATTTTGCGGAGTGGATCTTCTGTACCTTTAGTACTATTAATTATTCTGTGCCATTATTAGTGAGATGTAATGAGAATATCACTAACTAACTTTCCGCCCCGCGGTTTCACCCACGGACAAATATCTTACGGATTTTTATTCAAAATAAAATTTAGCCTATGTTACTAGTGGATAATGTAGCTTTCGAATGGTAAAAGAATTTTTAAAAACGTTTCAGTAATTTTTGAGCCTATTCATTATAAACAAACAAACAAAGGTTTCCTCTTTATAATATTAGTATAGATGAAGTAATGACTGAGTGAAATAAATTGGCCTATTATATAAAATATGTACTTCTTATTACAATATGTGTTTCATACCATCTCTAGGCACAACACGGCTCCTCCTTATTGGCAGTGCAGTTGCAGGCGGTATGGCATAGGCATGATCCCCATGATCCAGTGCCGGTAGTATCTCAACCTCAACCTCAATCGGAGCCGGAGGGCGGTCAATAATTGGTGTCAGTGAGGGTGCTGGTATGGTTGGCTACAAAAAATTAACAACAATAAATTAGTGCTGTGCAATGTGCATGCATAGTTAAGTTTTCACACAAAAAATTATACCAAATATTCAAATTATTTTATACCTACCTCGGTACATACAATATCGTCCATTCCGTATATGGCTACAGGACCCATCACTGACAGTACTTTGTCCTCAACCTCCGACATGTCTTTGATTTTTGGGGGACCATTTCCCGTACTACCGGCACCATAGCCCCGGTATTCATTACGATTGTGGGTTGCCTTTTTTTTAACATTATTACGTAAATCACGCCAAGCCTAAAATGATTGAACAACATAAATTAGACAATTTTTTTCATGACCTTCTTTTCATATCCTAAGAGAAATGACATGTGACAATATCTTAATAATTGATTTAAGTACTACAAAATATAGACACTCAATTTACATGAAATTTTGCTCCTCCTAAGGACAGCTACAAATATTAATGAACTATTTATACCTGTTTCCACTTTGCCACACTCTTAATTGGCCCTCCAAGGGAGTTTAATTTGGTGGCGAGATCACGCCATGATGCCTCCAAATTAACCCTTCCTTGGAGTGTTTGGCTGATCCCAGAAGCCATGTTGGGATGGCTCTGCATATATTCAGCCAAACACGTTAGTTGGGCTGCGCTGGATTTACTGCGGCTCTTGGCAGAACTAGCTTCCATTGTGTCTGGAAACGAAAGAGTTGAGAAATAATATATAGTTACTTACAACGATAGTCAGAAAATGCTTCACAAAACAACTTGAAAACAAGATCATAAACTAAAATAAATAAGCCGTCGTTATATGCGTATGTAATCAATTAAGGTGTTATTGTTCCTCGGAGGAAAATACTTCTCTTGCTTGCCTCGAGCGCACGGGAAACAACAAACACCAAACCAATATAACTTCTTCTATTTCGTTTGTGATGAAACAAATGTCTAAAAATATAACCTCAAAATCGCCCGGTTTATAGTACTCTATGCTCAAAACGAAGAAATGCTATCAAAGGGCCTGCCTATCAAAGGGCGAACATTATTAAAAAAAAAAACAAAAGAAAACGAGCCTAAACGTGCCGACTTGGAACACGTTAATTTGACAGTTCCAAAACACGCTCGTAACACACATCCTCATGTCAAGATGTTTGACGTTGGCATAGCGAATACCATTCCACGCGAATTCCACGAAGTTGTCTTGTCGTGACCGTGTTACGTGCTTGTGTGGTCATAGCGAATAAGGCCCCAGTAAACCACAGTGCCACAGTCAAACCATCTAAGATGTAGCAGAAATGTCAAAATTATGCGAACGGAAACAACCTTCCCGCATAACATCATACAGTTCAAAATACCTTGAATGAAATCTAGTTTACTGGTTATCACTCGAAACAAGATTTGTTATAATTTTTTTAGTGGCCTTGACTCCACGCGAATATTAAGCCAATATATTGGGAATGGAAAAACGAGGAAATGTTTTCCCGTTCGCTTACGCAATAAAAAAGAAGAAAAATTTGGAAGAAGGCAAAGGATAGATGAGATTTTTCTATGAAAGATAAGATATGATAAATAATGTAATGGATATCTAGGTACCTAAGCAAATGATAGTTAGAAAAGGTTAAAATAGCAAGAAGTGTTGAATTGACTAAACCAAACTAAAACCAGTTTTAAAGTAGTACTGTCTCTTTCTCCCTGGAACAGTCCGATGCGACGGCACCACTCCAAAACTGGTTTTAGTTTAGTTGGTGTACATTCGAATCACCAATGTCGTCGGCATACCGAACATTCGCACTAAGTTCTTTACTATTCATTCATAATCCAAACACACAAGCCATTTCCCAAGAATTCCCTACTTTTTCCTGATTCCTACAATCTTGGGATCTGCAAGAGCAGAGTATATGAATGGACATCTATTGAAATCGCGTGCTTCATCTTCGAACAAATTAGTTACTTTCCGAAAGGTAAGATTGTGGTCCTAAGCGAATCCATTCAACCATAAACATTTTTGTTTCGTTTTATTCACTCCTCTCGGAGAAGGCAAAGGTATCTAAGCCTATACAGCCATGTTTTATTTCTCTTATTTCTTCAGTTTATAAGTCAGTCTCAGTCAAAACAAGTAATTCGTCGTACACTTGGCGTATACAGAGTCTAGTCACGGTCAAAGTCATTCTTCAGTAAAGTGGCAGAATGCTTTACAAAAGATATTGGCGGCTTCTTGTGGGAATCGGCTTGGTTACGCACGTTCATTTACACTTCCCTTCACTGGTATTAGTTTACCCCTTTAGTTGTGTGGAAACCTTTCATGCCAAATATCAAGATTATTAAGTCAACTGGTAATATCTACTATGAACAGCCATTGCGCCAGTAAAAAATTTTTTACAGAACTAGTCTACATAGAGCTTTAAAGTCCTGTAAAAAAAATAATTTCAGCTTGTTTCCTCGCAACTTAACGCAGGGGCTTAACGTAGAAACCGGACAGCAAAGTGATCCTTTAAATTAGGCTCCCAATTTTTATCTTATGGTATGTAGATACCTACGGAACCTTAAAAGGTGTGATAAGAAATATATCGTTATCTCTTCCAGTGAACCACCCATCGTCACCATCATTGGAATTAAACGTGCTTGTTTCCTTTTTTTCCAACTGCACCAGAAACAAAGTTATCGGATGTGTAGTAGGTATATGTATATGCCTTTTTGTGTGTTTCAGTGGAATATGTACACCTACATCGTTCCTTTGACGCATCCTGTAACCGACTTCTAGATGGATTGGATTCTAATAAATGAGGAATCTTTAATTCGTCTTTCATTGCTGGAAAGTTTAATAATATTCACAACTAGCATTCCGCTCGAGTGAATTTTAAGGAATTAGGAATCTCTGCCAGATTTCAATATAATCGGTTCAGCAGTTTAGGCGTGAGAGTCAGGCAGAGACAGACTTTCTTATTTATAATAATGAAATGGATGTTTCAGCACGATCAATATATGGCTGCTGCTCTCAGTCGCTATATATTCGTTTTTATTTGAAGGGGTTCTTGTCATGGACATGGTCAAAGAATATAAGTCAAAATATCTATATACCCTCTTGGTTTAACCTCTTGGTACGACACGACATTCATCTTTCCTTTCACTTGGTCAAAGTAATTGCGCATTGGTCTTCCCCTTCCTCTCGAAGGCGGAAATTACAGAGACTTGGTCATTATTCCACCGACAAGAGCATAGCTCTTAAATTGAAGAAGATCTATATACCCTAAATAAATGACCACCCCTATGTACATAACGAATTGTTTATATACAATTAGCATTCAGCCATGCGACTTGCTCTTTCAAACTAAGAAAAGAGACAAAATATTGGGCAGTCCTGTGCTACATTTTTTTATTTACTTTTTTAAAAGCTTTCATTTTACTTACTTCGTATGGTGTATGCCCGTCAAAAATTTGCAAGTCAAATTTGAGAACCATTTCCTGTTTACCTAAATTGCAGAGCCTTTGATGACTGCTAAATTGCAGAGCCTTGAACACCGTCGCAAAGTCGCCTGTCTCTCAGTTTTTTACAGGATGCATGTCGGGGAGTGTGCGTTGGAATTACATAATCTTATTCCACCGTCACTCTTCCATCTTCGGACCACTAGGTGTGGGGAGGGATTCCACCCGTATATAGTTAATATACCGAACATTCGCACTAAGAAGTTCGATTCTTCATTCATCATCCGAATAGCCAAGGCATGGAACTCCCTTCAGGCGTCAGTCTTTCCTGAATCCTACAACCTTGGGATCTTCAAGAGCAGAGTGAATAGGCATTTACTGAGATCTTCGACCACATCGTCACTTTTCAGAAACGCGAATCCAGTCAATCATAAAAAAAACCTAAGGAGCTGAAATGTTGCATGCCTGAAGTTCTGATGACAATACAATTATGAGAGACATGATCCGATTCTGCAGCCAGGATCGCCTTCTCACGAGGGAAACACGGTTTTACGTATACGTGTATGTTAATCAGAGATTTCCTATTACTATTGATGTTACAATTATTCCGTAGAACGCATTTCTGTTGCAGACAAAGGGGATGACATTAAATGTATTCCGAAAATACAAGTAATAAAGTTTAAGAGAAATACTTTTAATAGTCTTACCACGATAATACAGCGGCATTGGTCATTTTGTTACTTTTTCGACTTGAACAACTTGTGATAAACATAATAGATTGCACATAAGGTCATGGTTACTTTTGATACCTACGAAATAAAAACACATGTTCAAATATTTTAATGTTGAAACCTGCTCATAATTAGGGATATATATGTGAAGGTTCTAGAGATAAAGCAAAAACAGTAGGACTTAATGTGCCCTAAACTTTTGGTAGGTGGTATGGCATTTTAAATGTCCGCCTGGCTAGCTACCACCATCTAATCTTAATCTGCCGCCAAGCAGCAATGTTAACAGCATTGTTGTGTTCCGGTTTTCAGAGATAAGATAGCCAGTCCCCCAAATGTGATGGGGTTTCCGGGTCAGTACGCTACCACCTTCGACCTCATCTTCACTTAACATCAGGTGTGATTGAGGTCAAGTACGAACCCGTTGTGCATAAAAAAAATAGGTATTGAAAAAATACTAACATTAGCTCTCCCTCTTGTCGTTTGATTATTAAAATACCGACTGAGACCTTTCAGATTCGGGTCATCATCCATTCCATGTCCAGCCATGATGCTTGAATTGCCTGATTTTACTGCCGAGATTTACAATGCCAAATTATTTTAACTTTGTAATGGTTTTTGACACTCCATTTGATTAGTATTGACATGTTAAAACGTACCGTGGTAGTGACAGTCTCTTTGGATGCTTCATTTCTTTGCTTATCGATTTTTACCCACGATCAACGGAACGCATCGGAACCGTTAAATGAGTTTTGGGTAATAAGCGTTTGGGATTAGAGGTTGTTTGTATGTGTGTATATACGTATGGCTGTTGCTATTTTCCTCGAAAGCTACTAAACTGATTTCGTTGCGGTTTTTGCATTTTGGTATAATTTCAGAGTAGGTTCTTAGACTGGTTTTATGGCAGTAGACCACTAGGGAGCGCTGCAGCAGCCAGAATAGTTAACACTTGAGAGCTTCTCAGAAACTATTGAGCCTATTTCGTTGCGTATTTTTGTATTTAAAATGTATTATTTAGGACAGGTTTTTAGACATGTTTTATAGCGGTAGACCACTGGGGAGCAGCCGCAGCCAGGACGGGTAGGTAGTTGGACACAGTCCTACCGGTACCGCGTGAGTTGTTCGGAAACGATGACTATACTCCAGCTGAAGACGCATTCACTTGGCCGTGAAAGCTGTGAAAGTCCAAAGCGTCCCCCGAGTTTGATAATATACATATATAAATACAAAGCAAGATAATCCTTCATGAGTTGCCATCTAATCTTTGTTTTCAATTTCAATTAAAATGTACCAGTAGGTATAAGAAGCAATTATGTAAATGGCAGCACTGACGAATTTTCTTGGGTATATGTACAGGGTGTATGTATGGTGGATATATGTACAGTCCAATTTATATGCAAATTGGAGACCGTGGCGCTGCTGAAATGATGGCACAAATCAATTCCCGCTAGGGTATATGTTTGTATGATTAATACAGACACGTGTATCCGAAAAAAGGACGTTTTCACTTATAAATAATAAATAAATATTCCGACTTTACGTCTGATTGATATACCTATCTAACTAAATTGCATGTGGAGTAGTGTTAGGGCCGGTGTGGCTCTGCAGAGCGTGCTGCGGCAGCCCGAAGGACGCTGCGGTATGATGCGGCATACCGAAGCTTAGCGGAGCATGCCGCGCCACGTCGTAGCATCCCGCTGAAAGCCCTGCTACTCAACCAGTTTTGCTCCGCGCGGATCCTAAGTTGGTTGTGTCGTTAAGATTGACTGGGATTTAGTATTAACAGCTGCTCTTGCTAAAGATGAAGAGAGACAAATACGAACTGCTAAATTGAGAAAAAAAATACGAATTAAAATAATTATTCGATACGAAGTGACCGGCATGACATGGCGTGCCGCGGCATAATACGGCATCGTTAACGTGAATTCTAAACTCCAATAAGGTTAAGAAGAACTTGATCAGAAATAAAATCCTTTGTCGCCACTCCCGCCGTGCCGCGACGTCAGTCAACGCCGGCCCTTAATTGTCACTGTGTCGGGTTGCATCTGCTTTGCTTATGGTTCGCAGTGAGTCAATTTACGCATACGAACCATACCCATATAACTACGTGGTTACAAACCGGCGACATAATAGGAAACACAGTCAATAGAAGTCATGGAAGTGCACCATGCCATGCAACGTGTGGTCATACTCATCACATAATAATAATATCATAATATCCTTAGACATACACACAGCGCCATCTAGTTCCACAGTAAGCAACTATAGGCTTGTGTTGTGAATACCAGATGGTTGATTTACTACATAAATACAATTTTTTTGTATTCATCACACAAACATATGCCGCTAGCGGGATTCGAACCCGCAATCTTTTGGCATAGTGGTCAGAGTTGCTAACCACTACACCAAACAGGTCCTCAACATAAGCTTGTGTTTAATTTTATATGGCACTACCACCACCCCCAGATATGTGAGAGTGACCATAGAATACTATGAATAGAGTGACAACCGCTAATAAAATGATAACGAAGATTAATTTTGCATTAAATGCTTTTAATTACCTTAAAGTCAAATTTATTTATAAAACTCATCACAAAACTTAATTATACCTAATTAATTATTATTGTTTGACAATGTACTTTTACAGAGTATAAAAATGATTTCCAATCTCACAATTCATCAGTCACTGTCTTGTCTTTGGGCAAAGTTCTTACTCCTCAGAATATGTGATGGATGTCCCAGCAAACGTCGGAAAAACATTTTGAACGTATTTTGGACCATAACCTACAGAGTCATGCTCTTGTTCTGTGGGTCTTTGGCTTTCATCATATATACAGTCCGTCTGAGTATACTACTGCTGGGAATCCTGTATTCAAATATGTATATACAGGGTATCAATCATTTATAGGACACGCAAAGAAAGCATCTTAAAAATTGAGAGAATAGCACAATTTAAAAGGAAACCTGATTTTATTTTGAAAGATAAGAAAACCTGCATGCATTATTTTTATATACACAATTCCCATATACACCGAACTAGAGCTAAAATCGAAATTCATGTTTGATGTTACATTTAAAAATTTCATGAATGCAGTTTTTTCTCATATTTAAAAACTAGCTATTTACTTTCTATAGAATTAAATGTAATACCTATGCATGTATGCATATACATATAAATATGTAATTAATCTAAGCATATAAACCTCGCGGAAGAAAAAATAACTAATCGCAAAATCAGATTGCGGTTTACTTTTATATTATTTAGAGACTAGAAAAGAGATAAAATTAGGTTTCCGTATAGTAAAATTTACTTCAACGATTCAAGTACTTCCTCCTCCTATCCTTAGCTTTATGGTTAATATCGCTCTATTGAAGAGAACACCGTGTTCAGATCTGGCCCATAACTTTTCTGAGGTTTTACAATAGATCTGACTCGTGGGTATGACGACAACGTTGTATTCATACTTTGTTATGGGTAACTTCATATTTTTTGTAAACGACAATTTCAGCTAGGAAAAGCAACTACGATTCACCAACTGACTATATCAATTAACTGTACTGAGCAATTAAGTAAAGTTTAGTTGTATACATTTCCAGTAATTGTCACTTTGTATTCCCAAAGACTATTCCATAATCTTAAAAGTAATGTATAATCCTAAATATAGGTACTTGTTCCGTGTTATATTAAAAAGCACTCGTTACAATTAAGATGGACTAGCATTCAATACAGTAATGAGATACATCAATACAATACCATCAAATGTTTTTGTTAGGTAAAAACTGCCATAAAAAATCATTTTGATCAAATATACAATTGTATAAAATTGGAGCCTCGATAATTCCACACAATTCATTATCACATTTCAATGTGATTTGTGGAACACGTTCTTTCTCTATTCTAATTAAGTACAATAACCCTTTGAGCACATCAAACAAGGGTCAGGCGTAAGTTTTGTCCTATTTATTTTCAAATCCATTATAATTAAGTAACATTGTCCATACACCATTTCGTTTCGATTGATATCCTCATTAATAAAAAAATTAGTGCAATTTGTATGGAGAGTCAACCTTACGCCGGATCCTTAATAATCTCTCGCTATTAAAACATTGACTCCAGTCGAATGATAATAATAATAAAAGAATATCTTTCACTATAATAACATTTATATAGTTATTGTTCTCGTTTCACAGAGATAGATCACAGCTGAGTTAGGGTCAGTTTTTTTTTATTTGGGCATAATTATTGCACCTTTCCCTGCTAGTGGGGCCTCATCCTAATATCGACATCTGACCCTGAATGTAAAGTCCTTAGAGAGAGTATTGTCCTATATAAGAAGGTCCTCCTCCCAGTCTTCTTTCACCCTGTCGGAGACAGACACTGTAGGCCGTGACAGCCGTCTCAATTCTTCGTGTGCCCTTGGCGGTATAGGGTTGTCACTGAGATCCACATACTCAAGGGCTCGAGATTTCGACAATCTATCAATGTCTACCTCTGAAAATGGAATAAAATAAATTATTAATATATTACTTCAAGTTTACAAATTAGAAACAAAAAACATGTTGATTACATTGAACAATGAACATTATGCTTGTTTAATCATATCAAAGTAAAGTCAAGTTCATTGCTCCACTTTGATTTTATTTTGGTATTCACGATTGATTAGTGGTCGACCTCATCCTTAATCACATAATCACTCTATGACAAATGAAAACGTGTGAAAACAAGAACAATTGAGATACCTAGGTGAATTATATTTTTTTAACAAGCTTTGTTTTACAATTCAAACACCAATTATCTAGTCCCAAAATAGGCAATAGATGTATACCGAGATTCAAAGCTTTGGGAAAGCAAGGTCACTTCACTACCCACTAGACCAATCTGCTGTCAAATAATAATCATGGTGACTGTACAGAAATTTCCACACGAAATTGTTCATGAAGTAATATCAAGTGATGTACCAATGATCTGGTTGTGATGTGCTAGCAGTGTATGCAGGCTGGGGCACTGGCACGCGATTTGGGGCAGCGAGACGAACGTGTTGTGTGAGATATCGAGCCGCTGCAGGCAGGCTAGTGTGCACATTTCGTCGGGTAGCCGCGCCATTTGGTTGTTTGATAGGTTTAGATCTGAAATAATAAAAATGCAGCGTAAATATTCTGATTGTCAATGAGATACCATTTGTCTAATTATAACATACTACAAAGGCAAACTTTCTCTTTACCTGATTTAGCTTTAAGTAAAGGTTTATGTTTATCATTTCACGAGAAATACTTATCGTTTTTGCATAAAAAATTTTGTACCATATTTCATCTAAATACTTTCAAGCACTTTTGCGTGATTGACTGACTTTGATATGTATTAATGTCTTTTCTCCTCATTAACTTCAAGGGCCCAGTACATTATATTTGATTTTTTTTTATATTGTACCAAATCACCCACTTGTTTGTGTAATTAGACAGATTGTTTTGTTAATATAATTAGAGATACTGACCTGTTATTAAGCTAAACTTAATGGCAAATTTGGGCGGTATTTTTGTAATAACATTCCCACTGAGGTCACAGCTTTTGAGCTCTGTGTGCCGCATAAGATGATATACAGCATCAGGTACTTGCATCAGCTGACACTCGGATAAGTCTGAAAAGATTGAAAAATAAAAATTACTGCTGGTATAGTTAGAGATGAATTATCTAAATGAGATTGTAATTTGTGTTTTATTTTTGTTTGTTATATTTTATTGGTGATTATTTTGTAGTACGAAATAAAATATGTAAATATCTATGCACAGATATAACTGTGTGTGCAGTTGATGTTGTGTACATATGTTAAATCTGGCAGGAGTGAATTATTGTCGTACGTAAGAAGGGTTTTGCGTTTATACCTAAGAGTATACAACTACTGTAGACACAGGAGCCATAAGAACATAAATTCCTTCTTTGTTTCAGTAAATTTTGATGAATTTCATGAGTGTTGAGTATATCACAATGAAAAAAAAGCAATATGGTAATATGGCTATGTGCCTACCCTAGGCAGGTGCTAGCAACTACACTCATATTAACAGCCTTACATCTTACTGCTTTACAAGTTATCATGTGAGCCCAGTGCAGCTTGATGGACTTGTATCAGGCAAGCAGCGACCCTACTAACTGAAGGCCAAATAACTGAACTAATACTCATGAAGTTTATCCTAGATTCAATAGCATTTAATAACCGCAATCAACTAGTTATTCATACTTATGCATAAATCATAATACTTTTTAAAAATTGCACAGTAATGAGCTTATTAGTGCATAAATATTTCCGAATGTTACTGGTGATTACATCATCTATTTGCAGTCTTATATTCTACTCAAAATTTCAATAGCATTTTCTGAATTTAACTAAACGCTGGGATAGTTCATTTATAGGCGACAAAAAAAGGTCAAACTTTTACCCTGCCTCAGCCAGCCCCTTAGCTGCAACCTAACCATAAACTTTAAATTGAGGTGTGCATCAAGTTTTGCTCATTGAGACTTATACTCTTACAGGTAACGTGGAATTAGTTGAGTTATCGTATTGAGGGTTAAAGTTTAAATAGAAATCTCTCAAGAAATGTTAATACCTACCTAACACTTGGGTCTCCTGCGCTTCTTCGCATCGTAAAATCACACGCGTTACAGCTCGAGCCATGGTTTTCGATAGGCCGTGACTATCCCACTAACTCGCAACGTGAATGTTTAGTAATGCGTGGCTCCATGTTATTTTTAACTTTGTACTACTTCAACAAAAGTTTCGTTAGGTTGGTTCAATGATTCATGCCTTGCAAAACATTTATTCACTGTTCATAAAAAAGAAAAATCTACGTATCCCTGTTGCATCGGTAAAGATTATAGTTTTTACTCATTCTAAATTGTTTAAACCAAACTAGCTTAGTAAACAAAAAATAATCTGCACATCAGCTGATAATTGACATTGACAGTTTAGTTCGGAAATGGTAGGAATAGGTACCCAGCGAAACCTGATAAAACTAATAAAATAAAATCAGGCAGAGCGACCTCGTGTCACGTCAAGGAAATATCTAGTCCCAGCAGGGACGACCGGCAAGGTCGAAGCAAACAGGGTGTGCAATATTTTGTGCTATCTTTTCATGATATGCAGGTTAAGTTAGCACAGAGTACCTTTTTACAAACGTTCTTTAATTGGAAGTGAAGAAAAATAACTTAAAAAAAAATCCCGACCACGGTTATATTTATACCTAGGTACTTATACATATAATATAAACACCAGACGAAATAACTCAATTGATTTAGGCCTAAAATGTTACGCGATGAACTCGGATATCGCGTAACATTTTTCTGAGAACTTTACTAGGGCACTTCCGTGCGCTTCATCAATCGAATCAAAGATATTGGAGCAAAACTCATACGACCTTCCCTCCGGCTGACAGCGAGTTGGAGACACTGGCTCCGGCTTAAATCAATTGTGTTTTGATTTTTTTCATTTCTCTCATCGACATCTGCCATTGGATATTCAAACTGGATGGGTGCTGAAATAATTTGTTGTTAAGTGTGAGAAAATGGCTGCTACGGTCCGCCATATTGGATTTCATGACGTCAAATACCGTAAGACACTCCCGGGTCTAGTAGGTACGAATCAATCTCAGAATCAATCTATCGACACCTCATTTATGTCTAATTTAGCTGAGGCGTTTAGGCTGTAGGTGGTAACATTCATTCATACATACAGACGACGTGAATACATTACCCTCCCTTTGATTCGCTGTAGTCGGGTAACAAATACCTACTTAATAGAACGTAAAATAAAGGCTAGTAAAATAAAAATTGGTGTGATAAACCTTTATAAGTACCTACATATTTTTTACCCTCGATGAGAAACGACGGGTGTTATGTATTTGACGGCGTTGTGTGCCCAGTCTGTATCCGGATGTATCTCAGTAATAAGTGGTTCTACGTGAGTACCTAATTTTTTTTAATATCAAGAATAAATAGGTTATTTGCCATGTTTCAAAGATATTAGCTTTCGGCGTATTTGGATGGCATCATAGCAATATCATTGTCATTCGGAAGTTCTAAATTTTCAATTTATGGTTATGTATTTATGAGCAACCCATTAATATGATACGAATATTATATAAATAATAATACATGTATGCAGCTACCTGTACCTGTAGATAAGTTCAATGGGTTCGTAGCCATCATAACAAGTAATAATGAATGAATCATTCTTCAAGGAAGTGTGTTTAACGAACAGTGACCTCTGCATCAGCCGGTTGTCTCCGTATGGCATAAATTGAATCGGTAAGGTGAACGTGTGTTCAACTTCTCTGACTAGTTCCAGTTTGTAAAACACAAACCAAATAGAGATAAACTAGTCACTTACAAGCTTGCATCGTAGGTAGGATCGTTCTATTCTAAATCGAACTCTTGTCTATCTTTAAGTGTAAACCGCCACGTTAGAATATGCAATAAAACCATGTGATAAATCCGTGTTAGTGTCTTCCGCGTGTTAGCGCATTGGATTTCTTTCTGTGTTTTTTCTCCGGGAAATCGATATAAATTTATTATAGCTAGGTATTTCTATAGCTATTATAGGCAGATCGATGAATTAGCCATATTATGAAATGCAAAGGAGGATTGTAAACTGTAATGAATGGAGGACATTACCGCCTGCCTACAAAAAACTATGCTGCTCAGAGCGGGATGATTAGGTTGTTTTGAATAGGTTAGGTTGCTAACCGCCCTCCGGGAACGGCCCCCCCCCCCCCTTTGTGGGGGGGGGGGGGTCGCCGCAGGGTTTTAGTGGGTATCCACTTAAATTTCTTATTTTAAAAGCTCAATTCAATACAGTGTGAATACCTTCTGAGGAAACTGCGCTGCCTAATGCGGCCCCAGGCAGCGCAGTTTCCAATAATGTAGGAAATCTTCACCATACATTACGATCCGACATTTCAATCTGCCTAATTCTGCCTGTGATATTTTCTGAAAATTTAATCAAATGCAGACACAAATATAGATACCTAACCTACCTACCCCACAGACTACTTATAAATAGTACTACTACATACCTACTTATAAATAAGGTGATTCTACTTTAATTACATACTTTAGTTCCACTTTTATTTAATTACTAACTTGTCACAAAACACGCAAAAGAAAGCTGAAATCCGCATGTCAAGACACTACGTTTCAAACTCGCACGCGGCAGGCTAACTATAATAGAGCTGCGCAAAACTTCTCCAAAATAACAAAGTAGATAGACAGTATGTATATACCTACTAATATTAGAAATTGCGCCGTATCTGCACGATAGCCGCCAAATACATGTTTTGCGGGAATGACCTAAAGTCGAGTATTTTTAGTCAGATGAAGGTTAAGAGGTATAAAAATAAATTTTCTCCCAATGGAAACTTTATAAAGTCCTAGTTTACTTCATTTAATAGGTACTATTTTGTTTGGCAACTTTCAAGAGAGAATAACAAATATCGGCCTCGATGTACTTGAATCTACTGTATTCATAAGTTTTGCGTATTAGGCAGAATTAGCTGTTAATTCATCGGGTGGGATGGAGCTGAATACATATATAATTGGCCGTGTGGCTCCGGGTTGAGTGGAATAAGGCCAACCCATTTTATCCCATGGGTGATGTAAAAGGCGACTAAACGATTGCGGGCATAACTGGTGCGGAATTCCAAAAATATCTGCAAGTCCTCCCTGCAAAACTTTTATAGACTACTGATGAGTTTGATATGTATGAGTCATACTAATCCTGTCAGCGAAACCAACGGTTGCGGGTTCGAATCCCGCGAGGTATAAATGTTTGTGTGATGAATACGGATTTATTCCCGAGTCATGGACGTTTATATAAATATTTATGTAGGTTCAGCTGTAGTGATCAATGAATCCACCAGTCAATTTATTGCTCGTTTGTGTTACTTTTCGAAAAAGGTATGAGCCTAAGTGATCTGCGTAATTTGAAACTTTTTACGAATTAATCTTGTAGAATTAATCCGCGTAACAAAGGCGGTGTTACACAGTGTGCCGGCCTTGTGAGTTTCACAACTCAATGATACGCGTATCTTCAGCTGCGTTTACGAAAGTTCATGCAATAGACATCTATTTTTTATTAAATTAAGGTTAACTCGCGATGGTTACATATTGTAATATAATAGAACTAACAAAGAGTGCTATACTTCAAAATATGTCAAACCATTTGCTGAGTGCATGCATGCAAGGTAGCAGACGACATGTTGCATTTTGGACTAGTCGGATTTTTTACGTTAACATGTATCCTATGACACTGAGGATCAAGACGAAAACCTATAACGACACCCTGCACTTCAAAATCGGTCAAGCCTCCTAAAGGATGTAACATGGAACTTGTAAATAGTTATAAGAACCATCAAACAAACCAATTCTTTAAGTAACAAAAAACAGGTAGGTGTAGCCAATAATATCCAGTAAGTTTAGTAATATAAATCAGTTAATTAATACATAGCCGGTACTGTCCTGCCTATTATCTAACTGCCTTGGTAGCCCATCATTGAATACATCGTGAACTAGAAACTGCTATTCGGTAATGCTCTGACAAGTTTATCGTTTTGACATAATTTTTAATAATGAAGATATAAACCTGTTTTGGCCTACCTAATAATCAAATTTGGTAATTTTGCGTCTCTTTTTTATCAAGCTCCTAAAAACCTTTTTGAAAATGAAACTTATGCTATTAAAAATGATTATTAGTTAGATAATCCTTGTGTAATAAAATGCAAATAGAAGGTAATGCATCGTAGTGTAACAAAGGTCACTTTAAACAATGTGTACGATACAAGGATAAACCACCTTTTACCTGAAGATTACAACTAAAAGTTAACTATATAATCTTTATTTTAAACAATTAATGAGACATTGCTTTGAGTCATGGATATTTGCTAATTTTTACGTAAATTGGAAGCGGTTATATTTTCTTTATTAGGTATGTTATCATAACAAAAAAATAGTGTGGCGAAGTGTAGTTAAATAAATAAATATTTCGGACACTTACACCAATCATCTAGTACAAAACTAAGCAAAGTTTGTACTATGGATACTAGATAACGGATAAACATACATAAATATTTATATAAACGTCCATGACTAAGGAATAAATGTTCATATTCATCACACAAACATTTACCCGTCGCGGGATTCGAACCCGCAACCGTTGGTTTCGCTGACAGGGTCACTATTGATTTATAATAGGTAGGTTTTTATTGACAACCGTTACCTATGTAGTCTACCTAAAATAATATTCCTTTCTATCTCGCTTTGAGAAAATATCATTAAGAAAGGTTCGATGTATTTTAAATAATCATTCAGATTGTATTGATAAAATGATGATAGCGGATATCGATGTAAACAAAAGAGACCTTTCTATGTCATTGCATTATTGTTATGTATGACGATTTAATGTAATAAAATAAATAATTACGATAGAGATAACTCGTAACTCTTCTAAACTGATAACAATAGGTAATAGCAAACAAAATACGCAAGTCAACACTGAGTATATTCGACTATTAGACTGTAGAAAATGGCTGACGATATCTAATAGTCTCAATATAGGCTAATTCAGTTTAAACTCTTTATTGCATAACATAATAATAATTGTAGGTATATATTATTAGGTCTTTAATCATATGTACCAATTCCTGCAATTTTCAAACCTATATCCGTTTTTTTTTGGAAAATGGAATATTATTTCAAGGTTTCACATGAAATATTTTTTAATTTCTGGGCTAAATTACATAATAAAAAAAAAATTAACAGAGCTCTTTTCATGTGCTTCCCGTAATCATTTTTTAGATTCGCTGAAACTTTTATAAAGCGATTACTTTTAAAAATTAACGCTGCCTATTTACTTAACTTAATGTTATCCGATAATACACACAAAGTTTAGCTAAATTTGGATTTGCCGTTCCCAAAAAAAAAATCAAAAATGTTTGTATGGAGAAAACAGTATTAATGAAATTATATTCATACAAAAGGGCCAATTTCATAGGTAAGGACCTAATTATATGCTCAGATACCCAATCCGTTATAGGATCATACTAATAAAACGATCTCAAGATTGAAATTCAAGTTGACACTTGAAATATGTTATAGATATTTTAAAAGGGAGACTCGAACTCGATATAGCTTTATAAGTTTAGGACACGGGAGTTTGATTACATAAAAACCTCGCGCTAATTCCTCTATCCTTGAAATCTCTTCCAATGGGCGTTGTAGAGGCTAAGGGATTGCGAGCATTACCTATGGTGGACCAGTGACGGACAGCACTGCCACGGGTGGGGAGCTACCGGAAAATATCTGCGTTCGTTAACCCACCTGCCCAGGGATTTCCTATTTGAGGCGATGAAAAATCCTGCAGTATGCGGCACATAGCTGATAGATTATTTCTTTTTTTATGCAGAACGAGTCTACACTAAACCCCACACCTGATGTTAAGTGAAGCTGAAGCCGAAGGTGGAAGTGTGCTGGCCCGGATATTCAAGCTTATTTTGGGGGACTGGTTATCTTATTTATAACAACCGGAACACAACAATGCTGTTAACATTGCTGTTTGGCGGCAGACTTCAACAAGATTGTGGTAGCTAGTCAGGCGGACATTTTAAAATGCCCTACCACTAACCAAACCGAATACTAAACATGTACCCACCTGGAAATCGAACCCGCGGCCTTGGATTCGTAAGCCCTATGTTGTTTAAATTAAGCGAAGGAGGCGGTTATTAGAATAAGTTACGAAATATATATTTTTAAAGATCGTGGCTCTAAACATACGGTTAATACGGGTTCGATTCCTGACGGTACAATGTTTAGTACTCAGTCTGTTTGGTGGTAGAGCATTTTTAAATGTCCATCAGCCCCTGTAGCATGACATCGTTTGTTGCGCAGGACAAATATTATCTCCCACGACATAACCGTTATCGCGCCAGTCATGCTACTAGTGCTGGTTAGCTACCATCATCTGATATAAGTCTGCCGTCAAGAAGTAATGTTGATAGCATTGTTGCATGTATTTGAGATAAAATAAGTTGAGGAGAGCATTCCACCTTGTTAACTTAACATCAGCTGTTCGAATTCCGGATTCAAGGTTCGAATCCCGCTAGGGGCATATGTTTGTATGATGAATACGGACATGTGTACCCGAGATAAGGATGTTTTTTATTTATATAAGTATACGTATTTATTTACAAAAAAAATGCATTTGTGTAATGTATCAACCATCTGGTATTCACAACACAAGCCTAGTTGCTTAGTGTGGAACTAGATGGCACTGTCTGTATATGTCTAAGGATATATATATATATATACAATGTCTTTGTAAAAACATATTTAATACCTCTTTTTAAGCTGTGATCGAGGAGACCATGCGCGCTTGACTTTTTTACTTATATATGGTGTAAGTCCCTATTATTGCTAAGTGTACATAACAATGTTGATTGGCTGTGACGTAGAAGCAAGCACCGCAACGCACCTACTTTTTTAGAAGGTCTAGATGTGAAAACTACACACCACCGTCTAAATTAGCGTAATGCTCTTAAATATCAACGTCAGTGGGTCAGGGTCATTCCTTGGTTCATAGCATTGATGAAACAAAATAACCCCAAATTAATTATATTTGTACCTAACGATTAATCACTAATAACAACCCACATTATTATAATGTGTTCTAGTTTGAATGGCACAAATTATATAGGTTTGACGAACTCTATCTGCGCAATTTGAATTTCTATGATATGATAAACTGTGTACTTCTGAGTTTGTATACAAACAAGTATTAGGTACATGTTAGTAGATATGTATGAAGTAGTGTATAAATATAGACGAAATCGGTCAGTAATAGTGCGATTAAGTACCTATGTCGGAAATGTTTTGGCAAAATGTAGTTCAGAGTAATAATTGAGTAACAAAAGAGTATTTATTATATCTGTTTATATATCACACTATTCTATCGGAATGGGAGCAATCATTTATTTTATTTATGACTGTATGGAAGATCCTTATTTTAAATACCATGTAGGTATTTATAGGATACCTAATAGTTAGGGTGGAGAGTAATATCCTTGATCACTTACCAAGCTGACTATTTTCCTGCGCATCCTCGCAGCGTCCGACAACCCTGATGATGGCGCGTCCGGCCAGCCTCGCGCAGATCATCATCGCAGGAGCCCTAGGGTCTCCCTCCTCAGCCTCGGCGGGCATCCGCGCGTTACTGTCATATTCCGTTGGGGGCCTCATCACTGCACTTAATTAAACACCAACAGTCACTACACAAATCAGTCCAAGAGGTCACTGGTCACGAAGAAAGTAGAAAAGATGTGAATGTTTATTTTGATCAGTTGTATCCACCACCACCGGTCCGAAACGCAAAGCGCCTGGGTGCACGGCAGCACAGTGTCAAATTCGAGCGCCGCGAGCGCAGCCTGCCTTTATATCATCGCCACAACAAAGAAGCGTGGTGAGTAACGGAGATGGCAACAATAACAAAAGCCTGTCTCGCTCGCGCCGTCTGCTGCGCAGTTGACGCAACTGGCGGAAGCATGCGGAAAATATATGGGAGGGCGTCACGGGTCCTGTCACAAAGGGAAGTTTCGCACGATTAAACAATCTTTCGGTCTCGTTTTCAGTTGACCGTATTGTCACGTCTTTCATATGAACATTGTGATCGCAAGCTCCGTTATCAGATCGTCTTTGTTTGATTCAAATAATAAATTGACGTTGAATGCTTGATTGTTGTTCAGTTCAAATTCAATGTAAAAGGATGGGTCGGCCCGGTTACGATTTTCCACCCTAGTTCACAATGTGCCGTTGAGCACACATGTTGCAATTTATTGCGGCTGCACATGATGCGCAAACTTGATTACGTTAATTTGAAATAAGTTTGAAAGAATTTCATACAGTCGTTATAGTGATTCACGATGAATTTAGGTAATATAAGTATTCAATAGGTTCTATTTATCTAATTTTTACCTATTCAATTCAATTTATTCAAAAAACATTGTATACGAACATCAGGACAAAATTTCAATTGTTGTTGAAATTTCATTGAAGTATCTCAATATTATTGCCAATTAAAATAATGCAATTAAGATATGATGGGAATATCAGCAAATAATACAAAAAAATTAAAGTATAGTAAGTATGTTAATTAACAAAATTATCCATACAAACCAAGTAGGTATGTCAAAATTCGTCGGTAACATCGGTGGCTCAGCTGGACACGTCGGTGGCTCAGCGGTTAACATGCGGTCTCCCAATTTGGGAGGTCCGGGTTCGATTCGATGCCATATACTAATGAGTTCTTAAATTTAATTTAATTACTATATAAGTAATTATATATTATATAATATATCCGACTGCTCTTAAACGGTGAAAGAATACATCGTGAGGAAACTTGCATGCCTGAGAAATAAAAATTCTAAGGCAGGTGAAGTCTCCAACCCGCATTGGGCCAGCGTGGCGGACTATGGCCCATACTCATATACGAGGGAAGGCCTATATCCCTGCAATGGGATGTTTACGGGCTGATAATGATGATGATGTCAAAATTAAGTATTTAATAATAGCTGAATCGATTTTTTTTTGTTTTAACATTTAAAAGCAACACCTTTCCAATAAAGGTTTATTTTTTATATTTATAAAAATAAGAAACTTAAGTTACATCATCAAATCACTCACAGGACGGCCACTGTTGAATATAGACCTCCCCATAGATTTCCGAAGCGACCGATTGAAAGCGGCCTGAATGCTGTCTTAAATTTCGTAATTAGGATAAAATAGGATGATTTAGAAATGACATTGGCCCCATCTTAACTTAACATCAGGTGTGCCTGAGGTCAAGTGTTATCCCGTTGTGCATAAAAATTAAATAAAATCATGTCAGAACTGCAAGTACAACGTGCTTTAGTAATATTAGTATCTAGTGATGCCACAGTCATGTTGATTATGTCTCGGTAAAAATTAATACAGTATGTACATACATATATATAATTATTTCTCAGTGGCGTGCCGTACATACAGGCAGAAAAGCAGTGCCTACTCTAAAAATTGTAAGCTTTCCTCGAAATGCATTGCCGAAACAGCTGATTCCTACTGATATGAATAGAAAATATTCTAAACAGTTGCGAAGATTACTAAAAGAGTAAGTTATAGTTTTGTGGTTGTAATTTTTCTAGTTTAATAGCAAATTATTCATTCTGCCTGCCCTGTGACAAAGCGTTGTGCACGCCACTGTTATATCTTTAGTTGGTAGTATCGTGCACCCTACCGGTTTTTCGATCTCGAGATTTACAAATTTCTCATAGCTGTGGGTTGTCTGAAAGAGATCGCTTTTAGAGATAAGACCGCCTAATTGTGTTCTATTGTTAACATCAAAAAATATTGTAAATCATTTTGTGAATTATAGAGTATTATGTAGTGTATTGTAATATCTAACAAATATTATAAATGTAAAAGTTTGGATGTTTGTTTGTTTGTTGCTCAATCACGGCGAAACGGATGAACGGATTTGGATGAAGTTTGGTACATTGGTAGAACATACCCTGGATTAAAATATAGGATATTTTTTATCCCGATAAAATGAGTAGTTCCGGCGGGATAAACAAATTTCCGATATAAAGTTATTTCACACATGCGAAGCCGCGGGCGGAAAGCTAGTATAGAAGTAAAGATGTAAGTTGTAGGTACCTAAGTGTTCAATAGTGAAAAGTTAATACAATTGTATGCGATTTTTTTACATTTCCACCTATTTTTTTACTAAACACTTGTACTATTATGTCATCATCATCATCAGTCCGTAAACATCCCACTGCCGGGATATAGATCTTCCCTCATATTGAGGGAGTATGGGCCATAGTCCGCCACGCTGGCCCAGTGCGGGTTGGGGACTTCACATGTCTTCGAATTTTTTAATTTCTCAGGCATGTAGGTTTCCTCACGATATTTTCCTGGGCAGTCGGATAAATGCACATAAGTAATTAAATTAAATTTAAAAACTCATTGGTACATCGCCTACTTAATATATATAAATTGGGAGACTGTGTCTGCTCCACTGAGCAACCGACGCTCTATACTATACTATTATGTATTCTGTGCTAAAACCTTAATCAATAAAGTACATAATTCATTATTAGAACAGGCATTGTGGTATCAGATCGGTGATTATTTCACAATGGCCTTGGTTAATTGGGTAGACCACGATCTCTATGAAATCTCCAAGAAAGTTCAATAATTAATTATCAACAGTTGTCCAAGGTTTTGAATGTTAATTAAGTAGTAAAGCCATCTAGATGATTTACTATTGTTTTAAACAAGGTGAAGATGGATGAGCATTTATTTGCAGTTTAACTTCACGAGAAAAGCGAAGTGAATCACGCCGGGGGAGGAGTGGGTTACCTAAAAGTGGACTTGAATAGGCTGTTGAATACTATGTATGTATATAATATTAATTACACACTCAAAAACGGGTGATGCAAGTTTGCAGCCTTTGCCGGTCTGTGGCATAGTAGCGCCAACCGAATTTAAAACGCATTTTTTTAAAGCTGGTGTAGGTGAGATGTTTTCCCGCCATTTTTCTATCGATCTCAGCTGTTTCCAAATTATTTTGTTTTAACACAGTTACATTGTTTATTAATTTGATAGTGTCGCGAGTTATAAATTTTCAATCTACAATTAGCGGAATATTTTGTAGTTGCATGACTTTGCTCATGTCGGTTGTAGTACTTGTATGATTGTGCTCGATTGAATGCTATGCGTCAGACGTAGTAGATCGCTTTAATAGCTTATACCTACCACGATTTGCGGATATAGGTAACTGTGATCAAAAGATCAATTGGAGAGGATATAGGTACTGACGTGGAAAACATGAGCAGACCATTTTTTTCAATGTCTTCAAATACATCACTTTCATTTCGTTCTTGCTATTGGTATTTCTTGCGTGCGTCAAAAATAACAGTTTGACGTCCATAATGTCGTCGTTCAACGCACTGTCTCTTAATTTCTTGGCCAAAGAGAGACGCAGATTTTCATCTGTTATAGGTAACCTTGAACAGACGCCAGAAAGTTCCCGCGACTCCCGTTTGTATCTATGTATTTTAAAAGAGGAAGTAAACACAGAACTGCGAAATCAGAACGCAACCAACTGTATGGGTTTTACGAAGTGTTTTGATCACACCCAAGTGCCTATATACAATAATAACACGATTAAAAACACTGAAATGTAAAGCAGATACACGAGTTCACCTGAACTTGGTACATACAGGGAACCAAGCTCATATCTCGGAAACGTGCGTTCAACTCATACCTATCTACTTTCATTTCGTAACATATACCGCTATGTCTAACATTAGTCATTATGATGACAGTAAATTCAATGTTCAGTGGAAGTCTCTGAGATAAATTTACGTTTGTAGAATAGTTTAATACAGTCAGCCTCATATTGTTAATGGGTGAAATCAAACCTGTATTAATAACTCTATCTTAAGATTGGAATGAAAGTGAAGGCTTAATTATTTTTTCATGATATTTTTTTTGTAAATAAATACATATTAAAATGAAAAACATGTCTGTATTCATCACTTATAAATCCACGTATGTTTTATAATGGACAGGATACGCGTTTGACCACAATCTCACCTGATATAGAAAAACCTGGAGGACGTTCTGTTTAATAAATCTAACCTACATAATTAGGTACTTATAGTTACCTAAATAAATCAGACACCAATTAAAGTATATTTTCAAAAATATACAAAAACTTTCTACTACAGGGCCTATAGGCCCTGAGTAAATATTGTAATTACTTCTGCTAACTTAAATAATGTGGAATATGTAGCAAAAATTCTATGCCTATTTATGTTGTAAATGCTGTATAACTGTTATTAATTAGTAACACCTACTGAGACTGGTTCTGAATAGACAAACCAATTCATTGGTTTTGTGGAACGAAATTCATACTGTAAATAATGTGTTCTAGGAAGAAACGGTTTTTCCATTCTGTTCTAAATAATTTCAGGCCCACATGGTAGCACTTTATATAATTTAATTTTTAGATCAGATAAACAAGGACAAAACTTAACATATCCAAAAGGTGAACTTATCTCTATGAGAGATCTCTTCCAGCACATCTTTAGTTATCTTTAGAGACTATTTTTCATGCGTACTCGCTTATATATGATGACCTATATTAGTTTGTTATTTATTTGCTGAGAGATTTATCAGGCCATCATCAAAAACAAGCTGTTTTCTTTTTTCTTATTGACCTACTTACGTCGATTCAGAACATTTTACCACCGAATAGTGGCGTAGTTATTTTAAAATTCTACGTAACAACATTGAATAAAAGTCGCACTTTCAGATTTTGAAATAAGTTTCCAACACCCAAACATATAATGTAACTAATATAGCTATATAATAATAAGTAGGAATTAAAATAATTCACTCACTTTTTCGGGTCGATCAATCTGAGTACACAGGTGCTTATAAGCACTACCTAATGGGGATCGTACTGTAGTTTATGATATGATTTAAAGTTGCAAGAGGATGCATTGGAAACGTCATGTTAAGAGACCGCAAGTAGCCACATAACTATTAATACCTACTATAGCAATTTGTGTATGATTGATTGATTACGTAATGCAAGTAAATGAACTTTCGAAATGATGTGCAATGTATACGATATTTATATTAATGAATGAGATCTTGACCGAAAATGAATATAGAATTAAAATTTTAAAAGGGAGTTAGATAGGATGACATATGGAAACTAGATGTAGATCACACACTTATGCCCTTAGCGGGATTCGAACCCGCGACCTTTTTATATAGCAGTCAGTGTTCCTAATCCCTACACCGTGTCGTTGTACGAGTATAATATCATTTGCAATTTGGGATATGTACAATAGTTGAGATTGTTGAAACAAAGTAAATGTGTCAACACTTTGCATAGACGATAAACTATAACATAAATTATCTCTAGGCGATTAATTTGATTAGAATTCGTACGAGTATAAAGATTATTCATAGGCAGACACCTATAAGCTAATATACTATAACAGGTTTAGGGATCACCTAGATATGTGTGTTGTGAGAGGACCGCTCATGACACTGCGCATATGACCGCGTTGCGTGCACGCACCGTTATAACGTGGTTTCATTCAGTGACGCACCAAATTTTCCGCCATAATGCGACCGCTGACATTTCGCAGAAGTTTTTTCACCGCTAAAGCTGAGGTCGATCCTTTGTGCTATTTCAGGAAAATTTGGACTCGAGCCAGCTCCCTTTCCACGCGGACTTTCGGCGCAGTTCAACACGCGCATGGTTCTTTGATCCCTGGACTGTAGTGCCGTAAAACTACTCTTCAGCTATTGCAATACGTTCTAAATTACAGGAGTTTTCAACTGTTTTAACCTTTATACGTGTACTTTCTTTGTTTAAACAAAAAAACCCATATGGGAATATTGCCACTGCGTTAATTATTAGCATGAATCTTCTTGTTTCGGTTAATGAACAAATTACCGTGTCTATTTCAATTGTTATTATTTAATTATACCTAGGTAATTACCTACTTTTAGTACATTGGTGACGTGCACGGTTTGCTAATACTCTACGATAACAATGGATGAGCTGAAGAGGCGACACGGGACTATAGCTGTGGCGCGTTTAAAATCTTATCACAACAAACTACGCGCCTTGATTAAATTAAAACGTGTTCAATCTTTTTTTAGATCACCACAATTACCTGTTTGTTACGGCATTTAATATTTCAAAAGTAGGTAAGCCGTTGCGGCAACGGTTTTATTGATGACTCTTGGCCCTTAGAGTGCAATGTTACGCCAGAATGATGTCGCTTACGACAACAGGCAAACGCGCCATTCGCCATGGCCCTGGTCATAGGTACCTGTCTACTTGGAACGGTTTTGGAAGGCGGCTTCCCTTTAGAAATAAGCTAGTTTTGGTTTACATAAAGTACATTTTGTAAAGTTAATAATAAATACCGATTAGCATTATACATTTTGGACAAGGGGTGCAATTTTTGAACAATCATCTTGGTTGAATGCACATGCGGAAATTACAACTTCACAAAGGCGAATCAGTAATTTTTATGATATCTAATTACTTTGCTCGTATGTGTGCAAAAACTCAAAAAGTTTTTCAGTACTCGTAAGGAGACTCAAGGGTAAACGATAGAAATCAATTTTCATATAAACAGTAATCGACCACATGTAAAAAATATTTTCTGTATTTTTAGTGATAAAAATTAAAGATGGTCTAATTTGCGTGAATGTAGTAAGTGGTGTGTTAAAAAATTTATTTTATTTTAATTGTGAAAACAAAAAAGTGACGAAACAATCCGGGTTCGATCCCCAGCGGGGTACATGTTTAAGTACTCGGTTTGGTTGGTGGTAGGGCATTTTAAATCTTATAAATCTGCCGCCAAGCAGCAATGTTAATAGCATTGTTGTGTTCCAGTTGTCAGAGATAAGATAGCCAGTCCCCCAAACGTGTTGGGGTTTCCGGGTCAGTACGCTTCCACCTTCGACCTCATCTTCACTTATTGATTTGTGTGATTGAGGTAAAGTACCAACCCGTTATGCATAAAAAATAAATCAGGCAAACTAACTATTATTACAAAAATACTGAAAATATTGTTAGTTAATGAAAATCTTAGTTTAATAAAAATTAAATGTATGTGTGTGACTGGAGAAATAAATAAATGTTTTATCTATCCATCTATCGCTTAATTTTTTATATATGGTTGATTACAGTTTGTTTGAAACATCACTATCACCCCGGTTACATAGGTAAGCAGATAGGCATATTAATAAGACAGCCGTCTCACAATGAACAATAATTTATTGGTACTAGTATCAAGTGGTCGGCGGTGCGTGCGCCCGCTGCTGCGCCAGCTGTGCGGCCGCGCAGCAGTGCAGCATGAGCGCCGTCAGCGCGCACGCGCGGCTCTCGCCCGCCGCCTCCCCCGCGTCCCCCGCGCCCCCCGCGCCCGCATCCTCCGCCGACAGCTCCTCGCGCACAGCTTGCAGCTATAAACACAGAGTACTTTATTTCTTAGAGAAAGAGCTCATATTCTGTGGTACGTGGCGGCGTGAGCTGGAGAGTAGTTCTTAAAGAAATCTATATATTGGTATTAGAGTAAATTAAAATATGAATAGCTTTATATCCGACTTCAAAAAAAGATTCTCAATGCGACTGTATCTTTTTTGTAAGTTAATCGTTTCGATTATTTTTTTGTTTGATGTGGTTTAGATAGTGGTCCTTAGTGGTTTACAAGGTGACCGATATAGCCTGACCACGCACCGGAAGACGTAGCGTGGTCAGGCCCCCCACGAGGTGGATCGACGATTTGGTAAAGATTGCGAGAAGCCGCTGGATGCTGGCAACGTAGGACCAATGGTTGTGGAAATCTTTGGGGGAGGCCTTTGTCCAGCAGTGGACATGATAATGACATAGTGGTCCTATATAAATTTGGTTAAGATCTGATGATGCACTCCGGAGATAAAGAATGGAACCTTAAAGAAATCTGTTGTGTTCCCAATTTTTGACTGTCCAATAGCGATTTAAACAGCATACTTGACACACACTCACCATCTCGTGTATCTGCTGGGCGGAGAGTCTGGCGGCTAGCTCAGGCGCGGAGTCCCTGGCAGCCGCCAGTAGCGCGTCCGGCGGCAGACCACTGCGCAGCGCCGGCTGCAGCATCACGCCCACGCCGCACCTTTGCAGCCACGATCCGCCGCACCCCGCGAACGGGTTGCCCAACTGCTCGAGCGACTGCTTCCTTTACGTTACGACTTATCATGAAAATGTTGCCGCCCTTTCAATTGACCCTCAGGCAACCTACTGACAAAGTGAAAGCAGCCACAATGGATTTCGTGACCCATTTAAAAAAAAAATAAAACCGACAATTTTATCTATTTGGTTTATCTACGGCATCATCATCATCTTCTGGCCCTGATCCTAATTTATTTGGGGTCGGCACGTCTTTTTGTTCCATTCTCCTCTATCTGCCGTTACCAAATCATTCACGCCCTTTTCGTTCATATCATCCATCCATATTTTATGTGGTCTTCCTCTTTCTTTCTATCCATCGACATTCATATTCAACACTCTCTAAAATCACCATCAGGTCTACTCGTATCATCATCTTCAAAGCAGAAACAGAGTATTTCGTGACCCATTTTTCGAAAAGCATAAAAGCGATAATTTTGTCTATTTGTTTTTTTAAGCATAACGGGTTGGTACTTGACCTCAATCACACATGATCTTAAGTGAAGATGAGGTCGAAAGTGGAAGCGTACTGACCCGGAAACCTCAACACATTTGGGGGACTGGCTATCTTATCTCTGACAACCGGAACACAACAATGCTATTAACATTGTTGCTTGGCGGCAGATTTAGATAAGATGGTGGTAGCTAGCCAGGCGGACCTTTAAAATGCCCTACCACCAACCAAACCGAGTACTTAAACATGTACCATGCTGGGGATCGAACCCGCGACCTCCGAATCGTAAACTTAATGTTGTTTATACTGAGCCACGGAGGCGGTTGGTTTATCTACAGCATATTATATAACAAAGAATAAATCATTTCATTGCAAATAGGTTAACGATTCGTTCTTTATTCAGATACGTTTGGCAACTAAATATCCATTTAGCATGCAAATTGTTTTTATTTTTCTTCCTTTTTCATTTAATTAAATTATTCAAAAATTCCTTCCTTGCACCAGAGTTAATGAAAAATGTGTTCAGTTTACCGCAAGTATCTTCTTAAATTACAGTTACAGGACCAGAGTATCAGACAGAAACGCCCAGGAGGATATAAAAAAATAAATAATATACCAATGTTATGTTTTCCACGTTCAATAGTGTTTAATGGCGTCATACTATTTAGTCTATTTCTATTTTTTTTTTTTTTATGATTGACTGGATTCTCGTTTGACCACAATCTCACCTGATGGAAAGTGACGATGTGTTCGGAGATGAAGCACGCGATCTCAGTAAATGCCTATTCACTCTGCTCTTGAAGATCCCAAGGTTGTAGGATTCAGGAAAGACTGACGCCGGAAGGGAGTTCCATGCCCTGGCTGTTCGGATGATGAATGAAGAATCGAACTTATTAGTGCGAATGTTCGGTATGTTAACTATATACGGATGGAATCCCTCCCCACGCCTAGTGGTCCGAAGATGGAAGGGTGACGGTGGAATAAGATTATGTAATTCCAACGCACACTCCCCGATTTGACTCTGTACCTACTTCGGCTGAGTTTATTCCTAGTGTTTGGGTTAATTCCTAGTTACCTGGGTGTGTGGCTGGGGGAGGGCGGCAGGGAACGCGAGGAGGCGCACACCCTGGGCGCCGACAGGGAATGCGCCGAGCCCGCTCGACGCAGCCCTGCCACCAGCGCGCTCATCGTACCACCACCTGGGTCAGGAGACGTCATATAATATCCGTGGGGAAAAGTTACCAAATGGAACATCTCCATCGCGAACAATAATTTGTAATCTTTCCGTGTGGTTTGGCTTGTAGGCGGAACTTTGTCTAACGTTCATATAGCTGGAATGCACTAATAAGACAGGACTTAAGACAGGTTAATATAGACCAATCCGCAGGAAAATGGATAGGAAATCTTTGGAAGTATGAAACTTATGCACAGAAGAAAGACGTGTTTCTGTTACATGGTAATATGGAATTTTCTTGGAAATTACCTACTACAAAAACATTTCATTTCTTCCGACTATATTACAGGCAACAGAGTTAAGTTGATCAACATTTTTTAACTGTGAATAGGTATACAGCATTATATATGTATCTTATGTAATGTATAAGTATGTATTATATTTATATGTGTATTTATTTATTTATTCAAACGAAATCTTAACAGTATTTTTTTTCATGTATCTAATTATGTAAGTAAGTATACATACTATTGTAGTATAGCAGGTATATAATATGTAGTATAGGTCCCATATTATTGTTCTAGCCAATATTCATAGTTTTAATGAAAATGTTTAGCTTTGTGTACGCCCAATCAATGTGTTCTTTTATATATACCAAGGTTGACTGGAAGAGATCCCTTTATGGGATAAGTCCGTCTTTGTGCTCAATTTCAAGTTACATTTAATTTATCAATGTACATTTATCATATGAAGTACAATAAATCGTTTATAAATAACATACAAACATTTAATGTTATAGGTAGACCTACTAATTTAACCATTCGTTATGTAAAAACGTCCGATTGGTATAGTGGATAGTGACCCCGCCAGCAAAACCAAGGATTGCGGGATCGAATCCCGCGAGGGGTAAATGTTTGTGTGATGAATACGAACTTTTATTCTCGAGTTATGGAGGTGTATGTTTATCCGATATCTGGTATCCATAGTACAAGCTTTGTTTAGTTTGGGACGTTGGGAAGTCCTTACAATTTGTTATATATTAGATGAATTATGCAATCTCATTATATAATTGGTCAACAATTGCATCTCTGCGCAAACTCTCTAAATAAATTACTTATTTACAAAGTAGGTAAATCATAAAATAGTTCTATATAATTATAATTAACCTTTGGGAATGTGATATTATGACATTTAATTAATTATTACATATATTATATATTAACACTTTTCGTAATTAGTTCAACGCAGATTTCTCTAGTAGTTGCATGAAGGCACTGTTTGTGAAATTACCTACTTTACACAAAAACGTGCAAGTCATTCACTGAAATTCTCAAAGTTTACCAGAGCGTTAAAGGCCAAATACTAAAGTTGTAATTAATTAGGAGTCTAATACTGTTTAACAGATACAGGTAGGCAGAGAAGACCAGTTTTACTTTTTATTATATTTCAAGTAGGCATCTATTAAAAGAAAACTTTCAAGTCATAAGTCATAAATAAACACGAAATATACTTCAAACACAGGTAAAGATCTTTCTAAGAGATGGATGTTCTTTGATGTTGGGTAACGAAGTTTATCGTAGATTTATAATTTTATTAAAAAAAAAACAAAAAACATTGTTTTCCATAACAAAAATTCTTTTTTTATGCATTTTATTTATCTGGTGGTGTAGTTTAAAATTATTTAACCGTAAAAGTGGCCTCCAGACAAAAGGTAAACACATTCTAATTTACAGTTGATAGGTAGATACAGACATTGGAAGAGGTTCACCATATAAATAATTGGTTTAATATATAGGTATTCATATTATAAATAATGAACTAAATACATAATATAACATGGTTATAGGTACACACTGACTGATAGATGTTGCTGGGATACAATAGAAAACGAGCAAGCTATTTCACCTACAACTACGATGTAAAACAAAGACAAACAATCGGTTCCACAAAGAGTCTGAATGGTAAATGTTATGAAACCTGCGTATAATTGTGTGAGATGCCAGGATACCGTTTAGCCCCCGTACGCGTCAGCATTGGAATAGTTCGTCTGTGCAATGACAATAAATATATAAAATAACTTACAAATAATATAAGCGTGCATCATTGTCATATATCAATGTAGTTGAATGCATGGAATTAAAAATAAACATATAAGCAATATGACACAATAAAAAATATTTATATTAGTTACATTATTAAAGTGTAGTTGTAATTGCTCAGTGGAATTAGTAATTTTTTATTTTTTTATTTCTATAATCTCGAGCCAGCATGCGAGCATTGCAAAATTTAGTACATTAATTATCTCTACATCTTATCAGCAGGGTAAAATGATAATTTCTGGTTACGTTAGGTTACTGACCTTCTTCGTGCACATCAAGGGAGTCTTTCCTCTCAGGTTCGTCGTCCGAGTCAGGATCGGCGATGGAGTCGGCTTCGGTCATCACCAGCTCAGGCGGCGGGCAGCTACTCGTTGAGTTTTCTGAGGTGATCAATAATAATAATAATATAATAATAAAAATTATTTATTGCCTTAGTTCCTATTTAACTTAATGCTATTGACATAGTAAGAATTTTGAATAGTCAAGGCAAAAGGGAGTGACATCAGCTTTGCTGTACCGGGACATATGTCACGGTCAACGCTGTTTTTCAGTCACCCCCTCTTCTCCCCGAGGTGAAGGGCGGGAGGATAGGTTTATTAGTAATGGGGAGGGCTTAAACATTACAATTAGTAAATTTGACCATATAATAAACAATTATTAGAAAAACAAAAAATTACAACAAAATAGAAATAATAAACGTGCATATACGGAGATGAAGTACATTATCGTTGAGCATAGCAGGGTTCGTGGATGGATATATAGCATGATAATACAGGTTGAATTTGAATTCGTGTAATTCCTATTAACTGCAGCTGACGCCACTCTCGATTGCGACCAATTTTCCCCAACGAGCCATAGTCAAATTCGATTAAAAAATTATCGAGTACCCATACAAAGTAAACCATTCTGAAACCATCTTTAGTTTGGAAGTCGCACAATTTTCGGCTGGTGACTCCACTCTTGATTACGAATACGAAATACTTTCCACTAGAATCTTAGCCGAATTCAGTCGAAATATGTTGGACTTCCATACTAAAGGTGGTTTCTTAATGGTTTACGTTGTATGGGTGAAACCTGTTTTTAAAAGAGCAACCAACCCTTCGAGCTTCTTGCTTATTCTTTTCAGGAGAAAGTTGCAATGTGTACAATCAGTAGTTGAGAAAGTGTAGAATTCTGACAATTAGATTTGATAACTGTTACTTTAGTAACTTATTAGTAATCTGTGGTATGGGTAATCAAAAATTATTAGATCGAAATCGGCCATGGTTCCTAGTGGAAAGTTGTTCATAATCAGAAGTAGAGTCACCAGTAAACAGGAATTACACGAATTAAATTTCACCCTGTACATTCTAAAAAATTTTTATTTTTATTAATCAATTATGACTTTGCTATTATAACTGCTTTTTGTTATTTTTGCCCATGCGATTAATATGTTTAATGCGTAATGCATAAACCGATTAATTATTCATTAAATAAAATAAATTGCATATTAATCTACCAAAAATATTTAACACGTTCAGGGACGTTGTAACGATAAAATTATTTTGTGTCTGGTGCGATGTCCCTACAGTTGTTAATAATAATTATTAATTTCCTTTCATGCCAGTGCAGTGTAATAATAATCCAACATCTGCCTATCCCTAAAACTAATGAAATATTGTCGTTGGATCTCGTCGTCGTTGTATGTTCATCTTAGTAAATATATTTTGATTTGGGCTAAAAAAAAAATTCACTTCATTTTTCTTTCACGCATGTAGTATTATATAATTTTTTGCATTTTTTTTATGATTGTAAACAGAGAAAATTTTACCAGTCGAATATATATAACGTGAAATAACGATATCCTGAACCTTCCGAGGATTAAACACAGCAAAGCTTACTCATAGATAACTACAGTTGTTAATATTATTTGTTAGTATGAATGTGGTGTGCATTTGTGCACAAACTTGTCCATGTCAACAGCCAATCAGCATCGTTTTCACGCATTGTTCGCCCGCAACCTGTATATAGACACTAAAAACAATTGCTTCGCACTTCTAGTATAATAAAAAATTGTGTATACCTATCGGTCTTTACCACGATTCATAAAGTCTCCAGACCGTTTAGAGAACAAAATATAAATCATATGAATAAGGAGGAAAGCCATATGAAGGCTGAAAAATGTATTTTAATTAGATTGATATATAATCATCTATATAATCTATGGGATAAGTCCGCTGTTGTACTCAAATTCTGTATCAATGCATTAATGTATTGCTTTTTTAACAATAAAGCGTTTACAAACAAACAAACAATCATCTTTTTATGGAATAACAAAACAAAAAACCACAATATACTTCATTCTCATTCATTTACACCCCTAACTCATCGCTGATGTCGCATACATTAATGGGCCATAATACAAGAATCATGTTGATTATTTGTAGGTTTCCGGAACCACACATTCCAAACAAACCCTTATTTCTGAGTTAATTCTGTCCATCTGTCTGTCAGAGACCTATAGCAGACTAACAACGTTACGAGATAAACCTAAAATTTGGACATATTATAAATTGGTTTGATCCAATCAAGATGCAATAAATTAAAAAGTTTGCAAATCAAGATGTGTTGATTGATTGTTACGTGACAAATGATTCACCACTTTTCGAACTACTAAAATTTACTAATTATAACATCTCGTATGTCACATGTTCGTGGGCAACATGTCTGTATCAAGTGAGTGCGACTATAACGTGGTAGGGGCACACAAAGTGAAGTAGAGCATTCTTTATTCTTCCGCGTCGCATACGCAACGTTCACGCAACAGCCTTTAACTTTTATGATTAGTCGGATTGCGGGAAACATTGGAATGCTCCGCGTGTGTAATGCTGCCTTATTTTTATTGTCTACCACGTATTTATGAACTGTTACAATATATTTTTACTGACTAATCCGTAACATTTAATTTTATTAACGAAACACTTCCAGACATAAATGATTTCTAGCTTTCGTTGGCATCATCTGTGAATTCCATAGCTATATGATATCCTTGGCTCATAGTTGACAAAGTTGAGTTAAATATTACGAGGTGCCTGTGAACTCAATCTGCAGCGGAGCTGCATATTTCGAATTCGTTTTGGTAGTAGGGCATTTCTGAACGGGTTAGCCCTTTACTTCAATCACATGTTAAATGAAGATGAGGCCGAAGGTAGTAGCATGTACAATCATGTATGTACAATCGTGTTCATAAGTGCATATTATTATGCAGTCTCAGCTCTAACGATTTGGATTTTAATGAATATCTTTGTATTTAAAGCATGATCGGTTACTAATCTTATGTAGTAGGTACGTTTGACTGCATAAGAATTAAAAATAATTTTCATTATACATTCAGGTTCCGCACCAGTTAAAGATCTTAATCTTTTGAGCTGGAATTGGATAAACACTTGATGCCCACTGTACATTATTGTCTTGCGGTACCTACTTTAAGATAAGATAGAAAATGTCAATGAGTTAAGAGTTCCGCTTCTTCCTTTTTGGTCTCATAGCAAAAAAAAATCACAACGAGAAAACGAAAGTTACATAAAGAATGCAAACTAATTGTTTATAAAAATAAAACTTATAAAAATAATAAATTACCGACTCACAAGACTAGAATAATAAGTCCATTTATTATAAGCCCGGGAATAACATTTATAAACTATTGCAAAAACAATATTGTTGGAAGGTAACGTCCTCGAAGGTCACCGACCCATGTGATCACTTACACATATAGACACTGACAGGAACAATTTGGCACGATCTCAAAGGAGACTCATCAGTACAATAAACAAAATCCGCAAAATATATACGTCCTTTCAGTGCATAAAAAAGGATATTAAGAAATTCAAACCATGTTAATGTTTCGCTCCTCAGCTTGAATGACAGAAATAGGTGCTTTGTTTTTATAAATACCTAAATATTTACTGAGACATTTGCTGAAACAACGAGGAAGAAATAAATAATATACTCAGTTTCTGTATGAGATTCGTGATTAGGTGTAGGGTAACAACTATCAGCGTGGTGAATGCATCACACTTGGATCTTCAAACAATCAAATACGCCTTGTTGTTAGAAACTAACTACAAATTAGGCAGCCTTATCGCAAACAGCGATTTCTTCCATGCAAACATATCACCACGGAATTCAATACGAGTAATTAAGTGGGTTAGCACAAATAATTTCCTAATTATTAAATATACATCCTATCTTATCGGATCTTCGTGAAGTATATTCATACAGTATATAGAACAGTAGATTGTTTTAGAGGGTAAAACAGAAGAACGGTACAAAAAAGGAGGTTGAATTTGAGACCAAAAATTGATAAAGAGCGAGTTTTACATTGCGGTCACGTAGTAAAATTTTCAAATCTTAATTTTGATTTGATTTGATTTCATTTACCAATTGATTTACCAATTATTAATTTTACTACGTGACCGCAATGTTTGTAATTTTCAAATGTTTGTATAATAACATTTGAAATCGTCATGACATACAGTTATCGCTCATTCACTAGGCAGTCTCCCCAGAGAAGAACGAGCAAGAAACTCAGGGGTTGCTCTTTTTAAATAAGTCAATACAAATTTTGAAATAATTTGTTAAATTTATGATTCGACAAAGAAAAATAAGAATAAAATATACTGGATATTGCCGAGCGGTTCATGTCCACGCATTCTTATCATCCATAGATAGTCAGAAATTTTATAATAGCCTGTGGCACATAGTTTCCGTTTAATGGTTGTTTTAAATTTATTTAAAGGCATATTTTGTATGTCCACCGGAACCTTATTACAAAAGCGTAAACATTTTCTCTTGAATGACTTAGTGACTTTGTGTAAGTGACAGCAATGGACAGCAAGTTTATTTTTATATCTTGTATTTACATTGTGTATTTCACAATTTTTCCTAAACAAATGCAGATTCTTTCTTACGTACATTAAGTTTTCGTAAATATATTGCGATGCCAAAGTTAATATATTGATTTTCTGAAAATTATTCCTCAGAGATACTCGGGAGCCTAACTTGTAGATCGCACGAACCGCTCGCTTCTGCAGAACAAAAATACAATTTATGTCCGCGGCATTTCCCCATAACAGAATGCCATAAGCCATTATGCTATGGAAATTGCTGAAGTATAGCAGCCTCTTGGTGTCGATATCGGTTAAATAGCGGATTTTTTTAATAGCGAACACTGCAGAAATGAGACGTTTCGACAACTTTTCGATATGTGGACCCCATTGTAGTCCTTTATCTAACTATATATGTATAAAATGTAACTGTGTCAGAGGATATTACAAATATAAAAGGGGCATGCCAATTAAGATGATGGCACCCTACGACCCTAAGACCAAAGGTCTGGGACCTATACAGTACGTAGTATTATGTATTGACCGTGACATTTTTAACTTATAATACTTGCTTGTTAAAACTGAATTGAACTAAAATTTTAAAAATCGTATAATGATGACGATGGATGAAGTCATATTCCATTATGCCGAAGTGACTGCTTGCGACATTTCGTAGCCCAGAGATGAGTGAAACCGCTAATTACCTAACGTCTAGTGCGTAATGTCTAAAATAATGTCGGCCCAGAATATAAAATGTGTTTCTAAATGTATTATTGCACATAATTGTGTTTAGGTCAAATATGAAAAAAAAATACATTCTATGTTTAGTGCGTCAGGTCTACATACTACTTTCTATTAGAAAACTATACTATCTACCAGACTCACGTACAGTACGTCAATTAGGTTCTTTAGAAACGTAACTGATTAAATATATGTACCTCATAAAATACGGGATTTTATTTAATTTAATGAATGGTAGACTGGCACAAGAGGAATTCTTTCGGTACAAGTGTGACACACGGTGGTGGATTTGTGTACTTGTGGTACTAACAATTGGTACTATCAAATCACCACTAGATGTCGCTATACTTTATCCGTACCACTCGCTACATCGCGGTGTTAAGATTTTCCGGCAAACAGTGACTACCCCAGTAGCGAGTCGTATCGAGCATACTTACCTGGCATAGGGGACACCGTGATCAATAAGGCGGTTCCCCCAGGTCGAGACTCTCCCATTGCACTGCGGTTGGGTTGACACCTGCGATTATCCCTAATGTGGATAACTCGGATGCGTAATTTTTGATAGTGGGGACTGCGTACGCGCTGTCCCCCTCGTATAATAATAATAAATATATTCTACATAAATACATTTTTTTTGTAATTTGTACACATGTCCGTATTCATCACAAACGTATGCCCCTAGCGGGATTCGAACCCTCAACCTTTTCGTGTAGCTGATCCACAACCCTTGTTGGCAGGAGTTATACGTTCACTTACCTCGATCTTGCTTGGGAACACAAGGTGATGATTCTTGACACTTGGTGACGCATTTCTTGTGACAGCAGAGGCCACAATTCCGGCACTGCATCGCGTCTTTCAGCCATATCTATGACATATTTTTTTAAATTTAATATTATTATTGCTAGAAATGTGATTTAAGAGGGTTTGTCCAGTTGCTTCATGCACAATGGATTTAAAGAATAAATCATAAAAATCGTTTATATCTCGTATATTTAGATGATAGTTTAGTGTTTAGAGGGTTTATTAAATTTTAAATTTTCCTATATCTTAGATTAAACTCGAGGATAGGTTAGCTAGGATAGCCATGTTTAATGGAAATCGGTCAACACAGTTGGTTTGTTCTATCTATATGATATATAATAATTTGCTTCCTCGGGGGCATTCTAACCCTTTTGCCGTCGATTGCTAAAAATTTTCTGTTTAGCTCGCTTGCTAAATTTGGTACCACAACATAAACGCTATAGAAGTAAATTATGGTAACATACGTCTATAAACTTTTGTCCAAAAATGGTTCACTTGTTCTTGCACGTTCACCCATGTTCTTCTTGGGTATAGGTGAAATTTTGTGTTTTGCTTTTTGATCAATCCCATACACTGAGCTGTGACCCTTTTGCAATAATCCTGTAATACGTTGCCATAATTGTATCGATCTACTATTGTTATTGTGCCTAAGAGTTAAATGTATGTGACTGGAGAAACAAATAAATGCTTTATTTATTTATTTATTTATTCACACGAAATCTTAACAGCATTTAAATATATATTTAACAATCAATATCTTTAATCTTGCATGCCAGATAATAAGATTTCAATACTGTCTGTATGTTTGATCTAGTAGCAAACTGATTCCAATAATTACTAAACTATTACTAAAACAAATCAATGAGGAGAAACCAGACATTAATGAAAATTAAGATCGCAAGTGCTACAAGTTCCACATGATGTTTATAGAAGCTGAGATAATGGATATCTATCTATCCATTAGACGTTTTTCCCCTTATACTTCTCGCGCGCTTACGTGGTACCAAATTTAGCGATCGAACACGTGAATTTATGTATGTATGTATGAACGCTAAATTTTTTACATGGTACTACGTCGGTGCATATAACATAATTGTGATTCACCTTCTTATTGCAGAAGTCGCAGTGCGTGGACCGATGGAAGTGCGTGCGCACGAAGTCGTGTGTAGCGGCGCGGGCGCGGGCAAGGCGGGGGCGGGGCGGGTCGCGGGCCGGGGGGCGGGGGGACTCGCTCTCCCACTCCCACCACACCAGCGCGTCGCCGAAGCACAGGCACGGCTCGAAGCCGGTGTGCGACGACAGCTTGTGGCTCTTGCTGAGAGTTTTAACAATTGACTGTATTACACAATAAACGATCATAGTATTCAATCTTCAGGTGCAGTAACCGCCTCCGTGGTTCAATGAAGCAACACAGGTTTACGAATCGGAGGTCGCGGGTTCGATCCCCAGCGGGGTATACGTTTAGTACTCGATTTGGTTGGTGGGTAGGACATTTTAAAATGTCCGCCTAGCGAGCTACCACCGTTTTATCTAAGTCTGTCGCCAAACAGCAATGTTAATAGCATTGTTGTGTTACGGTTGTCAGAGATAAGATAGTCAGTCCCCCAAATAAGATGGGGTTTCCGGGTCAGTACGCTTCCACGCAACGCAACATCAGGTGTGATTGAGGTCAAGTGTTAACCCGTTGTGCATAAAAAAAAGGTTTAAAAGGAGATGTCACCTATGATTTGGGGAGGCGAGGTGATGAATTTGCGCAGTTAAAAAAAGAAGTTATAGAAGAAGATTGGCTCACCTAAATTTTATGTCAACATCAGGTGGAAGAAACTGATATCTTTTCATGTGATGTGGAACCGTTGAATCTTGGCATTCGGTTAGCAGGGCTGCTAGCGGTATATTCAGATAACCCAGCAGAACTTCCTCCTTCTCCCCCGGCACGGTCGCCCACACGTTGATGTTCAGATATTTATGGTTCTCATTCAACTTGAACTCTGTTTCCTCGTCGAAGCGTATTATTGCCTTCATCGCCATGTTCTTCGTCCAGTACATCTGGCATATCTCGACATGTTCACTTTGCCTCGGTCCCCCCGTTTCGAACATATGGTCATCTTCGTCTAACACAGAGTCCACTTTTTCTGAGACCCTGCATTCTGAGGAGTCAGTTCTGATGATGGGTATGTCTGGGTGTTTGACGGTTTTGTTGACAGCCGATGCTTGTCGGAGGGGAGTGCTTGCTCCGGAGGCGGGAGGCGTGCTGCCCGCGGAGCTATCGGAAGACTTGTTTTCGACGGAACATCGGCGCTTGCGCAGACCGAAGTTCCCCGGGGTGGGTTCAGTGTTTTTTGGCATCTGTCGTATTGGCTCAGTTTTACTTTTAAATAGGTTATCGGCCTCCGGTTGTGGTTCTTGTGATTCCTGTAAATGAAAAGCGGGTGATTATTCAATCATATCAAACGACTACTAATGATTTAGTACGCGTAAATAGCTAGGTTTAATAGATTTTATTAGCTCGTGGCAATAGCTTAGCGTCGAACAGCAGCGAAGTGATCAAAAAATCGGCAGCCTTAGATAAGTTTCAAACAGTGTTCATGTGATCCCCAGCCTTTCCCCCTTCTTCCATTTACAGCAACAATATGTAAATTGTTTTAAATTTATTGGCTGGACCCGCCCTTGATCACGAACCTGTAGGTTCTTAGCGGAGGTGGCTGCGCGCACGCCCTGCATCCTGACCCCCTCCATGACCTCGCTGACGCGGCGGAAGGAGAAGTTGGCGCGCATGCGCCGCATGTCCGTCGCGTCCTCCCGCCGCGCCGCCCCCGCCCCGCCGCCGCGCCGCACCCGCACCGTCACCGCGCGGCGCTCCACGCTGCGCAGGAGCTTGCCGACCTGGGCCCGAGTGATGTCATGTTAGCGCTTTCAGAGCTAGGTCGTGCCTTTTTTTTAAAACGACTCAGTGGAAAAGCTAGCATCTTTTTTTAATAGTGTAACATTCTAGTTAGTAAACAGAAGTACAACAAAATAATAAAAATTCTGGCTTATCGAGAGTACTAAAAGATATTATTTTTTTTGATAGGATTCAGTGGTGACCTCTTTGGATAAATTAAGATTTCTTTTCACATGCACAGTCACACACACACACAGTGTGACACATGGTTCGTATGCACAATAGTTCCATATAGGAAAATTTCGGAACGAATCCGGTCCGTGACATTTAGATCGTGTCGATATATAGTAGAAAGTATCAACCGAATAGCAATGTAAAACTTGACATTCAATAAAGAATTATAAGGCCACGGACCAAGTTCCTTCTTGCAAGTAATTAGAATCACTGCTGCATATGCCTATCATTACCCCACTCTGTATTTATCTCTTCAAATTTTGTTTACATAAAATTTTTTTCATTCTGTCATGCGTAAGGAAACTGTAAGACTGTTAAGGTGAGTACAAGCAAGTCCCAACCCCGAGAGCATTCTCCTGTAGTGGAGAGATATTCTCATGTTCATCGTTCACCATTTAATAAAATTGTTAGTAAACTATATGAATCCTATAACTCATGGATCAAGTTATCTGAACAAATAGATATTATTATTGGTATATAACATCAGCATTGCTGACTGGCTTGTGTATCGTCATAACGAACATCAAGTGATGCTTCAAGAACGCTTCACTGTATCTCCGATATCATATCAAAACCACCCGTATAATATTCAATAACTACATTGACCTCAGCCAAAGGACTAGAATCCAGGCCAAGGACCTTAAAAAAATACACTCACTTGAGCGACATTGCTGACGGGCTTGTTGTCTATCGCCAGTACAACGTCGTCGCGCCTCAAGTCCGCTCGGTACGCCGGTGACATTGGCACTACTGTATCTACCAGCACTGCCCCCACACCCTGGCAACACACGAGCCCTAATGGACCGGCCACTGCTGGCAACACTACATCTAGGACGAGGACGCCGCGGCGAAGTGACACCTGAAAATAAAGGCAAAACCTAATAATTGACCTTATGATTAGTATAAGGCCCGTATTTTAGCGTATGCGCTTGAGCATAGTTTGAAAGAGATGCCGCTATACAAGTTACATAAAGTTGTCCCTTTTTAACTGTCCTCAAGCGGAGATCTCTGCTTGAGTAACATTCTGTAATACGGGCCTTAGACAAGATTCCGCAAAAACTTTAGTGCTTGATTAAGCACAAGAATTTCTTTTTTTTGATTTCGTTTTTACGATAGAGTTCAATCAATGTGATGGCTTATGGCACTGATAACGTGGTGTCTCACTATGAGCCTCATAATAAAGTTGAAGGTCACGCAATGAGCTGTGGAGGGCGACGCTTGGCATTTCGCTGTTAGTTCGAATCAGAAATTAAGAAATCCGTAAAAGAACGAAAGTCACATAGCCCAGCGGATTAATAAGTTGAAGTAGCAGTGCGAGGGCACATTATCTGTACTGCTGACTGTTGAGGTATTAAAGTTCTGGCATGTCCATACCCTGGCAAGCACAGCTTAGCGATGGAAGAGGGAAGTCGCTGGATGCAGGCCGCATCCAATCGGTCTCTCTAGAAATCTAAGGGAGATGTCTATGTTCAGCAGTGGACATCCTGTGGCTGTTATATATCCTGAACAGTTATAAAGTGTGGCCGGAAGAAAAATAGATATTCGTTTTCAGTTAGTGAAATTAAGCAAAATATGTGGCAACATCAGTCCTGAGATATGTGAAAACTATGGCATATACATACGACTATTTCCATGCACTGAATGGCACGTTAAACTGAGCAATTGAAGGCCGACGCTCAGCCAAGTCGGTGACGGCTTGAAAACACTTATGCCCTGTGAAAGGAGGACTGCGCCCCAGAAGTGGGAAACAGGGGTGGCGGCTTGAAAAGTTAAAACACTTGACTGTGGCCACTAATCTGACACAAATCCATCAAGCCGCGCTAGGCCTTCGTGGTGGGTTATGCTCTAGCGAGATGAGGACAGTGCCCCCAGAAGTGGGTAAGGCTAATTAAGCAATGTCGGGCGCGATCAGTCATGGGATGGGTGATCACTAGGGGTATTTACACACGGCTCTTTCTGTGCTTCGGAAAGCACGTTAAATAGAGCAATTGAAGGTCATCGTTAGGCAAGTCGGTGGCGGCTTGTAAACATTTATGCCCTGTGAAAGAGGATCGCGCCCCAGATCTGGGGCGCGGTCCTCTTTCACAGGACTTCAGAGTCATGTACATCGCCAATCCATTCTTGCTTATAAACAATTTTTGCTAAGGAACCATAGTCAAATAACACTGAAAATTTTTCGACTTCATAGCACTGGAAGTCGAAAATCATGCACGACTTCAATTACACTGTGGTGTATCGCACAAGCACCGGTTGTCGTTCCTGTAGCCAGACTATGCTGCACTTCGTGTCCCGACACTTGTATGCTACAGGACCTCTATGATGCCACAGACAATGCTGTACGTGTGGCCACATTTAGGCCCTCAAGAATTTGATGTTTTTGCCATCGACTCGCTAAGAAGAAGAATTAAACTGTCTATTTGTGAGAGGTCTCACCCATCCATGCGAATCAACAGCTAAGGCTGCGCGCACGCTCCCGCTTCCTCCGGCCCACTGCAGCCGCGTGACCTCAACAAGCCGCACCGTCAACCGCCCGTGCGGCGTTGGACCGTCCTCTCCATCCGCGCTACCCGGCTCCGACTTAGGGAAGAAGGGTTTGTAGCTGAAACCATTTATTGTATCGTCAGTGCTGGTCTCTGACTCTCGTGCATAGGTCACTTTTGCACATGTCTATATGTGTGAAAGTGACAGACATACTAATGTCTATTAACATTGAAACGAACGCGTGAGAATCACCGATAAATATCCTAGTATTTTCGGACATAGGATATTTATCTCACGGAAAATATGCCGTAAGAAATCTGACATCACAAATGTAGTCATTTTTCATACTTTCCTTCCGTAACCAGTGAATTCTACTACGGATCGAAAATCATCAAGGTGTCACAGTTTGCACGATATATTTTGCGCGTGAGATACATCTCGAGTGTCAAAAGATCGCCACTTAGGTCGTTCACAAAAGAAATAATGAAACATTCCAAAGATAGCCAATTACGTGATTGTGTCGTGTTGTTTCAGAGTACTCTGTCATGTTTGACAAATTATTTTTTATTTAATTTAAATTATATTAGTTTGTTGTGCTATGGATAAAAATCGCTCACCAGCGATAAGACCGCCTGGCGGGTGATTCTCGCACATTTAACATTTCAATATCTATAGACATTACTATATCTGTTATATTCACATTTAAAAGTGCAAAAGTGACAAACCAATCGATGTTTACGAGTGCGCGAGAGTACTCTCCTCAGTTATACTTAATTGTATCGTAATTCTTTTATTATCTTGCAATTACATATTTTTGATTGGCTATTTGTTTGATATGGTAAAATTAAGTAGGAAATAATAGGAATATTACCCTAGTGGCGCATACTAGTCGTGTCGACAGCAATGCGAAACAGATATTGGTCCAGAAGATATAAAATATACACACCGTATTTTGTAATTTGGCAACGTGTGCCTCTGCGCGACGGCTCTCCGTATATGGGCAGCGACCAGCGAAGCCAGCCTAGGTTTGAGCTGCCTTCCTTGGAAGCGGCCCCTGACACGAAGCTCTAGCTTCGGTGGCGAGTCGAACGCGATCGCCCAGTGTGTGTACGGAGTTCGCCGGAACATTAGTCGAACGTTCCCGCTTAGACTCTCAACTGGAATTACACGTTCAAAAATTGTAAATACTAATCGTCTCACACTGCACAAGTTTTACAACAAAATTATACAAATACTTGGGATAGGCTTGCGCCCAGTAGTGGCTTTGTACATGTAGGCAATTAGGACACACAAAAATAAGCATTTGAGAGTTGTTTCTATTCGTCTTCCTTTTCAGGCCTCAGTCTTCCCATAAATATGTACTATGTATTACCTAGCCCTAAAGTCAATTTGTAAAGTTTGATTTGTGGCGAGACAAATAAACTATTTTATTTTTTTATTCTTTTACGTGCCTGAAATCACACGGCACAAAGAACTCACACACATCGCTAAGTAATGATAGGCGTTAGACAGGTTGTCACGATAGGGGCTGTCGAGGCGAAATAGAAACAATAGGTCACGTACAAAGATGAACTTATCTCTTTAAGAGATCTCTTCCAGGCAACCTGAACATTGAAATAGGAAACGGAGTAAATTTGGGGTTTAGCAGCAAATTACACAAAGAAAAGATCCCACAACGAATAATGAAACAAATGAAAAAAGAAAAGATAACTAATAATAAACTTATACGGAATATACTACATATACCTACTGCGAAATGTATACATAACAAAAAGTATATATTACAATAAACCTCTGGAAAATCAGGCCATAAACAATGTGTTAAACGAAGAATAATTTTGATTTAACTAACGCGTACCCGTTATAGATATGTTAGCAATCTTTCCCAACAACATGACAGCATCGACATCTATCCTGAAGTTCCCGTCGTACGCCAGATCAAATTTGAGGTCCAAAGAACGCAGCCGAGCACCGTCCTCTTCCAACTCCCCGGCTAGGAGGCGCAGGTTGGTGATGCTCGGGAACTCCGACCCCACTTCCAAGGAGCGGAGCTGAGTAAACATAGAAAACGACTGATAAACTTTACAATGGAATATATACTCAATAATATTGGAGTAACTGGCAATTTAGCAAGGTGTCGCGTGGAGTATAAACGGTGAATAAAACAATAGCTTCTTATATTGTTTCCCTTGGTCGTACGGGCTCATCATGTAATTTGCAGCAGCAGTGCGACAGTAGTAGTTTGCAAAATAATCGCTATCAAACATCAAGTTCGTATTATCAACAACAACGCGACAGTCAAGCGTTTAGCGATAATAGACAGTCAGCCACTGCCGATCAAGAGGGGAATTTAACAAAAGGCTGTCTAAGTATATTTGACAGCTGGTGGAAGACGGCAGAGCAAGAACCACAGATAATACGAATGACTGTTGCTGTCTGCTAATTTTAAATGATCGTCCTCACATGTTACGGAGACAAGAAATGCTGTAGGTGTTACATATTATTACTGAATTCAACATTTTGCAATTACAAGTACAGCTGTAGAAGAGGGAACGGAAAAACTACAAATTAAATCGAAAATCTATTTATAAAACCTTAGAGAACTGGTTTCCTGACTCTACATTTACGAGTACGTTGACATGTCGGTCATCATAATTCAGATACAGTTATCTGTGGTACATACTGTCAGCGACTCGAAGATCTTCCCCGAGGAGGTCTTGGCGAGCAGCTCCGCCAGCTCGGTGGCCATGCGCCGGCGCAGCCAGCGCGTGTCCGCCGTGCTTTGCTGAAAGATGAACTGCAGCGTCGCGTTCAGGGCGCCCTCTGGCGTGCTCCCAGCACCTCTACTCAGTTCGTTCAGTATTTCCTAAAACAAAAGTTAAAGAATGTTTCACAGTCGACAATATCACCAAGAACTTGCTTCGCAAGTAAACGTGAAGCACAATGTTACTGCCTCCATATATGTACATGTCGCAGGCAGACCGTTGAATAGTCATTCAACGGCTACAACCCATGCTGAATTGGAGAACTTTTTGACTCCACCTTGCGACACCGACAATTAGATGGTAAACACAATGTTTACTTTTTGTATGTGTCTTGACTGTGTAATACTTGTACCTGATTGTAGGTGTCATGAGATGGGTTTAAATATTTATGATATGGTTCTACTTAGGTGGAATTTCAAGTTCATAATTCACAAGCGTATTATATTATATATTATAATTATTATATATTACTCGTAAAACTCATGTTGTTTTTTTCTTGCACTTGTATAGGTTGGTAGTACAGATTAAAAAAAGTTTGTTGTGCGCGGTTTTCATTTTGGCCATTTATTCTCAGCAGTCCTATTAGTTCTCGAGGAATCTAAGAGATGACGCTGTTTTATCTACTAAAATAAATGAATACCCTAGGCATACACACAGCGCAATCCAATTCCACAGTAAGCAACTATAGGCTTGTGTTGTGGATACCAGACGGTTGGTATACTACATACAATCACTTTTTTTGTAAATAAATACTTATTATAAGTGAAAACATACATAACTCGGGTACACATGTCCGTATTAATCAGACAAACCTATGCCCCTAGCGGGATTCGAACCCGCGACTGGTCAGAATTTCTAACCACTACACCAAACAGGTCGTCATGCACTATGAAAAGCGAGAAAAAAAATTTGTTTGAGCGACCATATCCATAGCATATAAATCAATGGTATTAAACAGTAGATTGAAACTGCAACTTGTTGAGCTAAGAAGGTGAGAGCAAAAGTAACGGTTTACGTTTTATATAATAAACATATTTTATAATATGTATGATCCCATTTCACTATTTGTAATTATATCGAAAGGTATAAAGGTTGGGCGTAGGCGTAATTACGAAAACAATAAGGTAATTACTTGCGTAATAGTCTAATAAATTTCCCTTGGGTCGTTATTTGGTACTGATCTGCAAACGATGATTAGATTTTTATTTTATATATATACATTCAGTGTACTAAGTATCGGGAATTTGTCAATAAAACAAAAAATACAAATTATTCATCTAAATTTATTTTATCGCCTTCAAAGTAGGCCCCATCGCTTGCAATACAACATCTCCACCGCTTCACCCAGTCTTCCATACATTTTTCATAGGCTATTTGCGGTATGGCCTTTAGCTCATTCAGCGAATTTTCTTTTATGGCTTCTATCGACTCAAAACGTTTTCCTCGAAGTGGTAATTTTAACTTGGGAAATAAAAAAAAGTCAGACGGAGCCATATCAGGTGAATACGGTGCTTGGTCGAGAACTTTTGTTGAATTTTTCGCTAAAAACTCTTTCACTATAATGGCTGTGTGTGATGGTGCATTATCATGGTGCAGCATCCATGAGTTGTGTTGCCACAAATCTGGACGTTTTCAGCGGATACTCTCACGCAAACGCTTCATGACGCCTAAATAATATTCTTTATTCACTGTTTCTCCCTCTGGAAGGAATTCGGAGTGAACCACACCACGGTAGTCAAAAAAAACTGTCAGCATCACCTTGATTTTGGAGCGACTTTGCCGCGGTTTTTTGGGTTTCGGCTCGTTTTCGAGACGCCATTCTGAAGACTGTTGGCTTGTTTGCATGTCGTACTCATAAACCCATGTCTCGTCGCCAGTTATTATACGTTTCATAAAGGTCGGATCCGTAGAAGCTCGGGAAACCATGTCTTCAGCGACATGCTTTCGCTGCGCTTTTTGAACAAAATTGAGCTCTTTTGGAACTAGTCGAGCGGCGACGCGTTTCATGCCTAAAATGTCAATGAGAATGTTGTGGACGGACTTAAAAGATATGTTCACCTCACTAGCCAACTCTCTCAGACTCATACGTCGATTTTCGAGCACTAGCTTCTTGATTCTGTCGATGTTTTCTTTGGTCGTAGCGGTTGAAGGTCTACCAGAACGAGGCAAGTCTACTACTACTTCTCGGCCTTCTTTAAAAGCCTTATACCATTCATAAGCCCTTGTTTTCGATATACACGATTCGCCGTAGGTTTTTCGCAACATTTTTAGTGATTCACCACATGAAATATCATTTGAAACACAAAATTTAAGGCACACTCTTTGTTCAACAATATTTTCCATTGTAAAAATCGCCGAGGACTCAAAACTATGACCAACAAAAAGTGTAGTTTAAAACAAATTAAATGACAGATCCCGCTCAAATTTTGCGCGCTAAATCAGTACAGTGCTACCAACATGCAGTAAAAAAATTAGAACGACCTCTTTTACGCGGGTCTTTTTATTGACATATTCCCGATACTTTTTACACAGAGTAGTATATATAGGGGAACTTGGGGCAAAATGAGGCTCGGGGCAAAACGGGACTTATGTTCCTGTGTGCTAGTGGTATGCGTTTACGCACTGCGTCTGGCACCACTCGCTCGTGATGCAGTCCCCCCGTGCGGGTCATACCTAAAGAACGCATCCTTATACGCTAAATTTCCACTGCGGTCGAAAACAGTATTTGAGCAATTTTTTGGATGTGACGTGCTGTTTAAAATCGCGTGTAGACAGGTGAGTATTTGTGACTATTACCTTATGCTAATTACATTCATCAGATATTTTACTAGGCTTTTTGCTGACATAGATATTCAATTAAATATCACGATTTACTGTGCTAATTCATAACCTCTTCCGAAAATTGGTGTTAGGGGCAAAATGAAGGGGGCAAAACGGGATAGTATCACTATTACGGTAAGTTTAATTAACTATAATATTTTTTGTATTTCAGCACACATTGGCACGTGATTACAAGCATAAGACGACCAGACAGAGCTGGGATGAGTAAAATATGATGAGAGCTATAGACGCCGTTGTAAATGATAGAATTGGATTCCTACGAGCATCTACATCTTACCATGTGCCCAAATCTACATTTAGAACGTCGCGTTCGAATTGCATGAGATGACGAGTCGCGTGATTGAGATTCTGTGAAGAAAAGCTTGGAGAGATACAAACCAGTTTTTAACAAAAAGCAAGAAGATGATGATTACTCATTTTGCCCCATGGCATATCCCGTTTTGCCCTATAGGCGGGGCAAAATGGGAAATTTACTTGTTTTATTAAAGCTCCTATTGTCCAAAGATTAATGGTGATTATAAGAAGATCTCTTATATTTTAGTTACTAATAATACAAAGAATGTTTACCTTTTGTTATTTCTTAAATAAATAGCTTTGTTGATTCTCGAGATGTTCTTTTGTTTTAAGTATCCCGTTATGCCCCAAGTTCCCCTACATATATACACTATTTCGCTCAATGGAGCATTATCTTTCATTGTTTCTTTATAATTTCATAACATCTCATGCTTTTGCTTTTTAGGTTCGTGGACTTATCAAACACACATAAACCTGCCACTCTTGTTTAAATGTAATGTGTGTGTGTGTGTCTGTGTGTCTCTATGCCAAAGACGATCCGCTCTATTGGCAAAGACGTTCACAAAAAACTTTTGTTGGCGCCATGTTCTATTATCCCAACGAAAATCTCAACTATCTCAATTAATATTATAAATTCGAAGGTTTGTGTGTATGTGTGTTAGACGATTTGGATTAAAATTGGTTGGTAGTAGATTAGGACTGGATTAACATTAGGGCAAAATTTATATGGATTATCAGTGACTCTTAGTGTTTTCGATTAACTATAATACAGCGTTCACGTTTTCGTGATTTTCTATGAACTATACAGTGCCTCCAGCGGATAGTTTCTAATGCTTTGAACTATTTTTTATAGGTACTTTTTACGTAAATGTAAACGCGTAAGTAAAAAAATCGAAACAAAACTCTCATTTCGCATACAGATTTAATTGCATTTCAACTTCTACATGCATGTTTATGTGACCGGTCGGAGAAATGCATACCCTTAGCTGTACCCCTTAAATCAGGGTAACGTAAAACGGCGGAAGGCGTAAGGATTATGCTTACACTAGACATTCTTCTGGTGCCTTGTGGCAAAGAAACCGTTTCCCCCACGTTCTAGTTGGTCAAATGAATGAGATCACGTACGCAGCCGAATAATCCCATTTCGAAATGTCGTAAGATACATTGCAAGCGACGAGGGTTTCTATTTAATAATACAGACATACTGTGATTGTACACTCGACAACATGACGACCGTAACAGTACCAGGCCCCGTAGCATGACAGGCGCGTTAAACGTTTTTGTCGCGCGAGATTATATTTGTCCTGTTCATTCGCTTGGACGAAATATACAACTATTCCAGTCTCATTCAACGTCGAGCGCGATAAAAGATGTCATGCTACGCAAGCAGTGTAAGCTGGCCGCGGGTCGCTATAAGAAATGTGAACGCCGCGAGGCTCACTTATTGGAAGTGTTAAGGTCGTGCGGCCGTGTGTACTATTAGAAACTAGTTACTTCATCTATAAGTTAAGTTTGCTGGTCAATTTTCTTTGGAAGAAGTACCTGTCGATGAAGTCTGCTTTGGCCTTACCGTTTTTTATGCAAGACTAAACAACATATTTACAGCGAAGTTACAAACTGTATCGAAATGTTATTTATGAATCGATTAGCAGTCGTATTGCTAGAGACTAAACGGAACATGGATGTGAACCATTTTCAGTACTATTTATAGGACATTATGGCTCCGACAGAGCTATTTATGTCACGAAAGATAATTCCCATTAAGAAGAATCCGTTTACGACCACCCCGGGAACATTGACGTCCGATGGGATCGACCCCTATATCACCTAACTAAATTACTTTCATGATAGACCCATCTCATTCTAAAAGTGGGAGCGAGAGAGTATGTGTTAGGGAATCATGAAAATTATTGGCTACGTGATGAACCCCACGGATCTTTTTCACGCCATAAAGATGTGTACGTAGCAGATTGGGCTTTGATTAAAGCATTGACAAGGTTTCCTCAATTTGTCAGACTTAAGTAGGTTTCAAGAAGAAAATGATATTATTGATTTTTTTTATCCGAAGCCAGTTTTGTTGTTTTATTTTGAAGTTGACGAATTTGAGTAGATATTGCCTCTGTGACTCAATGTAAACGACTTAGGATTTACAATTCAGAAGTTGTAGGTTGGATTCTCAGCGGGATACATGTTTATGGCATGGCATGGCCTGGCATGCGTACGACCTGATTATGTCCATGGATGTTTATCATCTAAATAGTCTGATATTTTATAATATGCTTACTTAATAAGTCTCTGTTTTATGGTACCTTTTTTATTGAAAGGAAGATTTTGTATTATCAACAGGAACATCATTGAAAAAGCGTATACATAACACTTCTAATGAATTACTGACTTTGCGGAGGAGACTTATGTGAACTGCAAGTTTATCTTTATTTCTTGTATTGATATATAGATCTTGTTCCCAAGTGGTATACTTTTAGCTGCAGGTGACACAGTACTAGTATTTTAGCGCACTACTAAGTATCATCATCATCAGCCTTATTTGAGAATTCAATTCCTGATAGATCCCAACATCAGAACAGGATTGTGATGGACATGGGACCACCCTGGAAGTATGTCCAATTGAATAAAAAAATAATTTTCCGAATCGGTTTATAAATGACTGAGTTGTAAGGTATCAAACATAAAAAAAAAACCACCGAATTGATAACCTCATCCTTTTGAAGTTGGTCAAAATGCCACCCATCTAAGGAGCGACCGCGCCAGTTATAGAGAATGCGACTGCGCTACAAGTGCTTCCAAGTACCCATACTAGAGGTATGTTTATAAAATTACGCATGAAAATATTGTCCTTAATGAATTGCGTTACATAAACTGTAACAACTCCAGGGAAAACGGATCCGTCCGGGTCAAGGAGGCGTAGAAACTTCTTTAATTGGTCGGTATCCAAGCGACCGAAGGTCTTCCAAACTTTATAAGCGGCTGCCGGTACGTTAATAATTAACTATACAAAATACAGGTGATGACGTAGTTGTGTTACTAGACTACTATTCAAATGTAAATCTATGTGGAGATTATTTCGGTGACAGATGTCCCGCTCTATTACCAAAGACGTGCACAAAAAACTCGAGAGCATATTTTGTTGGGACATGTTCTATTATCCCAACGAAAAGCCCAACTATCTCAACTAACATTATAAATGCGAAAGTTTGTGTGCCTGCGTGCGTGTCTGCTGTGCAATTTTTTTTGCTGAACCGATTTTGATGAAATCTTCCACGCGGGCGGAAGCTAGTTTACCATAAAATATATCCTATGGCTCTCTGGGGCTCAAAGACGAATCTAATGACACAGTGCACTTTAAAATCAGTCAAGGCGTTTAGGCTACAAGGACGTAATATAGAATCATGGACAAAATCTACATACGTTCTTTTCTGAGGCAGTTATGTGATTTGAAATCAGACAAAACAATAAGGTTTACTATTATAATAAAAATAGCAGTCAGCTGGACATAACCCTCGTCCATAGTGCAGTTTGCAATAGTTTCCCATAGGATTTGCTCTAATTACCACACTAAACTGACTGGTGTAGGCGGTGATGCTCAAACTTCCTTAGTCGCCTTTTACAATTCCATCGGAACGGTCTTTTCGGCGGCAAAAATACCATGGTTAATTTTTTATAGATTGTGCCTTCTATACGGGTAGATATGTATTGCCTACCCTAGCAAATTGTAATTTTTGCCATTGACTCGAAAAGAAGAAGACTATTCTTCTTGTTCTTTTCGAGTCAATGGCAAAAATTACAATTTGTCCAACCTGTAGTACTATTACTACAGGTGGAAAGTTAAGATGGGGCAGGTGAGGCAGCTACCTGAACCATTACAGCTACAAGAAATGGCATAGAGCCAACAACCTTACTTATTGAAGGACTTTACTCTTGAATTACATACATAGCATTAAATCGCGGCTTTATCTCGAATGGGTTGGTCAAATATCCCAAACATAAAAAGTTTAATACTTGAAACAAGTCCACGGTTCGCCATTCGAAATATACAGAAATTTACACGTGACAGGTGGTGAGCCCATCGACGCCGTTAAAGCATACACATCTATAGATGTATTTTGGTAGAAGTCTCTTAGTCGCTTTATATAACACCCACGGGAAGAGACGTAATGGTTCTATTATTTTACGTGCCGAAATCATAGATTTTGGAAATAAAATACACTGGTCATCAAAAAAATCGATCAGTTAGTAACTCGAACTGTACTATACCGATTTTAATGATGATGGCTGGCTGGCAGCTACTGACTGAAGAAATGTGAAAATTTCATTAAAATAGGTATAGCACAGTTCGAGTTACTAACTGGTTTCTAAACCCAGAAATGTAGGAAGTTGTATAAAGATTTACTTGGTGGGTCGATTTTTTTGATGACCAGTGTTACGAGAAATTTGGCAGATTCTCACGAATAATTTTCCTCTCAATCGATCCTCTTACCCATAAGGAACATTAAATCTCTATGGGGTCAATCGTGGCCAAGGTATTAGTACTCTCAGAACTATAACATTATCTGCGCTCGTTTTCCACGTAAGACAAAATAAAAACAAACAAACATATATTGTTTATTGTAGTCATACCAAGAAAATTATATTTTAAGACGTTAATTGCTCAAAATGGCTATACCATTAAAGCAATTACTAAAACCTACATGCAAATAAATTAGTACGTAAAATTCTGGTTAAATAATTAGTTAGGTCCTCGGGCATAATTGGTGAACGTAAATGTAATACATAAATTAGAGACTTACTCTTTCCACGTTTACTTGAATGTCATTGAGTAGTCTTTCTTTATAAATTCCCTGGTATTATTTATTATATTGTGTTATTTTACCTGAATATGGTTTCAGCACGTGAGAAGGGGATCGTAATAGGCGACTAAGGGACTATGCACCAAAAACATCTATAGATTTGCACGTTTTAACGCCTATGGGAACACTCCATGTCTCGTGTGCATTTATTTACATTTCGAAAGGAGAACCGTGGATGTTGTTTCAAGCATTGAACTGTTAATGTTTGAAACACCCAAACGCTTATATATTCGGGATATCGTCGTGTCTTTATGTATTACTCTTCATCGCAAATCTAGTGAAAAGCCCGCCTTAAACCGAAATATTTTCGCGAGCTTCAGAAATTGGAAACCATTTTGCATGGTCTAAAACGACACAGTATTATCAAGGTGTAATAATTCACTTACAGGTGGTATTGTGACGTGCATGCCGAACTGTTCTTCCACTGGTCTCTTCTTCTCGAAGGGGTGCAGGTAGTAGAACAATAGCACCAGGGGAACGGCCAGCGCAGACAAGGCGCCCAACATAGCAGCAAATAACAGCCACGTCCAGTCAGGCATGATGCTTATATTGGCCAGCTGAAAATACGTAATCATAGTGAGGTTGGGTTTTGTGCGTGATCATCCGTAGACTCAACAGTTTTGTTTGTCAATAGAACAGAAATCTATGGACTAGTATGAGAACGCGCAAACGCATCCAACACCAAAATGACTGTTGAGCGGCGCATTTGTTCTAAATAAATGAATAAATCTTTAGTTTGTGAGAACTTTGTAATCTCGCATGAAAAGTAATTTTTTGTATTTTTAATCCATAGACAGAGTACCAAAAATAACTTTTCAATCGAGATGTCCGAGTTTCACGAAATGTTTTGCACGTGAGATATCTCGAGAGTCTGAAAAGCACCTCCCTGTGCTCGAATATTTTTTGCAGGGTCTGATTATAATCTTTATCTACAGTAGGTGGAACATAATTAGGCAATTATATAAAACTGCTGCTTGTGGACAAACTTAGAGAAAATGGTGTAGACGGCGGGGAATCGAACCTGTGGCCTCATAATTTTTAACCAACCCGATGTTATTAACACGTTAACTGTGGCGACGCAGACACAATTGAAAATCAATTGTTTTCTGGTCACCGGTGACCGGCGTGGCGCTCAAAGGCTTAATTGTCGAATTTTCCATTTTTGGGATCTCCGTAAACTGCATATCACTATTCTGTGTTGTTACGAGAGATAATGTTATTTTTATCATCTGATACCTGGTGATGTCGTATACTTCACCATTCAGATATTGATATTAAAAAAAAAAAAATACCACCCGAATACAGAACCTCCTCCTCTTTTGAAGTCGTTTAAAAATACCTAAAAATTTGTGCCCAAACAGTGAAGTGAAGTAAACAAAGTATCAATGTAGTTTCAGAGGTACATTTAGCCGTGATTAGGTAAAGATTCTGGCGTGCACGTTTCATACGCAGAAATAGTTTAGCTGTCTTTCCAGAAAATAGTGCTTGAATAGTGATTGCGCCATAGAAAATCCTAAAAACAGTACATAAAGCAGTTATACAGAAATCGAAGTTATACAGGTTCGCCGATGAGGATTCCAGCACGAATGCAGGAAGGATAGATTTTCCTCAAACACTACTAAGAACCTTTTTACAAGTTGTAATCTTAAATATAAAAAAACAGCACTCAAATTATTGAGCTAAATCCGGATAAAGACTGGACACACAAACTTATAACACCCATCGTTTTTCGTCTGGGGTTAAAAAATAGTGCATAAATAGTGCACTATTTCTTGACATTATCAAAAAGTTGTGAAGATTTTGGCATAAAGCATACGTGAATTTGACTTCCATGCTTCTTTACCATATCAATATTAAGCCGGGGCTGGCCAAGCAGTCAATGAACGCACAATATTATATCATTGTGACGAAAGTCAACCGTGCATGTTACGTCTAAATTACGACGCGCGATTTTTGTGCGATATTCACATCACGTCTCACAAGTTGGACTGGCAGGACCCGTAGTGATTGAGGAAAAAGCTTTACGTCTCCTGTACTCGCATAAAGCATGAAAGAGATAGCAGCCTTTTTGCACTGGAAATAATTTTGCCTCATGGAAAGTGAACATGTTGTTTGTGTCATATGAAAGGGGCTTAAATAAGTCGGTCTTTCTATCATTCACCCTAGACTTGAAGATGCCAAGATTCCTCGGAGAATACCGACGCTAAGCAGGGTGTTCCATACCTCAGTGTCTCTATGTGTTGCAGATATTACGGGTTATTCTAGTATATGTCTTTCGTGTGTCTCTCACACTCTTACTTATTTTTATTACGTGAGCATGTTTGTTCGTAGCCATCTAAAAAGAAATCCAAAGCGGTTAGTGTGGTAACTCTGAAAAATCGGCGCCGCCAACTGCCAGCCCATCAGAGCGTAGTGAAAAGGGCAACCACTTTCATAGAGTGACACAAATCGCGCCTATGTCCAGTAGTGGTCTTGTTAATGAAGATGATATACAAGCATAAGACGTTATTGCCTGTTTCATAATGAATAAAGTAAAAGTACAACAACGTAACTGGAACGAGAATGAATGCGAAATCTGTCTTTTGTTTCTTGCCATTCGGTAAAAGCGCAGTGAAACTAATGAAAGGACAAACAAGTAGTAGGGCTCGAAATAACAGCATACTCCTACCAGTAGTCTTATAAAACGTTTAGTGACTTTATAATGGAAATAAATACTATGACCTACCTATGTTAGTATAGGTACTATATTCACATTGCCAGGCTATAAACGTCCACTACTGGATAATATGCTTAAGGGAGGATTTGCCCTAATCGCCACGATGGGCAGGCGGGTTGGCGATCGCAGATTTATTGGAAGCTCCGTACTAATGACGCTGCTGCTCATTACAGGTAAGATACAGTTATGGAGAATAGAACCTTACTGAAGTAGACTGTTTTGCCAATTTTTGGGGGTTGAATGATTAAATATTGATATAATACAAATCCACGACACAAATAAAAATAAAAAATGTTACCGGGTATTTATTCTTTTCAATAGCTTCCATTTTACTTCCCTAAAAATGCCAGATTATTTAATCGAACTAAAATTATTGTCAGTGCAATTATGGTGTTAATATAAGGCTATTTTCCTCTGCCGCTTTGTGAGACGTTAATAAACGTGTCTAACCGGAAATCAAACTTAGGCCTCCATGTATACCACTGCATGCATTCTCCAATGAGCCATTACTAAATGCTACAACGTACGTGACGGTAGAATACGAGTACACACAGTTAAATTCAGCTTTATATTGTTATGATTAACTGGATACGCGTTTTACCACAATCTCACCAGATGGAAAGTGACGATGTGGTCGAAGATGAAGCACGCGAATCCAGTAAATTCTATCTGCTCTTGAACATCCTAAGGTTGTAGGATTCAGGAAAGACTGACGCCGGAAGGGGGTTCCATGCCTTGGTTGTTTGCATTATGAATGAAGAGTCGGACTTCTTAGCGCGAATGTTAGGTATATTTATGTTATGTTAAAATACTGATTACAAACCGTCATGTGCGTTGCCCGTTTTCACAAAGACATCTATTTAACGTCGTTGTTTTTTTTAAAAAAAATTGTGGGCCTTGTATATTTCGGTGTCAGTATATATGCACGGATTTTTGGGATATAAATTATAATCATAGGTAACGCAGTATCTGCGTATGAGAATGAGAATTCCAGCAACACGTGACGTCCAGAGCTCACTTCAAATATTGAATAACTTTTAACCTATAGTGGCACAAATTTAAGCACTATTTTAATACATATTTTGACATTATCAAAATAGTTGAATTCCACTTCGTGTGAATACAAGATTCTAGAATTAGAATCTCGTATGGAATGCTAAGCTAATGTTAATTAATCACTGTAGTTTACTTTAAATAACGACTTAGACAATTGCACTTTATATTACATTTTTGGATAATATTTGCCATAATTTTAAGTGTTTTGATATCTTATGAATTTGCGTGACATTTAAATGTGACGCTCTACTGTTTTATGATGACTTACACCTGAAAATTAATTATAGAATGGAAAATTGTGTAAAATTAACTTGATATAGCTACTACATGGATACCTATATTGTCATATAAAAAACGTTTTATGAAATTCTCTCAATTTATCGGTAAATTTTAAGAATCCAGTGTATCAAGCATTCTTTACAATCTAGATAAATTACTCATCATCATTATATCAACCAAGCCCATAGATTATCAGAGCGACTGATTGGAATGGGCCTGTAACCAGCCACTTTCAAATAAATTTCTAGTTTAATTAAAACCGATTATGATCAGGTATATTTTCTTTGTATATCAAATCAATGCTTTCACGTTTATTTTCATTCTGAATGTGCGAATATTAGAATTGATGTGCAAACTCAGTCGAAAATAAAATGGTGCACTAATGAAAAACAAAAAAGTTGTCATCACGCTTGTTTCATTCATGTCACGCCAACTACTCACCTGCTGGATTTATACCTAAAAATAACGACAATTTCCTAAATATAATAGATATACGTACACTAAACAACAATTGACAAGAAAATCTCAACGCCTAATATAACATTTACTAATTGTATATTTAGAATCATTCAGTTATTTGGTAAAACTATGTGATGGATACATTTTTACAGCGCCTGCCGGAACACCGGCGCGGCGGCGGCGTGCGAAGTCTTTTACATAACTGACACTAGAGCCTCGGGAAAATTATTATTTTGATAAAGAACCCCTAAAGCGGTGTGAGCATGCGCGAAGCCTCGCCAATTGGACCAAAGTTCACGCTTGGCCATCGGAAAGGTCCCACAATTGATAGGGCGTACAACCAGCAACAGCTGTGTTAGGGATATCGAAATTTATTGGCGAATCATTACAAAAAGATTATGGATAGGTCATGTCTCGCTGTTTAACGAGCCATTAATGACGTCGTTAAAGGTAAATTATTAGTAGAAGGGATATGTACTAGTTAGAGATGCAAAAATGTAATATAGAAGAAAGATGATTTTGAAAATTGACACAGATATCCAGCGGAAGGACGCTTGCGCGTAGGGTCGATCGATAGGTGCTTTCTTTTTATAAGGTACGAAAGGTGAAACGTAGTAGGTACCAAAACGTGTGGCCTCGATATAAAGCACAAAATGGCATGAGACTATCATCATAATAGAGCCAACAATATATTCATGTCATGGCAAGAACTGGTAAAGTGATTTACCCAAAACACAAAGGCTGAAATGTCACTAAAACACAAATTGGTTTACCCTTTTGAGCACGTTTGATATTTCACAACGGGTTTGTTTTCATAATAAACAACAGAAGGACTTGTTGAGTTCATTACACGGTCTGCAATTTTGTACATTATTGAGTAGCTTCCATTACGGAAATTAGACTCGTCTAAAACCTTATATGAAATATTAATGAAGTTAAGTGATCTTTATAAATCATCATATTTGTAGCTCTACTGTAAAAAATGTCTCCGATTGAATTAGTCCTTGTATGTACGTCGACCTCACGTCAAATGTACTACAGCCAGTAAAGTAGCAGGTTCGTACAACGAGCGGATGGTCCAAATGATGAAGTGGTACGTCTAATGTGCGACGGTTAGAGCCTTTTAACGACCTTTTTTGACGACCTGTTTGGTATAGTGGTTAGAAACTCTGCTACTATACCAAATGGTCGCGGGTTCGAATCCCGCTAGGGCATTATGTTTGTATGATGAATACAGACAAGTGTTCCCGAGTTATGGATGTTTTTCATTTATACATGTAATTATTTACAAAAAAAAATGTATTTGTGTAGTTTATCAACCATCTAGTATCCATAACACAAGCCTAGATGCTTACTGTGGACCTAGATGGCGCTGTGTTTGTGCAAAGACAGTTATTGCATTTATTTTATTTTAAGTTATGGTTCAGGTGCTCTAATATATTGACTCGAGGGCAAGGGGTAGGCTATAAATTTTAACGACAGATAAATTTCAATATGGCAAGCATATTAGAATTAGTTTGAAGGGTCCGACTGAATTATTCAGTTTTATGGCTGAGTATAAGCATAAATACTGACTCTAAGGTCCGTATTTCAGAATGTTACTCAAGCAAAGATCAGTTAAAAAGTTTCAGCTTTATGTAACTTGTATAGCGGCATCTTTTTCTAACTATGCTCAAGCACAGATCTATGCTTGAGCAACAGTCTGAAATACCGGCCTTAAGAAGCTATAAAGGTATTCAGTCGAAATTGTTACTAATTGTGATAAATTACGCGATTATTTACGGTTGAATTGTACGTAAATCCGCCCAAAATGGATAACAATAATTAAACAAACTCTATGCAAACTCATGCTATCTAACAAAAATAAATCTTAGCCATAGACTAAGAAAACAATTTGACGACCTGTTTGGTGTAGTGGTTAGAAATTCTGACTGCTATACCAAAAGGTCGCAGGTTCGAATGCCGCTAAGGGCAAGTGTGTGTATGATGAATACAGACATTGTGTTCCCGTGTTATGGATGTTTTTCATTGATATATGATTTACTTACAAAAAAAATGTATTTGTGTAGTTTATCAACCATCTGGTATCTATAATACAAGCCTAGTTGCTTAGTGTAGAACTAGACAGCTAGTTGCTGTGTGTATGTGCAAAGATATTTATTAATCGCCTGCGTAGAACAACTTTATCGCGGAAATTTGTTTATCCCGCGGGAACTACTCACTTTATCGGGATAAAAATATCCTATGTCTCATATCCACGGTATATTGTACCTATAAACCAAATTTCATACAAATCCGTCCATCCGTTTCGCCGTGATTAAGCAACAAAGAAATATCCAAACTTTCGCATTTATAGTATTAGTTAGGTGACTTGCCGCTGTACCAACTTCTGGTTACATACTTTTTACGTATCATTTTCTGGATTTTCCCGGAAGAAGTTTATTTCAAAAGTAACTGGTTGTCGCATGCGCTGTCCTTTTAACCCCCGACGAAAAATGACGGGTGTTGTGTGTTTGACGGCGTTTTGTATGGTGTATGTGAGAGCACTTTTTTTATATTAGGTAAATAGAAGTTTCGATCATATTCTTTCTGGGGTTTTTAAATTTCCATTTTTTTTAAGGTTATGTTTTTTTTTGGATATGTGGAGAGGATGAATGAAAGAAGACTTACGAAAGAGATATACAAAGCGAATGTGGATGGTAGTGTTGGTAGGGGAAGACAACGGCGAACGTACCATGATCAAATCGGGGACGTCTTAAAGAAAGGCCAAGTCAAGAGTACCCTAAACCGACGAGCATGTATGAACAACCTTATGAGAGTGAAGGAAGCAGAAGAGGTGTGTCAGGATCGTAGCAAGTGGAAGTCTGTGGTCTCTGCCTACCCCAACGGGAAACAGGCGTGACATTATGTATGTATGTATGTTTTTTTTTGGAAATCGGTAGCTACTTCGAAGATATTTAGCTTTTAACATACTTTGGTCAATCTGGATGAATAGGTCATAGGTAATCACTTGTTTCCTGTGAGGTTTTCTAAATTTTCAAATTTTAGTTATCAGTATTTGGATTACACGAGTCGGACGAGTACATTACAAACGAAATGTACTCGTCTCTGCATCCTCTAAATATAAAAAAAATATTACTTTTACGGTTCAGAGAAGTGAGTTGTTATTATTTTGTAACTATTTAGTTACATGTACTTCATATACTATATTTCAAAAACTAATATATTTTTCGTATCGTTCTAGCATGGACCAATAAAGCAAGAGGTTCGACAATCGCCATATTAGAAACCTTATTAGATTATCTCTTAATCGAATAAAATTAAACTAGATGACACAGAATCACAGCCTGGAAATAGACTAATCATAATCGGCTTTACTCGTACCCACTGTTGGGGCAGAGCCTCCTCTCATTGGGAGAGGGTATGGGCTATAATCCACCACGCGGGCCCAGTGCGGATTAGTGGCAGTGTTTTTAAGCAGCCCCTCTAGGCCATCGACTCTGTCTTCAATTCAAAACAACCGCGGACCGCCTACTTAACCTGCCCTTCGAAACACGGAAAACACTCGTATTAAAATGGCAATAGTTATCACCCATACAAAGACTGACAGCGCCAGACATTGCCTGACTTTGATAATCGAAAACGACGGCGCCACCAGTGCTTCTGAATATACTAAAATTACTATTAATTCAATAAATATCTATATTTTTATTTTTAAGTCGAAAATAATCTCGAGGGCAGCTGTTTGCCCGAGAACTGTCCAGAACACTAGTTTTTATATAAAGTATAGCACACTTATGAAGAGAATAATCATAATTTGTCAAGATGTTGATAGCATTGTTATGTTCCGGTTGTCAGAGATAAGATAGCCAGTCCCCCAAATGTGTTTGGATTTCCAGGTCAGTACGCTTCCACCTTCGACCTCATCTTCACTTAACATCAGGTGTGATTGAGGTCAAGTACGAACCCGTCGTGCATAGACGGTTTTTTGTCTTCGGTAAGCGAGTCAGCGCCATCTAGTTTTAATGGTTTTTGAGATCTTCCGAGGTACGATTTCTAGTAATTATGACGATTATCAGTTTTCTTGTTTTATTGGTCTATGGTTCTAACTATTAACTATTAGCAATGGTAACTTTAATGAAAACAAAGTGTCAGGAATCAACATTTACTTTACATGTATTATAAATACATTTCATTTACATTACTACACGATCAACATGATTATTTCTTAATTTTACACAAATATACCTACATCATACTTGTAAAATAATTTCAACATGTATTTTACATATACATACATATTTGACTTTTTTTTGCTAATCACAATAACGATTACAGGCTACATAAAATATGTTTATGCGTCGGAGAGAGCGGCTACACCCGGTAGCACTTTACCTGTAACAAGAAAATATAACTATATTATACTACTACTGAGTTTTTTACCGCAAGGAAAAAAATAGGGTATATTAGGTAATTGAAATTGAATGTATTGGCATAGGTAGTTTTATGTTTTTTTCTCAAAACGATCATGGAATAAAGCCTTAATTGTGTCATTTGACGATCGCGTCAAATAAAGAAAACTTGTAACCCAGGGAAAATACGGTTTGACCTCGGAAAAGCGAAAAGTTAAAACGAGGGCGGAAAGTAGAGAGACGTGGTCATTACTCCACCGACAAGAGCATACCTCTTAAATTGATGAAGATTGGAGAAAATAAGATATCCAAATAAATTTCGTATGCTAGGAACCCTACGAATCCCGCCAGTCGCATATCAATCTCCGGTCGGCGCGTGCGTCGAAGGTTGTCAAAAACAAGAAATTAAGTTACCTATGCCAATAATTTCACTTACCTAATATGCCCTATTTTTTTTTTGCTGTAGCAAAACTCTTACTATTGCTAAACTACACAATTCTAAGAAAAAACAGTTATGAGAAATACTACAACCATAATACTGCAGCCCTACCATGTAACAATTTTTGCGTACGCACGCTAGTAATTTGCGCGTTTAACGCGCTTGCGTTCGGTCACTGAATTTGATACCACGTAAGCCCTCTACATAGAAGATAATTATAGCACACGTGATTGTGTAAGAACAAAATATTCCAAATAACAGTTTTGTTTATAAAAATAATAATTATAAACAGCAGAACCGCGCACAATTTGAGTGCTCCAGCGGCTCCTTTTATTATTATTTTAAACAAAATTGTCATTTTATATTGAATCTATAAAATCACGTGTTCAATCGATCGTGGACTAATAAATAAGGACCTCACAATGACTAATGGACATCTACAAAATACAATTCTTCTGAAGTACTTGTAATATATTTGTAAATACTTCACAAGAAAATGAGAAGTTACTTTCTATAAAAAAAAATGAAGTCGCTAACTACTGAGCTTATTCGCGACAAGTAGGGAAATGGATGAGTGAAATAGGTAAATAATAATCAGTAAAATAGAATAAGAATCTGATTTCTAGCAACGAAAACAAAATATTAATCTACTAAAAGAAACAAAATAAAAATCGTACTCATATTGTATGTGAAACCAATCACAGGCGCAAAGAGATTTCTTCTCGAATCTGTTGTAAAGTAATGCGCCTGACTGCACTTTGCGTCATATTTTTACGACTGCGAAAAATTAGAATATTGAACTAATGCGAGGTTTTTGGAGACTTTAAACAGTACAGACTTTTGCATTTACACACTGAGTACATATAAACTTCTCGTTTGAAATTCAGTCCTTTGTCATTTCATTACAAATACGATAATCAGTCGCAACGTTCTTCTCAGGGGAGTTGCTTTTTGAACAAGCAGTAGTTTAAAAAACGTAAACACTGACTTTTTTAGTCTATATCTACAAAATGAAGATTGTTTTTACTTTCGTAAACGGTGTAAACGTGGCCCATATGTATAACGTGAAACTCACCCTCGAGGAGCTCCAATGAGGCGCCGCCTCCGGTGGACACGTGAGATACTTTGTCCTCGGTGCCCCATTTTGCGCAGCAAGTGGCCGTGTCGCCTCCCCCTGTACGACACAACGTTTGACGTCAAATGTAAGGACTGGTAATATTGCCAATTCAGTCATTTTCCCACCTTCTTCGAAAATTCTATAATAACAAATTAGTATGGTCAAGCTGTAGTTATGGTAATTGTACTTATTTTAATTATTATTAGCAATTACCGATATTACCGATCGTCGCAAAAACCGCGTTTTAAAAATACTTAAATTGTTGAACATATACAAGGGGTGACAACAAATAAGTAATACATACATAACGTGACCACCTTTATCCCAATTATGAAGAGAGATGAACCATACATTGACGACCTGTTTGGTGTAGTGGTTAGCAACTCTGACCACTATATCAAAAAGGTTGCGGGTTCGAATCCCGCTAGGGGCATACGTTTGTGTGATGAATACGGGCATGTGTATCCGAGTTATGGATGTTTTCATTTATAGTAAGTATTTATTTACAAAAAAAAACGTGTATTTATGTAGTATATCAACCATCTGTTATCCACAACATTGCTTACTGTGGAACTAGATGGCGCTGTGTGTATGTCTTAAGGATATTTATTTATTTATATTTATACATGATTGTTTGGGTGTTCCGTACTTACACCTATCGAAATAAACAGAAATGCACAAGTGACGGGGAGTGAGCCCATCGCCATTTAAACGTGCAAATCTATAGACGTTTTTGGGCGGAAAGTCCCATAGTCGCCTTTTCTACACTCACGGGAAGAGATGAGTTCGTTCTATTCTCTTCGGGTGCTGAAACCACACAATGATAGAAATTGCGACGTTACCAGCCCTTGGGGTCGATGCCCTATGTTATTATGACAAATTAACCTTCAATATAATTAATTTTTCTTTGCTTGAATATGGGCATGCAGAAGTTTTAGGAGTTGCGTAATTATTATTTTTGAGTATAATGGTTACATGTTTCATTTATCCATATATGTAAATAACACTTACCAATAATGGTGATAGTGCCATTGGTAGTTGCCTTGACAACGCCATCCATAAGCGCCCTGGTGCCGCCCGCAAACTTCTCGAACTCAAACACTCCAGCAGGCCTATATCACACAAAACATAATAAAAAACTAAATAATAAAGATGATATAATATGGCACCGGCAAGAGCAGTGTAGAACTCCACCGATAAGGACGCAGGTCGTTCAGAAATCTAAATGGGAAGGGAAATCAGCAGCGGGCCCGGTGGCTGATATGATGAGGATGTAATATGGTTACTGTACTGCTCTGATTACAGTAGGGAATTTACCAATGTACGGAACTTTAAACGTCCTTTACGTGTCACAAGATACATACAGGAAACCCGTCAGATTTAGATCAAGTTACAGTTCAACTTTGTAGGTTGAAAATGTTAAAAACAAATTTTATCCTGAGTGTGACCATTTTGCGAATGGGACTAAATGCGAATGGGACCGAATGCGAATAGGACCGAAAGCGAATGGGACCGAAAGCGAATGGGACCGAATGCGAATGGGACCATTTTTGAATTCGTGACGAAATGCGAACGGGACGGTATGCGTCAAACCCGTGAGGTTGAGTGGAAACAATAGGTCTATTTACCCGACCGCGCGCGATACTCGCACATGAATCTCGTTTAGGCAGGCTTAGCATATCCAGTTAAGTTTGTACAACTGTCGTCAAAAATATCTGTCAGGTATCTTATATTACTGGCTCAAGAAGTCTAGGACGATTTTAATTTAAGGAGGAAAAACAAAGTGTGGACTAAAATATAGTTCTGTGCTTGTTTTCATGGTTCTTAATACAGTTTTGACACTTACCCATTCCACACAATAACTTTAGCTCTTGCAATAGGCTCAGCAAAGAGTTCCCTAGATTTGGGTCCAACATCGAGGCCCATCCACCCTTCTGGGATTCCAGTCTCCACATCAGAAGTGCCAGCCTAAAACAGATGATAATCCTTAAATATATATAAATATCAAGCAAGCAAGAGCCTGTTTCACTAGTTGCTGATATAGTGACAAATAACTTATCTGCTAGTAAAAAGCTTTTGTTTGAATAAGGCACCGCAAAAGCGCTGGACGCAACGTTACTCTCTCATTATGTACCAGATTAAATATTATATAAGAACTACTTAACCTAGCTACATACTCTATACTACAAGAGTCTGTAGATTCTGATATATGTGAATGTCCAAATTTTTATTTCTTGGATAAATTGGTTATTTTTTAATAGCCTGTGTCACGTAGTTTTTATCATTTTAGAAATTAAAAGAAACTAAATTTCTCAAAGATATTCAATTCTTATATATTTCATCAATTCAGTTTGGTTTTGTCAGATTAATAGTTACGTCATGTATTCGAATTGCAAGAACCGGCATCTAGAGGTATCTTGGATAGCGTCATTGTGCTTTCTACACACAATTCAATACATTTATCACCTTGAATTTTTAATCTTTGACTCACCTGGGCATTCTCGTCAAATTTGTCAGCAGTGACGAAATCAACAGGAAGATGAACTTTCACATTGTTTTTGGCGGCCTTTTCTAATAGTTTACCAACAATCTTTGCTCCATCAGCATCATACAAAGAATTTCCGATCTGAAATGAAAGTTATAAGAATTATTATACTTCTCAATGTGCCCATTTTTAGTCTTTTCCAAATCGACGACGGCGTTCTGTAGTTGTATTGGCGAGGTATATAGTGACACAGCACCGCTCTCTGTGTGACGAAGGCTTTAGCAACTCTCATTTCATAATCATCTCTGTTATCGAAAGATCGTTGGTCGACTTATTGTTTGTGCGATAAACCATACAGCGACAGAATACTTCGACGAACGCTAACGAACTCCTACCTAAAATCTAAGGCTAACGCGGGGGTCGTTCCCGCCTTGACCTTCTGAAACTAACCGACACTGTCGGGGGGCTCTGACCCATTTTGCTCGCTCGCTACAAGTATTCGGCGAAGAAGTATTCTGTCGCTGTATGGTTTATCGCACAAGCAATGTGTCGTCCAACAGAATATCTGAACTACGATCTTTCGAACCACAGTTCTTTGCACGTTTGTATTTCGAAGTTCAGAGATGCCACTCATTTTTAAAGTCCATCTTCATCCCCTTTCTATGTCTAATCGGCATCTTAACTATGTTGGAGCCAGTCAGATGTTGTTTAATACAAGCCTGTCTTCCAAATAAGTTGAAGATTCAGGTCAGTTGGTCCACTTTCGGCCTGACTTTCACTTAATATCACCCAGTATTCTAAATGGTTAGAGAATTGATATTCTATTCAGTAGCGAAAAGTTTCAATTTCGAATGTTTTTATTTCACAGAATGCATCGAATCGAAATCGAATTCCCCATTTTACCGCCAAATACGCTCACGTCCGTTCCTGTTGAGGTGGGAAAAGATTATAGATTTCCACTTGCAATTGACATACTACTTTTGGTTCCGCCTAATAACTTTTTAAAATATATTTTTTTTATTTTATTTTTATTTAACACTTTATTGTATATAAGCATACACGTCAAACAAAAACAAAAAAACAGGAGAATATTAAAATATACAAAAGGCGAGCTTATCTCTATAAGAGATCTCTTCCAGCAAACCTCAGTAAGGAGACAAATAGATGAGGTAACGTAAAAGTAGACAGCGAGTACACTTACAAAACAGTAGTTATAAACAAACTTACTATACATATAGAGAAAATAACAATCATGTCGATGACATACATACTTAAATTATGGTGTTGTTATAATATATATAATATAATAATAATATAATAATAAAATAATAAATATAATTAAATATATAATCTAATATGATAAAAATAAATACAAAACCTATAAATAAAAATGACATATTCTACTTAAACAAATGTACACAAATAATAAAAATAATCTATTGAGACAGTTTAAGGTAATGCTCCTTCAGTCGCGATTTGAAGACCGGTAACGACTGACTATCACGTACGTCGGTGGGAAGTGATATATGTCATAGATAGCGATAAATTAAACGGTCAAATGATTATCATAATACGCGGTTTGCGGGGATGGTGGGATAATGGGAAGTAAACCTGGTGGCGCTAGTGTCGACGGAAATGGCGCGGTGACGACGTTAACAGTAATATAAGGTCTGCACATCGAAATTGATAAGCCGAGGTTCGAACTACCCTTTACCACGCGACTGGCACTGTCCCAGTCGCTCGCAACGCCCATCTCCAACATATAGGTAAATTGTTACTTACAGCCATGCCCTTGGTTTCTTTCAGGAAAGTGTATGCCATACCCCCACCAATGATCATCTCGTTGACCTTGTCAAGTAGGTTCTCAATTAGCATGATCTTGTCAGCTACTTTAGCTCCACCGAGTATGGCAAGGAATGGCCTGGTTTATGAAAAAATTAAGTAAACTCAGTAGTCATAATCATTGATGGTAAGCTAACCTTATCTTACCATCACATCATAAAGTAATTATGAAGTTGTATTTAAATCTCTTTGGCTGTGCTGTTTGTACCTGGTTGGTTGGATACCAATAGAAGATGATAATTAAAAAAAACTATTCCTGCCTATTTTTAATCTCTGAAAATGAGTGAAACTAATGAAGAAATTCAGTAAACTTTGAAACTTTTTAACAAAAAAGGCAAAATGCGTGACAAGCAGCTGGAGTTTTGTTATGCCAAATATGGTCCTAATGCTGTGACTGTAGCAAGAAAATTGATCCAAGCATTTTTTGATTGAAAATTTTAAAATAAAACGGATAAAACATAACGCTCTGGTTGCCATGTTAGAGATATTGATCCCACTGTTTACAATTGAAGGCAACACTTAAGTTGGTAGAGTTACTTGAACACTGACTGTCATATGGGATACTGTCCCGACACAAATCCAACAATGTGCACTCTCCCAGCGAGAGGAGGCTGTATCCTAACAGTGGGGACATAAGGCTGTTGAAATAACAAAAGAAAATATTTAAAAAAGTTACCTTTCAGGTTCATGCAGGGCTTTAGCAAAGTACTGAAGTTCCTTTTTTAGCAAGAAACCACTGGCCCTTTGATCAAACCCTTCTCCCATCATAGAGCTGTGTGCTCTATGGGCAGTTCCTGTGGGTCCAAAGTTACACATGATTTGATGTAAGAAAAGAAAAATATGTAACAACTCGTTAAAAATGTAAACAAGTTACTTCATGTGACTTCAACACTTCGGTGAGTGACAGTGGTGTTATGATAAGTAGAGTTTGTATCGATAATCCAGCTGCCACCATTTATGCTGGCCACTTTTTTAAACCCTAAATTGAGCTGCTTACTGGTCTTCATGTTAATCAAGACATGCTAAATAGTGAATCAGTGTAATCTTACCAAAAGCATCATTGATATAAACATCTCCCAATTTTCTTAAGCTAGCCCTGAAAGCCTTCACTTTTTCAGGGTCAGCCTTAGCTTTAGCACCACTGGCATCTATTCCCTTTCCTTCCTCTTCAATATGAAACCGTACATTTTCCAGCAAGATTAGAGAGCCCACAGGTGGGTCAGCACAGGCCGCTTCTACATCAGCCCCAACACACTCAGGAAGGAATGTGACATCTCTGAAAAGAAATTAAATTTGCTGTTTTAATGCATACATACAGCTGTTCAACACACCCATCTCTCTGGTTGGACATCACGTCTTTTTGTTTCCCATTCCTTGTGGTCTGTTAATAGTAGCTATGGTTTTGGCTTAATTTTTTCCACTTCCTTTCTTAGCAGCACAAGAGATACTACTCTGTACTTCAACCTTGTCTTGAATTCATTAGATTTAATGAATTTAGATGTGATTCAATGCTAATCTGAATCTGAAGATGGTGGAACATTAACTAGGATAAGCTAACTTGCTTGGCTGCATATAAGATATTTAGACATAGACATATATTTATTTGACACCACACTATAACAGCAACATTTATGGTTAGTTACAGAATAAACTGCAAAGATACACTGATTTTGCACATACACATACAATTGGTACCGAAAAACTGGCTGCAACATAAATTTATGGTGATACGGTACTGAGTGCCTTGTATGCCTTGTGTGTTCATTTCTTATGTTAATACAGGACATTTTCAGTATTGAAGGCCAAATCCACAAAAGTTTGCTAACAAAACGTAAAAGCAAATGGCGTCGAAATGCTACTGTTTGGTTGCAAAACTTTTTCCGTACTGTTGCATACAGTCAAGGTGACTGTATGCAAGAGACGGGCAGAGCGCTCCCGCGCTCGCCCACCCGCCCGGCGACGCTGTAAAAAACCTGTATTGACAGCAACTGTTCCTGCTTAAAAAAAAAATGCTACTGCATTCTAATACTAGGTTTTGGTTCAAGTTTTCAAGCAACTGAATATGAATAGAACATGTTCCAATTTAGATGATGGAAAAACCAACCTGAAAAATATTAAACATCCATAACTCAGAAATAAATGGACCTGTTTGGTGTAGTGGTTATAAACCCTGACTGCTATACCAAAAGGTTGCTGCTTGGAATACCATTAGGGGCATATGTATTGCTTTGTATGATAACACCTATCATCACAGAATTCAAAACGAGTAATGAAAGTGGGTTAGCACAAATAATTTCCTAATATATGTATTTTTATTTATATAATCAACCATCTGGTATCCATAATATAAGCCTAGTTGCTTAGTGTGCAACTAGATAGCGCTGTGTGTATGTTGAATATTTATATTTAAAATAAAAATCAAATTCATCACACAAAAGTCACAACTCCTAATGGGATTCACCCCGTAACTATTAGCTTCAAAGGCTAGATTGCAGTGATCAAAATATATTTTTATGGGGACAATCAACGACGCATGGGAAGATAAAACAACTACTATGTGGGGTAATCAGCCCAATGACTACCGAACCATGTAGACATGAAAGTGAGCCTAATGTGAAATGAAAAAAATATCTTACCTATTTAAAAGTTTCTTGAGTTCTTCTGCTACAGGCTTCAAGGTGTATTTAAGGTTTGCTTGTCCATCTGGTCGCCCCAAATGTGACATAAGAACGACAGATTTTGCACCCTTGTCGAGAGCATATTTGACAGAATCCAGTGCAGCAACTATACGCTGGTTATTGGTGATCACGCCTTCTTTAAGAGGTACATTAAAATCCACACTAAAATTATATTAATTGTGTTAATAATTAAAGTTTTGTTCACAAAAAATTCAGCCATTTATTATCTTAGAATTACTTACCGCATTAACACCCGCTTCCCACCCAAATTAAGAGAATCAATGCTAAGTTTATTTAGAGCCATTTTTAATATAATAAATTGTACAATTAAGTGGTAGTTCCAATAAAATTTTAAATCGGCGAGAATTCAAAAGTACTCTAGTTCACTCAATTACAAAAAAGTCGAATTCAACCTTGAAGTGTCAAAGGGGTCAAATATTCTTGCCACTTAAAAAAATAAGGATGAAAGGATGGGAGGGTCGCTCTGAGTACTAGGTTTCAGTACTCAGAGGAGGGTCGTCCTTCTCTATTTAAGTAATTCTGCTTGCCAAGAAAAAAAAAATTGCATTTACATTTTGCACAGAACAGAAAGGCAGAATATTGTGAAGTAGTATTATTTATGAACAGTGAAGTAAATTATATGCCTGACTAGCATTCACGTTCCAATAAGAAAACATCAATATTTTCTGTATGGCATTGGTGTCGATTCGGATGTACGCCAACTAGACTAAATTACACTAAAATTAGCTTTAGAGTCGAACCGCTTAGTGCGAATGTTCGGTATGTACTACACTAAGTATATTGTATAAACAATAAAGCCTATACTATAAGACATTTATAATGTACTACACTAAGTACGTTTGACGTTTCTTATTTTCGACGATATTTGGTCTTCCCGAATAGCAAAAATGTGTTTTTAACTAAGTTTAATTCGACTAAACTAAAATAAGTCAAGTCCTGTCAAATTAGTTTTTGTAATTTTCCGAATAGCAAGCGTCATTTTACTTAAACTGAGCGGCATTTGAATAATAGATTACACCTGGTTATATTAGCTAGATCCCTTTGCCCGTCTAAAAGGACAAACTATAAAAAATCCTTGTCTTTGATATGATGTACCACAAAGTAAGAAATTAGTGGGAGGCCCGCGGGAGGAATTTTTTTAACGAAAATCATAAATTATGTTGGTAGCATTGCGCACTCTTCGCGAAATATGCACGCACTGGGACGCCCGGATTTAGAATGTTCTTTGAAAATCTGCGTTGAAAGCAATGAAAAAACGCGAGTGAATGAAAAGTTACTTGATTTTTCTGATCCCAAGTGTAATTCACGTTGTTCACCAGTGTGTAATAGTGATTGCGTTGGCTGACGAACAAAGAAAAACGTAGTGCGTCTAAAGTTGAAACATGGTGCCGCTAGGACCGGGGCCAGGACATCCTGCTGCTCACCAAACTCACGGTGGACCCTCCACCAATCTTTCTGGTCCAAATTCGCTCTCACAGAGCGCTCCACAATCGAATAAATCGTCAGTGGCGGTGAGTGTTAACATCCAACTGGTATTACATGGGTTTGCGTCAGTCTGCGCCGCACATGTTTATGTAACTTGCAACTTTTGTGGCGCGCACGTGTGATTTGCCGCTATAATTCTGCTTTACGTTTTCAGAAACCGAATTATACACTCAAATTCACTCTAGCCGGTCATACAAAAGCTGTGTCATCTGTGAAATTCAGTCCTAATGGAGAATGGCTGGCCAGTTCATGTAAGTGTTCTATGAAACGCAAAATTGTCCATATGTCCAAATATATGTCAAATTTACCTAGTTGTATTACTGAAGTTATAAGCTATCTCATGAAGGCTGATGACCTTGAAAGAAATAATAAAATATAGAGATTATACTCGCCTGGCTACTGAACTATTTATGTAGTTTCCTAGTATAACTGGGTACAAGTGTTACTAAGCAGCAGATGCAGTGTTTTTCACTTTTCCGAATAGACATTTTGGAGGTGCAGAGCTCAGTATTATACTCTCCATACCTATCTAAAATTAACTGAGTAAGATACTGCAGACTTGACTAAGCTGTGTCCTATAAGAGTGCTAATCTATAAATAGACCCGAACAGGAATCTTCATTGTTTTTTGTATTTATTGAATATGTTTAACACATTCAGTACAGCAGCACTAGAAACACTATAAGTTTTAATGTGACATGTGTTGCTGAATGTGTTAATAATAATTAAATTAATAACATGCTTAGTAACAAAACAATAAGCACAAGTAAATTCAGAGTGTGCCTAAATATGATAATATATTCAGTTGACCCAGTATTTAGATAATCAAGGCAAGCAAAGTCGAAACTTATTTAGGACACCCACTTAAGTGGCATTATTGCATAATCTTCGAACACAACAGATGTATATGTAGATGTATGGATGTATATAGGTAATATCAGTTCTAACTTGCATTGAAACCTTTGGGAAGATTGTTTTACTTGATTTTAACATCCCCATTGATGACTGTTATAAACTCCACTCAATTAAGAGGTCTTAACAAAACTTGCTTCCTGTACCAGCTTGTAATTAAAATTTTAAAGCTTTTATACAAGTAACGTAATTCCATAAAGTGTATTAAATGGATTTTTAGAAATACAGTGTTGACACTAAATAATTAGTGATTTCATATTTTCCATAGTTATCTTGTAATAAAGTATTTCAAAGTGATTTAACATGTTCAGAAATCACCAGAGGCAATTGTGTCTAAATTATTAGTCTCCTTAGAATTTCATGATTTGCTTTGTGTATACAAAGTTCCATGAAAATTGGCTGAGGTATTTTAAGAAACTAGAATTAAAAATTTGTATGGGGATTGGCAATCATCATTAACATATCCTTACTGTTGGGGTACAGCCTCCTCTCACTGGGAGAGGGTATGGACCATCATCATATATTGCAGATTGGTGAATTTGTGTCAGACTGGTGGCTACCTGACAGTTAGTATTTTTAAGCGGTCAATGGTGTCAATTCGGATGTACACCAACTAAACTGAAACCAATTTTCGAATAGTGCTGTCGCATCATACTGTTCCAGGGAGAAAGAGACAGTACTACTTTAAAACTGGTTTTAGTTTAGTTTACTTGGTGTACATCTGAATCGACACCATTGCCTTCAATTGAAAACAACTGGGACCTATTAGTTAAGGTGGCCTCCAAGCTTAAAAACACTATTAAAATGTCACTAATGATAGTCCACCTAATGACACAAGTCCTTCACCTTCCTGCCAATAGCTATTTTCAAATATCACCAAACTGACTTAAAGGCTTACACCATTCTTATTGAATTATGACAATTTTAGAAATTCTAATTCAATTTCCTATTGATCTTATTCATGCACCCAATTACATACACCTTATAATCTTGTCAATGCGAAGTGAATGAACTGTGACATATGTAATGAACAGAAACAGGCTACATTATTTAAACCTTATATTCGGTATGCTGCTATTTATGTCTGTGGAAAATACACATTTCTTATTTTTTTTGAATTATTCACAAATGATCTATAATTTCTTTGCATTTTCTTTCAGCTGCTGACAAACTTATTAAGGTGTGGGGTGCTTATGATGGCAAATTTGAAAAGACTATAGCTGGTCATAAGATGGGCATTAGTGATGTAGCTTGGTCATCGGACAGCAGGCTCATTGTCAGTGCTAGTGATGACAAAACATTAAAGGTGAGCATTGGTGTACTCTAATTTCTATTTAGAAAAGGTTAATCTAATTGTGATATCATAATCATTCTGGTTTAATAAAATATGACCCTATATGTTTTCCATGCTGTTTACAAACAGAATGATTATTAGAGAATCTACTTATTTCAGTACTTTCAGAATTGTAAGCTTTTTAAAATCTACTGTATAAATAGGAGTAGACATAGTAGCTTGTGTAGTATGTGATAAAGTTGAACTGTATTTTTTTAAAACATAACAGAAACATTACATATCATCCAGTCAACCAGAAAGTTAGTAAATTAACTCAGTTACTTCTGGCTTGCTTAAAAGTTTCTCACGGTAATTGACCTCTTATCTATCACTCACTACACACTCTTAATAGATAAAAGATAGCAAATGTTTACCTTAATAGAATATTTACTGATAAATGTTCCATGGAATTTCTCAATGCATTTTTTTATTTCCTATCCAGATTGGATTGATGTTTATAGTCCATTCCTTGCCTTAACCTATACTATGAGAACTATTTTAACAACTTAACGAACTAACCCATTTGTACAGTGCCATGCCTAGGGTTGATGTGATTTTACAGAGATGTGCCTCTTTTCTCGTCAATCTGCAGGGTCATAATGCACTTGCATGTTATATAGATTGTCATATCAATATGTAGGTGTTTTTATCGGTCGGCGAAAATATGCATCAACAATAAAACTTATTGGAATAAGCAAAGTCTAACGAGTTTTTTTCACTAGCCTGAGAAATACACAAATCACGAGAAGGTTTTGGCAAAGAAAGTAACTGCCTTTTTTCTAAGCAAAGTACAACGATTTTACCTTTTTCTCGCCGATTGAAACTCGAACACATCTTAAGTTCTCACAAGGGACAATTTCCTTCATTGTTGTTAGTCACAAAATTGAATTAAATCTAAATAACATTATATGTGCGAAAGTTTGGATGTTAGTTTGTTTTTTGCTCAATCATGGCAAAAAGGATGAACGGTTTTGGAATGTATTTGGTATATAGGTAGACATACCCTGGATTAAAACATTTGATATTTCTTATCCCGATAAAGTGAGTAGTTGATTTGAAACACGTCTAATCAGTCAATTATTCAGATTTATTTGTAATAGACTTCTGTCAATCATAATTCAATGTTGTGAACATTTTATAAACCTAATTAATATAGTCAGATACCTTTTATTTATTGCAACATAAGCTACATGATATAATTTATGTACAATAGAAAAAAAAGAATAATTTACAAGAAATTAAACAATAAAAATTAAAAGGGAATACAACAGCACAGTAACAGACTAACTAATCCATTAATTCAGTAATACAATAAATAAACAATTTAATAATCTATAATTTCAATAATCCCTAAATGTAATTTTAAAAGATAAGATATCTAGGCTTTGTTATCAGCCGATATCATGATTAATTGGAAGGAACCTCCAGTCACCTGCCTTAATTATGCATGACAGCTTTCCGCTTGAGGTTTCGCTTATCGCGGAATAATTTGTGTATCCTGCGGAAACTACTCACTTTATCGGGATAAAAAATATCTTATGTTTTAATCCAGGGTATGTTCTACCTATATATCTAGTGTTTTCCAAATTCGTTCATCCGTTTCGCCGTGATTGAACAACAAACAAACAAATATGTTTGTATATTAACGTCCAAACTTTCGCATTTAATAATATTAGTTAGATGATCTTAAAAAGATGCAAGGGTACATCAAATTACCTATCATCATAGTTTGGTAATTTGATAATCTTAGTTTATTTTTTTTGAACACTTTTTTGTACAAAAGAAAATAAACCCAAAACAAATTTACTTAAAAGTATGCACAACAGCTGACTTATCCCACAACGGGATTTCTTCCAGTCATTTACGACCATGAACAGTAGATTGTACATTTAAAAATGCAAATTAACTGTTATGGTCTGCTATGGTCTCCTATCCTCATTATCAACCAAGGATTCTCGTCATTGAGGTATTATTACTAGGTTTAATTTAAAAAAATGGGCGTTTATTGTACCTAACCACCATTATTAAGAATTAGAAAAAAATAAAGGCTTTAAGTAATAATCAATTAGTAAATTTTCTGAAATGGTTTATGTGTTGGACTTGTATCATATGCATACAAAGGATTGGGTCTCGGTCTATGAATTTGCAAAGAAATAAAATAATAACAAGTTACTTGCTAGTGGGTGTCGAAATTCTTACGCCTTATGTATGACAAATCGCCAATGAGTCGCTAATGTATGTCCTTGGTCTCAGTGACAGATACAAAATTTAATTTACTATTTGTTGACGGCATGGTAGCAATACTACTTACTATTATTTTCCGCTTTTCATTTCTATTATGTTTTGAATGATTTAGTTTATAACGCCGTTGTCGTTAAACTAATCAACCACGGTGACCACTGCATTCTAATTATTTTAAAATGATACCTATTGAATGTGGTTTTTGTTTTCAGGTTTGGGAATTGAGTTCGGGGAAATGTTTAAAGACTCTAAAGGGGCATAGTAATTATGTATTCTGCTGTAATTTCAATCCTCAGAGCAATTTAATTGTCTCTGGCAGTTTCGACGAAAGCGTTCGCATATGGGATGTTAGAACAGGTGTGTTGGTTTTTTGATTAGAAATCACTATAAATAAATATTGTCCAGCAGTGGATGTCTTTCGGCTGATATGATGATGACGATGAAATAAATATTTCGGACACTTACAACCAATCATCTAGCCCCAAACTAAGCAAAGCTTGTACTATGATACTAGATAACGGATAAACATACATAAATATTTATTTAAACATTCATGACTCGGGAATAAATGTTCGTATTCATCACACAAATATTTAGCCCTCGCGGGATTCGAACCGCACCCGTTGGTTTCGCTGATACCTTCACTATCCACTACACCAATCGGCCATACCGATTTCCTTCAAACATGGCTAAGGACCACCTTGCAAATACTGGCTTTTGAATATATGAAACTGTTTGCAAATCGCGCCATTGGAGAAGCTTATTTCCAGTAGTGGAGTTTTAATGGCTGTCGATGTATTTGTATAGTTTTCAAAACATTCTAGTAAAGCTGGTAAACACTCATTGGCATATTTGAAAATAATATTTGGGACTTTCTAACTGGTCCTTTAATTCTATTTGGCTTTTTTTTGCGTGCATTTTATTGATAGTTGTTTATGGTTTTAGGCAAATGTTTGAAGACGTTACCGGCGCATTCAGATCCAGTGTCAGCTGTGCATTTCAACAGAGATGGGAGTCTCATTGTTTCTTCAAGTTATGATGGATTATGGTGACTATTTTTTTTACCATTTGTATAATACTAATTTTAGCTTTGTAATCACGAATTTGGGAAAAGGATAGATAAGCCATCCAGCAGGGTAGGCGTCAGTTAAGTACAAGGGAATGGGGCTTTCATGTTCATCACGAACTTATTGTCTTGCTTCGTTGACGAAAATATTGATCCAAATATTTATTCAAGCTCCGACCGCATGTTAGCGTATAACGATAAAGGAAGAAGCTCGGAATGTGATCACTACCGCATATGATATGACGCCTGTAACCTAAAAGTAATTTGGATTGTTTCAACCTCAATTATATTGGTCCAATCTAATACCTCATAAACCGATAGTTTCAGACATTGAACTATCCTCATTCACTTTCTCAATAGAAGACAATAATGCGAGGGTACTTACACCTAGCTGACCTGGCATGATTTTTACATAACCTAATAAAGAAATGTTTTTTCACAGTCGAATCTGGGACACGGCCTCAGGTCAATGTTTGAAAACACTGATCGACGACGACAACCCGCCGGTGTCGTTCGTAAAGTTTTCACCCAACGGCAAGTACATACTCGCGGCGACCCTGGACAACACGCTCAAACTGTGGGACTACAGCCGGGGCAAGTGCCTCAAGACTTACACGGGCCATAAGAACGAAAAATACTGCATCTTCGCAAACTTCAGTGTCACCGGTGGAAAGGTACCTACTGTTTTAGCGTCGCATTCGGCATCCTTATTCTCCACATTCAATGGTAATGAAATTTGTCGCCAATTGTCAAATTCAATCAATAGTAATATTAAATTTATACTCGAAGCAGACCGGATTAAATAGCGCGGCAAGTCTTTATATGAAAGAATAAGCTACCTTTAGGCTTTGAGAGGAAATGTCTAAAAATTGGGGATATTTTTTTTTTTTTAATATGAGAGGGCGGCAAACGAGCATGCGGGTCACCCGATGGAAAGCAATCACCGCCGCCCATGGACACCTGCAACACCAGAGGGGTCACAGATACTAAAAATATTTGTTACATAAGTCTGGAATTAAATTCGATGAATTGCAAAGGCAGCGCACGAGTGCACTTAGAGGCGGCCGCCACTGTTCCTGATGCGATATGGCCTTGTTGTAAACTAGAGGGCAAATATTTTTTCATAAACAAATTTGAAGGGCTGTTCACAGAAAAGTATATCTAAAAATAGCAATTTTATTAAGTGCTTTAAAATTGTCTTTGCGTAGACAAATTACAACTATTTATATGTATATTCATCATCAGCCCGTAAACATCCCACTGCAGGGATCTGTATCCCTGCAGTGGGATGTTTACGGGCATACTGCATTGGGCCAGGGAATATACGAGGGAAGGCACAGGCCTTCCCGCAACGCAGTACTACAGGCAATGCAGTATGGGGATTTATATGTATATTGAATTAATCTAATTAGTGTCCCATGTTATCTACACAGTTTTGCTATATTAAAGCCTCTGTCGTAAGAGTATTGTGGGTAGAACTCAAATTCTAAGACATTTTTTCTCTGAATCCTCGCACAAAATTTTTTCATTTGTAAGAAGTTATCCAAATTTCGAAAGAAATTTAATCAATTGGAGGAAAATCTGGATAATTTGGTGGGTAGCGGACATACAAACGTTTCAATAATATCCATCCATGACAAACACTAAAATGGTCTATTTGTTTTGACATGCAATATATTTTCTTTTTCCAGTGGATAGTATCAGGTTCAGAAGATAATCTCGTCTACATATGGAATCTTCAATCTAAGGAGATAGTGCAGCGGTTGTCCGGGCACACTGACACTGTTCTGTGCACGGCCTGCCATCCAACAGAGAACATCATTGCATCTGCGGCGCTAGAAAACGATAAAACTATCAAGCTTTGGAAGAGTGACACTTAAAATTGATACAGGTGACAGATTATTCCTTTTTCTTCTCTGTATAGATGTATACAAATTAACAGAGGGGTGAGGTGCATAGTCAGGGGGCAAGTGAACAATGGAAATGTACGTCCCTTTGTGCCCTCTACCACACCATCTATCTGTTAAGGTAGAAATCTATAATATTGTGTTTTAGTTTCGTGCGGAGTGTGCATGGCCTGACATAGATAGGATTCAGGTTTCCAACAGAAACTGATATGATTATGTGTATATTTAATGTAGTGACACCTGCGGAAGGTACTGCGTCGACACCTCGGCGTCTGGATTATCGGTCGTAGTTTTCGATTGGCATTACACCAAACGCGCAATTATGCAGCGTCTAGTTCAGCGCGTGACGCAAACGTTCAACTACGATTTGCGAACATGCGGTTACTTAACGCGTCGCATGATCTGTCGCTGGCAATGCAAAAATACATTGAAGAAGTTTTCGCGGAAACAGTCGCTAGACGTAAGGTTCGGGACTACGCCGAACGCAACGTAATTTCATAGGTTACTTAAAATCACTGCGAACGTATCCATCCGAATTTTCGGTGCCGTACCTTCCGCACGTGAATGGTACAGTAAACAGGTGATAGTGATGAGAAATGTAGTGTGAGATTTATGGGAGAATGATAAGTGTCGGAGAAAGGTTAGTGAGTAAATTTAGAATTAGTTGCCTAAATCGGCCCAAAAATCGGCGGCAAATAGACTGCAGGCCCAAGAAAGAAAGCCACCTCCCATCACTGACAAACACATTGGTACATGGCTTGCCTGGGAATAGAACCTTGACCTCCCAAATTGGGAGACCGCGTCTTAGCCGCTGAGCCACCGACGCTCATGTGTCTTGCTCATGCGATGCGAAAACTTATAACCTAAACGTATCCACGACTCTGGAATAAGTGTTTGTATTCATTACACAAACATTTACTTCCAGCGGGATTCGAACCACAACCGCTGAATTCGAACGCAGGGTCACTGCTCACTAAACCAATCGATTGTGAGCTATAATATAAATTAACTATAACTAAATTATCTTACTCTGAACTTCATCTCGTTTGTTCCAGGCTACATAGCAGTCAGTGACCCGTATACTGTGGCTTCATATTGCGAGCTCCGGTGCTTCTGACTTGTGAATACTATTAAATAAGGACCTTGGTACCCCAGGACAGTTGAGTGCTGACGATATTTCTTTTCTATACTTAATTGGAAAGTGTGCATTTTCGTTTGTTAAAAGATATACATATTTTTGTATCTGACATGCGATGGAAAAGAGGTACGAATAGTGTTAGATATTATGTTTTAGTTAAGATTGATTTATTAAGAATTGTGCTTGAAAATAACTTGTTGGATACGATTAAAAATTTAGTAGTTGTACAACTTTTGTTTTTCTTCTTTCACCAAATAAAGAATAACTTATTAAATGTTGTCTCTGTTGAGTTTCACGCTAGGAGCGCTTAATATTAGGAAATCGTACGATTTGTACATTTGTATTTGTTATTTATTTACCCAAAAAGTTACAAAACATATTGAAAACACTTTTCCTTATATTGGGATCTTTTACTCAACCGGATATTGAAGCCAGGTCATAGAATAACAAACTTCAGCGTCTATTTCCTCTCCACCCTCCTGTCCCCCGTATAGGGGTTCATCGACCTCGACATCTTCGTTACCAACCTTCTCCATAATTAGTCGGTAGTCAGTAATAGTCCAGCCAAAAGAGTCATTTTAGAGAACTGGTTGGTATAGCTTGAATAGGCACCAGTACTAATAGCTTGAATAGGCAGAATGTATCGATAACTCACCCCAACTCACAATTATGACAACCATTTTTCAGATATCGCATTTTTATTAAAAAAGCTGATATACCGAACTAAATTTGACAACCGACTGGTGTAGTGGATAGTGACCCTGTCAGCGAAACCAACTGTTGCGGCTTCGAATCCCGTGATTCGTAAATGTTTGTGTGATGAATACGAACAATTATTCCCGAGTCATGGATGTTTATACAAATATGTATGTTTATCCGTTATCTAGTATCCATAGCACAAGCTTTGCTTAGTTTGGGACTAGATGATTGGTGTAAGTGTCCGAAATATTTATTTATTAAATGCAAGATTTCGTATCCCCATTTAGCTAGCATGTTTAGTTTTTGAGAAATTTCTTTTTATCAACAACTCACCCCGATTAGCTAATAAAGGTTCCACCTACATAGCCCCACCTGCTCAGGTTGCCCTTGAATCAGCCGACCTGAGTCCGAAGTCTATTCAGGCACCTGCACGCTTGAGGACCAATATAATGCCAATGACTATGCTGTTCGCGTGGCTAATTACTGGGCTCTAAACATTTAAAAAAATTAAAGCGAAGCTAATAAAGGTAAGTAAATGATCAGAGGTCAAGTTAGTTAGAGCTACTACGCAGTCCTTTTTTATCGCTAAGTTCACAATGCGCATTATGTGTTGGTACTCGTTGGTTGATAAAACCCACAGACTAACGAAATAGATGACGCAAGTACCGCGATCTGTATGTAAAGCAAGCGTGCCACTTTTTCTACCTGCTATGACGTCACAAGCGCTATTTAATGATTGGAAACTTGCGTCAAATAGATTCAAATTCAATTCTAGTAGTCAATTACCTATCAATAGGTATCTAAAACTAAAATTGCTTATCTGCTTAACTATGGCAGATGTATTTAACAGACTAGGAGCATATGTAGAACAGAACCGTACTGAAATTGTTTTGGCAATTTACATCATTTCAAAAATGGAGCTGCTTATGCGTTCCCAGGGCCTCCCTACTGCCGAAGAAGGTCGCCGCGGGGTTTTAGTGGGTATCCCTCCCGACAGGGAGTACGCGTAATGCGTTTACCCGCGATAAAAAAAAACGTACCTACTATGACGAAAACGACAAGCACAGTGTAGGACATTTAAGGTGGACAGACGACCTCATGAAGGTCGCAGGAAGTCATTAGATGCAGGCCGCTTCCAACCGGTGATGATGATAGTGGGCTTCGAGCAGTGGCGTGCAAAACATTCAAATTCAAATTCAAATACTCTTTATTGCACAATTAACAAAAGCTACATGAAGAATACAGCGTACATCATTAATCGCACAAAAAGGCGGCCTTATGGCTAACAGCGATCTCTTCCACGCAAACCTTAGGGTAAAGATACAAGCTACCAGTAGGTGAGGTTTGCACAAATAGTAGCAATACGGGTATATTTTATAGTTGGTAAAAAGTATAACGTAAAGATACATAAACTAAGCCTACCAACTATAACTAGATAATTTAACTGCACTAATTAATTTAACTTAACATTTTGTCACAGGGCAGTCAGAATTATTAAATTTGCTATTAAAGAGAAAAATACAACAACAAAATAATAACTTACTCTTTTAGCAATCTTCGCAACTGTTTAGAATATTTTCTGTCCACATCAGTATGAATCAGCGGTCTTGACAATGCATTTTGTGGAAAGCTTACAATTTACTAGTGTAGGCCCTGCCTTTACGCCTGTATGGAGCGCACGCTACTAGCTTTGACATGGCTACATTAGCTAGAAACAGAGCTGATGATCTTTGTTACACAGATTTTCATCAAACTTAATCCCCATTAAAGTAGCCTTGAAATCGCATTGAAATCTGTCCATCTTGAGACAGGGGTTAAAATGCATACATATACCTACACTATTCATTCTTCAGAAATTATATAGACATATTATATTTATTTGACACCACACTATAATAACAATATTAATAATAAGAATATACAGAAAACGGAGATTTTGAAATGCCGTTAGTGCAGTGTGTGTAGTCAAAAATGGACTCCATCTCAGCATATGCTGTAGCAATTCCTACAGCGCTGGTTTCAAAGACCAAGCCCAAGAGCCCAAAGCGGTATCAAAGCGTTCTCTTCTTAACATAATATCAATGGGTATAATAGAGAACGAACCCATACTTATTAATATAAAAGATATGGCTAAAATGTAGCCATATAACTTATTTGGTATTAAGCATAATTCAAGTAAATATAAAATTGGCTCAAGCCTCTTCCGCCCCAGGAGGGAGTTGAGACAATAATGACGCCTATATTTTATACGGAGTCCATTATCGGGTGGCTGAAGTAAAAAAATCAGGTCACCGGGCGAACGGCAAGCCTATGGGACTTCGTTGAGACGCTAATACGGTGTGTGTGAAGTGTAATCAAGGTTTATTATGTGCTGTGCTAATTGTAGTTGGGTAGATGTACCGGGGCGATATTAACAACATTGGCATTACTTTAGACGGTGTGTTTGTAATACGGACTTGAAGTCGATCAGTTCGGTTTCTAAAGGATGCAAATGTTTCAAGCAGGGCTTGTTTATCGCTTTTTTTTTAAACCTAAATCAGCGTTAAGTATTTTAGGAGTGTTATATTTAAGATTGGCTCTACCTTAACTTTAATAAAACCGGTTTACTTAAGGAGCGAAAATAGGTTTTGAATCAATTAAGCGGTTTTTAATGGTTATTTCGCTCTTACAGTCGACGTCGTCTCATATGACTACAAACTTCAAGCGTTTTAGGTAGCGATCTCATTTCGGACGCGCTCCGAACGAAACTGTTTTTAAAATCCGGTTTAAATCTTTATTTAGGTACCGATATTTTCGGAACCGATTACAGGCCCGTCTCGACATAGATAGCAACCGATTTCGGTCGTTAACTCCTAACGATCTTATTCTAAATGTTATAGTTTTCATAATCATATCGGTTTTTGTTGGAAGCCTGAATCGTAGTTTCAATGGAAACCGATATTTTGATACTAAAGACTCTAATTCTCCAATTAAAATAACATTGTTAGGACTTAACGACCGAAATCGGTGGTATAGCGATCGCTATCTATGTCGAGACTACGGGGGCTGGTTTTAAAGGTGCATTTACAAATTTACATCGGTTATTTCATTAATACGCATAGAATTACAATTTAGTCATAACCATTATGTAGGTATAATTATTATGTTTATATGGAGATATATACTTAGGGTCTTAGTAGCTTAATTACGAATTACTTACAGGAAAAAAAGAAATTTGAGTGAAATATTGCGTAAAATTGAAGCCACTGGAACCCGAACTATTACCATGAAAACATGTATAAAGTAATAACGATAATTTCATCTTTCTAAGCATTTCCAGTGCCAAGATATAGGTTCGCGAAAATCGGCCGAAATGCTTCCAGAAAAGATGTTACGGCAGTGTTGCTTTGCCCTCGACATGGCGCGGGCACTGCCGTGTCCCCAGATTATATAGTAAGTAGTATTATGTCATTTTATGCGTATTAATGAAATAATCGCATACACGTAAAAATGGGAGGTTGCTAGCACGCACCGTAAATAAATATATATCCTAGGACATAGACACAATGCCATCTAGTTCCACATTAAGCAACTATAGGCTACATGGTTGATATACCTACTAAATAAATACATTTTTTTTGTAAATAAATAGTTATTATAAATGAAAACATCCATAACTCGGGTAAAGGTTGCCTGGAAGAGATCGCTTTTAGTGATAAGGCCGCCAAACTGTACTATCCCCTTTTTCTTATTCTTTTTTTTATGCTTCTTATTGTTGTACAATAAAGAATATTTTGTTTGTTTGTATACATGTCCGTATTCATCATACAAACATATGCCCCTAACGGGATTCCAACCCGCGACCAAATGCACCATGACATTACTCAGGTTTTTTAAAGAGCTTTTTTAAAGATACATTTATTTTTAAAGAGCAAGTCAGTAGAGCCACGTTTAATATTAACCTGATAAAATGATACGGTGTTTGAGCAATCATTTGCCGGCACGCCCCGCCGCCGTTGGCCCTTGGGACCGCTATGGAAAAGAACACGGAATTTCCCGAGGATAACCTAGCCAGTACACGTCGAAATGAAATAAGGTTTATACGTAAGCCGCGTGTTATTGTGGGGCGTGATAACGGATAACCAATAGATGCTTGGAACTAAAGAATATTATGACGCAAACATTGAAATATCGATTTAGATACTCTACAATATTTTGGGCGTATATCGTACAAAAAACAAGATATGTTATTTTAAAAATAAAATATAACCATACTCATAAAAAATAGTGTTTGGTGTAGTGGTTAGTGACCATGTAGTAGATGGATAACCAACGGTGGCGGGTTCGAACCCGCGAAGTGTAAATGTTTGTATGATGAGTACCTACGAACATTTTATTCCAGAGTCTTGGATGTTTATATATAAATTATAGGAAGTCCCAAACTAAGCAAAGCTTGTACTATGTATACTAGATATCGGATAAACATACATAAATATTGATATAAACATCCATGATGCGGGAATAAATGTTCGTATTCATCACACAAACATTTACCCTTCGCGTGATTCGAAACCGCAACCGTTGGTTTCGCTGACAGGGGCACTATATTCACTACAAAAATCGATCGGTTAGTGTGTATATATGTATAATAAATTCTAATCAATGTATATATTTATTTGGAAGAAAATTAAACCTCCCATTTTTAAGAGTTTGAATTTCAAATGTAGTTACGAAGTTTTCTAATCTTATAAATAGTAAGGAGTAGGTTCAACCAATTACAAACGTGGTATTTTCATTAGCATCTTGGTGCCGCTATTAACTTTGCAACCGTTGGACGAAGTGATTGCCTTACCGGGCTCTTAGTCGCAGATGCGGATCTAGGAATTCGCTGTGGGGACGAGAGCAATTTTTGTATATATGTACCAAACTTTCTAAAAAGTATTTCTAATATAGCATAGTAGTATACATGGTGAATTGTGACGCCACTCTTGATTACGAACAACTTTCCCTAAAGAACCATAGTCGTAAATTTTCGATTACCTATACAAAGTACGGGAAACAGGCGTGACATTATGTACGAGTATGTATACAAAGTATACCATTTTTAACCCCCTTTAGTATGGAAGTATAACAATTTCCGATTGAATTCGGCTCTGGTTCCTAGTGGAAAGTAGTCCGTACTGGGAATTACACGAATTAAATTTCACCCCGTGGACTAACGTAACGATCATTATCACAAATTTGGTGGTCAAAGATATCCCAAACATTAGCGTTTGGGTGTTCCAAACATTAAAAGTTTGCGTTAAAACATTAAAAAAAGAGAATGCGTGACACAACATCCACGGTTCAACTATCGAAATATACAGAAATGCACACGGATTGTTGTTGAAAAGTGTAAGTATAGTATCGATAGTATTGCTATCTAATATTGCATAAACTATCGATACTATCGATAGTACTGTTTCCGAAAGTTAGGAAATCTATAGACAGTATCGATAGTTTTATAGAATCGATAGTGACCTTTAATTCAATAGTGTCAGTTGCTTCTGTTCAATCGATCAATCGATACTATTGAAATAAAGAGAACAATCGATTGTCCAAAACTGTCGATAGTATCGATACTATCGATAGTATCGATATTATCGATAGCATCAATAGTTTATTTAATATTGAAAAGTAATAGGTACTATCGATAGTTTATTAGCCGTCAGGGATCGATACCATCGATAGTATTGTTGTTTACCGATAGTATTGCACTAAAAGAGAGATCGATACTATCGAAAACTATCGATACTATTATTTTTGTTTAAACTATCGATAGACTATCGACATGCTATGGATAGTGGACTATTGAGCGGCACACTAGTTCATTTCTTTTTACATGCCGAAACCACACGGCACAGGCAAACAAGAATATAAAGTTTAATATAAAGAGTAAAAATATATTATTGCTATGTGAATATTTTTGTAAACCATGATGATTTAAAACGGATAAAATAAAATATGTCGGTCGTGGCTACAATCCTCTATCCGAACCTGCTTCGTCATAACTAAATTTACTTGCGCTAGTTTAATTTATTAAAGTAATTTCCCTGCGATGGATTACCTACTTAATGTCAGCAGTTATCTTAAGGAGATTTTAAGACGTGCGTGATCCTAGAATACACATAGTGAATTCTGCTATTTTGACATTTCAGAAAACTGTGCTGAAGTAGGGTCGAATAGTGCCCAAAGTTAGAATTAACACCACTGTAGTTTAAGACTTATTCAATATTTTAAGTGAGGGTTCCGGCGTCACAGTTTCTGTAATCCGTATTATCATATGCAGAGTCTGCTTTACCTATCCCTACCTATACAGGGCGTCCCAAAGTTATGGGACATGAAGGGGAAGTACCTTAAATATTGTAGATAGTGAATTTTGCTCAAAGAAGACTTTATGTTATTTTTAAAAGTTACTAATTCTGCATTCATAGATTTTCTAAAAATTACTTGCTTCGGCTGGGAATCGAACCGACTTAAATGTGAAAAAAAAAACACCCTACTTTTATGATGCCAATCGAAAGAATAGCTAAAAAATAATAACTCTGCCTAAGTAACATAGTATTTTAAAAGAAAGGAACAACATAAAATGATTGAGTCAAATTTCAAGAAAGTTATTTATTGCCGACGACGTTCGAAAAGTAGCGATATTATCATTCCAAAGATAGCATTGATTATTCGTAAATAAGTACCCACTTCATAAAATAGGTACTAACATAGTTTTCCTTATTATAAGTGCACGTGTAGATGAAATGATAAAACTTGTATTTCAATACAAGAGGGAGTGCAAGAGGGATCACATTTTGAGCATTTAATTAATTAATTTACAAAAAAATACCTACTTAATTGACTACGGCAGTTTCATGTATGTTTTTTATTTGATTAAAATGATTAATTTCACGTTGTTCCTTTCTTTTAAAATACTATGTTACTTAGGCAGAGTTATTATTTTTTAGCTATTCTTTCGATTGGCATCATAAAAGTAGGGTGTTTTTTTTTTCACATTTGAGTCGGTTCGATTCCCAGCCGAAGCAAATAATTTTTAGAAAATCTATGAATGCAGAATTACTAACTTTTAAAAATAACATAAAGTCTTCTTTGAGCAAAATTCACTATCTACGATATTTAAGGTACTTCCCCTTCATGTCCCATAACTTTGGGACGCCCTGTATACCTATTTAAATCCCAAAAATGCATGCATAAATCGTGCCAGCGAAATATACAAAACAAATATTTCTGACATTGATTTAAAAGTGGACTTTGATTTCAAACTACCTAGATGTAAATCGTAAAGTAAAGTGTGTCAAGAAGTTTTCTTTCTTTTTTTTTTATTGATTTTGACATTCTTTCTAATTCTCCATAATTTTGACATTCATTTGAAGATTTGACATTAATTTTGTAATGTTGACAATTTTTAAACACTCCTTGCAAGTTGGGTTATTTAAAGTGTATTATAATTAATTAATAATAGGTAGTTATAATTAGATATAATTCGTTAAACTTTGCATGCTCAAAAGGCAGAATGTAATGGGCCTTATTTTTAATACGAAAACATCCTTGTGTACCTATATTCTGGCAAAATAAATAATTTGAATTTGAAGTTTTACAAATAGTTCTTCAAAAAAAGTTGTTTAGATGTCTTTGAGAAAAGGGGTAGCGCAACAACCTACTTTTGTCGGCCGCACTTTTTGTTGTCCGTGTGTGTTATTTACCTTACGAAATATACAGAAACGCACACGTGAAGCCCACCGCCGTTAAAACGTGCAAATCTGTAGAAGTTTTTGGTGGAAAGTCCCTTAGTCGCATTTTACGACACCCACGGGAAGAGGCAGGTTGATTCTATTCTTTAAACGTGACGAAACCACACAGCACTCTATGTATAGAATTTTATGCAGGATGAGTTTTGTTGCTGTAAGGAAAAAAATATGGGCATAAATATGGTAAGTGAAGTGGAAGTTATTGGCATGGGTAGTTTTAGTTTCAAAACCATCATTGACGCACGATATGCGACTGGCGGGTTTTTTTATTTTAATGAACAAGGAGTTGTACTTGACCTCAATCACACCTGATGTTAAGTGAAGATGAGGTCGAAGGTGGAAGTGTACTGACCCGGAAATCCCAACACATTTGGGGGACTGGCTATCTTATTTCTGACAACAACAATAATGCTATTAACATTGCTGCTTGGCGGCAGATTTAGATAAGATGGTGGTAGCTAGCCAGGTGGACATTTAAAATGCCCTACCACCAACCAAACCGAGTACTTAAACATGTACCCCGCTGGGGATCGAATCCGCGACCTCCGAATCGTAAAATCAATGTTGTTTACATTGAGCCACGGAGGCGGATTCGTAGAATTCCTATCATGCGAAATTTATTTGGAACTCATATTTTCTCCAACTTTTTTAAATTAATATTTTTTTTTTTTTTGGTTTTCATTCTCTCCTTTAGGAGAAGGCAAAGGGATCTAGCCCATAACAGCCATGTCTTACTTCTCTTATTTCTTCAGTTTGTAAGTCAGTCTCAGTCAAAACAAGTAATTCGTCGTATACTTGGCGTATACAGAGTCTAGTCACGGTCAAGTCATTCTTCAGTAAAGTGGCAGAATGCTTTACAAAAGATTTTGGCGGCTTCTTGTGGGAACCCGAAAGCTCCGTTACGCACTTTAATTTACACTTCCCTTCACTTGTACACTATCACTAACGTTTGCTGCACAATATTCTGCCATTATTAAGCTTCAAAAGTTAGAATGCACAAATTATAAGACTTATAAAGAAAAATGCTACTTCACTCGCCGAGTTCCCGCCAAAAAGCCCTTAAATTTATTTAATTCAATTACGTACCCAATTATGTGGATAGGCTACAAATGTGGCCGTCAAATGACAATGCTTTATTCGATGATAGTTTTGAAAGAAAATAAAAATAAACTACCTATGCCAATACCTTCTATTTTCACTTACCTAATATGCCCTAATTTTTACCTTACGGTAAAAAAACTCATCCGGTATGAAATCGGTAGAAACACGCTTGAAGCATCACAGCTTCTTCTAATTTTAAATTTTATTCTTTTTAGAGCTAGACCCTTTGCGAGAATTTTTTATTATCCAGGTGGACTGCATTTTCCTAGCATCTGTAATTCTGCACGCTGCCATATGATCACGATCTCCATTAAAATCATTCAAATACCTCTTTGAAAACTATTTCTAACTTACTAGGAGTTCAATATCTTGGAAAATATTGCTTGAACATTCCTTTGATCGTGTTTATTCGTTAATATACCAAACTATATTATAGTATTCGGATTCACCGAGTTTACTATACAGGTTTAAAGTAATAAGTTTGAAAAGATGAATATAAATAAAGGTCCTCACCATAAAATATCATACAAATTACAGTAACAGTTTTATGAATAAAATAAAATTGGGTATATTTATTAATCACGTGATTGAGACGGTCAAAATGAATGATATTTTTTATTTTTACAAATAAACAATTTATATAAATAAAAAATATATAGGATAAATCCTCCATTGTTCTCAAACTCAGTACTTCTGTAAAATTCAAAATCAAAAAAAAAAAATATTTCGTAGTATAAAAATTCTCACTTGAAAACGTATCGTGATTCCTGTTAAAGATATTTCAACAGCAGTATTTAAAACCGGCCAAATGTGCGTCGGGCCACGCACAATGTAGGGTTCCGTATTTGTCCCTACAGGGGATTTAGAGGCGGACTTTTTGTTGTTTTATAAATAACTAGCTTTCCGCCCGCGGCTTCGCTTGCGTGGAATAACTTTATCGTGGAAAATTGTTTATTCCGCGGGAACTACTCACTTTATTGGGGAAAAAAATATCCTATATGTTAATCGGTCCATTTCATCAAAATTTGTCTATATGTTAATGTCCTAATCTATCTACACACCAAATTTCATTCAAATCCCTCCGGCCCTTTAGGCGTGAATAGGTAACAAACATACGTACATACACACAGACTTTCGCATTTATAATATTAGTCGGATTGCATTCAAATCCGTTCGTCCGTTTCCCCGTCATTGAGCAATAGATAAACAAACAAACATCCAAACTTTGGCATTTATAATATTAGTTAGATTTATGTAACCGAGTAGTACTTCTACCGTTGGCACAATGGTCTTTTCCATAATATAACAATCCTTGTGACTTTGGTTAGAAAGTAGAGACAGTTCTCTATCAAAGTTTCTCCCTTAAATATTGATAATCTAACATAGACAGGCACCTACTTGTAGGTATGTATTGAGTGGCCCATCCCACCAAAATAACTTTTCAACATAAACGCTTAACTTAGATTTGATTTTCGCTCAAATACACCTTTCAGCCTTCAGGTAGAGTTAGAAACTTGGAGTTTGTCTGAAGTTAATTTACTTTTCGTTTAGTTCCCAGATCAGTATTTTGTGACACTTTGTAAATAACTATATATGAAAATTTAAAAAACCCCGGGAAAACAAGTGATTATAATACAGATAAACCAAATCAAAAGCTATATATCTTCGAAACGGCTTCAACGCTTTCCATCAAACGCAGCTACGAAAATATGCCCGACTTTAATCTTAAATATAAAAAAAAGTCGTCTTTCGTCGGGGGTTAAGAAAATATATTTAGTTGGAATGAACGTTCTGTAACTACAATATTTATTGTAACCATAAATATATTTCTACATTTAAACGTACCTACTTACAAAAATGATTAAAATGTTTTATCTGTTCCTTTCGCACCGCAAAAACATGCAGATCGGTACTTTTTTTTACCTCAAGCGTGATTCATTCATTAATTATAACCACCACTGGCCAGTAATATTTTGTGGCGTCGATCGTTAATCATGGTAAATCCTGTCTGCGGAGACGTACACGATTCGATCTCACCTGCGCCGTCTCTATTTATACCAACGGAAAATTATGACGTATTTTGTGGTGTTACATATTTCGATGGGTTAGGGAATTAGTACCGATGCAGACGGTTGATTGTGTAGGATAGGTAGAGGGACACAAAAAAATCTCTTACGTCAATAAACCAATTTTGGCGGACTTTACCTATCTCTGTATACCTTTTTCCGTTTCTTGCTTGTTCTTCTCAGGGGAAAATTGCCTTTTGAACAATCAGTAGCTTTAAAAATGTACAATCTGACTATTTTAAGTGTACCCTGTGTACCTACGAAATAAAGCATTTTAGATTTGATTCTGAACTTCTCAAGGCCTGAATTCTAAGGCTGGGAGTACATGTCAGAATTTTCCGAGAGATAGAGATCAGAGATAGTCTGATCCGACTATCGGAAGGTGTTGGAGCCATTATTTTGTTTGAACATTCAATACACGTCCGACCGATCCGAAACAGCGCCGAGGCGTTTACTACTTTATTACCGGTGTTTTCCTCTTTCATGTCATTCATGCAATAAGTAACTGTAATTCGTCATCCATTTTTTCTTTCTACTCCCCATGCAAGCACTCGGGATAATAGCTCGAGAACAACTGAGTTTTTTTTTTTTTTATGATTGACTGGATTAGACCACAATCTCACCTGATGGAAAGTGACGATGTGGCCGAAGATGAAGAACGCGATCTCAGTAGATGCCTACTCACCCTGCTCTTGAAGATCCCAAGGTTGTAGGATTCAGGAAAGACTGACGCCGGAAGGGAGTTCCATCTCTTGGCCGTTCGCATTATGAATGAGTTTAGAAAAATTCTGGCGTAACACACGTATGTGTATTGAGTAAATACGATCGGATAGTCCGATCAGACAATCGGAAACTAAATCAGACGTATTCCCCTTCATGGTTCGACAATCGATATTCGATTCAGTATAGGAAATTTTCAAATTAAGAATGCATTTCCGGTAGCAAAAACGCATTCGAAAATTCGAAACTTTCAGTTACCGAATCGAATGTCGACTGTTAGAATTATTTAAAATACTGAGGCAGCAATATTGAGCATAATATTAAATAATGCATATTTTTTTTTTATATATTAGAGGGCGGCAAACGAGCATGCGGGTCACGGTATCGGTTAAATTGAGCAGCGGGTATTAGCTCGAACAGTTCTTCAGAACACTCTCCATGAAATATGCGATAGAGAATGCAGAGGGACGCGACGTCTCTTCGCAACGCCAGGCGGTCAGTGAGACTCTCTTGGCCGACAATTCGGACTGCGCGACGTTGAACTTTTTTTCATTGTTTTTTGAATTTGAAATTCTTTGTTTCATTTTGGTGGTGTTGTTTTGTTGTGTTACAATATTTATTGTATATAATGCTAAGTATAACAATACATTCGTTGGTACGCTGTCGCTTTGGAGATGGGCGTTTATAGCTACACTACAGTTTCCAACTACAGTAGCTATCATCGCTATTATGTACTGTGTATATTTATTTCTGTATCCAATAAAATTATTCTTATTATTCTACTTATTAATATTCCTACCCAGAAAAAAAAAATGATTAAAGAGCGAATGGAGCCCCGTTACAATTAGGATTCCGTACTAATACTACAGTGAGCAGCAATTTTTTTTGTAGTAACTAGTTGCTCTGCCTTACATATGTATTAAGCGTAGTTAGCTTCTAAAGTATAGATCTAAATTACATAAATCGTTTTAGCTGGTTTGGTACACCAAATAAGATTTTTATCTATAATATTTCTGCCTCGTTTGTTTCAGCGAGAATAAAAATGTCTACATCATTTTTTTTTCTCGTTTATTTAGGAAAACAAACAGCTATACTATATATATAAACTACTGACAGTACAACATATATACTTACTTAATAATAATAGCATAGCCAACATCGTTATCCACATCAAATCAATGTTGGTAATTCATTTTTGGGGTCTGATACACATTAGTACTCAAATGTATAAATTGTTAATCTACTTTTAAGTTAATGTTGCCATTCCTATATATACATATATAAGTTATGTTATAAGAACAATAACATCAACTCAAAAGCATAATAAAATATACAAAGTACAAACTAATCTAAAGAAACAAATGTTATCAATGTTAGGCACAAAATATCTTTTGCTACTTATTTCTTTTTTTTTTATTGATTGCAAAATTCTTACAATAAAAAAAAACAGATTTTTTGAAAGAGTATTGTATATGTTTTCTAATTTACTTTGTATATTATTTAACAGTACGAAGTTGTGTACCTAAGTAACTAGAATAAAAATTTAAGGAATTGTATACATAGCTATTTTAACTATTGGAATTGGAAACCCGGGAGCCTAAAATGGTACACCGATGGCTCCAAGTCAGGTTGTGACGTTGGCTGTGGAGTATATGGAGAGCAGCCTAGATTCAAAACCAGTACTAATCTTGGGAAACATGCCTCCATATTCCAAGCAGAAGTATACGCCATAATAGAGTGTGCGGAAATCATTCTGCACAAACGCTAAGTCAACCATACCATCTATATCCACTCAGATAGCCAGGCGGCTCTTTTGGCCCTAGCCTCAGACAAAATTGTCTCAAGGCTGGTTGAAAACTGCAGGCTTACTTTAAATACCCTGTGCAAAACAAACAGGGTCTTTCTTCGTTGGGTCCCGGGGCACGCAGGCATCGAAGGCAACGAAAAAGCCGACGAACTAGCGAAATTAGGGGCTAGCGGATCCCAGTACGGCCCTGAGCCTTTCTGCGGTATCTCAAAAAGCCTAATTCGCTTTACCCTAAGGAACCGGTGCACCCAAGCAGCTCTTAAACTCTGGACGAACACGCCAGGTTTAACACACTCCAAATCACTAATCAAAGCCTTCAACAAGAAGGCGGCCGGCGAAGCGCTGGCACTCAGTAGGAACAATTTACGCATTCTCACAAGGGCACTAACGGGACACTGCTGTCTGAGCAAACACATGCTCAACATAGGGCTCCGAGAAACAGGAATGTGCAGACTTTGCCTCCTCGTAGAGGAAACACCTGCACATCTGCTGTGTGAATGTGGCCCGCTAATGCGTAAACGTAATATCCACCTGGGCAGCCACTTATTACACCCGGATGAGATAAAAACCATCGGTGCCAGGAAAATTATCCAATTCCTCAAAGAGGCAAACCTGAGCAACGAACTGTAGGTTAGTGGCGATCACAATAGATCGGCAACGGTCGCAGTGATACAGGTCTCCGATGACCTGCAACAGCCACACACACATACAATACAAATACATACCTAGGCCACATATATACGAGTAGAAACGAAACTATATTTAAATAAATTTTTCTTTCTTTCTTTCTATTTAAGTATTTAAAAACCAAAAAACCCGCCAGCATATTTTGTATTTTGCGGACGCCATGTTGGTATTTTTACGATAATATGCATCCTATAACATGTCAATTTTAGGAATGGACATAGTTACTTATATACATACACTCGAAAAAGCATTACCCTCCGTTTTTGGGCAGTCAGGTAAAAATCTACTGAACGCAACAGTTGATGCCTAAAGCTGAAGCCCGGTGCCTTAATTGCGTTGGAGAGAGTATTGGAAGTTCGATCACACAGTTCATAATAATTATGAAGGTAGCTCAACTTCATTTATTGTAAGTATTGATTAGTACGTTAATTTATTGTAGGTATTGATTAGTAAATTGAGGAGGCAGTGGGCAGGCCCATAGCTTGAAGAACTAATGGCCGGTAGGGCATTAAAGTTCTCGAGTGGAGATTAAGCACCAGCAAGCGCAGGTAGATGGACGTCCAGATGAAGTATGCGGGAAAGCAATTGGGGAGGCCTATGTTCAGCAATGGACATTCTGTGGCTGATATGATGATGACGAGCTCAACTCCTTACAACTTTGATCTGTTGTATGTCAAATTTTCGTCTGTTGGCTACCATTGTCTAATGTAAAGCAAGCAATATCATTGTCCTTAGGCTGTCGATCAACTACGTCAATAATGCGAAAAATATTCTTTCAATGAAAAGAAAGACTTAACCGCCTCCGTGGCTCAATCTAAACAACATTGGGTTCACGAATCGGAAGTCACGGGTTCGATCCTCAGCGGGGTATATGTTTAAATACTCAGTTGGCTACCACCACCATATCTAAATCTGCCGCCAAGCAACAACAATGTTAATAGCATTGTTGTGTTCCGGTTGTCAGAGATAAGGTAGCCAGTTCCCCAAATATGTTGGGGTTTCCGGGTCAGTACGCTTCCACCTTCGACCTCATGTTCACTTAACATCAGGTGTGATTGAGGACAAGTACTAACGAGTTGTGCATAAAATCTATCAAATTAAGACATATGATGCGCGTTATGAGGTCGCTGGATGCAAGCATCAGTTAGGTAATTTTTTAAAATAATTTAACCCAAGGATTCTTACTACACAATACTCAGCAGCTTCAACAGCAGGGTGAAACGATATTTTCGTCTTCGACCAATCGTACATTTCCATTAGATGTGATTTTTATGAGGGATAAAAAAAATCTTAATAGTTCGATGGTAACATTACTGTTTGCCAGATTATCTGTGGACCGAGTGATAACTACGCGTTTGCGCGTACATCAACGAACAGTCAGTGAACTACGCGATCCGTACCTGTCTGGACGCACCTTACTAGGCCGCGGTCACATTAGCGCGAAATTCAAAACATAGTCAGCAGTGAAAGTGTACTCGTGTTCATTAGTACTTATTGTGAATGTAGAAATTGTGAGATTGGTTATAGATATGTGGATCTGAAAACAGGTGGGTGGTTTTTAAAACTTTTTTTTGATATCAAATACTCCATAGCCAATCTGCTGTTGTAAATTGTAATAGCTTATTATTTTAACAAAGGGTATGTTTAAGGTTTGTATGAATGGGACATGACGGTAAAGCAATATTGACATTAGCAAAGCTATATATAAAGCAATAGCTAACATAATTTTATAAAGATAAAAAACTTCAACCAAATGTACGAGTAGCTGTCGGAGCCATCGATGAAAACCGAAAAAAAACATGTGATATTATGATACCAATCGATAATATTGTAAATAAATAATTATTAAGATTAATAATGTTATCGCCTGATATGATGATGATGATGAATATGTTCTTGATAAAGTAAGATGCAATCGCTCTCTACGCTGCATATCTGTCTAAATAAAGTGTGTCTCAATTTAAAGAAAGCTGCGTAATATATATATATATATATATATATATATATATATATATATATCATTTAAATAAGGTAGAATTATAAGGGAGTTATTAAAAAAAAACCGGTGAAAAGCGTGTCGGGCCAACCGCACGGCTTTTTGTTGTTTGACAAGTAATTTTGAACGGTAAGTACATTTTGTAAGTTTTTCGACTATTACTTATTGACTTGTAAAACCTACTTACTTATCCTTTAAACTTCATTACCTATAGCAGTATTACATATCAGTGTATGTAAGCGTGGCAACGTGGCAGTCCACGTTGTGTCTTTTGTTATGCGAGCGTGTCCAATAAATCCTCAGTTTCTTTATAATCTAAGGTTTGTAGCAATTTGTACTAAACCATTTTCTTACAACATTTTGCACCCAACTTACAGAAAAATCTATGAGCATAACAAGACTCTGATTTAATTATCTGATCTGATCCTTTATCCGATTATCAAGCACGGAAGGATTTGTTTGGTGTAGTGGTTAGCAACTCTGACCACTATACCAAAAGGTTGCGTGTTCGAATCCCGCTAAGGGCATATTGTTTGTGTGACGAATACGGACATGTGCACTAAAAAAAAATTATATATGTAGTATATCAACCATCTGGTATCCACAACACAAGCATATAGTTGCTTACTATGGAAATAGATGGCGCTGTGTGTATGTCTAAGGATATTTATTATTATTATTATTAATATTTATATTTACTGGTTCTCAGCACAGACTTATAAGAAATAGTAGAAGACCAAAACATTAATTACCATACGCATGACGACGCTTAGGCCGCCTAAGCATCTTAAGGTATACGCTCTTTTAAATATATTGCGTGTATCCAAACAAAATGTTAATGAGGTCTTCGATTAGGTATAAAGAAATATGTAAACGATAATAACCCATTTCGAGACTTTTCCTGATAGGTCAAAGCCTAAATAAAGCTTATTTTTTGTATGAAAAGTGGTCACGCTATTTAATCCTATGTTTGTTCTCTTCTAGTATTGTAAGTGTATGGTTTTCAGCACTTCTGTCTGTCTGGTTGTTTGGCCAGAATAGGCTAGAGCCTATTTTTTCACTATCGGATTTTGATAACAAGGGCAGAAATGGACTATAATTCTCCATTACTTTTATCCAAAGTATTCAGTACCTAATTCCCAGGGAACAATCAACTAATTGGCGGGTGGTAATAGAGGCTTAATAATGGATTGAAATTCAACATAACACAGCCAATATATTCAATTATCAATTAATCCAAGTAATATTATAAATGAGAAAGTTTGGATGTTTGTTGGTTGCACCATTAGGGGCGGAACGGATTAGATAAAACTTGGTACCTACATAAGTTGAATATGCCTTAAATGTAGAGTATTTTTTATCTCGATAAAGAGAGTAGTTCTCGCGGGATAAACAAATTACATATATAGACGAAGCCATGGGTAAATATTAACTAAATAACAAAGAAACGAATAAACAAAAAGTTCGAAGATTGATTCTAACTTATTTCCAGAAGGCAAACTTTTAACACATTTTCGTGGAATATCAAGCCACTGCGTCATGCCTAGGTTTGTCTTAATTTTGGATCTGCTTACATTTGAATAATAAATAAACCGCTTCCGTGGCTCAATGTAAACAACATTGGGTTTACGATTCGGAGGTCGCGGGTTCGATCCCCAGCGGGGTACATGTTTAAGTACTCGGTTTGGTTGGTGGTAGGGCATTTTAAAATGTCCGCCTGGATAGCTACCACTATCTTATCTAAACCTGCCGCCAAGCAGCAATGTTAATAGCAACTGGATGCGGGCAACGCAGGACCGATCGTTGTGGAGATCTTTGGGGGAGACCTTTGACCAGAAGTGGACGTCCTTCGGCTGATATGATGATGATGATACTTGTATTGGAAAACAAATAAACAAACTTCCAAACTTTCTCATTTATGCCTTGGTATATGCGTTGGAAACATTTTTTTTCATACATATCGTAAGTAAGATATTAGGTAGGTAAATATTTAAGTTACAAGAGTGTTATTAGCTGTCATTTTTAACCCCCTGTGTAATAACTATTTGGGTATTTAAAAACCAAAAAACCCGACAGCATTCCGCGGACGCCGTTGGATTTTTACCATAAAAGGTATCCTACGACACTCCAGGTATCAAGACAAATCTCACGAAATGCACTTCGAAATTGGTCAAGTTGTTTAGGCTACAGGTGCGCTAAAGTAACTTACATGCATACATATTTACATACATACACTCGAAAAACATTACCCACCTTATTTGGGATCTCGGCTAAAAAAAGAATGTATGATTGTTGTGTCGCTCAATCAATGAATAGTTTTATATGTAAGTGTAAGGTGTAGTGTACAGTCGGCGTCAAAATTATTCATACAATGCTGTTCTACATGACTACTGGTAAGAAGATGCTGATTCCAGCTATACCAACCGCAATTTATTAAAACCCCCACAGGTCGACCGCGAAAACAGTGGCGCCCTCGAGGTATAAAGTAACATTTCTTTTGAATTACAGCATAAATCAAAAATATTGCTCTGACCTGCATTCGAAATGTCTAAAATCTGAATCTAATCATTACCTCATCATCCTCAACATCCCACTGCAGGGATATAGGCTTTCCCCTGTATAAGGGCAGTAGTCCACCACGCTGGCCCAATGCGGGTTTGGGACTGCGGGTTTGGGACAACAAACAAACATCCAAACTTTCGCATTTATAATATTAGTTAGATTAATTAAATTTGAATTCAGACTGTGTTGTACAATTATGTACACTACACTATAACTGTGTTGACGTGACCCACGCACATAAGCACGCCTTTAGTAAGTGTAGCTCCTGCGTAGCACATGTAGCAGCTGCTACGAAGGCGTAGCTCACGATGCTACGATGTTCTTAGGGTTGAAAGAAAAACATTTTAAAATCATTGTTTTTATGGTGTGTTTCAATTGATCATCGGTCTGCTTGCAGTAATTTCTCGTGACCTTCATGAGGTCCATGCTAAATGTCGTCGTGTGGAGTATTACATACTACATAACAAAACTATTACATAAAAAATCATACCTACCTGACGACCTGTTTGGTGTAGTAGTTACATAAGCTGAATGCTAAAGCAAAAGGTGGCGGATTCAACTCCGAATATGATTTATTTCCAGAAAAAAACGTATTTGTGTAGTATATTAACCATTTGCAATCCATAATAAAAGCCTAGTTGCTTAGTGTGGAACTAAATGGCCCAGTGTGTTATATGTCCAAGGATATTTATTTATACCTACAGCTGAACTTAGAACCCCCTCTAATTTTGATTGAAGTCGGTTAAAAGCTTAATAAAGCACGATTTCAAAAAACATGTAATAGTTATCTTACTCGTATACTGCTTAATGAAGAAACTGCAATATTGCTATCATCAACATATGTTTAAAAATATCAGAAGGAATCCATACTTACCGCGTAACTTCCAATCCATAATTCTAGTAACTTCCATGAAGTTAAATAAATATTAGATTCACATTTATATTATATTCATAGAATAATCTCGCGTTAGAATTTATAGGGCTCATGTATAGGGGGGTAATATTTTATAACTAACGTAACGAGTGCGATGCGAATGGTTCCGGTTACGAATTGGAGTCAAGTCTCTTCCCGTGGGAGTTGTAAAGTGACGAGAGGAGTTACGAAATGCCAAGGGTAGGTTGTTAATATACCTATTAGGTGTCAAAGGTTAAGGAGGCAAAGTAAGTCGTAGGTCTATAATAAATAATAACCAATAAATAACAAAAATATCTTTGCACACACATAGCGTCGGTGGCTTAGCGGTTAAGACGCGGTCTCCCAAATTAGGAGGTCCGGGTTCGATTCCCAGGCAGGCCATGTACCATTTCAAATTTAACTTAATTACTTATGTGCATTTATCCGACTGCTCTTTAAACGGTGAAGGAAAACATCGTGAGGAAACCTGCATGCCTGAGAAATAAAAATTAAAAGGCATGTGAAGTCAGCCAGGGTGGTGGACTATAGCCCATACTCCCTCATATACGAGGGAAGGAGTATATCCCTGCAGTGGAATGTTTATGGCATGACGATGATGATGATGATACACACAGCGCCATCTACTTCCACACTAAGCAACTAGGCTTATATTGTGGACACCAGATGGTTGATGTACTACACAAATACATTTTAGTTGTACTCATCCATAACTTCGGTATACATGTTCGTAGTCATTATACAAGCATATGCCTCTAGCGAGATTCGATCGCAACTTTTTAGTATAGCAGTCAGGGCTTTTAATCATTATATTATGTAAAATAGGTCTTTGAAACTATGCGTTGTATGTGTCACGAAAGAACGCGAATCCTGTTCAATTTGTTACTATTATTTCTGTAATTGTTTATAAATAACTATTGTGCGCAAGTCTAAGAGTGTAAATGTTATTTAGACGTCTATAGTAAAACGTTATTCTTAGCTTCACTACTTTGTTCTATCCATAAGAGTCTAGTACGATAATAAATTGACGAACAATTTAGTTTTCGCTATAAGCATGCGTGTTCTTTCGCGTATGTATGAAATTAGATTTCTATGAATACACGTCATCGCGATCACACACTTTCACAACAGCCTTTTTTTTTGTGACGGGGGGGGGGGGGGGGGGGGATCTTTAAAAGACTCCTGAGGGAGAGTCTGGGTTATGTGGGATTTTCACCCAAAACCCCCCCGGTGCTCCTCCTCAGCGCTTCACAGGACCAACTACCGGTGCTAACGTACACAACAGCCCATAACAGATCCCGCCTCCTCACTCTTCTTACTGCTGCTCCTAAAAGGTAGATCTAGTATTATTAGACAACACCTGAATATAGACGGTGCCCTACATGTGTATTGCTTCCTTGGGTCCCTCAATACAAGAAAGAAATAAAATGTGTAACTAGGGAGAAGAGGATTCCCACTTCATCATCATCATATCAGCTACAGGACATTCAATGCTGAACATAGGCCTCTCCCATAGATTTACAGAGCGACCGGTTGGAGGCGACCTGCATCCAGCAAATCTCTGCTCATTCGAAATACAGAAGAAAGTTGACAAAGATGACAAAAGTATACATGAAAATATAACTTAATGTCGTAATAACTCCTTATTTAAATATTAATAGAAAAAACCATAAACTCGATAGCATGTTTTGAATTTTGCCATCGCCAGGTGGGGTTTTTACTACAAAATTCATATATTAGGTACTTCCAATAAAGTTCACACAGTATAAATAAAGTAACTATTTTTTGTATTTAAAAACCAAAAAACCCGACGGCACAATTTGTGTTTTGCGCATGCTATGTTAAAATTTTTACCATATAAAGTATCTTATGACACTCCAGGTATCAAGACGAATCTAATGACACCATGCACTTCGAAATCGGTCAAGCCGTTTAGGCTACAGGATGCGCCAAAGGAACGGACATACATATGTACACTCGATAAACATTACCCTCCTTTCTTGGGCAGTCGGGTAAAAAACAAGTTAATGTCGTAAAACCGGTACCTACCTATTTAATGTTTAATACCTAATATATTGCTACGGCTTCTCCTACGCATAATTTTCACCTCTCCCCACTGGTAGTCTATGAATTTCACTTATGTTTTATTATTGAAACATTAACTTTTAATACCTCTCCTTGTCTCCCTCTCCTTCCTTAGTGGTAGGCGGCTGAGACCCAGGAATAGCAATGTAAGGCTGTTGATTATTAATAAATAGTACTGATTTATATCTTATATTATGTAGAGAGACCTGGCGGATACTTCAAAGTCCAACGTGCGTCGATAGAAATGTCAAGTGGAATATCAAGTGATATATCTAGATATGCGAAATGCTTTTAAAGGAATTGTTCCAGTATTGATCTGTAGAGAGCTGAGCACACGACTTCACTCATATCTAAATATAATAGACGGTAATACTTACTGCAAGTCAGCATGTGTAGGAAATTGTAGTGTATTTTATTCTTTCGTGTGCCCTTTTACACGGATTACACTACCAGTAATGGGTCCGGGCAAAATAATTTTCGTAGATTGTACGTATGCACTTTAAATCCACGTCGCCGACATAGTTTTTTTTTTTTTTTATATGAGAGGGCGGCAAACGAGCATGCGGGTCACCTGATGGAAAGTAATCACCGCCGCCCATGGACACCCGCAACACCAAAAGGGTCACAGATGCGTTGCCGGCCTTTGAGGAAGGTGTAGGCTCGTTTCTTGAAGGTTCCAATGTCGTACTAGTTCGGGAATATCGCTGCCGGTTTCGGTATGTTTGGTGGTAACACACTTTTAAATGTCCGCCTGGCCAGTCACAATTGTCAAACTGTGCCGCCAAGTAACAATGTTGATGGCATTGATTTGATCCTGTTGTTAGAGATAAGATAGCCAGTCCCCCAAGTAAGAGATTCCGAGTGAGGGCGCTTTCACCTTCGATCTCATGCTCACTAAACGTCAGGTTGAGGTCAAGTGCAAATTCGATGTGCATAAAAATATTTACGATTGTATTGTTTGTACCTGACTGGTCTTGATACCTTTAAAGATGACATTCTTGAAAAAAAAAATAATAAACAATTTTCCGTTATTTCCTATTATTACTAAGTCTGGGTAAATGAGCGAAATTATGAAAAAAAAATTGAAACGTTTTGGTACATACGCAATGTCACGACCATTATCCCAAATGGGGTGGTGGATACCCCAAACATTTGCGTTTGGGTGTTCATTTAAAGTTTAATGTTTGAAACAACATTCACGGTTAATGTGAATGGAGGTGAGCCCATCGCCGTTATGACGTGTAAGTCTATAAACGTTTTTTGGTGTAAATTCCCTTAGTCGCCTGTTACAATGCCTACGGGAAGAGACGGCTAGGTTCTATTATTTTACATGCCGAAACCATACATCGCTGGAAATTAAAAATTGAAGTATTATGATAAATAAATAAAATAAATAATGTACTTTAAAACCCTCAAAAGGAAATGTAAATGGGTCACGTTAAATGCCAGTCGTCAACGTATGTTTTAGTGTGTGTAAGTTCGGTAGCTGTGACGTATGTTCGCCTGCGTTGAATAACTTTATCGCGGAAAATTGTTTATTTCGCGGGAACTACTCACTTTATAGGGATAGAAAGTATCTTATGTCTTAATCCAGGGTATATTCTACCTATACACCATATTTCATACAAATCTGTTCATCCGTTTCCCCGTGATTGAGCAACAAACAAACAAACATATAAACAAATAAACGAACAAACAAACAAATATCCAAACTTTCACATTTATAATATTAGTTAGATTACTTAGATGTATATGTTCGTGAACGCACTAAATAATACCTTTACTTAAATTCAATAAAGTGGGTGGTGTAAATAAATAATTTGAAAGGATAAAGTGTGTTGTGAAGTAACCTAATAAATAAACTAAATAACATAACAAGCAATTATTGCTAATCGGCTTAACGCTGAAACTTTCAGTTTGAATTGATTCACCCATTTTGGGGTCGACAATGTTAAAATAAATGTACACTATAGAGCTAAGTAAACTTGTATTGCTGAATCTAATTTTACATTTGTATTTTCTTATATTTATTTATTTAACTAAAAAGTTACCAATATTTACTTATAGGTATCACAAAAATCTATATAGGTTTATCCGAATGCGACGGTTTTTGTAATATCTTTAAATATTGGTAACTTTGCCAATATTTAGTTTACTGTAATTCTGATCATATTATCACAATTAATACTTTTTATACAATTAAGTACTTTTAAGTAATATATTGTTGGTTACAGCACGCTTTAGCTTAAAGGCCTGCTTTACAAAATAAAATCCAGTGAAGATTGTGCCTTATCAACGAGGAAATTAAGCTCTCTTCCAAATGCAAGGCTCGACTGACATAGCACCCCAAGAAGCTGGCAGTGCAATTGACAATTCCTGACAGGATAAGACATTGTTGTGTTCCGGTTGTCAGAGATAAGATAGCCAGTCCCCCAAATGTATTGGGGTTTCCGGGTCAGTATGCTTCCACCTTCAACCTCATCTTCACTTAACATCAGGTGTGATTGAGGTCAAGTGCATGTCGTGCATAAAAAAAAAAAATAAGAGGCGCAGGATTCTGGGACTCGAATGGAACCTAGACTAGGCTTTATTCAGACAGAGGAGCTGAATCCAACGGGGCTCACACTCTACCCCGACAGAACGCACAAAACATCTGTTATAGTCACCATGATAGCACCCAAAAAAAAAAACATGTAGACCTTCTGCAAATATGGTGGAGTTATAAGCCTGTGATATACAAACTTATGATAAATTTATAAGTTTCTTACGTATATCTAAAAAGTAGCAAATTTTGTCGAATTACAAGTAAGTAACATTACAGCCGTTATCAACATTATCAATTTCCGTACTCCATTGTCCTTCTTGGTTTCCTAATTTGGGGCCATATAATTGAGGTCTTTGTCTGGCATTTCATATATTTGTAGTTCGTTTCTTTATTCTTCTTATAGTGAACGTTGCGTCAAAGAAGGCATTCAGTAGAGATTAGCTACCTCCAGTCTTTTGTAGTATGTTCAGTGGATTGGTAAGGTATCCTTTGTACGATGTGGCTTACTCGCAGGACACACTGAGTATCTTAATACAGACAGAACTCTACAATTTTCAATCATTTCATTTCAGTTGTAAGGATCTGGTGTTCGATTCTATAACGCTTATTGTAGAACTGGCATCTCAATCCCACGGCGAGGCCCCAAATGTCTATGTTCTTTACTACCATACCGTCCAGTTCGGTGATTTGATATTTCCCGCGCGGATTTTAATAAATAAATATATATTTCAGACACTTACTAATCATCTAGTTCCAAACTAAGCAAAGCTTGTGCTATGGATACTAGATAACGGATGATCACACAAGTATTAACCCCTCGCGGGATTCGAACCCGCAACCGTTGGTTTCGCTGACAGGGTCACTATCAACTACATCAATCGGTCGTCAAATAACATACAGATGATAATAACCTCTACAACAGGTTCTCTCTCGCGCTATTCCCGCGATTATAAAAAAGACTTTAGTACCCCGAAAATTTCAGTAATAACCGTTAATTAAGTCTAGCAATATTTCATTCAACATTATCAAATTCATTAGGGAACTTATTTTGCGAAGTTTTAATCAGCTTACACAATTTGTTATGAGATTTTAATGAGAATAAGTTTAAAAGACAGTTAAGTTAGGGAAGTATAAGTTTACTTCAACGAATAATCTTATGAATATTGATATTAAACGTTTTCCACTTTATTGCTATTGGAGAAAGGGGGTAATTAAAATTGCTATTTTTATCTTTATCACAAAGTAAGTCAAAGTTAAAAATACTGTATTTTGTTGGTACACAGGGTACACTTAAAATAATTTTAAATGTAAAATCTTACATTTTTTAATTTACTGCTTGTCCAAAAGGCAATTTTCTCCTTTGAAGCACAAGCAAGACACTTGAGGGGTTGCTCTTTTAAAAACAGGTTTTTATATTACAAAAATGTTTTTATATTTCATTATTAATAAAATTGTCAAATAGCTTGGCATGTGAACCAGTTGGTTATATCCAGGGGTGATTATCATCTAAATATTCTGATATTTTATAATACTATGATGTATGTTCATCCGTTAACTAGTACCGATAGTACAAGCTTTGCTTAGTTTGGGACTAGATGATTGGTGTAAGTGTCCGAAATATATATATTTATTTATTACGAGACTGCAAAGACTTTATTTTCCATGCGTATCTGGGTATGTATGTAGGTATGTGAGATTCTTTATAGTCTTGTTATATTCCAATAATTTTTAAAATAAAGAGAAAAATCGATAAACTATCATCATCTATTTGCCATCTGTCAAAGATTTCAACAAGAATGTTCAATAAATATAACTTGAAAATTTACAAAAACAAACAATTATCCAGATAGATGAAACCAACTATGTTAAACTGATGGCCGGTGGGGCATTAAAGTTCTCGAGTGGAGACCACGCACCAGCAAGCGTAGCGTAGGACGTCCACTCGCTAGGTAGACAGACGACCTGATGAAGGTGGCGGGATATCGGTGGATGCATGCCGCTTCCAACCGGTCACTTTGGAATTCCATGGGGGAGGCCTATGTTCAGCAGTGGACGTCCTGTGGCTGGTGATTGTGATGTATTCTTTATTGCACATAAAAAAACATGTTGACAATCAGTCGGAAATATTGTACAAAGGTGAGCTTATCTCTAATAGAGATCTCTTCCAGCCAACCTCAGTGGTGGTTAGAGCATTGTGCGGGACGGTGAAGAAAAAGTGCAGTTACGGAAGTGATTCTATGTTAAAAGTTAAAGCTAAAGATTATCATCACTAGAGGGTTTTTAGGTTTTTTTATTATCATCGAAATACGCCAAAAACCTGTCAGAAGCGAAATATTTTCGAAACGGCTTCATCAACATTCAAATCGGACCATGAATTACTGAGATACGTCCAACAAAGACTGGACACGCACACAACGAATAGTCTTTAAATCACAAAAATACCCTGGGACAAACCTTTCTTTTTCCATACATAATGTAGCGAAAGCACTTGACCACAATCAGACCTGAGGGCCTATTACGTAAATCTAAACGTTTCAATCGGCCATCGGCCATCGTTTACGATCATCGACCACTCGTATAAAAGTTACTGCATTACATATGTCGTCGTTTGACACTCGTATACAATGAATGAATGATATTGTAATTGTCCAAAAGTATTGCTACTCGACACTAGACGGCGCTATTGTGTACTTTTTTCGTTAACACCTTGGGCTAAAAGAGCGCAATAGAAAGGGATGCCCTTATACCCAGAATAACGTTATCTCACTCTATTTTTGCATTACATAATTTCTAATCTACCAAATTTGTACATGCAGTGCTGCCAATTACGAAAAAATTCCTCGATTTGTGGGAAAATAGAGAGTGAGGAATAATTTAAAACGGGAATTTATCGGGGAATCAAGCCCAATAAAATTTGTAAAAGAACCCATAGTATTTTTTTTGCTAATCGTGTTACTACATTTTAATACATTTTTTACGTAATAAGAACAACAAGTTTTTAAGTTAAAGTAAAACATTAAACAACATTTTACATGAAACAATATTGTACTTCTTTAATTATCATTTCGGAGAAATTTCTGGAAAATTACGTAGGACCCATTAAAAATATTGTTTGATACATGCTTCGATCATCTACATGACTCATACATCATCATGTAATAAAAATAATTTTATAATAGTAGGTTATTTGTCGAAATATTCACTTTTTGGAAAAGGTATTTGTTCTACAAATAATTACTATCTACTAATTATTTGTAGAAATTTGTAGAGCACTAGCTTAACTAATAAACGTAAAACACGTTTTTGAAATAATATTTTTTTGCAATAATAACAAAAGAATCATAAGAATTCTTAGTACCTATAGTGAATACGAATACGATTGGGGTAAACCCCGACTCACCTTTATCGTTAACGTTTGAATCGTATACGATGTGCATAGGTAATGCCGATGTCATTACTTTTGTATGAGAGATCATTCATTCATCGTCAATCGTATCGATGACACTCGCATTCGTAATCGTTTGAAATGCGTAATAAGATTTCGCGAGTTTGACGTCGATGATCGTAATAATCGTTTACGATGGACTCATCGATTGACTTACGTAATAGATCCTCAGGATGTTAAATGAAGATGAGGCCTAAGGTGGTGTAGTGTGTGTGCCCCACTCCCCTCGTGTATGTAGCTCTAAGTATAATGTATTGACATGAAGCCTAGATGGGTAGTTAATATACATTTGTCGTAAGATAATGGTGTCGATTCGGTTGTACACCAACTAAACTAAAACCAGTTTTAAAGTAGTACTGTCTCTTTCTGCCTGGAACAGTACGATGCAACGGCACCACTCAAAAACTGAGGGCCTATTACGTAAATTTAAACGTTTCAATCGGCCATCGGCCATCGTTTACGATCATCGACCACTCGTATAAAAGTTACTGCATTACGTATGTCGTCGTTTGACACTCGTATACAATGAATGAATGATATTGGAATTGTCCAAAAGTATTGCTACTCGACACTAGACGGCGCTATTGTGTACTTTTTTCGTTAACACCTTGGGCTAAAAGAGCGCAATAGAAAGGGATGCCCTTATACCCAGAATAACGTTATCTCACTCTATTTTTGCATTACATAATTTCTAACCTACCAAATTTGTACATGCAGTGCTGCCAATTACGAAAAAATTCCTCGATTTGTGGGAAAATAGAGAGTGAGGAATAATTTAAATCGGGAATTTATCGGGGAATCAAGGCCAATAAAATTTGTAAAAGAACCCATAGTATTTTTTATTGCTAATCGTGTTACTACATTTTGCTACATTTTTTACGTAATAAGAACAACAAGTTTTTAAGTTAAAGTAAAACATTAAACAACATTTTACATGAAACAATATTGTACTTCTTTAATCATCATTTCGGAGAAATTTCTAGAAAATTACGTAGGAACCATTAAAAATATTGTTTGATACATGCTTCGACCATCTATCTACATGACTCATACATCATCATGTAATAAAAATAATTTTATAATAGTAGGTTATTGGTCGAAATATTCACTTTTTGGAAAAGGTATTTGTTCTACAAATTATTAGTAGGAGCACTAGCTTAACTAATAAACGTAAAACACGTTTTTGAAATAAGGTTTTTTGCAATAACAAAAGAATCATAAGAATTCTTAGTACCTATAGTGAATACGAATACGATTGAGGTAAACCCCGACTCACCTTTATCGTTAACGTTTGAATCGTATACGATGTGCATAGGTAATGCCGATGTCATTACTTTTGTATGAGAGATCATTCATTCATCGTCAATCGTATCGATGACACTCGCATTCGTAATCGTTTGAAATGCGTAATAAGAGGGCCTATTACGTAAATTTAAACGTTTCAATCGGCCATCGGCCATCGTTTACGATCATCGACCACTCGTATAAAAGTTACTGCATTACGTATGTCGTCGTTTGACACTCGTATACAATGAATGAATGATATTGGAATTGTCCAAAAGTATTGCTACTCGACACTAGACGGCGCTATTGTGTACTTTTTTCGTTAACACCTTGGGCTAAAAGAGCGCAATAGAAAGGGATGCCCTTATACCCAGAATAACGTTATCTCACTCTATTTTTGCATTACATAATTTCTAACCTACCAAATTTGTACATGCAGTGCTGCCAATTACGAAAAAATTCCTCGATTTGTGGGAAAATAGAGAGTGAGGAATAATTTAAATCGGGAATTTATCGGGGAATCAAGGCCAATAAAATTTGTAAAAGAACCCATAGTATTTTTTATTGCTAATCGTGTTACTACATTTTGCTACATTTTTTACGTAATAAGAACAACAAGTTTTTAAGTTAAAGTAAAACATTAAACAACATTTTACATGAAACAATATTGTACTTCTTTAATCATCATTTCGGAGAAATTTCTAGAAAATTACGTAGGAACCATTAAAAATATTGTTTGATACATGCTTCGACCATCTATCTACATGACTCATACATCATCATGTAATAAAAATAATTTTATAATAGTAGGTTATTGGTCGAAATATTCACTTTTTGGAAAAGGTATTTGTTCTACAAATTATTAGTAGGAGCACTAGCTTAACTAATAAACGTAAAACACGTTTTTGAAATAAGGTTTTTTGCAATAACAAAAGAATCATAAGAATTCTTAGTACCTATAGTGAATACGAATACGATTGAGGTAAACCCCGACTCACCTTTATCGTTAACGTTTGAATCGTATACGATGTGCATAGGTAATGCCGATGTCATTACTTTTGTATGAGAGATCATTCATTCATCGTCAATCGTATCGATGACACTCGCATTCGTAATCGTTTGAAATGCGTAATAAGATTTCGCAAGTTTGACGTCGATGATCGTAATAATCGTTTACGATGGACTCATCGATTGACTTACGTAATAGATCCTCAGGTCTTAGTTTAGTTTAGTTTAGTTGGTATACATCCGAATCAATACCAATGTTGGTTTAATTCCTATCGACAAGTCCCAACACCTCAGTGCGACCTTGCCAGTGATGCCTTTGGGCATTCCTAAAAGACTTCGGACCGTTTAAAATTTTTCTATTATAAAGAATATATAAGGAGAATAGCTAGTGCTAGACAAGTGTGGAGTTTGATAAGTTTTTTATCGAGGGGTGACGTGGATGGGTATTTAAAAGGTAATCCTCAGATCATTGAGGTTAAAATATGAGAGAAGAAATGTCAATTTTTAACCGACTGAAGAGAGTATTATCTTGCTCATGCATATCCTGGTAATGTGAATTGTTTTCATTTCCTCGTGGCACCCAAACGGCTGGATGATTTTTTATTTATGAGATAACATTAATTTCATTTCATCGTGACAGTGCAAGTGTTACAGTTAACAGTACAGGTTACATCACATATATTGTTTGTCAAAATAATAGATAAAAATTATTCTAGGACATGGGTATCTTAGTAAAGGGCTCATCATGAGTATTCTGAAAATGTATATCACAAGTAAGTGAGAAATGTTGTGTCGTGAAACATACACGCGTTTCCATATTTTTAGATGGCTAAGCTAAGCTAAGCTAAGCAGTCGTATTTTCAATTTTTACCGGACTGCCCAAGAAAGGAGGGTAACGTTTATCGAGTGTATTTTAAGTATGTATGTATTAGGTCCTTACCTATGAAATTGGCGTTTTGTATGAAGAATTTCATTAAGACTGTTTTCTCCATACAAACATTTTTGATTTTTTTTTGGGAACGGCAAATCCAAATTTAGTTAAACTTTGTGTATATTATCGGATAACATTAAGTTAAGTATAGGCAGCGTTATTTTTTAAAAGTAACCGCTTTATAAAAGTTTCAGCGAATCTAAGAAATGATTATGGGCAGCACATGAAAAGAACTCTGTTCAATTTTTTTTTATTATATGATTTAGCCCAGAAATTAAAAAATATGTCATGTGAAACCTTGAAATAATATTCCTTTTTCCAAATAAAAAACAAATTTGGATATAGCTTTGAAAATCGCATTAATTGGTACATATGAATGAACGTAATGAACGAAGAAAAAAAACTCCAATTTCATATGTAAAGACCCAATATGTTCCTTTGGCGCATCCTGTAGCCTAAATGACTTGACCGATTTCTAAGTGCATGGTGTCGCTAACGACGAATCTACATTGGTTGTGATACCTGGAGTGTCATAGGATACATTTTATGGCAAAAAAAACAACATGGCGTCCGCAAAATACAAAATATGCTGTTGGGTTTTTTGGTTTTTAAATACTTAAATATTTATTTTAATTAGGTAGTTATTAAGTGTTGTTACTAAATAAATGTTCCTAATAAATCTTTCTTATCTTGTCGCCTCTGTGGCGCATAGTATAAAGTCTCGCGCCCACCTAATAATGCCTAATGGTGATTGACGGAGCAAAACCCTGTGTCAATCGAAGTTTCCCGATTAAGTGCCGAAGGTTGTCGATGATAGATATAGATGGTACAAGGCGACACGCCCCGATAGGGCGACATAAGGTCGGATATGGAATTGCGGTCATCTGATCAGCATCGCTACATTAGTTATACAGAGTGGTAGGTAATATAATGCGACTGATATAAGGGTGTTAATTAATTTAGTGTTTCTAAAAATCATAACAGCTAAGTACAGTGAGTTACTATCACACTCAAAAACTGTCTACCACAGGGTACACTCAAAATGGATTTAATTTTTTTTAAGCTACTGCTTATTCAAAAGGAAATTTTCCCCAATAAGCAAGAAACTCAATGGATTGCTCTTTTAAAAATAGGTTTATTTCTTACAAAAAGGTTTTTATAATCATTATTAATTGTGCAATAGCTAGGCATACGAACGAGATGGTTATGTCCAGTGATGATTATCATCTAAATAGCATGATACTTATAATATGCTTTCTTAATAAGTTTCTGTTTTATAGTGTCTTTAAGTTTATTGAAAGGAAGATTTTGTATATCAACAGGAATTTTATTGCAATCGTCTTGTAACATGTAATAGTTCATAGAAACTCCAAAACGTTACATAAATCAGATGCAAAAATAACTTTTGTTTATTCTGACTACGCAACCCAATGGTCCAATTCACACTTGTCTGGTTTAGGCTTCCGTAGTCTACAAGGAACCCGTATAGGTTCGCCACGTCCATCTGTCTGTCTGTCCAACGCTTAGCTCAGAGGCTCTTAGTACTAGAAAACTGAATTTGGCATGGGTATACATAAATCACGCCGTATAGTGATAAAATAAAATCTTGAAAAATAGTTTTTTTGGGGTACACGTAAAATTTGGATACGTCGTCGTTCAAAAATATCAGAGGTTAACTTAAACAGTTTTTCGATTTAGGGATATGTTTGAGAAATGTTAAATTTTAAAGTGAAAATTTTTGTTAGAGTCGAGTGTCCCAGGTTTCGGATACTGAAAAAATACCATGTAATGAAGTCTAAAGGACAATAAATTATTACAAGTACAATGAAAACCTCATAAAAAGTACTTTCCATTGAAAATTATGTATGAAACTACAAAAAGTCCTCTTCTAAGTCCGCATATTGTGAGGGCATGTACGGAACCCTACACTGCGCGGGGCCCGACACGCGTTTGGGCGTTTTTGGATAATAACTTAAATTTCATTAGGCCGCTCCTTGAAGAGTTATTTTTATTGTTACTTTTTTCTGTGTACATTTGTATCTCTACAACAATGTGGGGTGGAATTAAATTAACACCCTTTATATGGTAGATACGGTCAGGACAAGTCCAACCACCCTCATTCTTCTTTATTAATTGAATCAGATCCGCCTCCCCATTTCTCGTAACTCTTACGTGGCCAGGACCAACATTTTACACAACGACGCCAAAGTGATTGACTCTATTCTGTGTCAGAAAAATGTTCTATTATAATCATACTCGATTTCGATTCCCAGGCCAACCAATGAGTTTTTAAATTTAATTTAATTACTTTTGTGCATTTACCCGACTGCTCTTAAACGGCGAAGGAAAACATCATGAGGAAACCTTCATACTTGAGAAATAAAAATTTTAAGGCATGTGAAGTTCCCAACCCGCCTTGGGCCAGCGTGGTGGAGTATGGCCCATACTCCCTCAGTGTACGAGGGAAGACCTATATCCCTGCAGTGGGATGTTTATGGGCTGAGATGATGATGGTAATAATACTTGGTAATCACCATCATCACTTGGTAGATAAAGTATATTTATTTCGTCATCATCATATCAGCTATAGGACTTTCACTGTTGAACATAGGCCTCCTCCATAGATTTTCAGAGTGACCGTTTGGAAGCGGCCTGTATCCACAGAAAGGAAGAGATTTTTTAATACCTTGGTTCAGTGATGGGCAACTGCGTCACTGGCCAAAAGCCCTGCTTGTCTAGCGTGGCGATTATGGTAAACCCCCCTGTAAACAACAGAAGGACCAGGCCCATATTGTAACTGCTTTTGGTATATTTATTTGACACCACATAATAATTTATAATTTCGCCATAAACGTAATTCTGATATTGACTGCTTCTCCATTTTTACCCGACAACCCCAGGAAGGAGGGTAATGTATTTGGGTGTAAGTATGTAGGTAGATTTCTAGGTAGGCTAAACGGCTTGACCGTTTTTGAAGTGTGAGGTGTCGTTAGATTCGTCTTGATCCCCAGAATGTCGTAAGGTATATTGAATCCAACATGGCTCCCGTTAAATACGAAACATATTGTAATTTACAATAAGTAAACGCCATCCAGCCCATCGGGTTATGGTATCGTCTCCAAAACGCTGGCGCCAAAACGGCGAGGATTATGCGTTGTGCGAGGTAAGCGCCAGTTTTGAGGTTGCAGGTTCGACAAGGTCTTCGCGTCTGACGACCACGGACCAAAGCAAAACCCTTGTTTGATATATTTCAACCTTTTTTTTGTATCTGGTTTGTAACAGAAATATATTTTGTTGAATGTAATTTTTGGACTAATGCAAAAGTGGGACTGGGCTGGCCATGTCCGTCGCATGCCAGATGACTTGTGGGCCAAAGTTACCACCATCTGGTGCCCGTTAGAAAGATGGCGTCGCGGCAGACCGAAAAGGAGATGGCATGTTGATAAGTTCCTCAACAACTGGTTAATGAGGCGTGGAGAGAGAGGAGGAAGTCCTTTGTCCAGCAGTGGGACAGTATGGGTTCTATATGAATAATAATATAGGTAATGGCATTTTATAAAACACGTTTGAGAAATTTTGTATATCATTTTCCTTTGTTTCAACGTGAGAAAAAAATAGTTTTTTAAATCGAAATACATGCGGACGAAGTCGCGGGCGGAGAGCTAGTAACATAATGAACGTTGGCGGAGGCGACCCTTATCATATCAATTAACATCTCCTTATTGCTATATATTGATTGGCAGTTGGTTGGGCCTTGAGATAGGTAGGTATCTACCTACCTAACCAGCGTCAATCAACTGACATTGCAGGTAAAATTAATATTTCATTGCTTATATACCGGATGAGTTTTTTTATCTTAAGAAAAAAAAGGGCGTATTAAGTAAGTGAAATAGAATATAGCGTCAATTTGTGTCATTTGACGGTCGCGTTTGTATCCTATTTCACGTAATTAGATCATTAAATTAAATAAACAAAGAAAATTTAGGGAACATGTTCCAAATAAATTTCACATGATAGAAACCTTACGAATATCCGCCAGTCGCATATCAATCAACGTATGGTGCGAACGTTTTTGAAAAAAATAATTAAACAACCTATGCCAATAACTTCTATTTCACTTATAAAATATAGTTCAAAAGCCGCGTGTCGGTATTCAATATCTTAGATTCGAGTTTTAGGCATCAGAGGGCGGAGTGTGAGTTTTGTTTCGACTTAACTTTACTACCGCGTTCACGTTTACGTGACGATTTGTATGAAGAAATGTGCAGCGCCTCTAGCGGATAGTTTACAAAACGATTTTTTTCATAGATACTTTTTGCGTAAACGCGTACGCGATGGTAAAGTTAAAAACGAGACAAAACTCGCACTTCGCACACAGAACAGGAAACGTCCCGTAATGACTTGTAGAAGTTATGGCACCCCTACGGATACTAAATATGCCCTATTGTTTTCCTTATGGTAAAAAAAAATCATTCTGTATTTTCAAACTGTTTATTCATTATTTTCTGATGAATATTGCTAAGGAGAAGAGTCATGATTTTAACTATGTTAGTTAAACAAGACTCGAGTCAAAATTATTAATTTTAGTTCAAATCTGAGAGAAAGTTAGTTGCTGTTGTGTGAACAAGAATCAAAGTTCTCGGTAATTTTGAAAGTCTATCTAGGTACCTATGAATCTAAATGTTTATTTCTTTACCAATTTCTTTATCAACAACATGGCTAAGAATAAGCTCGAATACTTTCGAAAATAAAACACAAATTGGTTACAATGGTGCTACAAAGCCATAGACAGACACAAAAATATAAAGAAAGATATAGGTTTTCATCTTATAAATTCAATTCTTTGGTTTTCGGCAACTTTGGCTATTGTCAAGTGAGATATGAGGGTGACACAGAACACTAATGTATAGACAAAAGAGTGACGCTATTTACTCCCAGCTGAGTATTTTAAACAGTATACAACAAAACACGAATTAAGCCATCACCAGCATGACAGGCACGATAAGCGTTTATGTCGTGCGGGATAATACTTGTCCTGCTCATTCGTTTGGACGAAAAGTACAACTATCCTACTCTCACGTCGTTCCGCGCGCAACAAAAGATGTCATGCTCATTCGCTTCGACGAAATATACAACACATCCCACTCACTACTACGTCGCGCGCGACAAACGATGTCATGCTACGGTGTGCTGGTTAATATTACAGCTACAACACTACTGCTATCTAATATTGATAAGACCTGGGGGTTAGGTTTCTAAAGCTTTCTAAACAAAAATACGTCAGTTTACGTCAAACCGAACCAAAAGTTCGTAGAGTATACATTAAGGTATTGGTCTCCTTAGAGTTAAAGTTATTTTTTGCTCTCTTATACTTGATTGTTCGCCGTAGAAATACAATGTTCTAAATAAAGGTAGAAATAGCTCATTAGCGATGAGACCGCCTAGTTGTACAATTCTAAGTAAAGTTTGTTTTAATAAATGTAATCTGTATTGTTGTGCAATAAAGTATATTTTTTGATTGATTGTCCTAATCTGTTTTTTATAAAACTACGCTTCGAAATCGCGCATACAAAATATATTTTGGCAGTTCTTTGTTATGAAATATCGTAATTTCATATAGAATGATGGAACAGCCGAAGGCCAGTAACATGTTGTGCGAAGAAGAAATCCCCAAGAAGAGAAACACTCATATGGCTCAAATTTTGCGGCGGTTTACTAAAAAGGACCAAGTTAAAAATCAGCGCTGGCAAGACGTATGTCACAACAACACAAAGCTGAACTTGGCTCCTTTCAATACAACTTCTGCTGCTGAAGTTTTAAGCACTTTTGTCAACGTATTTTAGAGAACGGTGTATTTCTTCATACTGAAAAATTATTACACCTAAGCAGATTGTATATCACAATTTTTGTGATAATAAATATATATTCATTCATTAATTCATTCAACATATATACATTCAGTGTACTAAGTATCGGGAATTTGTCAATAAAACAAAAAATACAAATTATTCATCTAAATTTATTTTATCGCCTTCAAAGTAGGCCCCATCGCTTGCAATACAACATCTCCACCGCTTCACCCAGTCTTCCATACATTTTTCATAGGCTATTTGCGGTATGGCCTTTAGCTCATTCAGCGAATTTTCTTTTATGGCTTCTATCGACTCAAAACTTTTCCTCGAAGTGGTAATTTTAACTTGGGAAATAAAAAAAAGTCAGACGGAGCCATATCAGGTGAATACGGTGCTTGGTCGAGAACTTTTGTTGAATTTTTCGCTAAAAACTCTTTCACTATAATGGCTGTGTGTGATGGTGCATTATCATGGTGCAGCATCCATGAGTTGTGTTGCCACAAATCTGGACGTTTTCGGCGGATACTCTCACGCAAACGCTTCATGACGCCTAAATAATATTCTTTATTCACTGTTTCTCCCTCTGGAAGGAATTCGGAGTGAACCACACCACGGTAGTCAAAAAAAACTGTCAGCATCACCTTGATTTTGGAGCGACTTTGCCGCGGTTTTTTGGGTTTCGGCTCGTTTTCGAGACGCCATTCTGAAGACTGTTGGCTTGTTTGCATGTCGTACTCATAAACCCATGTCTCGTCGCCAGTTTTTATACGTTTCATAAAGGTCGGATCCGTAGAAGCTCGGGAAACCATGTCTTCAGCGACATGCTTTCGCTGCGCTTTTTGAACAAAATTGAGCTCTTTTGGAACTAGTCGAGCGGCGACGCGTTTCATGCCTAAAATGTCAATGAGAATGTTGTGGACGGACTTAAAAGATATGTTCACCTCACTAGCCAACTCTCTCAGACTCATACGTCGATTTTCGAGCACTAGCTTCTTGATTCTGTCGATGTTTTCTTTGGTCGTAGCGGTTGAAGGTCTACCAGAACGAGGCAAGTCTACTACTACTTCTCGGCCTTCTTTAAAAGCCTTATACCATTCATAAGCCCTTGTTTTCGATATACACGATTCGCCGTAGGTATTTCGCAACATTTTTAGTGATTCACCACATGAAATATCATTTGAAACACAAAATTTAAGGCACACTCTTTGTTCAACAATATTTTCCATTGTAAAAATCGCCGAGGACTCAAAACTATGACCAACAAAAAGTGTAGTTTAAAACAAATTAAATGACAGATCCCGCTCAAATTTTGCGCACTAAATCAGTACAGTGCTACCAACATGCAGTAAAAAAATTAGAACGACCTCTTTTACGCGGGTCTTTTTATTGACATATTCCCGATACTTTTTACACAGAGTAGTATATATAATTTATATTTAATATATAACATATTTTCGGTTTTTACATTCGCATATTTCGCTCGCAACTCAGATAAAATTGTAACGTAGTATGTACTCGTAATAAGGATTAGTATAAGCATTTGTTCTGTAGAATACGAGTCAGATTAAATGAGACTTTCTTCGAAAACGGTCGATTTCCATATTAAAACTCGCATCCTCACAAAATCTACAAGTACCTATGTACTTCTATAATCATTCGAAAAATCGTGAAAATGAACTCTCAACCACAAAATTGTTAGCATTTTTATTTCATTTCGTTCGAAGGCTGTGGAATATTTAAAATTGGATGGGATCTTTTAATTCAGATTCCGTATTGCAGGTCACGGTTGGACTTTTTTGCAAGACTTAATGAGCAATTAGTAAGGAATTGAGTAGAAACTTACTAATTTCATGTCGTCTTCTCCTTTCTGTTACTAGAATCTACGTAGACAATGGTGTAAGAGTCACTCGGTGTTAATTGAATCGAGTATTTGTTTTAAAATAAAATATTAAAATTTACTACTTTGTTAGTGTATGCCTCTATAGTATTAGGTCTTTACCTATATGAAATTGGAAGTCTTTTTCTTCGTTAATCATATGTACTACGATTCTATAGCTATTTGCAAATTTGTTTTTTATTTGGAAAATAGAATATATATTTAGGGGTTTCACATGAAATATTTTTTAAGGTCTGAGCGAAATCACATAATAAAACTTGAACATAGCTCTTTTCATGACCTTCACATATTATTTCTTAGATTCGCAGAAACTTTTATAAAGGGTTACTTTTAAAAATAAACACTACCTATACTTAACGTAATATTATCCGATAATACACACAAAGTTTAGCTAAATTAGGATTTGCCGATGCCAAAAAAATTTCAAAAATGTTTGTGTGGAGAAAACAGTCTTAATGAAATTCTTCATACAAAACGCCAATTTCATAGGTAAAGACCTAATATAAACGTAAAAGTTTTTCTACTAACTCTCATCGAATCATACATTAATTGTTCATAATAGAGAGCAAACCCGCCAAATGAGAGTGAGCCTGTGAGAGACCGAGGTAGCCTACACGGATAGGTACTTTAGGTTCACCGGCATTACAATAGTTAGTCCCAAAAATTGCACTGTAGGTGTTAGATAGATAAGTACCAATGCACAATGCAAATGAAAACTTTATGGCTGATATGTTTAATTTATTTATCCCGCGGGAACTACCTAATTTATAGGGATAAAGAAATATCCTATATTTTAATCTGGGGTATGTTCTACCTATACACAAATTTTCATTCAAATCCGTTCATTCGTTTCACCGTGATTGATCAACAAATAAATATCCAAACTTACGCATTTATAGTATTCATAATTATATTGCTACTAAATACAACCATATTGTATTTTTTTCTCACGGAATTACATAGTCGCTTTGCTATCACTAAAACGATCTCTTTCAAAATACTGTGGAATTGATAAAAACTGTCCGATTATTGTGTGATTGATTGCTTTGTATTGGAAATTAAAAGGGCACACAATACAGAAAGGCGCTTCACATTTTTTATGAAAAAAGAACTCGTATGATTGATCTTCTGTACACATTAGCGCTTGATTTAAATACATTCACAAATTGTCATGATATAATTAATTTAATATTACGGTCACTTACACCAATTATCTAGTCCAAATTAAGCAAAAGCTTATACTATAGATACTAGATAACGTATAAACATACATAAATAAATATTTATTTAAACTTTCACGACTCGCGAATAAATGTTTAAATTAATAAACATTTACCCGTCGCGGGATTCGAACCCACAACCGTTGGCTCGCTGACAGGGTCACTATCCACTACACCAACCGGTCGTCATTATTGAGAACTTAACATAGTAGTAACATCCAGGCTTTTTTCATTGTTTGATGTGATTTAAATAAATGATGCTCGTATTATAACTAGATTACAAGAAAATCTTAAAGTTTTATGCATAAGTAAATATCTTCAAAACGGGTGAACCCATTTCTATTAAAGAAAGCTAAGAACTTTCTTTAACCGCTTCAGCCGTCTCGGCGCTACAATGCCACTTTTCTTTTTGCATCGGGCAATTTGTCCTAACCATGATGACTTACTTCGCCGTAACGTGCAATGTGACTAGGCAATTCGAGTGCGGAACGAGATGGATGTACTAGATGGAGCGATGGTCTGCATCTGGCAGCTGGCAGCGTGTGGATCGGGCTCTGTGGCAGTTGACGAGTGTGGGCTGACGATGAAATTGGCGAAGGTACGGTTAAAAGTAAAATTGTATGGCACTCACGTAGAAACTTCCAGAGGAATTCGCTGTTATCGTAAGAATCCAGAACCATCCCTGTATAGTCCGAAGCTGAAACTTAACACGTTCCGAGACACATCACCAGACACAATAGAAGTAGAGGCGTGATGTGTCCCGGAACGTGTTAAACGGGAAACGTTGTATTGCAACCTGTCGCATAAGAAAGGTGATGTGTGTCCTTATGGTGAGCCTTATAATAAATAATAAACGTCTTTGCACACACACAGCGCCATCTATGCCCACAGTAAGCATCTACGCTTGTGTACTGAATACCAGATGGTTGATAAACTACACAAGTACATTTTTTTTTGTAAATAAATACATGTATAAATGAAAAACATCCATAACTTGGGAACACATGTCTGTATTCATCATACAAACATATGCCCCTAGCGGGATTCGAACCCGCGACCATTTCGTATAGTAGCAGTTTCTAACCACTACACCAAACAGGTCGTCATTTATTCTCTATTACCGTAGTGATAGAGAATATTAAAAATAGTAAAATTGTTTTTTTGTGAAACTGAATCTAGGGCTTGTAACCGGTATTCGGATTTGAAAATACCGGTAAATAAAGATTTATACCGGATTTAAGTTTGTAAACTTCAAACGACGTCGACGTGTGCACTGTCTCTCTAGATTCAGATTCACTGAAAAAAGATTTTTACGGAAGTAATTTGTTAAAGATTGACTGTTCATTGTTAATCTAACTTTGGATATAACAAATAATATAAAATAAAACTGTTACGGATCCCTAGGACTTGGGATGTCACTGTTCTGTGTTGTAGCTAACAAATTTTTTGTTACAATTTTCCCAACCTTCCTTTCGTGTTGAGGAATACCAAAAATATATTTTAGATACAGGATAATAAAGCTCAAGTCGATAAGTAATTCGTCACGTACATTGACAGTCGCTCAGTAACTGTGGCGCCCCACAGTCATTCATCTCTACGTGTTTTCTTTTCATTCGCCAACCCTTTTGATTACTTAATTAGGTTGGTATATACTAAGTAATAACCGAAATAATGTTAGTCAGTATAACTTTATACATACAACCTTTTTACAATAAGTACGTTTAAGTACCTGTTTGGTGTAGTGGTTAAAAAACTCTGACTGCTATACTGAAGGTCGCGGGTTCGAATCCCGCTGTGGCATATATTTGTATGATCAATATGATGATGAGTTATGGATGTTTTTCATTTATGTATTTAGTTATTTATAAAAAAATGTATTTGTCTTATTTATCAACCATCTGCGTTATCCATAATACATACCTAGTCGCTTAGGGTGGAACTAAAAGGCGCTGTGTGTATGTGCAAATATATTTATTTATTTATGTAGCAAACTTAGTTTTTAACCCCGACGATAAACGACAGGTGTTATGTGTTTGACGGCGTTGTGCGTGTATGTGTGCCTTTGTCCGGATAATGATTACATGATCAAAGTAATGCGTGGCCGATTTGAGTGCGGCTTTTTTATATTAAAGACTAAAGAAACGAGTGGAAAGATAGAGTATTTTTTTATCGAAATCGAGGATATTTAGATTTTAATATAGTTGGTTTGAAGCCCTCGCTGTGCACTTTCGATTAGCGAGTGGCGAGAGAGTAATGCCTGGCGCGGACAGTCCTTGGATAGGTAACACTACTGGTAGTTTAATAAAAGTGTTTCTGTGAGTCGGAGGTCACGTTAAATAGTCGGACCCGTTGGTTTTCAATTGAAGATAGTCAAACCAGGCGGTGGCTTACAAGGGCGGCTTAAGACACTGACTGTATGGTGGCCACTAGTCTTGACACAAATCCACCAATTTGTGGTGGCACGCGTGGTGGCTTATGGCCCATACCCTCTTCCAGTGGGAGGAGGTTGTGGCCCAACAGTGACGACGTGTAGGTAAGACTATTTGGTCATCGGGGGTTTTCTAAATTTTCAATATATACTTACAATTTGTCTATTGTGTGCTTCTTTTAGCTAGCTTTCCACTCGCGGTTTTGCCCGCGTGGAGTTACTTTTTCGCAAACTTTTTCAGGATGAAAAGTGCGTGTCCTTCTGCGGATTCCAGGCTAATTCTCTGCCAAATAATAACATCGGTTCAGCAGTTTAAGCGCGACAAATTTTTGCATTTATAATATTAGTATGTATTTGTAAATAACAATTTGGTCGAATACTTACAAGATCGACAACATCATGGCCACAATATCAAAAAAAAAATCGAAGTTTCATTTGTAAAATTTTTAATAGGTGGTCGACTGGTATTTAATAAAATGAGAATTGAATTTTTATAATTTGTATCAGACTAGCGATGCGTTTAATAAAGATGTAGGCCGAACAACGTCCCCGAATACTTTCTTTAGCATTCAAATTTCAACAAGATATTAAGAATTAAGAGTTCGAGAGCTACAAAATATCGAATTGATACGGAAATACGTTAAGTTGTTTGCAAATAGAAAACAAAAACCAGTTGTTCTGAAGCAAGAAAGTAAAGAAAGGTGAAACTATCAGTGGATAGCGCTAATGACTGGAGGCGGTACACGCAACGGCTAGATTAGATCACCCCCTTTCTTGGGGGCGCAATTTCCGTCCGATACGCCGATAGCCGAAGCACGGCCACCTACAAACATAATCTTGGTGCATTGAGTGAATTTACTGTTATATTTTGTAGAAACTCGTATTCCGTCATCTGTAAAAACGAGGTAGTGAAGTAAGGAATGTGATTCTTATTGGATAAGGTAACGGAGCAGAATCTGTAGAATCTACATCGATGTAGCATGCGGTGATGCGAAACATTTCTGGAAATCCAACACAATTCAATCTACGGGGTGTATAAAAACCGATTCGGAAAACTTCGTGGCCTGTAAGTATCCATCAATATGAATAACTTTCACTATAGGATCAGCCGTCGTATCACGCAAAAAAAATTGCGTTCGATGGCTAATAATTTGCTGTTTAGTTCGCTTGCGTTCGATCGCTAAATTTGGTTTCATGTAAGCGCCCTAGAAGTAAGGATAAGGTGATACCATAATTTACTTCTAGGGCGCTTACGTACAGAGGCGTAGTGTGGACTAACCTAGAAGCGGGCGAAGGCGCATCAGCGAGGCCTTTTTAGTCTTTTTTTTATGCTCATGCTATGCGGTTTTCTAACACCCCGTATATCCCATCAATTTATTGCAATGAAGTGGAAAATGGAAAGCAAGATTTGGTTTTCAATTTTGTTAAAGTCCTTACATTTTGCTGATGAATAGAGTGCGGCATAAATTTTTAATCCTTCTCCATGACTGAAGGATATTAGAAATCAGCGCTCTTCACAGTATATGTATAGTGTAATGTATATGAGTTACACACTCATTACATCAAATGACTGAAAAAAAATGATAATGTACTTTGATAGAGATATTGATTTTTATAATTGATAGAAGTTTTTTATTTAAGAGACGTCTGTGTATGACTGGCTATGTAAACTATATAATATAAACTATCTATTACATAGTTCATGAAAAGGAAATCCACTTCAATTACAAATATACTTAATTAGGTTTACTTTTCATCAGTTGGAAAAGGAATGAGTTTCTGACAAAAATGAGGCTAAAGAGATTTTAATATAGAGAGAAGTGGATTCGCGGTCGAGATGACTAACTCTGATTACCTCTTCCTTAAAACTGATCTATTAAGTGTACATTTTTTCCTAAATTTGTTTTTTATAATGGAATTTAGAATAGGGTTCAATAATTAGATTTTTTATTTATTTATTTTAGTAGGTAATAAAAACTTTTATCATCCTTGCATGATGAAAAACCTAATTTATTTAATGCCGTTTTTGTGATTGTATTGAAATGTTTTTACTTACTCGTACAAACAGCAAACAGGCAGCAATATTTATAATAAATATAATAAGGTAGGTATATAATAAAAGTAATATTAATAATCTATATTGAAATATTTAAGTAACAAAACTTAAATTCCAAAGATACTTTAATACCTGTGTAAATTTTTCTTTAAAAACAATTAGTATTCCAGTGCCTAAATATTTAAAACTTAAAAATGAAAGATAGAAAAAAAATATTTAAACCCATTTCATGACACAAACAATCAGGTACAAGTATTACACAGTCGGGACACATACAAAATATAAACATTGTGTTTGCCATCTAATTGTCGGTGTCGCAAGGCGGAGTCAAAAAGGGGAGACCTCACCATGGGTTGTAGCCGTTCACTACAACGCTGGTTTTCAGTGGACCCTCCAAATGACGCACGGACACTGGTCAACAAATACATATACTTATAATAATTATAATTAATAGGAATAATCAGTAAGATGTGTTTACATGAGATGATACATACGTGTATTTACATTTCTTTCTCTCAATAATGTTATAATTTCCTTAATAAATTAAAAACACCACATACACCAAAATAACCATGAACAGCATATAAATAGTGTAAATCTATATGCTTTCATGTAAATAATTTATGTAAACAATATTAAAACTAAAATGAAGCTATTTAATGACTAACAACCTGATTTTCATTTTAATACAACTATTGACTTCTCTGTATTTGATTCTTTCCTCCTTTCTATGCTTGAATCGCGTGTAAATTTTAATATGAATGTTGGGTATTTATGTCAATTTAAATAATGCCTACCAAGGACACACACACACAGGTTGATTTGAAAGGAAACAATAAGAATAAGCGTGTAGTTTCCAACCCCTAATTTAATTTGTGATTGCAGTTATCTCTCTAGTTCTATTGGATTCTGATATTTGCATATGTTAGTCAACTCTCCTCAATTTTCGAGATTCTGTAAACATAATCTCGCTCCGAGTGGGAACAGATAATGGAGTTATACCGATTCTTATACCAATAATAGGATAGTAAACTATGCCAGTGAAGGTGATATGGCTGTAATAGTGTCGATGCGTTGCTGTAGACCCTGAAAACAAATCTGTTAAGTAATCTAAGGAATACGTGTGCCAAATTTCATCGAGATCGGTTCATGCGTTTAAGCTGTGCGATGATTTCTGGGTCAGTCAGCAACATTGCTTTTTATTTGGTCCGTGATCCTTTTTTTTACGCGGGTAAATGCGTTACGCATACCGCTTGCCTGGGCGACGGCCAGACGTTTATGTGGGACTATCACTATCGGGAGGGATACACATTAAACCCTGCGGCGACCTTCCTCGGCAGTATAGAGGACATGGGAACGCATAAGCAGCTCCAGGTCCCCCTTCCTCCGCCTTGCCCCCCCTCGCAAGGGGAGGCCCGTTCCCGGAGGGAGGCTAGCGAGCGAGCGGCCAGCGAGCGGTATGAGGGGCGACAGGGCCCGATCCGATACACTCGGGTGGTGTCATCCTCTCCCGGGTCGCGTCCGACGACCATATCGTCGTGCCGCTCCCCCGATGTCGTCGCCACCTGCGAGCGGGATCGGCCCTCTCCCGATCCCGCTCTGCGGCCTCCTTCTGGAGCATGACTGCTTCGCAGAACAGAAGGATGCCGCTGCCCTTCAACCCTCCTCTCTCACCAGCATAGCCGCGACTAATGCTAGAATCGATAAGATAGATCCGTGATCCTAGAATTATCACAATGAAATTCAGCTATTTTGATAATATCAAAAATGTTTGCACAAAGCAGTAGGCCAAATGGTGCCCAAAGAAAGAAAATTGTGCCGCTGTAGTTAAGAGTTAGGTATGTTTTTAGTGAGTATTCTTGCATCACATAATATTCGAATTCTCTCGTCTCATACGCAGATACTGTTCAAGCAAAGATTTCAAATTGTATCCCAAAAAAAATTGTCTAAATAGTGCCCCCGAATTACGCAAGTCTCGTAAATAGTACTTCAAAAACAACGTAGGATGTAGTCAGGTAAACATCACATCTCTTATTTATTAATATAGTTAAATAGTTGAAATCGATTCATATAATGATTCTAAAAAATGGAGTTTCTGCCATCCGGTTAATTCCGTTACATGTTGTAGGTATAGGTAGGTAGCCTCTATTTCAGCTTCAGTAACCACCAACACAAATTATTATCTTGTCTCGGAGGAAAACATATAATCCTAACATGTGTAGGTGTGGTCTCATAGTGACCATTACTTGTTACTGTGACATACTGTAACTACGTAGCAAAACCTTTCACGACAGTTTTATTTCAGGGAAAAAATATAAACAGAAATACACTCGTAGTAATAAATAACAATGACGACACTTTTATCAGGTAAGTTTATCACTTGAGATTTTTTTTATAATTGCGACTGTTATTGCTGTATAATCGTATTAAATATGTGAAACAAGTTGTTCCAATATTTCGAAGAACTTTGGAAGAACTTTCGGTTCCGGTCCAGGTTGTCAGAGATAAGATAGGCAGTCCCCCAAATAAGATGGGGTTTCCGGGTCAGTACGTTTCCAACTTCGGTCTCATCTTCCCTTAAGGTGAGATTAAGGTCAAGTGGTAATCCGTTGTGCATAAAAAAGAACTTTTCACGAAGTACGATGCAGTTAAGTATTTTTTGTTTTAACCCGTTTTGTGTATGTGGGTGTATATGTGTACGCATGTGTGTACGCCTGTGTGTGTGTGTGTGTGTGTGTGTGTGTGTGTGTGTGTGTGTGTGTGTGTGTGTGTGTGTGTGTGTGTGTGTGTGTGTGTGTGTGTGTGTGTGTGTTTGTGTGTATGTCCAGTTTTTGTCCAGACAAAGACTGGACACACACACACATCCACAGTTACATCAACATGTATCTCTGTAACGCGTGCTCTAATTTGGCATGGTTTCACTGGTAACTATCTTGAAAGTTAATTTTAACCTACTTTTAATTGTCGTATCGAAATGAAATTTGGTATGTATATGTAGTGCGGATGACTTTACTATAAGTTGGTGTCTTGGAGCTGATCTAATGATGATGAAGCCAGGAGGTGGATGGTAGAACTCTTTAGTGGCTACTAGTAAACCCCCGAGTTTGGGCTAATATTCGTTTTGACGAGTTCAATATATTGCAGTTGATTTTGAGAGTCTGATCTGGAGTCAAGAGGTGGATACAGGATTTCTAGCGTGTTTTTTAGTTTTTGAATCTACATAATATTTATTTATATTGAAGATTAAACAAAGCGATAGGTTATTAGACATCGTCATGTCAGCCCGTAAACATCCTACTGTAGGGATATAGGCCTTCCCTCCCCGATATATTTCGATTGATATATGAGTATGTGCCATAGTCATTATTAGCCATGTTCGATGAAAATCGGTCGAGCCGTTTCGAAGATATTTATCATGAAATACAGTTGTTTGTGTTATTTGGATGATATCATTGTCGCTTGGGAGTTTTCTTTTTCAATTTATAGTTATCAAATAACGTAATTAAATAACGTCTGTGCTATCTGTCCTTGGTTGGGTGACAATTACTGACATGTTCATACAAGTCTTTCCGTGCCTCAGAGGACACCTATAAACACTAGGTCCCGATTGTATACAATTGAAGGAGTCGTTAAGCTGAGTGATTATGGCTTATACCGTGTTCTAGGGAGAGAAGACTGCCCTAACAGTGGGGATGGACAGGACCTTATTGATTCACTTTTTATTTGACAAAGTGACTTCGGGGTCTCCAGACCGCCTGGCTATTATGGATACGGGTTGATTTCCATTTCAAATGTTACCAAACATCAATATAAAGTCAGTTTCAATTAGTAAAGGAATTTATACATTTCGCCTTCGTCAAAAATTTGTAATTTCCCCCTTTATCAAAAATTTGTACCTTCCCCCTTCATCAAAAAAATTATAATTGCATGTCGACACAAAATTTTAGGTGGTAAGTAGAGTTAGGTTTGTTTTGTAAAGTATCTACTCCTTAAGAACAAAGAAATTACGTACAAATCTCCCTACAAAATGAAGAGGTCTTACACTTTCTCGTTGTGGTTTGCTGTATGTTAAGTCAAATATTTTCGGCTTAACGTATACCTCAACATAATTATCATATATAGCGTTTATCATTCGTGACTTATGTAATTAATTACAAAATACCAACTGGAAAGATGTAAACGGTGTGGGGAATGAGGTACGTAATTTAGAAAGGTTTTAATGACTTTAACTAGACGTAATGTAATGAACACCTATTTTGTAATACTGTGGATAGAAGAGGAGTTCTGTAATTAATCTCGAATGGGTGTCTCTCGGTAAATATAGGGCGTTTTTAACCCTAAGTAACCTTTTAAAGCACTGAATGTTGAAATAAAATTGGATGCGGTAGAAGAAACATGAGAGTAAATTAACGCGGTAGAAATTAGAACATTAAGAAGTACCTTTATAATAATATGTGTGTGGTGTGCTATTAAGATTAAAGTTATTATTATTTAGTACATAGGTTGTTACTCTTTCTGTCATATTAGGATAGAATAAGGAATAATAATCTATTAAGAGAGCATGGCGGTATAAAACATATAAGAAAATCACAATAAATTCGTCTCTCAACACAAAGTCACCCGATCACCTAATAATTTTCTATAGGGAAGTCTAACGATTTTATACCGAACGTTGAAGAACAAAAGTTCTTTGCCATCATCAAATATAAAATAGTTATTTTTTTATAGGTAGTAGGTATTAGTAAATTGTAACAGAAGGGAACTCTTAGTAAAACTAAAAGTAGTAAAGAGAAACAACATGAATTTAGAAAACGCCAACAAGTGGGGCTCCCGTAATTTTTTTACAAAGACGCGAGGCAGAAGTTTTGCGTTCCTCTTTACTCGACTAAGGCATGTAGGAATTAGTAGGATTTCTATCTAGTGCCGTCGGCTTTATAGGCAGCATTTTTGCTGGCACTGTATCAGTCGTTAGATAGCAATGCTTAACTTTATCCAAGGCTCCTGTCAGTAGTGCTCCGGCCAACAGTGGTGTGGATGGGGTGAGCTTTCCAAATAGGCAATGGACCTTTGGCCCCCATGAATCTATGCTAGGAACTGAGCAGGACATGAAATAGTACAAGTGGGCCAGATTAGTGTTTGAGTTTTAGTGAACCTGTCTTCAGGCTATCGAATCAATTTGACAACTCTAATTGAACGCATTGGGGATTCTGAACATATGCGCGAGTCGATCTAAACGAAGTCTTCATCAAACGGGACCTTTCCGAGTTTTAAATTGTAATGTGCCTCTAACCAGTCGGTGATCGCTACCGCTCATGGTGATTGATCATGGAGACAACAAATATTCATCCCTGTTTACTCAAGATGAAATCTATCTCATTTCTATATAAACCCGGGACTTAGTCACTTATTATGAAATGAAAGCTAATTTTGCGGTCGATAAACTCAATATAGCAGTTAATTGGAAATGACGAATATAATTAGAAAAGTAACTTGTCTAAAAAAAGGATTTAAAAAAAAACGACTTCAAAAAACGGAAAAAATAATTTAATTAAACTACTGCAATAATAATAACTGAAAAGTATGAAATAATAAACCAGAGCAGAATGTTCTTTATAGATAGATATACACTATTATATATAATGAGAATACAATACAATTTATATGCTATACAATAATAGTTAGGTATAATAATGAAATTAAAAATATATACAATAGGTACTTTTTGAAGTCGGTGCCTGCCTAGCCTATAAAATACACAATCAACAAAACAGTAAAAATACGCCCCGAATACAGAACCTCCTCCTTTTTTGAAGTCGGTTAACAAAGGAATTTTCATACAATTTAAATATTCAATTAATTAAGCTATTACTGTTTACTTTCATTAGATTGTATATTTTATAGGCTACGCAGGCACCGACTTCAAAAAGTACCTATTGTATATATTTTTAATTTCATTATTATACCTAACTATTATTGTATAGCATATAAATTGTATTGTATTCTCATTATATATAATAGTGTATATCTATCTATAAAGAACATTCTGCTCTGGTTTATTATTTCATACTTTTCAGTTATTATTATTGCAGTAGTTTAATTAAATTATTTTTTCCGGGTTTTTTGAAGTCGTTTTTTTTTAAATCCTTTTTTATTTAATTCTTTTTAGTGTCTGGTCAGACATTACAAAATAATAAAATATATTAAAATTGACCAATATGGGCAGGCCTACGAAAGGTGCTGCCGGTTTAAAGAACTGTCGGTCAAAAGAAACCGAAACTGAAAGGGTACTACGGCTTGAAAAAAAAGCCTCACGGAACGCAATTTCGCGTTCCCAGGAGACGCTCGAAGCTTGCCGAGTACGTCTAATAGCTATGAAAGATTACGTTAAATCACGTATTCGCCAGGAAACTCCCGAACAGAACGAGCATAGACTCGGTCTTATACACGACCGGCTTGCCGAGGAGTTCGCTAAGCAGCGTGAGCGCAGGCATGGCCTTATAATCATGAAAACCGGCCTAAAAATCTTGGACTAATCGATGTACATACATAAAGATTACAGAACCCCCTCCTTTTTTGAAGTTGGTTAAAAAAAGTTATTAGTATTTATCCGTGGTTGCTAATCTCCCTGATAATTTTTGTGCGATTGCGACCTTCTCGCTTCTACAGGTTAGATGGGCAGTTCGGGTGTACCAGCTGGACCTGATGATCTTCGATTTGTCAAATTTATTGCTAATAATCACACCGACCTTCTCTACAGTTTTTCCATACAAACCCAAACTGTATCTACTTAGTTTCCCTGTGTAAAAACTACAAAATCGTCTAAATATGTAATGCCATTCTGATGTTTACCATGATTACACAAAAACTACTGGACCAATTGCGCTGAAATTACAATGGGACCAACTCGACGGTATCCCCATTCATTTACAAAAAGAACCATGTGAATCAACCGCCAAATCTCGGAGATATCGGTGTACATACATAAAAAAAAAAAAAAGAAAATACGCCCCGAATACAGAACCTCCTCCTTTTTTGAAGTCGTTTAAAAATAAGTTTCCTTGGCACTGTCCATTATTGCTGAAAGCGTGATTATTTTTTCAGGTTTTTTTAAGGGACTTCTGGCAAGTTCAGAGAGACATACATTGTTAAATACTTTCAAAGTTCACATCTCAGCAAAATAATCACTTTTATCACTGAATCTTCATATCAAATTAATAGTTATATTAAGTTTCAAATTAATATTGACCAAAAGTTTTTTCAGAGGAAAATATTATCAAATAAATCTTCACCTGTTCTAAATAAATAATGCATACAGTATATCGTCAGGTTCAGGGAAACTTTTTCAGCGTTTGTTGCCCATTTTCCTCTTAAGTAATTACTCACGGACTCGTAGGGTCTGATTGCCCGAAAGTTGTTGCTTCTCCGCGAGAATGTTGCCATCTTTTATCTATGGAGATTTGTTAAAGGTAAATGGAATTGTACCTGTGCATTTACCTGTGTACACTACTGGATTGATGCATGAGAAAATTACAAATTCAAGGATAATAATGAGGTTATCTCATGAATTTTCACATATAAGTGCTTTAAGTTTATCGGTCTATATTCCGAAAATATTGAATAGGTAATATTAAAAAAAATGAGTGGATACTTAGATAAATACATAAAAAATATTCTGATTGTACGTAATAGATAGCAAAAATCAAATCGGAGAGTATCTTATTATTTTTTTTCTTTTTTTGTGTTGAAAATAATATGAAGCCGAAGATAAAGCACACGATCCCAGTAAATATCTAGTTAGCTAGACTTGAAGATCCCATTACAATCAAGTAAAATTGTTCTTTAAGTCAACAACGAACGGCCGGTTTGTAAACTCTGTTTTTCATTCTATTAAAATTAATTAAGTAATGCTTGAAAGATTCTTTCACATATATTTTTGTTTTCTATTATAATTTGTTTCATTTGATTAATTTGATTTCAACAAAAAGATAGAGTATTTATCACTAGTTGGGAAAACATTTTCCTTGGGACCACATAAAACACGGATATATGTATGAATTTATTATAATAAACGCCAATTTGAAGATTATCAAATATTAATAACTTATTTATTTTTAAACTTAACCAGTTTTGTCACGCCAACGAAACTTGGTAAATTATCGTATCGAAAGGGCCGCGGCATATTGAACAAATCATTTGCAATCTCAAAACGAACAACAATGGAATAATGGGAGAAAGCCATTTTCCAATAGCAACAGGGTCATTGGGAACCTCCAATGTCCTTCTGAGGGTATTATTTTTGGCGCGAGCGCGATCGGGGCCGCGCGCCGGGCCCGCCAGTGTGGGATGCGACCTGTTGACGCTAGGTTGCCAATCGCGTGTCACTTCCCGTGCCGTTGGCGGGATATTTAAAGCTAATATTCGAAATTTCTAATCTTTAGAAACAGTGTTGTTGTCTTTTGTTTTGTAAAGAACTAAGGTGTAGTGTTTTGTGCTGATTCCTATTTAGGAGTTTGTATGTACGTATAAACTTATTTATAGCAATTAATAATACAAAATTATTATTCCACGAAAAAGGTAAGCAAAATGGCGTTAAATTGTCCCGGCGTTAAAATGTATAATATTTCTTAGTATTTTTTTTTGTGTGCAATGAGGGATTTAATAATAGTTAAAGTATTTGATTTCAGTTTAGAGGTATTGCAATTTAACTTTTCTTTATAGGTAAGTCAGTCAGGTATTTGAATCGCGACTTCACACTAGTTAAGAGCTTCGTTTTTCAAATTCCAAAGTTTTTGCAGCATTATCCTATTCTAAATAAATAGCTCTCCCCTATTAATAATTTAATATAATACAGGAAAAAATATAAAATTCTGCTCTTGCTAACACTAATTCCTAGAGGATGAAATCCGGGAATTTCACAATTTGAACGTTTCATGACCTAGACTCCTCCCACTGTAACTCCTATAAGCTAGTATCGACAGTGGTACTCGACACGGCGTCTACTGATAGTAGACGGTGCCTCATGTGACGTACCCCGGACTAATTAAAGAAAAAAATAGGGTGTGTAAGTAAGAAAAGAATTTTCACCCTTGCCAAAATGGGAGAGTAAAATCGAGTGAACCTGGGCTTTGATTTACACCACGGAATGAGCCTAGATGCAGTCTCGTAGCTAAATACTACCGCGAGTAAAAGTGCCAGTAATAAGAGTGACGCACATGATTATCATGATCTAGGTAGTTGAACATGGATATGGCTCGCCGTCGGAAAATCCAATAATGACTAATATCCGTATTAAGAAATCGATCTTGATATTGAGATCGTGTCTCAGTCTCAATACCATTTACTTTAATACTATTTTAATATGCAACAGATTCTCAAGCGTCAACTTAAGGTCATCTCAATCTTGAGAACGGTTTATTAATACGCGCCTAAGATTATATTTAATGTGTTTACAATTATTAAAACCACGATACTATCTTTGTTATAACTTTCCTAAATAAGTGAATACTTAGTAATTTTTTTATTAAATATAGCTAAACTTTTACATAAATAAAATAATGCATAAAAATGAGTTCATCTAGCTTCGTAACAAAATAAATTAATCTGCTACATTCCGACGGTGTCTTTATTTTTGTAGATAAACTCTTAGGTACATAAAAGCACGCTTTGATTGTGCAGTAAATTTTATGGCAATCGACTTTATGAGCGGCATTCGGAGACGTTCAGTCAACCAGTCATCATGGTTTATAACTAGTATAAAGTCTTTTTTGAGGGTCGTTGGATTTGGTTTCAAATATTATGGGCTCCTGAGAACTATAAATTTTAAAGAATATAGAAGAGAATTATGAAGATACTATAAAACAGAAACTTATTAAGAAAGCATATTTAAAATGTCAGATTATTTAGATGATAAACATCCATGGACATAACCAGCTCGTTCGCATAACCAGGCTATTTCACAATTAACATTGAAATATTATTGTGCGTTTTTGTAATATAAAAACCTTTTTTTTAAGAGCAACCTCTCTAGTTTCTTCCTTGTTCTTCTCAGGGGAAATTGCCTTTTGATCAAGCAGTAGCTTTAAAAATGTAAAATCTTACTATTTTAAGTGTACCCAAAAATGTGTGTGTACAGTGGTGTATCTACAAAATAAAACATTTTTCATTTGATTTGATAAATTATACTTCGGGAGAAACTGTTTCATAATTCATCAGGCGTTTTAGGAAACTTTATGTAAATTGGTAATTGTTATGTATTTTTATTTACCTACAGTTATTTATACCGACCAATGCTTTCACGATGTTGTAATTAATAATCATATTTCTGCTGCCTATCCTGATATTTATGTGTATCGAAATTATTTATTGGATAATACGGGCCTATAGTTATTATTTTGTTTAGGTAAGTGAACTATTTATAAAAAAATACAATGTTCTTTATTGCACATCAACAATAGAATCACAATTCATAATTCAGTATTAAGTATGTTTCATTTTAGTTTAGTAATTTCAAATTGACAGATGTTATTAATATATGACTATTATGGTTTAGTTTGATTGATTTAATAATAATATTTTTTCAATAGTTTAATGTTTGCATGTCAGTAACGTCTAAATGTATGATACAAATTATTCACCTACACAACCTGTACTTGACCACATTTAGAGCAAATAAATATATTTCATTTCATTCATATATATTTGCGTATTCTTCAGGTTAATTACTAGATTATCTACACTAAAATTATAACGAAGACAAGTCATTGCTTTGTAGGTACTTATATTTGCATAAGGTATCTCTGGAACCACTGTATGATTCTAAAAATGCTTACACAAATAGCTGCTTTATTATTAAGTGACATAGTTGTGCATGTTTACTGTGATGATTATTTATTTACTTTTATTTCGAGATCTATGAATATGAAAACATGGGTGGAGAGCTAGTAAATATACCTCTTTGAGCTTTGCTTGCACACAGAAGTATATCATATCATAGAAGAGATAAGATGGCCAGTCCCCCAAATGTGTTGGGGTTTCCGGGTTAGTACGCTTTCACCTTCGACCTCATCTTAATTTAACATCAGGTGTGATTGAGGTCAAGTACAAACCCGTTGTGCATAAAAAAAAACAAAAAAAAACACTTATAATAGCATCATGGAAACGTTGGCGTAACGTAATGCTGTGTGGTTTCAGCACATTAAAAGAATATAACCTACCCACCTCTTCTCGTGAGTTTCATGAAAGCAGACTATGGGACTCTATATGAAAAAACATCCATTGATTTGCACGTTCTAACGACGACTGGCGATCCCTTTCACGTGTCCATTAGTGTATTTTTCGATAGGTGAAATGTGAATGTTATTTCAGGCAAACTTTTACCCTAACGCTAATGTTTGGGATATCTATGACTACCCCATTTGGGATAAAGATTATGTACGTAAATTCAATTTCTTTATTCTTGAAACTTACAGTACCAAATAGTACAGGTATAAGAAACTATACTAGATGTATGTGAACCAAGTTTCTACCGAAGTGTTCACACCGATATCTTATAATAAACAATATTGAGGAGTTCCTAATTTACAAAAATCTGAAATTCTGTTGTCCCCGAAGCATAATTTATTATTATTAATCAAGGCATTCTTTATGAAAAATATCCGCAATGAATAGACGCTTTTTAGATCCGCGTTCTACCTCACGATCATCGTCGTTTTCCTTGGGGAGATTGAGGCCAATCTCAGGTTTAACTCCCGTAAAAAATTGTGATTTATTTTATCCTAAGAGTGTATTCCATAGCCCAAGTTAATTTAGCTAAAGACTTTGCCACAGAGAATATAGCACATTTCAACGCTTTTGAACCACAAAATATAAGATAATCTGCGCCATTTTCATTTAAATTTCGCTTTAGCTAGCTCGAACAAAAATTAATTGAAACCGGGTTAATGGAATTACTTATGTTGATTTCATAAATAAATAAAGATGCTAAACCATACCCCTTTACGCAAAATTATACGTAGACAAAGTTCTATAGGTACGTATTAAATATTTCATTTCTAATGAGCTCGGTTAATAAAACGTATTTAACTAAATATTGGCCGTTTGGACCCGACCTAATAGAATAGGACCCGTCTCTTCCTGTGGGTACAACAATCCTCTCATGGAGACCGTTACAGATCATGAGAGAGGCTTCAGCTCCAGCAGCAGACTTATTTACGCTACACTAAATATATATGTTTTATGAGTGCTCATAATCATCAAACATTAAACTTTATTAAAAAAATTTCCTTCACCGTTGGATAACACAATATCAGCATGATATTTACGACCGACATTAATACGTCGAACAAAAGCTCGTATGTTGGTGATAACATACTGTTATCTTGAACAGTTACTTTATATACAGAGTTAATAATACTACAGTACTATAGTTACTTAACTAGAGCTCAATTTCCGCGTAGATTCGATCCTTTTGCTTTTAAACGAATCGAATATCTAGTGTAACAACATTATTATTATTATTAAATTCTTTATTGCACACAAAAATAAAATACAAAGAACATAGATGATGAAGTGTACAAAGGCGGTCTTATCGCTGATAGCGATTTCTTCCACACAACCTCAGTTAAAGAAGCTTTTTCATGTAGTCTTCTTCTTCTATTCTTCTAAAAGAAGAAGAAGAATAAGTAGTTGGATAGTGCAAAGTAAAAGCTGAATAATTTTAAATATCAGTAGGTACATAGACCATACATAGAAAATACATAGGTACAGTGGAATACATACAAAGATAAACACTTACTAAAATAAACAAACCATATAAATAGATACAATAATAAAATACACATAAATATATATAAGAGTATATATAATTCATTAAAGAGATAAATAATATACCTTTAGACGCAGTTTAAACACTGCAAGCGAAGTGTGACGAATATTTTGTGGTAATACGAACATTGGTACAACATTGCTACTACGAATTGCGACCACCTTTGTCGATAAGCTTCATTCTAAATCAGTCGATGCTACAGTATTTCTGCAATCTAGTTCGTCATAATAGAAAAAAAGTACTTAATTACTTGCTTTAAAGACATGCATATCTAATTTCAAAACTTTCCCTCACATAATTAGAACGGTTATTGGAAATAAACATAATGTAGTTTTTAATCTCCTCGGTTGTTTGCCCTAGAAGATGGCACGCACATCGATAATCGATTTAAAATCAAACACTAGTAATTCTGACTTTACTTGAAAACTTAACCTAATCTCTGATTAACTGCCGGTGGCAGTTCTGAAGTTAAACCTATATAGCGTGCCGTTAAACACTGCATTTCCCGCGTCAAGTTTCGTCGGATTTTATAAGAGCAGTTAGAATTTACCACCGCACCACAAAAATAAAACGACCGACTCTACTGATAAGTCCTATCGGTGATATGTATAGTGAACTCATGATAATAAAAGTATACACCGTACGTGATAAAGTACTTCTATTCTCTTGTAGTTACAATCGAGTTGAATTTTTATTATGATTAAGCAATCTCACCCGAAACCTTGTGTATGTCACATGCGGAGGGTCAATTTATGTATACGACAGATTTTACGCTGATAAAGTATGTAAAAGAATAAGATATTACGAGTATAACAAAAGATTATCGTTTTGATATTGTTGAAAGAATTTCTTTTGTTTGGATCGTACAACTTATTATCTAATTAATATTATAAATGCGAAAGTTTGTTTGTTTGTTTGTTGCTCAATCACGGCGAAACGGATGAACGATTTGGATGAAATTCGGTATATATGTAGAACATACACTGGATTAAAACATGGAATTTTTTTTATCGTGATAATAATAAGTAGTTCCCGCTTGATAAACAAATTTCCGCAATAAAGTTATCCCACGCATACGAATTCGCGGGCGGAAAGCTAGTAATAATATGTCTATGAACTAGCGAGTTTCAACGGCTTGCGTGAGGATTACCATCTGTCACGTGTCTGTGCAACTCTGTATATCACAAATAATGTATTGAATGCTCTTGATGTTTGAACTCCAAGCATGTATGTACGTTAAGCGCCTTCTCTTCTATTTGAGCGATCAACTGTTATTTAGAGATGAATACGCTTTCTCTCGCTTAGGTATTTTTATCTTGTATTAGAATTTAATTATTTTTATATGTATAATCTAACTGAGGCATACGGTGTTTAAGTGATTGTAGGTACATTTCATTTAGCTAATAACGAACATACATAAGGTTTTATGATTCTACGCGATATAACAAGCATTTGTAAACCTATTTAATAAAATAAATAATACATCACTAAGTAGTTACCGATCTTGGAAGGAACAAAGAAAAACACAACTTAGGTATGCTCGTATTAATAAAACACTCTCAAGACTGTGATGAACTTAATTTGATACTTGACATACTGTTGTGTATTTAAAAACTATTAAAAAAATTGTGTTGAGAGTGTGACTCGATCTCAATCCTAAGCTTCACTAATACGGCCCCTATTACCCGACTGCCCAGGAAAGGAGGGTAATGTTGTTATTGGTTATTTAATAAACCGTTGAATTTATGTTAACGTAAACTACGCTAAATTAGTTCAGTAGCAGATCCATTAGGAGCGAGCGAATTGGATTACGGCACATTTTATTACATTACTAGTTTCTGCCTGTGGCTCTGGTTGCGTGTACTTTTATATATTACCGTGGGGAAAAGTAGACTAAATTCTTCTCCGATTTTCATCCTCTTCAATTATCCTTCTGTTCACATTCCCATTTATAATATTAGTAAAAAATCTGCTATAGGAATTACCCATGGAGTGTTAAAATGTTAAAACTAGATATAACGTGTAAATGATTTTGTTAGATGCAATGTATGTATTCTGTTGGTGAGCCTAAATAAATAAATAAATATAACTATCTACAGTTACCAGATGGGCGAGACTTGACTAGTTTTTCCCGTTATTGTTACTTGATGAAATTGGAAGAAAATAATTCATCTAATTTCAAATCATTTTTATCAATAGGACGATTGGTTGCGGCAAAAGCAAGTATCAATAAATACCATATTATTTATAACTCCAAAAAATTATAGACCTGATTAGTGTAATGGTTAGAAACGCTGACTGCTATACCAAAAAGGTCGCGGGTTCGGATCCCGTTAGGGGTATATGTTTGTATTATGAATATGGACATATGCATTCGAGTTATGGACGTTTTTCATTTAATTTGTATTTATTTAAAAAAAAAATATGTAGTATGTATATCAACCATCTGGTCTCCATAATACAAGCCTAGTTGCTTAGTGTGCAACTAAATGGCGTTGTGTGTATCTCCAAGGATATTTATTTATTTATTTATACACAAATATTTACATTCAAAGTTTTAATAATTACAAGTAGTTTATATTTGTCTTTGTGTACTTATAAATATAAAATGCTATTTTGTTGTTTTGATGGGAATTTTTTCAAGCCTTTCTGTAATTTCTGTTGATTAATACATGTTTTTGTATTGTATTGTCCAGATTGGCCAGGTATTTTAAGATTTTATCACGACATATTTATTTTACAATCTGGCAATCCTAGTTATATCGCTATTACCATTGTTGCAGCACTACAGGTTCACAATGGACTACTTTATAGCTGCTCTCATAAGAATAAGGCTTAAAATGTTAATTGGATTTCCAAGCCAATTTAAAGTACTGTTTCAATAATTCCCCGCTAAAAGCCCCTACAATAGAAAATTAATAAAATATCTGTGGTTTACACGCATATCAAAAATACGAAAACTGCCCCATATCTTGCTGAACCGGAAGGACGCCTAAGTGCGTTTCCCTTTGCGTCGTCCCATCTTCCAGTTACATCTAATAATTCTGAATCTGCAGCTTCCACTGAGAACCTCAAACGGCGTGAATATGCTAGTATCGGTGAGTACTTATATTTCTGGTCCGTTTGGGGTGGAAATATTTGGACCGTGGGGGCCAGGCGCTCATTATTATCTGCGACATCTGTGCGATTGATTGAAGTCTCAAATTACCGGAAGGCTGGCGACTATTTCGCTGAGGCTGAGTCTCGCTGTTCAAAGAGGAAACGCATTTTGAACCCTTCCGATTCAGCAAGATCTCGGTTTTTTTTTATTATGAATTTATTTATTTTGGTTTTTTAAATGAGTAAAATGATTGTAAAAACTTTTAAATACTAAATACAAATAGTCTTTATTAATATTAAAAAATTAATCATAAAAGTGATAAAACAGAAAGAGTTTATGAATGACAGCGTCATCATAGACTTGACTTAATAACATTATCAATATGTGTTTTTTTTATACCTACATTCTTTTTAGTTTATTTGAATGTATTACATTTTTAAGGCTCCAAAAAGGCATTTATACTTTTATATCCCGAATTTAGAGGAACATCCGTAAGTTTCACCACTTGCTGTATTTATTATGTTTAACAACAATTTTCACATGAATATTATGTTTTCTCTATAAATGTAGGCACACTACGTACTAGTCTTTGAACCGTAGCTGTCTGTCCGAGTGTCATATTATTATGTCATATTTAACGACGTCATACTTCGAGGTTATTTACACATTTTACTCACAATTTCTTTTATGGACACTTACCTTGGGTGTGGGTTTTATTCACTCTTAATTTGGTTTGTGGTCAATAAAATAATTTAATATCTAAGCAGTCTCCCTCATTTTTATAGGCATTAAAACAATCTTATAACAGATAGCTACAAGCTACGAGAATCTCAAGCAAGAACAAAGAAGAATTGAATTTTTATTTATTTATTTAACACTTAATTGCATATAAGCATATTAAACAAAACAAAAAACCTGGACATATTAAAAATATACAAAAGGCGAGTTATCTCTATAAGAGATCTCTTCCAATAAACAAAAAGGAGACAATTGTGGAGGTAACTTAAAAGTAGACAGTGACTTTATGAAATGTTTCTCAGGTAAAATTGTTGTAAAATTTATAAGGACATTGCGTACATATATACAAAACGGCACGACCCCAAATTTATCATTTATCCCAAATATCCCAAATGGGTGGTCATAGATATCCCAACCATAAACGTTTAGGTGCTCCAAACATTAAAATTTTAAAGCTTGGAACAACATCCCCGGGTCACCTTTCGAAATATAGAAAAAGACAAACGTTACATAGAGTGAGTCAATCGTCGATGAAACGTGCAATTATATAGATGTTTTTTAGTGTACAGTCTCTTAGCCACCATAAAATGCCTATAACACTATACAACAGGAATAACGACTACCAAAAATTGATTTATTAGAATGAAATAGAAGAGTTTGGAAAGTGTGGGTACCATCCCAACTAATATTATAAATGCGAATGTTTGTGTATGTGTATGTGTGTATGTTGTTACCTCTTCACGTGTATAGGGCTGGACAGATTTCGTTGAAATTTGGTTCGTAGACAGATTAGTACTTGGATTAACATATAATAGGCTACTTTTATCCCAGTAAAGTGGCTGGTTCCTGAAGGATATTATTAGTAGGATTGCTTTTGAGTCATAGAGTGAAGCAGGCGCAGTGGCAGGTAACAGCTAGCATAACATTTTTTTTTGTTTACACACAAATAAATAAATATTTCTGACACTTACACCAATCATCTAGTCCAAACCAAGCAAAGCTTGTACTATAAATACTAAACAACGGATGAATATTTATAACATCCATGAATCGGGAATAAATGTTCGTGTTCATCACACAAACATTTACCCTTGGCGGGCCACCGGCTAAAATTTTAAAACGCCTTTCATTTGTTTCAGATATAAAGTGCAGTGAAAAGTGAATGAAATCAAATGTGAAAATGTGTTAAAGTGCGCGGGTGCATTGGAGTGTTACTGAGGCGGCCGCTGTGGTTGCGGGTCGGCCACTGGTCGCCGGCGGTCGCGGCCGCAGTCATGCCGTTAAGTTGACGACGGCGATTGGCCGCGCCTCACGCCGCTCGACCACTCGCACGATAGGTGAGTGTAAAGAAAATTCTACATGATTTTTTTTATGATTATCTCCATCCCCAGCGAGGTACATGTTTATTACTCGGTTTAGTTGGTGGTATGGCATTTTTATTTACACGTGTCGGTGGCTCAGCGGTTAAGACACGGTCTCCCAATTTAGGAGGTCCGGCTTCGATTACCAGGTAGGCTATGTACAAATGAGTTTTTAAATTTAATTTAATTACTTATGTGCATTTATCCTACTGCTCTTAAACGGTAAAGGGAAACATCGTGAGAAAACCTGTATGCCTGAGAAATAAAAATTCAAAGGCATGTGAAGTCCCCAACTTCCATTGGGCCAGCGTGGTGGACTATGGCCCACCCTCCCTCATTATACGAGGGAAGGCCTATATCCCTGTATTTCTGCATTCATCATCCGAACAGCCAAGGCATGGACCTCCCTTCCGGCGTCAGTCTTTCCTGAATCCTACAACTTTAGGATCTTCAAGAGCAGAGTGAATAGCATTTACTGGGATCGCGTGCTTCATCTTCGACCACATCGTCACTTTCCATCAGGTGAGATTGCGGTCAAACGCGAATCCAGTCAACCATAAAAAAAAACTTATTGAAGTATAACTTGAAGATAGACTTTCTTATAATACAGCTACTCGACTAGATCGGCAGATGTTTTTATTTATCTATCAACAAATAATTGCATAAAATGTAAAAGATGGAAACGCCATTAAAGTTAGAAGCTTGTTAATAATTATCACTTGTCCATTGGAGAAATGCCATTAGTGAATATCAAGATAAGGTGCTACCCCTGGCGTTTGAACATTGACTTACACGCGAGCGTAGCGACGCTACGCCTACCGTAGCACCCGTCGTAGCCGCAGTGTAGACATAACTACATTAGCGTAGAAGCTAATTCCTGTCGAACTATGCATGTATTAAATAATGAACATCTTTAAACAGTGATTATATTAGTAAGTACAATTATACTAAGTATTTATACTCTGCTTTGGGCCTCATACCACGAGAAGGGGAACAACGCCCATGAGTAAACACATACATTTATAACAATTACAAATTTATCAAATAACATTTTAAATAAATGTTAAACCTCTCCTACACGTCAGGTGGCGGTAATTTCTTTTTTTCACTATAGAGTATCATGTTGCATAAGGTTTAATAGGTTTTTGAATATTTTTTCAATATAGGGATCCTTTTATGAAATATGAAGCTCTAATGTAGCCCTCATGTTCTGTTCTGTGGACCTTTTCCAGCTAATTCAGAAAGAATGAAAAGAAAAGATCTCGTTTATAGGGCGGCACCTGGACTAAATACTGTTAAACATATCTTGATATAAAAAAAATATTATAATATATTTCATCTCTTATGACAATGTTAATTTTTACACATAATAAAAGAAATGTATTTATAAGATTACAATATATTTATTTAAAAATAGTAACAAATAAAGAGATGGAATTTAAATATAAACTAGAACAAATGTAAAAAATTGGGGCCGCGAGGTAACCAAAACGCTGGCAGCGTTTCCTCGTTGTATGCAGATACTTAAGCGTTGGGCGAGGAAACAACCAGCTTTCGGGTCACCAGTGACATCGACTAAGCGCTTTGGAATATTAAAGAAAAATTTAAGAGCGCCCGGGCCCCAAGGACCTAAAGTTTCGACTCCGAAAGCAAGGAAAATGTATTCGAAACCGATGTCTCTATATTTGTTAATTTTAATTTTTTCCGCCGTCTCGGCGGCTGCACTCACTGCCTCCTTGAGGTTCCTTGGAGGTGAGACGGGCCGAGAGTGTCGACACAAGTGGCATCATGTTAATTTTTATACATAATAAATAAAATATTTTTATAATAAGTTGTAATAATGTAATATTACAGTATGTAAGGTAACACGCACTCAAATCGGACCACGCATTATTGAAATATATCCGTACAATTGACTGGACACACACTCATACGACGCCGTCAAACAAATAACACTTGATTAAAGCGCGCTCACCTGGCAACCCCTACTTATTTCGTAGACCGGCTACCTTATCTCAAACAGTCAAAACACTGTTGCCACCAACATTGTTGTTTAGCGACAGGATTGATGGTGGTAGCTGGCCAGGGAGACATTTACGAATGTACCACCAACCAAAGCGAATACTAGACATATACTCCGCTGAGACTCGAACCCGCGACCCCAGTTTTGTGAACCATATCTCATTTAATTTGACGGGCTAGTATGTAAATGAATAAATCAAATTGAATTTATTACGGATTGGGGATTACATTTCAAATAATTGGCTCTAATTTAAACGCACCATGGGACATCAAAGAAACTCATACATAAAGCTTATTACTCCTGTATTTACTTTGGAGTACGTGCATACGGTAAACGAGCTTTAAACTTCGGTCTGTAGGAATTCATAACGTCCTTTGTAACTCATTTGTTGGTTTGGTGCAGACGTAATATTACTTCGAGACTATCTATCTAAGGGCCTTATTAATAAATCGATCTTGAGATTGAGATCGCGTCTCAGTCTCAATACTATTTTTGTTACCAAAAAAATATTATAATATTATAAAACAGTATCCTGTTTTAATATACAACATATTCACAAATTTATTAATACGGGCCTAAAACTTGAAAAAAACATCATTAAAAGTGATTAAAAGAGACCGGTTTAGTGTAGTGGTTACAATCTCTGGCTGCTTTACTAAAAGGTCGCGGGTTCCTATCCCGCTAGGGGTATAAGTTTGTCTAGCGGTGGTTCTTAGTATGTTTTATCAAAATCAGTTCAGCCGTCTTGTTTTAAAGTGCGTTTTCTCGGGGGTTTTCTAAATTTTTAACTTAAACAGTTCGTTTTTAATTTATCAATACTACTTTATGGCCATTACTCTCGTAGCATACATAAAAGAACATATGTTAATCATGTAACAATATGGCTTCTGAAAATTTCTTTATATTTTGGTGTTGGTAGATGCATAAAACACTGCCAAATACTTGTATACTTGTATAGGAATAATTATATTCTAAATTAGTTTTCCGCCCGCGGCTTCACCTGCGTGGAATAACTTTTTCGCGGAAATTTGTTAATCCCGCGGAAACTACTCACTTTATCGGGTTAAAAAATATCCTGTCTTAATCTAGATTATATTCTACCAATGCAACAAATTTCTTCCAAATCCGTTCATTCATTTCGCCGTGATTGAACAACAAATAAACTAAGAAACATCCAAACTTTCGCATTTATAAGATTAGTCAGATAATATTCGCGTAATGTTTCTTTATTAAAAAAAATAAATAATTATATATGTCAACTACGTATAAGTGTAAAATAGGGTAACATTTCGTTAAGAATACTAAAAATGGGCAGGGCAAGAACTGTATGAATATTATAATAGGCAGATCGGAAACTGATAATTGACAAATATACATTAGAGAAATACCAATAAAAAATTGAAAAAGTATTATACTGTTTTGAGTCAATAGAAGAACTACCATTACCATATTCACGTTACTGTCTGGGAAATTAAACATCGTTGGCCCTGCCTAAAAGTTCATACCATCTGATAAGAGCCATAAAAAGTAGAGTAATATTACAACGAAGGCGAATAATGTCAGACGTCTGTTATATCTGGATAGTAGATTTAGAACAAGTGATAGTTAAAGGTCTAAAATTGGATAGTTAATTGTTCGTGCAAAACCATTTTTCAGGGAGACCGAAGGCAATTATCACACATCTTGTAGAGCGATCGCCTTAATGAATGTAGATGTAGACAGGCATTCGATAAAATAAACTTCTGCTTCAATAAAAGTGAGCAAATTAATGGCTTAAATGTTTCATCGTCGTTCCTGCCTGCGTTTAGCCATGGGAACAGCTAGTGGCGCAAAAGTCCGGAGGCGATTGAAAATGCTTATAATTTTGTTTTAATTCGAAAAATGATTTTTGGTCCTTCATGTATTGTATTTAAAAGCAAGTTCTAGGAAATAGAGCGATATTGACAAAACGTCGCGAATTTTAAGACCTGCAGTGTCATTAAGAGACCTTTTCGTTATAGTACATTTTTGAAAATCTGATATATGTCAAAAAAATATAGCATTATTTAGGAAAAATAGTGATAAACATGATGTCAATACAAGAAATAAAAATAAACTTGCAAGCCCCATAAGTCGCCTCCGCAAAGTCAGTATTTCATGTAAAGGGTTATGTATACGCTTTTTCAATAAGGTTCCTGTTGATATACAAAATCTTCCTTACAATAAATTTAAAGTTACTATAAAACAGAAACTTATTAAGAAAGCATATTACAAAATTTTACAAAAACCAGCTTTACAATTAATAATGAAATGTTATTGTGCACTTTTGTAATATAAAAACATTTTTTTTAAAACAGCCACCTCTCGAGTGTCTTGCTTGTGCTTTTCAGGGGAAAATTGCCTTTTGAACAAGCAGTAGCTTCAAAAATGTAAAATCTGACTATTTTAAACCATGTGTACCTACAAAATAAAGCATTTTTGATTTGATTTGATTTGATATTTGGCAGGCTTTACCGCTATATTTGGTTAAGATGTAATGTTCCTTTTCGGATATAGAAAATTGAACCAGTTTTTGGCAGTTCAATTATTACGAGTTCTATTAGACGGCGGTCAAGGTTCTCCTTAACTTGAAAAAAAAACTACAAGAATGTTATGTGCCATCTAGTTGTGGTTTTGGAATTTTCAAATTATGTATAACGAATATGAAAACTTCATCGTATGAGTATTACCGTTTTTGAAATAAAACTAGAACAAAAAATTCTCACCGCTCTTGGGTTTCGTTTTCTTTAATATTTGGCTTTATCGAGTCAATAGCATCGAGTATTCTGTGAACATTTCAACTGGCTACCTATTGTGGCTGCAGCTGTGTATGTGACAGTCGGATTGACAGACTGACGAACATTCTAGGCTTAGTAGTAGGTTTCCTGTAGATACGGAACCTGTGACATGTTAAGTTAGGTGAGTTTAAAGTGACCTACTGTAATTTTTTAGTTTTCTTGAGATTATTAGACCAAATAACACGTGAACAATATTTGTCACGTCATTATTATCAAAATAGATTGGGTTAATCTGCAACCGTTCCACGGTAGTCATTTCCTTCGTGCCTAACAGACCAGTCAAACAACTTAGGTTGTCGGTTAGGATATTTGTTCTTATCAGACAACCAATTGTCCACGTAATTCTTAATATCAACTGAGTACCTTTTTTATAAATGAGCATTGTTGCATGTAATAATCCTTTGGAAATGACTTTACTGAAACAATATTCTAAATAATTAGGAGCTTACTATATTAATGTTTAATGTGTCTATATTGTATACATAAACTAAAAACTAAACTAAATAATTATCTACATGTCTTATTCTAAGTAAGTGCTTGCTTATGTAATTTATGTAGCCTTCAGGTATTATGTCATCATGAACGAAGTAACCGTCTGAGAAATTATGGAAATAGATATCCTACGTCATAGTGTGTCACACGTGAGCTCCGTAGTACATGCTTCATTTCACTGCGTGGACGAGCAACCAAATTTAATACCCACGTACACAAGTTTTGGGATTGTGACCAAGGGATTATATGCATACGTGACTTAATTTCACAGCTTATAAAATCAATTTTTCGTACAACGTTTAGAGTAACATCCTAAGTTCTCCAATTAATTCGAAAACAATATAACTTTTAGCGAGTGTGTATGTACGATATCGGCTTTACTAGTTTGGCTGTTTTTAATATTTTATAGATATGGAACTAGTTCGATCTATCTGTCTGGAATTTGCCTGTGAAGTAGCCCTGGGGCTGTAGCAGGTCAATCACAGGCTACCCACTTTTCATCATGAAAGAGTCCAACACAGGCTAAAGTCCAATTTAATCACCGAAAATTATTAAACAATGACTTGAAAGAATACTATGAGGGCCTGCAATATAGTAAATCCACGCGGGTAAACCCGCGGGCAGTGAGCTAGTAATTCAGTAAACATATAATATTATTTATTTTAAGGATTCCATAGTCAACAAATTAATGAGTAATAACGTAAGAAAAAGAACGTATAAAATGTATTATCCGTTGAAAATTATTTATCAAACCACAAGAAATCCCCGTCTAAATCCGCATATTGTGACAAGTAAGTACGGAATCCCATACTGCGTGTGGCCCGACACGCACTTGGCCGGTTTTATTATTAACATTGGTAGCGCGTATTCTAGCTGTGAGAACAAAACTCGCACACATGCACAAATTTTCACTATAGACGTCGAAACAAATTGCGGTTTAGTTATTTAAAGTTTTGCTGGCAAACGTATGCGAGGTTCAGTTATACGTTTCGGTGCTTGTTTTTGAATTCTGATGGTAGAGGTATTTTTGCACTCTGTTGATTTTTTAAACGAAATTTTTTATGCACAACGGGTTAGCACTTGACCTGTTAAGTGAAGATGAAGTCGAAGGTGGAAGCGTACTGACCCGGAAACCCCATCTTATTTGGGGCTATATTATCTCTGACAACCGGAACACAACAATGCTATTAACATTGCTGTTTGGCGGCAGACTTAGATAAGATAGTGGTAGCTAGCCAGGGGAGATTTAAAATTCCCTACCACCAACTAAAGCTAGTATTAAACATGTACTCCGCTGGGGATCGAATATGTTATTTACATTGAGCCATGGGAAGTAAGGAATAATAAATAAATAAATATCTTTAGATATACACACAGCGCCATCTAGTTCCACAGTAAGCAACTATAGGCTTGTGTAGTGGATACCAGATAGTTGATATACTACATAAATATTTTTTTTTGTGAATAAATACTTATTATAAATGAAAACATCCATAACTCGGGTACACATGTCCGTATTCATCACACAAACATATGCCCCTAGCGGGATTCGAACCCGCAACCTTTTGGTATAGTGGTCAGAGTTGCTAACCACTAGAACACCCTGTTTGGTGTAACCAAAATAATAATAAATAAGAAACGATGACAAAGCGTTTGTGGTCGCTATATGGAAAAAATCCTTATTAGAACATCCAGGTTATTATTACCTAGAACACCCACGTAAAAAAGATAGACTAAACATTCAACATTATTTAGGACAATTTTCCGTTATCATTTTCACTAGCAGACTTTGTTTACTGGACTAAAATAACCGGATTGTTTTACGACTCTTTGAAGAATTGTTTACAATCTCAGTAGCAGTGAAACTGTATACTACATTTTAACACTGGAGAATGTTTTTTGTAACGTTTAGGTGGGAAATAATAAAAAGTGAAATGACATGTTTTATATGAGAACGGTAAAAGCTGGAGTTAAGCAATGTTTGGTGTTTGGTTTGATTGGTGGTAGGGCATTTTAAATGTCCGCCTAGAGCTACCACATTATATCTAAATCTGCCGCCAAGCAGCAATGTTAATACCATTGTTGTGTTCCGGTTGTCAGTGATAAGATAGCCAGTCCTCCAAATGTGTTGGGGTTTCCGGGTCTGTACGCTTCCACCTTCGACCTCATCTTCACTTAACATCAGGTGTGATTGAGGTCAAACACCCAGCGGTTGTGCATAAAAAAAGTAATAACAGCTAGATAAGGTTTCAACGAGCATATTCTGACGATATCGGTCTCATGGATACCAGATCCTCTGAGTAGGTACCCTTGCAAAGGGGTATATTGAAGGTAATGTCGTATGGTAGTGGAACCGATACCGTTGGCAATGCTTTATTTTTTTTATAGATTAGATTAGATTACATTTATTTAGTTCACTTTTACAATATTAAGTCATACATACAGTTCCGTAAATTTATGATTTCTAAAATAAAAGTGATTGTCAAACATAAAACAATAACTATACACATACATCTCAAAGATTTGTAGAATTACTAGATTATTTGTTAAGTCACAAATTGAACAAAATAAGATAGAAATTAAACATATATACAACGGATTAGCAAATGCCTCCATCACACCTGCTATTAAGTGAAGATGAGACCGAAGGTGGAAGCGTACTGACCCGGAAACTCCACCTTGTTTGGGGGACTGGCTATCTTATCTCTGACAACTAACTATGCTATTAACATTGTTGTTTGCGGCAGACTTAGATAAAATGGTGGTAGCTAGCCAGGCGGACATTTAAAATGTCTCCCAACAAACCAAGTACTAACATGTACCCCGCTGGGGATCAAACCCGCGACCTGCGATTCGTAAACCTTATTTTATTTACATTGAGCCATGGTCAATGTTTTGACGGTATCGATCTCATAAATAAAATAAACAAATAAAACATTCATTGTGTGTTTTTTCTCATGTTATATTATTCTAACACTTCTATTAAAATATAAATAGTTTATGGGCAGAAAAGTGTTTCTCTGTTTTAAACCTTGATGTAAGTATTCATATATATGTATATAACTTATATTTGCTTTACATTTTCCAACATACTATATATATTATGAAAATGGAACATAATGATATTGACTCTGAACTACTTAAGTGCATTTTTTGCTAACGTTTCGTAATAGGAACATTTTTACTATAAACGTGATACCAGATCATCGTGATGATGAGTACCCTTGCAATGGTGTATATTGAAGGAGATGTCATAAGGTCACGGCATCTGAATGAATAAATTTAAATGGATCGTATCTAAGTTCAGACACATTATGTAGTATATGAGATTGCGTTAGCATTAAAGTACTAATGATTGATTATTCTACATACTTCACTATTTCCTGTCAGTCAGTCAAGAGGGTCAATTCGAATAAGCATCGCGATGAAGATCTGATAGTATGAACATGGGTCGTGTCCGCGGGAGCGAACGGACTCGAGAGCACGCCTCTTGCGGTCAGGGCCGGAGTGAAGCATCTCTTTGAGTCAAAGGCTTCCTTTAGTGGAAAATACTTTTTATTGGGTGGTAACTATTGCTGTATTGAGGTACTGGAGTACCACGTTCTAACTTATATTGGCTACGAAATAAATCGGGTTGCTTTACTACGTGCTAGTACCAAAGGATAGAATGAGAACATTGTTAAACGTCAGCTCTCCCACATATTGCAAATTACTTTATGCACAATGGGTTAACCCGACTTCAGTTGCGTGGGTGAATGTGGAAATAGATCACCCAATTTAATTAAGACCATAGCTATCTTATCTCAAACAGCCGTAACACTTGGTGGAGTTGTTAAGATTTTTTTAGTCGAATTTAATGTGTATCTAAGTAATCAAAACAATTTGTACTTCATTGTATCCTATAAAGGGTTTAAGTGTCAGTTTACGTTCTACCAAGGTTTTTGTGGTTGGATTCTGCTCTTTTCCCTAGCTCTACGTCCGGCACTGGTTGCGTTCTCAGGAGTCCTTCACTCGAGCTGATTGCGCACTCGGCCCTCGTGACTTGTGTCGTTGAAAAACCGCGGCATACGGGCGACCGGTCGTATTCCAATTGACATGGGATATAGGTTCCGTTAAATGGAAATATGTATTCGCTTGTTTGGGACCAATCCTTTTAATATTTATGTCATAGTTGTGGTATAATTTATCATAGTTCTGTATTAAACACACAGCAGCCGCGGTAAGCGACCGCTTTGGTCATGGCTACGTGCGGTTGCCATACAATTTGAATCACACGCTTGCTGCAAAATGAGAAATAAACATTTGTTCTAAAGTAAAGGTTAAGAATTCGTCTATGCAATAATAGTTCCAGTTTTGTCAAACGGAAACTGTGTGCCAACATTTGTGGCTATCTAGATGATAAGAATGCGTGGAAATGAACCGCTCGGCGATATCCAGTATATTGTATTTTTATTTTGCTTTGTCTAATCATAAATTTAAATACTTATTTAAAAAGAGTACCCCCTCAGTTTCTTGCTCATTCTTCACTGGGAAGACTGCCTAGTGAATGAGCGATAATTGTATATCATGACGATTTGAAATGTCATTCTTATAATTTACGAAACAAAACTTTTTTGAATTTGAATTTATCATACGAATACAATTTTTTAAAGTGGTAGTTACAATCTTATTGTTTGTTCTCTGGGCTTTCAGTTTTAAAATTGTTTCAATGTATGATGTATATTTGAATGGTTAAACTAGGTACATTACCTGTATTTTAGACTCTAGTGTCTCCTCTACCGTACTCCTTTTTTGAAATTTAATACTTAGTACAATGCAGCATATTATACGCATCTTATTATTCGGAAACGGATTCACATAATCGGAAACGAATAAATAAAAAAAAGGTAATGCTTCGGATATCTTACTTGGAATAAGCACCGTGACGTTTAGGTACGGTTACGTATTAGGTACAGTATTAGAAGAATGTAAAATACTATGGAAGTTTTATTCCTGGTCACGTACCATTTCGTAACTTACACTTTTCATGTATGCTCGTAACTGTCTACCTATATGCTTCTACGCTGTTCATTTTGCAAGTTCTTTGTATGTCGTCGATGCCTTATAAAGCCTGGACGGGAAAATAACCTTCCCCTATGCATCGCTAAACAGGATTACCTACAATGAAAACACGTGTATACAAGAATAAACTAAGATAGGGAATTGGCATTACTTGAAAGGCTTAATTTTTATATGACTGAATGGATACGCGTGTGACCATAATCTTACCTGACGGAAAATGGCGATGAAGCACGCGATCACAGCAGATGCCCAAAAACCTATTCACCTTGCTCTGGAATATCCCGAGATTGTTGGATTCAGGAAAGACGGACGCCGGAAGGCAGTCCCATGCCTTGGCTGTTCACATTATAAATGAAGAATCGAACCGCTTAGTGCTAATGTTGAATTGCTAATGTTAAAAATGAATCCTTCCCGTCATCCAGTAGTCCAAAGGCGGATTGGCGATGGTGGAATAACATTATGTAATTCCAACGCACACTCACCGAAATGCATCTTGAAAAGAATGACAGAGAGGCGACCTTGCGACGGTGTTCGAAGGCTCTGCAATTTAGCACAGACTTGGCTTCTACATCATATTTATCGAAGTTGTAATCACTTTAAAGTAGCGTACATTAATTCAGCCTATCTCTAGTTACATTCGTGACGCTAGAATCCTCAATTCACCTATTTTGATAATGTCAAAAAAATAAATAAAAAGAAAAAACAATGTCGCTGTAGTTTAGAAGTTATTCAATATTTTAGTGAACATTCTGGGGTCACGTGTGCTGGAATTCTCATACGCTGATATTATTTCAAATATAATTACAATTTGTATACCAAAAAACTATGGCTAAATAGTGCTCTCGAATATTAAGTCCTAGATATTAGGGGAGACAGACATCGTTGGCCACAACGCGAAGTTCTGCCATCAAATTGCAAACGACCATCTTAATTTATAATATTAATTCATCCATAAGCTATCAAGTAGGTAATTGTTTAATTTATCAGCCAGCGTCTGTCCGCAGTGAATTAGCTAATCAGGGAACTGTTCGCACCTCACGAGGCAGTATTATAATCCCCTCTGAGCCAGCTGTCGGTTTGCGCCTACAAATTGCGAATGTCACGAGCAGCATATTGTTAACTACTAAATTGTAATTGCGGGCAAATTATATTGGAGGGCGTTATACCTACCATGTAATATCATTACTAGCTAGCTATACTAGCTTCAAGGTATTTTTAGCGAGAAATTCAAGGTATTTTACATACATAACATCTTAAAGCGTTTAGGTATTCCAAATAAGAAAATTTTAATGCTTGGACTGAACCTGATGCTGATTCACGGTTCATTCTGGAGATAAAGCAAGTATATATGAAGTCGATTCTTTAGCCAATTTAGTCGTTGTTCAATTATAATTATATCAGATGGAATGACAAAATATTATCGCTTCGCTACAAAGGTTTCCGTGGTGATGGAACCTTCACTTAACTAAATACCTATTGTATTGTTATACTGAGTCGTTGACCGCCCGTACGAGTCGGTGGCCGCATGTAGGGTGTATACCGCGTAATCCAGTGAGATGCTTTGTGTGGTAAAGAAGCAATAATACGACCTGTTTGGTGTAGTGATTAGAAAATCTGCTACTATACCAAATGGTCGCGGGTTCGAATCCCGCTAGGGGCATATGTATAATGAATACAGACATGTGTTCCCGAGTTATGGATGTTTTTCATTTACACATGTATTTATTTACAAAAAAAAAAGGTATTTGTGTAGTTTATCAACCATCTGGTATCCATAACACAAGCCTAGAGGCTTACTGTGAACCTAGATGTTTGTGCAAAGATATTTCTAACTATAAGACGTCGATTTTGAAGATGACAACAATTGCATTGATTTTTTTCTTAAATTTGAACGGTTATATTCGATTGAAGACATTTATTAAGTTAAGTCTATAGACTTGAAACTCTGACTTGTCTATCACAACTCCACCAAACACTAAACCCGCGTGGAGTCGATTCTGATATGCCTTTTATGAACTAAACTAAAACACTTTTCTGAGACTTTTGTTTTAGACTGGTACTACCGCTTCTTATTAATCCAGGAAGAAAACGACAGCGCTACTTTGAAACTGGTTTTGGTTTAGTTTAGAGAAGTCGCGTCAATTCGACAACTGTTGCTTGAAACGTTTCACAGAATCGAGGGTTTAATTCGTGGTATTTCAACTTCTATTAGAGAGATTAGATGTTAATTATTGACCTTATCGATTGGTGCCTTAAAATAGGAACAATTTATTTACACATTTTTGTCAATTCGATTCCCGACTCATTCCATTACAATCCCACTGTGTGGAGGCGGGATCATCTTGCTCCCAGTGGGAGCATAGAAAACTTCACAGTCATCATTCCAATAGTATAGAGTTCTATTCGGACACCACGGCCTATAGTCCTGCAGAAGCACCGGTCGTATTCCTCGGCCCGCTGGCACAGATTAGAGAATTTACGCTGGACTTCAAAGCTGTCATCCGCCGGGCCTTCGCGTCCGCTAGACCCCAGCAGCAGTTCTGTAGGCCTGGCCAACGAAAAGGTCCAATGGAATGACACGCGTTCCCTGAAATTTATTTATTACTTTTTTAATTTATCTCATTACTCAATTTATTTAGGTATTTATTTTGTTATTATCCATAGATTTGTCAAAGCTGTATCTGTAGCTACATTGATATAGTTCGAATATTATAATCCCACACATTATTGTATTATAATCCTATCTAATAGTATAGTATACTATCACCTTGTAGTTTACATAACAGCTGGGATCCTAATGAAATCAAACCAGAGTTCTTTTATTTCCTCAAATAGAAAAAGCATAATGAACTTAAGTTTTTTGTGCTGTAACTGGGAGCAAACAGCGTGTGATTTTAATGCAATAAGCGCATTTCCGATTCAGGGAAGGTACTTTACAAAATTCCATGAACAGAAAAATCTCTGCTTCTAAATGTTTCAAAATGCATACTCGAAATGTATACACACATTTAACACAATATGCGGATAGGACAGTTTAAGCAGCTATTTATGTTTAGTTGTAAGCTTTACGACAACTTTCTTAGATTAACTTAGGGTCTGTGGCGGGGCTTAGCTTGAGATTGAATTAGTAGACGTCGTCGCTGCCTTTAATATTGTTATCGTTTTTACGATCTCGTGGTAATGCAAAATAAATTATGACGTCTTAAATTAAGGTGGAAATCTCGGGATATAATAATTACCTACCTACCGATCTTAACCTTCTCTTCACCATACTACTCACGAGTCAATTACTACTTCTCCATCATCAGTTAACTAGATTCATAACATCTTGGAGGGTAGATGAGGATACTTACTGTGTCCGACCACAAAGGCCTCTCCTTTCAAATAGAAGGTCGTTATGAGTGTATCAAGACAAGAAACCCTAAGACATACAGGACGTTATAGATGTCTGAAAGAATGGACACTCGAAACTGATACGTGTCGATGTACATAGTAAAGTAATAAAAGGCACTCCGTAACAAGCACATTTTGTAACAAATGAAGATATAACACAATGGCGGATACAGTTGACACGAATTACTCACATACTCCTTGGAGTACCTTGGTACAGTCTGAACAAGTTTCAAAACAATAATAACAAAAGGTAAAGATATTAGATTATTATTCCGTCCAGTGGTGCCTAAAAGCTTTAATGGGGGTTATTTTCCAAAATTCACGATTATAAAAAAAGTGGCCTTTTTATCAATTATTTGAAATTCTCGAAAATAACCTTAATGAAAGCTATATACTTTAATAGCTTTAATTAAGGTTATTTTCGGCTACAATGTAATGTGTTACCTATGTAAACTACAAGGTGACTTCTCGAGTGAGCGATTTTTTTCATTCATTCTTTATATAAAGAAATCTTAATTTATCCAATGATTAAGTTTTCTAAAATAAATATGTTTATTCAATATCTAGTATCCATAGTACAAAATTTGCTTAGTTTGGGACTAGATGATTGGTGTAAGTGCCCGAAATATTTATTATTATAAAAAAAGTTGTACAATCATTTTGATATTACCGTCCTCTATGGGGATCCTCAAAGAATGGGGATTATCAAGTCATGATTGGTGTTTTGCGGGAGATTTGCTTTACAAGACCAGCCGGCCTAAATCCATTATAATTTTTTTTTACATTCGCATTAAAAAAAAATATATGTAAAAAACATTGATTTGAAAAAGACGAGGTTAACACATTGACTGCCGCGACACACACAATTTAAAATCCATTGTTTGCGGACACCAGGTGATAGCGTTGAAGTTCAAAGCCTTAAGGAACATATGAAGTTTGGTGAAGTGTATTTGTCTGGAGGTATATAGGTATAAGCCCCCCTTTTAACTTGTCTTTGGTATTCCTACTTCGTTCCCTCCTGACACGGATAAATAAATTTCTCACTTCCTTTCTTATGTGTAGATTTCTGCTATCTTTTATTTCCTCTTATCGAGTGATATATCGAGGGTCGTGGTGAATAAAAATGTCTTTGAATTTACGTTGTTATTTTTTTTATTTGCACACTATGTAGATGTTAGGAAAAGTTATTTAACGACATTAGACGGTGTCTATATTTTAGAATACCTACTAAATTAATATTTACTAGTATCGTAATTCTGATATCACCATCATAGCTTGGACCTAAAAGGTAGTGTTTAATAATCATTATTAAATAAAGTAATCCCAATAAAATAAATTACTTAAATAAATACATATACAGGGCGTCCCAAAGTTATGGGACATGAAGGGGAAGTACCTTAAATATTGTAGATAGTGAATTTTGCTCAAAGAAGACTTTATGTTATTTTTAAAAGTTAGTAATTCTGCATTCATAGATTTTCTAAAAATTACTTGCTTCGGCTGGGAATCGAACCGACTTAAATGTGAAAAAAAAAACATCCTACTTTTATGATGCCAATCGAAAGAATAGCTAAAAAATAATAACTCTGCCTAAGTAACATAGTATTTTAAAAGAAAGGAACAACATAAAATGATTGAGTCAAATTTCAAGAAAGTTATTTATTGCCGACGACGTTCGAAAAGTAGCGATATTATCATTCCAAAGATAGCATTGATTATTCGTAAATAAGTACCCACTTCATAAAATAGGTACTAACATAGTTTTCCTTATTATAAGTGCACGTGTAGATGAAATGATAAAACTTGTATTTCAATACGTCCTCTGTAAGCTAGACAGAAGGCAAATTAAAAACAAAAATAAATAATTTATAATTTGAAAATGGAACAGTTTATGACAGCGTTTGTTTGAATGCATACTTTTTAAGATATTTTAAAAAGAAGTGATATTTTTAAATGTTGTTCTTAAATTTGAAAATGGAACAGTATGTGCGAGCGTTTGTTTTTCGGATATTGATCTGTTTAGTCTCAATTCACTTACACAAGTGTTATTGTGTTAATTTATTGCGAACATGGCATATCAAGTAAGTTTTGATCTAATGGAAGCATATTTTTTGAACGATAAAGATATCTCTAGAAGTTTGCGGTGGTATGGCGTAAAATATCCTGATAGACAAATACCGTCTCGTAAAGTTTTGAAAAGGCTTGTGAACAATTTGAAAACTCTGGGACGTTTCGATAAACGCCCAAGAGAACCACAGCAAGAAAACCATACGATCAACGACGAAGAACTTGGTATTTTAATTTACTTTTCGGCTTTTCCGAAAGCATCGGTGAGAGAAGGAGAACATGAAATTGGAGTTTCAAAAAGTAAAATACACCGTGTATTAAAAAAACACGGTTTTAAGAGTTCTGTTGAAGGACGATTGGTTCAAAAATTACTTCCGGGCGATACAGAAAGGAGAAAAAATTTCTGTCTTGATATCCAGGCACGATTGCTCGAAGATCCAAATTTTTTGGATAATATTATTTGGACAGACGAATCTAACTTTAGCAATAACGGTATGTATAACCGCAACAATAATCGTATTTGGTCTAAAGAAAATCCCCTACGAGTGACTGAAACTAATAACCAAGTGCGTTTTTCACTCAACTGTTGGTGCGGACTTTTAAAAAACCGGGTTTTCTTAATCCATTTTTACCAAGGAACCTTGAACACAGAAAAGTATTTAGGAATACTTCAAATTTTAAGGGATAAGATAAGAAACCATTCCGCGGCGGAGCAAGAAAACTTAATTTTCCAACAAGATGGAGCTCCGGCTCATAATAGTCGGAGAGCAGCAGATTTTCTAAATGAATGTTTTCCTACATGGATTGGTACAAATGGACCGATTAGATGGCCGGCCAGATCCCCGGACCTCACACCATTAGATTTCTTCTTTTGGGGATACGTGAAAGATATGCTATACAAAAAGCGATACGAGAACGTAGGCGAGTTGCAAACAGAATTGTGCCATATCACATCGAGTGTTCACCATAAAATGATTAGAAAATCAACAGGCAGCGGGCTCATTAAAAGATTGGCGATTTGCGTAAGACAAGAGGGATCACATTTTGAGCATTTAATTAATTAATTTACAAAAAAATACCTACTTAATTGACTACGGCAGTTTCATGTATGTTTTTTATTTGATTAAAATGATTAATTTCACGTTGTTCCTTTCTTTTAAAATACTATGTTACTTAGGCAGAGTTATTATTTTTTAGCTATTCTTTCGATTGGCATCATAAAAGTAGGGTGTTTTTTTTTTCACATTTGAGTCGGTTCGATTCCCAGCCGAAGCAAATAATTTTTAGAAAATCTATGAATGCAGAATTACTAACTTTTAAAAATAACATAAAGTCTTCTTTGAGCAAAATTCACTATCTACGATATTTAAGGTACTTCCCCTTCATGTCCCATAACTTTGGGACGCCCTGTATATGTGACATAGGCCAAGTCAAGAGCACCCTAAACCGACGAGCATGTATGAACTATATGAGAGTGAAGGAAGCAGAAGAGGTGTGTCAGGATCGTAGCAAGTGGAAGTCTGTGGTCTCTGCCTACCCCTACGGGAAACAGGCGTGACATTATGTATGTATGTACATATATGACATATACATATAATGTATATATCTATATGTAAATTTATACTGAATAAATCGAATAGACGTAATTAAATAGCTGTCGATAGTTGGAAAGGAAGAGGAACACCACGGAAAAGATGGATGGATTGTGTGAAGGGTGATATGAACGAAAAGGGCGTGAATGATGAGGTAACGGCTGAGATTGAAAGAAAAACACGTACTGGGCCGATCCCAAATAAATTGGGACCACGGCAAGAAGATGATGATGATTAGTAAGTAATTTAGTACACTGCGAGTATGGAACGAAAAATTACTACACAGTAATCAATTTCCGAGAATAATTTTTTTTTTGTGATTGACTTGATCGCGTTTGACCACAATCTCACTTGATGGAAACGCGATCCCAGTAAATGCCTATTCACTCTGCTCTTGAAGATCCCAAGGTTGTAGGATTCAGGAAAAACTGACGCCGGAAGGGAGTTCCATGCCTTGGCTGTTCGGATGATGAATGAAGAATCGAACTTCTTCGTGCGAATGTTCGGTATATTAATTATATACACCCACACATCTCCCCACGCCTAGTGGTCCGAAGATGGAAGGGTGACGATGGAATAAGATTATGTAATTCCAACGCACACTCCCCGAAATGCATCCTGTAAAAAACTGAGAAGACAGGTGAAAAAGGAGAGATAGAAGAGCTAGAGCGCTAGATACAGTTCGCACTTGAGCTCACTTTATACCAAAGTCGATCATCTTATAAAGTTACATATTTGTACAATTGTATCAAGTGAAGTGTAACAATTACTTATATGCCGACCATACACCACATGCCTTACGAATAAACAGATTTCGTTAGCAAGATGGTAAACATCAAAATTTTCTCGGCATTAGTTACTATTTAATTAACATAGAATATAGGAATAGAGTCAGAATTGCACTTGAGTACTTAAGATGAGACAACAAGCGTATTTATTTACACCTTACTAGCAACATTACTCAGATTAACAAACATATACAAAGTTAAAACAATATTAGCAAACCTTTGATTGGAAAAACAAATGTTTTGTTAATGTATTGTTCTATATTTTAAGTAACGCTCTTTGTCTGCAATAAAAAACTTTAAATTGTTTTTTCCTTCCAAGGGTTTGCTGGAAGAAATCTCTTACAGAGATAAGCTCGCCTTTTGTGTATTGTAATTTCTGTCCTATATTTGTTCAATGTATGTTTATATACTTATATGCAATAGTGTTAAATGAAATAAATAAACAATTAACCATTATTAAGGAGACAGAGTATTAACTTTATATTTTCAGTGGGAGTATACACGTGATAATACGCCGTGTGATTATGTAGGTACAAAAAGGGTGCTTAAAATAGGAACCAGTTATTTTTACCTCTGCCAAGATCAATGTTTGCGGTTCAAAGCTTACCATTCGCGAGATGACGGCACTTTAAAATAAAAATTAATGAATGAAATTACGGCATGACCGTTTTTTTCTTTTTGATTAATTTATGAGCACAAATATTTTTTTGCGTTTGCGTTCAGGGGTAGTGTTTTTGTAAGTTTGTGTGTTTGTTTTGTCTGTTATCATTATCACTTTGCTCCAAAAGGGCAGCACCGAATTTTGAAGTTTTTTTGCATTATGCAGATATCTTCGTCCTCATCTTCACTTAACATCTGGTGTGATTGAGGTCAAGTACGAACCCGTCGTGCATAAAAAATATATATATACGTTAGAGCAGGTCTCTAAATGTTTTACGGTTGTAGGTCACCAGGGGGCGCTGCAGTAGATATGTTTCTCCGAATCGAATAAACCGATTGAAATGTAGTTTCTTGCATTATCCATATAGGTATAATTTCATACCATGTCCTTAATATGTTTTACTGTCATATGTCCCTAGAGGGCGCTGCAGTAGATTGTTTTCTGCGAAATAGCTGGACCGCTTTATATATCGTTGCCCGTGTTTTTGCTAATAATAGGTCTACCTATCAACTACAAAATCAATGACAACGTCTTCTTTTGTACATGGTTTATTCCTCAGGCATTCCACACAAACATTAAAGATAAATAACATCGAAATTAATAAACCCATTGTAATGAAAATCCATATGCGTAAGCAGGACATATAAATATATGGCGGATGACATTTTGAAATCTATTTGCTTTCTCTATTTCTGTAGACAACCTAAAATCACTAACTTAGTTACGACACTGTACATGACGGGCGTTTATAAAAGATAGTTTTAAAAATGGGCATTTTATAGGAGCTGACACTAGAAAAGTTGGCAGAGTCCTTTACCGGCTCAATCATTATTGCTATTACATGACATTTATTACGTAGCTAAAGGAACATCGTAAAAATATTAGAAAGTAAAAAGATTCAAAGAGGTGCTATATTGATTTTCGAAAATGTTCTCTACAGTCAGATAAAGAGATAGGCTCTTATTGATGTAGATGTCACCATACTTTTTTCTTTCTGGTTTTCAACATACAAATCTTTTACCTACAAATAATTTACTTAATTTCTTCATTAATAGAAACCCGGCTTTGAAAAACATATTACTGAGTTTAACTTCTAATGTGTCTGGTACCGTGTAGGTAGGTACCTAAAAGGGCTACTGCCATTATTTAGAGATTTACATAGGAGTCTATACTAAAAATAGATTGTGATAATATATTGCAAAGACTTAATATTGCGTCGCCTCGTCTGTGTTCAACACTCAACTATCTGACCTTTAAATGTTACCTACCCATAAAATTACCATGTTTGTCTAGATACATAATAAAGTCCGTTAATGGTTTATTTACTTTGTCAAGCAGACTTCTTTATTACAAGAGCAAAATACAGTAAAAATATAAACTCGTTATTTACCCGATGAAGCAGATTATAGATAAACCATGGCTTTAACGCCGAAGTTTAAGAGGTGTGGGATACAATGGTGTCGATTCGGATGTACATCAACTAAACTAAACTAAAACCAGTTCTAAAGTAGTACTGTCTCTTTCTCCATGGAACAGTACGATGCGACGGCACCACTCCAAAACTGGTTTTAGTTTAGTTTGTCTAGTTGGTGTACATCCGAATCGACACCATTGTAGAAGTACTTGTAATTGTTGATATTTCGGTTAGCTATAATAATGTAATGATAAAACATATAACAGGAGAATTAAATATCGAGATATACAAGTATCATAACATACTATACATACATATACATAACAAAATCCTAAAGGTATAAAAACTTTACATTGAAGATATTCTGAAAAAACCAGCCATTGCGACTGAAAATAAGGAGCTAGATCATTTTAAAATTTTTGTAAGACAATAAAAGTAAAAAATCCCTGATAAAAATGTGTATAACTGCTGCAACATACTTTTATATATTTGCGAGTGTATTACTTGCAAAATACTCTTTTAGTACTATTAAACTTAACTACTTAAGATGCAAAATAACATAATAGGTAAAAGTAACTTACAATAATGCCTTATATTGGGTATTTACCTATGAAATTGGAGTTTTTTTTCTGCATTAATCATATGTACAAATTCCTGCAATTTTCAAAGCTATATCCAAATTTGTTTTTTATTTGGAAAATGGAATATTATTTCAAGGTTTCACATGAAAGATTTCTGGGCTAAATCACATAATAAAAAAAATTTGAACAGAGCTCTTTTCATGTGCTTCCCATAATCATTTCTTAGATTCGTTGAAACTTTTATAAAGCGGTTACTTTCAAAAATTAACGCTGCCTATACTAAACTTAATGTTATCCGATAATAAACATAAAGTTTAGCTAAATTTAGATTTGCGTTCCCAAAAAAAAATCAAAAATGTTTGTATGGAGAAAACAGTCTTAATGAAATTCTTCATACAAAACGCCAATTTCATAGGTAATTTATATAATAATATGTAATGAAAGCCGCAGTTTCGAATAGGCGGATAATACAGAACAAACAGGTGAGTACCTACTTATAAGTATACCTCTTTCTGTGGTAGATACGGTGAAAAAGGTGGCGAGATTCCGACGACGACGAACCGCTTGGGGTGGCAGTTACGAGTATATAGGACGATGTTCAGCAGTGACTTTAATAGGCTGAGTTAATGATGATACTAAAGTTTTAAAATTTGTCTGTTTATCCGACTTTAAAGTTTATGTTTTTATACGACTTACACAGATACTTGTTGTGTTGTTGGTCGCAATAAATGGGACAATTCAATGTGAATATACTAAAAATACATATTTATTCTATCTATTGTTTAATACCAATTTGTATTTTTACATAATATTATTAGAAGTCTGTGGTCTCTGCCTACCCCTACGGGAATCAGGCTTGAATTTATTTATTTATGTATGTATGTATGTATGTATGTATGTATGTATTAGAGCCATGTTTTAAGTTTAGGAGTGCATGAAGAAGTTCGTGACACAAGTATTTTCAAACAAGTATGATCACTTTCACGTATTTGTATACTACGAGTAATTACACACGTATAATAATTGGTGTAGATACTATTGATGAATATTAAATTATTATTGGTTGACATTCCACGAAACATTTTGTTCCACTATTACAATAAGTTCATCGATACTAATGCACCTGTGAACAAAATGCAGTAGCCAAAAGCGGCACTATGCTTGCTACCGCAATTACCACAGGATAATGCTGCAGAGAGATGGATTATAATGCTCTCTGCACAAAGCCTCCACTTACTTCAGTTCAGCGGTATGAGGGACGTCAGGGTTGCCGCAGGCCTGTTTGAGTTGCTATATTGCGAAGTTTGAACAATAAGATTAATCTTTTAGATTCAAGGTATCTCGAACTTCTTTCTTTCTTTAGACTTTTTAATCAACAAGTAAAGAGGTTTCATTCAGATAATCGGTGCTGTCTACCGACATGTTTTATTAGGTATCTAATAAAGAAATAGCACTGTAAATAATCGCGAATGATTATTGTTGAGCCCCTGTTGTTCAAGCAGACGTATTAGTATCACTTTGTGTTTGTGAAACATTTCGCAAATAGAAGTGAATTGAAGCAACTTACGAGTATCAATCCAGAAACGGAAACTATTTAGAGTGACATGTCAGTCGATAAATTATTTAAATTTGAAATCCTTAACTTTGATAAGTTACGCGTATATAAGAAGAAATAACTACTTATTTAACACTATTTGATACGTTGTGTCCTCTATATCGATCTCGTAAGCGCATTATGCGGGGCAACCCTAGTGCAGAGAACGTCAAACGATGGATGCCGTAGTAGTTCACTTATGTCTAGTTCACTTTGCACGTTCACGTCCGACACCCTGCTGTTCATAGCCGCTGACAAGTTCCTGGTACCTCCAGCTTTGTGAGGTGTTTCGGTGGAAATGACGTTGACATTTTGTACGAGAACATAATGAATATTCACAGTGATGGTTTAAGCTCCAGTTTATTGCACAAGCTTAAACTCGTAGATACGAGAACATACTTGCTCATTCACAAAGAAATTCCACAGTTTGTTTTTTTTCAATTATAGGCATTTCAATCTTTTTTATTTAGCCCAGAAAGGATAGCAGTAAAGGTGATATCGCCTAAGCGCGAATACCTAATGAAACGCAACGTACCAAATGTAATGCGAACAGGTAAGACATAGAACTGGCGTCATTCTTTCCTGAATCCTACAACCTTGGGATCTTCAGAGCAGGGAAAATAGGCATCTTACTGAGATCGCGTGCTTTCTTCAGGTGAGTTTGTGGTCAAACACTGATCCAGTTAAAAAATGTATCTCAAAAAAATTTATAATTTTATTTTAAAATTAAATAATTATATCATTCTCTGCGGATAGTTATTGTGTCATTTTGTCCAATATATTCGAAGGAATTGTGTAGTTTCCTAGACATTTTCGCTGTTTGTAAAGAGTTTTCTCTAAAATTCTAAAAGATAATGTCTCTAGTCTTCTATTTTCTCTATTTCATATTCTTGCTCTTTTATATCTTATGCTTACATTCAGCTTAAGTTTGAGTCCACAAACGTCAAATCGTATGGAAAATTTACAATTATGGGTTTGAGTTAACGCTTATAATAATAATTAAAAAAAAATATTTATTCGCAGCCAATACAGCTATAGTAGGTACAAAAATAAAGCGTAAAATTGTAAATACTATTAAAATTAAATCAATGAAGCTTCTTTAAGCTAATCATATTGTAAGGTTGCCAGTCTAGGTAAATTATTTGTCATCTATATAAATGCAAACAAAACTGCTATTTGACTTTGTTTGTGATACACGTTATTACATACTAAGAATCGTTTTAGGACACCCATTACATAAATTTGCAATACCTAATTAAATACTGAGTAGTCTAAACTACTGAAATTAATAAGGTGAAATTAAGAAAACATTTTATCAAACAAATAATTATATCACCCAGGTAGATTACACCAAAAGATAGTGTTTAAAGCTTCTATCTTCCAAAAAAAGGCATTCAAATCGGACCACGCATTTCTGAAATAAAATCCGAACAAAGAAACACACACACAATATCGTCACAAACATAACACTAGACATTTTTCGTCGAAGGTTAAAAATTAATAAAGGTAAAGAAACAATACTAATTGGGTATTAAAATTTGGTAAAAAATTGGGTAAGGTTAAAAATTAATAAAGGTAAAGAAACAATACTAATCGGGTATTGTTTCTTTACCTTCATTAATTTTTAACCTTCGACGAAAAATTATGAGTGTTATGTTTGTGACGATATTGTGTGTCCGGATTTTAGCTCAGAAATTTAAAGTTTATAGAGATTTCCTTTTATTTTTAATTAAGAATAAGCATCGTTTATTTTACCCATTTAGCGATACACATATTATTATTACATGAAATGTGAAAATATACACAGTGAAATTGGGACCGAGTGAGATAAAAGTAGTACACAAAACAGTTTCATGTAATAGGATAGGTACTCCTATCTCATAATGCAGTTCATTATTACATTGCAGTAAATTGTTAGTTCATGTAACTCTGATAATTATTGGGTTTATTGCGCGGTATACTCAGCAACGCTCGAGACACCTGTTGTCTTTCCCATTCCACCCTCTCACCCATCGTACCGTCTGCAAGCCGGACTAAATATGCAACTTTGTAAATCGAAGTATACGCTTTGATATTTATCGTTAGCAGGAAATAATAGTTGCTCAATGTAAATTAATATAACATCGATATCTTCTATGCAAACCTTTGGGTAAAAGATACAAAGCTAAGGATACGAGGATAATTATTAGTTACAATCTTATTTACGCGTTTCGAAAGTGTCCGAAATATTTATTTATTATACAAACCCTGCTGACAAACTTGAAAACAGTGCTGCTGAAACTGAATGCCCTATATCACTAATACGCCATCTTGTTATAATAATTAAACCGAATAGGTACTTATTTGCCTGTAGGCGCTTTCAACCTTTACCAAATTGGATTGGAAGTTGCTGTCAAACATAACGACCGTCAATCCACAGCGGTGCGGGGTCAAATGTCAAGAGTGGTGACGTTTCTTGCAACTACTCATACTCAATCTTCGTAAATCTAATTTAGGAAGTAATTTGGGCAAGGCAATAAAAAAAATTTGCAGGGGCCATGTTGGTTTTTTTTTAATATATATGACACGCTGGAGATCTATCTACTATTGAGAAAAAAAGAATCAGAATGTCACATATCAGAATCAGTACCTATACTCGTATATGGAAGTACCAAAGAGTAGGTACTTTAATTATACTGGGTGGAGAATATTTGAAAACAGAATATGAATACTGTCAACTTTGCTTCAAAATGTTTACATTATTTATAAATTTAACCGTAGTAACGAAAGTAACGGATAGCCCACTATTATTTATAAGCACTGTTCCAAAAATTAATTTTAGCTTTTACGACATAGATGTATTTCCTCATAATAATCTCATAAAAGAATAAATCTCAAGTTTCCCTCGCTTTCTCGTGAAGTCAAAAAAGTCGTAACTTAAAGGTTCGCAAGACAGCTTGATCCACAATAGATAAGCAGTAAATCGTTCTCTTCTAAGTTAGGTACATGCTCAGTGTTGACCAGTGGCATTAGGTGGGTCGTTATGCCGTTCGCCACTTTTTATCTTAAAATAATCGACCAAAGAATTATGTGACTTTCTGGCGAGGTGAAAATAGGGTTTTAAATGGTTTTATTTAAAAAGGAAGAACCTTTATTTTAAAAACCCTGTGGAACGGACTTCCGGCAGCGGTATTCCCGAACGAGTACGACATTGGAACCTTCAAGAAACAAGCCTACACCTTCCTTAAAGGCCGGCAACGCATCTGTGACCCTTTTGGTGTTGCGGGTGTCCATGGGCGGCGGTGATTGCTTTCCATCAGGTGACCCGCATGCTGGTTTGCCGCCCTCTCATATAAAAAAAAAAAAAAAAAAATATTATTCAAACTGATCTTATGACAGACAATCAGGTACTAAGTACTAAATAAATCAATCAATTCTTTTAAATTCCCACAAATAACCGATTTCCATAATGTCGGATGTTATAAATTTGTCTGCTTTTTAAAATTTATATGTATGTTTCGCTATATCTCTCACATTAATGACCAGATTTAATTTCTTTTATTTGGAAGGGTCCTCCAGGGATCTAAATACTTATAAATTGTAGCGTAATATATATGCATGTACCTAGGTTAGATGATCGATCTTGTAATCAATTATATTACATTTATTAAAGCAGTTATAATCCATACTCCATGTGTCTCACTCGTCTCTGATCTCCGTTAGTCACATCCGTATATGGCGACCCTGCCAGAGCGCGGCAAACGGTTTCGGGTGTCGGCATACCAAAAGACTTGTATAGAATGTAACTTATAAACATGATTAGTTATCCGTGCTATAAACATTATGTTATAATGTTATTCCTTACTGTACTTCTACTGGAACAGTATTGTGGGACCTGTGTACGTGTAAGTCCTATAGTGCAGCAGTGTGTAATATTTAACAATGGGCGGATCGCAATCTAATGAAAAAGAACAAATTTTTCTATCTCAAAATGCAGCGGCAGGCGATAACTCTTCCGGATTAATTGATGGACTCAAGGATAATGTAGTGTCCATGCATAATATTTTACGCATATTGTGCATTATACTGGGCATCGCTGTTATTCTGTTTATATACAGAATGTATAGAAAGTGGCAAACAACGTGGATGCAACATGAACTAAACAATTTCGCACTGCGGCGCTCTACAAGTTACTTTCGTCGATGGGCAAGGCAGGAACCACCTGCAGTAGTTGGAGAAGCACCTGTATAAGGATATAAGGCTCTCAATCACCTGTGCAGCTCTGCTGGTTCATTTATGTGTGTAATGTGGGAAATCATATCAAATCACATAGTAAATAAAAAAAATAAAAAAAAGTGCTACGTAATTATTGCGTTGGTGAATATCGCGCGTAGTGTTTCGGATAGTGGCGTAAATGGACTAAGAAGACAATGGTATCTAATTAATTTACAGGTACTATAATATAAATATATCTTAATTCATAATCAATTTTATTTTTGGTATACCTAGTTTCGTGTAACTTGTGTCATAAATATGACTTTATATTTGTAATCAGCATTTTATCTTTAAATAATTATTAAATTTCAAAGTGCTGGCAAAATGTATTAATGGCAGATGAACTTACTGAATTATTAGAAAAGTTTAAATATTTGAAGGACTATTTGACTAAGTTAGGACCCGATAGGAGGACACCTAAAATAAAAAATGAAAAAATTTTAGAGGCTGAAAGATTAAAAAGTGCGTTAGATAATATATTAGAACTTCTTTATGTAAAATTAGAAAATAAGTGTGTTAGCTCATTAGAGGTACAAAAAATTGACCAATTGTGTGAAAAAATAAATAAGTACTATTTAAAAATTGTACAGCTGTGTACACACGTAGAAAAGGTTTCAGAGTGTTCAGACATAGAAAAAGGCACCAAAATGGAAAAATTCGAATTAAAAACAGCAATCGCATTGCTACCTGTACTTAATAATGATGAGTCGGTTACTAAGCAACTAATAAGTAATATAGAAATGTACTCTGATATGTTGGAATTCGGGGAGAAAAATAAATTAATTCAATTTGTCTTAAAATCAAGACTTACTGAAAGTGCAAAATTGCGTTTGTGTGGATCGTATGATTCAGTTCCAGATCTAGTGAAGGACATGCGCGACCATCTACTTAGCAAGAAGTCGGACACCGCGTTGCAGCAGCAACTACAATGCGCGAGACAGGATGGAAAGACCGTGGAGGATTTTGGTAAAGAAATTGAAACATTATTTGTAGATTTGACCATTTCACAGGCAAACGGAGATTCGACTAAATATGATATTTTAAAATCAGTAAATGAGAAAAACGCGATTAAACGTTTCTCCGATGGCCTTCGAAATTCTCGAATCAGTACCATCATAGCAGCTCGAAATTACACATCATTGAAGGAGGCAATTCGTGGAGCTTTGGACGAGGAGATTTCTAGCGGAAATTCAGGTATGTTAATGAATTATAAGCGCGCCAGGGGTACACAACAATTTTATAATCGCGGTAGTAGATTTCACAGTTCGAACAGAGGGTTCGCAAGGGGACAGACAACGTTTTATCGAACGAATACTGTTGGTCACAGACCGCAAAATAGTACTTTTCGAGGTCAAAATTCGTCTCATACACCGTACCAAAGTTTTCGTGGCAGATATTTTAGGGGTCAGAAAAATAGACCTCAAGTAAATAATATAGTTGAAAGTTGTACGGAAAACGAAAACGAAGGAGATAGTGTGACTTCACAGAGTCAGTTTTTTCGGTCCTAATAATGTTCTTTGTTACTATGGCAATCTAAATTCAGTCACATTCAACATAAACAATAGCAGTCATACGTGGTTACTTGATACCGGTGCATCACTCTCGGTCGTCAAGCAAGATGTTTTGGTTAAATGCAACATTCCTTACCGTAATGAGCGGATACATATTAAAGGTATAGGAGGTGATGCTTATTCAGAAGGTTCTGTATTTTTAGAATTAAATTCAATTGGATGCAAGCTGTACCATAAGTTTTATGTTTTTAAAGACTTACCTTGTCGCACCAATGGAATTTTAGGACAAGATTTTTTAAGCAAGTACCAATGTATATTAAATTTTGAAACGAATCTTTTAACAATAAATAAAGTGGATGTCACATTTTCGATCCCTTTAGAAATGGGAAATTTAGGGGGAAATAATTACATTACCTTGCAACCTAGATGTGAAACTATACATCATATTTATGTAAATACGAATCAAGATAGTGTGATTGTATCAAAAGAGTTATGCGAAGGTGTTTTTTTAGCTAGCATCATAGTTAGCCCTATTAAAGGAAAAGTTCCAATAAAAATTTTAAACACAAGGGATGAAGTAGTGAATCTCAGTTATTTTAGTCTTGAGACGTTACCTTTAGAAGATTATTCAATTTGTTCATTTAGCAAAGAAACCATCAATGCAGATAGAGTGAAAAAATTATTTTCCTTATTAAAATTAGACCACATGAATTTGGAAGAGCAAATATCTATAGAAAACATTTGTGCAAAATACTCAGACATATTCTATTTAGAAGGAGATAAATTAGGGGTAACAAATTTATATAAACAAGGCATACACTTGAAAGAAAATGTAACACCTGCGTATGTAAAACCATATAGATTACCTAAATCACAAAAACAAGAAATAGACTTGCAGGTAAAGAAGATGTTAAAAGATGACATAATAGAAGAGAGTAAGAGTGAGTGGGCTAGTCCAATGATTTTGGTTCCTAAGAAGAGTGAAACGAAGGGTCAAAAGAAGTGGAGAGTAGTCATTGATTATAGGAAACTTAATGAAAGAATTGTAGATGATAAATTTCCGTTACCTAATATGGTTGAGATATTAGATTCCCTTTCTGGTGCAATTTATTTCAGTCATTTAGATTTAAATCAAGGCTACTACCAACTAGAACTTCAACCTGAAAGTAGAAAGTATACTGCGTTTATAACGGATAAACAATATCAACTTAAAAGGCTACCGATGGGATTAAAGATTAGTCCTAGTGCATTTAGTCGTATGATGACAGTAGCTATGGCAGGCTTAAACTATGAAAAAGCTCTAGTATATATGGACGATTTAGTCTGTTTCGGACGTAATTTAGACTCTCATAATAAAAATCTCATGGAAATTCTTGAAAGATTGCGTAAAGTCAATTTGAAGGTTAACCCTGGGAAATGTCAATTTTTGAAAAAAGAGTTGTTATACTTAGGACACATAGTATCTGAAAAAGGAATTCAACCAGACCCAGAAAAGACTAAAATATTACAAAATTACCCAAGACCTCAGAATGGTGACGAAGTTAAGCGCTTCGTCGCATTTGCAAATTATTATAGAAGATTTATTAAAGATTTTGCTGAAATCTCGATTCCACTTAATAAGCTGACGAGAAAGGGGGTGAAGTTTGAATGGACGAGTGAGTGTGACAGGTCATTCGAAAATTTAAAAAAGAAATTAGTTAGTCATCCTATTCTACAATATCCTGATTTTAGTAAAGAAAATGAGTTCATTGTACGGACAGATGCATCAGGCCAAGCAATAGGCGCAATCTTATGCAATAAAAATGACTTGCCAGTTGCATATGCCAGTAGGCCATTATCTAAATCTGAAATAAACTACCCAACAGTTGAAAAGGAACTTTTAGCCATAGTCTGGGCGGTACGTTATTTTAGACCTTATTTATATGGCAAGCGATTTAAAATATATACAGACCATAAACCGCTTATCTATTTATTTAGTATCACAAACCCTTCTAGTAGGTTATTAAAATTTAGACTAACAATGGAAGAATATGACTATGTGATAGAGTATGTAAGAGGTGCGAGTAATGTGGCTGCAGACGCATTATCTCGAATTATTGTAACATCAGAGGAATTAAATGAATTGAGTACAAAGTCAGTGCAAGTTATGACTAGGAGTATGAAAAGGGGAATGGAAGATCAAAACAATTTTCCGGTTGATAAAATTTCAACAAACGATCGGCCTGATCATCCGAAAGTTGTAGAAATGCTTAGAAAGCCAAAAAATTGTATTGAGCTTATGATTGATAACAAAAACATTCAAAATTCAGACAGTACTTTTAATTATGTACCTGAAAAATATGCAATTTATGTAAATCCATTTTCTCGATCATGTTTAGCGCGAGACGCATTCGTGAGAGATTTAGGTTTATATTGCAAGAATATGAAAATAAATGAGATTTATATAGTAAAAAATATTGATAATTTAAAGTTTATAAAATGGTTAACCAGTGATAAAAGTATACAAAGTGAAAATGGGTACCCGCGTATTTGTATAGTAAAAGGATTAAATAAAATAACAAGTGATGATGACAAAAAAGTTATCCTAAACGATTTTCATTTATTACCGACAAGCGGTCATGCCGGTATGAGACGAATGGCGAATAACATCAAAAAGTATTATTTTTGGCCAAATATGTACGAAGATGTTGAAAAGTTTGTAAAGAAATGCAGTAAGTGTCAAACACAGAAACATTCTTTACCCACTAAACAGCCCATGGAAATTACTACAACGGCGCAGTCGTCGTTTGATAAAATATATTTAGATATAGTAGGGCCCTTATGTAAGGATTATTTTAATCATACGTATATACTCACATTACAGTGTGAATTAAGTAAATATATTGAAGCTTATCCTCTAAAGTCGAAAGATAGTATAAGTGTTGCAAAGGCTTTTGTGGACAATTTCGTTTTGCGGTACGGCGTGCCAAGGGAGATAGCTACGGACAGGGGCACGGAGTTCATCTGTACTACAATGAAAGAGGTATGTAAACTTTTACAAATTAATCAACTTTCATCCACAGCTTACCATCATCAATCGATAGGTTCGTTAGAAAATTCACACAAATCGCTTAATGCGTTCTTGAGAATACAAACAGACAACAATCCGAGATATTGGAGTACATGGTTACAGTATTGGTGTTTTTCTTATAATACGACTGTACATTCTGAAACTAATTATACACCATTTGAATTGATATATGGAAAAGTATGTAACTTACCAACTAATTTAAAATTGGGAAATGTTGAACCATTGTATAATGACGAAGATTATGTGAAACAATTAAAATATAGACTTGAAGTAGCTCAAAAAGATGCAAGAAATTATTTATTAAAAAGTAAAACTGTAAGAAAAACTGTTTATGACCGATATGTAAAACCTGTATATTATAAAAAAGGAAGTTTATTATTGGTAAGAAATGAGAAAAATAATAAATTTGAAAACATCTATTTAGGTCCATTTAAAGTAATTGAAGATTTAAATACAAATGTAAAAATAGATATGAATGGTAAAGAAGACATTGTTCACAAGAACCGTACTAAACCTTACGAGTGTAATAATTGATTATTTTAAGTTCTTAAAAGCAACTTGTTTTATTTTATGGCAAAAAAAAAAAAAAAAAAAAAAATTGTTCAAATTTTTTTTTTTTTTTGTCCCAGAAGGGGCGTGTAGCGTAATATATATGCATGTACCTAGGTTAGATGATCGATCTTGTAATCAATTATATTACATTTATTAAAGCAGTTATAATCCATACTCCATGTGTCTCACTCGTCTCTGATCTCCGTTAGTCACATCCGTATAAATATGTTGGAGATCTCTTTTTTAAACTACCCACCCAATTTACAGACTTCCTTCGAAAATAATCCCAAAAATCTAAAAGGTTACACTTTAGTGCGATAAGTACTTAATTATACTAAAACAAATCTAATAAACAACTTGACAATTGAGCAGTTAGTTTCATGAATTTTTATCGCTTGAGTTATTGGTTATTTTAATTAAAATAGCTCTACATATTGGTAGTGTTATATCAAAGGGAAAGTTTTGAATATCAACAGGAACCTTATTCCACAAGCGAACATATATTACACTTTGAAGGATTTACTAGTAGTTTGCGGAACAATCTCGGGGCTACGTACACTATAAATAGATGGTGTAAATTTCGACGCAGCATGCTCCACGTCAGTCTTGTCAGATATTCCTTATTTTTAACCACCGAGGAAAAAGGACGGGTGTTATGTATTTGACAGCGTTGTGTGTGTGTTTAGTTCTAAATCGACTTCAATCAAAAAAGGAGGAGGTTCATCTGTATTTTCATTTATCTTTACATCAATTGGTAACCGATTTTGATGATTATTTGTTTGTTTTTATTAATATGTTAATTAATTAATAGGGTTTAACACCAGAGTGGTTCCATATAGACGTGGTGGTTCCATTTGGTTAAGTTTGATGATGCACTCCGGAGGTAGAGAATAATAATAATAAATATCCTTAGACATACACACAGCGCCATCTAGTTCCACAGTAAGCAACTATAGGCTTACTTAATTACTTAATGGAACCCTATTAAAATTATTCTTCTAATTTATCTTAATACCTGGATGATATTACATATACTTTCTCGGGATTTTCAAAATTTTCGATATTATCATGATTGAGATTTAGTCGCTCTTGAAATAATCTGTCGACATGAGCAAGCACACGCAGCATGCTTGCTTACTTTGCAATGGAGTAACTAGTTACCCTTTTGTATTTTTGGTTGGTGGTAGGGCATTTTAAATGTCCGCTTGGCTAGCTACCACCTCTTATCTAAATCTGCCGCTAAACAGCAATGTTGATAGCATTGTTGTGTTCCGGCTGTCAAAGATAAGATAACCAGTTTCCCAAATATTTAAGTTTCCGGGTCAGTACGCTTCCACCTTCGGCCTCATCTTCACTTAACATCAGGTGTGATTGAGGTCAACCCGTTTTGAATAAAAAAAAATAGTAATGCTGTCACGACGTAAATGGCGTAACTACCGACCGAGTAACACGACGATAAAGGTAGGCTTTTGTGTCGGCTAACGCGGGAGATTTTAATAGTGCCCGTCTTATGCCCAATTACATTTCTAAGTCCTCCTTTTGAAAGTGACGAAGTCTATTGAGAGGATTTACTGAAGGCTTTTTCGTGTTCGATTTGAAACAGGGTGTGTAACAAGTATTTCGTTTCTATTTTTGGATGGACTTTGAAATAATATATAGAAATAATTATCTGAACCAAAGAACTCGGGCTAGGTGGCCAGCTTCACAGATGTCAGCAAGAAAGTCGTTTGCTTGATGGTAGAAATACACATGGTAAAGAGTTGTGCGAGAGCAATACGATTGATACTAAGCCAATTTATAACAATGTAGTAGCACAATCCCCTCATAATGATAGTGGCAAGAGTTTTGCCGCTTATCATAAATAATTAAGAAACCAAGTACTAACAATGACAAATAAAAACCATAATAGACACAAATCAAAAATGCACTCAGATAACTCACTGAAGAGTGCCCTAACGTTTCTAAAATTTAAAACCAAATCGTAGGTACAACCCTTAATCGGATGGTAAGTGGCCCGACGGGGTATCACATGTGGCTTCGAGATTTCAAATTATTTATAAAACGGCCTCATTTAAATAAATATCCCTGGACATGCACACAATGCCATCTAGTTCCGGCTTGTGTTGTATAATAAATTATATAATCGTGAATTCTGGAAAATAACCCCATCATACCTATATGTAGGTATTATCTTACTAATATTATAAGTACGGAAATGTGGAAGTTTGTTGGTGTTTATTTGTTTATTTGTTGCTCGATCACGGCAAAATGGATAACGGATTTGTATGAACCATGGTATAGAGGTAGAACATACCTTACATTAAAATAAAGGATATTTTTACCCCGATAAAATGAGCAGTTCCCGGGGGATAAACAAATTTCCGTGATAACGTTTTTCCATGCACGCGAAGTCGCGGGCGATAAGCTAGTTTATAATAAGTTTTTAGACTTCTCTAATGCAGGTTAGAGTGATTTCTTTTATTCTGTATTTAAAAAGAAATTTTAATTTATCCAATAAGGGTGCCACTGAACGGAATGAACCCTTTTTTTATGCAAAACGGATTGGTACTTGACCTCAATCACACCTGCTGTTAAGTGAAGATGAGGTCGAAGCTGGAAGCGTACTGACCCGGAAACCCCAAACATTTGGGGGACTGGCTATCTTATCTGTGACAACCGGAACACAACAATGCTATTAACATTGCTGCTTGGCGGCAGATTTAGATAAGATGGTGGTAAGCTAGCCAGGCGGACATTTAAAATACCCTACCACCAACCAAACCGAGTAATGAAATATGTACCCCACTGGGGATCGAACCCGCGACCTCCGACCTCTTAATCTAACATTAACGTTAATGTAACAACCGTATTTTGCAATATAACTCAACTTCGAAAATACATATACTATAAGAGATATTTCTTTATAAGACTTTACTATAAGATAACCTTTGTACATTGTTTCTTACGGTTTTACTTATACCTGTTGTATTGATTCCCAGCACGTAAATTAATTACAGTCAGTCGTCAGGTCGAGCGACCAAAGCCGAACCCCTTATGACAAAGGCGAGGTCTAGGAACCATAATTAAATTTGCGCAAGTCGGGGATTACTAAGTAATCAGTTTGGTTTGCAGTTGCGACGGGGCTTTTTAAGGCAATTCGTTTATAAATCTTCCATAATGTATGTAAATAATTATTATTGTCGTTTAGTTCCTTGTAAGATAGGTAGGAATGGTTTCTGGGCAGAGTAGAATAGGATTAATTAATCGTTTCCCATTGGTGGAATCAAAGGGGAACAGCCAGAATAGATCTGTAGCAGTAGAATCATTTGAACAGTGCTCCCAAAAATCCTACTTTGTGTAACAGTGATTATAATGTAGACCGATTTACTTTCATCTAAGTCAAAGTCAAAAATGCTTTATGTTGTAGGTACACAGAGTACACTTAAAATAATCAAATTTTAAATTTTTTTAAACTACTGCTTGTTCAAAATGAAATTTTCCTCTCAGAAGAACAAGCAAGAAACTCGAAGGGTTGCTCTTTTTTAAATCAAGCTTTGATTTTACATAAAGGTTTTTATATTTCATTATTAATTGTGTGTGAAATAGCCTGGCATACGAACGATCTGATTATGTCCAGGGATGATTATCATCTAAATAGTCTAATATTTTATAATATGCTTTGTTAATAAGTTTCATCAGTAGCGCCGACTTTGAAAGATATTTTTTCATATAGTAGAAATAATATTACGACAGTTATTGTCAGTTGAAAATAACTCATGGAGAGATACGAGCGTTTCAATAAATGAGGTAGTGGCTGATTCAGTGAAGTCGGTCGTGTACAAATGAAGGGAAGAGTAAATTAAAGTGCGTTACGAAGCTTTCGGATTCCCATAAGAAGCCGCCAAAATCTTTCGTCTGCCATTTTACTGAAGAATGACTTGACCGTGACTAGACTATGTGTACGCCATGTATACGATGAATGTCTTGTCTTGACCGAGAATGGCTTTAATAAACTGAAGAAATAAGAGAAATGAAATGTGGCTGTATGGGCTTAGATCTCTTTGCCGTCTCCGAGAAGTGCGAATTAAAACCAAAGTATATGAAAAAAATACAATATGATATTACCTATGACTGGAAGACGAGCATAAATGATTTATTTAGTATTTTTTTAACGATAAGTTTTTATAACTGTTAAATCGTTTTTTTAAACGTTTTTCTTAAATACGCATTTGGTTAAGGTTATAATCCTTAATTGCTTTTTATTTCCAAACTGACAAACATTATACTAATAACTATTTAAGTATTTCATTTTATTTATTTTATTTTATTCATATATTTGAACACCGAAAAACCCGACAGCATATTTAATTTTATGGTCACTATATTGAACTTTATTTACCATGTATCTTAGGACACTCCAGGTATCAAGACGAATCTAACGACACCATGTACCTACTTCGAAATCGGCCAAGCTGTTTAAGCTACAGGACGCGCCAAAGGAACGGACGCAATTTCTTCATTTCTTGAGCAGTCGGGTAAACACAAATTATTTGTGATATCTTCACAAATCGATATAGAGATCGAGTACGTACTTAACTCAATGATTACAACCCTCGTTATAATTTTAACCACAGTTATGGCTGAATTACGGAGGTACTTATGTACCGGATATTAATTCTATAACGCTTTGAAAGGTTCGCAAGTACCAAACGGAGAATGGTCGATTGCCTGAAGAGGTGTTATTACGCAAAGGTTATCGTCCTACGGTGATTATATATTTTATTGACGTTTTGTTGAATAATACTTCAATTTTAATAAATTATTTATATAGACTATGAAAGAATAAAAGCAATTACTATAGTAAATGTAAATCTTTCAGCTCACAATCGTTAGGGAAACATAGTTTTCTTTATGCCCAACCGCCTCCATGGCTCAATGTAAACAACATAGGGTTTACGAATCGAAAGTCTCATCTGCCCTTAACATCAGGTGTGATTGAAGTCAAGTGCTAACCCGTTGTGCAAAAAAAAACTGGTTAGCGTTTAACCTCAATCACACCTGATGTTAAGTGAAGATGAGGCCGTAGGTGGATGCGTGCTCACCCGGAACCCCTAACTTATTTGGGAGACTGGCTATCTTTTATCTAATGAAATGAATGAAAAATGTTATCAACTTTTCCTCTTGGTGGTAGACTTAGATATGATTGTAAATTTCTGTATGAAAACTACAAGATTTGGTGACCAGATTGAACTGGGCGCACAGTAACTAATGCTCCGCAAGAGAATTGTATGGAATAGTCCTCTACTACCACATTATCCAAGTTCAACAACTTATCTTAACCAAATCGGGTACTAAATATGTACCTTGCTGGGAACCGAACCTCGATCTCCGTTTTGTAAACCTTATGTTATTTAGGTTGAGTCACGGATAATAAGGGACATTTATCAGTGTCACAATTTTAGTGTGCATTTTAAATGAATAATAACTTAAGAGTAATTATGGGTTCGGCACTGGATGTCTATTACTATTTTTGAAACAACATTAAAAAGGAGGTTCCAAATCGGCTGTAAATATAAATATAAAATATCATTTTCAAAGGAATTATCAGTGCTTAAAATAACATGGTTACAACAATCCACTTAATTACTCGTATTGAATTCCGAGATGATAGGTTTGCCTCGAAGAATTGCTGTTAGCGATAAGGCCGCCTAATTTGTAGTTTCTATAAGATATTTAAATGTAAATTTTTTTTTCCTATTTTTAAATTATTTTAATTTTTTTAAGATTAAATTTATATTAAATAATTAAAATTTTATTTAAACAATAAAGCGTATTTGATTGATGGATTGATTGATGGTTACTGTGTAAACACATAGACAAGGGTTTATTTAAGTAAGTAATGTGTATTTGCAACTTTTAACTGATTCCGATCAAACATGGACTTTAGAACTATCTCGTCAATACCAGCGTTCGTAAAAAAACAGTTTTCAAATCCATTACAATGCCACGGACAAAGATTTCAAACTTATAATACCCCTCTTTTTACGTCGCAGGTAAAAAATCATTTCAGGATGAGGATAATTTGAAATTGGTTCGTTAGTTAAACTCATTTTTCTCAGTCTCAAAATAAAATACTTGCATCAACCCTATAGTACAAATAAATCGTATTTTGCTTTGCTGGCTTCCTTTGAGGTCGACACGGCTCCGTAACTAATTTAACTCAATTGTAACTTTTTCCATGTTGACTGTCGCTATAGGGGTAATAGGGTAGTGGGCAAATAAACACTTCGTAGTATCCTTTATACACTGACGGATGAGCGGTTTGTGTGTCTGTCTGTTAAGTATAGGTCCATCATAGGAAGATCCAATTTTATTTGATCCAAACAAATGGCTTACTAGTCCAGTAAGTACTTTTAGCTTCCTAAAATCTTAAAGGTCGCTTATCGTGACATGGATAGAGTACCTGTCAATGATAGCATACAAATGTTTTTTAACAAATCGGTAACTTGCTAGATATAGTATAGGTACTTATTAATAAAACATAGACTATTAGATTAAAATTACCACTGTAAATTTCATTGCGTCGGAGAATTCCAAGTAGGAACTCCTTTAACTATTTTCAAAAAAAATCGATCAATAACTTCTTTATATTTATGAAAATTTTTACCGAGGGCAATTATCAAGACTCAATAAACTTTTTTAGAAAATGTGAAGTGGCCATGATTAATATTTTAAAAAATAGTTTTAGGGGGTCTTCTACAACGCAATGAAGTTCACAGTGGTAATTTTAATTTAATATTGTAGGTTTTATAACTAAACATCTATATTATACCTAAAGCAAGCTACAGAAGGACTATATCTGTTTATCCGACGACCTGTTTGTGTAGTTGTTAGAAATACTGATTGCTATATAAAAAGGTCGCGGGTTTAAATCCCACTAAGGGCATGTATTTGTATGATGAATACGGACATGTGCATCAGAGTTGTGGTTGTTTTCATTTATATATGTATTTATTTACAAAAATAAGGTATTTGTTTAGTATATTAACCATCTGGTATCCATATTACAAGCCTAGTTGCTTAGTGTGGAACTAGATGGCGTTGTGTCTATGTGAAAATTTATATATTTATTATGTAAAGATATTGATATTGGAACTAGTGACTCGCCCCAGCTTTGCATGGCTACATTATTTTGCCAAAGATATTCTGTAAATGATAGTGAAACCGTATCAAAATCTGAAGAGTAGTTTAGAACGACTGAGTGTACAAACATACATACCCGGATAGCATATTTCTGTATATTATAAAATATACAGAAATACACACGTGACAGTGTGGTCCTCAGTGAGCCCATCGCAATTGAAACGTGCAAATCTATATATGTTTTTTGGTGGAAAGCCCTCACTGGCCTTTACGACACCCACGGGAAGAGATGGGTTGGTTCTATTCTATTTGAGTGCCGAAACCACACAGCACAGAATGTACAAATGCAGGGTGATAATCTTTGAGGGCTCAAAGGAAGTCGGCAATTTCAGAGACCTTCTTATCCACACATCGTAACAAAATACGGATTGAATTTGATGCTTGAAATCTTTGACCAATAATGCGTGGTCCGATTTCGAGTACGAAGTTCTTTATATTTAAGACTAAACTAAGTGAAACTTCCTTACCTTTGTTTGATAAAAATCTGTTTCAGAGATATTTCACTTTTAACTTGGTTGCTCTGTTTAGTTCCACGGAGGTTTCTAATTTTTTCCCGACTACCCAAGAAAGGAGGATAATGATTTTTGAGTGTATGTATATATGTACCTAAGTATGTCCGTTCTTTTGGCGCAACCTGCTGCCTAAATGGCTTGACCGATTTCAAATTTCAAAGTGCATGGTGTCGTTGGCTTTGTCTTGATACCTGGAGTGTCATATCTTACATTAATGTAACATGGCGTCCGTAAAATACAAAATATGCTGTCGGGTTTTTTTGGTTTTTATTTATTTTATTTATAGTTTATAGTATTATTTTATTTTATTTATAGTGTGTGAACTTTATTGGAAGTAATATGTCAATTCCTTCGATCCATTACTCAAAGCGTGTATTATACACACATCTAAGAACACACAGGTTTATCTTGCAGCCTAATAATTAACCCGTTGTAACTAGAAATGTATTTTGGATAAAAAACTTATGTTTTTTTTTAACATAGATCTTTTGCACAAGTAGGTAGTTCTTTTTCCTATTCATACGACTACCCCAAAAACTCTCTAATTCACTCAGAGCAGGTCGTATAGAATACCAATAAAAGGAGTTTGGATTCCGTCGAGTTGTCAAAAAGCTTTGTTGTTACTTCGATGGGAGTCGGCGACCTGTTGCCGACCCCCCACCCCTTCATCGCCCGCGGTAATAAAAGGATAGGCCGACCTCCCCTACCACGGAATCCCAAAGTTTATTCAGGGTTTAGCTCGTTATCTGTATGTAAAACCCAATAACTTGACCCTTTGTGAACCAGATTTTGGTAGACAAGTTGTGTTTTGGTTGGGTGCTTAGTTCTTTAACTTCACATTGTTACATAATTTTTGGTAGTATCGGCGTCAGTCTGTCTGTCACAGCTATTTATTTTATTAGTTACGATTATTAGACGCTTGTTTGGTATAATTGCATAAAATGGTGGCGTGGTGTTTCAAACTAGTGTTTTCGTGCTTCGAAGGGTATGTTGAACACTCTGTAAAGAGGCCACTAAATCTACCAAACCGTAGTGTTCACAGCACATACTCGCTCTTGGTGAGTGAGAGGAGGCTGTACCCCAGAAGCATGACTATTAATGTGATTTAAATAATATCTGTGATTAGTTGGTTATGTCGTATTTCTGAATTACTAAGTCATAAAATAACAAGGTTAGCAGTAAGTATTGTTGACATACTTTTTAAAACAAACTTCTAAATTATTATTTGTAGTATTTGCGTACCGCACGTTGGGTGTCACTGGCTTAGTAACACACGGTAACAGCACGAGACAGTGTATGCAACTTCTTATATAATATATAAAGAACAACCCTGGAAGTTTCTTGCTTGTTCTTTTCGGGGGGAAATTAATAGATAGATACATTCTTTATTTAAACAATAAAGCGTATTTAGTTATTATGTATATAACAATAAAGAAGCAGAAAGAAAATACAAGCACAAATGGGTCATCATAACTCAGTGTGGCATATCACCAAAGAGCGAAACGCTGGTTTTCAAGTACGAGCACAGAATAGATAATAGTACGTACGAGTGCATAAAAGTACGCTGTTCCCGTCTGCCTTTTGAACAAACGGTATATAGCTTAATATAATCTGACTGTTTTAAATGCACTCTCTATAAATATATTATAAAGAATTCTTTGACTTATCGTAAATTCATTAATTTTTATAAACAAAAATATGTTTTGTTAACAGGCTTGCATGCATATCTATATTAGTTAGTAGTTATTACACCTTTTACCTAATCGTTCCGTATGCTTCCACATTCGACCTCATCTTCACTTAACATCAGGTGTGATTGAGGTGCATAAAAGTGCATAAAAAAAAATCGTTCTTAAAGTGGCCGCCATTGTATTTATATTGTAACTACTAGTTCATCCTCATCATATCAGCCACAAGACGTCCACTGCTGAACACAGGCCTCCCTCATAGAAATCCCCTCCCCCTCCAGAGCGATAGGTTGGAAGCGGCCTTTATCACGGTCGCCTGACCACCTTGTGAGTGGACGTCGTACGCGCTTACCGGTGCGTGGAGAAAGCCCCACCGGCCATAAGCTCTTTGAGCTACGTGCCCTGCCCACTGCCACTACTGGTTCGTGTGCACTAAAGACTATTTGTATTGTAATGTGTGTTCGTATACGAAACGAACCCAGAGTAAGGGTAACGTCCTAAAAGCATCCCATGAGGGAGGCACTATTCATCATGCACTGCATTGTATTTTGCGAGTGAAAAATTGAATTTCACAAGTCCGCGTCGTGATTTTCCAACGTGAGTCGATGCAGCGGACAGTTTTCATTAATTAAAATGTTTGCAGTTGACAAAATTCTTGTGCATTTCTGTATAAAGCTGCATAAATGTATTCATTGCTCATATAAATTTACTATTGTTTTAGTTTATTCTGCGTAGGTTTGTGTCTGTAACATGATTGGAGGCTCCACTGAAAAGCTTTCTCGTATATACCTGACGACCTGTTTGGTGTAGTGGATAGAAACTCTGACTGCTATACGAAAAGGTTGCGGGTTTGAATCCCGCCAGGGGCATATATTTGTATGATGAATACGGACATGTGTGTACCCGCGTTATGGAATATTTTTCATTATATATATATTTATTTATAAAAATATGTATTTATGTAGTTTATCATACATCTGGCATCCATAATACCTACAAGCCTAGTTGCTTAGTGTGCAACTAGATGGCGCTGTGTGTATGTGCAAAGATATTTATTATTTATTTATATTATTTATACATGCATGTTACAACTCCTGCTGAGCTCTACTGTAGCATATCTTTTTAGCTTCACTATCACGATGCCGGCAGCTGAATTAAAAAATGTTTTTTCTTATCATTTCTGTTTATTTCTATTTATTTTTCAAATTCATTCAAATTTAATTCAAATTCAAAATATTTATTTTCATTCAAGCATAACAATCTTGTACACAATTGTGAGATTATCCTGTTAAGCTTCTTAAAACTTGTGTTCGGATACTCTGCTCTCCATTCTTGTACTTTTTAGATAAGATTTTTACTTTATGCGTAATTGAAATTGAAAAACCTGGATTGGTTTGGTTAGTGCTTATGTGAGTTGTAAATATAAAATGAGAGGTTACTTGGTCAGATATGTGTTTGTGTGCGTACGTGTGTGCATTTATGTATGTAAATTTTGCCTGTCTATTTTGCCTAGACAGAAATAAAAATCATTTATTTGACGCTATAATATTCCGAATAGGTACAGATCATTTATATAAAGGAGTAACAAAGTCAAATTGTAACCCTTTTTCACTCATCCGCACTGCTTATTTGTAAAGTATTAATTTTAAGTAAATATGTAATTTGGTACTTGTGGCGCATTGGATGAAATAAATTCTTCTTCTTCTTAAATTGAATTCCCTCAGCATAATTTGCAGCAACGTAGTAAGATACTGCAACGCTGGTATTCTATGGAACCCATTGGTCGAGTTGAACAGCGTGTATTGTTTTCCCTAATTTTTTAAATAAAGCATTTCTATTCTATATTCCTTCACGTTTTGGAAAAGACACGGAATAGCGGTGGATGTGTAAACGGCTTAGGGCCGCTTTGGGGGAATAGCCCTGCAATAATAAGTAAATTATGAGGTGTATTCTCCGATAATCATAAAAGGGTTCAATCCCAGTGGCGCCTCATTGGATAAATAAAGATTTCTTTTAAAACACAGCATAAATAAAAAAAAATTGCTCTGACAAGCACTCGAAGAGCCTAAAAGCAAGTTGTAATACCTTAATAGCTCTAAATACGGTTATTTTGGAGAATTTTAAATGATTAATAATAGCGTCTACTTTCATAATCGTGAATTTTGAAAATAACCGATATCAAAGCTATTTAGGTATTATTTATAATTAGCGTTTTGGCTTTAGAGCGCTTTTTTTATTTATTTTGTATTTACGTATAAAGAAATCTTTATCCTATGAGGGCGCCACTAGACGGATTAAACCCTTTTCAACAATATTATTTATTGAACATGAATAGAATACTCAGTGAGAGAATTAAGTTGATTTGTAAAAAATCGGTAGCTTTCTTTGTTGGCAACACAACACTAAATTAAGTCTTTTTGCTCTCTCTCATGTCGGCTTGTGGTCTGGTGTGAATAAAGAAATTGAATTTAATTGAGAAGAGTATGTTGCCTTTCTACAGCAGTTCTCCACGTGGCCAAATCGGCTTGTGTAGGTGCCGAGGTAGGGGCTTATGCCCGCTACATGTTTTAGGTATTATAAAGGTATTTAGGCCTTTGAGCGCCGCGCCGGTCACCGGTGACCGGAAAACAATTGATTTTCAATTGTGTCTGCGTCGCGACAGTAACTTGTTAATGTACCTATTTATTTGTTTTTAAATGACGGGATTGGTTAAGCTAAGTCGCCAAAAATTCTGTTGCCTCATTTACGTTAATTCGAACCTGTGTAAACGTCGTCAGTCTGTCGAATCAGTATCAATTGTATCGAACGTAGTACCTATCGCATAAATGAATAGTAATTCCGATAATGAGTCACAAACAATCAGAGTGGCTTTTCGAAGCACTGTTATGGCGACTGAATGTTTTACCATATTAAACTACGCTGTCGTATTCGATCGGCGGAATCGATGGTCGACGTGTGTAAACACGACATCAGTCGGTCTGATTATCATTATCAAATATAGTTTTTAATTAATAATGTAGATTTATTTATGTATTAGATCCTTACCTATGAAATTGGCGTTTTGTATGAAGAATTTCATTAAGACTGTTGTCTCCATACAAACATTTTTGATTTTTTTTTTGGGAACGGCAAATCCAAATTTAGCTAAACTTTGTGTATTATCGCATAACATTAAGTTAAGTATAGGCAGCGTTAATTTTTAAAAGTAACCGCTTTATAAAGGTTTCAGCGAATCTAAGAAATGATTATGGGAAGCACATGAACAGAGCTCTTTTAATTTTTTTTTTATTATGTGATTTAGCCCAGAAATTAAAAAATATTTCATGTGAAACCTTGAAATAACATTCCATTTTCCAAATAAAAAACAAATTTGGATATAGCTTTGAAAATTGCAGGAATATATGATTAACGAAGAAAAAACAATCCAATTTCATAGGTAAAGATTTTATTATTAAATCGATTACATGGTCTTAATTGAACGATGCATCACAAAGCCGTTTGCACAATTTGTCTGTGGGAGCTCGAGTCTCACAAACAGCTATATGTTATCTAGTTACAATTTGGATGTCGTTGTATGCATTGAATAACCGAGTGACACGTTATCTAACAAGAATATTTTTAGTAGTTTGACCAATTTGCCTTTTATGGGCCTATTTCTAATATGGACAGGTAAGGTAGATAGACAGACATAGACAAATAGACATATAAACATAGGCAGACAGACCAAGATTAAATCGACGTCCAACGATATACCATACGAATGAAATGCGAGCAAAACAGTATAATAGAACTAGTATATCCCAATTTTCTATATTCATAATTTTACTAGATAACTGCATGACAATTCGCAAAGGTTAGTGACACCACTACGGCGGAGGTATAAATCTGATCGTGTGTATATGAAACGGAGAAATAGTCATGATTATAGGTATAACTCTCCATTTGCCTACGGAACTTTCTATGTAAAAGCATGAAGAGATATATAACATTCAACGCCCGTGGCGTCCGGAAACGAGACGATGTTTTAAGATTTGTCGTCGCGCTTAAATGAGACCTCGGGTGACAAAAGAGTTGGCAGTTACCTCTGGCAGCGAATTAGCCCGGCCATTCAACGGGCTAATGCTGCCAGTCTTTTTTTATGTGCAACGTGATTTGCACTTGACCTCAATCACACCTGATGTTAAGTGCAGATGAGGCCGAAGGTGGAAACGTACTGACCCGTAAACCCCAATATATTTGGGGGACTGGCTATCTTATCTCTGACAACCGGAACACAACAATGCTATTAACATTAGGCGAATATTAAAAATGCCCTACCACCAACCAAACAAAGTACTTAAAACATGTACCCAGCTGGGGTTCAAACCCGCGACCTCTGATTCGTAAACCCTACGTTGTTTACATTGAGCGACGGAGGCGGTTAAATTGGAAGTTTGTTAATTTGTTTGTTGCTCAATCACGGCAAAACGGATGAACGGATTTGGATGAAAATATACCCTGGATATTTAGGATATTTTTTAACCCGATATACAAATTAAACGTACGCGCGATTAAGTCATTCCACGTAGGTGAAGCCGCGGGTGGACAGCTATTCATTCATATAGTTATGGAGAGTAGAGTATTCGGGTCTGCTTCCATGATTTTACGTTTTATTTTACCTTTGTGTTTTAATTAAGTTACCCTTATATTTTATAAAATTAATTTAATTAAGTTTATCAAATAAAACTTAAATGAGATAAACAAATTGTGGATATATTCCATTTTGTTCGTGAATGAACTTTTGTGTCCCTTATAGAGACAGTTGACAGGTTATTTAATAATGTATAGTCGTAAGTTATAACTTTGTTGAGTGAGAGCAGTTTCAATCTAGTTCGAAGTTCACTACTCCGAAGCTTCCAGCGACGTCCATTCGCAATATTGTCTGTGCAACTTCCATACACTTTTCCCATACTTTATTGATATTTCTTCTAAATCTTTAATGAAACTTGAAACAAACTACTCCGACATAAAAGAACTTTTTCTTATGATGGAAAAATAAGCTTTTGACCACAAGTTCAACTGGGGACCAATCGTGCTATTTTATGAGAGTTTTACCGTTCGTAGGAATGCTTTTGGTCTAGCTGATGAAAAGTGAAATCGTTGACGTTAACAAAAAAACTGGCCAAGTGCGTGTCGGACCACGCGCAGTGTAGGGTTCCGTACTTGCCCTCACAATATGCGGACTTAGCAGCGCTTTTTGTTGTTTCACAAATAACGGAGTCCTAAATCGAAAACCTGTTTAAGATAACCTCTAATAATTTTAAACGACCCGACCTATCCATCGATACTCCACATAATAGGGTACAAAAATAAAAGAAAATTCATCACTTTAGGTATAGGGGAGATATCCTAAACAAACTTCAATCGATATTTTAAAAAAACATTAGGTATTTATTCACCACGGACTAAATAAAGTTTCTGATGCGAAGTCTAACAAATATTATAAACTAACTTCCTTCGCTGCGTGGAATAACTTTATCGGGATAAAAAATATCCTGTCTTAATCCAGGGTATACTCTACCTATATACCAAGTTTCATCCAAATCCATTCATCCGTTTCGCCGTGATTGAGCAACAAACAAACAAACATCCAAACTTTCGCATTTATTATATTAGTATAGGATACGAAAGTTTGGATGGTTTTTCTTTTATTTGTTTGTTACTTAATCATGGCGAAACGGATGATATATGGATATATGGATGAAATATGGTATATAGGTAGAACATACCCTGGATTAAAACCTAGGATATTTTTATCCCGATAAAGTGAGTAGTTTCCGCGGGATAAACGAATGCGAATGCAAAGGCGAAGCGCGGGCGGAAAACTAGTATGATATAAAAAAAAAACTTTAGAGACTCTACTTGTTAGATAAAGTGAGTAGTTCCCGCGGGATAAACGAATGCGAATGCAAAGGCGAAGCGCGGGCGGAAAACTAGTATGATATAAAAAAAAAACTTTAGAGACTCTACTTGTTAGATAAAGTGAGTAGTTCCCGCGGGATAAACGAATGCGAATGCGAAGGCGAAGCGCGGGCGGAAAACTAGTATGATATTAAAAAAAAACTTTAGAGACTCTACTTGTTAGATAAAGTGAGTAGTTCCCGCGGGATAAACGAATGCGAATGCAAAGACGAAGCGCGGGCGGAAAACTAGTATGATATTAAAAAAAAACTTTAGAGACTCTACTTGTTAATGTCACTAGATATATAGTCTTTCAGCTACCACAAAAAATTCTCATCGATTCTGTTTTATATATAAAACGAAACCGGAACGCACTACCAATAAAACTTTCTTGGTTGTATTTTCCTTATTCCACGTATTTGATTGAACGCAATCAGAGGTCCTCGATATCCGATCGTTCTATTTATGCTAAAAATACCGAGACGAGATAATTTACTGCAAATTCCTCTTAAGCCCCGTCGAGGTCGGTTGCTATGACGAAGACCTGTTGATATTGCCTCTGCCTCCCTTACCCCCACCCCTGCCATGCTCCTGAGGCATCGATCGAATTTCTATTTACTCGGGGAAGCTTATCGAAATCATCTAAAGACAATCAAGAGTGTAAATACCCTTTGGCGATTCAAAAAGACGGTGGAAACAGACTTAGGTAGTTAACCAATCAGGAGTTGATTGAACATATCTAAGTAGGTATCGAAGGAAGAATCTTCTCCTCAAAAATAAAATTCAAATTTACAGCCGTATGTAAATTTATGCCCCTCCTTGCTATCCTTTGAATGTTTCCATCTAACAATGTCTGCGTATAAAGAAATATTTAAAAAGCAGGTGTTTGCATATTTTCTAGAGAAGGGTTATTATTATTCAGTATAGGAATTTCTGAGCGACAAGTAATTTATTTTTCTTTTTATTGCATATTTTCTGACATTGAAATTAATTAATTTATCGTTAATAATTAATACTAATTTGACTTGTTTAATAATTTGCTATTATAAATTATGCTTTAAGACGATGAAATTTGCACTCCGTAAATGGCAGAATATGCGAACGTGCTGTATTCTTGTGAATAAATATTTCATTTCTTAGAAATTCGAGCGGAGTAGTGGTCGGAAAGTTTCGAATTACTGTTTTCTTCGAAATTCGAGTAGTTTTTGCGAATTACCGCTAATGCTGTGTACAACCAACAGCACGTCAAGCGTAACCCTGTTGGATTTAAAATAAAATAAATACTTATAACGGGTTCGGCAAGTAAAAATAATAGAACTGACCCGTTCTTCCCGTGGGTGTAGCAAAAGGCAACAATGGCAATTTCAACCAAACACCAATTATAGATTTGCAAGTTTTAAAGGCGATGGGCTCACGTTTCGAGCGTTGTATTTTTAATGTATGGAACACTCAAAAGGTAATTTTTGGAATATCTCTGATCACCCCATTTGGGATAAGGATCGTGATGTTGTGTAACAATGAGAGCTACCGCTTACCAGTATAACGATTGACCTGATAAGATAAGATACAAACTTTATTGGCAGGACAGTTACACACATAGTTACGCTAAACATACAAAACCAAAGTAATCGTGATTAGAAACTAACTAACAAAATTAAAGAGACATATACGTTACATGTTATCAATTGTATAATTAACAAAACAAACATAATTTTCTATAGTGAGAGTATGTCTTGGAAAGGACATTCTAAAACCGTAGAACATTGTGTAAATTGGACATTTTGAAACGGTTTGCTTTTCAGGAATCGGACGTTGTGGACTTTTTTTTATGCACAACGGGTTAGTATTTGCCCTCAATCACACCTGATGTTAAGTGAAGTTGAGGCCAAAGGTGGAAGCTTACTGACCCGGAAACTCCAACATATTTGGGGGACTGGCTATCTTATCTCTGACAAGCGGAACACTACAATGCTAGCCAGTCTGACATTTAAAATGCCCTACCATCAACCAAAGCGAATACTTAAATATGTACCCGCTGGGGATCGAACCCGCAACCTCTGATTCGTAAATCCAATGTTGTTCACATAGAGCCACGGAGGCGGTTAAAACTGGACTGGGGATGACTGTAATTTTGAGGGACAACCTTCAATGGCTGTATATGTAATTTTGAAGGTTGTAATTTTGTTGCAAGGTAGTAATGATGGCTGTAATTTTGAAAGTCTTTCAAAATTACAGCACTATGTAAATTTATGTCCATCTTTCCTATCCTTCGAATGTTTCTACGTAACAATGTCTGCGTCTAAAGAAATAATTTTTGTACCTTACGCAAACATTTCTTGTTTTTCCATAATTTTATTAACAACCTGGCATTGTGTTTAAGTTCCCGCCCCTTGTAGACGTCAATTGAATTTATAGCACTCCGACAACATAATCTTGTTTCCCAGCAGGTTTATTTGATCCATCACAAGGTTTATGGGCTGTTTACTTATAGGAATCGATAAAACCCTCATGAGAGTGCTCTCCGCTTTTACAATAGATGTGGTCGCTCGGCATTAACTAACCTAAAAGAAAAACAAAAATCCCTTTGAATCGCTCTTTTGTATTTACCATTTTTTTAACAATCACATACGTGATGATAGTTACTACTATCTAAAAAAGGTTTGTATTTTCTGTAATATTTAGTAATATTACAGAAAATACAAACCTTTTTTGTGATACTTTTTATTCAAAGTAAAAGATGTTTTATTTTGTAGGTGTACAGGGTACACTTAAAATAGTCATATTTTACATATTTAGCCAAGAAAGTAGGGTAATATTTTTAGAATGTATGTATGTAAGTATGTCCTTAAGTAGTATGTAAGTATGTCCTTAAACGGCTTGACCGCTTTCTAAGTGCACGGTGTCGTTAATTCGTCTTAATACCTGGAAAGTCATAGGAGACATTTGGTGTAAAAAAATCTAACATGGCGTCCGCAAAATAAAAAATATGCTGTCGGGTTTTTTGGTTTTTAAATACTTGAATAGTTATTGCTCTCTGTTATTATTACATAGGTGTATGCAATCTCTTAGGAAGTGAATGTGAAATTGTTTAATTTTCTTCGAAGCCGGCTTTGTTATAGGTAATTTAAATCTTTAGTAACTATAAATTGATAATTTAAAAATCCCCGAGAAAACAAGCGATTAAAACAAAACGGAACTGATTTTCATAAAACATGTCTAACACCGCTACAAAACCTGCTTCCAAACATAAAAAAAACCGCATCCAAACCGGTTCAGCCGTTTAAGAGCTATTGTTGCACAGACAGACACAGACAGACACACACAGACACATAGCGGTCAAACTTATAACACCCCTCCATTTGCGTCGGGGGTTAAAACAAATGTCCCATAACGCCTAGTAACTATCGAGTGATATTGACTGTTAAAATTAAGGGTTATGAACATGTCAGATATGTATCGAGCCACAAAACGAAAATACAGGAATAAAATGCAATTTGATCTGTATTTCTCCGAATCCTCTTCGCCTCCGACCCTCGCACAAAAGAGCAGAAGGCATGTGTTTTAATTTTTGTCTCATTGTCTTCGCTAGTCCTCATTTGTTACGTTGGTTCTATGCCCCATAACATCAAGGGTTGTAAATCGAAGTTTTCTGTATCCGATCTGCATCTATGTCAATTCTAAAACAACGATTTGCTCCTTTTAGAACACTGTTTAAAAAAACCTGCGAGGGAAAGGCGTGGGTGCGAGCGCGTGGGAGCGTAAGAGGCAGAGTAATAAAAAAACTGGCAACATTATATCGAAGTTATGCTATGTCGAAGACGTAGTGCGAATTTCAGCTAAAGAAACGCGAATTTGTACGGAAGATTTGTTTTTCTTAGTGCGCAGGCGTTTACCAGTAATACTTAGAAACACATTAAAGTTAATTATACTTTGAAATAATGAATAGCGGATCGGTGTGAGGTAGGATGATTTCTAAAAAGTAAGCCGGTGGGAACAGGCTTGTGTAGACGCTTCACCTAGTAGAACATATAACCTTATTTCGCACGGTAAGATCAGGAGGCTTTTATGTTGAGGTTTTTGAGGTTCACACCCCAGTACAAAAAATACTCATCAGAACTTAGGAACTTAAGTAATAATGTTGCCGTCACAAGGCTCTTCTCAGATAAAAGAGGACCGTTTATTTATAACAACCTCTACAGGAGGAATCTCATTTCGCAGATGAGGTTTAGGGGCGCACACATGAGTGGCAGTCTTTGTGGTTTAGCTCTTTTGAAAAGAATGCGAAAAAAGAGTGTCCATTTTTTCACCTAATGAAATACTTGATACTTATGTTACTGAAGCAGCCAGCTATTAGATAGGGAACGCGTAAGGTGTTAGTATTAAAATCTCATATATGTACCAATGGCTCGGTGTAAATTAGTCTTCCTCAATAACTTACCTAACCGACTTAAAAAAAGAGGAGGTTCTGTATTAGGGGCGTATTTTTTTTTCATGTATGTACATCGATTACTCCGAGATGTTTAGGCCGATATACCTGATTATATTTCTGTTGGAATGGTTCCCCTCTCGAATTGGCCCCACAAAAATTTGATTAACTTCGGATGAGTACATTTTGAACCACGTAAAAAAATATGTAAAATCGATTGATTAATTTACTTATTATTTATTATTATTATATACTCTATAACGAGCATTTGCTGTGTTTAACAAAATTGCTGCAACTTTAAAACAGGCATTCGAATTTATTAATGTGTATACGTTTATATAATAAAATTTCTTGCTCGTTTTTCTCTGAGGAGCCATGCCTTGTGAATGAGCGATAATTGTATGTCATGATGTTTCCATATGTTATTTTTATCTTTTACGAATTAAAACTCTTATGAGTCTGAATTTTGTTAGTTTAGATTTTGTGAAGAACTTAAAAAGACAATAAAAACATGGGTGTGATGTGTGTATGTATGTATACTGTGTTGGTTGCGTGAATAAATTTCAGAGTTTATATGTGTTATTAAGTGTATAAGCTTAAGCTAAATGATTTCAGCAAATCTATTACTTTTTCTTACATTCTGTTTTACAGTTAAGGTAAATGGACAGAATTTACAACCTGATAAAAGTTTGTCACAATGAAGTTGCAAATTAGTAATACCAAAATGTTAGCCTATTTATGATAGTAATGATGATTAGCACTTTCCAATGTTAAAATCTGTAAATCACTTTCAGCTGCACACCGTCGTCGGAGTGTAACAGTTTTAGCTAACGATAAAAGCGGAGAGTGCGACCCTAAACACCGCGGATTGGTTTTGCGACCCTCTCCCGGGGCGGGTTTATGAGCCACTCGGCTGTTTGCGCCAGCTAAATAACGTACACTGCAATAGAAAGAAAAAAAAATGGTGCTCAGTTCATGATAAAGAAAATATTATGCAAGGAGTTATTCAATGTTGTAGAGCGGATTTCTGAATTCGTATTTCTCATACACAGACAATGGTGTCGATTCGCATGTTACAACAACTAAACTAAAACCAATTTTAGAGTAGTACTGTCTCTTTCTCCCTGGAAATGGTCGTAATATGATTAAATGTACCTACCATCCATCATTTAAAACCTTAGCAAATTAATATAGTATGTTTGGTGCAGTGTATTTAGACCGGTACTCAACTCTTGATGGATTGTTGGTCACACCGCCTAATGGAGCCATACATGGGTAGGTTCGACCCTTATGATGTTTCACTCGGCTCAATTCGGTACCCGTTTATGCTTCTACGGGACTTATTTATATATTAGATCGATAAATAATTTACTGCTACATATCAATTAATTAAAATGTTTAATGGTTATGGATTAAATGTATATTTCTCAAACATGCTTGGTTTGAGCATTATTTTGACAACCTTCTTCGATATAAATCGAAAATTCAATTACATTCGAGCAGCGGCCGGCAAAATTGTATAGAAATCCTTATATTTACCGTGTAATTTAAAAATGGAACTATTCTTTTATTTCTTTTCATTTACTCCGAAACATGGCAACCACGGAGGTAACTTACGAAAGTTTTATTTAAATTTCGAACTAGCTTGCGAATAGAAAGATGTTTAATAGAAAAACAAATGAATATTGTAGTGCGTGAAATATTTTTGTTGGTCGTCATTGACTTTGGAATTTAATAATAATTTGACAAAATGAGTTCAAGCGAAGAAAGTGAGTGTGATGAAGCTACTTTGACGTTACACGAAATTCAGGAGGCGGCTAGAACTGCAATAGATAACATGTTGCCGCCAAAATCAAAAGAAAATGTCCTACATAGGTACTATTTAGTTTGAATTTCGCGCATTATTTGAGAAAAGTACTATGCAGGCAAGAAGAAGAATGAAACGTGCGTCGGAAAGGGCAAATTACAAAAGATATAGTAGCTACCCCGCAAAAATGGGAGTTACTTAAGATAAGGTGTAAAATAATAAAATGCGAGTGGAAAACGATGTTTGGGTTTTTTGTACATACCTACTACATTTGTATACAGGCATACATGTATGGAGCACATGTGGCGCAGTCGTATTTGGTATTCGTTTTCGATTAGCGAGGTTAAGTAACGTTCTTGGGTTGAGGATCACTAGTGGCATTTTCATGTGAGTGTGTGGCTCAATGTAAACAACATTGGGTTTACAATTTGGAGGTCGCGGGTTCGATCCCCAGCGGGGTACATGTTTAAGTACTCGGTTTGGTTGCTGGTAGGGCATATTAAATGTCCGTCTCGCTTGCTACCACCATCTTATCTAAATCTGCCGCCAAGCAGCAATGTTAATAGCATTGTTGTGTTCCGGTTGTCAGAGATAAGATAGCCAGTCCCGCAAATGTGTTGGGGTTTCCGGATCAGTACGCTTCCACCTCCGACCTCATCTTCACTTAACCTCAGGTGTGAATGCGGTCAAGTACGAAACTAAAAAAAAAGAGTGTCTCCATGCTTCGCAGGGCACGTTATATAACTATAATTGGTCCCATAGTTGCTTTGAACTACTTCTTAGTTTGTAATTTGAACAAATATCACCGCGATCTAAAATCGTGAAAGATTTCATAATTCGCTGAAAAGAACGTACGTCCCTGTTATGGCTATTCCTTTATAAGCTCGCCACCATTTTAAATGATTGCCAGTGAATACTCTTGTCGCGGTACTGCGAACGCTCAGCTGCTGTAGGTCGATGTAGGTATTGGGCGCCGTAGAGAGGATGAGGTTCAGGGTCGTAGGTTTCAGGCCCCTACCAGGACTGCAGCCACTGATGAACGGTGAAGGACAGGAAGAAGAAATAGGCACTTGTAAAACTCAATACTGTTATAATAATTTAAAGAAATAAAGCAACAATGGAAGAATAGTCTAGTTCGCAAGCTGCGTCCAGACTCGACTAGTTTTTGAAAATAATTTAGAATTCAGAATTTTGAATAATGTTCCAAAAAAGAAAACGCCAAAGAGATTACCGAAAAGAAGACGGAATTTAGAAGAGGTTGTACACCTCGTTACACTCTAGATCGAACCGACTATTTTGCGTGCCCTCGGAAGCACAGAAATACTCGTATGAAACTGGAAAAACGGATGCTATGACGACCGATTGATGTACTGAATAGTGCCCTTGTTAGCGAAACCAACTGTTGCGGGTTCGAATCCCGCGAGCGGTAAATGTTTGTGTGATGAATATGAACAGTTATTCCCGATTATTACGGATGTTTATATTTATATTTATGTATCTGTTATCTAGTATCCATAGCATACCTTGCTTAGTTTGCAACTAGATGATTGGTGTACCTAAATGTCCAAAATATTTATTTATTTTTTATTTCACGCTGTTTGGTGTAGTGGTCAGAAATTCTGCTGCTATACCAAAAGGTCGCGGGTTCGAATCCCGCTAGGGGCATATGTTTGTATGATGAATACAGACATGTGTTCCCGAGTTATGGATGTTTTTCATTTAGTGTAGTGTAGTTTATCAACCATCTGGTATCTATAATACAAGCCCAGTTGCTTAGTGTGGAACTAGGTGGCGCTGTGTGTATGTGCAAAGATATTTATTTATTATTTATTGGGAGAATTTGCAGCGTCGTCGCCGCTGTACATCACAGAATAAATGCTCACACAGATTAATTACACAGATTAGTATTTATTTATCTATTTAGATATGTAAGTAGGTATATGTATTGTACATCTAAGTATGTGTATACAAGTATTATGTATTATATTACTATTATTAGGTATTTATTATTATTAAATCTGTACACGTATGTATGTCTATCCACTTCAATTCTCACTCTTGTGACTCACGGTCTTGCTGGAAGAAATCTCTTTTTAGAGATAAGCTTGCACCTTTGTACATCCTCTTTATTGCTGTACTGTTTTTATGATTAGTGTACAATAAACTATAAATAAAAATAAATAAAATTAAGGTCCACATTGCAGCTCGACTTATGTGTTTATTATTGTCTGATTCGTACAAGTGAAATTTAATTCGTGTAATTACTATTTACTGGTGACTCCACTGAACAACTTTCCACTAGGAACCATAGCTGAATTCGGTTGAACATTGTATGGACGTATACATATACGTATACATGTATACTAAAGGTGGTTTCAGAATGGTTTACTTTATTTGAGTAATCGATATTTTTTTATTGAATTGGACTATGGTTTCTTGAATTGGACTATGGTTTCTTGGTGAAAGTTGTTCGTAATCAAGAGTGACATTTGTATAGTTACGTTCCTTTTCAATCGCGAACAAATACGAATTTGCATTATTTCGAAATTAATGGTTGGGCCTATTTTCTTACATAATTTGAAATACTAGGAGTTTTCAATTAAATTGTTGATTGCCAACAGTTCTGTTGGTTATTTCGAATTGTTTATCCTATGCTCTTTAATGAAGTTACATTTAAAGAATTTCCAATCCTTTATTTGATAATAAAGGATTGGAAATTCTTTAAATGTAACTTTTTTTCTTTAAATGTAATGTTTGATAACCATAATCGCCACTAGTTCAACTACACTTACCATAATTGCTTCGTGTGGTATGCTATGTATATAAACCTATCTAAACATACGTGTTCAAATGACGTGGGTTCTCGTCAAAGTATGACTACGATCACATAGTGCTATGAGCTTCTTGACACCTCCCACAATGACTGGGATGGTGGACGGCGATAAACACCTCGGTTTCCGGCGAACACGTTGTCATGGTAACGGCCGTTCAATACAAACCGAATAACATCCGCCAGGTGATACACCTTGAGGGTATTTCGATATTTGTGAATGTTTTTATTTGTTGTCAGGACGGGAGGTTATTGATATAAAAATTGAACATCCCGTAAAGTGAGTTTGGTGTGGAATAGCGCCGAGTAAAAAGTTTTCAATAATTTATGGCGATTAAAATTAAAGCGTTTCGATTAAAATAGTAGATTCTTCTTTCCAGGGGCTAAGTTAAATCCTAAGAGTAGCAAGGGATTCTAGAGTAGAAACGTAACGAGGTATTCTAGAGTAGAATCCTAAGCGAGGCGAATACTAAGAATCGAGATGAATTTCTTTTTCCACGAGTTGTGCAGTCCGCTTTTTACTATTGACTGAGAGATCATAAATATTAGTAAAGTACATATCTATTTTAATCACATTTAGTTATATCAAGTAATCGGTATTAATAGAAAAAAGCATTAAAAAGAAATACTAGACATTCATAGTGAATTTAGAACAGTTTGTTGTTTTCGTAATTTGAATAATTACTGCTTGTTCCAAATTCAAAATGTATCTCGCTCAGTGAGAGAATGAACTTTCTATCACTGTAATTGGAGAACCAAATGCCCCTTTTCGAGTGACAATGGTAAAAATAATAATGGTAATTGAATCCTTAGCTCTGAAACCAAACTGTAGGTGTCTGAAGAGTCATTATATTAGATAACGACGACTTTATCCTAATTAAATTTTGCCTAATATACTGAAATGTTTGTCAAAGGTTTTAATTTTCTACGCTACTGCTGTATGTACTATTTATGTAGGTAGTTTGAGTATTATTTAATATTTGTAATGTATTTGAATATTAAAGTCATTAAATAAATTGAAATCGAGTTCGATACCTATTATTACGAAGCGTTTCGCTCTCGACCCCACTGCTCAGAAATCAGTCATTTTAAATTAAAATTTATTTGAAATTTCGAATAGCGTAATTAAGTTCAGTTATGGGCTTTTATAGTCTGTTGATATGATGATGTTTGTGAACTGTCAAAATAACATATTACTGTCAAAATAACATATTACTGTCAAAATAACATATTACTGTCAAAATAACATATTACTGTCAAAATAACATATTACTGTTATTCAAAACAGGTTACCTTGGCTTTATATTTTTTTTAATGTTACGGAAAAAATATCCAAAAGATCGTATTTATAAATGGGTATTCGATATTGGTGCGGTTTCCTATTCTTTATAAAATAAAGCGTTCACAAACAAACAAGCAGACCTATATATAATAATACTAGCAGCTGCCCGCGACTTCGTCCGCGTAGACTACATGAATCAACACTTTATTACTTTCCCACGGGAATACATTCAGCAGAAAAATTACCATGTAGCTGTTTTTCGAAAAATCTTAACTCAGCCTTATCTCATTCTCTAACCCCAAGGGGTTAGCTTCAAAACAAATAGCATTTTCGTAATCAACGTCCCAAAAAACCTAAATAATGACACCAATATTGACTTTTTTGGTATCAACCCCCACCCCTATCTCAACCCTAGAGGGTTAGCTTAAAATAAATGTCATTTTCATAATCAACATCCCATAAATCCTAAATAACGACACCAATATCGATTTTATGGTATTAACACCCATTTCACAACCCAGGGGGTTGTTTTTCGAAAAATCTCAAAACACGTATTAGCTTATTTGTTCCTAGGAGTACTCTTGCGAAGTTTCGAGTCGAAAATAGTCGAAATGTCCAAGTTATATTGTTTCTTCATACAAACTTCCCACCCCTGTTTCACCCCCTTAAAGGTTGAATTTTGAAAAATCCTTTCTTAGTGCTCCCCTAGACCTCGTAAGGAACCTACGTGCCAAATTTGGAAACTCTAGACCCAGCGGTTTGGCCTGTGCGTTGATATGTCAGTCAGTCAGTCAGTCAGTCATTCAGTTTCTTCCTTTATATATTTAGATTATACCGCCTCCGTGGCTCAATGTAAACAACATTGAGTTTATGATTCGGAGGTCGCGGGTTCGATCCCCAGCGGGGTACACGTTAAAGTACTCAATTGGGTTGGTGGTAGGGCATTTTAAATGTCCGCCTGGCTAACATCAGGTGTGATTGAGGTCAAGTACCAACCCGTTGAACATAAAAAGAAAAAGAACATAGTTGTTCCTTGCTGGTGCCCTTAAAACATCAACCAATCAATTTATTTGTGAAACACAGGATTTACAATAGTAGATGTTTAAATATAAATATTTGAGCGCCGTGTTCAGCCGATAGGCATACAAATACAAAAATAACATGCAGAAATATGAATGAAATGACTACATTAAAATCAGATAATCATTTGCATGCAAAAACGGGACACATCTTTAAATAGTCAAATTCCTTAAATTAACTTATTTTTATAATTAAAAAAATATACAAATGCCAAACAGGAAACCTTGAAATTGTCAAATTATTTAATTTTAAATGTCATATTCATTATGTACTTATTTAATGGATTTATTAAGTATGTATTTTAATATAATTTAAAGATACATATTTTTTATTATTATATAATTTCTCAAGTGTCCTTATCATTTAAAAAGCTGTCAACTGAGTAATATGCCTTCATCATCAGCATCCTGTGCAGGTTTACTTTGTAGTCTTTTAAACTAGCTTCTCTAAAGTGCCTCGGAATTTTATTATATACAATCAAACACAAGTGTAAAAATATAAAATACTCGGGTAAGCTGCATCCGGCCACCCATCAAAGTAAGCAAAGTACACATAAACGGAGATAAACAAGGGTTTTCTGAGCTTTTCCATCATTCCCGACCCGGCTATAAGGAGCTTTTTTTTAAGGGCGAGCTTTCCCTTAGGTACATTACATTTATTAGGTAATATCGTCTGACGCATCAAAAAATTGAGTTTACGCCCAATGTTTCATTCAGGCCAAGATTCTACGCCATGTACAGCATTTTGTACTGTAACTGTAGCACCGTGAAGCTCATATTGGAGTGTATACAATCAGTACAAGTTCTGCACGGACGGCGCAACAGGTTCTTAGAAACGTAATAAAATCATTGGGCATGGCTGTTTGTCGCTAAACGAAATATGGCGTAACACATTTAGGACATTGTTTCTTTGCTCTTTGAACCATAAAGCCGCGAAGGTGAAAAGGTTTTCGAACAATAATACGCTTTTTAAAAAAAGAAACAATTTCATATTTCATCGATACCACCTTTGCACCATATAGAATCCTCTGCATTCCTCGTCCAACCACTTTAAGGCGCACATGAGCCTAGATTTATATAACCAATGCTATTGAAGGGCTTTGGACGTATGATCGGTGCACTGGTAGGATTTTTCCATTCTACACTTCTTGTGGTGCTTTGGTTAGTGTAATCCCGGGTTAGTATGTCCACCAAATCTTCCAGTCTTCCTGCAGAACTTCATAATGTCCTCGTATTTTATATGTTAAACTTTTGTTAAGAGTGACTTAATTAAAACATTATAATACTTACGATGAATTAGATTAGTATATATTCTAATCTGACAAACTAGAAAATATAACCAATTTCAAGACGTTTCGTATTACCTTAACCGCCTCCGTGGCTCAATGTAAACAACATTGGGTTTACGATTCGGAGGTCGCGGGTTCGATCCCCAGCAGGGTTCATGTTTAAGTATTCGGTTTGGTTAGTGGTAGGGCATTTTAAATGTCCGCCTGGCTAGCTGCCACCATCTTATCTAATGCCGCCAAGGAGCAATGTTAATAGCATTGTTGTGTTCCGGTTGTCAGAGATAAGATAGCCAGTCCCCCAAATGTGTTGGGGTTTCTCGATCAGTACGCTTCCACCTTCGACTTCATCTTCATTAACATCAGGTGTGATTGAGGTCAAGTACGAACACGTCGTGCATAAAAAAAATACATCAATCCCTAAATGTTGCTCATTCTTTTGTATGAAAACTGACGCACTTTTCATCCTTATGTTTGATGATCTAGTGGTAGAAATCAGAGAAGTATTAAGGCTTTGCCATACTAAGCTATGTTCCCGGTCAAAGGAAAAGAAATATTAGATCGGCTGCGGTCTGTTATGCATTGCCCTGTATAAGACAAATCCTTTAAACTGCTTTCGCTGCTTTCGAGGATCAGCAATATAACACAGTTAAATCGGAGAATAAATTATAATTGTGGCTCTTTTTTATGATTGACTGGATTCGCGTCTGACCACAATCTCACCTGATGGAAAGTGATGATTTGGTCAAAGAGTAACATGCAATCTCAGTAAATTGCTTTGCTGGGTTTTGAATAGTTTGGTTCCAACAGTACATACTAATGAATAACTTGGATTCCAATAAAATATGAAAACGAAACAGCTGCGTTACAATCCTCCTAAACATCGTAGACAACATCCGTGTAATATTTAGATTAGTTCCGAAGCGAATAAGCAATTACGTCATCCGGGAACGGAGTGCGGTGTCTTAGATACCGCGAGTTTCCATTATCTCAAAACAATTGTGGAGGATTGGCTTGTAATACTCATTTGTTTTGTTAACTCTAATGAAACTGATGTATTTACGTGTAGACGGTATGCACAGAGTAATAGAACTCAATCAATAATCTTCATCTATTCCACTTAATTCGAATATTCAAACAAATAGCGTCATCAGTTTAGTAGAACTTCTAGAGTTAAAAGACACAGAAGAGCAGAGTCCGCGATAAAGTATTTCCACAGCCGAAAAACTAGTATTGCAGGAAATGGCAGTAGACCATTTCAAATTCATCTTCATTGTCTTACTTACAAAAATTTTGCCTATAAACTTTAGAATCAATTTTATTTTATCTTATAGGGTAATTTTATTTAAAGAACTGAAGAATATACATTGAACTTAATAAGTAGGTATCTAATAAGATAAAATAAAATTGTAATACCTATCTATTACAGTACTATCAATTTTACATTTTTTTTTAATTTTTATCTTATTACATTATTTTTTTAGTAAATACCTGGAGTTGTGATAATTATACCTACCTACTGATATAATTTATGCACAATAGAAAAAAAGAAGCTATTTACAAAGTAAAAATATAAATTAAAAGAGAATACCAAAGCACGGAAACAGACAGAAACAAGTTTTCTCCATGATTATGATAGATTGAAAACATGTTCGAGATCCATACCGTTTGGGAGGGTGCCCAAACGACTGGCAGCTTTACCTCGTTACCAAAAGATACACTTATAAACTTGCATAAAATAATTACTACTATTTTGGGGTGTTTAGTTTGTTTTTATTTTCAAATTGAAATAATTATAGCCATGTCGTATTCACATGGTCATTGTCTAACTTCAATGGCAATACACTTCAATATCGGCGGCGTATATTCCGCAACTCGACATTTAATTGTGTTTATTTTGGATGGTTTGGACTTGCTCTTGTCAAGCAATCTCCACCAAGAACTCTAGTAATGCCTTGATGATGCCATGCTGATGGCTTCGGGGACCTATCACGGTGTTGCTACACCCATAAATTCCAGAAGGATGTGGACAGTCATATCTACCTCATGCTTGCCCTGCAAAGAGGGCTGTCGGTAACATAGAGCAGGCGTTTGTTAACATGACAACTGCCAGCTTTATTAAAAAACAATTGATTTTGAATTGAACCACAGACAGAACAATAATTGAACGAATTCCGAAATTTTAATGGAAGGGAACTTGCTATGTAGGATTATAATTATGTAAGTACGTTGTTGGCCGAAGGGGTATATTTCGAAAGACAATGAATTCGCTTTCCGTACGAAATTGAATTTCAAATGGAACATCCTTGTATTCGTAAACTTTTCTGATTTCTTGGGAAACGTGAAGCAATTTAGGAACGTTCTGGAGTGCCATACTCATTATAATTATTACATATATCCATGTTCCCATTAATTAGTTTCAATGCTTGTAATAAACTAACACTGTTACAATTAAGAAACCTATTTAAAGTTGAAATATGTTTTGTCACTTTTTTCAAAGTAAGATTTAATTTAAAAAGATGACAAAAAATATTTTAATCAAAACAGGTTTATTGGATGCTTGTAGTTTTTATGAAAGTATGTACAGAAATATAAAGCTAAACCTTTGACTGGTTTAATCAATATACGAAATCCAAAATTCAGGTCCAAAATAACATTGGTAATGTGGTTCTGCAAATAAAAAGCAAATGCACTATGACGAGCCACTTCATGGGTACTGATCACCATCATCCAAGAACATTAATCACATCGCGGTAGCAATGCGTTGGTGACGTTTGAGAGCTCTGTCTTTTAGCTCTAAAGGGGTCCTATAATATTAATACAAAATAAAAGATCGAAGAATAGTTCATTCCACAGTCTACATGCACGCACAAAATGTACAGTGTGGTTGAACACCAAACCCATAGTACTGTGGGTGCAGCTGTTCTATACGACGACTAGTAAAGTAAATCTAAAATAACTAACCAACTGCCAATTAGTGTTAAAAAGGCATATATAAATAAAGACAAAGTTAAAACTATATAAGCCTTACTTTGTAGCATAAACCCCCCCAGATAATGCATAAGATAGGATTGTGAACTTGCCATCTACATATAAACCGATGAGGTTTCCATAAGATGAAAATGTAAAATATTTGTAATTTTGTTATATAAGAATTGTGAACAATTAATTAAAAAAAAAGAGACAGCACAACTACTCTAAAATTAGCTAAACTAATAAAACAGTGTAAGCTGACCGCGGAATATTATCGGAAGTGTGAAAGCAGCGGGACCCCCTTATACTAGAATTTAACGATCGTCGTGCGGCTGTGTGTACAGTTATGGAACATTTCAAAAATGACTTCAGAATATTCTTTATTACAGCCGGTAGAAGACATACAGACCGCCTGTGCCTAAAGAAATCGAAAATTGTACCGTTAGAAATCGCCGACAATTCATATTCAATTGAGTTCCTACAAATACACAATTCAGACTTCAGACAGACATAGCGTCAAATTGGGATAGTTAGCAGTACTGATACCTATGAACGAACACCTGCATTGTATTTAGGTTTAGTAGTGTTTCTCTGTAATAATATCACAACTCTGGTATAATTATAGCACGAATGCAACCGTTAACTGCATTGTTCCGCCTACTCGAGCACTAGACTAACGTGCCATGCGTCTATTTTACAACTGTGTAACTTATTAATATCATAATAATGATGAAGGGCTCTGTCACAGAAAATACAAACACACAGACTTATCGCGACATAACCTGAATTAAAAGTTTGTGTTGCATAGATAGCACAGAGTTTTTAACAAGTCATAAGACTTGAATAAACACGTTCAGGGACACTGAACCAGAACATAATAGATGTTTTATTGTTATCACGTCTATAGGTGTTCAGTGTACTCCAAAGTGTTAATTATTCATGCAGATTGGTGGATTTGTGTCAGATTATTGGCTAACTGACCAACATCACTGTTTTCGTGAGGACAGTATTTAAAGCAAAAGCAACTGAAATGGTTTTTTCTAAATAGAGTATCGTTTTTAAATTAGTGTCCTGTGCTATGGTTGCGTTCAGAAGCTAGTGTTGTGTAATGTCATTGACATGAAAGAGTCAACCTATAAACAAGTGTACCTGTTCAAAATAAAATGGAATTGAATATTGTATTTACACACCAGGTATTGGTCGTCGCTTTGTTGGCCGATTTACATTTATATTGCCAAAGTTCCAGCCCTGACGTTTGATTGACGTGAGTACTGAGTACACACTCGCAGACATTGTTTGTTGAGCTGTTATTACGTCGAATTTTCTGTTGTACCGTATCGGTCTATCTATATGTCGCTTGATGCATACAGATCAATTATTTCTTATGTCATGGATAAGTTCTATATTGACGACCTGTTTGGTGTAGTGGTTAGCAATTCTGACCACTATACCAAAAGGTTGCGGATTCGAATCCCCCTAGGGGCATATGGTTGTGTGATGAATACGGACATGTGTACCCGAGTTATAGATGTTATCAATTATAATAAGTATTTATTTACAAAAAAAATGTATTTATGTAGTATATCAACCATCTGGTAAGCACAACACAAGCCTATAGTTGCTTACTGTGGAACTAAATGGCGCTGTGTATGTCTCAGGATATTATTATATCAAAAGCAAGCTTCGAATGATTATTACATTTTTCTAGTCTAACCGTGTATGCAAAATGTTGTATTTTTTTTTATGCACGACGGGTTCGTACTTGACCTCAATCACACCTGATGTTAAGTGAAGATGAAGTCGAGTATCCGTGTTATTAACCGTTGAGGAGATCCCTCTTGGGGTGACAACCCTGGCTGCAGCATCAAGTCAACAGGAAAATTGTGTTTAACTATAAAAACTAACCGTGTATGCAAAATTTCGTATCAGTGCTATTAACCGTTAAGGAGTTCCCCTCGTAAATAGACGATCCTGCAGCAGCATTAGTTCATATCTATCAAATATATGTATTGTCATCAGAATGATTCGACGACCGATTCGTGTAGTGGATAGTGACTCTGTCAGCGAAACCAACGGTTGCGGGTTCGAATCCCGCGACGGGTAAATGTTTGTGAGTTGAATATGAACAGTTATTCCCGATTATTACGGATGTTTATATAAATATTTATGTATGTTTATCCGTTATCTAGTATCCATAGTGCAAGCTTTGCTTAGTTTGGACTGGATGATTGGTGCAAGTGTTCGAAATATTTATTTATTTATTTATTACTGGCATTACTACACTAAGTAGATAAACTACTGACCAAAAACTCATTGCGCCACTTGGCGCCGTCCATGGTCTATTCTATATCCATTAGGGATTGAGCCTCACTCGGGCTGATTTAAAAAATTTTCCCATTAAAAAAAAAAAAAACTGATCGAATTTACAAAATTTCAGCAACTTAGGTAAACAGGAAATGGTTCTAATTTGACTTTCAATAATAGTTAAATAAATGCATATGATAAGAGCTCTAAGCTAATAACTACTTAGCTAGTACTGCCTGAATAGCTTTATATTTATTTTCGGGTCTAAGTCGAAACCAACAGCTGAAATCAAAGTAGGTACTCCTGTCTGTTAGCCCATTCAATTGAGATCTCAAGTGGGGTCGTAAGGGTGGATGTTCCGTTATTACTGATTACGGTAGTTTCATTGGAGATGGGGAATGCCAATGCGTACTTGAGATTGAACTAAATGAAACTCGTAAAACCGAGATAAAGCTTGACATGAAGCCTGTCCCATGGCGCTTTGTATCGATTTCCATGGAAAGATTTGCCCTAACCACCACGGCGGTGGGTCCCTGTACTTGAGATCGAAACTATAGACATGTTTGTTTGAAGGGGCGAGCGATATTTCTTGATGTCTAAATTATCGATATTTAAATATTAATTATTTGAGAGCTATTTCAATATTAATTAATTTACTATAATACACGATTGAAAATATATCTTATAGTAAAAATATGCCGTCCAACTCGCTTCCGTGAGGCATAGTACCCAGTACACTAGCGCCATTGCCCCGTTAATGCATAAGCTCCGCTGCTGAGCAAAGTAGGCACCAGATCTCACATCTCCAGAGGCGTGGGCTAGTATAATGGATAAATCCTTTAATTTTTTTTTGTGTCAGAAGACCAAGGGCCCTATGTCTCCACTGCAAGCGCCGCAATCTTATGGTTTATATGTTTGACGCATATTTACGGGCTTGTGACATTGAGCTTGTACAGCCGCGGTTCCAGCTCTTTGCGCAGTGCCTTGTATAAATAAATAAATATCCTTAGACATACACACAGCGCCATCTAGTTCCACAGTAAGCAACTATAGGCTAGTGTTGTGGATACCAGATGGTTGATATACTACATAAATACATTTTTTTTTGTAAATAAATACTTATTATAAATGAAAATGTATACTTGTATACTAACAAATAATAAACAAAATAAAATAATATCGCAATATTAGTTTCTTGAAAATTTCTGTCTCTTAATTTTTTTAATATTTGGCATGATAAACTCGTAACACGTAATCTGGAAAAATTTCAACTATTTATTACGTCTGACTGTGACATAGAATGCAGGCTTATTATTAGGGCTAAAAGCAATAATTTCATTAATGTCTCCCTACTCGCGGCATTGCATTTTAATATCCGCAAACTTCGTAACCCTCCACTCACTGAATGCCTCTCAATACTACAGCAAATATAAAGATGTATTCACGTCAATACTTGTTTATTATGGTAGCGAATAAAACAAAGGTATCCACTCTCCACATATCGTATCTTGCAAACATTGTAAGCCGGGCTCTATCTTCTGGGCATGTCAAAGCGATTGGCATGTCTATAAAACGATTTACAATGTTCATGTAAACCTCGGTTATGTTCATAAGTGTTGCGTGTAGCGATTCACAGAATGTTAGCAATGTCCATATAAAGACTTAAGGAGCGAGTTTAATCTGAATTAAACTATATTTAGTTTCATATTTTATTAGTTTTTTTAATGCTCATTTTTTTTTCTATGTTTCTCTAAATTAAATAAATTATAAATAGAAGGTAACGTTTTCTACACTAGCGTTCAATTTATACCTCTGTTTTATACTTTCATATATATATAAAAATAGTTCGAATACCGCTTTATATTAAACTAAATTTTACCACAACAAGAGCACAGCACTACTTTTTACTGTTAGTTGTGTACCAATCTACCGTTCATTCCCGGTACCCTGTAGGTACTGAGTGCCGGACCCCATATACTTAACAATACCATTGACTACCTTTTTATATCGACAAACTTAAATATTTACTTAGTTATGATATTACGATTTGTTTGTCTCGCAATAATTGCACACGGGTTTTGAAACACTGATTTTCGTATTTATCCCTTTACTCATACCATAAGACCTCCTTACGTGCCATATTTCAAAATTGTAAATTTAATGATATCGTCGAAGCTTGTTGGTAGATTGCAATTAATTTTAGAATTGCAATAAAATAATTGATATTACAGAACACTCATTGACCGACCGGCACTTGTGTGGGTTTTTTTTTCAGGAGATGCGACATTTGTTTGTTATTTTATTTGCTGACATGTATATGGACATTTTGTCTCGGTCATTCGTGTCAGGCTTTTCCTTTCTTACTTACTTTTCGTCAGCGTTTTGGTATCTGGGACATTTTACTTGTTATTATACTCTTGACTCGGGTAATACTAGGCGCACCGTGCTGAGAGACGTTTACGCTCAACAACTGATATTTCCGCGTCTCTTATGTAATGTAATATCGGCCACAGGCAAGACAACGCATCCGTGACTATTGTTGAGCTGACATGATGTTGGTACCTAAGTGTATGTATAGGTAGAGGTATGCTTTGTATATACAATAATGTGACTGTGCCTATAGGGGATTGGTTATGGGGAGGAGACCGGTGAGAGAGAGAGGTGAGAGGTTTATCGGTCCAGCAGACTTGTGCAGGGGAATTCGGTGAAAAAACCAGCTGACGTTCAGTATTTTATTTAGCACTCAAACTTTTAGATTATAACTATTGCACATATGTACAAAAACAATATTATTTGAGAATTAAAATATGGTGAAAAAGAATAAAGATCAGAAAACTCGTCAAGGTCCTCGTCGTAGCAGTTTCGAAAAACGACTCCTCCCTGTTTTAGAAAACAATTATTATTAAGGCTATTATAAAATTTCTAACTATCTGGATCATAAGAATGCGTGGACATGCACCGCTCGGCAATATCCAGTATATTATATTCTTATTTTTCTTTGTCGAATCACAAATTTAACAATTATTTCAAATTATATTTGTATTGACTTATTTAAAAAGAGTAACCTCTGAGTTTCTTGTTCGTTCTTCTCTGGGGAGACTACCTAGTGAATGAGCGATAACTGTATGTCATGACGATTTCAAATGTTATTCTTATAACTTACGAAATAAAACATCTTTGATTTGATTTGATGTAGAATTCTGAATTTTGAATCGAATTCGAAAAAAGTAAAAAACTAAAGAGTATCGAAAAGACAAAGAGGTGGAGGTTGAATACCTCGTCACAAAACTATGCTTTAGATATGCTTTAAATATTTTTTATGCTGAACGATTTAGCATTTGACCTCAATCACACCTAATATTTTGTGAAGATGAGAGTGAAGGTGGAAACCCGGAATGCCCAACCTATTTGGCAAACTGCTATTTTTTTTTATGCGCAACGGTTAACACTTGACCTCAATCACACCTGATATTAAGTGAAGATGAGGCCGATGGCTATGTTATACAAACACCCGGAACACAATAATGCGATCAATATTTTTTTTTTATTGAAGGAAGGTATTATGCTAAGTCGGTGGACTGCAGGGCGGTATAAAAACATTGACTGTCAGTTGACCACTAGTCTGACATACATCCAGCAGCCCACACTGGGCCCGCGTGGTGAATTATGGCCCAAACAGTGAATTATATATTCTGTGCTCATACTTCCCACATTGAGTGAAGGCTTTCATTAAAAGTATGGAAAGGAACCGCTCGGTGATGTTCAGTCGGTTTAATTTTAAATTTTAATATTGGTGGACGTCCATACTAAAGGTGGTGTCAGAATGGTTTCCTTTGTATGGATAATCGAAGCTTTTTTGATCGAATTCGATTATGGTTCCTTAGGGAAAGTTGATCGTAAATAGGAGTGGATTCACCAGTTAATGGGAATTACACGAATTCAAATTCACCCTGTTCCTGACGTTTAAATCTTATTCCATTCCAGCTTCGTTTGGGTGCTGTTAAGTTTGAATTATGTAGAATCGTCGTTATAAAATGTTAAATGAGGTGTGACCGTGTGAAGACTGCGCCGACTGAGTTCGGTCCGTAGCCCCTTATTGCCCTACTCGACCACCTCTCTGCACCACCTGTTACATCTCCCGTTCATGGCATGTTCATCTCTGCATCTAACTAAAAATATAAATGCGAAAGTTTGGGTGTTTGTTCGTTGCTCAATCACAGATTTGGATGAAATTTGGTATATAACTAGAACATACTCTGGCCGGCGGCATTTCCGGTGGGATAAACAAATTTCCGCGATAAAATTATAAAGTTATAATATTATAAATAAGTGATAAATAATATAATAAAGCCTGGGGCGATAAGTTAGTCATTAATAAACTAGAGAAAATATAATAAAATAATCCATTTGGGTTAAGTTATTGTCGTCTCTTTCCACGTGTTTGGGGTTCGCTAGAATATCACAGTTAAGCTAGAAGCGGTAATATTTCTAACGTAGTTTTATGACCACATAACTATAAATTGAAAATGTTGAAAACCCCCGACCACAGTGATTGATGAAATAATTATATCGTCGTGCACTAGTAGCATGATAGTAGCTATAAACGATTATGTCGCGTGAGATAATATTTGTCCTGTTCATTCGCTTGGATGAAATATACAACTATCCCGCTCTCACTCCTCCCTATGTCATGTTACGGGGGCGTAGACTGAGACCAAAGATAATGTTAATAGCTAAATATCTTAAATTCCATCAAATATAACTACGAATGTATCTCCGGGTTTAATTTTAATCTGATCTTGAACATATTCTCTTTCTCCATTAGATTTCGGGGCGTATACTTCTTTATAATACGAGTATTACTAGCTATCTGCCCGCGACATCGTCAGCGTGGAAGATGGAGGAGGAGGTGGAGGTTCTAATACGTCTGCCAATAAAATTTCATCCAAATCCGTCCAGCCGTTTAGGCGTGAAGAGGTAGCAAACATACATACACACACACAAACTTTCGCATTTATTAGATTAATTGTGATTCTTAAATTTTGAGTTTAGTATTATATTAAATTTAGAATTATAACATTACTTAATTACTTAAATAATAATAAAATATTCAAATACATCATACATAAGTAGATGAGTATGTAATAAAAATAACACACTCGGATTACGAGCATATGAGTGTAAATTTTCCACATTCAGAGAGCTTTACATCACACGCAACCAAGTGTAAGCTCATTTAAATTAAAAGAAATAAAAAGGTATTGCAAAACCTTACCCTTCGTCAACGAACAAACACATAAGTCAACATCATTAATGCGTACCCGGAGAAATATAGCCGCAAATGGATGTATGCCCTCGTATTGAATGAAACTCGACGAAACTTGCTCGCAAAAGCTCCCCGTAATAATTTTTACCAACTTATTACCGAGTTCCAGAGTGTGGGGGCGATCGTGTGACTTCCATAATAAATTATGAACTTCATTTTGTTGTGGTTTCGAAAAACTAAGGATATTATAAGGTTTCTTACCTTAATTTAAAGTGAAATACTTTTAGTATTACTGCGTTATTCAATTGTCAGTTAAGACTCCTTTACTCAGGTTCGAATAGAGGCAAATATGACTAAAAAGTTGTAGAGTCATAGCAGAACTAAAACATAAGGTTTACAACTCAATGCAATAAACTTTGATACTTTGGTTCAATCATTCAACCTACACACCGGAGTACCTCTCGTGGAATTAGAACTTAAAACCTAACACGTGACAAACGCTCTAAACTCTACCTAACCATATTTGGTCCATAATTTTGTTAATAAGCTTTTACTATGTATGTTATAAATGTACGGAACCTTCAGTATATGCCGAATATGCACTCGGCCTTATGGTAATAACGTCCTTTGAAAAAGAATAAAAACGATAATTCTTTCTTCTTTTTAATAATGTAATGAAGCTGAATAACGTCTTATTAAGAAATGGAAACTGGATATTACTTCAAATAAAATTCACAGTGGAGGAACCATTCAGAAATCAATCAAATCAGTAAGAAAGAGGTCTTTTCCTCTCTCTGTGAGTAATATATTTGAAATATTTGAAAATTAAAAGGTAGGTCATTTGGTGTAGAGACCACGGATTCGTGGGGATCAGAAGTGACAGTGGTTAACAGCTCTTGGCAGGTTTAGTGTAAAATGTGGCGACCATAGGGCGGGTAGGTACCTCTGTTAGCGCATCAATGTCGCCGCTCAAGAGGGAACGCCGCCTGCTATCTGTGCACCATGCTGCTGGCCTTTTTGAGGACATTTCTTATTTGTAAATATGTTTATTTTGGTGATAGGTAGGTGTATAATTATAGTTTTCTATACATGCTCTATTCTAAACTAATTGAATATTACATATCTGTAAACATATAAAAAAAGTAGGTTCTAAAAATCTAATTTCAAATTTGTTAGAGAAAACGAATAAGACAAGAGTCAGTTTTCACTATACAATATATATTTTGTATTTTCTTCAGTCAAACTTCATTCATAAATATATATATATATATATATATATTACACACTACACTGTAATATTTTGTGTCATTTAACTTAAATCCGCAAATGAATTTTTCGCTGTGATTTATGTACTTCCAATCTACCGTTCTTTAACTAACCCTATGGCTGCGTGAGTGAGTGAGGGTAATTCCGTGGTTCAACTTTCTTTTATACTTCTTTTTGTACAATAAAGCATTTCTAACAAACTTGTTTTTTGTTCTCAGCTTCCATATTTCTCAGTACAGGGTACAGAGAGGTGCCATTTTAAAATTTTTGAGGGCGCATGCAAAACCTACAATTTCACAAACTTAAATCTGTAATTTTCGCAAGGGCATATAACATATAAACTCAAAATTGCTCTGCAAGTGTTATAATTACAACTGTGGAGTTTGATTTAGCCACAACGAAATAGGAGATGGGATGGCATTTAGGTGTTCTGGCCTTTGAGCGCCGTGTCGGTCATACGTGACCGCAAGCAATTGATTTTCAATTGCTCTGCGTCGCGAGCGTTAAAGGGTTTAATATGCATATGTGGTAGGCAGATGGTTATAGTAGCCATTCAATTGAATCCCTGGGCAGATCATTATGTATGGCGGAGTTTTGCTGCTTTTACAGAAATCTGCTACTCAGAACAGGGTGATTAGTTATTTGGATATTACTGAGGAACCCCTCCTCTCTACTCAGTAGTTTCATATAATGCTGGAAATGTCTGCCATACATAAGGATAGTAATGTGACTATCTGCCTACGACACATATATTTACATCTAACCTTCCTGCATAGGCTTAGTATTTGGCAGTATGTAATTTAATAGATAACCATAATTTGAAAATTTAGAAAACCCCCGAAAAAACAAGCGATTATAACAAAACTGCTGCACCGATTTTGATAAAATATGACTAAGAACCACCGCTACAAAACCTGCTTTGAAATAAAACTGCATACGAATCGGTTCACTTAAAGGATGCTACGATACCAAAGACAGTGCCGGGGGTTAAGAGGAAGATAATAAGAATGAAAAAATGGTTTAGTCTTCTTTGATGACACAGGCAAAAAGAAGAAAATATATATAAAAAATATCCTTAAACGCATGTAGCGCCATATAGTACATATTGATAAAAGTATATCTAAAGCGATTGGCTCTTCGCATTTATAGCATATGCCTCGGAATATTTTCTGAGACATGCCAGGTTTCCGTAAAATCCAAAAAAAATATAATAATTTCTTAAATTTACAAAGTTTTAAGTGCTAAATTAGTGAGGTTGGCTGTACATGAAATAACTTGGCTAAACTGCAGATTTTCATCTGGAAATTTTAATTCCTTCTGCTTGAATGTAATGCCTCAATTAGAGTAAAGTGAAGCTTAATAACAAAACGTGAATTTACTCCGGTATATTTTTTCCTTAATAAACAAAACGTCATACGAAGTTGAGACTTTAAAAATTGCAAGGCTTATTCTGATGGAAAAGTACTGGTTAGAGACGGCCATGAAAGGGAAATTTTGTTTAAGTTTAACAGTAATCAGTTTGTTTATAAACGCTTTATTGTACAATAGAAAATAAATACAAAACAAATTTACTTAAATTTATTCACAAAGGCTGACTTATCCCACATCATAATCATAATATGTCGGGTTTACTGGAAGATATATTTTTTAAGGATAGCTCGCCTTTTGTATATCTTATTTATTAATAGCTGAGTATCGTGGTAATTGTTTTTTTTTTGTGTATGCAATATAGTGTTAAATAAATAATTTCTTCCATTGAACCACAAAGCATCTACTATGAAACTAATTTACAACAAAAACCTAACCTCTAACCTGACTTTTCTTTAAGAGTTTCATAGTCAAACTATTTGGTAGTTGAGGATGATGAATATTGATGAAGTTCATAGATGAAAGATTGAGACAGCATAAAGAAAATCTCTTCAAACTATTATGGTAGTTGAGGATGATGGAGTTCGTAGATGAAAGATTGATACAGCATAAAGAAAACTCCTCAAACTATTACGGTAGTTGAGGATGATGGAGTCCGTAGATGAAAGATTGATACAGCATAAAGAAAACTCCTCAAACTATTATGGTAGTTGAGGATGATGAAGTTCGTAGATGAAAGATTGAGACAGCATTAAGAAAACCTCTGGAGTCCGTAGATGAAAGATTGAGACAGCATAATGAAAACCTCCTCAAACTGATATGGTAGTTGAGGATTATGTAGTCCGTAGATGATAGATTGAGACAGCATAAAGAAAATCTCATCAAACTATTATGGTAGTTGAGTATGATGGAGTCCGTTGATGATAGATTGAGATAGTATAAAGAAAACCTCCTCAAACTATGGTATGGTAGTTGAGGATGATGGAGTCCGTAGATGATAGATTGAGATAGCATAAAGAAAACCTCCTCAAACTATTATGGTAGTTGAGGATGATGGAGTCTGTAGATGAAAGATTGAGACAGCATAAAGAAAACTTCCTCTAACTATTATGGTAGTTGAGGAGGATGGAGTCTGTAGATGAAAGATTGAGACAGCATAAAGAAAACTTCCTCAAACTATTATGGTAGTTGAGGATGATGGAGTCTGTAGATGTAAGATTGAGACAGCATAAAGAAAACTTCCTCTAACTATTATGGTAGTTGAGGATGATGGAGTCTGTAGATGAAAGATTGAGACAGCATAAAGAAAACTTCCTCAAACTATTATGGTAGTTGAGGATGATGGAGTCCGTAGATGATAGATTGAGACAGCATAAAGAAAACCTCCTCAAATTTAGAATAATAGCTTTGATATCAGATGGTAACTAGTATTTGATGATAGAGCGGTGAGATGATCTAGGGTTTCTGTGTGGGAATTTTCCAAAATCTTACCAAAAAATCTTAATCTTATCATCATCTTTTTGCCCTGATCTAAGAAGATGATGATGGTCAGACCGTTAGGTAACTATTAGGTAAGGTAAGAATTTAATAAATTAATGACATTAAAACATTACATTTATACATCATTTATGCATAACAACTCAAGTTCTCTAAAGCGAGCAATCACAGTTCGTAAATTGGATTATCAAGTAATTATAACTGGCTGGTGGAAATTACGTACTAATATTTACAATTTAATAAGCCCGAGGTTCCCGAATCCTTTCATTATACCGAGCGAAGGTACGAGTACCTATGTAGAATTATAATAAGGATGGGAATATTAACCAACTACTTACAGTGATATTGGATTCCGAAGCTTGTAAAGGAGATTGGTGTAATATTAATATCGATGTCCTGGTTGAGTCCAAGGTATAAGTATACTTATGTTTATATCTAGCAAATTTATTATTAGTGTTAGAGAGAAAATGGAAAAAAGGTACACTTTTTGAATAATAATTAGAATATAATTCCGTATGATGGTCTAATTGAATCTTCCACATAGCAATTGCTTTATTTTTTGTATTTGTATACAGTAGGGTTCAAAAGTGCATATCCAGCCCCAGGTCATATTTGCGATATGCGCGTCATATATACCGTTTTTCGCTACACAGCGGAAGACGCTGCTACGTGCTACGTCGTAGCGCTAATGGCGCTACATCATAGTCAGCAGCGGATATGTTAACCTGTCTCACTAATTCCAGAAAAGAAATTCTGCACATTGACATGAACTTCACGTCATTTTCAATTAATTCTCTTGCTGCTATATAAATATGATTTGCTACCATGGTTGAAATTGTTGGGAGTAATTTAGAATAGAAGGATGCTGAGACACCTTATACGACACGATGATTTCATCAAAACCATAATAGAAGGAAGAACAGACGGGAAAAGGAAAACCGGAAGACCGAGAATAAGCTACATACAGCAGAGAGATCAAAGAGAAGTTGAACGTCGTGTCGTATCAAGAGGTTAAGAGAAAGGCGGAAAGCAGAGAGATTTGAAAAAAAACTCCACCGACAAGAGCAGGGCTCTGAAATAAATAACTAACTAACTATCACTCGAATCACTACACGTAGACAAGTTTTTCGTTCGTTTTTCCGCCGCAGTCTGGCATGGATTGACTTCAGCATGCTGTATAGTAGCTGTACATGACATTTACCGCGTACTTATAGCGCCAAAATTTAGCTGACTCGTGAGAGAGCTCTAATACTTATGCGTACAACCTCCTATGTAGCGAAAAATCACGTAGTACAGCGAATACGCATGTCGAGTTTGTGAGCAGTTAAAAGACTTTTAAAGCAACTGTGGGGAAAGAAATTCAAGCGACGTATCAGCGGTAGCATTCGTGAGGCATGACTCTACGCCTCATCAAACATGCAAGCGGCCCATTTGTACGTTCTTTACAAAATCTCGTGAATGGAGTGCCCCACTTTTGAGCGCAGAGGTAGTGGGGGAACTAGGAATAGTAATTACTAGAAATGTGGATCTACCGTTTTATTTGCAACTGATTGTAGGAACAAAGTCACCGGCGTAAATATCAATGATCTCAATATTGTAGTTAATTCAGGGCCAATATGTATAGTGTTAACGAGAAGTAGGTTCAGAGTATGACTTGAAACAGAGGAATATTTTGACAGGATGCAAACTTTAATATGAGCTCGGTGTCCTAGTGCACAATACCTAGAATAAAACTAGAAAATTCAGGCGTTTCACTAATTCCCTTACAGTAACGGTGTAATTTAGCTGTTAGCTCATTGGTTAGTTAATAACGTTAGTCGTCCTCACAGAGTTGGGATCAAACAAGTTGCAACTTCTTTGTTCCGGAATTTAACGGTCTCTTCAGACATTGTTGTTTTGTTCGAGACACCAACATTATATTTTACTAGGATAATAAAAATGTCTCGCATATTGCAGAAAAAATATACGGCCTTTTCCTTAGTGTGAACTTAATGTATATTTTACGACTTTGTATACTTTGATGAAATTAATGTGTGCGGTACAGCGAATGTGTTGTGCTGATAGTAAGAATATAATAGTAGCAAAACTAGTTTAGACAGCATGGTCGGTGACCATGCATTTATCATCATCAAATAATGTAAATTACTAACAGTCCAACAGTTATTTATTTAGAACATCACACTAAAAAGCCACGAAAATCTTGAAAAACGAAAAACGAAACGAACGAACGAGATATATCGTTTCGTTTTTTAGCAGTAATTTCAGTGCTGTATGGAAGATTTTCGTGATGTTCTAAATAAATAACTGTTGGACTGTTAGTAATTTACATTATTTGATGATGATAAACTATAGTTTACCCTAACAACATACTAACTAAGCAATATACATACATTGAGATTTTATGGCACCACTCCTGTACAATATATTAAATTCAAAAACGGCCATGTATCACATTATCTACAAAAACAATGAGAAACTACTCTAAGAATTTCTTTAAAACATGTCCTACGAGGGTACAGAGAAGTCATTCACTGTCTTGAAGTAATATTCTGTATTAATCCAAGATCTTTAGTTTATAAATGTAAGAAATTGTAATATCGCCTGAAATACAGGATAATTTTAATGCAGCCACTTGTGTTACAGTATAGTTGTGTTAAGGTACATATTTTTATGTTGCTTCTATTTATGTAATGTTTGTGTAATGTATTGATCATCAGCAGTGGAGTGGCTTGAATACCTTTGTAAACATTTTAGTCTCTTGCTTTTGGTGGCAACAAGTTTTCTATTGCGGTTCATGCCACCTCTTGAATTTCAAGTGGGGTTAAAATTATCTTCATCGGACTCCATTTTGTTAAATATTACTGAGCACATATTATTAAATTAATTCCCAATACAAGATAAACAATAAATTACTGGTGGTAGCTTTAAACAATACAATAAATTTACACGCTTAGTGCGCCAATTTTTATTTTTTTTGAAAACAATACTTGTAACCTTGTTCGCACATTGATATAACATGCAGGATTTTTACACTAATACTGCCGGCCACATCCAGTGTCCTTTGAACCACTACAAGTAGTTCGATTTATCTCGAAGAAAGTTCTCTAAGTAATGATCGAATATCCAAGCATGCATTAAGAGAGCGTCGGTGGCTTAGCGGTTAAGACACGATCTCCCAATGTAAGAGGTCCGGGTTCGATTCCCAGGCAGGCCATGTCCCAATGAGTTTTTAAATTATGTGCATTTATCCGACTGCTCTTCAACGGTGAAGGGAAAACATCGTGAGGAAATCTGCATGCCTGAGAAACAAAAATTCAAAGGCATGTGAAGTCCCCAACCCGCACTGGGCCAGAGTGGTGGACTATGGCCCATACTCCCTCATTTACGAGAGAAGGCCTAAATCCCTGCAGTGGGATGTTTACGGGCTGATGATGATGATCCAAGCATGTTTAACAGGGTTACTCGTATAGACCCTACTTTTAAATGAACTACGGAACGTCATGTAATTAGCTGGAGAAGTTAATAGAGCTCAATCGAAACTGTAATCAGGGAAACGTTGCTAGAGCAAACACCAATTTGTAAATTGCTACAATGTATCACAGGTAGTCAAGTATTTAAAAACAACTAACCGTATACTAGGTCCGTTCCGTATACCGTTCCCGTAGAATAACGAAAGTCATCGACATAACCCAGTGGATTAGCACGTTGAAGTGAGCAGAGAACTATGATGGTCGATGGGGCTTTGAAGTTCTTTAGTGGAGACCAAGCACCGGACGTCCACCTTTAAGGTGGACGGATGGTAATGAAGTTCGTAGGAAGTCGCCGGATACAGGCCGCTCATAACGGGTCGCTCTTGAATATTTAGCCTTGGACGTCTTTGCCAACAAACACATAATACCCGTGGTTTTTCGTCGGGGGTTAAAAACAGTGCACAACACTACAACTCTAGTCCAAGAACCAGGTCTTATGTTTCGTGATTTCCTTCTCGTTTGTATATTTTCTTAAGTGTTTCTTCCTCAATCACCATATCTCTGCTCTAATACACTATGTCCATGTGGTGACCTGTAATTCTGGTTCTTCCTTTTCAGGCACCAGTCTTCCCACAAATGAGTTCTATGTATTACCCAGTTCTAAAATTACTTTTGTGGTTAGAAAATAAACAATTGTTATTTTATTTTTTTATTTTTATTTTTTCTTATATCTGATATGAGGATGATACTGGATCACGTTAACAGTCCGTGGACAGGTAACAATTCCTGGCTTTTCCTGCAAGTGTTCCGTTCAAGTCATGAAGATAAGTAACGTATGGTTAGTTCATAAATTTACGACTAGAAGTATACAATACAATACAATTTTGAGTATAAGATCATGACGTATTACATCGCTAGGCATTCACATACAAACTAATGGACCTATGCTTGATTATATGCAAAGTCTAAAATTATCATAAATAAAATGCAATAAAGTTGTATGTGACAAAAGCATACACAAATATTGATTAAAAAATTAGGCTTTAATCGAGTACATTTAAAAGACACTGTAGTGCATATAGCTAAATGTAGGTTTAAATGAAAAGAGTATCAAACTTGACTTTACAATAGGCCTCAGAACTTTTAACTCTAGTGACGCGAAAAATGGCTTCTTTTTTAATTAAAATATTTTCGATTTGATAATTTTAACCACTCAGGCTATACTCAACAGTGACACGCTCATCCTGTTTCCCATTCTTAAACACTCAAATAATCTCTAATACTTATAATATATTCTCCACACTGAAATATGCAAAATCCTACGCAACCCATTAGGTAACGGCATTTCCGTGAACCGTTACGGAAGTCTTAAAAAATTTAACATAGGCGGCTACAGGAAAATTACATGAATTACCTTTAACATCTTGAGTTCTTAAAGCATAAAATCATAATGAGTTTGATAACAAAAGGTTTATACATATAACATTCTACACAATTTTAAGTGGGTGGTTGTAACGGTTAAAGTGAACAACTTTTACTGTGCTACTAACTCTGAAATCGCGAAAAAAATATCAGCTGTTTCATAGAAAAGTTGAATGGCCTATAAGATTTGTATGAAACAGCTGATTTTTTCTGCACAATTTCAGGGTTGGGCTCCCAGTAAAAGTTGTTTGTTATCATGGTATTAGCCACCCGTTAAAATCTGTTCACTTAATTTTGCAGGACAGTAGGTACCTTAATACATGTTAGATGCGTCACTCATTTACCATGACACAAGACATAGCAATACGCATGATTTGTATGGAGTTATGGTGTTTGCAAAAGGTTTACTTAGATATGATTGCTATAGAAGTTACTTTAGTAAAATGTATATACTTAGGTATCGTATTTTTTGTTTTGGAATCAAACCCCCTTTCCAATTTCTATCAAAAAATAATCGTTATTAGAATCTATTCTGTAAGAAAAATCAAAAATATTTCAAAAGAAATTTCGTCAGTCAGGTGTAATGCAATGTGTAATTTTCTATTGTGTATGCGTTTATATTTCCTTACACATTTATCCTCTTCCTTCTCACCCTTCTGTAGGTAATAACTATAAATTAAAAGAAAAAACATGAAACGATGATCCAGATAAAAAACCGAACTTTGTTTAAAGCTAAATAAATATCTTCGAAACGTCTCAACCAATTTCCATAAAATAAGGCTAACAACCACTAACATTCACAAATCGGTTCAGGCGTTTTACTGCTACAATGCCACAGTCACACAGACATACATAGGTTTCAAACTTTTAAAACTTATAAAATATCTTTGCGTCGGGAGTAAAAATTTTAAGAAGTTTAAGTCAGGTAATAACTCATCCTCTGTAAATTTCATCAATCGGTGAGTCACCTTTTTTAGTGGTAATTTCATTCAAGACTTCAGTCGATTGTGTGTGAGATAACCATTTTGAAATTTCTGAATGATCCAATCACAGGCTTTTCAAATTTAAAGACTGTTGCATGTAGTTGTCTACAGTTTACAAGCATATAGCAGGTTATTTGTTCCTGTGTATTTATATCTACACTCTATAGGAAAATCATTGTATGAAAAGAAATCACCTCTGTGTTTGATATCGCTGCGCCCAGCGTCAAAGGCTTGAAATGATTAAAAACGTCCCGTTTCCCGTACGTGTTACACCCGCCGGGTTACTTTATGTCTACAATGGGAAAGAAATATACAAAACTACAATGCTAACAAGAAATAACTTGGTATTTATTTGTTCTAATAATTCGTAACTTCATCAGCGTAATTTCTTGTGGGTGTGTCAGTTAAATGTCAATAAATTGTATTCACATAGTAAAGGAAAAATGTGGTGTAATATAGTGTAATATATATTCAAAATTTTTGGTAACGAGTTCACCATGTTCTGAGATTTGATAATTATAGTATCCATTATTTTCTTTGTTTGGTGTCACATATATTCTATAATGTATATATAATAATTTGTCACTATATATGTAGGTATATTTTACATTATCACTGCATGTAAGTTGATGTTCATATGTAACGTATGTATCTATTATTTTATATATTTTTTTAAATCATTGGTGTACAACCTACTTGCTGTTATCCCGTTCTACTTTTTTCTGTACCCAAAGGTTGTCTGGTGGAAATCACTTAATAGCGATAAGACCGCCTGGTTGTACAATTTTTTTTTTTGAAGCTATATCTATGAAGTGTATTGTAGAATTTTTGTGCAATAAAGTGTACTTGATTGATTGGAATCTTCATTAATAGGTAATACGCAGATATTGTTTCACCTACGATTTCAATTCTTATCCCAAAAGACTGTCCCTAAATAGTCCAATACATACAAATCCTATAAATAGTACCGACTTTAAAAACAACGAAGTTATTTAGATGTTCGTGAGCACTTGAGTGAGACTTTTTGTCCACAGGACTTTTTTGTCTTTGTTACAGCTTGCGATATCAGAGGAAATACCAGAGTTTTTTTTTGTGGACATTTCTGCTTTCACAAAACTATTCTACTCAGGGAGAATCAATTAGATTGTGTTAAGTCCCTTTGAGTACTATCGAGGAGTCCCACTCAGAGTAGCTTTAGGCAGCGCAGTTTCCAATAATGCAAAAAACAGAACAGAACAATACAGTCGCGGAATGAAAAGGTTCGTCAGTTTTCAAATACTATAATTCAATCTTTAGCAAGCACATATTACCTTTCTAAACTAAGTAACACACCACACTGTAGCATAGAAAATTATACTTAAATCTTTGACGATAGGGTTCATATTTAGCCGAACTAATGTTTCTTGATTATGAATAGTTGAGTTAAAACCTTTTTATTAGTTGGACCTGATATTAATATTTTCATATCACCCATAGCATCAACCAATAACCGTTCGTCACGGTCAGCATGTTTATCTGTTGCTGGTAGTAACAGCAAGTCGGACAAAGTCGGCTGTATTCGATTGTGGTAAAAAGGAAATGCTATTATTATATTTGTCATATAAAAAATAAATAAAAAAGAAAGAAAGAAAGAAATAAATAAAGAATTGAATAAACGAATAAATAAATAAATGAATAAATAAATAAATAAGTAAATAAATAAATAAACAAATAAATATCCTTAGACATACATACAGCGCCATCTAGTTCCACCGTAAGCAACTATAGGCTTGTGTTGTGGATACCAGATGGTTGATATACTACATAAATACATTTTCTTTTGTAAATAAATACTTATTATTAATGAAAACATCTAGGTAAATACACATATCCGTATTCATCACACAAACATATGCCCCTAACGGGATTCGAACCCGCGACCATTCGGTATAGTGGTAAGAGTTTTAACCACTACATCAAACAGGTCGTCATATGCCATGCAATATTAACGAAACATGTCAAATGGTGTCATGAGCTCGGAAAAGGTCGGTAAATAAATAAATATATCTACAAGCATGAACTTAATAAAATAAACTTGTCTACAAGCAAAACTCAACTTTAAGATGACGAACCTTTTCATTCCGCGACTGTGCATTTACAGTGAAAATTTTTAAATATGTTTTTTAAGTCATTCAAATGATGGAAACATAATTATGAGCTATGCGACATAGATACATGTACCCTTATTTAAAGAACAAAGAGAATTGTATTCTACAAATGTATTCTACAAATCAGAAGTTGAACGAAGTGTTATCGAAGCATGATCAGAGACTTCATAACAAGTAAGTTTGACCCTTGTCAGAGCAGCGGCATGGCCGTCATGACACTGTGCACGGGCCAGCGTTGATCCCTTTCAAATTTTGTATAACGACGTGTAAAAGACACTGTACATAAATTAAGACATTAGTTACAATATCTAACTAATATTAGTGACCCGGCCGACTTCGCACGGGTGCAATTACTTTCTATAAATATAATATAAATGTATTAAGAGGGTTTATTCCGTCCAGTGGCGCCCTCATTAAATTTAATTATATTATATTATTTAATTTATTTTTAAATGCAGAATAAATCTAAAATGTTCGTATTCATCACACAAACATTTACCCCTCACGGGATTCGAACCCGCAACCATTGCTTTCGCAAAAAGAGGGACTTCGCCAGCGTGGAAGGACTTTATCGCGGAAATTTGTTTATCCCGGGAGACTTCTTACTTTATCGGGATAAAAAAAATTCTATGTTTTATTCCAGGCTATGTTTTATCCATATACCAAATCTCATCTAAATCCGTTCATCCGTTTCGCCGTGATTGAGCGACAAACTATTTGTTTCGCATCATCCAAACTTTCGCATTTATAAATTAGTTAGATGTATGTCGATCGTGCAGTTGTATACCTCTTACCTACCTACCTAAGTACGTCATCTCTTTGATGGTGTTCATCAAAGAGATGAAGTAATTTTTGCTAAGGAACTTTTTAAATACATTTAAATACTTTGGAATATAATTCGTCTTGCAGTTTTATCTATAGGGCCACTTATAGGCGCTGAAAATATTAAATTGGTATCAATATAAACACAACATGGATCTTCCTCAGAGTATTGTAACTGCCTACGTGTTTTTGTTTGATATTCAAAACAAAGATTACTCGAGAGACCTATTCCTTCATATTATTATAAATAAACGTTACAAGTGTAGCCATTAATTTTCTTTCGTATTCATAAAAAAATTCACATCTACGAAGCACAAGAAAAGCGAACACAACAGACGTTTTTATTAAAAAACTCCATGGCATCGCATGGCGAAGATTCGGTAACATCATGTGATATCCGGGTCTTGTATTATGATTATGGGTCTGTGGTGAAAGTGTGATTTTAAAACAATTTTATTTTTTTGTTCCATAACTGAAAGAATTTAATATTTTTCTAAAATATCTAGAGTGAATAGGCATTTACTGGGTGCGCGTGATACATCTTCGGCTACATCGTCACTTTCCATCAGGTGAGATTGTAGTCAAACGCGAAACCAGTTTTTAATAAAAAAAAAATAAAAGTGTCTAAGTATAAACTAAGCCTGATTTGGATAGGAAATACTGTTTGGTTTTTGTTTCATAAATTTAAATGAGACATTGGTGTCGATTCGGATGTACACCAACTAAATTAAACTAAACTAAAACCAGTTTTAGAGTGATGCCGTCGCATCGTACTTTTCCAGGGAGAAAGAGACAGTACTACTTTAAAACTGGTTTTAATTTAGTTGGTGTACATCCGAATCGACACCATTATGAAAGAAAAACAGTTTTTAGTGTATAAGTAGAATTATATTTTTTTTATGCACAACGTATTAACACTTGACCTCGGTAACACCTGAGGTTATGTGAAGATGAGGCCGAAAGTGGAAACGTACTGACCCGGAAACTCCATCTTATTCGGGTGACTGGCTATCTTATCTCTGACAACCAGAACACAATAATGTTATGAACATTGCTGCTTGGCGCCAGATTTATATAATATGGTAGTAGCTAGCCAGGCGAACATTTAAAATGCCCTACCACCAACCAAACCGAGTACTAAACATGTACCCCACTGGTGACCGAACCCGCGACCTTCGATTCGTAAACCTTATATCGATTACATTGAGACACGAGGTGGCGGTTAGAATTATTAATAGGCATGCTGTGATAAGTCCATTTTTAATAAAATAACAATTGTTTACTTTCAAATTAAACTTACCACATTTACAGAGATGGTGTATGTATTATTAGAAAAATCTTATCTCGTAATTTCTGGTCTGAAAGACCCGTGTCACCAACTATGTAAGACGATTACGGGCAATATTTAACCCCACAGTGGTGATGACCAACATTGGGTTAAACATTGCCCGATGAACCTGCCACCTCTAGACTCTTTCAAATTAGTGTGGCAATAATTAGATATCCACATAGTAAATAATTTTTACAATGAAACGACCGAATCCTTATAATGTTGTTGCGCTATATAGCCAATTCATATTATACGCTTTAAAAGATAACAAAAGAAAGATCCATCCATCTAACATTTCTCCGATTACCTTTTCACCGTGACACTTCACCCGCGCTTCCCCTGAGAAGAACGGGGACACGAATCCCTCGCTCCCTCTTCGTGATTTTCATACTAAACGAGATTATTATTTTAGGTCACATTTTGTTGGCCTTCTTTTGAATTCATTGCATTTTTAGGATTCCGTATCGCAAAGAAACCCTTACAGGATCAATGAGTTTTTAAATTTAATTGAATTACTTATGTGTTATCCGACTGCTCTTAAACGGTGAAGGAAAACATTGGGGGAAAACCTGCATGCCTGAGAAATAAAAATTCAAAAGCATGTGAAGTCCCCAATCCGCATTGGGCCAGCTTGGTGGACTATGGTCCATACTTCCTCATATCCCTGCAGTGGGAGGTTTACGGGCTGATGATGATGATGTTGACTCAAACGTTGCAAGATTGGCACAATATCGTTTAGATTGGTTTTTGTACATCTTCAATTGTTTCAATATTGGTGTATTCAATTGGTTGGTGGTAGGGCATTTTATATGTCCGCCTGGCTAGCTACTACCATCTTATCTAAATCCGCCGGTTGTCAGAGATAAGATAGCCAGTCCCCCAAATGTGTTGGGGTTTCCGTGTCAGTACGCTTCCACCTTCGACCTCATCTTCACTTAACGTCAGGTGTGATTGAGGTCAAGTACCAACCCGCATGAAAAAAATAATGACAATGCTAGTCACGTGGCTAATTACTGGGCTCCAAAAATTTAACACCTTTATTGGTCCCGCCATCGTCACGAAAAGAAGTAGAAGATCTTCAATTGTCATACAATAATGTTATGTAATATTTATTCATCATTATTCTTTGTAGTATTACTTAAATAGGTAGGCAGTTATATCTTACGTCTTTGATAAATACTGTTATTTTATTTTGCACCCAAATTGGTGCTTAACCACTAAGTTACACCGTTTCCTACTTCAATGTTCAGTTTGAAAAATGAAAAATGAAAATGAAAATGAAAATCATTTATTCATGTAGGCAATACAATATGCACTTATGAACGTCATTTGTTTTTTAAACTACCACTAGCTCGGAACGCGACCACTACTGAGAAGAGCTAGCGAGAAACTCAGAGGGTTTGTCTCTTTTCAATAAATCATGTACAATCAAGAAAGGTTACAACAATTTTATATATCGTGTAGAGGAGCCGTTTAATCCCATGGATTACTTTCATTAATGGTTGAATTGAAGAGATCTCTTATCGAGATAAGTCCACATTTGTACATGATCTATCGTTTGTACTATGTTATTGCAATGTTCTGGTGCTATTCTTTATTAAGAATAAAGAATAATATCAGGAATTGAATTTCTAAAACATATTACACTATGATCAATGTGTAATAAGTACTAATATGATATGGATGCTCCGAATAAATTAAAAATAAAGTGGTCCTTGGAAATTACACAACATCGCATATTCATTTTGATGAGAGGCAACCCTTTTTGCAACTGCTCATATTGAAATTCTCGCTCGGTCCCAGTTGATTGTAGATTAGTAACAAAGACTAATTTTGATGTAAATTTGATTTCAATTATTATATTCAGAATATCTGTTGGACAAACAATGGATTCGGATCTCGAATAGGTGTTTAATGAGTCCATTCTCTGTTCCAAGTTCGTTCAACCGGTTACTGAATTTAACAAATTTCCGATTGATATTTAATTATCAATAAATGTGTACATTATTCCTAAGAAATATAATGACGGGAAACGCGGGCGTTTCTAGTGACTAGGATGGTGCCAGCCTCTCGTGGTATAGGGTGGCTTGGGTAATTGTGATATTATGTCAAGCTACTAAATGCGAATAGGATATCAGAATGACACTAGGATTCAATTGGCCGAGGTAACCTATCAGGTTTTGAGGTTTTTGACAGTGTAGTCAGACTTGTCCTGCTTTCTAATGCTGTTTAGTAGTCCATAATCCTGTGTAAATGGCTCTTAAAGTGTAATATATATTATGTAAGTAAAATTTATAATTCTAAGGGATAATAGCAACTTTTAATTTGTGTTTCATTAACTTTCAACAAAAGATTACCATTTAATTCTCTAAGCAGATTATGAAAATAGCACCCCGATCCTTCGTTTTAATCTTCAATTTACTTTCAAAGCTTAAAATCGTTCATTTAATACAGATCTTTTAGTGTACCGACACGGGCAGGGAACTGATAACATAAATACTCCAGGGGAATGTGGACCCTTACATCACTCAACGAGCTATGGAGAAATCTTCAGTTAGGTAGGGGAGACCTAGGAGAGTTGTGACAATTTTCACTTAAACTAAGATCTTTAAGTCGATAAATATTCTACATCGATGAACAAAAAATTACACACACGTAATGAAAAAAAAGAATGTCTTCCAATTACATTACAGCTACATTACATAAATTTGGTAGTTTATTTATTATTTATTTGGTAGTTATGTTAAATTTAAAAATATACATACATAAAGTACACGACCTTTATGCCAAATACGGTGATCAGAGATATCCCAAACTAATGCGTTTGGGTGTTCCAAACATTACTAGATTCATTAAAAGTTTAATGTTTCAGCGAATCTAAGAAATGATTATGGGAAGCACATGAAAAGAGCTCTGTTCAATTTTTTATTATTATGTGATTTAGCCCAGTAATTAAAAAATATTTCATGTGAAACCTTGAAATAATATTCAATTTTCCAAATAAACAAATTTGGATATAGCTTTGAAAATCGCAAGAATTCCATACCATATATCATATCAAATAAAAAAAAAACTCCAATGTCATAGGTAAAGACCCAATATTAAATATTTGCACGTTACATTTTAAGTAGATTTTGGACGGTACTTCTGTTATATATCATCATCTTATGTTATGCCCGAAATCAAGCAAATAAATTATTTCATTCCAAGACAGAACGTTACACATCTCGGAGAAGTTAATTTGTAGTCGCCAGGAAACAGAGTTAATTTCAATTTGAAATCAATAAGACTTCTGGAAGTAATTAAGTCTCTATTTCAAGACAAATAAATCTGAATTTGTAAAATTCATACTAACTTATTTGAATTCGGAACAATCCGGTCAGAGATTGTACATGCGAATTAAAAAATTTTTTATTAAAAAACTGAAAGCCTTGCGAAGTCAATATTCGCATTATTTTTGAGAAAAGCAATATATTCCTATCTCTCAACAATTTCAGTCTTGTGGAATCAACGAAATGGGACAGCAGTTAAATTTTATAACTAGCAACATTGAATTTGAGAGCTTTATGTAGCTTCGAATAACAATGGACCAAGAATCCTCCTGACGAAGCATCAATTAATTTCATAATAGCTGTTTGACTCTCGATATAGGTACAACTTTGTTCACCAATTTGTATAGGTACTTATTAAATCACAAAGGGAAAGCACTCAGGCAGTGAACACTGGGCCTAACTTTCAAATTGTCGATGATTGAATCGTCCGTCGCGTCTCGGTCGTTGTTTGTCTCGAATAAGCGTTTCTTAGTAGCCCAGGGAACCTAGGAAAAACGAATAACCGCGATTTTCTGGAAACATTTAATAAAGTTTTGTAAATGTAGTAACAATTGCTAAAAATTAAGCATTTGTAAGTAACGCCATTACTAAGTAAGTAACTACATAAGTCAAAGTTGAAAAATGTGTTTCTTTAAAAAAAATTCTTTAAAGTCAAAACATTTAGGGAAATTATCGTTACAAAATATTTGTTCTCATTTTTATTTCTTAAGGAATGCAGCTCGGCGACATTTTCACACAAATTCTTCAAATACATGCTTAGGTTTTTATCCCTCAATAAGTTAATTGTGTTTAACAAAAGTCTACCTAATTAAATATCAGTTAGTATTTATTGTTATTAAGATACAAATTAAAAATAGGGTTTGCTAAAAAGATCTAGACTAAGCGCTCGTTTTAATTTAATATACCTCTATAAGATAGCAATTATATAAGTCGGTTCTGAATTATGTCTAGCTAAACAAATATTTTACCGTATTTTCCCTGGGCTGTTATGCGAGTGCACAGTGAGGCGGTATTTATAATGATGTGCTTTTTATCCCCCGACACAAAAAGAGGGGTGTAATCGCAGTGTGTGTGTGTCTGTATGTGTGTATGCGTATGTTTGTCTATGTGTCTGTCAATGGCTCTAAAACGGGTGAGCCGATTTGGATGCGTTTTTTTTTATTTGAAAGCAGGTTTTCTTTGACGAACAGATCGTCAAAGTACTCGGTTTGGTTATTGGTGGTAGGGCATTTTAAATGTCCGCCTGGCTAGCTACCACCATCTTATCTCAAGGCCCAATCAACAATGTTAATAGCATTGTTGTGTTCCGGTTGTCAGAGATAAGATAGCTACCACCTTCGGCCTCATCTTCACTTAACATCAGGTGTGATTGAGGTCAAGTGCTAACCCGTTGTGGATAAAAAAAAGAAAAAGATGGTTGGTGTAAGTGTCCGAAACATTTATTACATCTCTAGTTGTTTCGAAAACCAGACTCTTGACCGGTCAGTCGAAAGCCTGGTTAGACCCATCTCGATTTCATCATTATAAAAGTAACCAGTTCCCAGCGTGGAACCGAGGGTTTGTCCAGCAATAAAAAACAATCAGCCGATACTATTGAAAAATTTATCGTGACGTTGGCGTGACCTGTGTAATTAGATAAGTACCTGCCATACTATATTCCATTGAAGTAATCTTTAATAATTATCCATGATTGGATGTTGTAGTCGTAAATAGGCGATGAAATAAAATATCTTTTACTACTAGCTACGAACATAGTGGGAACATTCTCTTGGGATATCAGGGCTCATCTGTCGGTATCCTATTATAATTAACACCTCGCTATAATGTTAATAGAACCACTAATGTTCAAATTAAACTGGGAGCTTTGGGATCAAGAGTTGATAAACCGAACATTTTTCTTTAGTTTTTTGACAAAACTAATTTTAAACTAGTCTCCTTATTAGTACTGTCACTTCGTTTTGAAATCATAACATCAAACGATTTAAACCATTTTAGGTTGTCATGGAAAGCTTCGCAACAAGCTCGGTGACGGCGATTCTTGGCGTTTCGGTTTCGGTATATCGAAATAGGAATGAAGAATTTCTGTTGAATAACTAAAGTCACCAATATAGCCTTATGGATTATTAGAAAGACAGAAAGGACAATTTATTTAAACCCATCTTCTGACACAAACAATGAGGTCACATCTGATGAAAAAAGTTGATTCCCCAAATTGTGAATGTTGTGGCAAGGTGGAAGATGTGCAACATCTATTGATGGAGTATGTCAGGAACAAGACGAAGAGGGAAACACTAATCAGAAAGCTAAAATTAAACCGGTTGAACATAGGAAATGTGCAAGCTATTTTGTCCTCTTCGACATCTGAGGCAGCTAGGTTACTTTGTCAGCTGGTCACTGAACTTTTTGACTAGTGTCTCTCATCATGTATTATTTTCCCTGTCAGTGTTGTGTTAACTAGCGAAGGGCACAATGGGTTTGACATGTCCCATAGGACAAAAATCCCTAAATAAAATAAAGATTAAAAAAAAAACAATGAGGTATTACTCAATTACTCAGTCGAGACACATACAAACAGTAAACGTTGTGTTTGCCATCTTATGGATGGTGTCGCATGGTAGAGCCAAAAGGTCTCCAACTCAGCATGGGTTGTAGCCATTCACTACAACGCTAGTTTTCAGTGGAGCCTCTAAATAACGCATTAAGTTGACGTGGCAGTGGCAGGGCACATAGCTCGTGTAACTGATGGCAGATGGGGCATGAGTGCAGATGGGGCATGAGTGCAGATCACGCACTGGCAAGCGCAGTGTAGTACGTTTCAGGTGGACGATCGACCTGATTCAGGTCGCCGGTAGTCGTTGGATGTAGGCCGCCTTCCAGCGTTCGCTCTGGAAATATATGGGGAGGCCTATGTTAGACGACCTGTTTGGTGTAGTGGTTAGCAACTCTGACCACTATACCAAAAGGTTACGGGTTCGAATCCCGCTAGGGGCATATGTTTGTGTGATGAATTCAGACATGTGTACCCGAGTTATGGATGTTTTCACTTATAATAAGTATTTATTTACAAAAAAAATGTATTTATGTACGTATGTATCAACCATCTGGTATCCACAACACAAGCCTATAGTTGCTTACTGTGGAACTAGATGGTGCTGTGTGTAGGTCTAAGGATATTTATTTATTTATTATTATTTATGTTCAGCAGTGGATACACCGTGGCTGATATGATGATTGTTGTCATGTCTACACCATGCTCTCTAAAAACCTTTGTAAGAACTAAACTAAAGTGACAGGACTAAGCTCTCATGTCATCACTTTTGTGTCCTCGTTGTCAAAAAGGGAGAGACTATCCGAGATTTTAGTTCATTATTTCCATTTATTTAATTATTGACATTTTGGTGTTTGTAAAAGTAACGAATGAATGAAAATGTGAAAATTTTACAAATTTTTAAGCAGTAAGTAATAATTTTAAAATAACTAACAACATTAAACCTGAAATTCGTAATAAAGGATACAGATTGATAGAACCTTTTATAAATCTTCTGTAATCTTTACCTAGTACAAACTTCAAGCATTTATTGAATGTCAATATAAATCTACTGGAAATAAAAGGGCTTATTGCATTTGTCTCTGTATTTTAGGGCACTTAGTAGTAATCTGTGCTTTAGTTTAATTTCTCCGTGTTTTACCGCGTGTTGTGTCATGCATAGTAAGATACCAAACTTTACACTTGGCTTAATAAGTATGTAATTTAGTTTTAAGTAATATTTATGAGGATATGCTGTAAAGTTTGTTGAAAATAAATAAATAAATCTGTCTGTCAGTATGCCCAAGCTATTACCGCTTCGGAAACAAACAAAGTCGCTATCCAAGTTTGTGTGTTTGTGCTCTTAGTAGTTCTAAGCAACTATTTAATGCATATTGATACGGACTATTTTCGGATGGTTTTCAATCAAATAGAGTATATATTTATTAATCACACGTACATTAAAACAAAAAAAATCTATATAAAGTGTAACACTAGTGCCTGAGCTAGGCATGTGTTTCAGGTCGATGCTAGGGCTTCTATAACGTAAACATATTGGTACAAACTAAAGTTTTATAAATAAAGTAGGTATACAGAATAAATCTATGGTTGAAACCTACTTCAAGATAGTCAATAACTTCTCATAGAGCAAATTTTTAAGAATTTCAAAATTCAAATTCAAAAGGGAAGTAATGTATTATACATGTATTATAGAAAGTATTAACCGCCTCCGTGGCTCAATGTAAACAACATAGGGTTTACGAATCGGAGGTCGCGAGTGCGATCTTTAGTACTCGGTTTGGTTGGTGGTAGGGCATTTTAAATGTCCACCTGGCTGGCTACTACCATCTTATCTGTCGCCATACAGCAATATTAATAGCATTGTTGTGTTCCGGTTGTCAGAGATAAGATAGCCAGTCCCCCAAACATATTGGCCTTCGGCCTTATCTCCACTTAACATCAGGTGTGATTGAGGTCAAGTGCTAACCCGTTGTGCATAAAAAAAAAACGTGCGAAGCCGGGGCGGTTCGCTAGTCACCTATAAAACGAATAGAAAGTGAACCCACCCTAAGTTATATCACAGCTCAGCTGTATAAGAAACAATTTTCCAATTTCCTGTAGAAATCCGTTTACACAAAACGATGATTGATTGTGGGTTTCACTTGTATTTGCCAATTTTCCCCAAAACAATGAATAAACGTAACAGCAGACAAAATCTTTATGGCCCTTTATATAAGAATGGTACTGTTTATTGTTTTTATCATTTACATAAAACATGATTGGTGGTAGGGCACTTTAAATTTTCGCCTGGCTAGCTACCACCACCATCTTATCTAAATCTGCCGCCAAGCAGCAATGTTAATTGCATTGCTGTGTTTCGGCTGTTAGAGATAAGATAGCCAGTCCCCTAAATATATTGGCCGGGTCTTCACTTCACTCATCAATCACTATTTCAAGAGTCTGAAAATTGCTATTTACTTAATAATTACTGTTTCCTCTGGTTTAGGTTCCAAGTTGCTCTGCTCCTTAGGGGATAGATGAAAATCAGTGTTTTGCTCAATGAGCAATCTAATACACTGAGCTATGACCCATTTGTACTGCTGCAGCACACACATGCGTTAGTGTTATATTATGGTATTGTTGTAGATGTGTTACCTTATCTGTGTATCAAAATGTATAAGCTAAATGTATGTGTGTGACTGTGGAAACAAATAAAGGCTTTATCTATCTATCACTTAACATCAGGTGAGATTGAGGTCAAGTGCTGAACCGATGTGCACAAAAAAAATCTATTTTCGATTAGACAAGTTAAGCTATGTTTGGCGCTGTTGGTTTTTGGATGGGCATACACTAGTGTTTCTGTGTTTCGAAAACCACCTTAAATGGTTAGTCTTGGTTGTTTATAATTGAGGGCATTTGTTAAGTCGGTGGCCTACAGGAGCGGCTTAAAAACACTGACTTTCACTGGACTGCTAGATACGATTAGAGAAAATCCTCCAAAACCAAAGCCATTAAAGTGGCTTGTCGAAACCTCAACCTTAACATTCACTGAGCGACGCGCATCGTAACTAGCGCTCAGTAAATGTTAAAAACGCTCGTCGAGCCGCTAGTCGCGCAAGGTCGTGACCAAGCCGTAAAGCCAGTTTAAATGTAACAAGACTACAATAGTTATCATCGAGGTCCAGTTACCGCATCCGTAAGCTCCTATATCCCTGGGACAATGTTAGGATTGAGAGGGAGAGAGCGGCTTTGCGGCTACATCGGTACGGTCCGACTCTTATTGGATACTAGATATAAATGTGTCTATGTTTTTAAAAGAATCCTAACCGAATCTGTTGTTTGTAATATAAATGGAGGTAGCGAGTTCGATTCCCAGTGACGGATGCTCCGTTTATGTGGTATGTATTGTTGTACAATAAAGAATATTTTGTTTGTTTGTTTGTATGACACTTTGAAATACCTGCCTGGCTGCATAATCAACAAGCTGGTGAAACAAACCAGAGGAATAAACTATTTCCTTTCATATATTGGGATCGACGCAACGAATCGTATGGCCTTTCCCTCGATGTTCGAAACACAACTAGTGAATCTCTGGCCTCCGCAAGATATGACTGCTAGGTGTAAAAATGCAGGTATCGTACAACAGCTTAAAAAAGGTATCTAGTGTTCCCGAGGAAAATGTGAAAAACATAATCTACCTACAATCTTCCTCTTAGCGAGTCAAAAACATCAAAATAATTTATGATCCATTTAATGTCAAATTATTTAATCTTAAAATCATTTTTTTTCGTCAATTTAATCATATTTTTGTCGGCTTAAAATCAGTGCAGTTGCCTCTGATTTTAATCAAATTGCTTTGTCAATAACCAAAGTGCCAGCAATGACCCATTTAAAGGTTTTATTGGGTTTATGTAATATTGTTGTTAGTTGTTGAATCATTAAAAAATCGTACATTTCCCGTACGATTTCGAAGTTTGGGCCGTGTAGGCAGATTTTATTATGCACGTAAAATCATCAAAAAATCGTAGGAATGGAAACTATGGCAGGCGATCATATTGCTGCGACATGGACCACTGGAATTGTTGGCCCCGGTTTTTGACGCGTTCGAAGAATAATTGGTTGGTATCATCTATTAAATCATTTAATTAACTTCAAACTTCAAGCATTTATTTTAACGTAAGATACATGATATTATCATTTGTTGAATGTCAATTTAAATCTACTGGAAATAAAAAAAGTTTATTGCATTTATCTGTCAGTCAGTATGTCCAAGCTACTACCGCTTCGGAAAGGGAATTATTCATCTGTGGGAAAAGAATGGGGGCAAGAAACCCACAGGATCATTGTTGTTTTTTTTTTTTTAAAATAGAGTATATAACTAATACTATTTTATAATTTTGGGGAGCTGGTCGAAGTACACCAAGCGTGTTTGTCATTCAGGTAGTCACTAATTTTATAATAACCCTTTTTTGCTAATGTTACTTTGACATAATCTTTAAATTTTTTCTCTCTTATTAAATTTTATTAATTAAACTAAATGATCGGATCATCCTTTATATGCACATAATATAAAGTGAACAGTGGACGAGGTTTGATAAAAATGCTAGCTCTGGTCGTGAGTGTATCCAGGACTTACTTAGGGTTGAAGTAACAGTAAGAAAATTCGATAAAAGGTAGGTATATTTTATGGATATTCACGTGGGTGCAAACACTACCCAGTCAATCATAAAATGGAAATATGCAATTGAATTTACCAGAAGCAGTAATTCTGAATTTTAATATATACCTATTCAATTTAATAATTAAATTTAATAATAGTAATCCCGACTAATGTTCTCACCGCGTCTGTATGTATGTATGTTTTATTACATACATTTTAACTTGTCTTGACTAAACATCCACTGTGACTACGCCCATGTCTCTGGTGATGAGTTAACAAGTACGATGTACTTCATCATCAACTTCATTCCTCACTATATGGGCCACCATAAGGTAGACCCTCAAAAAATACCCTAGAGAGTATTTTTTTAAGCCGTCGCTTATAGGCCTTGGCTTTGACTGTCTTCAATTGTAAACAACCGACTGACTATTTAGCGAAGCACTTCCGTGTCAAAATCGTATCAAAATGCCACTAGTGGTCACCATCCATTTATTGCTTAACTTCTCTAATCGAAACGAATAGCGAATGCGACTGAGCCACGAGTATTTCACGACATACCTAGAACCTACGTGATGGTAGATTACACTACGTGACACCAGAATGCTTACTTAAAAATATTGAATTACTCTTAAATTAGTATCAGTTAATAAGTATCTTGTATTCAATAATTTAGTCCCGTCGACTGTCATATTTTGCATCAAAGTTTTGAGACACGAAATATGAAACAAATTTGCATTTGTTTCGTAGCAAATTATTAAAATAAGCCCGTGTTTTTTTTTGAAGAGTCAATCAACAACTCCGCTCTTGCGGCTCGCTTCCCCCTGACATAATTTAATTCACGACGTCTGCTTTGAGGATAAATTTAGTAATTAAAAAATATGGAATGACGCGCAATATTTTTTTGTTACGCATCTTATCTCAAGCCGGAATGCACCAATTTTGTGAAAAGGGGAAGATGTCAATAGTCTCCATTTTTCGTCTTATAAGCAAAACGGAATATATAAGGTGTGCTTGATCTTCTTTCACGACCATTTATTTATTTTCTTATTATTTCAGAGTGCGTGTTGTGTCACGCGCAGTGATAAGGTTCAGTACTTACCCTCACAATATGCCGAGTTAGAAGGGGGTTTTTGTTGTATGACAAACAATTTTCGATGGAAATACATTTTATAAGTTTTTCGATTATTACTCATTAACTTTTAAAATTGACATCGTTTTCCTTTCAATGTTTTTATCATTATACATACTACTGCCGTAATTTTTTTCAAGTTCGTAAAACCAACCGAAAAGCTTTGGGACACACACACACACACCCACACTTGACTTTCATAGCATAATTTTTTGTTAAACGGATTCCAAAATCAAAAAAAATGTTGAAGATAACTTGTAATATTTTTGAACAACCTATCCAACAATAATCAACGCGATGGGATAACTGGAAAATTCCCACTTCACGTGTAGAGGTAACCCTAAAAAAATAATATTATTCAAGATTTTATTTTACTTCTTCGTCCGCGTAGAAGATTTCATCAAAATCGCGTCAGCAAGAAAATTTCCCATAATGTTAATCCAGGTCCTAACCTGTCTACCAAATCCAAATCCGTCCAGCGGTATAGGCATAAAGAGGTAACAAACATACATACCGACATACACACACACAAACTTTCGCATTTATAATATTAGTTAGGCCTTTGGCCTCGAACCGAAACTAAGGTTCATTGTTGACTACGGAACCCTAAAGGACTTTATATAACTATCATAATAAAAAGTACTTTATTAACTATCACAAAAAGATCTGTCGGCGGGCTTCATCGAGGCTTCTCGTGACCGCAGAGCGGGCGGCTTCCTAGCACAAAGAATAAGTCTCGATATTCAGCGAGAGAACGCTGCTTGCCTGTTGGGCACTATGCCGCCTCGAGGAGATGCACAAGACTCCATTTTTTATTTCTGACTTGTAATTAAACTTTTTATTACAAAATAACTTGTACCTTAATGTAATAAGTAAGATTAATTATTATTATTAGGAGCCCCTGTCCCACTGCGAGAAGATAAATAATATCATAAAAAGTTTTTCGAATTTCTTGCGCATGTGTGCATATTTTCTTTTCTGTTGTGCAATAAAGTGTATTTGTAATGTATTGTAGTGTGATTATTTTGATATAAATAAACAGTCGGCAAGACAGCTAGATTAACAGGTCTAATTTTAACGATATCATTTGGAAGGTATTGGTTGGATTTTGTTAGGTTTTCCTTTACACCTATCATGTCATCACGTGAGAGATAAATTACAGTTAAACTTGTATAACAATTTCCCTTAATTGTATTGCTGACTGTACAAACTTTTAAAATATATCAAATTTGGTTGAAAGGTAAAATCCAATGTTTGGAATGAGGTAATAAGCTACTGCCTTCAGCTTACATACCTGTCCATACATAAATTAAATTGAAAATGTCTGTTTGAGATATACCCAAAGAAATATAAAATATTGTTACGGGTTTTTAGAGCGCTTGTATTCTTGTTTGAGTTATAAAATAATTCAAATATTAATACGCACTGGTGGCGCAAGGCAGTGTCTGGCGCGGTAAGTTCTAGGATGGGTGTCCACTAATTAATTTTATACGAGTGTTTCCGTGCTTTGTAAGGCTCTTTAAAAAGTTGATCCCGATTGTTATCAATTGAAGCCAGTCGTTAAGCCAATTCGATGGTCTGCTGTGGCGGCTTATAACTGACCGTTAGGTTGCACAGGCTGACACAAATCCACCAAACCATACTGGGCCCGCGTGGTGGATTATGGCCCATACCCTCTCACAGTGAAAAGAGGGTGTGCAGCTATAGTCTGAGAATCATTGAAAATGAAAAATGAAAAAAGTTTATTTTCGACTTTAGTAGGTATAAACTATAGACTAAGGTTGGGATCTCCTATTAAGTATACAAGTATACTTGTGTCAGGAGGGCCCGCTCTTCCATATCTAAATGTTACATTGAAAATAATGTTAGTTAGGTTAAAAAATAGAATTTACACGTGGCGATAAGCAAGTACCTACATAGGGTATATATATATATACATACATACATAATATCACGCCTGTTTCCCGTAGGTTTAGGCAGAGACCAGAGACTTCCACTTGCTATGATCCTGACACACCTCTTCCTATATTATATATATATATATAGGGTATACCTATATAGGGTCAGTGACCTCATTCGCACTACACACAAACCTTTACAGGTTTTCTTAGGCGTCTTATAGTGAAGATTGTTCAAATAATGTTCTATGGATAAATAAACCAAAAAAAAACTTGCTCCTTGCATATTTTTTTTCGTAAATTATAAAACATAACATTTTAATTCGTTATTATATACAATTCGCCATAATTATAATTACGTTTTCGTAAATATATTGCGATGCCAAAGATATTTCCTGAAATTTATTCCTCAGAGATCGAACATTCCTCATTGAATGTTATGGCTTAAAAATTATTTATTTTAAGCATTTTAATCAGTTACCTCACATAGGTAAGTACATTAGTACAAAATATATATATTAAAACATTTAGCATACAGGGTTTTCATAAAGATCGGAAACTGTCACTCAAGCACCTCTGCAGAGTGACACAGGAATTTGAATGGAACTTCCTCTTGACGACGTTGTTTCACTTTTCAGGGATTCTCAAGTTATCATGGGAATATTAAAAATTCTAGGAGTGCCCCAGGAAAGAGTGAAATGTTTTTCGAGTGTATGTAAATAAGTATGCATATATTTAAGTAGATTAATAATTGTGAAGGAATTTAGGGTCTTGGAAAGAAGTACGTCTACGCCATACACAACAAAAATATAGTATCAGAAACATAAATAAAACCCTTCAAAAATAAAAATACATAAGAATATAATTTATTATTAAGAGCCCATAGTGTCCCACTGGAGGCAAAGGCCTCCCTCATCTGTTTCCAGTCGTTTCTGTTCTTGGCGAGCACAAACCATCCCTTATTAAAACTGTCAAGTTCGTCTCTCCACCGTTTTCGCGGTCTGCCACGTTTGCGTCTGGCGGTTGTAGGAGTCCAAATAGTGGACGCATTTGCCAACAACTCGTACGGCATGCGGCCCACGTGACCCGCCCAGTCCCACTTTAACGTTGCCGCTTTTTTCCCTACGTCAAAGATTCGAGTCCGTGAGCGTAGTGTAGCATTTCTGACGCGGTCGATCAGTTTGACTCCCAATATGCTACGTTCCATGCTCCTCTGGCAAACCCTGAGTTTTGATTTCTGACGTTCCGTCAAAGACCAAGTCTGAGCACCGTACGTAAGAATGGGGAGAATGCACATGTCCATAAGCAAAAGAATATAATAATTATATAACATTTATTATTATTAAAAAACAAGTAAGTATAAAATACCCAATACTGACGTCGCCAACATGACGTCTTGTGGTGACGAGACGTCAGGAATGAATGAGCGTGGCGACAACAAGCTGGCGGTGTATAGATTATTCCTGATCAGGTGTGATGCGCACCAATTTCTGCACTAGCTTGCGTAACACTCCGCCTTTCGTATTGACATCCAACACTCGAGTAACGACCTCTAGGTCAAGTGCAGCAGGGGAGGGTCTCATCCGCAATAAAATCGACATCCCAAATTTGCAAATTTGGAACTCTTCCCGATCTTCTTGGGTTAAGACAAGATAAATATCCTTCACCCACCTTTTTCAGAAATGCTCAGTCAAAAGCAGTCTATTCTTCCACTCAACACGGCTTGTGAATTCCGAGTCGTCGCCTTGCCGAAACAGTGTTTGAGTAAGTGCCAAGGATAAAGTGAAATGGCGTAATGGTATCCTCGTCATCTGGATTTACAGACAGATGCCTAGAGTTTATTATATCTCGTATTTGTACATCAGAGTACTCAAGGTCTCCTTCTTGGGCGAGCACTCATGTAGGGTGATGGAAAGTGCCGTGTTCACGCTGCGGACCATCCTCTCCCAAAATCCATCCGTGAACGGGGACAGTCATGAAATAAAACGCTAGTCTTGCGGTGCTTGATAAAGTTCTGCCCGTTTATTGTACACGCCGATGAATGCCGTGTCCTTGTCTGAGTATATATAGGCTGGACTGTCACGTCTAGACATCTAGGCGAAATCTGTCGATATACTTGCGACCAATTCCTTGTGTATAGCTAGCTATGAAACGTGAAATGACGAAATCTGTCGACAGACTTGCGACCAGTTTTTGTGTATGGCTCTGAGGTATTTCTTTTCCTTGCGACAGCTAATTGCAACGGAGATCGGATCAAAGTAGTCACGACCGGTATGTGTAAAAGGCCGCTGGTGATGAGCTACATGGGTGATTGACAATTGCCAAATTAGGGAATGCAAGACTTCAAACTCCTCAAACGGTAAAGCAACCATGCCTTGACTCAGGCCCAAAACGTGTTACTTTTGACGCAAGTCGTTGATTACCACCTCATGGGGAACCATATATAGGAATGCTTTTTATGCTGATGACACACAATGAGCCTAACAATGCTCCATCTATCCAGAACGATGGGATAAGTTTGATGTGGCACTTCCTTGGCAACGCCTCTCCGCCCAGACAAACGAATAAGCTGATTCTTCACTTAAAATTAACGCCAAACCCTGTCGATTGCTTTTAGGTAAGGGTCTAGACGACAACATCATAATCTAGGTATTCGCATTTAAATGCATCTAGTTCAGATCTGAGCAACATCTTGTTTTCGGCCAACATTAGTTCTGCGCCAAGGGGTCAGAAAGTTCGATGCCCGACCAACTGATTTTGAATTTTGGGTCAAATCTTGCCGAATGATATGTAAAATTGTAAACTTGAGCTATAGGCCTTACCAGACGAATTCACTCTGAAAACCGGCGTGTCGATAAGTATGAGTTAATCATAAATTGGTTTAATATTATAATGTAGTCAATATCTTAACCACAACTTAGTATCTATAATTGGAAACTTAATATATTAGTTAGTCTGTAAATTGAATAAGGAAATCACAAAATAGGTTTATGTAGTAATCTCTTATGAATTATTAATGACCTTAATGTTAGAGAAAAACCATAAAATTAACTCTCAGAGAAATGTTTAATACATAAAGACTATCGTGTTATGCGCTTGAGCTCTGAGTGAAAGTATTTGGTACTTTTGTTTTTAGGGCAAAAGTGTTAGGAAACTAATTTATTATTTGGCATCAATTTTAAATCTTCACATAAATAAATATGTTGAAGCATTATGAAATTTCGTGAAGTAATTTTGCGATTCTTTTCTATCGAGACAACTTACAGCTATTTTGTTTCAGTATTGACAGCACCCTCAACATTACCTACTCTGTATTATTTTTTGCAAAGCGATAACTTAGGTAACAGAAAGTGTTTGTTCTGTTGTTTGTTCAGTTTGCTTAATAGCCCCAATTAAGTATGTTTGTTTATCGCAAGGTTGGTTAAGTTTTGTACCGCATAAACTATGCACGTGGTACCTAATATGCATTATATGTCCTCATGGATTAGTCACTACACTTAAACTTTTTTCTGTAAGGTGACAGTGCCTCATAGAAGATTTCGGTGGCCTCTTATGTGAACACAACTTGTAAAGTTCAGCTAAACATTGTATATTTTACACGTCCCAATACTTTTACTAACTACTCACCCAAATCTAAAACACATATTGCAGTAAATACCTCTATAAAAAATTAAATGTCAATCACAGAAGGTTTTCCTACGAGAAATAAAATATAATCTCAACCTCAATTTCCGCCAAAAATTCTATTCATTTATTTAACATGTATTATGTTGCTTGTGCGCAGGATGCTGGGCGGCGTGGGAGGGCGGCATGCGTCGGTGCGGCGGCGCGGCAGCTCGCCGGGCGTGCGGCGCACGGCGGTGGGGGTGGAGTCCCCGCCGTCGTCGCCGCGGCCCCCGCGCCGCCGCCGCGCCGCCCTCGCCGCCTCCGATCATAAAACCTGCGCCCTCATACACACGCGCCTCAAGTTGGGGGACATCATGTAAGTCTTCGTATAATGAGTTTATCACACCAATAGTAGATAGATTCGACGACCTGTTTGGTGTAGTGGTTAGAATCTCTGACTGCTATACCAAAAGGTTGCGGGTTCAAATCCCGCTAGGGGCATATGTTTGTATGATGAATATAGACACGTGTTCCCGAGTTATGGATGTTTTTCATTTATATGGTATGGTATCCACAACACAAGATTATAGTTGCTTAATGTGGAACTAGATGGCGTTGTGTGTATGTCCAAGGACATTTATTTATTCAGAAATTCAATAAATTATAAGTTCAAGATTTATCGCACCGTTTTTGCCCACATTTCAGAATGTTGCTCAAGCGAAGATTTTCGTCTGAGCATAGTGAGAGATGCAGTTAAACAAGTTACATAAAGCTGTCCCTTTTTAACTGTCCTCAAACGGAGATCTCTGCTTGAGTAACATTCTGTAATACGGGCCTAAGACTCGATTTGACGTACAGTCGGTGAGACAGTTATTTATATAGAACTATTTTATGCGATTATAATGGTAGTAAGCTGGCTAATTAAGTGTATCCTGATGTTACTTTTAAGGATTGTTATAAAATATGTTTATCCAATTGCTGTGGAACTTATAGTATGTGTGTGATTGGAGCTAGAACTAAACGATTTATCTATCTATCTTAAGTTATTTCATCCGCAGTTCCTTGAAATAACCGTACCAAGTAGATGATGATTTTACAGAGCTCTAGCGGTATAACATAAATAGGCAGCAATTCGTAACATGAACAATTATGACGCGAATTGTACAAGGAAGCGAGTTGTTAATCGAATTGCAAAATTTGTAATAAAATGTCAGATTAAAAATCATCTTATACAAATAAGTGTCTAATTTGATTTAGGTAATCAGCGCCCCTAAGAGCAAATAAAAAAAAATAATAAGTAGCAAAATATATCTTGTGCCTAACATTAATAACATTTGTTTCTTTGGATTAGTTTGTAAACGCTTTATTGTACTTTGTATATTTTATTATGCTTTTGTGTTGATGTTGTTGTTCTTAATATAAAAGAACGCCAGAATTCTCACCTAAAATATTGAAATAACTCTTAAACTATTTTTTTCCATTGGGCACTATTTCAGCACAATTGTTGCTACCAAAAAAATATCCTTGTATAGCTTACTATGACGCCGACTGTACATACATATATATTGCCTTAACAATTTTGCCTAAGATTGTGTGAAAAATAATAGTTTTACTTTGATATAGATCAAAACAAAATATTAAATCCTATAAAATAAAAAATAAGCAAACTTTGTCGAAATAGAGAACCTTATGTAAATTTTAATAAACTCGCTGCGATAAACCTTTGAAAAAAAAATCCACAAGGGCTTATATTATACAGGGAAAATATATTTTTTTTATGCACAACGGGTTAGCACTTGACCTCAATCACACCTGATGTTAAGTGAAGATGAGGCCGAAGGTGGAAGCGTACTGACCCGGAAACCCGGAAATGGGTAAGTACAGAAACCCTTGGGCTCTGGGGGCCAGGCGCTCATTGTCGAATCTTCAAATAATTGGAAGACAGCTCTACTTCGCTCAGAGGTTCAGTCTCGTTGTTCAAAGAAGAAATGCACTTAGCCTTTTAGGTACCCTTGCGGTTCAGCAAATCCGGGACAAATTTTTATTAGTGAATTTGTAATTATTTATTTCGTTTATGTAGACTTATAGAAATAAATAATTAAGCACAAATAAAACAAGTACCATTTATAATTAAATCCCTTTCAACGAATGATATTTCATTTCATATTATTTTGTAAGCTCAGAAAAATCGAGATCTCTGTTGCCAACATTTCCAATGCGTCGTTATGATGTAGGTCGGCGAGGTCTTTTCATATTTTGTACGTGTGCAGTTGCAATGAAATCTCATTGGATGAAGGTACCGAAATCAACTAGGTATAATTACCTAGTTGATTTCGGTAGCTATTGAAGTTGACGTTCTGGACATTAGAAATAAAATATATAGAAATATTTCCCGCACTCTTTCCATTGTGTCAGTCTGGGGAAATGAATCAAATATCGAGAAATTCGAAATTCGGTCCATTTGATTTTTGTAATAACCACATAATTAAAAAAAATAAGAAACCCGGTTGTGCAAAATGCCAATTAGAAAACGCCTATGTAATTTAGAAGCTCTCACGTCTTTTGCTTCGGATGTCTCACTTGTTATATACATTTTCTGAATCTTCATGATGAGCTCTTTCTTAAGATACCCATATTGTATATATTGTATATTTCCGGTAGACATTCAAAATTTGCCTTTAAATAAATTTAAAACAACCATTAAACGGAAACTATGTGCCAAAGGCTATTATAAAATTTCTGACTATCTGGATGATAAGAATGCATGGACATGAACCGCTCGCCATTATCCAGTATATTTTATTCTTATTTTCCTTTGTCGAATCATAAATTTTACAATTAGGTATCTCAAATTGTACCTGTATTGACTTATTTAAAAAGAGCAACCCTGGAGTTTCTTGCTCGTTCTTCTCTGGGGAGACTGCCTAGTGAATGAGCGATAACTGTATGTCATGACGATTTCAAATGTTGTTCTTATAGCTTACGAAATAAAAACATTTTTGATTTGATTTGATTTGATATAATTTTTTTTCAACGTAACAAACGTCAACTCTTACAGCAATTGTAGTTTAAATTGTGTGACGTAACCTATCCTTAGACGTTGGATTCGTCGTGATCGTCCAGATCACGACGAATCCAACGTTAACTCATTAATTAAAATCCATCCAGCCATTTGGGTACTCTACGGGAATGAATTATCCTTCATAGATACGCGCGAAAAACATAATAGCACGGTAAAAATGCAAAAAATGTTGTGACGTTTATGAACCTAATACAGCGTCAGTAAAGGTAGCGCAAAGTTGGTTTAAGCTTTTTCAGTTTGTAAATCGCCTTGTTATAGATAGATAAGTCGATGCTATTTGTGAAATTGTTGAGCAAAATCGACACTTTAGTAGTTACGACGTTGTTGAGGACATATGAATATATCACAAAAGGGTATAAGTACAATGTAATTTGTATTTATATACTTTTTCTAGACCAATATTATTCCCAAGGAGAGGCGACCATATTGTAAGGTTTGAATCGCCTTTAATGGATGACATTTATTGATAATTTATTAACGCTAATATGTAATATTATTTACTAATAAAACACTATACTCATATACATCAAAATTCAGAATGCAGAAAACTGGAAAAATAGAAGAAAACCAATGAAACCAAAGACTTTCAGTCCTTTCACAGATATATTTAAAGTTCAAATTGAAATATACGGAGAATGCAGCTTGCGCCCTCTGTGACTAACAACACGAACTATGATGCGATGCGGAAAACTTTGGAACCAATACTGAAGTTCGCACTGCTCGCCCTCTACCGAAAGTTTTCCGAAGCTATGGTAGCATAGCTTCGGAAAACTTTCGGTAGAGGGCGGGCGGCTGGAAGCTTGATAGGCTGGTTATCAAACGTTGTATTGCTCTGTAAGGTTTGTGGGAAAATCCGTTAGATGGCTGTAAGAGTACTGAGTTTCGGTATTTCGGGCGTTATAAAATATTACAGGGTTTAACAGGACTCATAAATCTTGAAATGGTTATAATAGCAATTTTCGTAAGCTGAAACAATTGCTTGTAATCTTGTAAGTTAGCATGATACTAGAGAACTTAGAAGTGGGATAATTCTGTAATCAATCCTATTTGCTTACAAATTTATGTGATATTTATAATTCCTGAGGTTTTATGAGGAATTATTTGCTTTTATTCGTGTTACACAAAGGTTCAGTTTCGCCGATAACTAATTCCGACCGAAATAATTCTATTTGATCATTCCAACTCCGGCTTCGAATTCAATCTCGATCCACCTATTCAGGTTTAGAACTGGTTGAAACAGGCAAGACGTTCAAATTCAATTTCCGAATAATGGAACGTTGTCAAAGTCGTCCGTTGGCGACGTTTGGCTAGTGTAAATGGAACGGGCTTGCTTCCTGTACCGCTCCACGTGGCGAGATGCCATTATTGATTTCCGGCGCTAGAGCGGGACGGCGCTCTACCACAATTTGTTGCACTATTTTCCGTCTTACTCGTTCGCCAATATATGACCTATTTTTATGCCGCTTTCCCTGTATTAATACAGCCTAAGTAATTAGGTGAAAAGTTCGGGCAACGATGTAATCTAGACAGTAGTTTGTTTGTTTTGAAAGGGGAAATGATTTTATCTACACAGCTATGATTGTAATATTATGCCGCTCATAAAGTAAGTAATTGTAACCGATACGAATAATAATGCCGATATGAATGGAGGCTTAGCGTCGAAATAATCTAATTAGGTATTTAAATTCAGGTTGTTTTCCTGGGAGAGGCAAGAGATATTTTGACCTGTTACTTTATTTAATAGATTACCGTTTAGATTACGTGTTTGTACTTTCATTTCTAAAACTATACAGTTAAGTAAGTTTGTTTGTTATTCAATTACGGTGAAACGGACAAATGGATTTGGATGAAATTTGGTACACAGGTAGAATAATACCCTGGCAAAGGAAAGGGGGATACGGGCGAAGCAGCAGGTAAATATTAGTTAATTCTCTTATGACGAAATAATCGTCTATACGTACACTTATCGTTTAGGGTAAATTCTATAAAATAACCACCAAATTAAAGATGTTCATTTAAACTTAATGTGTCGATAGTTACGAAACTTTTTAATTAACTTCTCAAAGACGAGGTTGTCAATCTGACTGTGTTGCTTTTTTTTTTAATTTTGTTTCTTATTGCGTGATATCTGCGATATCTCCGACATTTGCAAAACCGACTTCAATAACTATTTTTGTCTTTACAAGGATATACCACTAGGGTGATCCCTTATAAATTTAGTTAAGTTTTGATAGTTTTAGTTAACTTTAGTAAGTTCCGGAAGTAGAGCACCAAATTTTACCGAAGTCGGTAGTTTTGAGAATTTTTGGCGGTTCAAACAAACAAACAAACAAAATATTCTTTATTGCACAACAAACAAACAAAAAAGGGGACAGTACAATTTGGCGGCCTTATCACTAAAATCAATCTCTTCCTGGCAACCTCTGGGTTAGGAAGCATTACGCACATGATATGTATGTAGCGTGCGATAGGATTATTGGTAATGTGCCGTATGATTTCCATTCCAACCCATCTCTTTGGGTGGTTGTCGTAAAAGGCGACTAAGGGGCTTTACACCAAAAACAACCATCGACTTGCACATTTCAACGGCGAATCTCCTCCTGTAACATTTTCTGTATATTATGAAGGTGGACCGTGGATATTGTTTCAATCATTACCCTTTGGAACACACAAACGCTTATTTGGGATATCTCTGACTACCCCCTTTGACTAATTGAACGTTTAAATTATATGTGACCACGGAAAATTACTATCCTTGGGCCAACATTTTGAACGAATATATCAAGATTAATATCATTACGTATTATTCGCGGAACGAAACACAGAGAAAACATCTGCAGTCGAATCATAAACTTGGATTATCCTCGCCACACAGTTGGAATCAGCAATGTACTAATTGGGCCGACTTTAGAATTTTCATTATCAGTGAAGCTCCCATTTTAGTGTGCGTTAAATATTATGTTCTAAGGAAATATAGAAATCACCACCAATCATTATCAGCCAAAGGATGCCACTGCCGTACATAGGCTTCCCCTGAAGATTTTCAAAGCAAATCCAAACCAAAACGAAAAGTATCGTTAGCGCATCGTCGTCCGACACGTACACTGCCGTTTTTTTTTCTAAAATTTAATAACCATTTATTTTAATAGGTATACGATTTCTCAAATTATTAGGTCCTTACATATGAAATTGGCGTTTTGTATGAAGAATTTCTTTAAGACTGTTTTCTCCATACAAACATTTTTGATTTTTTTTTGGGAACGGCAAATCCAAATTTAGCTAAACTTTGTGTGTATTATCGGATAACATTAAGTTAAGTATAGGCAGCGTTAATTTTTAAAAGTAACCGCTTTATAAAAGTTTCAGCGAATCTAAGAAATGATTGTGGGAAGCACATGAAAAGAGCTCTGTTCAAATTTTTTTTATTATGTGCTTTAGCCCAGAAATTAAAAAAATATTTTATGTGAAACCTTGAAATAATATTCCATTTTCCAAATAAAAAACAAATTTGGATATAGCTTTGAAAAGCGCAGGAATTGGTACATATGATTAACGAAGAAAAAATACTCCAATTTCATAGGTAAAGACCCAATATTAATACTTACAGTTTTGTAGGTAATGTGATTATGAAGCATGAAGTACCCTCCTGGATCCGGTGGGTATATAGGTAGGTACATATTACAATGCCCCTTTTACAGATCGAAGCACAGCGACCGACCTTTCCAAAAATAATCAACCCCGATCTGCTTAGGTTACTGTGCATCGTAATATCTATGTGGTATAACAAAATAGGGTAACCAAACGTGGTCGCCACTTTAAAATATATAAATTAAAAACCCCCGAATTACTATGATATCGTCCAAATACATCAAACAACTTTATTTTTAACAAAACGGGTTAGTTTTGACCTCATTTAAACCTGAAGTTAAGTGAAGATGAGGCTGAAGGTGGAAGCGTACTGACCCGGAAACCCCATTTTACTGGCAATCTGATCTCTGACAATCAGAACACAACAAAGCTATTAAATTTGCTGTTTGGCGGCAGATTTAGATGAGATGGTGGTAGCTAGCCAGGCGGACGTTTAAAATGCCCTACCACCAATCATGCCGAGTACTAAACATGTACCTGGGGATCGAACCCGCGACCTCCGAATCGTAAAGCCTATGTTGTTTACATTGAGCCATGGAGGCGGTTAGACTGTTTTAAAAGTTAAATACCTTCGACCCGGCTTAACTGATTTTCATCAATCATAACTAATAACGTTAGCCCTCGTTTAGTGTTGAATATAAAAAAAGCTGCACTCAAATCGGACTATCATTACTGAAATACATCTGGACAAAGACTGGACACACACACCACACTCATCGTTTTTCTTCGGGAGTTAAGTAACAATCCCTCCTCCACACTCATTCCACTCTGACTCCTTTAAGCAAGGATCAACAGTGGTACACTGTACTCTACATTGACGACCGATTGGTGTAGTGGATAGTGACCCTGTCAGCGAAACCAACGGTTTCGGGCTCGAATCCCGCGACGGGTAAATGTTTGTATGATGAATACGAACATTTATTCCCGAGTCATGGATGTTTATATAAATATTTATGTATGTTTATCCGTTATCTAGTATCTATAGTACAAGCTTTGCTTAGTTTGGGTCTAGATGATTGGTGTAAGTGTCCGAAATATTTATTTATTATTAATTATTATTTACACAGGTTCTATTGAAGGTAATACCTACCTACGGCTACCTCGGACCGGAGTAAGAAAAGTAATGAATAAGTAGGATCTGTCAGTGTGAAAATATGAGTTAGTATTCGATACTAATTTCAACTTTATACTCCAGCCAATTCTGTGTAAAATGGCCTTGACAGACAGACGTACAACAAAGTGATCCTATAAAGTTCCTTCTTCACCAGAGGAGGGATGAGTCAAATATTTTTTTACAAAATTAACTTTAATAAAAACAACTTTACACTCATAACTTTCCACCGGCGGTATTCGCCAATCAATTTGTCTTGGGCAGCAAATTTTCCCACTTTGTTTTGTACAAATTAGACGCCAGCCTAAATTTTACCTGCCTGCCTACAACTTTTACATGTCAAACTTATTGAACTCATCTTGTTCATTGGTCAACAGGTTCAAATTAAAAAAAAAACAATAACAGTAGTAAAAATGTGAAACTCTGAGTTAGTATTCGGTATTAATTTCAACGTTGTACCATGAGCCATTTCTATTTAATTTGGCCTTGACAGACAGATGGACAACAAGATGATCAAATAAGGGTTCCTTTTATACCCTCTGAGGTATGATATAAATAATTTTTACAAAATTAACTTTTATAAAAACCTGACTACTGACTTTCCACCAGCGGATTTCGCCAGTCAATTTGTCTTTTGCGGCAAATCTCCCATTTGTTTTGTACAAATTAGAAATTAGCTAGCCTAAATTTTACCTGCCTGCCTACAATTTTTACATATCAAACTTATTGGACTCATCTTGTTAATTGATGCCCAGGTTCAAATTAAGAAAAAACAATAGCAGTATTCCGAGCAAACATACAAGAGGCTGTTGCAGCTCCTTAATATCTTTTTAATTCAATTTAGCGCCGCTTTAAAACTGTACTAAAGTTTTAGTATTGAATAAAAAGATATTAACGAGCTGTAATAGCACCTTGTTGCACATTTGCTCGGACTTCAAAACCGGTGGGCTATTGAGGAGAGTAACGTTTAACAATGGACTCTCATATACTATTCTTGCAACGTGAAACCATAACCCCTTATTGCTTTTATAAAAGTAAACAGATATTTATCCGACTACATTTGGAAGTTTGCCATTCTTATACTCAAAACGATTTCTTGGCAGAGTTAATTAGCCATTTGTACCATAAAATACACACTAAGATTTAGGACAGAGAGGTGTCGTTCAAAGACAGTTTTTAGCGGAAGTACAGATTCTATGTACACTTCGAAAGTAATGGCACAGATTACTAATAAGTTACTAAAGTAAGTAATGGCTCAAGTTATCCGAGTTTGTCCTGCCCGTAACAATATATTTAAGGTGGTAGAAATAAAGACGCCAAAAGGCAAAACTCACCTCAAATAAGGTATATTTGTTACCCATTAATGATACGATAGAATGATATTGTTAATTGATAAATATAATGATATTGTTAATTGGTATATATATATATTGTTATTTATATCATATTTTCTGAGGCCGCAGCATGTTAGCAAAGTTAATGTATCTTAATGATATTTAAATTTCTTTAATGACAAAAATATTTTACAGGAAATAAGAATTATAAATGTATAATGATGTATATCAAGAGATGCGTATAAACAATTTTAAGGAATATGTAACTGTAGATGATATAACTGTTGCGAAGTAGATTAATAATATTTAATAGTAATGACATATTAAAAGGTGAATTCATGTAGTATGTCGTTTTTTGTTAAATCTCGATCTCAAGTACTACCACGATATTTTAGAAGAAGAAAATGGTTTCAAAAATGGGACTGGGCCTTGCGCAGACTCGCGTCAGGACGACATTTTTATTTGTAAATAGTTTAATAAACTCTTCCACGAGGCACATTACCACAGTACGCTGGCACCATTGTCCCGCTGAATGCAAGACTCCGCTGCTGAGCAAAGAAAGAGCCATCTCTCAGGTCTTTTTAAGGGAGGACTACGCAAATAGACAGATGATTCAATAAACTATTAAACAATATATTAAATATAAATATTCGAAGATATAGTCAAAAAACTAAAAAAATAATAACTTAAATTAGAGGGGATCTAGAATTTTATCAAAAATTTTTCATAAATTCTCTAATTCTTATTATGAGGCATTGTATAATACGATGTCTCAGTTATTATTTATTAACAATAATATTAAAATATGTTATGGCTAATAACAAATATATATATATATATATATATATATATATATGTTGTACTTGTAAAAGTCGAAATATTGATGCTTTTCATCAATCATTCAGTGAAATAACTACAAGTACCTACCTAAAATATTGAAAAGCAAAAACTCGTGAAATATACATTAAACACTCTCCTTGAGGATTATCATATATACTACTGATATAAGTATGATTGATTGGTTTACATATCTACTTAGTCAAAATATACCCGAAGCATGACTGAAACTTTTATTTCAAACTGAAAAGTCGAATAGGAGTTAGGTATTTGTTTTCATATTACTTTTATGGATTTTAATATGAGAGGAGATACAATCGATGCAAGAAACTCGCAACAGCTTCTGCTCTACTGCCGCATTTCTCCACTTTTTGTGGAAGGAGATTCTTATAAATTTTACCCTATTAGACGAGGGGAAGGTTTGCTAACACTCACACCGCACATTCTTTATTCATTATGTGAACTGACAAGGTATGGATTTCAGTTTCGGTTTCATTCTTGGGATTTTCAAAAGCAGCGTTCATTTCATAAGCCAATAAGTACAATTCAAATCGAAATTCACGGTGAGATCACAAACCATCTTAGCAGTCAGTCTTAGTTTAAATTCCGCGACCACTGGAAATCACACCACAGTTTCGGACGGGAGCCGCACAAGCTTACAGAATCAACGGACAGGGTGACTGAAATCTCGTGTTTCATATTCGACTACATCACCATTTCCCATTAAGTGAGATTATGGTCAAACGCGTATTCAGTTAATCATAAAAATTGTCCCTATTGTTAGGCGATCTGAAAATTGTTTCGGGAGCGAAAAGTTTTGTGGGCCCTAATCTACATAATATTATGTCATTTGAAAGATTCCCAAATTTCCTCCTACAGGAATCTACTAGGTACATTCTATAGATATGGTGGTGTGGAAGGAGGCGTATAGTACCCGGAATTGCTTCCAGAAAACGATGCGCTCGGAAGGCGGAGTGTGAGTTTTGTTTCGACTTAACTTTACTACCGCGTTCACGTTTATGTGACGATTTGTATGAAGAAATGTGCAGCGTCTCTAGCGGATAGTTTGCAAAACTATTTTTTTTCATGGGTGCTTTTTACGTAAACGCGAACGCTATGGTAATTTAACATTGAAACTATTCTAAAGTAAGTAAATAATTAAGGAAATATATATATTATGTGTGTGTATATATATTTGTGTGTATGTTTGTTACCTCTTCACGCCTAAACGGCTAGACAGATTTTATTGAAGTTTAGTTGGTAGACAGATTAGGACCTGGATTAACATATAGGGTACTTTTATCCCGAAAAAGTAACTGGTTTCTTTAGGATAGATATTATTAGTGGAAATGTTTTTGAGTGTTGGAGTGACGTATTTGGAAGTATAATGAATTACGCGGACGAAGTCGCGGGTAATAGCTACTTGTGTATATTTCTAAAAAAAATAATCCTACCTTTACATTTTATAAAATATATTTTAATGTTTTTTAATGCTTACAAAGCACAGTATTACACGAAATTCTAGCGTTATTTAGGTAACTTCTTACAGCTCCTGTAAACACAAAATTTCATGTAGGTATGCATTTATAGCACAAAAGAACGCCTGCAATGCGTTTATTAAGGACGTAAACACACAAACACTGATAATGTAGAGATCAGTTACTTGCAGCTAAAACTAATTCTCTCATCTATGGTATTAATTATACGTTAATTATGTCGAGCAAGGCAAAACAAGACATGTACATGACAAGCCGCACCCAATGTGCAGATTGGCTATCGCAGATTTGTTCTAGTTGAACCGGGCCAATGACACTATTGCTCATCAGTACTCATCACTGATCAATGCTGTTATGCTCATGATCGTTTGTCGCCTTTTACGGCACCCACGGGAAACGAGGGTTGCTTCTTGTCTACTCTGCCGGAAATTATAACTTTAAAACTTCAAACTTCAAGCATTTATTTCAACGTAAGATACATGATATTCTACAAACAAACAAAGTAACAAAATTCTACAGCCAGTCCTTCAGACTGCAAGCCACTCGTCTGTGGAACTCTTTGCCGGAATCTATTAGGAAAGCTCAATCATTAAATATTTTTAAATGTCAAGTCAAAAACCACTACTTAGGTCTCTGAATTTTTTCTTTTCGTTGACTCCCGCCTCGTGAACATTAGTTGACTATCTATAAGTGCTTCTAGTGATTGTGTTTTATACTACATATTAAGTATTTCTACATATTTATTTATATATATATATATATATATATTTATTTATTTATTTATTTATGTATATATTTATATGTATTATGTATATATTTATATAATTAAGTCAATTAATATGATATTATTATTATATTTATGCATGCACCCTACCTGTTTTTCTACCTACAAATGTCCCGTAGCTGTGGGTTGTCTGGAAGAGATCGCTTTTAGTGATAAGACCGCCTAATTGTGTTCTATTGTTATCATCAAAATTATTGTAAATTATTTTGCGCAATAAAGAGTATTTGTATTGTATTGTATTGTATTGATATCATTTTGTTGAATGCCAATTTAAATCTATTGGAAATAAAAATAGGGCTAAGCATTTTTCGGTCAGTCAGTATGTCCAAGCTACCACCGCTTTGGAAAGGGAATCTGTGGGAAAAGAAGCGGCGCAAGAAACCCACAAGATCATTTTCTTTTCTTTTCTTTTTTTTATATATATATAAAAGTAATACAACTAATACAATTTTATAATTTTTGGGAGCTGGGCGAAGTATACCAAGCATTTTAGTCATTCAGGTAGTCACTAATTTTGTAATAACTTTTTTTTTTTATGTTGTTTTGACGTGGTTTTTAAATTGTTTTTCAATAAGATTAATGATATTCTCAGGTATAAGGTTATAAAAACGTATACCGTGTCCCACAAATTATGTATTAACTTTGCTCAGTCTGAACATATTTGTACTACCCAATGTCAGAGCGGTGCCCACAAATATAATGATAAAAAATGCCACTTTAGATCTCGTAGATTCTACTGTATTTTTGGGCATTACTTTAGACGCCAAAATGCAATGGGGTCCTCATATACATAAATTGGCGAAAAGGCTCAGCTCTGCAGCGTACGCAGTCAAAAAAATTCGACAAATCTCAGACGTAAATACTGCTAGATTAGTATATTTTAGTTATTTCCACAGCTTGATGTCTTACGGTATCTTACTGTGGGGAAATGCCGCGGATATAAATACAATCTTTGTTTTACAAAAACGAGCCGTTCGCGCAATTTATCAATTGAAACCTGCAGTGTCACTTAGAGATAGGTTTAAAGTGTATAACATTCTAACCTTTTCGTCACAGTACATTTTTGAAAATCTAATGTATGTCAAAAAAAATATAGCATCATTTAGGAAAAATAGTGATAAACATGATGTCAATACAAGAAATAAAGATAAACTTGCAGGTCACATAAGTCGCCTCCGCAAAGTCAGTAATTCATTCAAAGGGTTATTATACGCTTTTTCAATAAGGTCCCAGTTGATATACAAAATCTTCCACTTGATAAATTTAAAGATACTATAAAACAGAAACTTATTAACAAAGCATATTATAAAATATCAGACTATTTAGATGATAATCATCCCTGGACATAATGAGATTGTTCGCATGCCAGGCTATTTCACGATTAATAATGAAATATAAAAACCTTTTTGTAATATAAAAACCTTTATGTAAAATCAAAACCTGATTTTAAAAGAGCAACCCTTCGAGTTTCTTGCTTGTTCTTCTCAGGGGAAAATTGCATTTTGAACAAGCAGTAGCTTAAAAAATGTAAAATTGACTATTTTAAGTGTACTCTGTGTACCTACAAAATAAAGCATTTTTGACTTTGACTTTGACTTTGACATAGAGTGGCTAATTTGTCCTTATATCTCAAATTTAAGTTATGCTTAACACTATTTTTTGGGAATGCAGCCGAAATTGCAGATATACAGGTGAAGATGATACTTTTACAACCACAATACAAACAGTCTGGTGTTATGGTTACGTATCACGCATGGCAGATGAGAGAGTGGCGAAACGCATCTTCTAATCTGAACTAGGGGAGGGCAAGCGAAAGCATGGTGGTCAACTTCTCAGACGATGTTCAGAAACGACATAAGAAAAGATGCAACATAGAGCCATCGCGATGGGAAGATTTGGCAGAACAACGTCCTGAATGGTGCAGGGAAGTGAGTGCATATTAGAGTAAGCGATTTCCAGGAGCAGCGTAAAGCTGACCTCGACGCTAAACGCGACGAGCTGAAACCCATCCACCCGCTGCCTTCATTATCATTTCGTGGAAGGTGTGCTTACGTGCCTATATTGCGCACGAGAGTTTACCGCAAATATCGGCTATGTTAGCCATCTTCGAGTGCACCAGCGCCAAACCGATTAGGAGTCGAAGTGGCAGAAATCAGTCATTCGAAATTCAAAAAGGTTTTTTTGAGTCTCCATAAGCAGATCGGCTCATCCCATTTCCTCTGCGATGCCGGGTTTGGTGGAAATTTTTCACTCTGATAAGCCCGTGTCTATGCGATTCAAGCTTCGTAGGTCACTGACTTCATGTTGATATCAAACTTAGCCCTCTGATTTCTCTTTTCCCTATTTAAACTCCGTCTTCTGCACATTGCATTGATTAGTTATCTATGAATCATTTCTTCATCAATAGCCTTACTTGTTGTTGGAGCATAGCCTTCTCCACTGGGAGGGTATGGGTATCCACCACGCGGGCCAATCTGGTGAATTTGTGTCAGACTAGTGGCCACCTAACAGTCTTTTTAAGCCGCAACCTGTAGGCCATGTGCAGATTTAACGATTGCCTTCAATTGAAAGCAACCGGAACCCGAAACACTCATATACCGAATGCGACTGCGCCACGAGGGCTTCTTTTGCTTTCTGTATATAAAAAAATAATCGTTCCAATTAAAAAGAGTGAAACAATGCGGGTACGTTCGTTTGTAGGTCGCACGATCTGCTTTGTGTATCTCGCCTTTGGCGGGTGGCGCGTACATGACACACTTTACTACTTGGCAGGTTGTAGCTGTGTCATCTCGTCATATAAAGGCGTGTATAAGAGAATTCCCCGTAACAATACACTTCTTTTTGTATGCCTAACGGGTTAATGCTTGACCTCAATCACACCTGATGTTAAGTGAAGATGACGCTCAATTTAGAAGTGCTCTCACACGTATCCCCAAACTTATTTAGGAGCCTGGCTATCTCAGACAGCTGATACATAACAATATGCAATTAACATTGTCGGTTGTTGTTTTTTGTTTGTTTTTTAAGTTTTTATGTTATTACAGTTATTAGTTCTCGACACTACCGATTGGAGTGGAAAATTCTTTAGAAGTTTCCACACATTCTGCCACGCTTATTATGTTGCTCTATAATGCAGCGAATATTAGTACAGTTAGTAACAAATAGTATGTGTGTAGGTATGTATATGAGTTTCTTTGAGTGTTACAAGTTTCTAAAACTAATTTTCTTTCCGCCCGCGACTTCATTCGCGTGGAATTTGCTTTTTCGTGGAATTTTTCAAGATAAAAAGTAGCTCTTGTCCTTATATGATTTCCAGTCTAGCTCTTCGCCAAATTTCAATAAGATCGGTGGCTAGGTTTAATCGTGAAAGGTAACAAATAGACAGACACACTTTCGCATTCATTACGTTAGTGTTGATTTATTTTAGGTAAACTGAAATTCTTGTAACGTAACGTGTAATTTCAATACTATTCTAATAGTTATGTATTTGTCGGAGAATCTTTTATTTTATCATATCATCAATGAACATATCTTTACGACCTTTATCCCAAATGGAGTGGTCAGATATAATCCAAAAATTTGCGATTGGGTGTTCTAAATTACAAAAATTTAATCCTTGAAACGACATCCACGGTTCACCTTTAGACATTTGCAGAAATGCGCGTTACCATTAAAACGTGCAAATCTGTAGATGTTTTTGGTGGAAAATCCCATAGTCACTTTTTACGATACCCACGGGAATAGACGGGTTGATTCTATTCTTTTTACGTGCCGAAACCTCAGGTTTTACTCTGTTTATCTTTATAACGTTACTAGGTTTAACTTAGTTCAGGGGTTGAAAATTATTTTCACTTTATAAAGCCTTTCAGTATAACTTTTAGACATGTGCACCTTCAATATTACCGTACAGTAAACAGTCAAATTTTATTCACATTTTTATACATGTAGTTTATATTATTTTCTAATCTCCCTTCGAGATAGTTTTTAAGCACAATTGTGAACCAATTAAGGCTTTAATGACTGCTACTCTACATTTTCCTATGTACACAGACAATGAAACGCATAGCATAGTTCGCAGGCTACGTAAACGTGTCATTTGTAGGTCCACGGGGCTGCATCGCTCCGGGTCGCCGGCGCGGCGCATCGGCCGTTGACCTCGATAAGTAGGTCGACGCCGCAGCCGCTCACTGCACCTAGTTTACATTATATCCAGCTAACATACACTTGAACTTTGCAATTCTAAATGTGTAATTACTTGATGCTCCAGGGACATAGTTTCTTTAATGGTCTGTATAAATGCTTTAATTATCAAATATATCGTTTAAGTGGCCTCAAACTAGGACACCTGCTTTATAATGAAGAAGGTGGCTTTTGATTGCATTATCCAGAAACAAAAAAGTTTCCTCGTCTTTTAGTAGAAACCACGTCAAAGCAATTAATTAATGTAATTATCAACAGGAAGTTTTAGTTTTGAATACCTATACATATACTACTTACAAGTCATATTTATGTTTCATGTATAAAATATAAGACTGTAAAATATGTATGTAGCAATGTCATAGAAATTAAGAAACAAAAGTCAATCCTGTAATAATAATAAACGACACTACTACACACACATTTTCACTTTTAAGTTTTATATCTATACCTACCCAAGTTTTATTGATTTCTGTAAAACGGAGATACAAAAGACAACTGTAAAACTATGAGCACGTTCCGTGTTATAATCTAAAGCTTAAATTCATAGGGATTACGGATACCATTGGCGATAATGGCAATTTTTCGCGAGGTGAGACCTGCATACTCGTTTACGTCTCAATTAAAAATATATACCGTCATTACTTATTATTATCCATATTAACCCTAATCCTTGGAAAACACAATTCCCAGTCAGCTACCGACTCACTTTCATCAGGGGGTCTGTCCTCTTTATTCAGGTAGTGTCAATACTACAAATCCCTGTAAGAAAGCGATGCTGATCTGATGCCAGTAAATCTTATTGACCCCGAGTTCTGTGAGACTTCATCGCAACTCAATGCCCGGGGTTTACAGGTCGCCAGGAAAAGTCGGTCAGCGTAGCCTTGGTATGATATTCCGTTGTTGAAACATAATATAGTGGCTATAAGCTACTCATATCAGAACCGATATTGCTCTCGTAAACGGGTAATTATCTACCAACAGATAGGTTGTGTATATAGACACAGTGCCAATTGAATGACCGGATGACATCATTCGTATGCCGGGAAAGTACATAGAGTATTGAGTGTGGTCGTGTGAAAACTGACACCTTTTATGCATTAACATTGATTGATTTCTTTACTAAAGTAAATGAATATGGTCAGTGAATTACATTATTCATCATTCTTCTAATCAATAGCTTATATAATGCCCATTGTTGGATTACGTACGTAATTTCGCTAATGAATAGTAAATAGAAATTTCCATTTTATATTCCTAGTCCACAGCTTTCTCATCAATAGCCTTAAGTCTACAGTGCTAAGGCACCGCTTATTCTCACTGGTAGAGGGTAAACTTAAACCGCTAATAGGGCCCTATGCAAATTTGTGTCAGACTATAGTCACCTGACCATCAGTGTTTTGAAGCCGCCCCTTTAGACCACCGACTTGACTCAACAGTTGTTGAGTCAAGTCAACAGTTGTTGAAGACAGTTGTCTTCAATGGAAAGCAACTGGTTGTGACAATTAAAGCTTGACTTCGAAGCATCGAAAAATGGGAAATCGAGGAAACCCCGAATGATTATGATACGCCTCCGTGGCGCAATGTAAACAACATTGGGTTTACGATTCGGAGGTCGCGGGTTCGATCCCCAGCGGGGTACATGTTTTAATACTCGGTTTGGTTGGTGGTAGGGCATTTTAAATGTCCGCCTGGCTAGCTATCACCATCTTATCTAAATCTGCCGCCAAGCAGCAATGTTAATAGCATGGTTGTGTTCCGGTTGTCAGAGATAAGATAGCCAGTCCCCCAAATGTGTTGGGGTGTCCGGGTCAGTACGCTTCCACCTTCGACCTCATCTCCACTTAACATCAGGTGTGATTGAGGTCAAGTACGAACCCGTCGTGCATAAAAAAAAAAATAATACTGTCCAAATACCCCATAAAACTCTTTTAAAATCTAAATATCTTCGAAAAAGCTTAACCGATTTTCATCGAACTTTGCTAATATGTCCTCTTTTAGTCTTCAATATAAAAAAATCCGCCCTCAAATCAGATCACGAAATGAGATACCTCCGGTTAAAGTCTGAAGTCACACACTACAACGCGGTTAAATACATAACACCCATCATTTTTTCATCGAGGGTTAAAAACATCACTATTTGGTCACTCATTCAAAGACTGACAACGTCGCTAAATTCGCTAATCGAAAACGATTAATATGCAGGAGTTAAAAGTTGATGATAATTCGACTAAGGAGGCAAAAGTTCTGCCCACAGAATGAAGGAGTCATTCATGATGGCGTGAGTAGATGGAAATGTTAATAATTAACCACAATACCTATTACCTATTAAAAGATGTGTTGTTAAGTACTAGCAAATTATAGGAACTTATAAGGCGATGTAGTTCAAAAAAGTTTTGACTTTTAATGTGTCATATTTCATTAACATATTCGTAAATTGAAGAATCAACTTTGCTTAAAACTCATTATCATACCATCATGCATACAAGTTAGCCCGGTAAGGATATGTAAATTTTGGGTGTAACTTCCTAATTCTTTGCACACAAATAGAGTCCCTGGTAGTGATGGAATAAAAATGTTTTTAAATAAGTCCTGCATTAGGTATAGTACAGATATTAACTCATAAAATCATAGTCACATCAGTCCGTAAACATTCCACTGCAGGGATATAAACCTTCCCTGATATTGAGAGAGTATGATGGGCCATAGTCCCAGTGCGGGTTGGGGACTTCACATGCCTTCGATTTTTTTTTTAATTTCTCAGGCATTTACGTTGCTTGCGATGGTTTCCTTCACCGTTTAAGAGCAGGTAAGTAAACCTACTTAAATTAAAATTCATTGCATCGCCGAAGATAAGATCTCCAAAAACAATTTTTTTACAGATATAATTAGTAGCTACAAGTACTTTATTGCGTATCATAATATATTATGATACTGCTTCCCCATTTTACTGTAATACTCTTTCTTATATATGTTATTCTTTCTTTCTTCATATTATTATTGCAAGTATAAATATTATATTAAATAATGTTTATTTTTTATTTATATGCTAATGTTATATTTAGTTATGTTATATGCATGTATATGTACAACTTGTACAGCTGTCTGAATCTTTTAGGCTCCTCTGAAAACCAGCTGATCGTGACATTTATTCTCGTCGAAACCAATCAAAAATATAAAATATTCTTTTTTAGAAAATAGTTACCGGAGTTTCGATTATTTTCTGTGACGCAATGAAGTTCACAGTGGCAATTTTAATTTACCTAATATTGTATGTTTTACAACTAAATACCTAGAGCAAGCTACCGATTTATTAGAATTTTTTTTAATCACTTACAGGTAATCTATTCTTATGCCAAAAATTGCGAACTTGTAAGATTATCGCAAGTAAAAATCGTTAGCTTACTGGACTAAACGAGTACCAAATTTCATTGCAACATTTACATAGGCTTATACATTATAAACGATATTATTGTGTAAACACACTATGAAGTAGGTTAATAAAAAGAAAACTGGAGCTTTCAACGTTCTCACTATGTATTCAAATACTTTATGTGAAGACAGGCGGCGGAAAATAAAGAAAGAGCAGTGAATTCACCGAGCGCCAAGTTTGTTCCGTGCCAGCATAGGGTTCTCGAAGTTATTCTACTATGATGTTATAATTAAATGTCTCAATTTGAAAATTAAGTTAAATATAGATTAAGCGATTATATAATATAATCGAACTCAACCTCATTCTATAACAATATTATTATTTTGGTATTGGTTGAATTTGTGAGTGTTGTAGGTCGTTGACCTACAATTCGTTGCTCAGGTTTGCCTCTTTCAGGAATTGGATTATTTTCGTGGCGCCGATAGTTTTTATCTTATCCGAGTGCAGTAAGGATGAATATTGCGTTTACGCATCAGCGGGCCACATTCACGCAGTAGATGTACAAGTGTTTCCTCTGCAAGGAGGCAAACGCCCCAAGATGAGCATGAGATTATGACATAGCAGTGCCCCGTGAGTGCCCTTGCGAGAATGCGTGAATTGTTCCTATTATATGCCTGTGCTTCCCCGGCAGCGTTCTTGTTGAAGCCTTTAATTAGTTTTTTCGAGTGTATTAAACCTGGCGTGTTCGTCCAGAGTTTGAAAGATGCTTGGGTGAACCGGTTTCTTAAATTACTTGATAACGGTTTCTGCAATCATCGTGTATAAAATATATGTGCACATGCATGCACTCACACAAATAACACACACACCACTCATACACTACAGACAACACAGACGCTCACAATACACTTACACGTCGCATGCAGTTACCACTTACCACATATTTATATAATTCTTAATTCATTTTTGTATATAATATATGTGCACACGCATGCACTCACACAAATAACACCCACACCACTCATACACAACAGACAACACATGCACTCACAATACACTTACACGTCGCATGCAGTTATCACTTACCACATATTTATATAATTCTTAATTCATTTTATATTTTTGAGACTTTTTGGGATATCGCACCAACAATAGGTCTTTTATTGTTATAATGTCGAAAGTCGAGGTGTGGCCCAGAACATTGTTTTATAAGTTTTTAGTAGTGATTACCTATATAGCCGATGATACTGTCCTTTTTTTTTACTCGGGGAAATGCGTTGTGCATAACGCTCGCCTGGGGGACGGCGAGACGTTTCTGTGGGATCCATCAAAACCCCGCGGCCACCTTCCTCGGCAGTAGGGAAGACCTGGGAACACATAAGTGGCTCCAGGTCCCCCTCGACCTGCCCCCCCCCCCCCCCCTCCCTCTTTAGGGGAGGCCCGCTCCCGGAAGGCGGCTGGCGCCCTCCCGGGGGACGCTATCGTGCCTCACACCGCGATCAGCAGGCAGTATGAGGCGCGACAGGGCCCGATGCGACGACACCCCCGCGGTCGAACCGGGGGGTGTCATCCTCACCCGGGTTGCGTCCGACGACTACATCGTCCCGAGAGGCCGCTGCCCTCCAACCATCCTCGCTCGCCAGCATAAAGCCGCGACTAATGCTGGCGGGGACAGATCTCGTCCGATCCGGTCGACCAGGTTTTACTTTTAATGATTGAAACAACATTCACGGTTCACCTTATGAAATATGAACAAATGCAAACGTGGCCCCTGGGTGAGCCCATCGCCGTTGAAACGTGCAAATCTATGTTTTATGTTTTAGTTACGTTTTTTGTGGATAGTCCCTTAGTCGCCTTTTACAACACCCATGGGAAGAGACCGTTTGGTTTCATTCCATTTGAGTGCCGAAACCACAAGCATTACCTATATTATCAATATACTTATATAAATAAAATATAACCCAAGCAAGTAAAGGAACCCTAAAAATAAGAACACCGTCCGATAGCAGGCCTACACGTACAAAGAGTTCGTTGTGAAGTGCAATATTCCCGGACAAGCATGTTTGAAACTTTAGAGGCTTCGTTTGGAGGAGGCTGGAGAAATAAAAACTGCATTCATGCACGATTTCTTTATTCAATATCTATTTATGTTGAAAATGTGAGATTATTAGGAGTCTATTAAATGCTTTGATGTCTCAGAGTCACTTTATTGTAAGATAACGTTGTAGGATAACACGTACGTTGGGTTTATATCGCCTAGATTGTAAGATGACACGGTGAATAAAACGTCTGTATTGTAAAATTACAGGACAAAATGTATAGATAGTAAGATGAGGTTGTCAAAACTTTAAAACATCTGGATTGTTTTTACGCGACAAAAAACGTCTGGGTTGAAAGGTGATAAAGTTGTCAATACATCTTTATTTTAAAATGAGAACGTTTTGAAAACGTTCGGTTGGTAAGATGAAAAGGTTGTAAAAACGTTTGGATCGTAAAATCATATGGTGACAAAAGTAAGATGACAAGGTTTGTAAAATGAGAACGTTGTTAAACATATGCATTGTAAGATCATAAGGTTGCCAAAATGCCTGGATTGTAAAATAATAAAGGCGCTACTCATACTCTTCAATCAAATTTTGTTATGTTATAAATCTGTTATCACAGCGTCAGTATTAAACTACATCTAAATAGATAAGTGTGAGGTGGATAACCGAAATACAACAATCGCTACTGCATGTCGTCAAACTTAGATAACAGCGTTATTAGTCCTAGGCGCTATTAGCGTGGAAAATGCCTTCATTTACCCCGAGAAGTATTGAAGAAATGACGTTAGTATTTACTTGAAATACATTCACTGAGTCAGGATGGTCATAGAGAATGATAAATATCTCTACAGAATGAATAGAAATGATTTATTTATAATAATTATAATTACACACAATAATGTATTTTGAGAACAACTTCTGGGGATATTTGAAATATTTGTGCAGGTAAGGTAAGGGTGCTCTTATTTCAGGAATGATTTTGAAACCTGTCCACCACCAATTAAAGTATTACATTATGAACACTTACGAAGTAGATATAATGAATGAACTATAGTAATGAATGATAGTGGATTGAGTCAGTGTATAACGAGCATTAGATATAGTGCTATTTAGATTAACGTGATTATTATAATACTTATACTAAATTGTTCCGACTGGGAGTAGAATCCGAAACTTTACATGGTAGCTGAAGGACGACACCACAATGCTGGTGAGGTTGTCCCAATCATTAGGATTCAATACAAGAATTTCAATACATATAAGAGATTGAAAATCGAAATTCTATAGTGTGAAGTCATCCGAGATCTACAATCTGTATTTTCAATATTAAAATGCCAACATTTGGAGTCAATTGACTTGGAAGATCAAACGAAAGATGGAAAATGAACGAGTAACGAGGGCACTTCAATAAATCACATGTTTAGGTCACTTAGTTTTTTACAAAAAAATACCATATACCATATATTTTTATATACCTTTTTATTAAAAAAATACGAATACAAGGGGTATGTCCAGTGGCTATGTGGGTTCGTCATAAACCTTTAAAGGACTCCACGTATCCAGTTTTTATTAATCGTCTTGTACAAATCCTCACAATATTTCGTCCATTTTATGGTTTCACATGCGCTTAGATTCCAAAGATTACCATTATCACCTGCAAATCCGATATAGCTATCGAATACCTCGGTTTTGTGGCGGAACATTATTGTACACATTGACCCAGATGTGGTCTAACAGAAACCTTATCCCTGTCTACACAAATGGATTATATTATTTGCAAACATTATCAATTATCCTTTAGTTGATGGCTGGACCTGGGCTTTTCCACAAAGCCATTTTTTTTTATTTTCCAGCCGCCTACTTCAGTTCGATAGTTAATGACGATGACGGAAGAGCATCTCACACTGATCTACTCAATGCAGACTCCAGTCCTGAGCTTGTGTCCTCATTAAGCATTCTAAGCAGACAATATATAAATAATGGATCTATGAGAAATTGCTTATTTAATCTATTTCACATGTGCAGCCAATTGGAATAGAAACGTTAAGAAAAAGTTATAATGGTTATTTTAATAAAGTTGTAATGACCGGTAATCAGGAATAACTCTGCACTTACATTAAGGTGAAGAATAATTTCGAGACCGTTTAAACTATTTTCTGCTTCCGTGTGTAAAGTTTTTTTATCGCGAGAACACGGAGGCCCACAGCGAACGGGCAATGGCGTTTTGTGCTTCCCGTTATTTTTAGTACAGCTTTGCAACGAGTTCTACAATTTGGCTACCTAGTTTCTTGTGTTAATTGTATAACTAGTAGGTTAAAACACTATTGTTATACAGTGTTCCCTACTTTAATAAAACAGATCGGTTTATGAAGTTAATATGGAATAATTTTATGAATCTTTTAGCGATCTAGTCTCTCGCAGTAATTACTTGGCAGTACCTACTTTATATGATGAAATGGACATTTTATTTTAATATTTATGTATGTTTATTTTTATCTCGTATCCAATTATTATTATTATTATTATTAAATTCTTTATTGCACACAAAAATAAAATACAAAGAACATTTAACATAGATGATGATGATGTGTACAAAGGCGGTCTTCAAAGGCGGTACAAAGGTGATCCAATGTACAGGCTTTGTTTAGTTTGGGACTGGATAATTGATGTAAGTGTCGGAAATGTTTATAATTGTAAGTCGTGTCGGAAATCTAAAGAGCAGCAGACAGATGTTGTTCTACATCCATTAAATCCTTAGCTTCACAGGTAAGGGCAAGATCGTCAGCATAAAGGAAACTCGAAGTGTTTTGATAGCTGGGTTGGTCGTCTGTATAGATATTAAACAGGGACAAAACGCTTCCCTGTGGCAGGCCATTTTTCTGATCACGCCATCTGCTCTTTTCGTGGTAGAGGAGGATCTGGAAATGGCGGTTTCGCAACATTTCACCCAATAGAGTGACGAATTTGTGATCTCCAGTGCAGGCGACCACTTTCCCAAGGAGGCGCTTTGTATTAGCCGTATCTGCTGCAGCGTAGCCGTAGCGTACTGCAGTAAGATCGACGAAAATGACTCCGGTAACAAGGCCACACTCGAAGCCATCCTCTATGTGTTGAGTCAGGTTCAGGACCTGGCTGCAGCACGACTTTCCGGGACGAAGGCCAGCCTGGTTTGGATTGAGGTAAGAATCAATAGTTGATGTCAGGCGTTTCAACAGCAAGCGTTCCAACAGTTTGTAGGTATGGCACAGCAGTGACATTGGGTGATAACTTTTAGGGTCATCCGCGGGTTTTCCCTACTTAAGCAACGTTACTACCTTAGTTTTCCTCCACTTTTTAGGGATGTTTGTACTTTCAATGCATGTGTCAAATAGCTGTAGAAGCTACGAGATTGCCACTGGACCCAGATGTTTTAATTGTTCCACAGTGATGTCGTTTAAACCAGCAGCCTTTCCGTTTTTTAGTTCACCTATTGCTTTTTGGCAGGCTGATCGGACACGTGTTAAAATTTAATATGTCTGAAACATTGTGATCGGATTTGGGAGGCTTCCCGGGTGGTTTTCGAAGCGTACACTACGCCTTTTTGCTATTGTGGGTCATATCAATATTTTCCACCAACTTCATCCACTTACGGCGACACGCAAGCATTTCCATAACCTCCTCACTTGATATAGTTGGGTCTGAGAAAGGGTCTTTAGCGTATTATGCTTCGTATTCGGATAGTTTTGCCGCATCATTTTTCGTCAGGCCTGGGACATAACCAGTTTCACATCCACGTGGGATATACTGGCGAGACACGCTCATGAAAACTTCTACGAATTCGTCATAGTTATCGGGAGAGGGCGAGATCTCGAGAAGATTTTCGTCGATTTTCGTCGCATACATGTCCCAGTCTGCCTTGGAGAAATTAAAACTGCGCCTAAATGGAACAGAGATTGGCTTGACTACCGCTTGAACTGTGCACATGATTGGCCTGTGTTTAGTTTTAGGAATGGGTGGACAAACAGTTTTGATTGTGTTTGGACTAATGATGGTGCTGACAAAGACACATCCGGGTCCTCGGTTCCGCCGTCTGCTGTTGAATGATGCGGGAAGGTTGGAGTTGTGCATCAGTGTCAGGTCATGCAAATTAGCCCAACTATCGACGGCGTCCCCACTATTATTGGCGGTAGTATATCCCTAACACTGTGGCTATTAAAATCAACAAGAACTATATTAGATTTGTGATTTTCAAACGCTGCCGTGCTTTGAAAGGTGGGCTATATATCGACGTGACAGAGCTCCTCCTAGGTCTATACTAATAATTTCGGTATTGTTAGGCGTCAGTTTGGTTGAAGTGGACCTAACTACCAAAACAGCACTGCCATATTTTGAGTGAGATATTTCCGAGATTAGTTTCATGCCCAGGATTTCGGATTTCGGGGCGCAAACCGTTTTGGTCCCTGTGTGTTTCGTCGCGGAGGTCGATCCGGAGAGCGTCACATGGTGCACATTTCGACCTACAATTTTTTGTACAACAGACACGTTTTTTAAATAATTCTCATTACATACATTTTAATACAGTTTATATCATTTTTTGATGATAAGTCACATTTAACTGATCCTGCTCCCGCATCATGACATCGTTTGTCGCGTGCGATGCGATGTGAGGGTGGAAAAGTTATATATTTCGTCCAAACGAATGAGCAGGACAAATATTATCTCGCGTGACATAAACGTTCATGGTACTAGTGGTGATCACCGATTAAAAGTCTTCGTGTGTACAATTTACAAAGTGGAAAATTCTTAAAATGCCTAAACGGTCATTTGTTGCTTTAACCATCGTAAAAATAGCATTCAGAAATATAGTTTGCTTCACATTAGTCAGTTAAGCACTTTAAACTTTTTTAATTCTACTCTGCTCTATACGTAAATAGTACAAACAAAATGCTTACGGTCATTTTTGAACATTCAACTGCTAGTAGCTGTGCGAGTTGCAGGTCGAAATTATGTATGTACGTGTTCGAAATTTTTTAGTTCAAATTTTATAACGCCGACCATGAATGTGCAGAAATTATGTACCATAAGCACATAACTATACAAAAACCCTAGTACTACCTCATATAAAAGTAAAGTGGTAGTTCGACCTGCTCTACTTTCTCTTTGAGTAGGTAAGTCAAGTTATCTATGCATTACTTTACCAACAACGGAATACACTGTTTAGATAAGATACAGTGCATCTTTTTCTAAGATAATGTTACACACATGTGTTGTAAAACTTGAGAATAATTATTCTATCTAATCATTTGAACATTAATTTAATTTTGAAGTCATCTCGTAGCAAAGTGCTACGGGCCGTAGTACTAGGAAAGTAGCTTGTAATTTTACTATATCTGTGTTTTATTAGCTTATCAGCTTTAACCAGTGATGGGTCGTAGAGTCATTATTGGAAGTTTCCAAAAATTCGGCGACCGCCATCCTGTCTGGCAAGTGTGGGCACCGTCTGACTACAGTAGACGCCGTACCGTGTACGACTGTTGATCCTAGCGTATAAGTGCAGTGGGAGGAATGTGGAGACGGGATTGCTAAACATAGACCTCCCCCATAGATATCCAGAGCGACCAGTTAGGAGCTGCCTACATCCAGCGACATACCGCAACGATCATCAAATCATCCATCTACCTTGTACCGTAGAAGTTCTACACTGCGCTTGCCGGTGTGTGATCTCTACTCGAGAACCTTAACGGCCATCTGTTTTTCAAACTGCTTTCCTGCCCACTGCCACTTCAACTAACTATATTTAGCGACCAGTTAGGAGCTGCCTACATCCAGCGACATACCGCAACGTTCATCAAATCGTCCATCTACCTTGTACCGTAGAAGTTCTACACTGTGGTTGCCGGTGCGTGGTCTCTACTCGAGAACCTTAATGGCCACATGTTTTTCAAGCTGTTTCCCTGCCCACTGCCACTTCAACTTACCATATCAAGCCGTGGTGTGTATGAAGTCGGGAGGCTAAGCTCCACTTGTCCTCCTTCCACATAGAGTCGGCCGGCCTCGGTGTCGCTCTGTTCATTGGCAACACTCCCATTTGCCGAGGGGGGAAGTGGGAAACTTTATTTTTCTACTTACACACCCTATTTCTTTATTTAATTAGTCTAGAGTCCAAGGTAGCATAATAAAGTCAGGTAGGGGACCGTCTACCATCAGTGGGCGCCGTGGCGTGTACCACTGTTGATCCTAGCTTATACATAGATGTCATAGTGGGAGGAGTATGTAGGTGGGATTGTCAATTCAAATTACTACTCAGCTGAGCGATGTTGGTGACTTCGTTCCTCTATAGGTAATTAGCGGTAGCAAATATAGAACGTAGTGCGAGTGATATTAAATCGTTTACCCTTCAACGGAAAAAGTCATATATAAAAACATGGAACTTAAAGGAAAACTGAAAGAGTGAAATAATCCAACTAATTTTATCCAATCTTCAACTAATATGATAACTATGAAAGTTTGGACGTTGATTTGTTTGTTATTCAATCACGGTAAAACTACTGACGCGAATTAGCTGAAATTTGGCAGACAGTCGAAAATGTCTTGGAAGAAGATACATTGTTTACCTTGTAACCCATTAAATGGTTTCTTAGGGATAACTTACGAAGATTACTCTGCGATAAAGTATTTACAAGCGGATGAAGTCGCGGGCGGACATTTAGTTGGTAAAAAATATATCAATTGCATCTGTATGGTGTAGTGGTTAGAAAACCTGTCTGCTATACGAAAAGGTCGTGGGTTTAAATCCCGCTAGGGGCATATGCCCCTAAATGAAAACGAGTTATTGATGTTTTCATTTATACATGTACAAAACAAATGTATTTGTGTAGGATTTTATTTGTAGTTTGTAGTTTCTATAAGATATTTAAATGTACCTTCCTTACTTAAATAATAAAGCGTGTTTGATTTTAATTATCTGGTATCCATAATACAAGCCTAGTTGCTTAGTGTGGAACTAGATGGCGCTGTGTGTATGTCCCAGGATATTATTTATTTCTAATCTCTTTATAGACCTTCTAGGTCTTTGCAAATGCAATACGTACACCTATTAGTGAAAACGTAGTAGGTAACTGAATTTATTAAAAAATCATCATACTTGTAAGCAAAATATTCTTAAAAAGATACTACTAAATATATTGTATTGCCATCCTATAATTATCGTAACCACGGATGTAGTATCGTAACGTAATTGTCGCGGATCTAATATTTTTGTAAAGTTTACATATTTACTCGTATAATAGAGAACAAATCTCGTTGTACTTTTCAATTTCAATGAATAAACCCCAGTTCGAGTAACCCTGATGGATAGGTGAGAGGGGATTGGGCAAACGCCAAACTGTCTAGCAGGTGCCCCGATTGATACTCGCTAGCTCTACGGATTTGGGAATAGAATGCCACTGTTTGTAAATAAGTGTTTGCTAAAGTTTGTAATTTATTTCCTCAAAAGCTATTGTATAACTATTATCTATTATAGTTTTATCTTTTCGCACACTTGGAAGTGGACAAGTTTAATTCAAGTTTGGTCAGCTATTAAAGTTCTACGTAAAATATATAAACAGCCACCCTGCCGTGGCATCATATAAGTAGGTATGCGGAATACAATATCGGCCTCATTTGCCAAATTGTAACTTGTTTATGGTTTTCAGCTCTAACTTGGACCAATGTCTATTTTTTTATAAGAAAAGTGAATTATGATGAATTTTGAGGAGGAGCATTATCAAAGGAAGTCCAGAATCGATAGTTATGTAGTGCGTGTTGTGTTGTGTGGGCGGCGTGCGGTGTGGTGTGTGGTGCCGGTGCACGCGGCTGCAAGCCAAGGCAGCGGCGAATGGCGCGCGGCGCGGTGCGGGCCGGCGCGGTCGGTGCGGGTGCGCGCGCAGGGCCGCGGGCGCGGGCGCGGGCGGTGCGCGGGTCAGTGGCGTGCGACGCGCGCCGCGGACGCCCGCACCGCAGTGTCGAGCAGGAGCCCGCCATGCCCGGCCCGCGCCTCTCCCGCGCCGCCTGACAGCATGGCCCATCCGACCGCCACCACCACACGCAGCCACGCTCTGACGACGGTACGAATCTGTGAATGCTAGTTACGTTACGTGCTCGTGGTACCGCCGCCCGCGGCCGGCCGCTCGGCCGCTGCTGGACGTTCCTCCTGATCAGTGACAGTGTTTCCATAGTCTCTTTTGCCAGTGAGGGTCGGTAGGCGCAGAGGTTTTGGTCTCAATTCGATCGTCCGCAGCCGAAGGAGTAGGCGCGAGTGCTCGCCGCGCGCCTCGATAGATGGCGCCGCGCGTCGTTCCTGCGGCGAGCGCTCTCCGCCCGCACCCCGCCGTCGCCGCCTTTTGTTTCACGCCGTTCGTGTACATAAAATAATAATTGGCCGGCGACGGTGGTGAGCGGGGCCGCTCGGCGCCGAGCCGTCGCTGACGTCAGCGGAGCCCGGGCTCGTGGCTCGCCGACTCGCGCTCCCGGCTTCCCCGACCTTCCGCCACCGCTGTCTACCGCCCACCGAACTCACGGCACAGACACGTCAGGCCTTACACTAACCCTCCGCCCCTCTCGCCGACCCCGTAACTGCTGTGCCAAATCTATTACAAAAAGCCCAGAAAGTGACAATGTAATCGGTCGAATTTGTCGACAAATGCACGTAAATGCGGTCAGGTATTCAGATCTGGAGCTGATCAAGTCTCTACATATAGGTTATAGTACAAAAGTGCAAGTTTCATTCATATAACCTATAAGGATTGGCAATTGATCTGCACCTAGCAACAGAGTGGACGGCGGCGGGGCGACCATTTTTGTAGCTTAGCATTATCTAAATGTTCGGTGGATTTAGGAGAATATGGAGTATATAGAAGCGTTTTGTCATGGATTCATTTAGCTAAGGAGTGCGCTCGTGAGCGCTGCGCCGCGCCCATGCCCCTAAGTCTGGTGAGTGGTAGATTGTAAGGCTTCGTTACACGTGCCATTTTCACGGGGACTTCGCTTAGCTGTAGCATGTCAATTTTAAAGATTATAACTTTGACGTTTTAATACAAAACTTGTGGTATGTTTATGTATTTATAGACGCACTTGCTGCTAAATGGATCGTCTTAGCAGATAATGTAAACTTGTGCACAAATTGGATCCTAACTTTAGTAGAACACATCCGATACCAATGTAAACTATACCGTATTGCTTTTTATGTTCTTGCCCAACTATTTTACCTGTTTTGACGTACACTTGAAGATCTGCCTACTTATTTGTACTTAATAATGTTTCCTAAAACGCCAGCAATTGTTGTGTTTTTGGCTTTTAAAAGTTGTTTAGTCATAATTGTCTACACAATTTAAAATATCTAAGAATCTTAATACAAAAATAGATGTTTTCCATATAATGTTGTGTGTCTCTTTCAGAAAGTATATAACCAAAAATTTCGAAAATTAAACATTTAAATTCAGGTTGCATGGAAGAGATCTCTTAAAGAGATAAGTCCACCTTTGTACAAGACCTATTGTTTATACTCTGTTATATGTAATTTTTGATGCAATAAAGAATATATTGGTGCCCTATATTCTTTGTCGCCTTAAAATTAACTTTACTCTTAGTTGTAATCAGAGGTGCCTAAAACAGAGAAGGAAAATCGAAATTTCTTTACTTCGCCATGAAATGATTATAAGTTTTGAGCGATTCGCCTTGTTCAGGGAATGTGCGCAGACGCATATGTCTGTGATTTTGCTTCATAATAGCATGCGCGACGCGTAGTTGCCAAACCTCCTAGCCGTTATCACGCTACCACGGAACAAGTATTCCGTAGGTATATCAATTTTTTAAATTTTTTTTTTTCAATTTATTGTTCAAAAAACTTAATGCTACATACATTAATTTGATGATGGAACCCCTATTAAGTAATTGAATACCTGTGCCAGGGGTCTCCGCTCTTCCACGGTGTACAGTATACATAATACTAAAGATAAATGCTTCTAAGAAACACGTGTTCCGTATATCACGTATTGTAATATGATGGTTCGTGGATAAATGATGGAAAGTGATAAACTTCATGTCATCTGTAACCTTCTAGAGATAAGGTCAATAAGTTCGACTTCAAATATCAGGATCATAGATGTTTGCCAAAAAACCGCCAAAATTTGGTAAAACAACCGACTTCAATAAGATAGATAAAAAGTTTATTGCATAAACGGGCACACATACAAGAAACACAATATCATACAACACATTATTAACAAACACGAGAGGAACATACATGAAAACTATAACAATTAAATTACTTATTCATGTGGTATGTATAATGTGGCGCTATTCTTTATCTCCTAAATGCACCATTAGATCTTTATATGGAACCAATCTGGCTGTAAGCCCTATCAAACAAAATGTTCTTCAAAATCGGTTAACAATTGACGAAAATATTCATACAGATGTACCTAGAACCTCCTCCTTATTTGGAGTCGGTTAACAAAATAGAATACCTGAAGCCTCCGAATTCACTGGCTATTTTATTCTTTACACTGAAACAATACAGTGTTTTCACTGAGGTTTGGCGACAGAAATATCCTCCTGGTAGAGGACAGGAACGTAAGCTATTTCTATTCGCTCAATGAATCTAAGCCCACATCCACCCACTGCTGGATATAGGCCTCTTCACCATAACGTAATTCATTACGTAATAGATTTTGTGGGCCAACACACACAATGCCCGTCAAACATATAACATACATACAAATTCACGGCTGTTTCTCCCGTAGAGGTAGGCAGAGACCACAGACTTCCACTTGCTACGATCTTGACACACCTCTATTGCTTTATTCACTCTCATAATGTTGTTCATACATGCTCCTCTGTTTAGTGTACTCTTGATTTGGCCTTTCATTAAAACGTCTCCGATTTGATCATGGTACGTTCGCCGTGGTCTTCCCCTTTAGTAGTACTATCACCCAAATTCGCGTCTTATGCTTCTAACGTTAGTCTTCTTTCATTCATCCTCTCCATATGTCCAAATCATCTCAGCATATCTTTTTCAGTCTTTGTCACTGCGTCTTCTTTCTCACTGAAAAACTCACTAATTACACTATTCCTGATTCTATCTTTCAAAGTCACCCCACTCATACTTCTCAATGATCGCATTTCCACTGCATTAATTATACTTTCAGTCTTGTTCTGCCAAACCCAGTAATCCATATCCACGGTTGACATTTGAAATATACATAAATGCACACGTGCCAGGGGGTGAGCGAACCGATCACCGTTGTAACGTGCAAGTCCAAATGTTATTTATGTTATTATTTTTTGTTTTATGTTTGACAATCACTTTTATTTTAAATTTCATAAATTTACGAAACTGTATGTATGACATGCTATTGTAAAAGTGAACTAAATAAATCTAATCTAATCTAATCTATGTGAGGTCTCTTAGTCACCTTTTTACGATATTAGATATGACACCCACCGGAAGAGACGTGTTGGTTCCAGTAACTAACGTGTGAATCTCGAAAAGCGCGGGAACGAAGAATTTACCAAAGATACTGAAGAAACAACTATAGCGCGTTCTAAAATACCGCTGCATCCATTTAGAAATTGTGGTTGTCCTGTCTTCTTCCGTCTGCGTCATTGTTTAGTCGGCCAGCATCAGCTAGTTTCAAAAAGTCCCCAAGAAGTAATAATAATAAATAATAATACTAAATATTTCGGACACTAACACCAACCATCTAGTCCCAAACTAAGCAAAGCTTGTACTATGGATACTAGGTAACGGATAAACATACATAAATATTTATATAAACTTATATAATAAAAAATCCATGACACGGGAATAAATGTTCATATTCATCACACAAACATTCGCGGGATTCGAACCTGCAACCGTTCGTTTCGCTGACAGGGTCACTATTCACTACACCAATCGGTCGTCGCAGAAGTATATGAACTGTTTGGTGTAGTGGTTAGAAACTCCGTCAACTACACCAAAAGGTCGCCGCTTCTAATCCCGCTAGGGGAACATAGGTATTTGTATGATGAATACGGACATGTGTATCCGAGTTATGGATGTTTTCATTTATAATAAGTATTTATTTACCACAAAAAAAATGTATTTATGTAGCACTAGCATTCTGTCCGCGGCTTCGTTTTTTTTTATTGTGTACACAATTCACTCTTAGAATTTTAGTTATTCATTCATAATGCCAACTACTAAGGTACAGAATTTCCTTCTGCGTTTCACCATAATCATACTGGATGAAAGACACCGTGTAGTGCAAGATGAATTTGAAGCATTTTGATTTCAGTGGTAGGTATACCTTAGACCTTCATTTCGGAGAAACAGACGCCACAAGGAAATTCTGTACCTTTTCTTATGAATGAAGAAAGTAAATGCATCGCGTAAATGCGTACTACTTATTTTAAAATATATAATGGCAACACTTACAGAATCGATCTTTCTACAACTTTTATTGTACGGTTCAAGTACATCATAAAATATTTAAAACACCACTGGAAAATATAAAGTCTGTTCCAACTTTCAAAATGTGGCACCTATTATCTAATTGAATAGATAAAGATTGGTTTAAATTATTAAAGTGTTGTGTTAGGATGAAATACAATTGAAGCTATTGTAATGAATATAGACCATACACCGGAAGGTCTCAATCTAACTCAGTTGATTTTGTGACCCCAGTTGTCAATAGTTTGTGTAACAGAGATTGACAGTAAGTGGACTGTTAGGAAATATAGAGACATAACGAGTATGTATCTCTCTGTGAAACTAACTTCGTCATGAATAGTTACTTTAATCGTTTCTAAAATTTTATCCTGTAAATATTATAGAAATTGGCATTTTTGGGCTATCATTGGGTAAATTTAGAATTGAAATACTAAAAAGTGTAGTAGTTTTAGTATAAGTTTCTTTTCAACATTTAATAATTTCTACCGTATCTTATATTTGTACTAGTTTAAAGTGACAAAAATATACGACTTAACCCATATATTTTAGCCCACATGACATTCTAATGAGACTCTATACGTACGTATACATAGATTTAAAAAGTTAGTATATATAGCATTTTAACCGCCGCGATAATACTATCGCGGAGGCGATTAAATATATACACATTTAACCGCCTCCGTGGCTCAATGTAAACAACATTGGGTTTACGTTTCGGAGGTCGCGAGTTCGATCTCCCGCGGGGTACATATTTAGTACTCGGTTTGGTTGGTGGTAGGGTATATTAAATGTCCGCCTGGCTAGCTACCACCATCTTATCTAAATCTGCCGCCAAACAGCAATATTAATAGAATTGTTGTGTTTCGGTTGTCAGAGATAAGATAGCCAGTCCCCCAAATAAGATAGGGTTTCCGGGTCAACTGAGTTAGACGCTACCACCTTCGGCCTCATCTTCACTTAACATCAGGTGTGATTGAGGTTAAGTGCTAACCCGTTGTTGATAAATAAAATAATTCAGTTACTATGGAAAACTTAAAATCGTTCTACTCTCTTTCACAAATATTCTCTAGTAACTTTTTAGATCTATGTACGTCCTTTATGCTTATAAAGATTCATTAGAATCGTTTTATTTTCCACAAATTTGGATTTGAAAGTTTGTATGGAATACCGTGCGTGATAAACTATATTAAGTCGTTTTCTACTGAACTCGAGGGCTGTAATAATAACATTATTTATGTAATGTTAAGAGTGTTTGTTTGCTAAATAAAATCAAAGTGTGTTTAACACTTGACTTGATAATGATGACTGTGATACTAATGTTAACACATGAAAGCATGAATAAATGAATATTAATACTACACCACTTTCTTCTATAGCTTTCTTTACGATAATAATTGGAGATCCATTGTTGGATCATGCACAAACATTTTTGAATAGCGAAAGTCTATATGTATAATGTAACTTCTATATTTTGTTTCGAATTCACAAGTAATTAATCCGGCTTTTATGAAGGACCCCTTGAGCCCTTGTATAATTTTCTATAGTCACATATGAAGCACTCCAGCAGCACATCTTGCGAACCACTCCTTGTGGGTCACAATATAAGCGAAACCTAATTCAAAAAGAGTATTATAGCAAATATATAACTAAATACAAAAGAAGATTTAACTTTTGTAAATATTTATATTGCTGTCGTTCACTTTGGCACTACACAGCCCAACAAGAAGTTCAATCGCAATCAATAGACATAGAAAACAGTAGGACAAGCCATTGTGGTAAGCCTTCTCTCACCATCATGAAATATAAAAATGTATGAGAAACACAGAAAAATAACGTCCGAGCTCTTAGGGATTCGTGACAAATTTATTTGCTGTTTATATAGATTATAGTTATTTTACCAATTGAATGTGTTCCGAACAAATCTTGTATACCTTCAACTTTATATTGTTTCATGTTACAAATTCACAAGTACCGACTTTTAGAAGGCTGCCGGAGAAGCACTGACACTAAGTAGGACCAATTTACGCATTCTTGCAAGGGCACTCACGGGGCACTGCTGTCTGAGTAAACATGCTCAACGTGAAGCTCCGGTACACGGCGATTATGCCTCCTTGCAGAGGAAACACTTGTACATCTGCTGTGTGAATGTGGCCCACTGACGCATAAACGTAATATTCCTCAAATAGGCAAATCTGAGTAACGGACTGTAGGTTAGTGGCTGACCACCTGTAACAGCCACACGTGTAACTAATACTGACTTATAACAACCTTGAGCATGACGAATGTATGATTGATTTGTTGTCACAGTAGAGAAATGAGGAAGAAGAAAAGATATTGGTAGTAAGTAAATACCATTTCATCAACTATCTACATCCTATTTTCTTCATAATTATAATCATCATATCAATCACAGGACGTCCACAGCTGACCATAGGCAATATTACAATTATATTATATGCAATATTAACGTTAAAAAACAAGTTTAAAATTTAAAACAAGACGGGTTTTGATAGGTAAACGTCATTGAGATTTGTGTTGGTGTGCTTTTTACAAATATTACAAAGTGGACTTTATTAACGTTAAAATAACAAGTTTAAGGTGTAAAACGTATATTTTTAGTAAATTAGAAAACTGAAACAGACAGAAACAAAACGCACAACCACGATTCCAACTTAGTAACTGAAGGAAGGTTGTAGTGGGTCCTCGCGAAGTCAGTCCACCGTGCTCGCATAAAATGTGTTAATTTATTTAGAACTGTATTGAATAGCTCCGGTGACTCTAAATAGGCTCTGTGATCCAGAAGTTTTATAATTATGATACTGTTCCGAATACGGCAAGCGAAAATATTTAAGTCTTTGCCCTCAAAATTTAGCTTAGGCGGATCTCTCACCGCGGATACTTCTTGTAATACAATAAGTTCTGGTCTAGCAAACCGGTTTGTCTGTCTGTCTGTATCAGTTTTCTAATTTTTTTTTTTTTTTTTATCCACAACGGGTTAGCACTTGACCTCAATCACACCTGATGTTAAGTGAAGATGAGGCCGAAGGTGGTAGCGTACTGATCCGGAAACCCCATTTTATATGGGGGACTGGCTATCTTATCTCGGACAACCGGAACACAACAATGCTATTAACATTGCTGTTTGGCGGCAGATTTAGATAAGATGGTGGTAGCTAGCCAGGCGGACATTTAATATGCTCTACCATCAACCAAACCGAGTACTAAATATGTACCCCGCTGGGGATCGAACCCGCGACCTCCGAAACGTAAACCCAATGTTGTTTACATTGAGCCACGGAGGCGGTAAAAAAAAAATATACCTTTTACACCTTGTTATTTTAACGTTAATACAGTCCACTTTGTAATATTTGGCTTTTCGAGCCGGATACCGAGGACGAGTGGAGGGGATTCGTCAAACTTGTGTGTCGGAGATCTCGTCCTCATAGCCGAAAATAACCTCCCACGTGGCACCTGGCCCCGCGGTCGCATAAGTGCTACGTACCCAGGAAAGGACAATTGCGTCCGGGTGGTTGATGTAGTCACGACCAGCGGGACGTTGAGGCGCCCGGCTAAGAAGCTGGTGCGGTTATTGTGTGAGAACGGGGAAAGCTGTTGGAAACTGGCAACAAAACAGGTGTTTTTTGATAGACAAACGTCATGGAGACTTGTGTTGTTGTGCATTTTATTTCTATCTGTATCATTTTTCTAATTTGCTAAAAATATACGTTTTACACCTTAAACTTGTTATTTTAACGTTAATAGAGTCCACTTTGTAATATTTGTAAAATACACAAATCTCAATGACGTTTACCTATCAAAAAACCCGTTTTCCGACCAGTTTCCAACAACTCTCCCCGTGTGCAAGTAGATATAAACCTGTGCTATAAATCTGGTGAATTGTTATAATGCAAGTGATTGTGAATTGATGATACTTTGTGAGATACGAGGTGAAAGATCTGCACTCACAGGATTTTTATTCCCGGGCATCGGGTGTCGACATTCCGGCCAATGTAGTGACATCCATTGCAGGAACTTGAGATGGCGCGTCAACCTTACCCATGCTCCTTGTTTGTGGCATGTTTACTAAGCCAGATATCATATGATGCGGCTCCAACAATAGACGCGATCTCTGCTGGATAATACTGAACCTAATAGTTACCGCTGACATGACAATGGAATGTTAGGGTAAGCGCCTCTATGATGCCCCAGACAATACTGTACGTATGGCCACATTCTGGTCCTCAAGAATTTGACGTTTTTGCCATCGACTCGCTAAGAAGAAGGGTAAGCGCCTAATAGATGGAAGCCTGTGCTATTGGGTTTGTCACTCGTCTAAATATAAATAAAATCTCAGCTGATGCTGAAGGGCTTTTATAACCAAACTAGGAAAAACAACTGACAAATATCCCAAGAGACTTTTTGGAAGCGACCTGCATCCAGTGACTTCTCGCATCATTTTTAAGTCATTGTCGACGTTTCACGCTGCTCTTGCCGATACGTAATTTCCACTACACTATCTTATTTGCTTTATGATTAGACTTTAAAGTCCTGCAGCTTTTGTCGCTCACTTGAAAGTAGAAAATGAAATTATATAATGGGCCTTATCACTGATTATCTTGACTTCACTTAAGTGCCAACTTAAACAAAGCACGTTACGTTCTCTTATCAGGACTTTTTCACCAAACATCTTGCTTTTCCGACACGTTACGTACAGTTGTATACAGCCTAAAATGAACTCTATTTGTACTCTCATAACTCAAGTTTTGCTGTACGAGTGTTTGTTTGTAGGATAGTCCTTTTCGTTATTCATGTAAGTAGTCGTTCTAGTTTTGTATTTTTAGCTTTAGTAGGTTTGATGTTAATTACATTTGATGCTGGTAAGTTCTGATAGAAACTAAAAATATCGAAAGGAATTAAAGTGAAACCACTCTCTCTATTTCAATCAATGTTGCCTTCTACTTTCGTATTACTTCATTTAGGTCCACTAGTAGGTCCTTGTTATGGATGACCTACTTATTTGAAGATCCTACGCTAGATCGAAGTCAAGTTCAATGATTTCTTAAATTCACTAATTTAAAGGATAAGATCGTTTAAAATAATCCAATAATACATTTGCCTAAAATCATATTAAATTAGTAGCTTTCCGCACGCGTCTCTGCCCGTGTGGATAATAGGAACTTGGCTGTATTGGTTACAGTGACCTTTGCATGTCCAAAAGGTTTATCAATACACAAAAATTACCTAATTTTATCCTATATTTATTTATTTTTTAACGTGTTCCCCAAATTACTGAAGCACTTCTATTAAAATATAAATATGAAAACATCTGTCTCAATTTACTTGTGATTGATGGATGACAAATATTCAGATAAATCTACAAGAGCTGCATATCCCTGATATACGAGTATTTCAGTAGGTTTTGAATTCTACTCCCGTACTCCCTGTTAACTGGCGCTGAAAAGAGCCGTTAGCGACATTTTATAAAGTTCTTGATAGCAGAATACGCTGTGAGGCTCGGAAAGAGCAGGTCGAGCCGATGAGAGTCTGAATCGTTTGGCGGTATTTTCCCAGTTCTGTAGAACTTTTTTATGATTTTTTTATACACAACAGGTTAGTGCTTGACCTCAATCACACCTGATATTAAGTGAAGATTATGGGCTAGATAGATAGATATCTATATATCAATACAGATACACAGATGTCTATACAGATAGATAGATAAATACGCGTTTGATCACGATATGACCTGTTGAATTCTTAGTGGCTATAGTGAAAATTCACTTTTCATGTGATCGCCATCGATGCGGTGACATCACTCAGCAGAAGTGTGGCATAGCCATCACTAATTGGTCACTTTTAGTTTTGGTATATTTGAAAGATCGATTTTACGGATAAGACCACATTTTGCACACTTAAGTGTGTATTTTATTTTTCTGTACACCACAGTCCTTCTCTCAGGTTATAATCAAACGCGGGCCCATTGCGGATTGGATTTGTAAGGCTAGTTGCCTTTGATAGTATGTTAAGACGTCTCTGTTAGCCACCTACTTGGCGACTGATTTCCATTGATAACAACTGGGACTGACATGCCCTCCGAATCACAGAAACACGTATGACAATCACCCAAATCACTGACTACGCCCAGACGTTGCCCTACGCTAATCGAGAACGAATCTCGAATGTGTCTGCGCCACGTGTGCTCAGATTCTGTACCAACTATGTATGATAAAACTAGCCCCCGTAGCATGATAGGCGCGATAAACGTTTATGTCGCGAGAGATAACATTTGTCCTGCTCATTCACTTGGACGAAATTTACAACAATCCCACTCTCACTCCTACGTCGAGCGCTACAAATGCTGTCATGCTACGCAGCCTGTTCACTTATTTTTGACATGGGTGTCTTACCCTCTCGCCTAGTATGATAGCGCAATTATGAAAATTAGCGATGCACGACTTGGAATTATACTATACTAATCATTTGACTCCACTATACACTAAGTCGACTAAATCGTAATTACAAGACATGTAAATAATATCCTTTAAGTTTGACAGTCAGCTTATTGAGCCTTAACACAAGCGATTTTCGACGTAGCATTCGCATTAGCATTAGCATTATACCAATTGTTTTCCTCTAATAAATAATCGTAGCTTGGCTATTGTGCATCATACATTATATTTATGATATAATGTATGATGCATTGTAACAATATAAAGAATATTACAATTACTTTAATTATGTCTTGCAAAGAAAATCCAGCGGGTGCGTAGTGCACCCTGCATGAGTAGTAGCACGACCTGATTAAGTGTAGGGACCCACCTGCGGAAGGTACTGCGCCGACAGTTCGGCGACTGAATTATCGGTCGTAGTATTCGGTTGGCATGACACACCAAACGCGCCGAACATGCAATTTCGCGGCGCGCCACGTCTAGTTCAGCGCCGCAAAATACGTGGCGTCGTCGTCTTCTGTGTCGTTGGTGGTCACTAAAAGTGACGAAAGACACTTGTACTGAAAGAGAGAGGTTAGTCATTGCTAAACAGGAACGCGACGTTGTCGCTCTTACCTTTGAAAGCGCGCGCTGAACAAACATTCGGTCTCGTAACGCATCGCGTGATGTGTCGCTTGCTATGCAAAATACATTGAAGACTTTTTCGCGGAAACAGTCGCTAGACGAAAGGTTCGGCTCTACGCTGAACAACGCGTAATTTCGCCTGATGTGTCATAGGTTACTTGCGAAACACTGCGAGTGTAATCAGCCGAACTGTCGGCGTAGTAATTTCCGCGGGTGTGTCGCTACACTAACGCAATAGATCTAGCGCGCTAGGGGTATAGTAACTATACCTTACATATACTTACGTGTATTTAAGTAACACTATTTGTGGTAAAAGAACTTAAATTTACATTTGGAAATGTTATGATCGTCGTGCGGTCGCGATTCAGTCCCAACACTGTTGCAACCTATGCTCAATACTCGCTTATGTGATATGGCCCACACTTATCATAGTTGACTTTCAAGCCATACAAATTATCTTGTGAATAATTACTTGGTAAAAAATTGGCCCATACTCCTTCATATACGAATGAAGGCCTATATCCCTGCAGTAGGATGTTTACATGCTGATGATGATGATGATAGGACGAGAGTCATAGCATAATATAATCTTCCCGATGCTCAATAATGCTCAAAATATTTCAATAATAATAGTTTCGATTAGCGCAGCTATCTGGCCAGCTCGTACCTAACACGGACTTTATGCAAACAGCGCCAGATAAAGCATATCTAGTTCGGAGGCGGTCGGCAATTATCGGGCTAGATCCGGGATTAATCTAGGTGAAGGGGATGCTGCAGTTCGGGGTCAGTGACCGGACTATGGTTTACGGATTATGGCGTGTAATCTTGTAAATGAAACATTAATGAAAACCGCAAAATCATTTATGGGTTATAAGATACAAATTTTCGGTTTTTAATGTTCTGTCCCGCAAAAGATAAAAACAAGACCCTTTTTCGGAACACGGCTGGAATTAAAATCAAATTTCAAATCAGAATGTAGAATTATTATGTGACAAACTTAATTTTGCGGTTTCCTTCATACTATATCTAAGTTAAAGTTGAAAAACCATCGGCACTCGAGTCATATATTTCGATATTCGCAGTTCCTTTGAATGTTGAATGAATGAACAAGTGAAGGAATTAATACGAAATACATTAATTTCAAAACCGTGTGACATCATTACGAGACAAACGTCAATTGCGGTGAATATCTTTAGATTATTTTGGTAGCTAAACACATAAGTTTGTCGGTTTAAAAGCTAGTCAATGGCGAAATTATATACGAATCCACAATGCAGAAAGGCCGTATAAAGACACAGCTTTTTATTGCGTTAAACTTTTACACCAGCATGAGACCTCAGATCTTATAGTATTCTATATTAATTTTGACTAATACCAACTTATTAAAAAAAAGGCCGGCAACGCATCTGTGACCCTTTTGGTGTTGCGGGTGTCCATGGGCGGCGGTGATTGCTTTCCATCAGGTGACCCGCATGCTCGTTTGCCGCCCTCTCATATAAAAAAAAAAAAACAGTTTCTGACAGAAAAGTTTGTCAATGGTAATATATACGTTTTGTGGTAAACAGTACAATGGAAATATTGAAACTTTCTGATATTTTGTCTCTATAGAAGGTCAGTAGTATCTACTAGTATTCAATTATTATTATAAATGCGAAAGTTTGTGTGTTTGTGTGTGTATATGGATTGTTTGTTAACTCTTCACGCCTAACAGCTAGACGGATTTGGATGAAATTGAGTTATTGAGACAGATTAGGACCTGGATTAATATATAGGCTCAATTATTTGCTGTGCTAATTTTAATGAAATGTTCCACGCGAACGAAATGCAACAGCTGTTATTTTTTTTTTATATGAGAGGGCGGCAAACGAGCAAGCGGGGTCACCTGCTGGAAAGCAATCACCGCCGCCCATGGACACCCGCAACACCAAAAGGGTCACACATGGGGTGGCCAGAGGTATCCCAAACATCAGCATTTGGATAGATGTAAAATTAAATGCTTGAAATAATACCCACAGTTCACATTTTATAGATGTTTTGGTGTAAAGTCCCGTGGTTATCTTTTACGACACCCACGGGAAGAAACTAGTTGATTCATTTCTTTTAACGTATCGGAAACCACGGGGGATAAAGGCAATAACGTTATGTATATGTCATCTACCCTCCTTTACCCATATATTGTTAGAAACCATACAGAGCTGACTGCAACAGGATTAGAAAATAAACATAAATTCTCTTCTTCATCGGTAGTCCAAGTGCTGTTATGATTCAATTTGCTAATAGACAGCGAGGAGCGCAGGCGTGGTTGTCACTGGTATCTTAATTGCTTCTAAGTAATGAACAGTTTACATGCATGTTCACTAGTGTGTACATATATATCTTGGGAATATCTGACATTAACGTATTATTACGTTAATGTCAGGTAGGGTTATCCCTACCTTATGCTATCATAGTTGCAAGTTAATAAGTTCACACAAACTCTCGTTATCAAAATATTATAGGCAATCTTTATTAGTTCACATTAGTTCCCTGCTGGATATAGGCCTCTTTCAAGATGCGCCACAGAGTCTGATCTTCGGCTTTCAGCTTCTAGTCGCCCGATGTAGATCAACTCCCCGTCTAGCTGTGTATCTTATTCAATTTGTGTGAATTGGAGAGTCGCTTAGTCTTTTTTGGTGGCAGCAACTACTCTGTTCGAGGGGACTGACATCCAGCAATACTACTGAGTCCCTACCCATTCAACACAATATTTTATTATAAATTTAAGTAATTTCCGATTCTTATGTATGTTTATGTTTTTGTGATAAATAAATATCTTTCACTATTATTTTATAGGTCAGTATAATATTTTATGTTGTGTTACGAAGAAATGTTGTGAAATGTGAAAATGAAGAAATAGCATTGTTGTGTTCCGGTTGTCAGAGATAAGATAGCCAGTCCGCCAAATGTGTTGGGGTTTCCGGTTCAGTACGCTTCTATCTTCGACCTCATCTTCACTTAACATCAGGTGTGATTGAGGTCAAGTACGAACCCGTCGCGCATTAAAAAAAATGGCGAAAATAGAAACACTCATATGGTTGAAATTATGTGGACAAACGCGACTATCAAATTTCACAATTAGCGATTTATTCAATGATAGTTTTGAAAAAAAAATTAAAATACCCATGCCAATACCTTCCATTTCACTTACCCAATATGCCCAAATTTTTTCCTTACGGTAAAAAAACTCATCCGGTATAGATTTCTACATAACAGAAATTCAAATTATATTTAGAAAAAATAAAACACATTACATGTGTGTAACTTAATCAAATATAGTAATTAGTAAACCTTTACAGAAAAGATCAAATAATTAAACTAATGTTACTGAATAAACATTTTCTAAATTAATACTCACTTGGTAGCTTGTGAATTTAAGATTTTTTCTTAACTTATATAAATTTGTAAATACCTGTAATACATAATAATAATAATAATTAAATATTTCGGACACTTATACCAATCATCTAGTCCAAACTAAGCAAAGCTTGTACTATGGATACTAGATAACGGATACATAAATATTTAAATAAACATCCATGACTCTGGAATAAATGTTCATATTTATCATGCCAACATTTACCTGTCACGGGATTCGAACCCGCAACCGTTGGTGTCGCTGACAGGGTCACTATCCACTGCACCAATCGGTCGTCTTCACATAAATACATACTTATATATTAAGATACTTAGTTAAATTAAATTCTGGATTTGGCATATTCGAGACAATAAAATAAAGCATAAAAATAAAATCCAAGCTAACAAAATCACAAACAAAGCATTATGTGCACAAGCAATCCACATTACTCTATGCAATGACATGGATAAATTTAATTGTATAAAAAAAAAAAAAAAAAATTATTACGAGATTGCGTATCAATATAGCACGGAAGAATTATGTTTATTATTGAATGTATTTTTTAGATGTTTTATAGAATAAAGAATGTTTACATGCCGATTTGGTAGAATATAGAAACTTAACTAAGATTATAACACCTGTACCTACATTACTATATTCTTATGTAAATAAATGACTGATTACTGATTACTGATTACAATGCCCGCTGAAATTAAAACAAGAATACCGTGTGTAATATTTACACGCCCCAGTTAAAATGCGTGCAAGCGTCCTCTATCGCATTTTAAGGGTTTTACAGCCTTCGCTCGGGTCCGCATGTGTTTAAAAATTCAACTTACGGCGTAATCTCCATTACGTCTACATAACGTAAGTAGGAGTATACAGTTCGTGCCATCAAAGATGAGAAGTCGCAGATAGCGCTATCTCTCATCCGGTGTGCAGCGTCTATTTTCCTACACATGGATGAGCTTATGAGAAGCTAGCTTTACATGGTGGCAACGAATAGTATACTCAGGCAGCTATTTTCATAGGAGAATTATAAACTTTATATTGATATAGAACTTACGTCACCAATTGTATAAAATTACACAAGTTATTATTTGACATCCTGTTTGGTGTAGTGGTTAGCAACTCTGACCGCTATACCACAAGGTTGTGGGTTCGAATCCCGCTAGGGGCATATGTTTGTGTGATGAATACGGACATGTGTACCCGAGTTATGGATGTTTTTCATTTATATTAAGTATTTATTTACAAAAAAAATGTATTTATGTAGTATATCAACCATCTGGTATCCACAACACAAGCCTATAGTTGCTTACTGTGGAAGTAGATGGCGCTGTGTGTATATCTAAGTATATTTATTTATTTATAAAAACTGACCCGCTTAAAATTGGCAAATCCACTTCTACCTATTTCAGAGGTCAGCAACGATCATTATGTCGTCAAAGTATACAACTAATTACATACTATTTGAGTCTATCGCCGCAGTGCAATATCAGATATATAATAAAAATGTTTATTTCGTTCCTTACAATGCTATAACTAGATCTAGGGTTGAGACTTCATAGTAAGTATTAAGATACTTGTATCAGGAAGTCTCGCTCCTCCATAAACAAATGTTATCTCACTAATAAACATCATCGCAATACAATTATAATTTTGAGAATAAATCAGTTGTCACATTTTAATAAAAGTAGAATACAATATTGGTGAAACATTAAGTCACACGAATAAGTGTGATTGAGTAACAAGGTGCTATTTGTGTAGTAGGTGTATTGCGTGTGTGTGTGTGTGTAGGGGGGTGGTGTGTTTGTTTGTGTGTAACAGGGTGCGTGCGTGCGTTTGTGTGTGTATGGGTGGGAGGTGAATGTGTGTGTGTGTGTGTGTGTGTGTGTGTGTGTGTGTGTGTGTGTGTGTGTGTGTGTGTGAGTGTGTGTGGTTGTGCGCATGCATAGGACCAAGATAATCGGGTGTTTGTATGGCTACTGTGCTAAGTTAAATATGTAGTTTAACATAAAATATAGGTATGGGACTTCTCTTGCGGTAAACCCATAAAAAAAAGTTGAGCATCTTCCATTTATTGGTTGGTTAATAAAATAGAATACTTTAAGCATTCCAAGTCCCCAACCCGCATTAGGCCAGCGCGGTGGACTATTGCTCATACTCCCTCATATACGAGGGAAGGCCTATATCCCTGCAGTGGGATGTTTACGGGCTGATGTTGATGTTGATGAAGCCTTCACAATGTTTACACCGATGTTTGTATTCTGGATGACAAATCTGTTATAGGTAAAATTACAACCAAAATACAACCATGATATTGGCAAATCATCGTCCATTAGATGGAGACAAAAATTCAAGAATATATTAACTTTTATGTGACTATCTAATATTTTGGCATTTGCTGTCTCCTACTTTTACTCTGGCAGTAATTTTGGAAATGGTTCGATAACAATAATTAAATACTCCAATAATTAAATCATAAAATACAACCACTTCTACAATTAGCATTAATAGATAGTTTATTTTAGATAAGTGCAAACTGAAGGAGAATTTAAACGTATGAAAGGACAATTTGTAACGTACACTAATCCACGTAAAAATAATAATAAATATTTCGAACACTTTCACAAATCATTTAATCCTAAAGCTTGTACTATGGGTACTGCATAACATATAAACATACATAAATATTTCTATACATATCCATGACTCGATAATCAATGTTCGTATTCATCACACAAACATTAACCCGTCGCGGGTTCGAAACCGCGAACGTTAGTTTAGCTGACAGGGTCAATGTCCACTACACCGAGCGGTCGTCTCTTTATTTACGGAGGTACCTATAGACGCGATTTGTTTGAAAATAAAAAGAGGTAGACCTCTTGGTATGTGTAGGTATATTATTTTATTTCTCCAGTCTTATCTTAACTTATCTGCTATACTCTGTTTTACGGACTTGATCATATGGGACCACAATCTCAACCACAAACACACCTGCATATACGCGTCATCACGGGCTATATAGTTCATCATACGTTATATCGCGCGCATCTGTCGAAATGCTGCTGTACGACTGTTATGTCGCTCATTTTGACAGATGACTGCGATAAAATGTATGACAAACTATATCGCAAGTTTTGATGCTACCACTGATGGTGGATAGTAACTGTGTGGTCGAAGATGATGCACGCGATCTCAAAATAATTCACCCTAGGCATGAAATAACAAGATTGTCGTTTCTCGGCAGTTCGCATTAAGAGTGAACAAAAACGCTTAATGCCAATATTGGGTGTATCGGCGAGAGATGGGTAGAAAAATCCCTCTGCCCCGAACTGTATCACCGATAAATATAAACATTTTAATATATTACTAATCAACTTCAATTGTACAACCCGGTCATAATATTTGTGCACCTTACTGGAATGTAAAGCATCTCCCCGCTTTCCCTTTCACCTCCCCGCTCTCGCCTTGTCGCGTACACATCGCCGATAGGACATCACAAGGCCAGGTGTACAGATATTGTGACCGAATTGTAAAAGGATCAATTCATTCTGCAAATAAACATAAATTTTCCATTTCTACACTTCACTTAAGTTCGTATACGTTCGGAATACGTTAATTCCTTATAAAGCCACCCTCTGTAATAAAGAAGTTTTATTTATAGCAGGCCACAGTAGATTAATGCATGATTACTCATTCATTGTTGCATAAAACCGCTACACGCATAGCTAAGCCCCGCCCACCGTAGCGCGTAGAGGGGCTACGAGAAACGTCCATGAAACTCGAATCCTCACAGTGGAATTCAGCCATTTTTAATTCCCGACGAGAAACGAAAGGTATTATGTATTTGACGGGTTATGCACAGTATGTGTGTGTGTGTGTGACCAGCCTTTGTCCGGCCGTATCTAATAATGCGTGGTACGATTACTGTGAGTATTTTTTATATTAAAAACTTAACGAATGGACAGGATAAAATTGGTTAAGCAGTTTTGAAGACATTTAGCTTTATCACAGGTTTTTGGCGTATTTAGATTGGCTTTCTAAATTTTTTTTTTTTTTGTTTTTAAGATTAAATCCTTCTGAGATTTAAAGCCTTGTTTGATGGATATCCGTGAAGCCGATCCCAAGATATTTAGCTTTGAAGATAGTTTCTTTGGTCTATCTAGATGAAGTCATATGTTCAGACGTGACTGAAGTCAAGCACTCGCTAATTGTATACAAAATATGCAACAGATTCGCCAATTATTATTAGTGAGATAGTGGTAACTACCCAAATAACATGTGATCCAACTAATATTATTTAAAAGCGAAGATAGTCCAGTAAAGATTCACGATTATAATTTTAAATGCCGTGATTTTTTGAATATGAAAAGAGTGCCCCGTCAGTGATGGAATAAAAAAAAAATCTAACAAATCGGTAGCTTGCTTTCAATATAATGTAGATATTTAGTAATAAAACATAGACTATGCTATTAAAATTATCACTGTGAATTTTATTGCGTCGGAGATTATTCTTAGAACCCCTGTAACTATTTTCAAAACCATTGATCAATAACTTATTTATGAAAAATTAGACCAAGGGCAAATATCACGATTCAAAAAACTATTTTTAGAAAATGTAAAGTAAGCATTGATTAATTAAAAAAAAATGTTTTAGGAGATCTAAGCATTTTCTACCACGCTGCACAGTGGTAGCTTTAATTTAATATTGTTGGTTTTTAAAATGGTTTTTAAGTATAGTGTAAATACTTACACTATACTTAAAGCAAGCTACAGAATTTTTATTTGATTACTGTAGGGTACTCTAGGCTTCTATAAAAAACCAGGAACTTTAAAATTAGAGGAAGTTACACCACCAAACGGTGCATTTAAATAATTTTCTTATTTAAAGCGAAAATTTGTTATTTTGTTTATATAATATTTGTTCAACTATGGCAAAACAGAAGAACGGATTTAGATATTATTTGATGCACGTAAAACATGTCCTGGAATAAAGCATTCATCCTGATAAAGTGAGTATTTCCCGCGAGATAAAGAAAGTATATATATATATATATATATATCTAAACGAAATTACACATACGGTATAAATGAATTCCACATGAGTGAAGTAACAGGTAAATAACGAAAGTATAGAATATAGGAAAAAATATGAATAACTAATCTACTTGTTATTAGGTGTGGTTTCGGCGCTTAAAAGGCATAGAACTAGAGACTTCCCACCAAGAAACATTTATAATTTGCACGTTTCTATGGCAATTGGCTCACACCCTATCACGTGTATTCAAGTATCTCTAAAGAAGCATGTTGTTTAAAGCAATAAACATTTAATATTTGGAACACCCAACGCTAATATTTGGGATATATTTGGGACAGCCCATTTGGGATTGACTGTCTGTTACGAATACGAAAACGTTACGAATTATTAAATCCTTTATTGTACACAAAATAAAATACAAAGAAATATTTAACATTTTGTATTTCTTGTTATAGAAACTAGTTAATAACTCGGAGAGTGCGGCAGCAGTTATAATGAATTTTTCACTGTTAGGCGCCCAATTAGAACTGTGAATTTCCATTAGGTTCGTGGTTACGGCAAAACAAAAACATGTAGCGTTGCGTTCATTGAAAGTTCGTTGAAAATGGTGAACGATTTTTGTTTCTACACTGGAATATTTTTGACGACCGATTGGTGTAGTGGATAGTGACCCTGTCAGCGAAACCAACGGTTGCGGGTTCGAATCTCGCGACGGGTAAATGTTTGTGTGATGAATATGAACACTTATGCCTGAGTCATGGATGTTTATATAAATATTTAGGTTTTTGCTTTGTTTGGGACTAGATGATTGGTGTTAGTGTCCGAAATATTTATTTATATTTATTTATTACTATTTCGCTCGCTTTTCAGGAAAATTCAATTTTATTCAAAATATTGTATGTAAAGAGTGTATGGTTTCAGCAATAATAGAACAACCCGTTTCTCTCCATGGATGTCGTAAATCCACTATGAGACTACGCGACCTATCAAGTGTGCATTTCTCTATATTTCGTACGGTGAACGTGGATGTTGTTTCAAGCATTATAAATAACAAGCTTTTTGCCCGCAGTTTCGGCATTGTATATATTTCATTTGTTTATCCCTGGCTTATTCACTTTATTACGATAAAAAATATCCCATGTTTTAATCCATGGTTTGCTCTATCTACACACCAAATTTTATCAAAATCATTTTGTCCGTCTCGACGTGAATGAGCAACAGGCAAAGATTGACATCCAAACTTTCCAATTTATAATATTAGATAATAAATAATGACAAATATAGGAGATTTAGCGTAATGGAGAAGAGGTCTATACCCAGCAGTGGGTGGGTGTGGGTTGACATTGATTGATTGATTGAATGATAAATAATAAACAAACGCGAATATTTGGGATATCTACGCCCACCCCAAGAACCTTTGAGGATGCTATTTTGGAAGAACCAAACTAAAGTGACAGGACTTAAACAAATGACTTATTTTTTGTAAGTTCGTAGTCAATAACTATTTAAGTATTTAAAAATTTAAAAACATTTTTTTATATGTTAGGTTCTTTACTACAAAATGTATCCTATGAAGCTCTAGGGATCAAAACGAATTTAACGACATCATGCACATAACACGCTAAAGGAGATAACATTGAAATCTACATATATACATATATACATTTGAAAAACATTGGGCAGCCGCCGGGAAAAGAATAGACCAGCCTAAATTTGGTTTCGTTAGGTTTAGTAGTTCTCGGTTCAAGAGGCTATTAAAAACCTACTATTGCCATCTTTCTTTCGATAAGGGATTTGTCACTTGAAATGCTATGGAAAGTTTATTGTGGAGAGGTGCAAACTTTCTCCATCGACAAAATTTTGGCAACATTATATGTTTATACATTGCCTGATTTTATGCTATCCCCTTGGACGCTGATTCTGTAAGCAGTTTGTGCGACTCGCGTCCGAAGGTGCGGTGAGATTTTTAATGGAAATGGACTTTCAGCTAGGACCATAAAGCTCCTAGTCGTTTGGGATTTCACCTTGAATTCTGATGTGAATTGTGCCTGCGAATTTACGAAATAACATAGCTGATCTGACAAGTACGTTTTGCCTAGTTCGGCGGCTGTGTATTTTTTTTTAATTTTATTAGACCCCTATTATATTTAGTCTACAATATTTCTATATGTGAGAACCTGTTATTAGCCGTCAGGTATAATTTTCCATGGTATTTGTGATTTAACATGGCAGTTGGTTTGCTTAACATAAATTAATCCGTGGCTTAATGTAAACAACATTGGGTTTACGATTCGGAGGTCGCGGGTTCGATCCCCAGCGGGGTACATGTGTAAGTACTCGGTTTGGTTGGTGGTAGGGCATTTTAAATGTCCGCCTGGCTAGCTACCACCATCTTATCTAAATCTGCCGCCAAGCAGCAATGTTAATAGCATTGTTGTGTTCCGGTTGTCATGGATAAGATAGTCAGTCCCCCAAATGTGTTAGGGTTTCCGGGTCAGTACGCTTCCACCTTCGACCTCATCTTCACTTAACATCAGGTGTGATTGAGGTCAAGTAGGAACCCGTCGTGCATAAAAATAAATAAATAATAATATTATTTATGGTTAATTGAACTTACCTAAGTGAACTTCAACCAAAATTATACGAGTTGCTGCGTCCGTAGAGATTTAAGTTCCCAACCCGCCCGTAGGTACGCTTGCTTCACCCCCAAAGAAAATTGCAGAAAAATAATTTTACATCTACTCTGAAACGAATGAAGACAGAGCCCCCTGCCGGACCACAACGCAACTACCTACTACGGGAGTCAAATGCCTTGTTTTTATTTTAGATTTGTTAAATATAGATCTAAAAAATCGTGTGGTGATGCAGTACGACAGAAAACGGACTACATGGTTTATTAAATCTCATAGGATGCAGCAAAGAAGTATAACTGTATGTAGGCATACAATATAATGATACGATTGCAGCATAGCGTGTAGCGACCAAAGATTTAATTAAAGAAAATGTGATAAATATATCACACACTTACAAACTAACCAAAGCTTGTACTACGGATACTAGATAGCGAATAAATATACATAAATATTTTGTGTTTTAATTAATTTAGTCTTACAGAAAAGTTACACAGTTGGGTATAAAATTACATCCCATAAATATTTATATTAACATCCATAACTTGCGAATAAATGTTCATATTCATCACACAAAGATTTACTCTTCGCAGGATTCGAATCTGCAACCGGTGGTCACTATCCACTACCACATTCGGTCGTTTGGATATGGAAAATTTACTCGTTCTCTTGTTATGGTTATGAAAACACAATGTAAACAATAGTCTTTTCTTCTTTTGATTATAATAATAATTTATCAATGCTAAAATCATTCGGATATTTCGCAGTTAGCCCTCAATACCCACTTGTACATACTGCTCTTTTGAAAAGGTATGTAATGACAATATAAAGCCATGTTAGCCAAATATAGGTCACAAAACCCACGGTTTTTGTACATATGAGTACACCCATGTCAGTTTTATAATGCCATCGACCGCCCGCAGGTACGAGAGTATGTCTGCGTGGGTTTACGTAGCCTGTTCTATTCCAGAAGGTTCCTGTTCTGTAACTAATAAAATTTTGGGTGAATATTCGTTTCATAATGTTTCAAGCAAAGATATTTCCTTTACATTTGATTATTTAACTGCTTGATTCTTAATTGTTCAAATAGATAGTAAAGATTTGTTTTAATGATTTTAATAATATAAATTCAAGATTGCTCTATGTGCATCTCACCCGAAAATTTATCCTAATCACTTCGCTGGGTAGAAATTGAATTTTGTTAAAAGATATTTCGAATTGTATGTCGTATTTTTTTTTATAATATCAGACTACATTTCAAGATTTCTCTATGCTTAAATCAGTCTCTTAGCCGAAATTAACATCCTATTCATAAAAGTTTGCCCTAATCGCATTGCTGTGGTTAGGTTAGGTAATTACAAACTTTTGAGAGCCCCGAAGTATGAATAGGTGCGAATTCAAATATGATGCTGCTAATGTGTAGATACAGGTGTAATAGTTTTAGTTTAGTTTCTATATTCTACCGTATCCTCCGCAAAAACTAATTTCTTAAAAGTTGAAAGAGCACAGAGGCTTTTATTAAAAGTAATATTTTAAACAAACTAAGTACCATACACAAACCTTATAGGTTTTCGTAGGCATCTTATAGTGAAGATTGTTCAAATAATGTTCTATGGATAAATAAACCAAAAAAAAAAAAAAAACAAACCTTATAGATTTTCCACTGATCTACTGTATATTTGAATATGTAATTTGTTAATCCCGCAGGAACTACTCACTTTATCGGGATAGAAAATATCTTATGTCTCAATCCAGGGTACATTCTACCTATATACCAAATTTCATCCAAATCCGTCACCCGTTTCGCCGTGATTGAGCAACAAGTAAACAAACACTCCGCCTCCTTCCGCTACCAGCATCTTATCTAAATCTGTCGCCAAGCAGAAATGTTAATAGCATTGTTGTGTTCTGGTTGTCAGAGATAAGATAGCCAGTCCCCCAAATGTGTTGATTGAGGTCAAATACGAACCAGTTGTGCAAAAACAACGAAAAAAAACAAACAAATAAACAAACATCCATACTTTTGCATATAAATGCATATGATGATGATTCAATTTATTCATTTCAATCATTAATTTATAATTTAATTTTAAATCTGTCATTCAGTAATTTATTCACACTGTAATAGCGTTTGTCTAGAACATTGTAAAGTGTTTTGTAAAGTGAAAGTTTGTAAAGTGAATATTTGATTTTGCCATTTATGATTGCTTCAAAATTATATATTGTGCAGTGTGATTATCAATACAGTGAAAGAGAGTGAAACTAGACCTCATTTTATCCACAGAAAAAAAAACTTAACTTTCTTTATTGATCTTTCGTTTTCATAATTTGGCATCTACAACACATGGGCATATTAACACGATCGATCCGATGGTTAACATCGGATCGATCGTGGTGTTTCGGGATAAGGTAGTTGTAAACAAGTCGTAAAAACTATTACACGGAACAAGTTTTACTATGCGCTATAGAATAGATTCTGATTTGCTTCAACTTATATGAATGCAGTTTGCAGTTGGCTTAACTTGGGGTGTCTTCCGGACTCCAACCATTACAATATTGTGCGTACTCTTCTTTTTAATTTTCATTCTAATCAATATTTTGGGCAACAAAACATTTTAAGCATTTCTGTTAGATTCGTTTTTGTTGGGCGAAGTTTACTATATTTTTTCTAGATACGCATTTTAATAAAAGTTAGCTTTCAACTCTATATATTATGCGAATGGGCCGTAAAAAGGTTAAACAATATCTCTTATACTATTTGAACTTTGACAGTATGTGATAGACAATATCGTAGTGAGGACATAGGTATTTCGTTTTTCAAAATTTTGGTGCGGAACACTAAAATTAATGTCTATAAATCATAGATGTTATTTGAATTTTCGTTGCATTTTTCATAAATATATTAAAGAAATTTTGTCGGTCAAAACGTCGACTGTACGGTATTTCATTAAAATTTTCGACTTCAAAGTTTTCTAAATTAATAAACCGTTTTGAATGAAACATTATACGCATGAAACAGAGTATATTCATCAAAAAGTTAGTAGAGAATACTTTCAAAAAAAAAAAAATTAAAACCAAATTAAAGCGATCTTGAGTAAGTTGTCCATAGTAACAGAAAAAAATATGTTCTTTTAACGACTTTATACTTTAGACCTATGTATTCTGCTTATACGTATAAAATTTAATTAGAATCGGTTTATTAATTTCGGAAAATTTGGACTTAAAAATTTATATGGAATGCCGTGTGGGATAAACCCTCTTAACTGTAAACGAGCTGGATATGCGGTAGTTAATTTTACGGTTTCTTTAATAGCCACACTGATGTCATTCGTCATAAAGGCGTATTTTATTCGATTTTATGATTATTTGATCTATCAAACGATGATTCTGCCATTACAGTTTAATCGAAAAGCATTCCAATTGTCTTTCGTTTTATATAAACTTTGGCAAGAACATGACCTAGTATTCATCATCATCATTAACAGCTTCACTAATCCTCTCTGTTGGGGCACAGCCTCCTCTCATTGGGAGAATGTTTGGGTCACAATCCACAATGCGGGCCTGACAGTCAAATGTTTTTAAACCGCCTTTGTAGACCACCAACTTGGCTTAACGACTGCTTTTAATTGAAAACAACCGCGACCGACTATTTGACATGCCCTCCGAAGCATTAAAATGCCACTAGTGGTCACCCACCTAAGAACTGATCGTGTCCGATATCGAAAACCCGGTGCTTATTAATATTTAAATTATTTAATAACTCAAACTAGAATATTATAGGCGCTCTAAGAACCTAATTTATTTATTTATTTTGATTGATTTATAAATATAGTATTATAATAACAATAGCTTACTGTAATGCCAATAAAAAGTTTACTCCTATAATTATGGTAATGATAAAAATAACATTAATTTTATTATGACAATCTACTCCATTCCACTCCATTCCAATCCATTCCCTTCCACTCCAGTCCACTCTACTCCGTTCCGCTTCGTTTCATTCCAGTCCGCTCCATTCCGCTCCACTCCGCTCCATTCTCCTCCGCTCCGCTCCGCTCCATTCCGCTCCATTCCACTCCAAGCCACTCCAATATACTCCAATATAGTCCTTTATACTCCTTTATACTCAATTCTAGTCCATTCTACCCATTCTACTATATTCTTCTCCATTCCACTCCAATCAACTCCATTCTACTCCAATCAACTCCATTCTACTCCAATCAACTCCATTCTACTCCAATCAACTCCATTCTACTCTAATCAACTCCATTCTACTCTATGCTATTTTATATCTATCAACATCGAATAGAGCCATTGAACCAATTCCACGCCGATAACAGAAATCTTATCGCAGTAAAGTTACTAAAACTTAATTATCATCTTCCTTGCTCCCCCCATTCACTTCCGTTCATTGAGGCTACAAGCGCACACTTAAGTCGCTTATCGTCAAATTTATCGCTTCAAATGTTTACACGTATACCATTTTAACTTTCTAGTGAATAAAACATTCATATCAAATATTCTGTACCGTTCAATTCAACAGTTCATGTACAAATTAGTAATCATTAATACTTATTTACATATTCTTTGAAATTTTCTGTCATGTAGTAACGAAAATAAGGATGTAACTAACATAAAAACTATTTCTTGTTTCTTGAATTTCAGTATAGTGGTTTTAAACTGAAGTTACATCGACGCTTTATAGAGCGCCGAAAGGTCCGATAATCCAGTGGCGCTCATTCCTATACGTACCTACATAAATGTAGTGACAATTTCTTGAACAGAGTCAAAGATGACGAGACGGGATCATGACGTCACACGAGCGGCACTCTGCGGCTGCGGCTATCGATCGGTGAAAATCGTAACATCTCGCTCGAACTCACGAATTTATCTGTCGCCGTCTCGCTCGCTCGCAAAACGCCGGTAGCCGACTGAAAACCCGCGTTCTGAAATACGCTACTAATATTTATTTTAACGCAGACGCCAGGGCTTGAACACGTGGTGATGAAAGCAGACGTCAAATAGGTTTCGGACAAAGTTTTTGAGGTGATTTCTATTAGAAATAGAATTTTATGTACTGTACATAATAGTACAACAGATACGTATCAACATACATCCACAAATAGAAGTTATCGAATGTGGAAAGAGTTTCCTAGAAATCGTATGGGTTGATTACTTGTTGATTTAATGTATTAAACAATGTACATTTACTGTAGGTTCTAATTTAGTAGAAGTTGATTTAAATAGTGCCTTATTTAGTTAAATTGTTTCATTTTGTCGACAGCCATAATGATTTAATATAATGTAACACACAGAATAAGCGCGAAAAATTATAGTCTATTTGTTTAAAACTTTTTAGATACCTACCTACTTCTTTTAATACTTTTTTTTACTACATTTTTTTATGATTACTTGGATACAAGTATGAATACAATCGATATACTTATATAGAAATGCACACGTGATAGGGGTGAGTCGTTGGGACAAACACTTCTTAGTTGAAAATCCCCTAGTCGCTTTTTACTACACCCATGGGAAGAGGCGGGTTTTGGGGTTAATACTTTTACGTGCCGGAAACCATTAGATTATGATAATTATCATTAATCACAATCACCATAATCAGCATATCCAAGTCCACTGCTGGACGACAGCGTCTCAGAAGGTGCGATTTATATATTTCGCGGATAATCAATAATAAATGGTAACAAAATGTGGTTAACATCGATAATATACATAACTTTACGACCTTTATCCCAAATGGGGTGGTCAGAAATATTCCAAACAAACTTTTGGGTGTGCCAAACATTTAACGTTTAATACTTGAAATAACGTCCAGTAAAATTATATAGAACTAAAAAGAAAGTGCTTTTCTGTTACATTTTAATTTCTACTTCTGCGGAGAAGACGTAGCAAGAAATTATTGAGTTAATTAAAGTAGGCAGGCACAAACAAAAAATTGTAGTAATTACTTTTCATCCAAATAGGCAGATATTTTATAATAGCTTCAGCAGAGAGTTTCTATTTTTAACCATCTATATAAAACGATGGGTGTGTGTGTGTGTGTGTATGTGTGTATGTGTGTATGAGTGTGTGTGTGTGTGTGTGTGTGTGTGTGTGTGTGTGTGTGTGTGTGTGTGTATGTGTGTGGGTGTGTGTGTGGGTGTGGGTGTGTGGGTGTGTGTGTGTGTGTGTTTGTGTGTTTGTGTGGGTGTGTGTGTGTGTGTCCAATCTTTACCCGACGTAATTCAGTTATGTGTGATTAGTCAATGCGTTAGTCAGTGTTTGAGTACGCTTTTCTTATATATTAAGGACTGAACACGGGGACAGGTTCTTAATTATATTTAATGAAAATCGTTAAGACATTTCAAAGATATTAATCATTTGATTTTATTGATACCTATATAATAACAATAATGTAAATTTTCTTGTAATATAATTAAAACGTTACCAACTCAAAACCACTGTCGGTAACATAATGAGAATCACTAATTGGCATAAGTTTGGTATTAGTTTACTATAATATAATTTCTGCAATAATGCTGTCGATTCTATGTAAATAAATAAATAAATAAATTTGGTGTTTTTCAACGATCTCATAGCTTTTTCAGATAGATTTCCATGATAAATAAATAAAAATAATTTTCTTGTGCATACATTTTTATTCCATTATGTTTATATCATTTAATTCCACACTATGCACTAGGCTTGTACTATGGATACTAGATGTTTGATGTAGTACACAAAACATATTTTTTTCTGTAAACGTAACGTATTATAAATGAAAACATCCATAACTAGGGTACACATGTGTAAGTAACCATCAAACAAACATATGCTCTTACCGGGATTCTAACCCGAATTTTGGTATAGAAGACAGTGTTTACACCACTACACCAAACAGGTCGTTATGCATACACTCGAAAAACATTAGCCCCTGAGGCAGTTATAAATAACTGTTATAAATTATAAACAATGTTAATAGCATTGTTCCGGTTGTCACAGATAAGATAAGCAGTCCCCCAAATGTGTTCGGGTTTACGGGTCAGTACGCTTCCACCTTCGACCTCATCTTCACTTAACATCAAGTGTGGTTGAGGTCAAGTAGGAACCCGTCGGGCATAAAAACAAAAAAAAAACCTAAGCTGCATGGGGTACTCGTCGACTTTTACAAAAGTATGAATGTTTCGTCTGCTCCTATTAATAAGTGAGTTTAACACAAATTATTTAGTGTAAACAGACGTGCAATAATGACATTAGTGCCGGCTATCGGTCGGCTGTTTCCCACTTAGTCACTGACCCGGCAAACGCTTACCCCGTTACAGCGTCAATCATTCAATAAAACTCCATTAGTAGGATATAGGACGGACACATGCGCATTGTGCTGGTGAAGCAGGTTTTATACCTGACTTTTACCCGACAGCTTTAAAAAGGAAGATAATGTTTATCGAGTGTAACATTATTATATTAATTATACTTAATACTTTTGTTTGTAAATGAAAATTTATATTAGGATTCATAAACACACACACACACACAACAGGTATTTACTAACTCATAAATTAGTATATTCAGTTGGATGTAACTAACTTTTTTTGTGTACATTTAATTATCACTCCAAGTACCAATACTATGTTTTATTACTTTATGAAGTCCTGCAATTGGCCAATGTTAAGATAAACCAATTGTAATATTCTATTTGAAAAACAGCTGTGGGTTTTCCAAATAAAATAAAAAATAAAAATGTACGTATAGCGATTTCTATGTTACGTCCTGTAGACTAAACGGCTCAACCGATTTTGAATTGCAAAGTGTCGATCGTTTGGTCTTGATCGCAAGAGTGTCATAGAAAAAAAAACCGATATGGTGCCCGCAAAATACAGAAACAGCATTTGGCCTACCTAACGCACGATCTCTTCCAAGCAACCATTGAGTTACTAGTGGAAGACGGATTAAAAAATTGACTCCTTGTTCCTTACCCTCACCTTCTCACTTCACACTCCATGGCTCTCTGTTAAGAGGTCCATCCATTGTTTCGTAGAGCGCTACGACGTAGCATCTCAACGAGCTACGCCGTAGAGCCCTACTTTAGATCGCGCTAGGTGGTGAGGTGTCTATTACTTTCTTTCAGTGTACCGGTAAAGTTGTAGGCAGTTTCAGAAACAGATTACTTATTGTATATAAGTTGTACGTACTCCGCGTATAACCCATTTCGACTTTAGTAAAAGCCTTTTCAAACTTGATCCCATTCTCTAATTCTTAATCGATTTTGTCTTACTACTGTAAAAGTGTACTACTGTCTTTTTCAATGTTTATTAAGGTTACACACATTTGTCACAATCACGGGAAATTTATTATATTAATAAGAAAAATGTAGCCTTGTATTTTTATTAAAAATAGAAAAAATTGCATTCCATTCACAATCTCATTACAACTCAATATGTTCCTACCTTGAAAACATTATAGTCTAGTTATATAATTACCAGTAAAGTTATATAATTAAAACGCAAGACAAGATGTAATTCTACATTAAAAATACTTCAAAAACAAGCTTTTAACACACCATCATGGTTAGCACATAATTATTCTAGTACAAAAATGATTAATAGGAGTAGTATATCAAGGAGTTCCAGTGGGAATCTTCTGGCTCTATATTTAAGAATAAGAATAAGAATAAGAATAAGAATAAGAACAAGAAAACTTTATTTGATCCATTTAGCGACACTTATATTTAGACCCTCGTCATCATGTGTAATGGAAAATCCTCATGGCAACAAAACGTACTAGCCCAAATTCGACTATCTTGCCATTTGCCATCAGAGAGTTGCAGTCTCTTGCATCCTGGCTTCATCATCAGATCAGCTAGACCGTACCATAATATTGCATTGTCACCGAACTTACATAATTATGCCGAATTTCAGCTCAACCATATACCAGCACGTGGTTGAAAAATCGTTTACAAATTTTGAAACGGACAACTTGCTTACACAAGAGCATTGCAAGGTAATTAAAAGCTTGTAAAAATGCTAATATCTGGGTTTTTACTAAGGCCGAAATGTGATAATTGAGAGGTCATGCAGTCGAAGGGTTATCCCGAAGACACATTATAAAAACTGCTATTTGTCCATGGAAATAAATATCGATCTAAAATCTAATTTGCCGAACAAACGTGAAAGTAAACAGCCATATTTAGAAAATTGTGTAAACACACACTGACGCAGCCGCATTGTGAGCTATTGGCTCAGAAATAATCCACTTTGCATCGCCTCTGTGTCATCATAAAGCGGTCGCCAGACGTATGCATATGTTTAATTTAGCTATGACTTATATTGAATGTTAGTAATTTACGTAAAAATCAATAATACTACTAATACAAATGGGGTGGCCATTTGGAATAAAGGTCGTACCGTGTATTATTATTTGTGTCGTGACGTATAGTATATCCCAAACATTACCGTTTGGGTGTTCCATACTTAAGAGTTTAATTGAAACAACATTCATGGTTCACCTTATGAAATATACAGAAATGCACACGTGACAGATTTGAGCCCATCGCCGTTGGAACGTGCAAATCCATAAAATGTTTTTGGTGGAAAGCCCCTTAGGCGCCTTTTACAACACCCACGGGAAGAGACGATTTGGTTCTATTCTATATGAATGCCGATCCCACACAGCACATAAACATCAATGATGTCACGACCTTTATCCCAAATGGGGTCAGATATATAGCAAACCTGAGAATTTTGGTTTTCCAAACATTTGTAAATGGGTAGAGAGCAGGAACAGAAACTAGATTGATCGTACACTTTGTTTAATCCTTTTGGCAAACAACATGTGCCCATCATATAAAGACATAGCTACTTATAGGTTTTGATTACATTTAGCAATGTATTGAATAACTTATTGAATCGTATTGTTTGCAGATGATACCTCCGTATTATCTAATGTACGAGTAAATAGACAAAAATTAAGCTATGACAATGTGAACGATGCTATTTCTGAAATAGTAGAAGGGTTTGCCTAAGGCAAATAATTTGTATCTTAACGAGAAAAAAACTAAATATGTGAAATTTGGACTACCCAATGTCAGGATGGTGCTCACAAGTATAATGACGAAAATGCCACTTTAGACCTCGTAGGTTCTACTGTATTTTTGGGCATTACTTTAGACGCCAAAATGCAATGGGGTCCTCATATCCATAATTTAGCGAAAAAGCTCAGCTCTGCAGCATACGCTGCATAAGCAGTCAAAAAATTCAAGAAATATCAGACGTAAATACTGCTAGATTAGTATATTTTAGTGATTTCCACACCTTGATTTCTTACAGTATAGTGCTGTGGGGAAATGCCGCGGATATAAAAATATAATTTGTTTTGCAGAAACGAGCCGTTCGTGCAATTTACCGATTGAGACCTGCAGTGTCGCTTCGAGATGAGTTTAAAGAGAAAAATATTCTAACCTTTCCTTCACAGTAAAAGAAAAAAAGAAACTGTTTATTTTACATTTACATTTGTTAGGCAAATAAAAAAACAGAACACTCAGATAAGTGTCGTAGCAGCGAAAAATGCATTTTTGAAAATTAAATATATGACAAAAAAATATTGCATCATGATAAACATCATGCAAATACAAGAACTAAAGAAAAACAGTCAGGACATATAAGTATATATGCTTTTTCAATAAGGTTCCTGTTGATATACAAAATCTTCCTTTCTATAAATTTAAAGATGCTATAAAACAGGAACTTAATAAGAAAGCATATTATAAAATATCAGACTATTTAGATAATCAACATCCTTGGACATAACCAGCTCTAACTAACGAACTACTCACTTTATAGTGATAAAAAATATCCTATGTTTTGCACGTTTTTAAAGGTGATGATGGGCTCACCCCTGTCACGCGTGCATTTCTGTATATTTCGTAAGATGAACCGTGTTTTAAGCATTAAACTTTTAACGTTTGGAATATCTCTACGATAATATTTGGATTATCTTTGACCACCTTTAATGCTATTTCGGAAAAAAACTAAACTAAAAGTCACGTCGTCTTTTTGTATGTTCGTAATCAAAAACGGATAAACCAGCCTATGTTAGGTTTCGTTAAGTTTGGAACACCCATCACTAATGTATGGGATATCTCTGACCACCATAACCCAGATTTGGACGAGCAATTAAGATTATAGAATGAAGGCCCAGTACAATAAAATAAGTACAATAGATAAACATTTCTATTTTACGTAATGTACTAATTTCAAAGCTTTCAACAACCTCGAAAGTGAAGTCCGACAGTGTGTTGGCATATCGCTGACGGCTCTATAGCGGCCCGTTTTAGGGGGAAATTGCTCTATATCCGATCTCGGCTCGATACCCGCTGCGATTCGTTTTAGTTCATCTACTGTATTTGTGTTCGACTGAGATTGGAGAGACAGTGAATTTTATCTGAACGAATCATTGACGAATCTTCCGTAGGCTTGTACTTCTTAATATGCCACGAATTTGAGTAATATAGTAATCAATTTTTATGTGCATTATGCTATTGTTTGGACTAAAATTAATCTGCAAGATATGAGGAGTGATATAGTAGTAATTTTTGGTTATTTAGAATAAGTAATAACTGTTTATTTGTTTATCTATGGATTTAGAACAAACTGTACCTGGTGTGGCGTGGTCAGAAAATATAATGTTCATAATGCGAATAGCTAAGGCATGGAACTCCATTTCAGCATCAGTCTTTCCTGAATCTTACAACTTGGAATCTTCAAGAGCAGGGTGAATAGACTTCGGACTACTAGGCGTGGGGAGGGATTCCACCCGTATACGAGGGCGACACTAAAATTTTTAGAACTGGCCACTTTTAAACGCTATAATAAAAAAATAAGCTCAAATTTGAAAATGGAACTCTTTGCCAATATTACTGTGTATGTATTTCATTCATTCATCATTTGTTTTAAGATTTGGCTGCATATTGAAAATTGACTGTGTCACGTCAGCATGAATTTAACGCGAAAACATTTTCGTTCATTGATTTTTTATGACTTTCGATGTCATGTAAGTCAACAAGAAAGTTGATAGACTTCGATTGGCCTTTCACGATGAAGCTCCTTCTCGTGCCACTATTTACAACTGGTTTAATGAGTTTAAATGTGGTCGCACTAATCTCAACGCTGATCTATGTGAGAGACGGCCTTCTATTTCATCATGACAAAAGAGTGACCTATCAGCAGATTCGAACAAGCTTAGGCATTGGTATGAGTCAAGTGCACAAAATCCTCCATGTACATTTAGCGGTCAGGAAGCTTTGCGCCCGGTGGATACCTCATAATTTGATAGACGCCCAAAAATTTCGTCGTGGTGGTTGGTGCCGTGAAATGGTTCAAAGATTTAACGGAGGTGACTCAAATGATATGTTCGACATACTTACGGGCGACGAAAGCTGGATTCACTGTTATGATCCTGGAACTAAAAGACAGTCTGCTGACTGGGTGTTTCCTTCCGAGGAGTTGCCAACTAAAGTGAAGAGAAGTCGAAGCGTAGGAAAAAAGATGGTGGCCTCGTTCTTCGGATGGACAGGTCATTACGCAACAATTGTTTTAGAGGATCGAAAAACAGTTACTGCAGAGTGGTAGACGAACAATTGTTTGCCACTTGTCTTGAAAAAAGTTCGGGAGAAACAACCTCGCAGTAGGATCCTCCTTCACCACGACAACGCCTTGTCGCACACCGCCAAGCAAACGATCGACTATTTGGCGACGTCAGACGTTGAATTATTGGGTCACCTTGCGATTTTTATTTATTCCCGAAAATAAGAGAAACACTTCAAGGAAAATCTTTTATGGACGCCGAGGAAGCAGTGGCTGCGTTTCAAAAGGCCGTCGATGAGACCTCTAAAGACGAGTGGGCAAAGTGCTTTTGGCAGTGGTTCCATCGGATGCAGCGATGTATTGATGTCAATGGACGCTATTTTGAAAAGATATAATAAAACTAATAACTTGCTAGTTTGTGTAGTTTTTCATTTTCTAAGAACTGTCAGTGTCGTCCTCGTATAGTCATCATACCGACCATTCGTACTAAGCGGTTCGAATCTTCATTCATAATGCGAACAGCTCAGAACTCCCTTCCGGCGTCAGTCTTTCCTGAATCCTACAATCGTCCAAAACAGGGTAGATAGGCATCTACTGAGATTGCGTGCTTCATATTCGACCACATCGTCACTTTCCATTAGGTGAAATTGTGGTCCAATGCATATCCAGTAAATCATAAAAAATTGTGTTGCCAGGCCTAAAAACGAGCTCAAGGTGGCTGCGGCTGATCGTATCCGCAACTGGGAATAACGCAACGAATTGAAAATGATTACATGCTGGAAACAAATATTGCTACTGTTGTAACATATATCATTTGTAATACGTGACTTATTCTGTATGTAGGTACAATCATCTCCACCATACATTGGGTTGTAACATTACGCGCTGAACCAACTTGATTTAAGAAGAGAATCGTTTAATCTTGTGGCGTGTATAGTGACACGTCGACTGTGTCTTGGCCGATATTTTGCTTCAGTGGCAAGATTATTGCCGTTTGTATTAAATACAGTACGGATTTTAGTTTTGATTTTGTAGTAAATATTATATTGGTACTGTTACTCCCTAACCTGCTATTTGACTTTTTGGCGGGAATTAAGCGTGACATAGTTTAACTAATATTATAAGTGCAAAAGCTTGTTTGTTTGTTGCTCAATCACGGCGAAAGGGATAAACTGATTAGGATGATATTTAGTATGGTAGAAAGTACACTGAATAAATACATAGGATATTTTATCCCGATAAAGTGAGTAGTTCCCGCGGGATAAACAAACTAAACATATCCCCGTTAAAGTTATTACTATCTTTCGTTACTAGCTTTCCATTCGCGAAGTCGCGGGTTGAAAGCTATGTTATTTTTAGGCAGTATTATTATGCAGCGAAAGTCAATGATTGTGTAAATTGAGGCGAGAAGAGGTTCGCTGAGAGATGGCAAATGATAGACATGTTGTCAATAGAGAGCCTTTATCCATCAAATAACGTAATTAACAGAAATATATAATAACTTAAACTGTCGTCAGCAAACCTTACGCGTGTACAACGCCACATGTACAACGCAAGCCATTATAATATGAAGGACAATGTGTGACTGAACTGTACTATTTTCATTAGAATCCTCTAAAATCGTTTACCATGGGGTTGGGCATATTAACCGCCTCCGTGGCTCAATGTACGACATAGAGTTTACGAGTCGGAGGTCGCGCGTTCGATCCCCAGCGGAGTACAAGTTTAGTACTCCTACATGGAAATCACATCACATTACAGAATTCAGCTCAATAGTTGTGCTTGTTCTAATCTAGTTAGGATACTGATTTTAATGTTTCAAGTTCAGAAGGTACACGTACAGTTTATACGCCACGTGTTTACTAGCCCACATTCCGTGCCACTCAGCAATAAGTGCCTTAATACCCGCGTCCATTCACAAATGGCAGCTAGCGATTTACGATGCCGAGACAACTTCGTTACTACACAATATTAGCATGCAATCAAAAATATACAACTACACCAAGTATCTGAGAAAAGTCAAGTACCAATTAATTGCCCTCGGCTGTGAATAACGCGCATGGGTTACCGACACGCTGTAACTGAGGAAGATTTAGTTTCTGTTTAACTGCAGAGCCTTGAACACCGTCCCAAGATAGTAACGTATCAGTGTCTTAAATAAATAAATATATTTTTACTTATTATAAATAAATAAATATAAAATAAATAAATATCCTTAGACATACACACAACGCCATCTAGTTCCACAGTAAGCAACTATAGGCTTGTGTTGTGGATACCAGATGGTTGATATACTACATAAATACTTTTTTTTTGTAAATAAATACTTATTATAAATGAAAACATCCATAACTCGGGTACACATGTTTGTATTCATCATACAAACATATGCCCCTAGCGGGATTCGAACCCGCGACCTTTTGGTATAGCACTCAGAGTTTCTAACCATTACACCAAATATGGTCGTCTTAAAACAGGTCTTTAATTACATTTCGGAGAGTGCGTTGGAATTGCATGAATCCACTATCGGTTTTCCATCTTCCGACAACTAGGCCGAGGAGGGTTTCTATGTTGATAGACCTTAGTATGCCTGTCACTGTCTCTCTTATAGGCAAGTGCAAAAGTGATAAACCTACCGCTTTGGTTTTGGTTCCATTTGGCAAGGCAAGGTCATGCACCGGCCGGTGACTCGAATATCATAGCTTACTGGCGCGCGCGTTGTCACTATTTTACGCCCCGCCCACCTCGGGTTCTATTTCGTGGAAGCATTTTCTGGCCTGAGTTACGCTACTATACAATTATTGTTTGTAGATCACCATTGAAATATCGAGTATGCGAGAAGGTCAGTTTGTCGTCGATAAATTAAACACTCGCGCGAAACGTTTTGCTTCTTTCTTCATACTGTTGAGGTATGGAAATCAATTCCGACGTCGGTGTTTCCCGAAATTTCGAATTTTGGAATCTTCTTGCCTAAGGTACATATGTATTTACTGGAATCGTGTGCTTCAACTTCTGCTATATCGTCGTATTCCGCCGAGAATGATTGTGGTCATACGTGTCTCCAGTTTTCATAAAATGCAATTCACTTAGGTCAGATCACACTGAAGAACTTCTTATTGAGATAAATACTGAAAAAAGAAATAGTCTGCCCAAGGGTAGGTAAAGATAATGGCTGTCCTCAGATAATTATATATAATTAAATTACCTTAATTATTATCTTATATAATTATATATATAATTTTTTATTTAATTATATAAGGTCGGGGAAAACTTTCAAAGTATTATTTAATCCCGGACGAACATGACGGCTGTTATGTATTTTGTTGTGCATGTCGTTTTGTCCGAATGAAACTCAATAATGCGTGGTGCGATTTGAGTGCGCTTTTTATATATTATTAAAACTAAACGAGGGACCAGTTATTCGCCACTGGGTTAAGCAGTATCGAAGAAATTTAGTTTTAAACACAGTTGTTTGTTGTTGGATGACATCATAAATTTTCTTGCTATTCTAAATTTTCTATTTCTTTATTTAATTACTAGCTTTCAGCACGCGGCTTCGCCTACGTGAATAACTTTATCGCGAAAATTTGTTTATTCCGCGGGAACTACTCGCTTTATCGGGGTAAAGAGTATCCAGTATATATCCTACCTATATACCAAATTTCATCCAAATCCGTTCATCCGTTTCGCCGTGATTGAGCAACAAACAAACAAATAAATAAACAAATATCTAAATTTTCGCATTATATTATTAGTTAGATAATATATACGAGTATGTACGAAATTGTGATCCATGCTTAGTATCTCTGTAATATTGTAAGCACTGATGTCTCGATATTTCGACATCTATCTATTGCTCCCACAGCATCAACTTATATTTATACTACTACTACTGTCTGTGGAGACTATTTTTGTCTATGCAATGGCTATTTTGTTCTACTTTATATTATAATGTAACGACTGTCAGTTTCACTAAAAATAAATAAATAAATTTAACAGGGCGACTAAAGCGAGCTGCTTTTTTGACGTAACATATCCGGCCTGAGAACGCTTGAACCAATTTTGTGCTATCATTACTAACACTGCATGTCGCGTAGGTTTCGTACCATTGACACACTTTTTAAACCGATAAACTAAATATATCCTTTACTTAGACTATCTAATGATATTTACTGAAAATAATGTTTGATTCTTAGTAATTTCATATGTGTTCTAAATTAATCATTGCCGTATTTATTCCTTCACTTGTGCTACAAGGCCTCACTTCGTACCAAATTTTAGGGCACCAGAAAGTACTCTATAGGTTTTTATGATCTGTAAGTGATTATTGCGTGACACTAGAGACTTAATTCTTTACAGCAGGAGCCCGGTTAGAACCGGGCTTAGACTACGCTAGAGCGCCAAACGTCACGTATCGTACAAACGTAACGTGAAAATTTTAATATTGATAGATATCAAAAGTGACTGCCATTTCGTATCAGGAAGTCAAAGAAAAGGCAGAATGTAGAGAAGTGTGGAAAGGACTCCACCGACAAGAGCATAGCTCTTAAATTAAAGAGCAGGCCTTATACTGGCCGCAGACTGTAGTATTTGATATTCATATCAATGTTATATATAACAATATAAGATGTTTGATTACCTATTTATATCCATTTCGAGATCAACGTGGATGAAGTCGCGGGCAGAAAAGTAGTTAATTTATAAAGATTGCGTACTAGGGTGTGACAAGATAGTGTTGTTTACTACTGACAACATACCTTGTCCTCACGTACATTCTTGAAAATTTAATATAATATGTCAATAAAATATTGCATCATTGAAGAAAAATTTGTGATAAACATAATGTCAAAACAATAATAAAGATAAACTTTCAGGTCACATAAGTCGCCTCCGCAAAGTCAGTAATTTATTAAAAGGGTTTTCCTGTTGATATACAAAATATTTCTTTCAATAAATTTAAAGATACTATAAAACAGGAACTTATTAAGAAAGCATATTATTAAATATCAGACTATTTAGATGATAATTATCCCTGGACATAACTAGCTCGTTCGCATGCCAGGCTATTTCTAAAAAAAAACCAAAAAACCTAACCTTTTTTTATATATAAAAACCTGTTTGTAATATAAAAACTTGTTTTTAACCGACTTTATTAAAAGAGCAACCCCTCGAGTTTCTTGCTTGTTCTTCTCAGGGTAAAATTGCATTTTGAACAAGTAGTACCTAGCTTACAACATTTTAAATCTGACTATTTTAAGTGTTTATATGAAGCATTTTTGACTTTAACGTAAATAATCGGAATACGGTTGCAACATAATTAGATATAAATGAGAATTTCCTGATCCCTACTTGTGAATCTGACCACATTGAAGTATAATTTGTAATCAGTAATAACAACTAATCTTATCGCATCGCCAGATAAAGCTTTGAAATTAAGTTCTCATATAATACCGATAACGCGTTTAGCTCAAGTTTGTAAACAAGCAATGGACAATCTATTAGGTTTTTACATGCAATACATGACGTGTAAACAGAACTAATTGCGGCCTTTGAAGGGCGCTGGCTATTAGCACTTGACATTTTATAACAAGGCTGGCTTAGGCTGTAATTTATCCCTTATCTATTTTAATAAAGTCAAAGTTAAACAATTCTTTGTGTTGTACTTACACTGGGTAAACTTAAAATAGCCAGATATTACATTTTTGAAGCTATCGGTCGTTCAAAAGGCAATTTGCGCCTGAGAATAACAAACAAGAAAGGGTTGCTCATCTTTAAAATTTTTTTTTCCACAAAAGTAACATTTTATTATTAATTGTGATCGAATTGAGAGATTAATTGAATGAATTTCCATTTTTATTTATTGATACGAAGACCTTGAGCATATACATAATGGTGGTGGTACGAATGGTGTTAAAAGTTTTTGGAAGCACATAATTTGAGCAACCCATTGATTCGTTTTTTATGGTGGAAAGGACTGCGGGAATCAAATCAAATAAAATCAAAAATGCATTGTTTTGTAGGGTACACTTAAAATAGTCAGATTTTACATTTTTAAAGTTATTTTCCCCTGAGAAGAATAAGCAAGAAACTCGAGAGGTTGCTCTTTAAAAAAAAAAAGGTTTCTACATTACAAAATTATTATTTTATATTATAATATTTCATTATTAATTGTGGAATAGCCTAAATAGAAAAGGCAATTTTATTAATTATTTCGTAAATGTATTTAATGCAACGGAGCAAGGAGGTTTTACTTTATTCCTACATGAATTTAACTAACCAATTTTCAGTCCTTTGCAAACCACTTAATGAAATAGTGATTATTAATTATTACACACTTTTATTTATATCTGTCGCAGTGTTTCTAAAAAAAACAGGATGCAGTTCTAACCGGAGAAGTCGAAAAAACAATAATGAAAAAATATATCAAGATTTTATCCAGTGGAAAATGGTGGAAATATCAAACCATAGTAAATATTTTTTTGAAAATGTGCGTTATTGGTCTATGTTTGTGTGTGTATATATCTGCACATATTAGGTAGTGAAACCCTCGTGTATTGATAGATATTTTTGTGCAATTATTAATGTACGCTGTAAACATGTATGTATATAGTTTTGTTAATTGTGTCCAATAAAGAGTATTTAATTGAAAATTTGTACAACCGTCCAAAGACTATGATGTAAATATCTTCAAAACGGCAAGCAAATTTCATTAAACATGGCTAGAAATCTGTCTCCTCGTTTTGTCGTTAATTAGGAAAAACCGAACTCAAATCGGACAACGCATTACTGACATATGTCCGGTAAAAAACTGGACACATACATACAACGTAGTCAAACACATAACCCCCGTCGTATTTCGTCGGGGGTTAAAAATTTGCTTTTCTCCTTTCGGAGTAAGAAGATGATTTAGAAGGTGTTTTAGAGTTAAGAAAGGTGAAAGGCACGTTTCATTTTATAAAATTTCATGTTAACATAATTTACGTAGTATATTGAATTTCCTCAGAAGCGGCGCGCCGTCGCAGCAAATATTGCACTTAAGGGACTTTTGGTCCAATTATGTCTTTTACATTTTGTACCCGAAAGCCAAGTGGCAAGGTGAACCAACATGAGTCAAAGTCTAAGTAAAAAATGCTTTATTTTGTAGGTACACAGAGTACACTTAAAATAGTAAATTTTACATTTTTTAAGCTATTGCTTGTTCTAAATGCAATTTTTCCCTGAGATGAACAAGCAAAAACTCGAAGGGTTGCTCTTTTAAAATCAGGCTTTGATTTTACATAAAGGTTTTTATATTATAAGAAGGTTTTATATTTCAATATTAATTGTGAAATAGCCTGGCCTGCGAACAATCTGATTATGCCCAGGGATGATTATCATCTAAATAGTCTGATATTTTATAATATGCTTTGTAAGTATCTTTAAATTTATTGAGAGGAAGATTTTGTGTATCAACTGGAAACTTATTGAAAAAGCGTATAGTGACTGAATTAATTACTGACTTTGCGGAGGCGACTTATGTGACCTGCAAGTTTATCTTTATTACTTGTATTGACATCATGTTTATCACAATTTTTCCTAAGTGGTGCTATATTTTTTATACATACATTAGATTTTCAAAAATTTACTGTGACGAAAAGTTATATACACTTTAAACCTATCTCTAAGTGACACTGCAGGTCTCAATTGAGAAATCGCGCGAACGGCTAGTTTTTGTAAAACAAAGATTGTATTTACGAGTATATCGTACGGCATGAGTCGAATTTATTACAAAATTAAAGCGTTTAGCGCCACATTCTAATTATTTAGGAGGGTAATGTTTTTCGGCTGTATGTATGTAGATTTCTATGTTGCAGTGCAAGGTATCGTTTCATTCGTCTTAATCCTAGGGTATCAAAATGCATACTATCATTTACTGATTAAAAAAATACCAATATGGCGCCCGCAAGTTACAAAATGGCGTCTACTTCCAAACATTCCTTTCCGAAATAAATAAATATTTCGGACTCTTACGCCAATTATCTAGCCCCAAACTAGTCATACGTGCGACTTGATAACGGATAACATTCATATATATTGACAAAAACATCCATGACTCTAGAATAATTATGCGTGTTGATCTCATAAACATTTCTCCTAACATTCGAACGGACAACTGAAACTCAAATAGCAGTAGCAGTTTTTTTCGTTTCTTTTCTATACGCAGTCGAGTTTTCTAGTTTTGAAATACTGATATGTTACCTATGGACTAAACCGTTTTCGACAAATGAAATGTCATTAGATACATATTTCGAATATAATGACATTGTTGACGAATAAATACAATACAATACAATATTGGACCTGGAATATATTTCATCGTAATAAGTTCAATATGGCGGACGCTAGCTGCCATTTTATCACGTTGCATTAAAATATCTACCTCCCATCGAGACAGATGAAAAAAGGCTACATTTTTATTTAGTAAGCATTTTTTTTATAATTATTTATCACTGTGTTTTTACATAGTCATAAATAATTGTCTTTTATAATTATTTATAGCTGAGTAAAAACCCAGTGATAAATAATCATAAAATACACGATTACGAATATAAAAAAAAATTAAAACAAGTCGATGTAATACGATTGATTTAGGCCGTACTCGGCGCTTGCGTTTGATATTTTTTTTTTGGTTTATTCTCCAACAATGTTGGAAAGACAAAGGGAACTAAGCCTATACAGTCTAATCTTCTGTAGTATTCCTAGTAAAGCGGCATACTGTTTTACGGAATATTTAGGCGCCTTCTTTGACACCGTTTTATTGCGCCGCTACCTCTAGTGCGCGGGCGTTTTTCGGTATATTAGTTTCGACTATAAAAAAATAACCTAAATGACTCTTCAAATAATTAATTTTGTATCTATTACATCTATTTTTGTATAGTATGAAAAATATATAAAAAAACGTAATTATATTGTATTTAACATATTAAAAAAATCGTTTCCTTTGAGCATAAATCGACAATAAAAAAACTCTTAGAACTCTTAGAAAACACTAAATTGTGTGTTATTTACGGCCGAATGAACGCGGTGCCCACGTTGGAATTCCTTCCCTCCGCTCCCGCTTTGTACTTACGGCAACGAATTGTATATGGGTGAGTAACTAAAACACTAAGCTACAAGCCCAATAACTCTGACTCACCGTTGAATGCGTGTTTTTTAAATAAACAGTATGAAAGGTGATCACAGTCTCAGGCCGTGAGCCGCGAGTTAGATAAATTTAAAGAGCACGCACCTAGTTCCTGGGTCACTGACAAAGTGTTAATTTACATTTCCCTTCACTTTTACACCATCAATAACTTTTCCGTACAATCTGCTGCCGTTATTAAACTTCAAAACTCGGAATGCACAAATTTCATGAAATAAAAACAAACATGCAACATCACTCACTGAGTTCCCGCCAAAAAGCCGAATCCGTTGACAGGCACGAATTGATATTATTTACGCTACGATGAACGCATAGAGGCCTCCGACTCCGGCCTAAATCAATCGAGTTATTTTGTCCTGTTTTTACTTTTTATACACTAGATGATTTCTTTTTTAGAGTCATGAATGGTTTGTGTTTATACAAATATTCATATGTGTGTTTATCCGTTACTTAGTATGGCTTTGCCTAGTCTGGAACCGGATAATAAATAAAATTTTAACTAGTGTTTTGAGGTTTCATTTCGATACAATGCTTTTCCTAAATAAAATACACACGAAGTGAGAAAGATTAGAAAGGTATCTTGGTCGACATGTGGAGAGGATGAATGAAACAAGACTAACGAAAGAGATATACGACGCGAATGTGGATGGTATATATAGTATTGTTAGGGGAAGACCACGGTGATTATACCATGATCAAATCGGGGACGTCTTAAAGAAGGGCGAGTCAAGAGTGGAGCATGTATGAACAACTTTATGAGAGTACCAAAATGGAGCAAAAGAGGTATGTCAGGATCATAGCCAGTGGAAATCTGTGGTCTCTGCCTACCCCGTACGGGAAACAGGCGTGACTTTATGTATGTATGAAATAAATCACATAAGTTTTCAAATTTGGCTGATAAAATGTAGCAAGACTTCCGATTGCCTCAAGTGTCGTATAAACATGAATGCTGCTCATGCTTTTTGGTAAGCATTCTATGTACTCGTATGTTACTGGTTATCCTCTTAACTTTATAAGTCTATTGATTGGGATAGATACTCGTACAATACCATAATGATCGTGCGGTTGGAACTGACAATGTTCGCGTATAGTCGCATTCTTTTGGACAATGCTTTAGTTCACGATCCGGAATGTCCAATAGTCCTAAATGGATAAAGGGAATAACTATTGAAATATATAAGTAATTCTAAAAACTTAACTTATCTCTAACAACTGGAATATAATCCCCAAATAAGATGGTTCCAGGTGAGCACGCTTTCACTTTCGGTCTTATTTTCACTTAACAAATGATTGTGGACAAGTGCTAACTCGTTAGGCATAAAAATAATGTAAAAATCTTAATAAATTTTAATATAGTGCACTCATTTTAGATTATGTATGGAAAATTTGGCTCAATACAAAGAATTTTTTATTTATCGGATATTCGTATTCTTTCATTATGTCCGCTCAATTAGACACTGAATGTGAAACTTTTCGAAAATTAATCGAATTTGTTTTGATTAAAGATTAGTTTTCTGAAAAATCATAATATGGCCGTGACATTTTGAGAAAGCGATTTCATTTTGACTCATCATTTAGAGGATGAATAGGTATATATTGAGATTGGGTGCTTCATCTTCGACCACATCTTCACTTTCCAACAGATGGGATTGTGGTAAAACGGATGCTTATGTATGAATAATATAATTTATTTATAAAAATTATATAATATAAATATAATATAATATAAATATAATATAATATAAATATAATATAATATAAATATAATATAATATAAATATAATATAATATAAATATAATATAATATAATATAAATATACTATAATATAAATGTAATATAATAAAAAATTAAAAACCAATATTTATGTTGAGAGGCTGACGGCGCAGTATAGTTTTTGTATGTATGAAATGTTAATAGTACACTTTATTGAAGTATTATGTACTATTTTCTTTAAAATTGGACAAAAACCGTGCCTCAGGACTTTCTACTACTATGAACGTATGCCGATAAATAAAAGTACTCCACATAATTCGCGAAAATTTTCATCTAAAATGACTGAACTAATTACCATGGTTAGCGATATGATAAGTGAATTTACCATAGAATAAAAAGAAATACGGCATTTAGTATTTACCATATCAGTTTTAATAAATGTGATAATCACGTGATTTTTGACGATACCAACGTAATTTGTTATATCAAAGGGGATTATTCAATAAGTATCGAAACAAAAGAATGATGCACCCGTGGCGTAGCAGGTTCCCTATTCGTTTTCGATTAGCGAAGTTAAGCAACGTCTAGCGTGGCAACTCTTTGGATGGGTGACCACTAGTGACGTTTAAATACGTGTGTTTATGTGCTTTGGAAGGTACCTACGTTAAATAGTCGGTCCCGGTTGTTTCCAATTGCAGTCTGTCAATTGAAGCCCAGTATATACAGAGGCAGCCTGGAAACACTGTCAGTCGGTAACAAAATGTCTTCAATGCTCATAGTTTAGATTTCTCCATTCGGGTTTGTTTGTCATGCCGTCGTTTAGTACCCGGAAGGCTTCGACGCTACTTCCGGTGTACTTGCGGTCTGACAAATGTACCTATTGTACATTTTTTATCTATCATCCGACTAAAATGGTTGGAATTGTAGAATATGAACGCGGCAACATCGCATGAAGACGGAAGGCCAGTGATAGATCAAATAAAATGTAAAAACCTGATTAGTCGGGTCACGTGACATTTTTATTGCCGTCGCATTTTATGTCAAATTTGTGGAAAATTTTCCAGTCGATTATAGGAGTTAAAATTTTGAACTAGAAGGTAAGAATAAGTAAAATGTGATAATTATAAACTTAGAATTGTACCTTAGAAAAAAAACTGATTTTGTAAGGTACAGTTTGTTCATTAATCCAACGTTACAAAGCCACAATTAAAGTAATAACACCAGGCTTAACAAGTAAAGTATCACAAGAAAATTTTAGTTTGAACCGGCAGCGACGACGAGCGTGCCAATAAAAACCGCGAACAAATAAACTGGGAGAAAGTCACCTTGTATAGCAAGCTTATGATCTTCAATCAGGGTTACCAGATGTGAGGATTCATTCTGACATGTCAAGATTTCTAGGCAGGACTGCGGCCAGACTTGAAGATGTCAGAATTTTTAGGTATACTTAGGAAGTAGAAACAAATTATAATAAACATTCTTTATTTACTAGTAAGCACCTTTTTTTCTCTTTTCGGCGAGTAGCCGACTGGTAGACAGAGTCAAATTCAGACTATACAAATGTATAAATAAATAATAAAATAAATAAATAAATGTCTTAGCACAAACACACAGCGCCATCTAGGTCCACAGTAAGCATCTAGGCTTGTGTTATGGATACTAGATGGTTGATAAACTACATAAATACATTTTTTTTTTGTAAATAAATACATGTATAAATGAAAAACATCCATAACTCGGGAACATTTGTCTGTATTCATCATACAAACATAATACCCCTAGCGGGATTCGAACCCGCGACCATTTGGTATAGTAGCAGAGTTTCTAAACACTACACCGAACAGGTCGTATACTTTAAAAAATATTTTTCTAAACTAAAGTAAAAAGTAGGTACATTGTCTGCTCTTTAAATATGTCGCACTTCCATTCTATTGTACTTTATCTGTCGCGCTTCCGTTATTCGAGCGTATTATGTCAGAACTTGGTTATTCACACTCCATATGCAATTCAGTGGAGTCGCACTCACGTGATTCGCTCTAATTTGAGTGTTATTCCTCTATGTTTGTACCTACGTCCCACCGCACTTACGCAGTAAAATATTAGGCCTTATATGTACTTATAAGAACTTTTCAGTTTTACAACTGGCAACCCTACCGTCTATTGATATTTGACTAGACGACAAGTAGGTAGAAATACTTTTAATTTAGATGCGCTTTTGAAAAATGTATTTTAAATGTTGGAATTAAAAGCTGTGACAAAGTTCTCTATGCCCTAGATCGAGTAGAGTTTTTATTAAAAACGAGCAATTTTATTATAAAGTTTACAGGTGCGAATGCTATAAAAGTTTTTATTAATCGTTCACTACAATTTACCTCTGTTCACGGTTACTTTAATTCGTTTGTCAACACTGAGAATTTGAATTGTAATTTATATTTCCTCTGTGTTTGTGCTTTTCAAATGCACTACGGGTTATAACGCTTGACCTCCATCATATTTATTTGCGATAATCAGTTTAGCGATTATCAAAATAGTGGATTTCTTAAAATAAATGGTTAAGCTTTCTAGGCAACTATTCATAACATGAAACGACATAACCCAGGTTATGAACAATAGAAGCTGAATAGTTGGGGCTAGTATTTCTCAATTTACAAGTATTTTTATAATCTGATGACAGGGTAAGTTTGTACATGACCTATCGTTTGTATTCTGTTATACGTAATATTTTGGTGCAATGGACATAATTATAGAATCATTTTCATTTATCTAATGGTTTAAACAAAAAAAAAACTATATTTTACTTCATAATAAATAACAATGTTTAAAATTTCAACTAAACACCTCGAGTTTATACAAAACTTTGATTATCTTAGAATTAACTTTGTGGAAGTTATGCCTTTTCTCTTCAAGAGGGCAGTATTAATTCTGCTGTTTGACGACAAAATGCCCTACCACAACTCAAGCCGAGTTATAAATATGTATTCTGCTGCGAATCGAACCCGCGATCGGTTTTTTAAACCGTGTGTTTTATGTTATTCCCTAGTGACACAGGCTAATTATTCTATTTGCGTGCTAGGAAAACCGATATACTGCATTATGAATAAGCCGGTATTTCAAAAGAGTGATCGAATCAGGAATTAAGAAATCCGTTGACGAATGAAAGTCACCAACATAGCCCAGCGGATTAGTAAATCGGAGTGGCAATGGGCAGGGAACATAGCTCGAAGAACTGACGGCTGATAGGGCATTGAAGTTCTCGAGTGGAGACTGTCACAGGACCGTGAGATTTGGCGTAATGGAGAAGAGGCCTATATATCCAGCGGTGGGTGGATGTGGGCTGAGATTGATTGATTGATTGAAATAGAATTTATCTTATTGGACTTGAGATTGATTTTATCGTGATGACTGAATAGCGGCCAATTGCGAACCGGGACTCGAGCAATAGTCAAAATCAAAAATCAAAATCAAAAATATTTTATTCAATGTAGGATACAAAATATCACTTATTGAAAGTCCACATGTTATTTTTTTTAAACTACATCTCTTCACAAGGTGTTATGGTTAGGAAGAAGAAGCGACAAGAAACTCCGCAACACACATCTTTTCAATTGGTTTCCAACATTACAATAAATTCTTGTCGTGCTTTCTATTATATTACTGCTGTTCTAAGTGGACAATACTCAAATTTAAAATTTAGAAAACACCCGACAGGCATTGTTTATGGCATAGAAATAAACAAATCAACTGTATTAAAGCTATATTATATTTCACAGACAGTGAAATCGACGGTTGCGGGTACGCTTACCGCGAGGGGTAATTGTAATACGAACATTTATTCCCACGTGATGGATATTTTTATGAATTATTGGTATGTTTATATTTAGTATCCATAGTACAAGCTTTGCATAGTTTAGGACTTGCTTAGTGTAAGTGTCAGAAGGATTTATTTATTTATTTAATTTAATCGGTTTAACCGAGCATGCGGGTCACCTGATGGAAAGCAAACACGGCCGCCCATGGACACCCGCAACACCAAAAGGGTTACAGATGCGTTGCCGGCTTTTGAGGAAGGTGTAGGCTCGTTTCTTGAAGGTTCCAATGTCGTACTCGTTCGGGAATACCGCTGCCGATAGTCTGCCAGAAGCTATGGCTAAGATCCAACTCGCTTTTGAAAATAACCGTTTTCAAATCCGTTCAGCCATTTAGGCGCTACAATGTCAGACAAACACACATACAAACAGACCGTCATAGACTTTAAACTTACAACACCTCTCTTAATACCAAACACTTAGATTTACAGTCCCTGGAGCTGTAAAAATTCAATCTTCTAAATCAACGCAATGAAAAATACGGCTACTTCCACGTCCCCACTGTTGGGGCACAGTTTCCTCTGACTGGGAGAGTGTATGAGCCATAATCCACCACGCGGGCTCAGTGCGGGTTGGTGAATGTGTCAGTCTAGTGCCACGTGAGAGTCAGTATTCTTAAACCGGCCCTGTAGGCTACATACTTGGTTTAATGACTGCCTCCAGTTGAAAACAACCGGGACCAATAATTTAACTTGCCCTCCCTCTTGACATTCGTATTATAATGCGTCTAGTGGTCATCCATCCAAGGAGTGAACGCGCCAGATATTGCTTAACTTCGCTTATCGAAAATGAATGCGATCGCGTCACGGATGAACCATCTAGTGCGCCAGTCAGACTCGTTTTTTAATTTACAATATCTGGATTTATCGCGTGGCCATACTTAAAATTACTGAAACTTTACTTAAAGGACTTTCGCAAAGATATCCAACCTATACAGCCCTCTACTATCTTTTCACTTATTACCTTTTTTTCTGCCCTTTATATCACCTTAGATCACAGCAATTTGAGGTCAATTCGGTGAAGTTCTTGGAATACCCGGCTACCAACACCCACATAGGACGATGCGTCACCTAGCCGACCGAACACAAGAAAATGATCCATTTTATTTTTCGCAGAGAAGTTGGTGCGTCAGAGATAAACTCGGCTGGCAATTTGGAATTGACGCAAGTCCACACCTTATAACGTTTTGTTTTGAAGTAAAGAGACTAAATTTAATGCCTATGACTAATTACGTATCTGTGTTCCCGGTAATAACAAATTAATTATTTAAAAATCAAAAAAACCCGACAGCATAATTTGTTTATTTGCGGGCGCCATGCAAAATTTCTTACCATAAAATGTATCCTAAGACACTTTGGGGATCAAACTGAATCGAAAGACACCTTGCAATTATTTAAGCTTGAAATTGCTTGTTATTTATTATACTTCTATTTTAGCATTAAAAGGGAGCGGCGCTGACTGCCGAGATACAGGTTCTCACCTAGTTCGACAGCAGATGCCCACATTTTATAAGTAGATACAATAATATATTTCTAAGTCAAGCTTATATAATATGTAAATTGTATGCTGTTTTTTTGGAAATAAAGATTTTATTTATTTATTATTTAATTCAAAATCGGCTAAACTATTTCGGATACAGGTGGTAACATGAGTAGGATTGGGTAAAAAAAACAGAACCAACTCGTCTTTTCCAGTGGGTGTCGTTAAAGCCAAATTCGTAATCTGATAAGCGGCATAATTAAGTATAATCGATTTTTAGAACGCCTAAACATTGTTAATATTTTGGTGGTAACTGACTACGCTATTATTATCTTTAATCCCCGACGAAATACGATGGGTGTTATGTATTTGACGGCGTTGTATATATATATGTGTGTGTGTCGAGTCTTTGCCCGGTCGCATCTCAGTAATACGTGCTCAGATTTGAGTGCGGTTTTTGTATATGAAAGACTAAACGAGGAGTTAGGTTCTTAGCCAAATTTGATGAAAATCGGTAAAGCCGTTTCGAAGATATTTAACTTTTAACACAATTTTTTAGTTTATTTCGATGATAATCTATCGAGGGTTTTCTAAATATTCTATTTTTTAAATTAAACCCGGAAATAGGTTCTTAATCATGTTTGATGGACATCGGTTAAGTCGTTTGAAAATATTAAGATTTTAACACTATTTTTTGGTCTAGTCTACCTGAACGATATATTCATTTGAATTGACGACTGATTGGTGTAGTGGATAGTGACCCTGTCAGCGAAACTAACGGTTGCGGTTTCGAATCCCGCGAGGGGTAAGTTTTTGGGCGATAAATACGAATTTATGTGTTATCTAGTATCCATAGTAAGCTTTGCTTAGTTTGGGACTACATACATAGATAAAGTACATACATACATATATTATGTTTCCCGTGGGGGTAGGCAGAGACCATAACTTCCACTTGCTACGATCCTGACACACCTCTTTTGCTTCATTCACTCTCATAAGGTTGTTCATACAAGCTCGTCTGTTTAGGGTACTCATGATTTGGCCTATCTTTAAGACGTCCCCGATTTGATCATGGCACGTTCGCCGTGGTCTTCCGCTACCAACACTACCATCGGCATTCGTATCGTATATCTCTTTCGTTAGTCTTCGGGTGTAGATGATTAGTGTAAGTGTCCAAAATGTTTATTTATCCAATTTTTGAATCAATAGGTAGTGTCATGGATTTTCTAAATTTTCAAATTATAGTAATTGGATGTCTCATTTCTATATGGCTTATATTATGACGATGATTATCTCTGTGGATCCGAGTATGATATAATATAAATAAATGCGTAAGATCCCAATCCGCAACATGTGACACAGTTTCTACTCACGGCGGCGCCTAACAGTCGCGGGAGGCAGGCGCCGTCTCGTCTGTCCGGGTTCCACCAAAAAAGGCCCGGTTATCTTGGAACTCACCCAGGGAATATTTTTTGCTTATTGATGTAGGCCTCGAGGTCGATGCGGCTGTTATGTTAATAGAACATCGGCTGAGGAAACCCTATGGTGTTGGTACTTTAGTAATTTGTCAGTGTCGCATCCTGATAGGTCATTTTTTGCGTGCATTATTGTTATTTGCCGTAAGGGCAACCCGTAGATAAATCGTAAAGGTCTATCTGCACGTGAGTTTTCTGAGCTCTGGGGTCTCTGGGCTCAATATCCCGTTAAGATGATGTAAAAAAGGTTTCAAACAATTACTTTTACTTTGTCTTTTATTTATTTATATATTTTAGTAGGAGTACTCGTAATAAGCGTGGGTTTAGTATAGCCACTGCAGCGAGCGAAAGCGTAAGCGAATGCAGCGAGTTATTACAATACAATACAAATACTCTTTATTGCTCTAAATAATTTATAATATTTTTGTTGATAATAATAGATCCCAATTAGGCGGCCTTATTAGTAATAAGCGACATCTTCCAGACAATCTACAGCAATAGGAATAATGTAGATCGAAAACAGTAGCGTGCACGATACTACTAATTACTGACGATTATACGTCTTAGCATACGTGACGGGTAATTTCTCGGACGGAACGGAGACGGGACAGGTATAGTTCCTAATGTGAAAGTGGTTTTAAAACATACGTACAGTGACGGTGTTCAACGATAGTCGTGCTAGTGCTGCAACCATATTTCAGCACAAAATGTTCAAATACAAATACAAATAGTTTATTTGCCAGTTCGATTTTACTTTTGAAGAACTAGCAATGGTTGCCGTAGTATTAGATGAAGAAGATGCCATAACGATGTTTTTTCTATTGCCGTCCCGTTCCGCCCGTGTTTCTCGCCACGTGTATTTTATTGCTATGTTTTTAAATGCAACGATGTCAAGAAATCGTCCCGTTCCGTCCGGCACGAGAATAAACACGTCACGTATGCTAAGACCTTATATCTCACTAATGCGTGGTCTGATTTTAATGCAGTTTTTTTATGTTTAAAAAACTATGGGGAAAGGTTCATGCTTGATGAAAATCGGATAAGCCGTTTCGAAGATATTTTAACAGAGTTTTTTGGTGTATTTCGATTTCGAGGCGTTTCTACATTTTAATTTTATTTATATTTAAGATATACGTTCTTGGCCATATTGAATGGAAATCGGTTAATCCGTGTCAAAGATAAGCTTTTAACACTATATTTTGGTGTAGGTCTACCTAAGCGATATAATCATTTATTTATTTTAAATTTAATTCTGGACATTTAAACCAATCATCTAGTCCCAAACTTAGCAAAACTTGTACTATTAGCACTAGTTAACGGATAAACATACATAAATATTTATATGAACATCTATGACTCGGGAATAGATGTATTCATCACACAAACGTTTACCCTTCGCAGGATTCGAACCCGCAACCATTGGTGTCACTGACAGGGTCACTATCTACGACACCAATCCGTCGCTTAAATATTGATATATTTATTTGATAATTGTTGCTGGGGCTTTTCCAAATTTTCAATTCATATTATCATTAGATACTCAATATTCGCCGGAAGCGATATGTGAAATACAGCTCATTGAATAACCGCTGATGATACGGTTCAGTGAATATGACACGAACACAAGCACTTGTTTGTGTAAATCACAATGTTTAAGTCATTCGAATTAATATTTTCGCGGTTATAGCCGTGACTTCGCCTATATGGAAATCTGTAAAATTATCTTGCGTTAATTGAAGGAGCATCAAATTTCAAACAGTTTCGAAGACATTCAGGTTGAAACAAAGTATTAGGGGGTAGGTATTTCGATGATAGCTTTGACTTTCGAAGGTTTTCTAAAATTTCAATCTTTTTTATTATATATCAGTTTAATCTCGGGATAGGTTCTTAGCCACGTTTAATGGAATTTGGTTAGTCGTATCGAAAATACTTAGCTTTTCATAGCATAGCATACAGTTCATATGAAATTATCTGGGTGATTTTTTTTTTATGCACAACGGGTTGTTACTTGACCTCAATCACACCTGATGTTAAGTGATACACCTAATCGGCTGTTTTCTTGGGGGTTTTTGAAATCTTCAACTTAAATCAATGCGTTTAAGGTTCATTATTAACTGGCACATAAATGATTTAATCCAATTTATATAAAAAGTGTTTAGTTGCCAAGTGTAGGCAGTAAGTCATTTGGTAAAATGGAAAGTAGCCAAGCAGCCCATTGTATGAACTGTGACTAAATAATAAAAGTACGAAAGTCTTGTTATTCAATCTCTATATCTATTTCGATCGCGGAAAAAAATATTGAGGGTACTACACAAAATGAAGATCCAATTTGCCACCCATATTGTGGCGACAAAGTACCATTGTAATGTTATTTACAAGTATTTATGTGTGAAACTAGTTTACGATGTGTCAATTAAAATATTAGCAAATTGTTTTAGAATCCTATTAAAATTTTATACCTAGTTAGTAATTTTACGCTTGAAGCATTTGTGGCTCAAAAATCACAACCAGATTATGTGAACTGTTAAAAATAATTGTAAATTTTTCATTGAACTTTGTGTAGGCTGGCTTTACCAAATGTTTGCATTACAATGGACACAATGTCGTAAGTACCATTTTGATAGTATTCCTGACGAAACTCTAATAAACACATTTACATATGCCATTTCGAAATCAGGTCATGCCATAAGGCTTCATAGATGAAATGACCAGCCCTTATATTACGTAACTTCATCGGTATCGCTATCGATTACGTTGACCAATGAGAAACCGTCAAATTGTCGAGCGAGGGATGATAACGATGAAATTATGTAATAGAACCCCTGATTTCGAAATGGCATATGGCTATAAAGCCAGTCGGCTGAAGGGAAGTAAGGTAGAACCATGCACCCTCTTATTCCAGCCGCCAAGCATCAATCCCAGCATTGCTAAGGTCTTGTATGGAAGATAACCAGTGAAAGTATCGGACACAGTGTAGCCTTCGGGGCGGGTTTGGCAATCGGCTTAAGGCAATCTGTAGTACCTACTTCAACCGCCTCCGTGGCTCAATGTAAACAACATTGGGTTTAATATTCGGAGGTCGCGGGTACGATCCCCAGCGGGGTACAATTTTTAAGTACTTGGTTTGGTTGGTGGTAGGTCATTTTAAATGTTTGCCTGACTAGCTACCACCATCTTATCTAAATCTGCCGCCAAGCAGCAATGTTAATAGCATTGGTGTGTTCCGGTTGTCAGAGATAAAATAGCCAGTCCCCCAAATGTGTTGGGGTTTCCAGGTCAGTACGCTTCCACCTTCGACCTCGTCTTCACTTAACATCAGGTGTGATTTAGATCAAGTACGAACTGTCATGCATAAAAAAAAAACTTCATTACATTAGTCCGACTCATTTTCGAAAGAAATTTTAGAGTTTTAAGAGATGCCAAATCATCGAAGAGTTATTTTTAATACATGACGGATTAGCTTTGTATTAGTTGTACAGGTATAGGTACATTTTATATATATTATATACAGTTATATTAAAAAAAAGACAACAATGATCCTGTGGGTTCCTTGCACCGCTTCTTTTACCACAATTGATTCCTGTTTCCGAAGCGGTAGTAGCTATTGAATATACTCTGACAGATTTTTTTTAAACACGACGGGTTCGTACTTGACCTCAATCACACCTGATGTTAAGTGAAGATGAGGTCGAAAGTGGAATGATATAAATGTATCTTACGTTCGTATGTTCGAAAAGGCTTAACCAATTGCCGTCAACCATAGCTAAGAACCTAAATCCTAGTTTAAACTATTAATCTTTTTGTTATTATTACATTAAAAAAATTTAAATCCCTTGGAAGACTATGATATCATCGCAACATACTAAAAAATTGCATTAAAAGCTAAATATCTTTGATTATTACCTTAATATTACGTTCGTTTTGTAATATTTTGATGTTGGTATTTCATTGACTTAAGTATTTGTTATTTGACATTGATTGAATTAACCAATTTTTTATTTGTAATATTATTTATTGTTAAAAATATTTATTACTAACTTTCCGCCCGCGACTTCATCCGCATGAAAGATTTCACCAAAATCGGTTCAGCAAAAAAATAGCCTATATATTAATCCAGGTCCCGATCTGTCTACCAACCAAATTTCATCCACATCCGTCCAGCCGTTTAGGCGTTATATGTTAATCCAGGTCCCAATCTGTCTACCAACCAAATTTCATCTAAATCTGTCCAGCCGTTTAGGCGTGAAGAGGTAACAGACATACATTCATACATACACACACACAAACGTTCGCTATTATAATATTAGTTGGAATAGTTGGAATTTAGTTTGGCACCGTCTTGATGTTTAGCTATAGATTGTTTAATGATTATTTTATAAGAATTGTAATCAAAAATAAGAATCTGTAATTGGCATAACTTTGGCTTATAGATTTTGTATAAGTTTTTTTTATAACGATGCTGTTAATTCTGTATTATTCAAAACTAAAAATAAAATAAAATAAAGCGGTTTAACATAATTTACATCAAACATCGCTAAAGACATCTCGCATTCAGCAGCTTTCGAAAATAAAAAATACTGTTTGTAAATCTGTTAGGCCGCTTTTATCTTCTATTATCATTGTGTCTCGGGGGTGAAAATTTAAATTTGGAAGGCGCCTGGGAATTGGGCGGAACACCATTTGATAAGAAATGAAACAAAAGTTCAAAAAATTTAAAATTAGAATTAATAAAATTCGCTTCTAATATTTCTTCTCGCGTCACTAACGTGAAGTCAAAAAAGATTTTAATCTTTATTGCACACAAAGAAAGGAAACGGGAAAACAATAGAAATAAATATTGTTTAAAGGTGAAAGAAAGGTGATTTTATTATGCGCACAAACTTTTTCCTTCAAGCATTTCAAAACAGGTACCTGTTACCTCTCGTCCAGATTACCTGCCTTTTCCTCGCATACCCAACTACACTCTTACTTTAATATCATCACAAAATGACAGTAGCAGACACCTACATAAGCAAAATCGGCATTTCGAAGCCCCCTATCCTCATATTGAGTCGACAATAACTCGAGTGCTCTAGCTAATGAGGCGGCGAAGGCCAAGATGTGCCGTGTCCTTCACTACGGCCGATCACTCGACCTCACCCTCCCTCCCCCGCACTGCCCTCTCTACCCTCCTCTACCTTGTGTTGTGTAAAGCGAGGGTTTCGGCGGGGTCTATCTTCTGTTAAAAATGGTGAAATTCTTATGTTACCATGTCGCTCTATTACTTTGACAGTAGCTAGGCGCCATATTAGTGCCTGTCTATTTGTCACTGAGCACCAAAATAGTCACATTGTAATATAATATTCGTAAATTATTGATTGTCACGGATTTTTTTTACAAATTTTTATTTAACTTGCGATGTTCGTATATATATGTCGTCAGTTTCAAAATTTGCAAGTAAAATTAGAACCATATCTTGTTTACCTCACCATCAGTCCGTAAACATCCCACTGCAGGGATATAGACCTTCTCTAATATTAAGGGAGTATAGGCCATAGTCCGCCACGCTGGACCAGTGCGGGTTGGCGACTTCACATTCCATCGATTTTTTTTTTCTTTAATTTCTCAGGCATGTAGGTTTCCTCTCGATGTTTTCATTCACCGTTTAAGAGCAGTCGGATAGATGCACATAAGTAATTAAATTAAATTTGAAAACTCATTGGTACATGGCCTGCCTGGGGATCGTACCTGGACCTCCCAAATTGGGAGACTCCTTCACTGAGCCACCGGCGCTCTTTACCTAAGGAACTGAAATTTTGCATACTAGCTCGTTCTGATGACAATACATTTATATTGTAGATATGAATGATGTTGTAGTCAGGATCGTCTCCTCACTAGGGGATCTCCTTAGCGGTTATTAGCATGGATACAAAATTTATCTTACACGGTTAGTTAGTAGACATGAACACGATTTTTGCGATGACCTGATGCTGCAGCCAGGATAGACGGTGAGGATCTCCTCTATATACGGTTAATAGCACCGATACACAATTTTGCACACACTTAATGTAGGACTCATTATCTTGTAATTACCATTACGCTAGGATTTATAGGTATCATGTATGTACATACCTAAGCTCATCATCATCATATCAGCCACAGCACAACCACTGCTGAACACAGACCTCCCCCATAGATAAAACGACGGGTTCGAACCGGCCTGCATCCAGCGGCTTTCCTTGACCTTCATCAGGTCACCATCCACCTTGCAAGTGATCATTCCGCGCTGCACTTGCCGGTCTCCACTCGAGAACTTTTATGCCCCATCAGTTCTTCGAGCTATGTGCGCTACCCGCTGGCACTTCAATTTACGACCTCGGGCTATGTCCGATGACTTTCGTTCGTCTACGGATTTACTCATTCCTGATTCGATTTCGTAGTGAGACATCGAACATCGCCCTCTCCATAGCTCGTTGCGTCACCTTGAACTTTCTCGCAAAGCTCATATTGAGGGACCACGTTTCAGTCTTAGCTCTAAATAAATAAAGGAATTTTTTAACGAACCTAAAATATTGGTTTTAACTCTCCTTCAAGGGCGAGGGTTTTTAAATATCTCTGACCAAGTACTACCATCATGCCGCTAATACGTTCCCAGGTCCTCTCTACTGCCGAGGAAGGTCGCCGCGGGGTTTTAGTGGTATCCCTCCCGATAGGGAGGGGAGTCCCACATAACCGTCTCGCCGTTCCTCTGGAGAGCGGTACGAAACAGACGTTTCCCCGCGTCTAAAAAAAAAACAAAAAAAAAACGTTACCACCATCATATCTAACTCAGCCGTAGCAGCAATGTTGATAGCATTGTTCTGTTCCAGGTGTTTGATGTAAAATAGTCAATCGCCCAAATATGTTGGGTTAAATAATTTCTGGGTGAGGGCATACCTTCGACCTCAGCCTCACTTAACATCACGTATGATTGAGGTCTAGGGATAGTCCGCGCTGCATAGAAAATTACACTATCCTATACTGCTGAGTATAGGCCTCTTCTCTGGTCATGTGTCCGTCGTATCCAATGAGATGCCGCCAATGACGTCATTGGACCAAGGTGCCGAATATATTAAGTATATATTAAGAGTGTGTATGGTGTGTGTTTGTACACTTCGCGACGCCTAAACAGATTTGGATTAAATTTGGCTGGTAGATTAGGACCTGGATTAACATATAACTAATTTTTTTGCTGAACTGATTTTGATTAAAGAAGTCGGGGCAACAATACATATTTTCTCATGAGACATTCTATCACAGACTAATAACCATACCTATATTAATACACGCAAATATAAGCAAACAAACACATCACGAAAACAATTTATTATATCTACGATGTAACTCTCCTGTTTCACATTTAATTAATCTAATGCACCGTTTCGTTTTCCTCTTCCCGTTAGAGCTGCGACTATGTTAGGATATTTTAAACACCCAATGAAAAAGTGGGATGTTATAAGTTTGAAGCTTATCTGTTTGTGATATATGCATGTCTGATTGTGGCATTGCAGCACCTAATGAATGAATAATTTGAATGCTTGTATTTGCGTGACGGTTCTTTATCATGTTTGATGGAAATCGATTAAGACGTTTTCAAAAATATTTAGCTTAGAGTTCATTTGTTTTTTTTTTGAACTTGGCCTGCGCACTTCCATGCTCTTCGGTCCTTATCCTTCAGTGGTTTCTTAATGTTCAAATTCAATCAAGTTCAATGTGATTGAAATCAAGTTCCAACCTGTTATGCATAAAAAAAAAATCAGAAACCATTTTCCTACGTTTATCACTTTCAATAAATACTTGAAAATATTCAGGGAAAGCAAAATATTTTTTTCTGGTTATTTATGTCTGTATTTAACCTCAAGCTCGGATTTTCCAAGTTCTAATAATTACATTTGTGGTATAAGGACAATAGGTGAAAACACTCAGTGTTAGATTTTAACTTGTCTACAGTGTCGAGTATTCACTATAGATTTTCACAAGGATTTCTATTGCTCAATGTTCCATTTTTTATGCTTTCATTTCAATCAGTTGTTAAAATCAACTAAAAACTATACATATTCAATGCTTACTGTGCCTGGCAAGAGTGTGCAACGACAGCAGATTCTGTAGTTTCTGTCTGTGTAGTGTTTTGTCTACTCTTATAAAATGTTTTCAATTCCTCTGTCACAGTTAATCGCACACTGAACTTTATTCAAAAATTGTAATTAGGTCGAGTTAACAGTCCTTACACACACACAACACCCCCTCCTGCATACACACACTGCTGGCTCCTTTCACTAGCAAAACCTTAAACCGTCTTCACAAGACTTCTTCTTTGACAAGACATATATTTTTTTTATTTCATGTTTTATATTAAAATTTTCTTTTTATCCATTTCTGATTTTTTACCACCATTTTCTACCACTATACCAAAATTTCAATTTAGACAGACGCCAAAGTGATTTCATAAATGTTCCGTTTGTAATATTAGCTATGGAACACTAAAAATATGTTTACAATTACAAGTCGTTCTGGCATTACGGTTTGGACGTTCTTGGTTTTCACCCTTGTTGTGTGCCATACTGTTTTCCAGTAATGAAAATAATTTACGCTATAACCCTAGGAGACACGCGGGCACAGATTAAATAATAGCTAACCGACGCGAGCTCGAGGCAGTGACCCACATTTTGAATAACAATTCAATCAGTACCTATCTGATTAACAACTTTAGCGAGCGATCAATATCCGTGTTATATACCGAATTCTGAATACCTATTACACCATTTGCTATTATAGCATAATAATATATGTTAATTTTGATCTTTTACTCGCATGGTTGGTACTCCTCATTCTACAGGATATAGAAGCTTTTATCGATTAAAATTAAAAAAAGATAAGTTCTTGTTCTACTTCTATATCGTAGAAGCTGCACCCAAATTTCTTATTGTGTTCATTACTGTACACTTGGTCTTTTTAATTTCAATTTTTTTTTATATGAGAGGGCGGCAAACGAGCATGCGGGTCACCTGATGGTACATTATATTATTGTATAGTCAAAGAGAAAGTAAAAACTGCCCAAATATGCAATTTATTACAACACTTTTAATATGAACGGATTGTAATATTCCTCGTTACCTTTCATTTTGCGCTGGTGTGGTTTTATGTAAGGAATATAAATAGAACTAACCAATCTAAATCAAAATTAATCAAATCAAAATCTCAAAAATACGACTCAAAAGATTTATTTGATCATAACTTCAAATCATAAATTCAATCATTAGCTTCCATGATTCTTAGATTGCTAACTACAGTTACTGCAACGTGGAGATTGGGTAATAGATCATCTTGGCATCGCCACCATCACTTAAATGTGATTGGCTTGTATTTAACAATTTAATTAATCTGAGAAAAATACCTTTATATTTATCTGAGAAATATATAGTTAGCTCCCAAAAATACTCAACTTACCACCAACTATCCGCCGCTGAGGGATTGACGAATTTGACACAGATTGACGAAACTAGTGATGTGACGATTAGATCCGTTGGGTATACAGATATACATAGAGTCACGCCTGTTTCCCGTAGGGGTAAGCAGAGACTACAAACTTCCACTTGCTATGATCCTGACATAGCTCTTCTGTTTCATTCACTCTCATAAAGTTTTTTATACATGCTCGTCGGTTTAGAGTACTCTATGACTTGGCCTTTCTGTAAGACCCCGATTTGATCAAGGTATGTTCGCCGTGATCTTCTCCTACCAACACTACCATCCACATTCGCTTCGTATATTTCTTTCGTTAGTCTTCTTCTATTCATACTCTCCACATGTTAACAACTAGTTGAGTCCCTTGACGCGAGCGATTCATATTTTAAACGTGGTAGCTGAGACGATTTTTATTTGATTTGATTTGATTGGTATGCCTAAATTATAATTTTATTGTTTTGTCATGGACCATTAACTATTATACTATCTAGTTCGTTCGTACTTATTGCATTGGTTTCTACTGTAATGATAATGTATCGTAATAAAATAAATAAATAAATGTCTACACTATCTCAGAATACCCTTTTCAATCTTTGTAACTATATAGGTACGTGTTCTATCACACTGCTTGACTCCGTAATTACAATCTTCCAAAACACAGTTACAGATAGATAGTTCCAAATTCAAATAATATGGTGGAAACATAGAACTATTAAGTATGTACGTAGTACTTATTAGTTCCATGGGTGGAAATGTCTATGTAATGAGATTTGATTACATATAATAACTTTTTAGTTTTATCGATGGTAGAACTTAGAACTTCAAAATCACCCCATTCCGCTGGAGATTTCTCTTCTTTGTTAAAGATAGTAAATATCATTATCATTTCTTTCACCAATCGTCGAATTTGGTACTTAGAAACTTTACTATTTATCGAATTTGCAAGTAACAATGAAGTTCATTACCATTGAAGTTAGATAATAAAGTGACAGAATTCTTAACAGTTTATCTTCTGGTTGCCGATATATTGTAACATGAATTGAATATTTGGAAATCCCCCGAGAAACTGAATCGATTTTCATCAAACTTGGCTAAGTACCATCTTAAAAACATCAGTCTCGAAAAATAAAAAATATATTTTTAAATCTATTCGGCCGCTTTGGCGTAGACACTCGCCCACGGGACACCCTTGTAGTTTAAAGATAGGTCTACAGCTGTTGATGATGTCGCACTATCAAACTCCATATTCATGCTCCTAGGCCAAAACACTCCTCAATTGAACATTTGACGTGGTTTACGACATTTCGGAGGCACGTTGGTGTTATTGATGATGGTGAACCGTTTGAGCTTTCCCGGCGTCATGCACAAAACTCGTTTACGTTATTACGTCACGCTATGCCGCGTAGGTTTGAATTGAATTTGTTTTACGCTATGGCCTCTCGACGGTGCTTATAGGGAGAAAGTAGAAACTTAGCGAAGTCGATCAGTCTTTCATCAGTGTTTTTACCCGACATCCAACAGCTTTACACATCCGCACTGTTGAGGCACAGCCTCATCTCGCTGGAAGAGGGTATGGGCTATAATTCACCACACGGGCCCAGTGCTGATTTCTGAATTTGAATCAGACTGGTGGCCACCTGACGGTCAGTGCCTGTAGGCCACCGACTTGGCTTAAACAACCGGGACCGACTATTTAATCTACTCTCCGAAGCACGGAAACACTTAAATTACCAGATTAAAATGTTACCAGAGGTCACCCATTAAAGAACTTACCGCACCCAGGCATTGCTTAACGTGTGAATACGACTGCACCACGAGTGGTTTGCGTTTGATTAAAGGCGAAGGTACATCTGTGTTTAAATATCTATATGCTACGGAGTCCTAAATTTGTACGTATCCGACTTCCTCGGATTTTTGTGTTTTTTTTTTATTTTTTACGCACAACGGGTTTTTGTACTTGACCTCAATCACACCTGATGTTAAGTGAAGATGAGGTCGAAGGTGGAAGAGTACGGACCAGGAAACCCCAACACATTTGGGGAACTGGCTATCTTATCTCTGACAACCGGAACACAACAATGCTATATATTAACATTGCTGCTTGGCGGCAGATTTAGATAAGATGGTGGTAGCTAGCCAGGCGGACATTTAAAATGCCCTAACACCAACCAAACCGAGTACTTAAACATGTACCCCGCTGGGGATCGAACCCGCGACCTCCGAATCGTAAACCCAATGTTGTTTACATTGAGCCATGGAGGCGGTTATAATATAAATAGGTTTTACAACCATTAAATTGAGCATTTTCATAAAGATTTTTCCAACATTACCTCAATAATTTGTCAAAGTAAACGCGATGAATGGATGAACATACCTACATACGAGTATACATACTGCAACGAGTTGCGCAATAATTTCACTAAGCTTCCACCTCTATCTCCAGAGTGCATCATCAGATCTGAACCCAAATTATATGGGATCACCCTATCAAACAAATAAACATCAAAATCTGTTAACAATTGACGAAAATATTGGCGAACATACGTAACAAAAAAAATACATACAGACGAACATAAAACCTCCTTTTATGGAGTCTGTTTGAAATACCCTACCACGATATAAACTACTGAATTTGTCGGGTTTAAGTGGATCAACAACCTCCAGATTCGAACGCACAACGTCCATACGAAACCTGAATTTGTTAACACAGTCTTACAATACTAGAATATTATCAGTCTGTGGTTAAAAATTAGCCAAGAAGGCGGTTAAACTGTCGACCATGAACCAAAGGAACAAAGTTCTAACCTTGAAAGTTGGGGTGGATAATGTTACCAATTATCTACAATTTTGAATAACGTTCTACGTTTACATAGCAACGTTTTGGACGCGTTACCGAGGTGTCTATCTTCATTATTATTTAGATTTAGTTCACTATTAGGCTGTGAATACATATCAGATTTTTCCATCAGACGTGGGATCCGATAGTCTGATCCGACTATCGGAAAACGTTAGAGCCAATGGTGTCGATTCGGATGTACACCAACGAAACTAAACTAAAACCAGTTTTAAAGTAGTACTGTCTCTTTCTCCCTGGAACAGTACGATGCGACGGCACCACTCTAAAACTGGTTTTAGTTTAGTTTAATTTAGTTGGTGTACATCCGAATCGACACCATTATTTTGTTTCAGCATTCAGCACGTCCGATCCGATAGTCGGATCAGACGTCCGAGTCGGAAACAACACCGAGGCGTTTACGATTTTATTATCGGTTGTCTCTTTCTTTCGGATCAACACGAGCAAATAACAATAAGTAACAGTAATTCGTCGTACATTTTTTCTTTCTGCACTGCATGCAAGCACTCGAGATAATAGCTCAAGAACGACCGAGTTCGAAAAAGTTTGCGTAACAATCGGTTGTGTATCGAGTAAATCATCATCATCAGCCCGTAAACATCCCCCCGCAGGGATATAGGCCTTCCCTCGTATATGAGGTGAGTATGGGCCGTACTCCACCACGCTGACCCAATGCGGGTTGGGGACTTCACATGCCTTACAATTTTTATTATTCAGACATGCAGGTTTCCTCACGATATTTTCCGTCACCGTTTAAGAGCAGTCGGATAAATGCACATGAGTAATTAAATTTAAAAACTCATTGGTACATTAGCATGCCTGGGAATCGAACCCGGACCTCCTAAATTGGGAGACCGCGTCTTAACCGCTGAGCCACCGATGCTCGAGTAATCGAGTCAATACGATCAGATAATCTGATCAGACAATCGGAAACAAAATCTGACGTATATTCTCGCCCTAAGGTGTTGGACAGATCAAATCAAATCAAATCAAAATATTTTATTTCATAGGATAAAATTATCACTTGAAAACGTCACTATTAATATTACATTTAAATTTAAATTTACGGCTCATTCACAAAGGTAAATAAAAATCTCATCGGTGTGTTGTGCCGTCAGATATTTATTTGTAAAGCAATGCAGGTAATTAAATTCTCTAACTTCCAACCAATTCAACTATCTAACCAACTAATATTATAAACGCAAAAGTTTGTATGTTTCTTTGTTTGTAAGAGTAGCTCATCCACGGCGATACGGATGAACGTATTTGAATGTGCTTCGGAGGGCACGTTAAATAGTCGGTCCCGGTTGTTTTCAATTAAAGGCAGTCGTTAAGCTAAGTTTATTTCGGCACTCAAATAGAATAGAACCAACCCGTGGTATTGTAAAAGGCGACTAAGGGAATTTCCACCAAAAACCATTTATTTTGCACGTTTCAACTGCGAAAGGCTCACCCCCTATCACGTGTGCTTTTCTGTATATTTCATAAGGTGAACCGTGGATGATGTTTCAATCATTAAACTTCTAATGTTTGGAACACCCAAACACTATTGTTTGGGATATCTCTGACCACCCCATTTGGGATAAAGGTCGTGATGTTACGTATGTAGGTATGTTAAGATAAGTCGGTGGCCTACAGGGGTGGTTTAAAAACTGACTGTCAGATTGCTACTAGTCTGCCACAATTACGGTAATCCACTTGAGTCCGCGTGGTGAATTATGGCCTATACCTCTCTCCCAGTGAGAGGAGGCTGTATGAGCCCTTGCTCGACTCATACAGCTTGATAGTTGATGCTGATATGATGATGCATGAACAAAGATAAACTAGATAATAATTACTTGATTTATTTATAAAAATGCTAACAGTATGTGTGCTTACTGTATGATGGGCAAACGTGAACTAATTATGTATGAGTGAATGAAAAGCGTGTTACTATGGAATTTGCTGAGGTGAGATAATGCACGATCGAGGTGATCGTACAGAGGCTGTTCCCCAAAAGTGGGGACGTGAAACTGTTGAAGATGATGATTGCAATGCATTTTAGATGAGAACTACAATTTCAAACTTGAAGACAGATGGGTGTTAAAGTGTGGGGAAGACAGTTAGCGGAGGGTCACCTACAAACACACGTACGGTTGTGGGTTCGCTAGGGGGAAATGTTTTAGTAATAAATCGAATATATATATATATATACATTCTTGAGTCAAGGATATCTACACAATATTTACGTATGTTTACCTATTACCTAGTATCAATAATACAAATGACAGCATGATCACTACTGCTAGTGTAAGCTGATCTCGAGACGCTACGAGTATCAGAAATGTGAACGCAGCGAGACTTGCTTTATTGGAAGCGTAACGGTCATGCAAGCTTGTTTAGTTTAGGACTAAGTAGATTATGTGAGTGTCCCAAATGTTTATTATTACATACCGACAGTCAGGTGGCAACTAATGTGACACAAATCCACCAATCCGCACCAAATTATGGCACATACCCTCTCCCAGTAAAAGGAGGCTGTACCCCGAAAGCAGCGACGTAAGGATATTGATGTGAAGTTCTGCTCCAGTTACGACTTACACAGCAGGTGAATCCAGGGTGGACTACAGGAACGTAGGCTTAGATTAATTCCTACCCCAAATTAATATCTATATTATTTAAAGATTATCTACTGAAGTATACTTACAGCTTCCACTATTTATAAAATACCTATGTACTGCTTGCGAGGAAAACCCTCCCCAGTAATGGTTTTTGTATTACGCACTTCACTGGTTTGACGAAAAAGCCGACTCAGCAAGCTAAGCCGTCTATGGAAACTAAATCGTGGACCCACATATCGATGTCATTAGACGCACACCATTACCATGCAGTAGGCGTTATCTGGAATTTCCTCAGCGCCTAACTGCTTAATGATCGCTAGTAGCTAGTATAACATAACCTTTTGCAACTCTATGAGGGAGTAAGTGGTAGATGGCGGGTATGGAGGGATATGCTTTGGGTGGATTCGGTCGCCTATGAATATTTTGAAAACACTATTGCTTATTATCATTATTATTTTTATCGTACAACATTGTCAATTGTGTGGATTCGCTTGTACGCTATGTAGGTACGCTTAAGCTAAATTTACTCTAAGCTTGAGTACGAGCACAAAATAGAACAACATGAAATTTTAGTTCTGTTACTTCGTACAGAAATTCTTCCAACGATTTTTGACGACCGATTAGTGTAGTGAGAGTGACACTGCCTTATCTGGTCGGGTGTTTCTATAGTTGGACATTTTTTTGGCCTATCAAATTACTGATAGGACATTTTTGAAGTCTTGGACGTTTTTGTATTTGGACATTAGTCATGCAAATGGTGTAAATGTCCTAAATATATAATATAATAATATATATATTTTTAATCATTTTTAGTTGTCTACACATGCTCACTAAAAACCTTTTATAGTGCTATTTTATGATAATTAAGGTGACAGAACTTAGCAGTCATGTCGTCCTTGTTATGTGATCGTAGTCCAAAAAGGTTAGACTAGCCTAAATGTAGTTTTAAGCGTGTGCCAAAAAAATCAATAATGTTTTGCAGAATGTTCAAAGGCGACCGGTAATCTTTTTTAGAATAATTTCAACACAAAACGATACCTAATTTTTTAGGTTCTATTTTTGAATTCTGTTGTACATACATAATATACATAAAATCACGCCTGTTTGCTGTATAGGTAGACAGACACCACAGACTTCCACTTGCTAGGATCCTTACACACCTGTTTTGCTTCATTCACTCTCATATAGTTGTTCATACATGCTCGTCGGCTTAGGGTACTCTTGACTCGGCCTTTCTTTAAGACGTCGCCGATTTGATCGTGGTACAATCGCCGTGGTCTTCCCCTAACAATACTACCATCCACACTCGCTACGTATATCTCTTTCGTTAGTCTTCTTTCGTTCATCGTCTCCACATGTCCAAACCATCACAGCATTTCTATTTCAATATTTATCACTTCACGTGTATTTTATTTAGGAAAAAGCAGTATATCGAAAGAACCATACCCTTCTTTCTTGGGCAGTAGGGTAATATAACCTCAAAACACTAGTAGTCAATTATAAACATAAATTTTATTTAACCGGATATATATTCTATAAATTAATTCAATTATAAAACATATATCACATTTGATCACGGATGTTCGCCATGGTCTTCGCCTATCATCACTACCATCCACATTCGCTTCTTTTTTCTTACTTTATTCTATTTTTGTTACGTCGTCTTTCACACTGGTTAACTCCAGAATTATTCCTGATTCTGTCTTTCAAAGTCGCCCCACTCATACTACTCAATGATGTCATTTCTACTGTATTAATTCTACTTTCATTCTTCTTCTGCCATTGACGTGATAAGTGTTTTTTTTATCTGAAATGAATTTTCAGATTCAGATTTAAATATTTAACTGGCTCACTGGCTGGATCTTTCCTATCCACTTATTATTTCTGGAGTAACCGTGGGTTTTTTCGCGGAATAAGTGGGTCTGAAGCAGAACTAAATATTGATATTAATTTTAATATTAGGTATAGGATTTATAACGAAAGTGTCCCGCGGACTTGAGTTCATTTAAAAAAGCGTTTATTTCTTTTATATTCGCGGAACTCAGTTTGAAGGAAATCAAGCCTGTATTAATAATCCATTCTCAAGATTGAGATGACCTTAAGTTGACGCTTGAGAATCTGTTGCATATCATAACAGTATCAAAGAAGATAATATTGAGCCTGATCTCAATCTCAAGATCGCTTTATTAATACGATCCTAGATCTAATTCCCTGAACCATCATATGCCAACATGAAGGTGGTCCCGCTACGTGTAGTGAGTTTTTCCGAGGTTAAGCTCACTTTTAATACAAAAATAACTAACTGCCTTCATTAACAGACCTTAATTAATTCTGTGCTGTTGGACCCAACTTCCTAATTAAGATTTAAAATACCTACTGGTGTTATACAAGGTTTATATGTACCTTACTTTATTATCAAAATGTAAACGTCGATTGCGGAAGTGTTGTAACGAGATTTTTTGTATAAATTTTTTAAGGAGCCAGAAACATTCTACTTCATAACATTAATTCATGTACTACGTATTATAAGGAAATATATATTTCGTGTGCACGCGAACCACATTATGGTAGGTCTGTCAAGGGTACCTATAGTAAATTCCTGGTATCCTTGTGATAAATTCTATCAAACAAAAAAACAATCATCAAATTAGTTAACAACTGAAGAAAATATAGGTGAACATATGAAACAAAATAACTACCTACAGACGAACACAGCATCTCCTCCCTTTTACTCGGTATAAGTATTTACACGTAAACTAACTTTTAACAACATCTGAGGAGTTGCGAGTTCGATTCCAGCAGAGTACTTGTTGTCAGGTCACTTTTAAATGTCCACCTGGCTATCTACCACCATCTAAGTATGGGACTCGCACCCGCGACCTTTAATTTGTAACCTTATCTTGTAGTTTAAGTTTACTTATACATATAAATTGCATTTCGTTATTTTGTCGTGTATTATGTCAAATATAACTTTATTCTAAAAGTGTATATTGCATGCGTTTCAGGTTGGCGGCAGCGCAGGAGGCGGCGGGCGCGCAAGCTCGCGCGGCGCCAGCTGATACCATGGGCGGCGCGCATCAGCCCGCTACTCCAGGGCCAAGCTCGCTGTTTATATTCTCCGACGAAAATCCTATACGGAGGTCAGTTGAAGTCATATTTACAACCCCTAACGTATGGAACTTCATCGACCAGTTACTCCATCGATAATTATATCCAATGAGTAAACATCATATTGCCGAGCGAGCGTTGAGCCAACCAATCACTAGTCAGAATGTAACCAATGACGATGTTAATGAAATTGCATAGTAGAACACCTGATGTGGGATACACACACGAACAGCCACTCTCATACGCTCTTATATACCTATTCCAAACTTCACGCACTTCATACATCAATTACATAAACACAACTCTCTATTTACTTAAATATGTATAATCCACTGATTCTCTAACCATAGTTTTTATAGATTGGGAAATCTGTGTATAAACTTTTTAAGTTTGACTAAGTGAGCGTCGGTGGCTTAACGGTTAAGACGCGGTCTCCCAATTTGGGAGATCCGGGTTCGATTCCCAGGCAGGCCATGTACCAATGTGATTTTAAATTTAATTTAATTACTCATGTGAATTTATCCGATTACCCTTAAACGGTGAAGGAAAATATCGTGAGGAAACCTGCATGACTGAGAAATAAAAATTGTAAGTCATGTGAAGTCGCAAATCCGCATTGGGCCAGCGTGGTGGACTATGGCCCATACTCCGTCATATACGAGGGAAGGCCTATGTCCCTGCAGTGGGATGTTTACGGGCTGCTGCTGATGATGATGATGAAGTGAACAACCATAAAAATCTTTTCATCGAGTTGATAAATTAAAAATATTAATTATTGTGTCCAAATTACCTATGCCAATAACTTCTATTTCACTTACCAATATGCCATATTTTTTCCTTGCGGTAAAAAAACTCATCCGGTATAAGAATGTTCAGATTATGTTGTAAACCTAACTTAAGCTTAGTCTTATTACTTTCTCACTTGAACGAGCATTCGACAAAACTATCGCAAAACAGGTAACATCTGGTCGAGATCAATGAAATTCTCCTAACAACCATTTACGTAGAAAACTATTTCCAAACTATCCAATACATTATTTTAATAACGACTAACAGTCGCGAAGTAAGCAGGAACTAAATAGAAATGGCTGAAACCAATCTGGAATCTCGAACTTAGATTTTGATTTCGTTCAGGAAAATTTTAATCTAGCAGGGCTATCACAACATGTTTTTTATGTGCGACGGGTTCGTACTTGGCCTCAATCACACCTGATGTTAAGTGAAGATGAGGTCGAAGGATGGAAGCGTACTGACCCGGAAACCCCAACACATTTGGGGGACTGGCTATCTTATCTCTGACAACAACTTAAGTTTGCTGCTGTTCCGTCAGTTAACTGATAGTGTTAAAAACTCTAAAGACATATTATTTGAATATATGAAACCTTTGTAATAATATGTAGGAAAAATAATAAATATATATAATGTAAAGTGTATTGAGTGCATAGTGAGCAGATAAACCCAGGGGTTTGGGCGAGTGGTAAAATTGTATACATTTATGTATACTACTGTTGTAGAGAAATGAAAAAAAATTTTCGTGTCTTAAATATTGCTTTTTCGTTGCACACTTAATTGAAAGAAATGTTAGCCACTGACTCTAAAAGAAAAAAAAATTAAAGAAAATTAACTTTACATGATTGGTCCGAAGTCACATAGGTATTTCTAACTGCGATATTCATGCATTTCATCCCATAGATTCGTCCAAATTTTTATAACTCGAGTCGCGATAAGTTCAGTCTCGGTTATTTTTAATAGCAAGCGTTCGGAATGCCAAATCAGTGGCCTACGGTGGCTTACATTTTATGCAATGTTGGTTTAAATTTCTTTTTTTCCCGGTACTCTAGTGGAACCCTAAGTACCTACTACCATCAAACATGTAAAAATAATTATATAGTAACAGTATTGACTATAGATATTAGGTACTTGTATGCGTATTAACAAAATAATCAAGAAATAAACATGTATAACAAGTTATGTTGTTTAAAATCAAAAACCCGACAGCATCTTTTCCTTACCGACTCATAGTCACAACAAGTTATAACATCAGTGTTACAAACAGGATTCTTTTTCTTGTTAGTCACACTACTAATTTTTCCACACCATTTATACTATAATTGCTAGTGCTGTACCTGTTGAAAATTTAGGTTTAACAGGAACAAACTAATATATAATAATGTCAACCTAACACGAAGGGTATGGCGGAAGCGAGCCGGGCGAGCAGAGTGAGGTAACCTAACCTATCCATGTCGGGGTGCCAAAAACTCCCGTGCTCGCTTCGCTCGCACTCGTCCGGCTCGCTTGCGCCAGTTAAATATAGATGACATTCCATTTTACAGGACAGGACAGGCTAGGACAGCACTAGTTAGGGAATAAATAAAATAAATGGTGTGGAAAAATTAGTAGTGTGACTAACAAGAAAAAGAATCCTGTTTGTAACACTGGTGTGATAACTTGGTGTGACTATGAGTCGGTAACTCATCTTTTGTATGTTGTGGGCGCCATGCTGGATTTTTTGCCATATAAGAATAAGAATAAGAATCATTTATTTGACCCATTTAGCGACACACGTATTTATTATTACATGTGAAAATATACACAGTGAAATTGGAAAATTACAAAATACAATAAAAAATATATGCACTCATACTCGTAATATGACACTACCTAGAGAAGCATCACAAATTAAACTACACCTTACACTTCAAAATAGGTCAAACCGTTTAGTTTAACACTTTGCAGGACGGTAGTACACATAAAATATTTGTAGAATGACACTGAAGTCTTCCATACAAAATTACAACACATCTATAGCCGTACTAGCTGTATAATCTGTCAAAACTATAAATTTAAAAAGTTAGTACGGTCATAGCCCGGTGCGGTCATTACCGTACTAACAGCATTACCTAAAGTTTCGGTCTTGAGTGTTGCCGGTACGGCCAGACCAGTCTTACGTCAAGAGCAGATGTACTAGCACACAACACTGGAATTAAATACGTTAGCGTGTTTGTACTGGAATAACCGTAGTACTTAGGCGCGCCATAGTAAATGCAATGGCAATACCTGTCACTGTGCGCGACATACCTACATTTGTGTGTGAGCGAGATATCCAAACAAACTAACATTTCCCGACTAATATCGGAAGTAGTAAAATGAGAGTAGGTTGCGGGTTGCCAGTAAATCCTGGTCTTTAAGAAATTTATATCATCATGATCCTGTGATACCCGTAGTGGCTTGTAACCCATTATTTTTACTTATGGCAATTGCCGTTCTGTCGGTTTATTAACCTGATCAACCCCTGGTGTAACCTTACTGTCCTGCAGAGTGTTAAGCGCAACACACACGGCGTAGATATGATCTTAAGATATTGTTTGCTCACTCATTCAAAGCGATAAACTCGAAAATAAGCGATATGCTTCTCATAAAAGAGATAAACCGCCTCCGTGGCTCAATGTAAACAACATTGGGTTTACGATTCGGAGGTCGCGGGGTCGATCCCCAGCGGGGTACATGTTTAAGTACTCGGTTTGGTTGGTGGTAGGGCATTTTAAATGACCGCCTGGCTAGCTACCACCATCTTATCTAAATCTGCCGCCAAGCAGCAATGTTAATAGCATTGTTGTGTTCCCGTTGTCAGAGATAAGATAGCCAGTCCCCTAAATGTGTTGGGGTTTCCGGGTCAATACGCTTCCACCTTCGACCTCATCTTCACTTAACATCAGGTGTGATTGAGGTCAAGTACCAACCCGTTATGCATACAAAAAAAAAACATACGAAATATACACCAAATAAGTACATAGTAATATGGGTAAGATTAGAGGTAGAGAGGATATTTTTTTTAATGATTAACTGTTTGATAACAATCTCACCTCATGGACAATGATGACGAGGCCGAATATGAAGCATGCAATTTCAGTAGATGCCTATTCACCCTGCTCTTGAAGATCCCAAGGCTGTAGGATTCAGGAAAGACTGTCGCCGGAAGGGGCTTCCATGTTTTGTCTGTTCGCATTATGAATGAAGACTCGAAGCGCGTAGTGCGAATGGTATATGTTCACCATATACGGGTGGAATCCCTCCTCACGCCTAGTAGTCTGATGATTAAATGGCGATGGTGGAATATTTTCCTATAAAAGACAAGGACAAGTATTAAAATATATATTATCTTCGTCGTGTGTGATGCGTTTTAAGCTTCAGGTAGGTAACATACTTACATCTGGAATACATTACACTCCTTTCTGCGGCAGTCGGGTTAAATGCGTCGTACCAACTCGCACTGCAAATGCAATCTTAAAATACACTTCCAAATATAAACCTCCTAAAGCCGAAGAAGCCATGGCAATCGAAATTCGTGTCATCACGGAACACATCCGCAATGGATGCTTAAAATATGCAATTTATGTATGTAGGACGGGTCAAGAGAATATTAACGAATGCGCTGCACCGACTTAACTCGTTTAGGTTATATTAATGACTCCTGCTACTGAATGTTGGTTCAAGTTGAGTTCTAATTACTGAAAACTCAATTATCTACGTAGGTATATTTATAAGTAATTTGAACTGATAAAATTGAGCGTAAACCATAGCGACCACAATTTTCATACAAACTGTAATCGACCTCATGTAAAAAAAATATTCCGTATTTTAGTAATAGATAATTAAAAATGGTAGGAACTAGTTTGTGTGAACGTACCTAGTGATTCGTTAAAAAAAATGTTTTATTATAATTTTTCCACATTTTAATTTTTTGTATGAAAACACAAAAGTGACGAAATAATACCTACCTACATGCCACCAATCTAATCTAACTTTTTTTTATGCACAACAGGTTTGTACTTGACCTCAATCACACCTGATGTTAAGTGAAGATGAGGTCGATGGTGGAAGCGTACTGACCCGGAAACTCCAACACATTTGGAGGACTGACTATCTTATCTCTGACAACCGGAACACAACAATTCTATTAACATTGCTGCTTGGCGGCAGATTTAGATAAGATGGTGGTAGCTAGCCAGGCGGACATTTAAAATGCTAATATTATAATAATAATAACTAATATTATAAATGCGTAAGTTTGGATGTATGTTTGTAGCTCAAGCAGGACGAAAGGTTTGGATGACATTTTCTATACAGGTAGAAAATACCGTGGATTAAAACAGAATGTTTTTTATCCGCGGGATAAACAAATTAAATATATCCGCGATAAAGTTATTCCACGCAGGAAAGCCGCATGCGAAAACCTAGTAACTTATAAATTAAAACCTATTTCATTCACGCAGACTAAACCCAACCAATAACTTTTATTACTAAAATACCGAAAATATCGGTTAATTTTTTACATGTGGTCGATTACCTAGTCACTATCGTTTACTCATAATTACCTATTAGATATCCAATAAAGAATGTACCTACCAACAAGAAACCAAAGCAGGCCTGTTGTACTCCACAACTTAAGTACGAAAACATACCAACAAAGGCGCACCACCTGGGGGTTTATTTCAAACAGTTGCTGCACCGCGCACTCGCACGCTTCCCCCGCTTACCCGAGACGATAATTAATTTCATAGATTTAGATATAACACGAGTATCCGGTTGAAAGCGGCCTGCATCCAGCAATTTCTCGCGACCAGGTCGTCCGTCCACCTTGTGAGTGGATTACGCTGCGCTTGCAAGAATTTAACTCCTCTCTGGAATTCTATAGCTGAGCCCTATGCTCAGCAAAGGACGTCCTGTGGCTGATACTATGATTGCCCAAGATATAGCATTATAGTTGTGATTACAAAAAGCATTGTGATAGCCACGTCCAATAGAATTCCAGCTCTTTCACAAGAAAATAAGAATAGTTTATTATGAACACATGATACAAAAACAAAGAAGTAGTAAATTATAGCTAAAATAGAAATACAATTATGAAGAAGATCTATGCTTTCACGTGTTGCGGCGTGCACAAGTGGGTTAACACTCAGCTCATGTTGCGATGAATCACAGCGCTGGTTATCAGTGCATCAAATGCCAAAAAAATAGGAGTCAGAACCGCTTATAAGATATAAATTCACATTTTTTGTTAATTGTGCAATAAAGAGTATTTGATTGATTGATTGATTGATTTTTGTATATATTTTAAAATAAGGCTAGTGATCTTGACGAAATTCCATTGACCATTTTGAGGCACTACCTGAGTTGCCTTCTATCTTGACATGCCCATTTCGACTCTCCTTAAGAACGGATAAAGTCCCTAAGTCCTGGAAGTATGCAAACGCACAACATGTAGGTAGGTACCCAAAAAGAATAGTCATGCTGACCCTGTCAACTACAGACCCTTCGCAATTAACTCTATACCTTGTAAGATTATAGAGTGTGCACTGAACCCACTCGAAGGTTGTGATTTACTCAGTGATCGACAATATGGCTTTTGTCGAAACCCGTCCACTGGCGATCTACCAATGTAGCCTACTTCACTGCTAGAGTGAAGCCATTGAGAAACATGGCGAGGCACTTACCGTTTCTATAAGGCTTCTGACAGGGTTTGGCATGCCAGTCTTTTATCTTGCTTACCAACAAGTATCTACCATTTCTATACTGTTATTCACTAATCCCAGTCAAAAATTCTCATGTCATTAAAATCTTACATTATACTTTTCCAGGTATACAAAGTTTATCATCGAGTGGCCGCCCTTCGAGTACGCGGTGCTGCTTACCATCATCGCCAACTGCGTGGTGCTGGCGCTGGAGGAGCATCTGCCCAACGGCGATAAGACCATCTTAGCACAGAATCTGGTGAGCACAATGTCCATACCTACTCATCTTTATCATCAACTAGGTACTAATAATCTTCCCTCTGCTGATCACTGATATTCCTGCATGAGGAATTTCTCTTGTGCAGAGGTAGATTACAAAATAGCCCTCATAATCTTACAAAATCTTAAATCGATGTAGGTAAATAAAACGTTTGTAAATAAAGCAAATCGTAATTTTAAATATTTTAATTCGTCAAATATTAAAAATGCGGGCGCAGAATATTGGTGGCCTATTTTGTGTTATTGTGGTTGCCGATTGTAAAGAAAAGTCGAGAAAGGCGGTCCCACGTTGCCATTGTTTCTAGTTAAATAATGTTACAAACCCTATACAAAGTATTTATTACAACTAAATAGGAACTAATTGTCAGTTATACAATCACGGTAAATGACGGACATCCTGCGCCGATATGATTACTATAGTTCTTTCTTTAATCTCTCTAAGGTTAATAAGGAACACGACCCCTTCAGTGCAGACTGCCACAGTTAACCCTTGACTTACAGGACCATTTGTAATATGAATAATGTGATCATTATTATTCATGATTAGAATTATTTAATGTTGAATAATCTTCTATTAAGAAAAACGCAGGGCTCATTTGCTATTCGTTTTGGATTTGCGAATTTAAGCAATGTCTGGCGCGCTAAATCCTTGAACAGGTGACCGCTAGTGGCATTTAATACGAGTGTGTTCGTGCTTCGGAGAGCGCGTTAAATAGTCGGTCCCGGCAGTCACGGTGTTCTACATAAAAATCACTAGTCTGACACGAATCTAATCCACACTGTGCCTGTGTGGTGGATTATGGCCTATACCCTCTCTCAGTGAGAGGAGGCTATGCCCTAGCAGTGGCGACGTGTAAGGTTGTTGTTGATGATGATGATTAGATAATAGAAACTGCTCAGTACCTATAAAAATTGTCAAATTCATTATTTGTTTCTGTTTGTTCCAGGAAGCGACAGAGGCGTACTTTTTAGGAATATTTTGTGTAGAAGCCTCATTAAAAATTTTAGCCTTAGGTTTTGTTTTACACAGGGGATCGTATCTTAGGAACATTTGGAACATCATGGATTTTTTCGTAGTAGTAACTGGGTAAGTGAATTTTCACGTTTCAATTTATTATTTAGATATTATTATCCTTAGTAACCTAACTAGTACAATTTTTGTAACGATGATGTAAAAGATTCATCAACAAACACATTATAGATTCACAAAGAATTTGAATTGATTATAATTTATATAATTATTATAAGTACATACACTACAAAACATGTACTAAGTTCAGGGGCTATAGATAAATTTAGACAATATTAAACTACAGAAGCTTTACTTGGCAACATTTTCTTTGACGACAAATATAAATTGATCATAGTAAATTAAAGACAATTAGGCGTTTCGACTGGTTCACTAGGAGTTAATGTTTGCTAGGTAAGCAAAGGGCTAATTGTACCTTATTGAATATTCGATAACGAAAACTAGGTCGATGACGATATTCGCCGAATACAACGTGGACGTTGACCTGCGGATGCTGCGCTCATTCAGAGTGCTGCGCCCGCTCAAGCTCGTCTCACGGATACCAAGTAAATCACAGTAATTGGCGACAAGTTCACATAATATCTACCTATGTTGTATAGAACGTTATCGCTAGAAATTTTTTCGAATTTATAAGAACTTTTTAAAGTAGATATGAAATCGCTAGTTTTCGATATTAATCTTACTAGAAATTTTTAAATAGTTTTTAAAAATGTAGCCTCCATTTCGATATTGTTATGAAAAGTTTCATTATACAGTTTAGCAAGTGTGTGATTTTAATTAATTTTTGGTACTTAAATGAAAATTAATGTTATTTCGGCTACGTGTTGCATAATAGTATAATATTTGCTATTTATATTATATATATTGTATTGTGTAGGTGAGTCAAATATAAAAGGCTAATACGTAAGAATTTAGATAAACTGATCTTAGGTATGAATAAATATGGTGTATTTTAGATTAAAATGCGTAAAATTTTAATAAATATTAGTATAAGCAATCTAAACAATTAGATACACGATATTTAGACCGTAGATATTAAGCTAGTGGATTCATTTGTTATTATTATGTACATTATTGGGATTATGCTTATTGTATTGGAAATAATATAGGTTTTATAACTTTCGATACCTTTCAACAATAAGTTTAATTTGCTAAATAATACAATTTTCTACATCAACATATGAGCGCATTCTGAGTTTGCTTTAAGATAGTTGCGGTATCCTTTGTTCCCCTTTACTATCCGATATCATTCTGATCATAGCACATTATAGTGACGTGTACGTCACCTGTTTTCTAACCAAATTCTTGCCGATTTTGTACGTTAATTTGGCTACAATATGACACATTTGATAAGCATAATCCTCAGTAGCAAATCAGGAAGCTAGCTGCTAGTTGGACGATAGTATCGAGTGATATGTGTTTGGCAGTATCGTCACCCAGCTGCCGGTCGCGCCCGACGTCGACTTCAGGACCTTGCGTGCCATTAGGGTGCTGAGGCCCCTTAAATTAGTATCGGGCGTTCCTAGTGAGTTCTAGAACATTATTAGACTAGATACTAGTTGTAATATAGTGAGTTGTTGCATAAATTTCGATTCATAAAATATTTCTTTTTTGCGGTTTTGTCTTTGCGCAATTATGGCAATTTAGATATATGTATCTACTGGCTAATTTGTTATTACGCTGAGCTCCAAATATTTCAACTTTGTTGCTTCATGGAGCTTCAACCATCTTTCGAGACCTCTACCCAGTTAATAATGTTTTCTTGTGTAACAAATATATCCAATGAGAGCGCACACTTCAAGTTCAAGTCTAAATACAAATTATCATGTCCTTTGAGAGAAAGAAACCCTATATATTTCGAGATTTGACATTGCTAAAGAGATTAATTGAACATTTATTTTATTGAAAATTATGCAACGGCTAATGTCAATGTTTACAGTCATGTTTTGTGCACGTTATGTTTTTGATTTCTTTTTTCATGTTAGTTCACATCAACGATTCATTCATTATCATAACTCTTTCAAGTAATTGACTGTTTTATAGTCTTTTAATATTTGTCTTTAATTGTTTTCTTATAATTTGTGACCTTATAATGACACATATCCAAGGCTACGCTACTTACGATATTTGAGATATTCAACCATGGTTTCATATACCCGCTAGTTGCTAGCTGTGTTATTCATAAATCGAGGTGACAATTGCTTGTTAATTAACAAAATCAGGTTAAATTCACAACATGTATAGTTCATGCCGCGAAGGAGAATAATATTAGTTATATTATCTTAAATATAACGATTTCTTCTTTATTGTTTGTTTTCTTTATAAATATATCTATTTTATAGATGAAACAATTACTAATTGTTTATTTTCCCGCAATGAAATGTACAAAAATCGCAGTTTTGCGTCAATTTGGTTCCCAAAGAAGTTTCGTGAATTATTTATACTCTGGAAAATTTTTGGGAATCAAAATTCTTTCTCTCGACAACCAGAGCTTAAAAGTTATCAATATCGAAACCATGGAAATACAAAAAATATTGGTTACCCAATTGATAAATTCAAAAACATGTTTAAATGTTAGCAACCATACAAGTTGAGTGGGAGACTTTACTTCCTTGACTTTTCTTTATGAATTTCGTTAATTTTCGTTCCCTGTAATATAGGTCTGCAAGTGGTCCTGAAGTCCATCATCAAAGCAATGGCCCCATTGCTGCAGATCGGCCTGTTGGTGCTTTTTGCAATCGTCATCTTTGCTATTATTGGCCTCGAGTTCTACTCAGGGGCGCTGCATAAGACTTGTTATAGTTTAGAAGATATTAGTGAGTATTTTATTTTTCTATTTAGTTAATAAATTGCTGATCGGTTACCGGTCAATGACGTAGTGCCGCACTATTTTTGTTTTAAGTCAAAGTGAAGCTGATTTTTCGCCAAAACAAATTAATGTCTCATAAGAATATGCAATGTATCACTAATATTCGCTATTAAAGTTATACTAATATTAATTCATACTTACCTATCTGTCAGTCTGTATATTTGCCCAGAACAGACTCAAACATATGGAAAAAATTTAGATTAAATTTTAAAATCATAATTAATGTGATGTTTCAATTATTCTCGCCTGACAACGAACTAAGCCCACGCGGCTGGAGTCGCAGGCTGGAACTAGTTTTAAACATTTCCATTAATTTATCCATTAACGGAAGATAAAATTGCAAGGAATATATGTTTAATTTCAAACTATTAGGTACCGTAAACTACAAAGTTAATTTCCGTGTACTTAGAAAACTATCGTTTATTTTGAACTTTGTTAATTGCAAAATACGATAAAGTTAGTATCACTTGCTGCATTCCGGATATAAATTTAAACTGCCCTACTTTCAACACTTCCATTAGTGTAGAAACTTTGACGCAAATAGCGGGACGACGCAATTGGTGATAGCAATTATTTATTACTTGAAGGAGTTTAATAAAATATTTTCTAATGTTTACAATCGAATCTATAATAGATGGTAGGTATATAAATATTGCAAAAAGAACCAAGAATCTTGGGATCTTCAAGAGCAGAGTGAATAGGCATTTACTGGGATCGCGTGCTATATTTCGACCACAACATCACTTTCCATCAGGTGAGATTGTGGTCAAACGCGAATCCAGTCAATCATAAAAAAAACGTAGTAGTAGGTCAATTCATCGGCGATGGTACTCGTATAGTACTTCACTTGATGTGCACATCAAATAGAGAAACAAGTGTCACCTGAATTGCATCACTGATGAATTAAGTTTATCGTGGTTAACAATATATGTATAACTAATTTTTTTCTGTTAATACTATGATAATGTAGCAAATTGCAAAAAAAATAATAAACTGTAAATACCAAGTCAATAAAAACCTTACAATAATAAGAAAATACAACATTATGCGAATAGTTTCAAATCAAGTACCAATCTTTTATTCTCCAGATGAAATAGTGAATGAAGGCGACAAACCTACTCCGTGCAACGCTGATAATGAGACGCTTGCGCCAAATGGAGCCAACGTGTGCAAGTACGACCAGAGCACGTGCTTGGAGAAGTGGGAAGGGCCAAATAGGGGCATTACGTCCTTCGACAACATTGGCTTCGCTATGCTTACCGTCTTCCAGTGCATTACCATGGAGGGCTGGACTGCCATTCTGTATTGGGTAAGTATTTTTAACTTTACTACCGTCAACGTCATTATTTTTATATATTCAACCATTGGATCACTTCTCATGTTCAAATATTGTGAAGAGTAAGATATAAAGTTCGGAGAGATATATGGGTGTTATCTAACTCATTTTGTGCCTATTCTATCCTTGAGAATTTACTAGAGGTCTTGCTGAGTAAGACAGGAATTAGATACCGTCATCCCAAGTCGTTTATATAATTTTGCAAAAATAAATTCTGTGAAGAAGGCCATAGTTACTACACTAATTTTTGTCTGTGCACAGTATTATCATTTTGACGCTTTAATCAAAAATATTTTTGTTACAGACGAATGACGCGTTAGGTAGTACATTCAACTGGGTTTACTTTGTGCCTCTCATAGTATTGGGTTCATTCTTCATGCTCAATTTAGTTCTCGGTGTTCTTAGCGGGTGAGTAGCTAAACTTTTATTTACTAGCGTTACATTTCCCGCCCTTACTTGAGGTTTAGATAAATAGCGGATGAAAACCTCTATTATTATTAAATTTTGTTTATTTCCTTATTATTATTTTTTGATGTTATTTGATACGCTTGTGTATTGGATACAATTCAGAGAGTTCTCTAACGAAAGAGGCCGCGTTGAGAGACGAGCTCAATTCCAAAAGGATAGAGCTCGGCAGTTATTCAATTCGGATTTCACGGGGTATATCAACTGGATCACTGAAGCAGGTCGGAAGTACACCTTTGATTTTTGCGTTTAGATTGATTAACTGCTCGATGCTAACGTTTACCATATAATACACTTAATTGTAGTGTAAAAGTAACAAAATGCTCTCTATCTAGAAATTATCCTTTCATGTTTAGGTACTTTATTATTTTGATTATCTGGGTGGTTTTTTTGTTGTTTTTTCTCGTTGTTTTTTTCCTAAACATTGTTATTGAAATTTAACACTTTCAAGGACAGTGAACCAGGCAGAAGTTTTATTGTTATAACTTCTATATGCGTTCATCATCCGCAAAAGTGTTAAAATTGTACAGTAATATATATTGTAATGCTAGTTTTGTGGTTCCGTTTTGCTTGGCGTATTCTATTGTTAATGCTATGGTTGCAGTGAGTTCGCTAAAGAAAGAGAGAAAGTAGAAAATAGACAAGAATTCCTTAAGTTAAGAAGACAGCAGCAACTTGAGAGAGAACTCAATGGCTATGTTGAGTGGATATGTAAAGCAGGTAAGCAATAATAGGGTTACTAACTAAGATAAATATAGTAGACGTAACAGAAGTGTTTATGACGGATAGAGCCACACTTTTCGCACATGTGTATTAATGACGTTTTATATTGCAGAGGAAGTCATATTAGCAGAAGAAAGAACTACAGAAGAAGAAAAAATGCATATAATTGAAGGTAAATGTCTCTTTACTATATATTTATATATATATCATCATCATATCAGCCGAAAGACGTCCACAGCTGAATAAAGGCCTCCCCCAAAAATCTCCACAACGTCCTGCGCTGCCCGCATCCAGCGGCTTCCCGCGACTTTACCAACGCGTCGGTCCACCTCGTGGGGGGCCTGCCCACGCTGCGTCTTCCGGTGCCTGCGCCACCTTTCCATCGTCCCTACGAGCAATGTGCCCCGCTCACTGCCTGCCACTTAAGTTTGGCAATTTTTCGGGCTACATCGGTCACTTTGCTTCTCTTTTCTTGATTCGATCCCGCAGGGAGACTCCGAGCATAGCTCTCTCCATTGCCCCTTGGGTGAGCTTTCTTATGAGGCCCATAGTGAGCGACCACGTTTCAGTTCCATATGCCATCACTGGCAACACACACTGATCAAAGACTTTCGTCTTGAGACATTGCGGTATTTGGGTCGAGAAGGTGTTACGTAGCTTCCCAAACGCTGCCCAGCCGAGCTGGATTCGACGATTGACCTCCTTCTCGAAGTTGGATTTACCTAATTGAACTGTTTGTCCCAGGTAGACGTACTCGTCGACAATTCGAGGGTAGTGTCCCCCTATCTTCACAGGTGTGGGTACAATATTGGCATTCAGCACGGTCTTCGTCTTGTCCATATTTATTTTAAGACCCTTTATATTAATGGGAGACTCTATTGAGGTCATCGAGCATTTTGCCGAGATCCTCCAGGGCCTCAGCCATGATTACGATATTGTCAGCAAATCGAAGGTTTCTGATGTACCTACTCGCCGTTGATGTTGATGCCGAGTCCTTTCCAGTCGAGAGGCTTGAAGGCATCTTCCAATGCAGCGGGGAACAGTTTTGGGGATATCACATCCGCCTGTCTTACTCCTTGGTGCAATTGGATGGGCTTCGAGTTCCTATCCTGGAGACGGACGGATTTGGTGGCTCTTACATACAAACACCTCAATACCTCGATATACCGATAATCAACTTGGCAGCGCTGGAGGGATGTAGCATAGGGGTTCGACCGAATCGAAGGCTTTTTCATTGTCCACGAACGCTAAGCATAGTGGTTGGTAATACTCTTCGGTCGTCTGTATAATCTGCCGCAGCGTATGGTCTACGGTGCTAAAGCCTTTTCAGAAACCGGCTTGTTGGGGGGAGGCTAGAAGTCGTCGAACCTGCGTGCGAGACGATTCGTAATGACTCCCGCAATAACTTGTAGATAAAATATATACCACACAACAATGAATACTCCACAACAAATAATGTGAATGACAGTATTATGAGATCTGTACTTAAACTAGATAAAATTCAAAAGTTTAGTCTCTAACATAAAATCATTTCTGAGTTTACAAATTTACCATAACTGTCTTCCTGTGTGATGGTTTTAGGAGATTTATGTAATAGACACTTTAATTTATAGTATCATAAGGACAGACTAATGTCATGTTTTAAGAGTTACGTAGCGTAATATAAAAAAAACAAATCTATTATATTCAATTTCAAAATATGCTAAGCAAATAAAAATTCTATAGTATTAAAATGTAATAAAAATCCGCCAGCAAGAAGAAGAGCAGCAGCAAAGAAGAAGTTAAAAAACCTCGGCAAAAGTAAAAGCACTGATACTGAGGAGGAGGAACAAGATGAAGACTGCGGAGATGACGGTCAGTTTAACACTGTAGAATATGTTAAATGTGTAATAGCCATAATATGTTCATGAGTGTTGTGTGTAATCATATCATTACTGTCTATATCCCGTTGAAATATTTGACAATCATTTTGTAACAAATCGACTATAAGTGCATGTCCTTGTGTATTAGAAGCATGGCTCCTATTTATTTTTATCCCTTTATTCCAAACTCACTTTCATTATTTTCAATCAACGTTTTCACTTTAATGAATTTTTTGTTTTGTAAATATTATCATTCAAGTGGCACACTGTCTTTAAATAACCTACTGAAATTTTACTTTATTCTATGAACAGGCACTGATTTCTCTTAATTTATTATGTTTGGAATGTTGCATGGTAAATCTTTATTGGTTATCAATTTTCTACTTATACTAATATTCATCCATTGCCATTACGTATTCGTACTCTATTTTCTGTGTTGGTTGTTTACAGTTCCAAAGAAAAAGCAAGGTATGGGATCAAGCGTGAAGCTGGTAGAATATTCCTTTTCATCTTCTATGTAGTCAATTTAGTCTAGAACTAGTTTTAGGAATAGTGATCCTTCTATCAGAGCCAAATTTCCGATGTCGTATATTTATAAACAAATTGATTGTGAAAATCAACAAAATTTTTAAATGTGCGACTGTCTTTGAATTTCCTTGCTGTTCTTTCATTTGTAAGTTTTTTAACTGATTGGAACAAAACCATAAAGCCGAATATTATATTGATAGTTCCGTTATCGTTTTAAATATATTACCATTTTGTTCTGTAGTATTGAAGCTGAATATTACCCAAGCGCATTACAGATCCCAGCTTAAAGCATAAATACCATCTCGGTTACCTACCCAATCTAACAATAATCTACTAAATTTCAATATAACTTACGTCCAAATAGATGCCCATTACTCAAAAAAAATCTAGTTTATTGAGGAAAAAGATATAAGAGATTTTGTAAGCAAAAGGAAATATATTTTACAAGCTTTATCTTTCGGCAGTTTTGTCCCAGGCAGTATTCTAAAGCTGACATGACGTAAACTTTATAATAAGTAGGTTTATAAAGTTACCTTATAACGTGACTTATAGATTATTGGTCGGAGAATAGATCAATTAATATTTGTACATGACTAGGCACGTATGTGGATATATTTATATAAGTCAGAAGATAAGATTATTCGCTTCTGCAAATGTTCTCCTAATGTTTTTTGTTTTATGAGAATGAAATCACAGCGGTTCTAGAAAAGGGTTGTCGAAGATTTGTTCGACTCGAAAAGCTGATCAATTGCAACTCTGAGTAAACTTCGATGTCTGAAATAATCCAATTATTACGCATCACCATATAATCAACCATCAAGTATGATTGAATGCAAGTCAAGCGTAACACAGACAATTTTCACTAAGTTTTTAACCGAACTAAGTGTTACGTTTGAACTGTATGCCGCCATACCTTTCCAAGCTGTTTATTAAGGGCAAGTATCGCAGTAATGAAGTAGGCTATGCTATAAATGCTATAAATGTTATCAATGCTAGATTTAAGTTTAGCCATCCGAACCCTTTAGACAAGACCTTAGTGATGTTGTTGATCGCTACCATTCAATGAATAATATGATCAACAATGTTTATAGAATAAATCGTTACCAATCTTCAAAATAATAAGCTGTTAAATATTGTACAGGATTTTTGAAGAGCAAAGCGCGATCAGCAGGCAAATGCGCGGACTTTTGGCGTGCCGAGAAAAGGTTTCGCTTTTGGATAAGACATACGGTGAAGACCCAATGGTTTTATTGGTTCGTCATCGTCTTGGTGCTCTTCAATACGATATGCGTCGCTGTAGAACATTATAAACAACCTAAGTGGTTAACTTCATTTTTATGTAAGTATTGAGTAGATAATCGTATCGATTATATCTTTTTCATTACTTCTCCACGAACTCTCTTATTTCCACTTCCTGATGAGATAAAAGAATCTAAACATGATGCTTTCGAAAACACACGTCGCCATAATTATTTATTTAATATAACATTTTCGATTCTAGTATTAAGTAATATTTATTAATTTTATTTCATTATAGACTACGCTGAATTTGCGTTCTTGGGGTTGTTCATGATGGAGATGTGGGTGAAAATGTACGCGTTGGGACCCCGCATTTACTTCGAATCTTCTTTTAACCGATTCGATTGTGTCGTCATATCGGGTTCCATCTTCGAGGTAGTCTGGTCAGAGGTCAAGGGTGGCTCCTTCGGTCTATCTGTCCTTAGAGCTTTAAGGTTATTGAGGATATTTAAGGTTAGTATCAATTATGCATAATATTTAGTTTCACTTGCACATAATAAGTTGCAGGCAACATTTTTAATTTAGGTTTCTCAAGAAATTATACAATGTAGGTAATTTATTTCAGGTTACAAAATATTGGTCATCGCTACGGAATTTGGTGATATCGCTCCTCAATTCAATGAGATCTATCATCTCGCTGCTGTTTCTTCTATTCTTGTTCATTCTTATATTCGCTCTGCTCGGCATGCAGCTCTTCGGTGGACAGTTTAACTTCGAAGACGGAACGCCGCCTACGAATTTTAACACTTTTCCCATCGCGCTGCTTACTGTCTTCCAGGTAACCCTAACTTAAATATTATTCGTTTCCTATATCAGTCAGTCTATAAGAGTACCTCCCTCGCATGTATATCACATAGATCTGCGTAAAAAAATTTCGGAATGAGAGTACCATATTAATTGGAAAAACTTACATTATATACACTCGAAGACAACGACCAGCACCAGTGTGATTTGGCCCTCCGGAAATGTAAATAAAGCGAGATCTGCTTATAGTGGAAGGGTTACGGTCGTCATGCGGTCGCATATATCTTTTTACATTAATGGATAATAAATAACCAACCTTCAGGTTGGTTTCCAAAATGCATTCGAAGTGTTGCCCATTCATGACTGTTACGTCTATTATATCTACATCTATTGGATAATGGGTATTATTTAATTAATTAGCACATCCCGAAAATCAACTATAAAATTAACTGCAGTGTGTATAATAGGAGTGGGAATAACATGTATTAAAATCTTAAGAGCATTACATAATAGTGTTGTCCTTTTGGCCCGACTATGGCGTTTATCGACACGTTTCTCTTTGTGGTACAAAATCAATAATTATGCTATATCGGCACTATTGTGCCTATTGGTGGAGATGTGGCACTTTCATCATGATCAGGACCGAAGTATCGAATACCCAAGTAAGCAGGAAACAAATAGTAAGTTAATTTATTAAATAAATCTATTAAATTTCCAGATCCTTACAGGTGAAGATTGGAACGAAGTTATGTACGACGGCATCCAGTCCCAAGGTGGCATACAACGAGGCATGATATACTCACTGTATTTCGTTATCCTTGTATTGTTTGGCAACTACACACTGCTGAACGTGTTCCTTGCCATCGCTGTCGATAACTTAGCAAATGCCCAGGTGGGTACAGACACAATTGAATGATTTTGCTTTGATAGATCAACATTTTGTATGTTTACTATAAAACTTACTGTTTATCAATATATTGACTGTTGATCAGTCAGGGCAAAATCTGAATGGGTGGTAAAAATACCTAAATATGCGTGGATAAAAATGTTGTGTGCATCACATGCCCATTTGTAAATCTGACGCCGCTTCTCGTGTAAATGTTGCATTTTTGTCTTTCCAGGAATTGACAGCGGCTGAAGAGGAACAAGTTGAAGAAGACAAGGAAAAGCAGCTACAAGTAAGTATCAGCTTCCGTTTGTTTGTCACGCTGTTACACTAGAATGTTAACTCATCTTCTGATGCTTTGGACTTTAGATAGAATCACGACTTCAAAGTCATAGCATGCTCAACCACTTTTTCCACGATTATACCCTCATGAGCGGTTGTTGTATGGAAGATTTGATTAGATAAGTAAAACAAAATTTATATTTCATACGGCAACCTCTTTTTCGGATAATTAGGAATTGGAGAAAGAGATGGGTGCGTTACACGCAGTGGACGGGACTCCACCCCGCGTAGACTTAAGTCCTTCGTCGCCTGCGAGTAGGAAGGTAAAAGAAGCTCGGTGCTAAGCTAAGCTTTGTCGTGTGCATTGGGGTCGGTCGGAACTTGAAATATTGTTGATATGATATTTTTTCCTACCGTTCATAAATTGCATGATTATGCACGTTATAGTTTGATATTTATATAGGTAGGTATATCTCTATTTGTGTAGTTTAAGTAATACATTTACAATTTATTAAGATTAACTTAACTGAGTCAACAATAATTTGAAACTGACCGCACCTCTTTATTGATCTATGTCGCTTATGTGGGGCCAATGTATAGGTGTTCTTCTTAATTTATTTGAAGATTAATCTGATTTATAAATTGCTAAATGTTTTTCATAGACATTTTTGCATTTTACCTAGATGAATTCAATATTTTTGGAGAAATGTTAGGAACTTTTCTACTTTATTTTATCATTTTTAAATCATTTTGTAGAGGTTTGGATCACTATCATCAATTAATATTAGCAATTTCGAAATAGCTAGTTACTTGTAGGATACAATACATAAATGCACGCTCTAAATACTGCTAAATTGGCGTAAAAAGCTTCACTACAAATCACCTTCTATTTAAATAAGCAAGCGTTGTTTTATATACTTTTTATTATATTCGTATATTGGTACCTTTATTTACTTCTTTAGATAAAACCTAGTGGTTAGGTAATTTAGTGCCTAGTTAGTAAATTGATGTTTTAAATATCTTTCTTTAAAACAAAATAATGGGGTTCTTCAAAACTCTTGATTAAATCGGATGAGTTTTTTTACCGTAAGAAAAAATAGGGCATATTAGGTAAGTGACAGAAGTTATTGGCATAGGTGTGTTTAATTATTTTTTCAAAACCATTATCGACCCACGCGCCGGCCGTATATTGATATGCGACTGGCGGGATTCGTAGTTTGTAATAATTTGAAATTTATTTAGAACTCCTATGTTCTCGAAGTTTTTTATTTATTTAATTGAATGATGTAATTATGTGGAATAGGCTGCAAACGCGACAGTCAATTGACACAACAGGCTTTATTCTATGATGGTTTAAAAAAAATTAAAAATGCCAATACTTTCTATTTTACTTCTCTCATATAGCGACCATATTTTATTTACAGTAAAATAACTGATCCGTTAAAAAAAATAATTTACTTTATTACCTACTGCATTATAAATTAATAAATTAGTGAATAAATAAAAAAACATCTGAAGAATCCTGTTGCCAAAGCCATATATAAAAAAAATAATGATTTTGTTGACAAAAAAAGCAATATTTCAGAGCAAGAAAAAAGAAGAGGCCAAAGAAGAAGAGCAGATACCAGATGGACCAAAACCAATGCTGCCATATTCGTCCATGTTCATTTTATCACCTACTAATCCGTAAGTAATATTAAATCATAATAGAAGCACATCAACAACTAAGTGGCTAGTGGAATCGTGGAATCATAATGGATGATCTTTTGTTACAGAATTAGGCGAGGCGCACATTGGGTTGTAAATTTGAAATATTTTGATTTTTTTATCATGTTAGTTATATGTATGAGTTCTGCGGCTTTAGCGGCTGAAGATCCTGTAGTGGAACTAAGTGATAGGTGAGTTCTTATAAAACATATTTCGATTAGTGTTTTCAATAGGCTCATATTATTTTTAGATTCCATTAAAGATTTTGCTCAATCGGTATTATATTGTCTCTCCAAATCAGGTTATTTACAAAATCCATTGCTAAATTAAAATTTCATGTATTTCATCAGGAATAAAATCCTCAACATGTTCGACTACGCCTTCACGGGCGTTTTCACCGTGGAGATGTTGTTGAAGATCGTCGATCTGGGCATCCTGTTCCATCCTGGCGCATACCTGCGCGATCTATGGAACATTATGGATGCCGCGGTCGTCATATGTGCCCTAGTTAGCTTCAGTTTTGACATTGGGTACGTTAACTATCTATAATAATATATAACTGTAATAAACAACGAAAACGTTACCTTTTCGTTTTCCTTTCTTGTTTGATTCACTATTTGTTTTCGATTAGTGATGTCAGTTAACTGCCGCGACGCAGACCCAATTGAAATTCAATCCAGCGTGGTCTCTCTTGGATGGGTGACCACTAGTGGCATTACCATACCATTGTTTGTTTGCTTTGAAGTGCGTGTTAGGCAATTAAGCCTAATTGTTTTTGGCTTAATTGCCTAACACGCACTGGAAACTGGTGGCTTAAAAGGACGCTTTGAAAGACTGACTGTTAGATGGCTACTTGCCACTATCAACTAATCCGTCCGTTCTCGTGGTGGACTATAATACTAATCCTAGTGAGAGATGGTTGAACCCCAACACTGAGGTTTATATTATAGTCAACATCACGAGCCTTACGCTCTTGAAGATGACTATGTTATTCACTGTAACCCAAATAATTAGCTCAACATTCACGTGACAATATATTACGATGACTTGACGAGGGAAGTTTCTAATTTTTGCTTTTTGTTACAGAGGCGTGAAAACAGGGGCGGGACAGAACTTGTCCACAATAAAATCGTTAAGAGTGTTAAGAGTGCTCAGACCATTGAAAACTATAAAACGTGTTCCAAAGTTAAAAGCAGTGTTTGACTGTGTTGTGAACTCTTTGAAAAATGTCATTAACATTCTCATTGTGTACATATTGTTTCAATTCATATTCGCTGTGATTGCAGTTCAACTTTTTAATGGTAAATTTTTCCACTGCACCGACATCAGTAAGAATACATTTGAAGACTGCCAGTGAGTATTGAATTTAATCAAATATAGTAGATATATGGACAAATTACTAAAGTGTTAGTTCTCGACTGCTTCCCGTAATTATATCTATGTAGTAACCAAGTAGGTAATAGTCGCAATCGGACAAAGAGAAGTATAATTCAATAATATTCTAATACAAATGTATTGAATACGTTCTGGCTCCACATAATTGAGATAAGTATAGGAAGTTGATGATGACTTAACATTTGATTACTGCAAAGTTGCAGATAGTGAACTATCGAAAAATTAAACTTTATAAATAAAAATAAATTGAATCTTACAGTTCCGCGTGCCAACATTATTATTTGTATAAATAAACGGGTCAGTTTATTTACGCCCTAGTATTTGTAGTAGATACTCGCATGTAACAAAATCCACAAACACACAGGTGGGTGTTGCCAATATATGGCAATATCTTAATAAAACCAATTTCAACTGTGTTACAGAGGGTCGTACTTCGTATACGAGCCAAATAGCCTGCTACCGGTAGTGGCCAAACGCGAATGGACGACGCAATCGTTTCATTATGATAACGTCGCCACGGCGATGCTGACGCTGTTTGCGGTGCAGACAGGAGAAGGGTGGCCAAAGTAAGTTACAAATCAATCATAGAATAATTGAAATACATACAATTTGCGACCTGTGTCCACTTATTCAGGTTGTTAGGCTCACGAGGCATCAGTATTTTATGATCCCTATTGGAAAGCACGAGATAGTTCTCTTTCATTCGTATAAACCATAAGGGAAATACAATAAATGGAAAATTGTATTACCATATACCAACACAGTGATATAGTCCAGTATGGATACACTATTAACTTCCTATAAAATCTTAAAGGTCGTAATTTTTAGTATGTGTATAGAGTACCTGTCCTGTCAGTGACAGAATAAAAATGTTTTTTAACAAATCCGTAAGTTGCTTTAGATATAGTATAGGTATTTAATAATAAAACATAGCTATTAAATTAAAATTACCACTGTGAATTTCATTGCGTCGGAGAATATACTTAGACAGCCTGTAACTATAGTCTTCGATAACTTCTTTACATTTATAAAAAAATTAATCGATGGCAAATATCACGACTCAATAAACTATTTATAGAAAATATGAAGCACCCGTTGATTATTTTTTTAGAAAATTGTTTTAAGAGATCTTAGCATCTTCTACAACGAAATGAAGTTCACAGTGGTAACTTTAATTTAAGATTGTAGGTTTTATTACTAAATACTAATACTATACCTAAAGCAAGCTACAGGTTGGTTAGAAAACATTTTTATTATATTACTGATGGATAGGTGAGGTACTCTATCTTTCTACAAAATATCGGGAGCTTTAAGATTACAGGAAGTTACATCACAAAATTACGTATTTTCACTGGATTAACAGCAAAAATTCCGTTGATGATGTCATCATTCAATGATTTTTTTCCGCAAGGTTTATATGTATTAGTACGACTACATGCATTATACCTCAGAAAGAACATTGCACCCGTGCGAAGCCGGACCGGATCGCTATTTTATAAAAAATATATCGATACCACTTTGGGTATACCAACTGTGTCAATATCGTCAAAACAATATTTAAAATAATATCTTTTTATTTACAGAGTATTACAAAACTCTATGGCTGCCACGTACGAAGATCGGGGACCCATACAAAATTTTCGAATAGAAATGTCCATATTTTATATAGTTTATTTTGTGGTCTTTCCGTTCTTCTTTGTTAATATATTCGTAGCTCTGATAATTATCACATTTCAAGAGCAGGGTGAAGCTGAATTGCAAGACGGTGAAATTGATAAGAATCAGGTAAATAATTAATTACAAATCAAAATGCAGACAACGACATAATCCTTTCGCAAAATAACACCATATATTTTGTTATCAGAAATCATGTATAGACTTCACGATAGAAGCACGACCTTTCGAGAGGTATATGCCAAGCAAAAGGGCAAGTTTTAAGTACAAAGTGTGGAGAATAGTAGTCTCTACGCCTTTTGAGTACTTCATCATGACCCTTATTGTACTCAATACATTGCTGCTCATGATGAAGGTATGTATTCAGCGCTTGTAAGTGTTAGAATAAATTATAGATATAACAATAATATAGCGAGCGACATTTGATATTATTAAACAATACTGTAAAAATTAGTACATGATGAACACTCTGGAAGTGATCAAAACAGACTACTTACCAACATACAAAACAATTGGAGCACTATAAATGTGAAAGTAGTAAACTACAATAGAGGTAGTATTTGAAAAAAAATAACCTCAATCACAAGGCACAATCCATAATGGTCTAGACTTATTCACTAATAGCACAAATACATACTAGAGAGTGTAAACCCTTTTAACTCTGTGGTGTGTTTATAATAAATATTAATATTATCAGTCGATACGTGTCTAATATTTGTTAGCACTTGTTAGTTCCAACTATTCATTGGGTTGTTAAGTAATATTTTCATTGTCTTGCGTCTATTAAAAAAAAACTTTTACAGTACATATACAGGCTGGTATAAGTGTTAACAGGCTGATTCATCAAAAAACTGTAAAGTGATAATCTGAAACTAACGAGTAAAATGACATAGAAATGCAACGTATTCAAAATTTTTACTTTAAGCACTTCTTCCATGTATTTACTAAGGCACTCCAATGAGCCTTAATATACAAGACTGTAAATCTTAAACTGACACGGAAACTGCGTTGCGTAGTGGGTAAAACAAGTTATCTGCTATTTATCAAAAATCAAATATCATGTTCTATTTACTACTGAATAAGTGCACTGGTCACCATCAGTACACTAAAAGGAGGTTTGAATTTCTTTGAAAATATTTATATATCACTTTAGTTCACTCACTAGGCAACATAATTCGCTACCAGTTTAATTAAAGTTTATGTAGTATCTCTCAAAAATAGATACTTAAAACTCTCCTTGGATGCTACAGTAAATATAAGAAGAGTATTTATCACGTTTTTATACTAAGTTATTAATGTCATTTTACTAGTTTGGATATCGGTTTAAAGCTTTTTATAATCTCTTACGTTAAGGAAATAACCACCTATTAACACTTGTGTATTCCAGCCTGTACATAATTTATAAAAGAGCCTTACTCAAGTAAGAAATCAAGATACTTAACACTATACGTACACCTTACATACATACAGACAATATTGCGATTTCACTGTATTCGGCGTCAGAATACACTGCATCGGAATGCGCAGTATAAATTTTGACTGAGCCTATCCCATCAAATATACCGTCAAAATATGGTTATGATCCTGCGTTTCGTTAGTAATCCTTTCGTAACTCCTAGCTTGCTACCATTTTATTATGTATGTACCTATCAGTGTTTCATGCACGGTATACCTATCCTTCCTGCACATCTACGGCACATTATTATACATATACACCAAAATTTTATTCGGATCTGTGCTTGTGAATGCACATTCGGGAATCGGTTATAGGATGCGGATTGGGCCATATATGTTGTTCGTGTTGCATGATCTTATTGACATAATTCTGTCCTAAATGTGAACAATTTGCATGCTTGGTGGAATGGCCTACTGCCAGGTGCGATCGATGGCTACAAGCTGTTTTATTTTATTGGAAAAAGTTAAATTATAGGGCTGTCGGTCTTAGTAAAAATATTCTAAATTATTGATGTGAGCTATATTCAGGGACCTTCTTTTTTCATTTTCTTTTCCTTTTATTAGATTGCGTAACGATTATTCCTCATTTGAAAGCATCTACTTCGTGATCTTTCATTCCATTATGACCCTGTACATCTTTGTTTTAATTTTCTCAATAATTTCAATAAAATCTCATATTACAGCACATTTCCTCACCGAGTCAGCTGTTGCTATCCTTTTCTTTTATTATCCTTATACCAAATACGATACCAGTCGAAATCATCTCAGAAAACCACCTAATTTACCTACATAATATCCAACATCCTCTACATCACTACAGTACCTAGTTTTATTTCCAAGTGATATGATGTATATGAAGTAACGAATATCTATTTTCATTGCCATGGGTTTATCCAATACGTCGTCACAAAATGGCAGTACTATAATCAAAATGACCTCTACGCGGATATCCTCAAGTATTCGAATATGGGGTTTACTGGAATGTTTTCTGTGGAAACGGTGTTGAAAATCATCGCTTACGGTGTCAAAGTAAGTACACAAACACAGTTTGGGCTGACACTTATATAAACAAATAAGGCAAGAAAAATAAAATAGGTACAAATGTACTCTTTCTGTTACTAACATTGCTACTTTATCTATCTATTTACATGACTGTATGGGAATATTTCCAGCCGAGTAAATATTATCCCTTCCTTAGTATCCGAAACTAGATTCTCTCTGATATTGTTGGAAGTAATACCGTCAATTTATTTGCAAACTGTTGAGCATGGCTTTCTTTTCCTGCCGCATGTAGCACTTGTATGTTACGCACATGCTATTGTGTGTAGCTGGATATACATTGGTCTCATTCAAGAATTCCTTCAGAATTTTACAAGTTATGGCAAACGAGAAGGTAAGTGCAAAGCGACACAAATTTGGTGCCCTCCAGGAGATTAAAAGGTCAGTATAACTTTTTTGTCTCATACATTTCACGACAACTCTGGTGGCGGTTTCATTATGAATGTCTGTTTGTATATTGTGACATACGTGCATGAATTTAAGCCCAAAACTGCATGTGAGCACGTGCACTGATAATCACAAAACTACTTACATCACATTACACAAATTGAAAATTGGCTCAAATTGAATGAAAATCTGAAATGATGAAACACGACACACACCCACACACAGAAACCGTTACACTCGCTGTTACTATAATGAATATTAAATTAAGTTTTTTAATACAATAATTAGCAAGTAGTTTATTTTTGATTATAGAAGCTAAATGTTAGGAGTGAGCTCAAATATTTTGGTGACTAGTCAATCACTTGTTAAATATATAGTTAAAATTTCCGATTTATCTTGCATTTGGCTTTTATAACATTTAACAATATTTTAAGTTAAGGCTAAAAACTATTGGTATTGGTTTTGTGGTAGTTTCACGAGGCTCCACCACTACTCATGGACATGCTAACATTCATGAACCTGGTCTTTACGTTCTTCTTTCTTCTCGAGACCGTTTTGAAGCTCATTGCCTTCGGATGTACGGTAAGAATTTGATACACATTACATTTTTAGCATAACAAATTATTTTTAAATATTTATTGCAGTAAATATGCACGGTTAATTGTCACTATATCGGCTAACATCTGTAACATTATAATACAACCGTGTATATTACCTGATATGCAAAAATCCGAGTGGAAATACAATAATTGAACCGCCAAAATTGGCAAAACAACCGACTTCAGTCAGGTTCCATTCTCCATCTTCGGAGTGCATCATCACATTTTGTCAAAATTTATATGCGACAATTTTATATAACAAGCATACAAAAAAATGTAGTCCAATTGAGTACCTAATCCTTTCTTTTAAGTCGATGAATAAAAAGTAATGCAACACTCTTTGTAATGCTTTTTACCAGACTGCAAAGTCTGCAAGGAATGTTAAACAAACTTCGATCTTTGCATCATATCTATTCGGATATCTACACATTTGTTTTTTATATGTATATTTTAGATTAGTTATTAATATTCAATATTGACTTGAATATATTTAAAATTAGAAAAATTTAATAGAGAATTAAAGAAATATCGCTTATTTTATAAAACTTAGGTTTTACATAGATTTCATATCACTTAATTTAAATTTTCTAGATCATAAAGCTAAGTATTTTTGAATAGAAATGAGAGAGATATCCTTATCCCTATCCTCATTCAAATAATCCTAATAACTCTGAGCAGTCTTCCAAGGAAAGTGTACATTTGTATATTTATTGTCTTCCTTCAATTAATTTCCAATATACTTGTCCCATTAGAAAGCTTAATGGTAACTTTTCCCGTAAATACTTTTATCATTATTATATACCCGATTTATTTCAAATAACGTGATTCATGCTAATAACATCATCTGGTTACAGAATTTTTTCAAAGACCCGTGGAATACATTCGATTTCATAACGGTCATTGGAAGTATTATTGATGCCCTCATTATGGAATTTGGCGTAAGTATCGATATATTTCAATCTATCTCAGCTTTATATTTTATACGAATTTAATTCTTGTCTTAACATTTCAATTATCCAAGCCTTTTTTGCTGCTGGTAATTTCTTTTAATTTTCCTTAAAATGAAGGTAAAGGGTATAATCCTGATTACAGACCGACCTTGCTGAAAACTGTGCTGACATATCCTGTCAGCAGGTAACAAATTATTTAATTGCTAGGAACTTAGATTTTTGTAACGATTGGCCATTGGTTTAGACAATGTACATACTGTCGAGGAAATGTTTAATATTTGTAGTGCTAGAATACTTTAGAATACATTAGGATGTATAGAAATTTCGTAGTTTTACGTAGGTACAGTGATATGCTAGGGAAACTATTTTTGGGGTTGATTAGAAATTAAACCATTAATATACGTTGGTGTGTTATCTTACATTAGTTACTCGATCAGAGTTATTTCGATACTAGTTGTTTTCAAAATTGTTTGTAAATTAAATACCATTGAAGTCCAATTACCCAATGCGATGATGGATAAACTAGATTGTGATAATGCTGTAGATACGAAAAAAATTATTTACGTTCCGTGTTGTTTTTCATTTACATTTTATTATAATTATAATTTTCTTTAATTTACTTGTTGTGGATTTAGTCTTACGCTAGAATTAAAGAGTGTTTCTTTTAGATTCATTGAATTATGCATCGCTGCGTCACCAAAGCTTATATATATTCCTAGGATTGTATTACTAAATTTTGTCATGCAAGACTAATTGGCATTGAATTACCTCTAATATTAAGTTTTACCAAACTCTCATAGAAACTGTTTAATATCAGTTTGTAAACCACTATTTTGTCTAATTTATGAATGTTAAAATTTTCCAGGAAAACACTTTCAACGTCGGGTTCCTTCGCCTGTTTCGAGCCGCGCGACTGATCAAGCTGCTCAGACAGGGTTACACCATTCGGATACTTCTCTGGACGTTCGTGCAGAGTTTCAAAGCCTTACCCTACGTGTGCCTTCTCATCGCGATGTTATTTTTCATCTACGCCATCATCGGGATGCAGGTCTGTTGTTTCATTTCTCTCATTTATTACATACTAATGACAATAACAGAATTTATTTATTTAATAACAATTTTATTGTCGCCATTTGGGGAAACCACTAAGTAATTACATCATTATGATTATTGATATTTTTGGAATTTTCTAACAAATTCATTAGTCCAATTGCGATTCTTAGACCAGTTTTAGTAACATAAAATGTTTGATTAGTATGAATTTTTATAATATTTTTATTATTAACTAAAATCTAGCAATTCGTGTAGTTTAGGAGTCTAATTAATATACGCCTTAACATTCTTAGATGAAATTTACATTAGATTTAAATACTATCAGTAGGTACCTAGTATGATTATGTGTGTGCCTGTCCAACTGATCAAAATATTTTTATGTAGTGTAATTTGAAGTATGTCATTTAGCTATCTCATCCAATCCATACCCACTCCCGTAATGTACCTGTTAGATTATAAAGTGATTTGTATTCGACAAAAACAATCATAAGCAAGGTGAATGGAGGCAACATTTTGGTGGAATTGAGAACACAAGTAGTATTTCCGAAGCATTGGCGGTAGGCACTGACAAATTTCTAATGACAGGTTTTCGGAAACATCCAATACGATCCAGACACTGCTATCAACAGGCATAACAACTTCCAATCATTCGAGGGAGCACTCTTGCTGTTATTTCGGTGAGAGAACAGACAAAAAAGTAGTGGACCCTTTCTGTTTCACGTGTCTACCGAGTCAACGTAGTCACCAGTGTTTAGGAACTAACATTAATATAAAAAATAAACTCTCTTAGATAGCATGGATCCTCATCGGATGTTGCATCTTGTTAATCGACTTATTCTAACGGTCGACGAACGAAAATATCTGCTATCATAGTCACATGTGTCGGTGCCATAAATAATCTATCATATACAGGGCTGTTTTACATTAAAGATAGCGCTGCTTACCTATTCAAAATATAAGTTACCGTATATTACAAGCCTATCGTGTCCCAGGCCTCCCCCTCATGTACTTACAGCCTTTTCTTTTTCTGCTCCTGGCAAGTGCAAACCATTCTCTTGCGAAACAATCGAGCTCGTCTCTCCAAGGTTTTCGCGTCTGCTACGTTTCCGCCTAGCGCTTGTGGAAATCCAATAGTGGACGCATTTGGCCACAGCTCGCTTGGCATGCGGACACCGTGCGAATTTCAGTCGCACTTCAATGTTGCGGTTTCATTCCCTACGTCAACAATATGAGTCCGAGAGCGCAGGATTACCGTAGTCCTTAAAAAATATTGTCTAAGCTAAACGGACATTTTAGAGAAATGCGGGCGCTAACCTAATAGATATATACATAATAGTCAGCATGGACAAATGGTCCTGTATAATTATATATGACACCGACTATACAATTACGATCATTATCCGACTTACGGATATTTTCATAAATCAATTACAAACTGATTGTTAAAACGACGTATCTATTCATTTTGAGATGTTATAATAACAAAGGTATGTGACCTGAAGAACACAAGAAAAAAAATTATCTTGACTTATCGTAATAACTGCTATTACGTCGTATTATCAATCGTGATGTATGTTAAAGTATATTAAATGTAATGTGACGTTATGATGTAGATTTAGTCGATCCTTAGAGCCGGTTGTCCTCGACTTGACATTGCATCTAATTGTTTGTACCATATCTAGATATTCCTTGTATACCTTTGTTTTCGTACCGTATCGTTTAGTATTAGCAAACAAATCATCTAATAGGTTGAATCTCTTCAAGTACTTGACATTATCATTGGGGGATGAGCTTAGGGTGGTCAGGTTACACGTATGGATTGCACACAAAGTTGACGTTTGTGTTGTATCTTGGACACAGGTGTTTGGCAATATAGAATTATCAGCAGAGTCAGAAGTGAACAGACACAACAATTTTCAAAGCTTCATTCAAGCACTCATGCTTCTGTTCAGGTAAGGAACATCAATAGTTTTTCTGGGTCGAGCAGCTTGTTTTGTAGAATACACTCGGACTGCCCTCGGATTTGAAATGTTATTCGCTTACATTACCATTGTTAGGGTATCCATACATTTAGTTAATCGCAATGGTAGCAATCGATATTGAATCTTGCTTTACACATTGTATAGGAATTAGCATAGTAATATTCTATGTTTGTCAATTTGCATGAATTCAATGTGCGACAATGCATGTAAAATCGCATCAATCACGTAGTAAAAACAATAATTACAAAAGTTAAGTACCTACTTAAACAACTTTTACTATTACAATTTACAGTCCGTAGTTTCGAGAATTTGAGTTAATCTATATCACTTATTTTGTCTTTTCTATTTCCGATTTCAATGAATTACCATTAGGAAGTCCAACAGTCATAGTCATATCCATGAAATAGCTTTCTTTGATTTATTAAATGAATTTGAATGTCGGTTGCTGTGAGCCACTTTATGTCCAGATGCGCGACTGGCGAGGCGTGGCCCGACATCATGCTGGCTTGCCTGAAACCCGCCAAGTGCGACAAGAATGCCAACAAGGGGTCCGAGATGTGTGGCAGCACACTCGCGTACGCCTACTTCGTTTCCTTCATATTCTTCTGTTCTTTTCTTGTAAGTACTTCTAAACGTGTAATTTGTCGTAGGACTTATTTTGTAATAACAATATTCATTAAATATCTGCCTATATGCATAGCAGAGTAAAATGTATCAAGGAAGACTGCTGTGGGATAATTAGTTTTCTTTGTCTGTGGTCATAATGTTAAAACTATCATCATCATTATCGCCATATCAACCTACACCCTATTCTACAAGTTATTCACTAAGAGTACATTTCATCTTATGGATAAATATCAATCACTCGAACTAGCTGGCTTCCATGAAGGATACTTGATAGGAAGTACCAGTTTTTTGATTACTAATGAATTCAGACCACTAGTCTAATGTAAAGAAAGGCGGGATGTCTAATGGAACAGGACAGGACGAGACGAAAGATGAAAAGGCAGGTTCGGAGTGGTGGTTGAGGGAAGGAAAACGGGCACTGAACAAATCAATGACCACATAGTCAGATGATAAAATTTAACAGAAACCATTGGACGATATCGGCAAACGACCGGAAGGTGATAGGGAAAGTTTAAACCCAGATACGTATGGGTTGATAATTAATGGAAAACTGTATAGTAACATTTTAAATAAATCAATAAGTTATTTAAGTATTCTATGTCGCACATAATGAAATACAAGCTACCGTTATTAATTAACTGTCAAATGTTGGTCCTTAATAATATGAGTACTAGAATGTAAGTAAGGCCTAATAAACACGAATGCTAAATATTTTCAGATGTTAAATTTATTCGTTGCCGTCATTATGGATAACTTTGACTACTTAACGAGGGATTCGTCCATCCTCGGCGCGCATCATCTTGATGAATTTGTTAGGATATGGGCTGAATATGACCCAAATGCTACGTGAGTATTTCCGTTCTTAATTATTATATTCTTAATTCCCATGTGGTGCCCCTTTGTCACCAATATGTTTCAGTTTTGAAACATATTGGTGAAAATTTTGATAACGTTTTTTTTTTTCATTAAAATAGCTTTCTGTTTGTTTAACACATTAATGAAAAATGCCTGTTGAAAAACATGAGAAATTTTGAATAAACCTTTCTGTTTGTTTAACACATTAATGAAAAATGCCTGTTGAAAAACATGAGAAATTTTGAATAAACTTTTAATCGTTAAAGAAAAATTCGATGTATTATAGTAAAAAAAGTCAACGAAACCATATGTTTCTGTTTCAAATATGGATAAACCAAAAACGGGTAAAACAAAAACTAATGATAATGATTTTAACACTGACGGATACTGAACGGCTATAGACGTAATAACAATAAAACATGTATTGTGTCTGATTCACTGTCCGTGAACGTGTTAAGTAAGGTATTTGATGAAAATAACCAGGAAAAATAAGATATTCCAACTTTTTTCAACTATATTCGTATAAATAACACTGTTAAAATATATTACTTTCAGAGGGAAGATCCATTATACAGAAATGTATGATATGTTGAAAAATATGGATCCACCATTGGGTTTTGGTAATAAATGTCCAAACAGACTAGCATATAAGAAGCTAATTAGAATGAACATGCCATTAGATGACGAGGGGAAAGTTAATTTTACAACAACACTTTTTGCCTTAATTCGGGAGAACCTGAATATCAAAATGAGAACAGGTAAATAAATAAGCTACAATTTCATTTGAGAGAAGGAATAAGTTATTTTGTTCCAATGTGTAAAACCTACCCATTACCCTTACCCATTTTAGCCGAAGAAATGGACCAAGCAGACGAGGAACTAAGGGAAACGATAACTCACATATGGCCACTACAAGCAAAAAAGATGTTGGACTTGTTGGTGCCTCGGACCGACGTGCTCAATACAGGGAAACTAACCGTTGGCAAAATCTATGCGGGCCTACTCATCTTGGAGAGTTGGAGATCGACTAGGTTTGGCCAGACTGAACCCCAGGGCGTTCCGGTAAGTTGTTTTGTACACACTTTTGCACAGTTTGGATTATCTACCAAAAGTGTTTCAAGGCCGATATATATTTGTAATAAATATCGTAGGTTGCGTAGATCATAATGAAGCCAGAGTAAAGTTCGTTTGGCTAACTTTCTTGTTGTGTAATAATATCTTTGTACTGTACAGTTTCCATAACTTTGAGCCAAATGTAAACGTATGTGGTTAGGTAATACTTACTACACGTTTATAAGTAGTGTTTGTTGATGGCCCCTTAATTTCCCCACATAGATTACCTACCTACAATTTGAGACTTTTTTATAGTTAGTTAATAGTTGGTTGTGTTGTCTACCTGTGGATGTATTGTTGTGAATATACTGAAGATCCAATTGGTCCATTTCAATTTATTACCAAATAAATCGCGCTTTCTGAGAAAAGTCGTTTAATGAAAATTACTGATTGGCTGCTCCGTAAACAAATACGACGAAGAATAAATAAGTACAACAATACAGAGTCACTTTAGTTGAAATCGACTCTTAACGAGTCGACTACATTGGTGGTTTACTTTTCAGGCATTCAGCGAGAATAGCCCTACGGCCAATCAGCCGGTAGTATTAAATATTTTACGGAACGAATCTTTGAATACTTTTTTCTTGCACTGTTCTAGATATTTTATGTTTTATCGTGAATTTCTTCTCGCATCCTATTTTAAATACATTAATTCTAATATAAAACAATGATAAATAAAAATAATTGCGATGACCAAAAGAAGGACACGATGGTCAATTTAAAGAAACTTTCTTAAATTGATCAATTTAAAATAAGAGTAGCTTTAGTGATTTAAATAATCAACATTAGATTTAGTTTTCAATGACGCACTTGATGTATCTTAAATAGATTTGGCAATAGTGTGCAACTGGCACATGTTTGCCTATCAAGTGTTCGTCAGGGCTTCGTAAACCACAACATAGTGACCTGTCCTATAGTTGCAAAATATATAGTAGCCATTTTGTCTGTGTTGAAAGTTGTTTGGGACTGTCTCGTAGCCTTAGTAATTTTTCTGTCGTAGATTTGTTCGTCTTCCCATTTGTGTCGTCTCAATTTCCCATTTACCGCTCGCTAGTGTCTATAGTTGATAATACCGATAGTTTGAATTAAATTTTCGTTTACAATGTACCATTCTTTATAATACAGGATTGTGCATGAGTTTCTAATGATATTATTTGTACATGGAAATGAGTTTTGTTACTTCTTTAGCTTTCCTGACTGTAATGTTTTATATTTTGTTTAAAAGAATTACATTTTGGCTCAATTAATATACCATTTTAGAGGCCTGATTATACTATAAACGAAATACTTTGCTTTCTTGCTACGCTCATGTTTGCCTTCTATTGTATTTTTGTATTATTATAGTATAACAATTTCAAAAGATCATTATTCTCAGTCTGCGCATGCTGGAGAACAAACCGTCACATTATGTGAATACAACATTGGAAAGTGATTGATACAACGTCGATCAATTTGCTGATCTACAATCTGCCTCTGGCTTCACAAATATTGCACAAGTTTTACCTATATAGTATAAATAGCACCTGTTCTAAAATATATGAAAATGCTTTGTAATTTACAGCTCTTACATTTTCTCAATACGGTTCTACCAACATGTATTCGACATAACAACAGAACATTATCTACTCAAACATGTCACAACTAACATTTTATTATATTAGTTGTTTTCTCAGATACCTGTAGCTGCATTCATCTTCACTAACACTAAATACAAACTAATACATCCCTATCCGCCTATTCAATGTCCATTCGTTGGAATTCTATTTCTCACACTTGACAAACACAGTTGTACACATAAGAGAACTCCAGCATGGACATGATGATATGATGTATGCGATGTTTGCGCAAACTCATGTAGGCTTTAGCCGTTAGTGTGAAGTCCGACTGTGTTGGACGTTGTGTGACATGAGCATGCGCAAGTGTGCGTGCGTGGGGCGGGTGCGTGATGGGGGTGCGTGGTGCAGAAGGCGTCCTTCTTTAACTGCCTGCTGGATGTGGCCGCGGGAATGAACACGGGCTCCCGCGCGGGTTCCCTCAGCCACGAGCCACCTTCCGCCGCCGTCGACGGTCACACCCACCCTGATGATCCGCATCTGTTATCCAACCTCGCACGACGCACTACTCGAAAATCTCTCAAGTAAGTTCCATGAATTATTACAATCACTATACCTAAACTTAACCCTTAGAGCTTGACATTAATCACATCTGCTGCAGATGTGGAAGAACGAAGACAAAACTGGTTCTCCTGTCCTACCTCAAATAACTGGAACATAACACGACTAAGTGAAAAGATTTAGATGACATTAGTTGACCAGGCGAACATAAAAAAAATTGTGCTACACTCAGACTAAAACTTCACGAGAAATATCAAAATACCATCAAACCTGCTTCATCGGAAAACTAACCCAAATCCTCTGCACTTGTCAACAAAGTGCTAACACTGAACATAAGTCAATTTAACTGTACTTGCAGTGTGATATCGAATATTAATAAGCATATTAGGCGACGTATTGAACTATACTGGGGTCTACCGATAAAGAGAGTCAGAATGGTAATGGTTCAAGATTGCATGTTTATCTTTGTGATATAACAAATGTTCAAGCAGCACATCTGGGGAAAAGTGATCATCAGTCTCATGACACCGGTAACCTTCCAGACTGATGCTTTGTTACCCTGATGATTAAGAGAGATTAGCTGTTAAGCCTGTGATTTCAGTAATCCTTTACACCGTAGTACAACATTGCGGACATTGATTATGAGTTATTTTTAATATAAATAAATTAAGAGGGCTGTGGTTGTAGATATCCACCACTGGCTTCCAAACAGAGGGAATGGAGGTCTGCCACCTGATTGCAGGCTTTATTTAAAAAAAAAATTGGAGAATGACTTTGATATCATTTTATAAGCTAAATCGTGGTTATGGATGGAAAAAAGCAGATTTAAACGTTATTCCTCTACCACGCAACTTAGTCACATAAGCAGTGTAGCACCCTAAGTGCAACATCATCTTCTTGAAGTGCCTCTCCCTCAATGGAGGTTGACAGTCAATTTCCTGAACCTTTCTAAGGAAAGGTTCAGGAGAGAGCTGTTCCGACTTGCATTAGATAAGTCTAATGCAAGTCGGAACAGCTCTCTCCTGATATCATATACCACTCCACTCGCACATGTCTTTTGAAGGAGCCGATCCGTGATATTTTTATTGTCGGGATCTACTCTTATAGAAAGTCTATTTAGTCGTGAATTTAACTGCCTTACTTACAATTCTTACAATACAGAGTACTCCGTAGCTTCTGCCATAATCTGGCTAATATTTGCGTCAGTATCTTATTCAATACTTTCTTTATCCGCTTTCCTTTTAAGAAAGTATTCGGCCATTTTTAACCGGATTCCAAAAGAAGGAGGTTCGCAATTCGGGCAGTATATTTTTTTTATAAACGATTGTCACAATAGGTTGGGATGGAGAAAATGCATCTGCAATGCGTATGCAACTATCAGTCCGGTACAAATAACATGTGACAAAGTTAAACTAGCCAAGCGAAGAGGGGTACCGTTCCCTCGTGTCTCCATGCCGCTACCTAACGAGCGGAACAGCCTATGTGGTCAATCTCAACGGCAATTTGTAATGTTAAGAATCTTTAAGAATAGTTTATCCTAAATAATTAAGTAGATTGCCTGGATGAAAAGAAAGCATAATAATTTCATATTAAAGGTATCTAAAGTTTACTAGGTATATTTATACGAGTTTTCTTTTGTTACAGGAACAACAAAAAGGTGAATACCTTTCGTGAAAAGTTGAATATGTTGACCCGATCATTATTGTTGTAATCCTGATCAATCAGACGCCCATGATAGCTATTGTCAAGTGTATTCGATGTTCCCATCAATAACAATTAGTAAAATTAAGTAGAAAAATTAGAAATAACCAGATAAATTAGAATAATGGATATTATACATCAAAATCATTCGCATTGTCTCGATCAGTACTTATAAGCTGGTGTGTTCTACTGTATCCATCGAGAGAGCAACCACATCGATGCATTTTCATCTGCTATAGATAGTTGATGTTGTAATTTATGTTTGAGAACTTAGAAAATCGATGTTTCGGTGTATGGTATTATAAAGTTAGGCAAATTTGTAAGCATTTTTGGTTGATTTAGAAAGTTAAATAAGATGGTTTACTAGGTAACATTGTGGAATACAAAGTAGTTTAGAGGCATAGCCTACTTCTAGTATTTATCAATTAACTTGATTGTGATGTACCTAAAACTTATTAATGGTACGTTTTGAAGTTTACAGATGGTTGTTGAAATTAGGTAAACATTTTGAATAACTTAGGATTGTTTTACTAACATTGTAGCAATGATGAAATTGTAGTATCTTTTATAATTTTTTGAGTAATGTAACTATTTTGGGATAATATAGTGAATGATTTTTCCTAATAATTGTTCTAGTATTAGGGATGGATATATTTTAAATAATTTTCCTCTTAGACATAGCACTTTCACAAATTGATACATGAACATACCTACTACATTACAGTCATTATATCTAACATGACACCAAAACATTCTCTCTTCGTACTAATTAACATAGAAGTCGCATGTTAAAATTATTGTATTTTAAATAGCGCATGATATTATTTATCACAAAAATGTAGTTAGCGTTGAGACGAGACTTCTTAGGGTAAGTATATAATAATTATAAATAATAGAGCACGATGCACTATGATGCATGAAATGCAAGTTACTGCACTAAAATTTTTATCTGCCGAAACTGAAAATTTTGTAAATATGGGACAGTAAGTTTTAACATGATCAAATTAGATAGTGTCACAGATAATGAATCTGTTAATGATCAGGTACATAAATAATTAATAAATTTTAGGTGTTGGAGCTTCAAGATGTTGGGTCACACCACGCCTCCATGGAATCTTTAGATGATGCAAGACTGCAAACTGGACACACGTACCAAAATGGTCACCATGGAAGGTCATCTAGTTTAAGGTAAGGGTCCACATTACTAAATTTATAAGTTTTATTTAGGTTATTGTTTATTTTGTGTTATTTTCCTTTTATTTTGTTTTGTAGTGGCATCGAAGAAGAGATTGATCTCAAAGTTATCATAGTGAAAACTGGTATGTTTACCAAACACGTGCCAACTAACCCTACTAACCGTTTGAACTATTTTCTGTGAATTTGTTGCATGAGCTGTAACATGCATGAACGACTTTGGCTCGCCCTCTGTTTATTGGTGTGAATCGACGGCTTGATTTCCAGACGGACTCCGAGTCCAAGAAGAAGGGGCCATTACGGGGGCTACCACCACGACATCGGGTTCTCCGACACCGTCAGCAACGTCGTCGAGATAGTCAAGCATGAGCACCATAAACATGGTCGAACACATCGAGCGCCACACCACTACCATCCACATGGTAGGAGCATTGTCCAATACGTACATTAGTAAAACTGCTAAAAACTTGACAGTAACCAAACCTCTCGTTGAATTAACTGAGTAAAAATTTTGATGCCAACCTGCTGATATCCATTACATATGTCCAATTTTGTTATCTATTGGTTTTACAAAAATATCGCCAGGTTTGCAATGTTGCTTATTAACGCTATCGCAATTTAATACCTACTTTAACGTTTAAAACCTTAACAGTATTATCACATTAATACGTAGCTTTTACAAGCTATATGCCTATAAACATCATTATTATTTTTTCCTGTAGTATTTATTCATATTGAAACATTTATCGTTAACATACCTACTCTGTTTTATTCAGCTTTAAATAAGCGATTCGAAACAGTTTTGCAAACATTTTTCTTCTCATGAAGGTACTCTGAAAGTTTTGTGAGAAGATGGGACGTCTAGCTTAAAAGTAGTTGTAGATATTCATGTTTTGTAGATGTAGTTATAATATAAGATACCCAGTGAGCGACAGCAGTTACGCTACAAATGTCTAGGATCATAAAATTAGAACAATAGTTTGTAAATTCTAGTCATATTTTTCATTTCACAAAGCTAGTTTTGTAACTTATATAATTAGTAGCCGAAATTAGCTATGATTTTAAACTGCTCATCCATACGCTCATAAATTGTTAGTAATATTATTATTTTGTACAAGCAGGCCATATTATTTTACATTAGTTGTAAGTACGAACTGGCACTCAAAGAGCCACAAAACCGTTAATGGTGTACTACATTGTGTAACTGTTAATTAATTTAATATTGGCCTAATGTGATTTTATAGATAACAGGAATTAATTATCTTAAACTGATTTGCCTGCTGCATGCTAAAACTTGGTGCCCAGGTGAAACGTTGATTATACTGTTGTTTGCACAATAATCTGCTTTATTCATGGGCTCCTCACAATACAAAGGTGCCTAGAGCGCATGCACTTCTACACACTTTAAATCATGCAGCATGCAAAAGCTTAACGAGTTTGTATTTTAATATTTTGTGTTTTCTGCAGTAGCCAGCTGTAGTTAAACAAGACCAACAACTACTCTTCAACCATTGTAATTTACTTGCCATTGTTAAAATATGTATTCGAAATTTTCACAAATCATATCGTGCAAATAGTCACTGGACACAAAACTGATTCAATACCGAGTTACCCATTCCTTGGATATCCATATCCGTGTCCGACCAACCCATACATTTGGTACCACCTCAACAGACACCCAAAACTTTTAGAGTCACCTTTGTGAGTAAGGAAATAGTCGGTAGTCCGACGGGCTTAGGGTAAAGCGTGGTGGAAGGTACATGAAGGTATTCCTGACAGCAGGGAAGGAGTGGAGGGCGCCGCACCCCACGACCAGCCTGAGCCAGCCCTCGCGGTCGCCCAGCCCGCCACACCACACCTACGGTGAGATCCACTCGCCACACATACTGGACTCACACGCAGAGATCAGAAAACTAGGTATAAGAGTATGCACTGAAATAAATTGATGTTCCAATGTTTAATCTATCACAATTTTTTAGCAGAAGCTATTATAATACCAGATGATGTTATTATTAAACATGGAACAAACAACAATTCAGTTCATACTCTTAATCAATATGAGCTATACATCACCAATATACGCTTTACCAATCAAAATGAAGTTCACAAACAGAATCACGTACAAATAATAGAAACTAAGTCAAGCTTACTGTGTTATTTGTCAATATCACACATCACAGTGAATGAGTTTCATAACATTCCAATTATAGGTAATTATTAGGTTTCAGTATATAAAACATTGTAAAGCAAAGGGTCTGAATTGAAAGATCAATAATCATAGACATCTAGACCCTTTGCTGACACCAATCTGTGAAAAGCAGTAGATATTTACAATGATATTCCGGCTTTAATATATATAGACGAATGCAAGAGCGTGTGTACAGGAGACTGTAAGAATTTATGCGTAAGAAAATTGTTTGCACATCTGTTTATTGTTAACCTGAATGTGTATTCATTACGTCTGTTATTTTCCTTGCTTTACTATTTATCCACTACCATCCCAAGATTTATGATTGTTGTAATATTTGTTTTTATCCTTTGGCCGGAGAGTGGAACGTCCAAATTATTCAAAGAGTAGTTTGGGCACCGATAGGTGGTGATCGGGAGCGCGAGCGTGAACGCGAGTGGCGGGAATGGCGGGAGCGATCGTGGGAGCGGGAGGGTGCTAGGCGAGGCCGCGGCCGGCAGCTCCCCCCGACGCCTACCAAGCCGTCCACGCTTCAAGTCAAGCAGCAGCCACCGTTCACCAGAATCAACAACAGCCCGTCGCATGTAAGTTATACAGCGAGTATATTTATTACTTTTTAATAACGTTTAATTTCGAACTGAATATAAAATTTTGCAAACTATACAAACTTTTAAATACAATTCGAAAAAGCAAAACGAGTGACGTAAGTCAGTTGGTTATCCTATGAATGTTTATGTTGCATAAATGGTAAGTAACATCTCAAAATATATGAATCTGCAATTAATTCATTTACTCAATTACTTCTTTAGAGAGCGATCCAATGAAGTAATTGATGAAATTCTCATTGCAGAATTTAAACCTAAGTCTGTCTTTAAATTTATGTAACTTCGATATCGTCTTGGATAACGTTGACCAATGAGACACCATCAAAAAGCCGAGTGAGCAATGACCAACCAATCAGAGACCAGGGGTTCTATTACATAATTTCATCGTTATCGTCATCGGTTACGTTCTGACATATGATTGGTTGGCTCACCGCTCGCTCGGCACTTTGACGGTTTCTCATTGGTTAACGTAATCGATAACGATACCGATGAAGTTACTTAATCTAAGGGCAGGACGTAATAGATGACGATATCGATGAAATTACACAATAGAACCTTTGATCGTCTACAACTGCACCCCTGCCCCTGATTTAAATATAAGTAGTTACGCATATTATGTCCGTTACACTCTGCATCGACCCAAGCTTGGCTCGAAATGATCAAGCGAACGATCGAAAGATACTAATGAGACCTCGTGTCATTTTCAGTTATCGTTGAGGCATACAGTACGAGAACCTGTAGAACCTCTACACGATGAGTACGAGTACGGCCGAGAAGTTGAAAGACTGATACACCGAGACTATAGATCTAGAGAAAGGTAATATAGTTGTAATTTTATTGAATAACGTTTGAAAGTCCTACATTTATGACCATACTCTTAGCATCTTTGTACCTCGTAAACAAAACTGTGACCATTGACTTTATTCTAGAGATGAAAATGCCTTTGGTGAATTTATTCATACACCAAACCACTGGTCGAAATCATCTGGAATTTGTTTAGTGCATTTTCTAGTCCGTTTAGTATACCTACATAATCATCAGCCCATTCTATTGTGCCACTGGACGACGACGGCGCGCACGAGGGGCATCCGACGCTACTTTTACTCGAGCAATTGCTGGCTCTGCGACAGATATGACCTGCCATTGCGACGTATTGTATATATAATAAAATATATATAATGCTAAAGCTCTTGAGCTATATGACGACGGACTTGGATCTCTGGCGGATGACCTCCTTCCCGGGTCGTGTCCTTCAGAAAAACCTTAAGTTCTTTCCATAGATGCTGAGCGATTTCAATGGTTTGGTCGAGTTGAAAATTGCTGAAGTATTCCGAAAATCTTTCTACAGTTTTGCAAAACTGCGTGACAGTTCTTTTTGGTCTTCCGTAAGTTTTCACAGTTTTCAAACATCTTGATAAGTTTTTAAATGGGAGATGAAGGTAGTTTTCTTCAAGGACCTTTTATTGAGGACTTTTAGCAACTCATAGACCGGTGTTACAGACGCGGAAGAGGTTACGAGGCGGAGCGAGGCGGGCGGTCGTACGAGGCGCCGCTGAGCTACGAAGCTGCGTTGGCGCTGGGCCGCGGGGGCGGGGCACGAGCCCTCCCCTCCCCCGCGCCCGCGCCGCGGCTGCCCAACGGGTACAAGCCGCGCGCGCGCCACTCCGACTCCGACGAGGACGACTGGTGCTAGCGGCGCCGCCGCGCGCGCTCCCAGCGGGACGTGCGCGCGCTCGCCGCAATGGCCGCCCCGCACGCGCACGCGCATACGTTCTGACGCGTCGCGCCCGGCGGACACATCCCCGCACCTCGAACGATCTCGTTTTATACTCGGCGAACGTGTGTACATAGACGACTATCGTTGCTCAGGATTTTGGACGTCCCTCCTGGACCGGGCGACCGCCGGCCGTCGACGGGCCTCCACGAGCTATATCCAAATTCTAGTATTTACAAAGTTTTGGAAAATTTAATTTTTAATTCGCTAAAATTTTACTCTTTGATTTATATTACGGTTAAGGTAATCGAAGTATGAAACAGTGCCAGACAACTCGTTTGCGCTAGGATTTTAACATAAAATGAAATTATTAGTCTGTATGTAAAAGTAAACTTTCTATATTAAATTTGCACTACATAAAGTCTACGTTATATCGCCTACTGAAACTGCGACGGGTGAGGTCTGCGCGAGCTACATCGTGCCACGTCAAGCGTGAGCTGGTTACCTCCGAAACAATTTTCATTCGAGTGTGAAGACACGTGAAAAAACAGTGGTCTGTGTGTAAAGCTATTATTAGATGATGCATTAGTTTTTAAGTTAGTTGAAGCAACCAAATTGGAATGTTTAAAATTAATGTGATAATCCAACCGTTTTGAATGGTCGAGCTTTCAGAACCTCAATCACAGTTAAACGTTTCGAATCGTTCAAATAATTCGAATGTCGAAGTTAATTTAGGTCCCTCTATTCTCAGAACAAATGATAACATCTTCTGTTGTCATATCGATTTGGAACCAATAAATCGAGACGTATTTTACAACTTATAACTTATACAACTGTCTGCGTGTTCTATTCTCTAAATAAAGTTTGTTTCTCTAAACGCAATGTTTCAACAAAGATTTTTTGTAATAAGTGAAACTTTGAATGCATCTTCTAATATTAGTAACAATAATAATTAGACCTCATGCAGCACAGTTTCAAATTCAAGTTAGACGTTGAGAGAAACACTAGCATTCCTCGTCAGACAAATTAATACTAGTCGTGTATAAAATATTTACATAGCAAATAATTTTTACTTAGTTATTATTGTAATAAATAAATAAACATTTTTTATTGAATTTGCTGTCCTTCCCCCAAGTGCTTTATACCTACGTTATTTAAATTTAAATACAATTAAAACTAAATAAATATGAATTGTATGTAAACTTTGAAATATATTTCTGCATTAAATATTACCTAAATTGTTAAATCGTGTAACGAACATTGTACAAGATTTCGTCGCCTGGTGATGATTTTAAAAATTCTTACGACGCGACCATGTCAATTTTTGTGACGTAGATCGCAGACCTGAGCCTGAAGTGGGTGAAAAATAAAATGGAAATAATTGTAAAAGACTGCATATATCTATAATAATTAAAATAATGCTACATAATGTAACTGTCCACCTTCTCGAAGCTGATAAGTCAATTTAATTTAAAATGCATTTTGATTTGTTTATTCCTAGTCTGGTCCATCTAAGTTGGTGGGAAATCCTACATTTCTGTAATCAATCACCAGGCACGACCTCTTAATTTTTACTATCAAAAACAGAATTAGTTTACAATTAATTAACATTTAAGATTTGTTTTAAAAATTTGCTAGTCCATTTGTAAACATCGGTAAACTAATTCTGCCGCGATTGTAAATACTCGATTTATATAAACCTACGCTTTCGATCACGGAAACAAAAATGGATGCCGCAATTTGTTCTTAATCGTTTTACCACCGCGAATGTGCTGAAATCATCAATAGATAGGTCATCCATCATCTCATCCCATATTCTACTTTGTAAAAATTGTACCAATCGTGGTGTCAGTCTGACGATAAACATTAGTTGCCGAGGTAGCCGATAAGGCGTGTGCAAAAAGTGTCGTCTTGTGTTACAAAATCATGCAAAAGGCAAAATGGGAAGCCTACAATATACCCCTGCTAGATTTAGTATTGTAAGTAAAATCTATTTTAAGTCTTATGAAATCCGGTATCCATTTTTCCGTCATCGAAAATTCACTCGTGGATACGATATGTCCTAAATGCATTTGATATATCACATCATGTCATACTTAGTCACCTGCTAGTTATAAATAAATTCTGACACAACTAATGTACCATACTACAATAATTATATAAGGCAAGAGAATCATTTAAATTATTTTTTTGGAGAAGAATTTGGCAAAAGCTAATATAGCATATCAAGTTCATCAAATCCAGTTTGTTACGATTTGATTGAATGTCTGGAATAGAATTTCTTTCGATGCATAATTCCATCTTCGCAAAAACTACAACCGGTCGCATAAAGGTCAACTATTTCAAAAACCAATGCCCACTTTTGTAAAACATGTAAGTTTAAGGCAACAATGTAAGTTATTTCTTTCTCTAACTTTCTCTTCTCTCAACTACGGCGAAGCCAAAAGAAGGGTAAGGTAGTCAACACATCTGTATGTACAGTCTGCAGCCTAAACGCCTCACCAGATTTGGACAATTGACGAGTCGTTAGATTTACACTGGTGCCTGAAATCTAACCTATCGGACCCAGTTATTCACTTTTTTATTAATATAGGTTGTAAAATGAATATCTCAAACTCAAACTCAAACTCAAATCATTTATTGCATTCCTTATGTTTTGTTGTGATGACATTATAGTGTACTGTATTATAATATATAAATCCTTTCCACATTTGATAAAACCACACAGTTTTATTTAAAGTTAAAAAATCCGAATTAAAAGTTCAACAACATTTTGCGAAAATGGCGATATGAACTCCGAATTCGTGAGTACAACTTCCCCAACAATTTAACCATAGCTATCAAATATTGGTACATTAGTCGATGTCAGCTCATAGAACGTTCAACACCATCAAACATTCGTTGCAAGGCATGCATAGGTAACGTACGACACATTAGTAAGACAAAATTTGTAAATACATGATTTTCTGTGATAACATGAGGGAAAAATGAGTATATTATTAGAACTGAGTGATTGCATAGGGAAGTTTTTCTTTTGTCCTGAGACTACGGTGGTGCTAAGGAAGAAACTGCCTAAAACCTAATATTTAACAACAGAAAATATTCGAAAACAAAACATTTCCGTTTTAATAAATTAATTACCTAGATAATTATTATGATAGTGAATAATGATAAGCCAAGAACACACTAGTAACAAAGGCTGATTCTTCCTAAGCACAAATATGTCTTGTAGGTCTTTTTATAAATTAATCCTCTCGTAATATGTTGATCGTTGTTGTTCGTTGCGATGGCAGGAGCGGGTTGTGTAGCTTTTAAGTGTATTCATTTATTTATATTTTACCTCTGTTAGACTTAGTTCTAGTACAAATTATTTATGAACGTTGGAGGTCACATGACTGTAATTTTTCGAATTTTATGGTGAACGGCTAGACAACATTTTTCGTACAAAGCTTCATTCATAAATACTGGCTTTTATAGATTGAGAAATGTGCCATTGATATAACGTTATGATTGTCATCTAAATACACTTTTCAGATGTTTAAGGGGCAAACGATAGTAACTGCGTATGATACAAATTAAAATTGCGACGCATGTAAAATTATAAAGAACAATGTTTTTTTTTTATATTTTCTAAACAAAAGTTTTCATTTTTTATATGAAAAAATTAGAACGGAGAAATAATCCTAATAATCCCAACTATACCAACTAATATTATAAATGCGAAAGTTGTGTGTGTGTGTGTGTGTGTGTGTGTGTGTGTGTGTGTGTGTGTGTGTGTGTGTGTGTGTGTGTGTGTGTGAGTGTGTGTGTGTCTGTATGTATGTATATTTGTTACCTCTTCACGTCTATACGGCTGGACGGATTTGGATGAAATTTCGTGGGTAGACAGATTAGGACCTGGATTTGGACATAGGCAATTTTTTTTGCTGAACCGATTTTGATGAAATCTTCCACGCGGACGAAGTCGCGGGCGGGAAGCTATAACTTATAAATTGAAACCTATTTCATTCAAGGCAACTAGAACCTATCAACTTTTACTAAAATACAGAAAATATCGCGTAATTTAAATATGTGGTCGATTTTAAATCATAAACTAGTTACTATGGTTTACCGTCAATATAAAAAAAATGTTATCTAGCTATTTCCTAAAAGTATATTGTGGAGTGTTTAATCTGATTCGTTGAGCATTGGATTAATAGTTCGCCTATTTCGTGTTCCGTTCACGTTCACCGCGTACGTTGTGAACCAATCATTTTGAACTAATGATATTATTAATGTTATAATTATTACAATGCTAACCTAGTTGTAATTAAAATTCAATTGTTTTTAAAAGTGTTCGATGGAATGCGTGTCCCACAAATAACTTGTTACCCTTGATCTCAGAGTGTTAGATTACTTCTATGTAGATTTATTATTATTTTAACAAGATTGACTCATTGAAGTATTTATATTGTTATAGTATAGATGTATGTATAATTTCGTTCTGTCGTTTATAATTGGGGAGTTAGGATGATACAATAAGCCGATGGACTTTCGATGACTGAGTGGTATAGCGATACAGAGTGCGTCCCGCTTTAGAGTTTGTGATTCCCTCGTAATTAATACGACAATGTCTCACTAAAATAAGTGTTTAAGACGTGTAAATATTGTAAAATATTACGCGACCGTTGAGTAGAGGTCGCCTGTGAAAATGTCTAGTGATATGTTACTAGTTAATGTTAGCTAGGTAATCTCGTCCCCAACTGTCCTTGAATTTAAGTTGGGTGTTTCACTGCCTTAAAATAATAATGAAAATATTCGATGTAATGGTTACCTTAACTAATACAAATAAGTGGCATTTCAATTATTCTTATACATTTTTTAACGTTCGATATATCACATCACTATTTGACTACGCAACGTCACCTCAGGAGTGAATTACGTTTAACGTTTCGTCATTTATAATAATATAAATAACAATATACAATTATGTAGGTAACACTCGTTTCACTGAGTAAATACGAAGTTTGTATCATTTCATAATAATATTTGACCCATTTTGAGTGCTAGAATCAAAACAAAAAAAAAGAAAATACGTTAGGTCATTATAAACATTTTTTAAATCATTTAAATTTTGTACAGAGTACAGAGATGTATATGTGATTAATTTATATAGTAATTTACAAGTACAAGTAACTTACAATTCATTATAAATAAATACAGAACTGGTAATCTTAGTGAAACGAGTGCGATCATTCATTCATTAACTATGAGATTAATAAATAATATAGCCTATATTAATATTTTTCACTTGAAAATGACAGCAGCAGTTAGTAAACCATATAATAATAGATATGTATAATGAAATTGTCAAGTAATTCTAATTATAATATAGTGTAACGGCTCGCTTCATCGTTTGGGAATATTTTGATATCTGAAGCAAATCGACTTATACATATACCTGGTATAGACCTTTTATGGATCTAATTTCTCTATCTTCCTTTATGTTCAACTATTTGTCGACTGAAATAGCAAAATTTTGATGATTTTTTTTACAAAATTCGATTCTTTCCAATCTTGCGTTTCTTGTGTACATTATCTAATTGCTTTATTATACAAATTTAAAGTTTATAATGCCATTTATTGTAATGTAAGCTCTCCTAAAGGATGAAGTGAGTTGCGCTGACGCGACGGAACCCGTTTTGTCATGCCTGCCTTGTATCTGTGTAATTCGCTACGATCATGTTTTATATTATACTTGTGTATTTAGCATAGAAAGTTCATCGGCGTCGAGAGAGCACCATAGTATGTTTTTTGGTACGTTCCAATAACTTTACAGGATAGTGCAATCCTATTGATATTGTATTAATAAAGAACCAAACTTATAATTAGTATTTAAGTAATTTATTATCCTAAAACTAAAAACTATACGCATGTTTTCACTATACTGGTAAAAATGGTTATGTACAATACGAAAGAGCTACTGTTTTATATATGAATTCTTGCTCGCCTGTAAAATTTTGCAGAATGAATCATATTATAAGATTGTACAATATGAATAAATGCAAAAAAAGACATTTCCTCGATAAAGTGTCTTCATTTTCACAACATGTTGAACCGGTAACGTTTTTTATTGAGTCCCGCGTAATTGGAAATGCATTTTATTTTAAAGAAACAAACAAAAAAAATGTAGAAGTACAATAATTTATTTACAAGACCACGTGAGTATTGAGAACGTTCCACTAAAATTTGCCACTAGACACTGACACCTAAATATAACACTGTTAGGGCCGTCGAAGAAGGGTGCAGAAGGTCGTTTAAAAAACGTATAAAATAAAATTTGCCGCACCTTTAGTTCAGTTGTCAGAGGAGTCAGGGACGTCCGTGTCTAAAGAGCTGACGTCCGCTTCGACGTCACTGGTTACCAGGAGCGGGTTCGGTCGATTCCGCATAGCACCATTTCGGCTGGTGCTTAGTGTGGCTGTTTCGTTGCCTGAGGATACAACAACAATAAATAGGTACTTAAGCATGAGTTTCTTCCAACTACAATGAAAGAAGCATATTATTCCAAAATAAAGAACACAGATTAATCTTACAACAACATTCGATGACATTTCGCTGAAACGTGCCAATTAGTCAAGAGTGGCTTTTTTCCAATTTAAAACTTATAATAGAATCTAACTAATATTATAAATACGAAAGATTGGATGTTTATTTCTTTGTTGCTCAATCACGGCGAAACGGATTTGGATAAAATTTGGTATATAGGTAGAACATACTTTATCGGGATAAAAATATACATAGGATATTTTTATCCCGATGAAGTAATAACGGGATAAACAAATTTCCCCGATCAAGGCATTCCACGCAGGCGAAGCCGGGGACGGGGGCGGGCTATAATATGTCTTACATAACAACGTTTACAAGTTTTACATATTGGATAAGCCTCATTGAACTCGTCTTGAAAAAAAATACGTAAAAATATAGCGTATTTAATGAAATAGAGCATTAAAGCGCCACATTAAAAAGTTACGAGGAAGTTATAGTACCTAATGTAATTTTTGCAAAACTTTCGCACACTGTATCTGTTTTTTTTTTAATTCTCATTGTTGATTAGTAAAATTATAGACTTTCGTCTAAAGACATTCAAATTAAGACCAAACCCCGACAAGCTCCTTAATAATTAAATAATAAATAAATATACTTGAACATACACATAACGCCATTTAGTTCCACGCTAAGCAATTATATTTAGGATACGAGATGGTTGAACGTACTACACAAATATTTTTTTTTGTAAATATATACACATAGAAATGAAAACATCCGTAACTCAGTTACACGTGTGTCCGTATTCAGCGTACAAACATATTTTTATTAAAAAAAAATAGCAACAGTTGCCGTGCAAAAATATGGTTAATTACAGTGAATGGTCACTGTCTGAAAATTTCATTTGTTAAATGCTTCTTCGTTATAGTTGGAAGTAAAGAGGATTGCAATACTTTATTTAAAATTGTACCGAGTGTTATTTGGAAGACGAAGGTAGTGAGGTGATCACTCTCTACTGGGTGCAACAATTTACCATATGCCGTTATGTAAACAGACAGACAGCCAACTTCAGACTTACTGCATACAAACTACTCAAGGCAAGTCATAGCTCTAATAGACCGAGTTTTCGTACAAAACATATTCGACCATAACAAAGATTTTTTAGCATTATTTAGGATTTGACCTTAATCACACCTGCAAGGCTACTACAACTTTAGAGCGATTCGAGTGAGAAAGAGTCGCGCGCGACATAATCTCAGTCTCCTGCAGCTGATTGGCTGTCGCTTGACAGTTGTCAACTTGACCGCCAACCGGCTTTGACAGATGTAGGCTATGTCGCACGCGACTCTGTCACTCGAGTCGCGTTAAGTTGTAGTAGTCTTGCTGATGTTAAGTGAATTTGAGATTATGCGATATTTTCTGTATTTTTAACCAACTTCAAAAATGAGGAGGTTCCCAATTCGGCCGTTTGTATGTGTTAATAAAACTTAAGTTGGTAGACTCTAGTAACCGTGAATGAAATAGATATAGCTGGATTTTTTTTTATGCACAACGGGTTGGTACTTGACCTCAATCACACCTGATGTTAAATGAAGATGAGGTCGAAGGTGGAAACGTACTGACCCGGAAACATATGTACATGTTTAAGTACTCTGTTTGGTTGGTGGTAGAGCTCTTTAAATGTCCGCCTGGCTAGCTACTACCATCTTATCTAAATCTGCCGCCAAGCAGCAATGTTAATAGCATTGTTGTGTTCCGGTTGTCAGAGATAAGATAGCCAGTCCCCCAAATGTGTTGGGGTATCCGGGTCAGTACGCTTCCACCTTCGACCTCATCTTCACTTAACATCAGGTGTGATTGAGGCTAATTACCAACCCGTTGTGCATAACAAAAAATTCAAAAAGTAAAAATGACGAAACAAGCGTAATAAAATTAAAAAATTATACATTCACGGTATTTAAACCCTACCAAATTATGTTATAAAAATATTATAACAATATAGGTAAATAAACTCTTAGTAACGTTACGTCAATGTTCATAAACATTGTGGATAAAAAATATGTGGTCGCCTACCGCCTATCCAGCGTGTCAATTAGGGCAAATTCTCCCATGACAAGCGAAGCAAATCCCATGGAAAGAACTTTTATTACCAAAATGCAAAAATGTCACATAATATTTATTAGTTTTTTTTTACCGCAAGGAAAAATATAGGACTTATTAGGTAAGCGAAATAGAAGTTAGAAGAATAGTTTAATCCTTTTTCAAAACCTTCATCGACGGACGCGCCGGCCGGGGATTGATATGCGACTGGCGGGATTCGTAGTGCTCCTATCATGCGAAAATTTGGAACTTATATTATCAAGTTCTTCTATTTATTTTTTATGATGTAATTATGTGGAATAGGCTACAAACGTAACCGTCAAATGACACAACGCTTTAATCGACGATGGTTTTGAAAAAAAAAAAAATTAAAATTCCTTTGCCAATACCTTCTATTTGCCTTACCTAATATGCCCTATTTTTTCCTTACTGTAAAAAACTCATCCGGTATATGGTTGATAATAGTTTGTGTGAAGACTAGGTACTATCGTTTAATTCTAAGTTGGAGATATCAGTATGGGAAAAAATTATTAAGAATTCCAACCCTAGCGGCGGTATGGATCCGAATTGAAGCATAATGAACTAAGTTCTTATATTATTCAGTTGTTTTCAGATAAATAAATAATAATAATAAATATTTTTGCACATACACACAGCGCCATCTAGTTCCACACTAAGCAACTAGGCTTGTATTATAGATATCAGATGGTTGATAAACTACACATATACTTTTTTTTTGTAAATAAATACACATATAAATGAAAAACATCCATAACTCGGGAAGACATGTCTGTATTCATCATACAAACATATGCCCCTAGCGGGATTCGAACCCGCGACCCTTTGGTATAGCAGCAGAAATTCTAACCACTACAACAAACAGGTCGTAAATGTCAAAAGATTAGGAATACCTACGTAAGAGTTTTCGAATTCCATTTAGGATTTTTATTCCGAACAACCCAGCGCATACTGGTTGACGATCGATTGGTGTAGTGGTGGAGTGGACCCTGACAGCGAAACCAACGGTTGCGGGTTCGAATTACGCGAGTTCTAATTGTTTGATGAATACGTTCATTTATTCACGAGTCATAGATGTTTATATAAATATTTATGTATGTTTATCCGTTATCTAGTATCCATAGTACAAGTTTTGCTTAGTTTGGGACTAGATGATTGGTTTAAAGTGTCAGAAATATTTATTTATATACTGGAATCTGCGCTGGTTGTAACAGCCCTAACCCCTGGAACAATAGAAGTGCTTTCTATTACATTTAAATTGTCGGGTATCTACGTCGAATGCTGTCGGCAACCAAGGCTGTCCAAATACAATCTTAACTAAATAACTTACCTTCCATATTTCTATACGCAGAATCCGGCGAGTCGAGTGGTATTACCAGGGTTGTCACCGCAATCGAGCTGCCAATAGATTCGTGCATAAGTTCAAATTGTCCGGCGAATGCTGACGGGTCTATCAATATTGCCTGAAATTGAAGCAAGAAATTTTTTTTAGCAACAGAGTTAATCAATTTTAGTTCAAGTCCATTGACGATGTCTTAAAACTGAATTGAGCAACAGTTTTTGATACTGGTGCGGACAGTAGAGTTCAAGCATTGATGTACAGTCAGGATCATAGTCTCAAGTTCGAATTTGAATTTCTAAAAAAAATGCTTATAACTCTTACAGTAGATCGTACTACATAAGAATGGTACTTGGTGGTACTTAATGGTACGTAATATGTCCAGAACCGAACAACACATTTGTATATAGACTACTGTGAAAATTAATAAACACGTGTTTCAGCATTTTTCATAATTCTTTCAATGAAATCCTTAAATTATGGCTGTTCTGTGACGATAGTTCAATAAAATGCTAGATGACTATTTCGAGAACCACGCGGACGAAGCCGAGAGTGGAAAGCAGTTGCAAAAAAGTATTGAATTATTTTCAACTATATAGACGCCACTTTGATATTTAAGTCTATCTCGAAAAATTCTTTAATTAGTCCGGATATCTATGGCTGTCCCACTCGCACTCGCATGCATTCATATTTCTGTCACTCGTGCTTGTTACCCGAGTAGATAAAATGTAGGCAATATACAAAAATCATATAAATTTTTAAGTGCAGTGTAGTGTGTGCAATTTAGTAAGGCTGTTTTTAAACTGGATGATATATCGCATTTGAAAACTAGGAGCATACCTCGCTTTGCTGGCCTGATGACGTCTCACTGGAGCTCAGCGAGGTACCACGTCCGGAGCTGTCCTGGGAATGGTCACTATGCATGCCCCTTCCGTCTCCGGCGCCAGCGCCAACACCGATGCTCGGCTCCAGAACGTTCCCGTTTACGTCGAAAAGAGGCTCAGCCATCGGCATCGGCAACGGTACAGGTAGCAGGAGCTGAGGAGGAATGTCTTCTTCGGCGACCTGAAATGTTGTCGCATCGTGTTTTAAAGAAACATTATGGAAACTGGTGTGAGGATCGTCTACATTCCCATACTTTAAACTGTTACTATACGAAAAAGTATTTACAGGTGAGCCAAAAATATAATTTTCGTTCTGAAAATTGGTTTATACTGTAAGTGATCAGATATTTTTCAGATGTTATGGAATAGGCACTAATGTTTTTATCATCTGACATTTATACCAAATTCATTATTAGAAATTATTATGGTATTTCTTTATCGCGACGATGACGGTATTTTTACAGTCATTTCTGGAATTAAACTTTCACTAAACTAAATGTTACAATATTCCAATAACAATAAATACACCGTGCTAATTTAATGGCTTAATTCCAACAAGTATATTAATGTACATAGTAATTACTCTACTAACAAAATATTAGTTGCTCTACTGTGATCTAGTTTTACTTCAGCAAAAAGTGAATTTTAACTGAGGCTGAGTAGTCGCTCGCGCTGGAATTAAATAAACAATAATAAAAATAAATATTTCGGACACTTTCACCAATTATCTAGTCCCAAACTAAGCAAAGCATGCACTATGGAAACTAGATAACGGATAAACAAACGTTTATTTAAACATTCATGACTCGGGAATTAATGTTCGTATTCGTCACATAAAGATTTACCCCTCGCGGGTTCGAACCCGCAACCCCTAGTTTCGCTGACAGGGTCACTATCCACTACAGCAATCGGTCGTCAAAATCAATTTGCACGGGAGCGTATAGACGCGCCCCTTTACGTACCTCGTGGCGAAGATTAGCTGCGTGTGTGCGTATACCGTATTACGACATAGCAGTGCACTCAATTTATTTTTTATTTCAGTATATTTATTTTTACCGAGTAACAATGCCTGAGGTGATGGGTGTGTTCCGCGACTTTCGGGAAAAAGGCCAATTAAATTAGCATTTTGTGTTAATAATTATCTTGTTTTCTTATGTCATTATCCAAATTATTACTATGTTAATATCCAAAATAGTCAGTCACACTTTTCCAAGAAATCTGCCTAGATTCTGGCCGTACAATTAAAAGTATATGCATTTTTGTTTTGTCCGATTATTACTTCCATCTGGCATAGTTTTTGGGAATCTTACTTAACACGTTCACGGACATCGAACCAGACACAATAGAAGTTGTATTGTTATTCTTCTTTTTATTGTTATTGTAACTTATACGCGTTCCTCAGAAACAGAATTCACAGACAAACTGACAAGTGATCCTATAAGGGTTCCTTTTTAAACCTCTTCAAAAAGGAGGAGGTTCTCAATTCGGTCGTTTGTAGAGGTACGATACCCTAAGCATAGCATCACGCACAAAGCAACTTACGGATTGGTGTTGCTGACTGATAATGTTGAAAAGCCAATTAGGGACTACCGCTTCTTCATCTATGATGCAGGACTCGTAACTTTCCGAAGATCTGCCCGATACGAATAATTCTTCAGATGTCTGCAACAAAATTATTGCATAATTTAACCGCCTCCGTGGTTCAATGTAAACAACATTGGGTTTACGATTCGGAGGTCGCGGGTTCGATCCCCAGGTTGGTACATGTTTAAGTACTTGGTTTGGTTGGTGGTAGGGCATTTTAAATGTCCGCCTGGCTAGCTACCACCATCTTGCTAAATCTGCCGCCAAGCAGCAATGTTAATAGCATTGTTGTGTTCCGGTTGTCAGAGATAAGATAGCCAGTCCCCCAAATGTGTTGGGGTTTCCGGGTCAGTACGCTTCCACCTTCGACCTCATCTTCACTTAACATCAGGTGTGATTGAGGTTAAGTACCAACCCGTTGCTATTTAAAAAAAAAAAATTGTTATAAGTTATCGTCCGCTGATAACCCTATCCATACCTAATACTACAGAGAGGAACGCTGATTATAAAACAGGTCTCCTGTCTAGTATAGATATCACAGGACTACTAATAGGTAGTAATTCGCAAAACAGAACCAAAATGTAATTTGTATCATTTTAATTAAAAACCCTGTAAGTGAGGCTTGATGGTAGATTAACAAAGATTCAAAATAATATTTTTACGGCGATGGCGCTATATTGAATCCTGAGTGTACCGAGGGATTCAACATACGAGGTAAAAAATAATATTGCGCTCGAGTGATTCACTCTACTTTTCATCTCCCTCTATGAGAAAAAAACAAAAAGCGCTTATTATGTAAATATATTAGTTCTTATTTATACAAACTATGTAATATTAAAATGTGAACAAATTCCGTGCGGTGGCCGGCTTCTTGCAGCTATAATTTTTTTTAAACAATATTTTAGTTGGATCTCCTTAATCAATACTATGGAGTATAGTCTGGTTTTATCGCACACAAATACATTTGGTTTAATTATTTCTGATAGTTTCGTGATTCTACCTAAACTATTTATGTAATTCCAGCCATTTATTTACACTTACATACGTAACTTTAAGGAATCGTGTTATCAAAAAGCATTTTCACTAACACAACGTAATTTATTAATACCAATTTAATGCTTAGCGCATTCTTGATAAAACAGGACTGGTAATCTCACTGCGCTCAACTAAAACTACCAGTGGTGCAGTCGTCATGCTATCAACTGTACATGCTTCTTATACAGGCTGAAAACGAAAAGTATATACACGCGATATATCTGTATCTAAGACTAACTGATCCAGTGCAAAATATAAGTTTAAAAAATATTATTTTAGTGAAAAAAAGATGCTACTTTGATGCATATGAAACTAACTGAATTAGATCAGCCTCTCAGAGAACACGTCGGTTAAATAATGTATTATTTTAAAAGCAACGTTTTTCTAAGTTATCGTTTGTGGACCCCATTTTGCAGACCATTATCAAACATAAAACCTAGGGATGAAGTATTGGAGTTGATTGAACTTGATCGCCTTATACGATTGATTATAAAAATTGAAGAACCAGAAGGTGATGTACATATTTTTCTTTTCCACTCTGTATTATGTCTACACTTGACTAACGATATAGGTGCATACTTACAGCTTGTCTAGCTATATCCATCGCAAGACTCCCAGTCTCTGAATCTATAAGGTTTACGTAGTCGGGCTGATCGCCAGCCACAGGTATTGCATTCATTGAAAAACCACTAAACGCTTGAACAGCAAGAGCGCCAGCTGGATTCTATATAAATAATAAATAATTTGCATTAATACTACCTAACTGATCTTTATTAAAATAAAATACGTGTGGATTTGTACCTGATTCATTGACTGGTCTTTTCTCTCAAATATATCCCGTACGGAGGTTGAATTTGGTGTACGAAGAGAGCCTTCATTATCGAATTCATTATCAGCTAAAAAATATTCCGAAAACCTTGAAGCAGAAGTAATAGATTTAAAAGAAAGTAAATCCATGTCAGTTGCGGTTGGCGTTATATTGTCTCCGCTCGAGTCATTGATCAAAGTAATATCAAAACTCAGATTCACATTGTTGTCCGCGTCACTTCGTAATGTGCTATTCAAATTGTCGTGGTACCCTATTAATGTATTGAAACTGGTAGGAGTTACACTTTCGTTGAATTTGTGTTTATCAACTACTTCCTGGTAAAATTGGAGCATCTCAGATTTTGAGCTTAAATAATTTGCTGATGAGGTAATAAATCCTAGCCTTTCTTCAACTAATTGTCTCATGGCAGCTAAAATCGTACTTTCAGTGCTCTCCGCTGTGCTTTCATTAGCACTATCTAGCCATTCCATCGATACTGTATTATACGTAATATCATCTACGGTGACATCTTCAGATACTGATAGAAGAGAACTATTTTCTTGTACATTCTGTTCCTGATATGGCTGTAAAACAACATTAAAATGGGAAAGATTGCCATTGTCAGCCTCCTGGTTTTTATTGTCTTCAACAGTTAAAGAGTTATTAGATTTCCTAGATGCTTTTTTGGATATACTTTCACCCGTCGATCTTTTCTTTTCATCATTACTTTCAACGGTTGGTATTTTGATATTAGATTTATTGGGGGTTTGAGTTTTGTGTTTCGATATACTATTTGTAGCTGGTGTATTATCTGCAAACTGTGCCATAAAAACGTTCTTGCTTCTACCCATGAATGCACTTTTAACATTTTTGATGGATTCTTTGGCTGCAGTATATTTCTGAGAAGATTCTGGAATATTTTCTTTATTTTCATGGTCTTTGTCATCAGTTTTCCTTGAGCCTTTGCCTCGTTTTGTAAATTTTCTATTTCTAGCTGGTGTATTACTTTCAGATTCGCTGTTCACTATGCTACTTTTATTAGAAGATGTTGAATGTCTTCTGGTAGAAACTTTTGAACGGGTAGAAACTGCTCTGACCGTAGCTACGCTGTCAGGAGTGGAGCACGTTGAACTATTTTGTGAAGCTGGACTGGAAGAACGTTTGTTGGCACTATTCTTTCTTCTTGTGTTTTCCTTAGTGCTCTGTTCTGGCTGACAATCGGAAGCACTTTTAGTAATATTGTCTAATTCATTTCGGAATATGACGTAGCTGATGTTATCTCTGGGTTCGTCTACTAACTTAAACAAATCATCAGTTATGTCTTTCCTTTCTTGTTTCATTAGAGAAGGACAGTTTCTTTTAGAATCCTTGTTTATTTTAATAAGAGAGTCAATGTTCTGATTTAATTTCTTTTTTTCTATGTTGGTTTTGCGGCGTATTAGATATGATGGTATATAATTTTTAACGTTATGACTTAGTTTGTCGCCTTCTTTAAGCGTTGCAGCTTGCAATAACGGAGGCCGTTTTACAAGACCTACGTTCTTTGTAGTTTTAGACGTAACTGATCTGAAAAGAAATATGATAATGTTATTATGAATTCCTACAATGTACGACAATAAACATTTTTAAACTCAACTTTACCCGATTGTTATCTTAGATGCCACCTGTAACATTTACAAAAAACATCGTTTCATAATTACAATCATACAATACATACATGGCCTTTCAGAATAGTCTAGTTTATATACCTTAATTACGTTCCGGTTTGTTCTAATATTAGGTTTTGTTAAACAATCTCTATTAACAGGAGTAATCTTCTTAATTTGCTCAGTTTTATTAGGAATGTCTTGTTTCACTTTGGCAAATTTAAAACGTCGCGCCTGCATCTGTTTCTTTTGATCATTTACTTCAGTTTTATCGTCTGGCTTCTTTAATTGAAGCTTTTCTTTGGAATTAACTTTCTTTTTCTTAACTGTCACATCGGTTACTTTTTTAACAACAATAGGATTGTAAATCTTTTTTCTTGCTTTGGGTTTATACCGTTGCCATTCTCCTTGATAAACTATGTCTTCAGAAATCTGTTTTTCTCTATAGCTGTGAACATGTACACCACCACGACTAAGTTTAGGTCGTAAATGCTTTGTCGGTGTCAATCTATCCTCATCTCCAACTTCCTTGCTTACCGACGGTTTAATATGAAATTCATTTAAAGATGTATTAAAATGCAGCTGACTCTTTGGCGGACTACAACTTCCATAGAACTCCGAGCCCGAATCTTCCATCTTCAGACCACTTGATATAGGCTTAAGTAATTTCGTTTCAAAAATAGTAGCATCAAGTGGAATTAGTAAAGATGTTTCCATTTCAGAATTTAATTGAAAAGCAGCAGGCGCACAATCAGTTTTATTCTTAATATTAGTATCTGAATTCTTAATTTTTATTCCAAAAGATTTTACTGTGGGAGATAAAGTACGTCTCCTATTACGATCATCGGATGTAGTATTGAAACCACAGTTTCTTTTTGCCCGTATATCAGTTAACGAATCTCCTAATTTAATGCCTGTAATTTTTATAGGGCATATATTCGGAGAATTTGTTTGATTTTCAGTATTATAATTATCAGTGGAAGTACCAAAGTCTAAACTTTGTTTACTTCCTACATTAGTTAAAAAATCTCCAATTTTTATTCCCGTGAAAAACTTGAGAGATTTTCTTGGAATCGTAGTGGCGTTAGTCTCAATCACGTTATTACTGTGTGCCAAAAATTCAGAGCTCTTCCTTTCTGCGATGGATGAATCTACTATTTTAATTCCATTTGCATTAGATGGCATATTGTTTTGTGTACTATACTTGTTGGTGCAAGTTCCGAAATCGGAGCTTCTTCGGCTTCTCATATTAGTTAACGAATCTTCTATTCTTATGCCTCTTGTGGATCTTAATATTGGACTTATCGACCCTAAATTCTCATTAACTTTCTTAAAAACCGAGCTACTCTGGTTAGCTAAATTAGTTAACGAATCTCCTATTTTAATCCCTTTTGTGAAAATCCTAGACGATTTTATTCTTTGGCATGTCGCACCATAAATTCCGTCATTATAATTTGTTGAAGTGCTAAAATCCGATGATTTAACCCTCGTTGTTAAATTTGTCAACGAATCTCCAATCTCAATTCCTGTTGAAAACACTTTAGGCACCTTGGATAAGGAGGTAGCAGGCGAAAGCATTGCACATGCAGGTGTTACTGTATCCGGACCGCATTGTACATCCATGCTTACATGGCGAACTCCTTTAGAAGTACTCGGTTCGTTGATATCTAAAAATCACAATTCTCTAATAAACTACTTAATTCAATTACCTACTAGTTCTTAAGAGCGCCAAGAATATAATTACCATATAGAAATATAGTCTGAGATTGTAGATCTTCACAGATGATTTGCGAATTGGTGTCAAGAGTATCGCTTTGCATTACATTAGCCACACTTTGAATAATTGACTCCTGTTCGAAGGCTAAAGGATCGAATTCTGCGTCGGTCCCAATTGTTCGACGTAAAGCTATAGTCTCTTCCATATCATCCATAACTATGTCAACCAATAGGCTTTCCTCCGTAGCAGCCACATTAGTATTTGCTATATACACTTGAAAATTAGGATCTTTTTTATTGTTATCAAGAGTACAATAACGTAATTCTTCATTACTCTTTTCTGTATTTAATTCAGGGTGACACAGTTCAATTATACTCCCTGGAATCTATAAGGATTTAATAAAGGTCATAAATTGATTTAATATTACTGATTTAGTGGATACTTATAAAATTAAATTACCAACCGGTTTTGATGCAGTAGATTGTAACTTCTTATGTTCTTTTATTTTTCTCTTAGGCTTTACTACATATGATCCGTATTCGTGTGATACAATTTTCTTTTTATAATATTTAATAAAACTATTAGAACTAGATTTATTACGAAGAACCTTCTTTATTAATTTAGAACTATTTGTTTTTTCCTTGTCACCATGTTTAGACTTATGGTGTTTATCCAATTTAGAGTTGGACTTCTCACTTGGCTTGAAATCTAATTTCTCTTTGTTTCTTGTGTACTTTTTAAATCTTTTGTATCGATTATCATTAGACATGCTATGTTCTGACGGGCTATTAGTAGCCTTATCACTATGATGATAAGGGTAAGTAACTACTTCTATGTTATCTTCCTCGACCCACGCCTGTGTTCTTTCTAATTTAGATTCGACTTTGTTGATAATTCTCTCGGGAGGAGTGAAATTTGACGATAACCTTGAATTCTTGTTGAATTCCGAACTATCAAAACCGGAATCTGTAAAAAATTTGTCTGAAATACATTCAAAAATAAGATATCTTAAAGATGGTGTACGATTTTCATTTCGCATGGTTGGTACAAATGATTTGAAAATCTGTGATCGCCAACAATGTAATGTGATGTCTGATGCAAGTCTCTTTAACAAGTACAAAACAAAAACAATAGATATTCATAATACCTTTAAATACATCGGTATTAGGGAAGTCATCGTCGCACAAATCATCAGTTACTTCTAAAATAGAGCAATATTTTTAAAATAGGTAATTGAAATGTCACTGTAAGATAGTAAAAGCCATTGTATATTCATATCCCTAATAATTAAATTAAGATTAGCAGAGAATATTTCAAATTGAAATGGATTTCATTCTATTTCTCTTGACCAATACCTTACGAGGTAACTAATAAGTAATCTGTGCCTTGATTTTTAGCTATTTCATTACATAATTAGAGATATGTGATCATAAACAAGAGATAAGAAACTTCAAGTTTACCACAGAATAGAAATGGCCCGTCAACGTCGTGCTATTTATTTTTTACAGACTGCTGCACGCCAGTCACGCTGCACGTCATGGTGTCAACATGTTCAAAAATAAATGGTTGGTGTACTTCGACCAGCTCCCAAAAATTATCAAATTTTATTATTTATTTTATTTAAAAAAAACTTGATTCTGTATATATCTTACGCCGTTTCTTTTACCTCGGATGATTACCCTTTCCGAAGCGGTAGTAGCTTGTATATACTGACTACCAGAGAAATGTATCATCATCTTCTTGCCCTGGGCTTAATTTATTTGAGGTCGGCGCAGTACGTCTTTTTCTCTGTCAGCCTCATCATTCACGCTCTTTTCGTTCATATCCCCCTCACACAATCCATGATATTTTTCTTGGCCTTCCTTTCCATTCATCTACATCCATATTCATCCCACCCTCATAACATGTCTATACCAAGCTAAACGATTTCCTTTCAAGGGTGAGACCTTATAGGATTTAATCACAAGTCATTTATAATAAGTTATCTTTTATAGGAATGTGTTTAGAAACTTAACATTTTAACTGAATTTGAAATTGAATTTGAATAGGTGTTGGTTTCTCCAAGCAAGTGCTTCCTCATAACAATTCTATGTCATTCATTAAATTGGTCTAGAGAAATAGATTAAAAACTCTTTAGTAACATTCTTCTTCTTAGCGAGTCGATGGCATAAACATCAAATTCTTGAGGACCAGAATGTTAGCAACATCGATACGGATATAATTGTTATACATAGCTTTTACTATTTTACCGCAACATGATATTCCAATACATTAAGCAGATTTATAATCCTATGCCTTTACCAGACAGCTTCATCAAGTTTTGGTATTTACTCATTATGTTCAATCTGAAATAAAAAGGAGCTTTTTAGATATTTTAGTGAGCTTTTATTAACCCTGCAGTGGTCGGTTAAAGAGTAGGTATAGTCCATTAAAAATAAACATTATTTATTTAAATTAATCCATTAAAAATAAGCTTCCTTATTTAAACAATAAAGCGTATTTGATGTGATTTAATAAGCAATGTTTGTGATGCAACTTCGTATAATCTTATAAGATTCTACTATAGTTCTAAGTAATAGTACTAAGATAACTATAGTTCCTGATTTTTTGTACAAGGATATAGAGTACCCATCAGTAATAAAATAAAAAAAGCTTGCTTTAGGTATAGTGTAGGCATTAGTTATAAAACCTACAATATTAAAGTTACCACTGTGAACTTCATTGCGTTGTAGAAGATTTTAAGATCTCCGAAAACAATTTTCTAATAAATTAATCAATTGCCACTTTATATATTCCAATAATAGTTTATTGAGTCGTGATATTTGCCCTCGGTGAAATTTCCCATAAATACTCATATAAAGAAGTTATTGATCGATTTTTTTTCAAAATAGTTACAGGAATTCTAAGTTCATTCTCCAACGCAATGAATTCACAGTGGTAATTTTAAACACATACCTAGTGTATGTTTTATTACTAAATACCTACACTATATCTAAAACAAGCTACCAATTTGTTAGAAAACATTTTTATTTTATCACTGACAGGTACTCTATACACGTGCAAAAAATCACGCCTTCTAGTTGTAATTCAGCATTCTACCTCAACAAACACATGATTTGGTACGAGTAGGTACAAGCAATATTTTCTCCGTGTTTTATAAAAACATTATAGAGACATGAACAAAATCGACGATTAGTGCTTTTATAATAATCAAGTACATACAATTACGTAAAGTTTATAACTTACGATAAATTCTTGTCCATGTTCACACCGTTTTCAGCAGCAATATCTACGGTGTTGTCAGTGTCTGTAATTCGACAATAGTTGTGATTTTTAAAACGATTATTACGATGAACCTGTAGAATATAGCATCCCTTCGCAAGATTTATCTAAGCAACATTGCGATTGGATTGGTGCAGTTAGATTGAAGGTTTTCCTGGCTAAAGTACTCGATTTTTTATAATGTAACAATGCAGGTTTTATTTCCCCACAACCATGGTACACTACTGGCCGTATTTTATATTTTTACTAATTTTTAGTTTATTGAAGAAGCCTGGAAAAGGATATATGTCGCAGGCAAATCGTTGAATTAGCCATGTCATGCAAGCTCAGAGCGGCAGTTGGTTAGTTTGTGTCAGGTTGCTTTGAAGGAGGATCTCTTTAACTTAGCGCAGTTTTCAAAAATGTAGGAATTATCCGCCGTACAAAAATTTATATGCATTTCGTGAAATGGCTAATTTAACGATCTGCCTGCGTCATATATATTAGTTCCTTCAACCATTATATTTGTAATAGTTTCAAATTAAACCGTATAGACCGATAATAGATCACATAAGCTATTTACTCTCAGCTAACTAGCAGGTTGCCAAAAATGACGAACACGTACATACACACGCACGTACGTACACGACGTGACAAGTACGTTCATATCAACATACAATTTTATTAAAATATGTTATTGTTAGTAAATATAATTGCGATTGCAATCGTCGGTTGTTTTTTTAAATTTTAAACTTTTGTAGTTACTAAATAGGAGGTATTCTTCCCTTTCTATTATGGATAGTATACATATACCTTACCCCTACCTTAAAGTACGAACTCATAAATGAAGCACTCATGGCAATGGCATCGCTAATTGTTTTCAGAGAAGTAAGGTAAGTATGTAATACAAAATATACAGCAATAAATGTTAACTTACCAAAAGCAATAGCCCTCAACGGAAAACTCTCAATGAAATGCCTTTTCCGCCTTGCTATCGCCTTCTCAGTAAGAGTGAGGAGATCAAGCAGTTTGCACTGCATCCATCGTGTCGGCGGCGGAGTCTGCCGCGACTTGCTAGTCTTCAGCGCCAACTTCATGAGACGGCAGACCACCCGATCCAATTCAGTGGTGATGTCCTCGTCAGCGGAGAGCATGGTACGGAGCGAGCGGACTTTCTTGTCAAGTGCACGCCGTAAAGCACGACCTGTACAATGGTATCAATCAAACAATCAGCTAATTTACTCAATGTGAACAATATAATTAAAAAAAAAGGTAGCTGGTTGGATTCCCAGCGGAGTACATGTTTAGTACTCGGTTTGGTTGGTCATAGGACATTTTAAAATGTCCGCCTGACCAGCTACCACAGCCTTATTTAAGTCTGCCGCCAAGTAGTGAGTTATTATGTTAGCATTGTTGTGTTCCAAGTTTTAGCCCAGCTACATGTGACTTGAACTTTAAAACAAGACAAAGTAGAAACTTCCAGAAATGGCCTAAGAAATGACCATATATTCGAAATAATATCAAAATAATACGATAAATGTGAGTTTGACCTTTTTTTGAACGCGAGAAAAAATACACAAGGTTACAGCCGCATGCAAAAATTGGTTTTACAATAAAATAACGTACTTACCAGAGTTAATAAGTTGTTATGGCGTATAAATAAAATGTTGTTTCTTTTAATACTTGCTATGCTCAATATCGACTGCGTTATTTCCAGCCTGTTTACAGTGGAGTCATCCTATGATCGAACTTACCATGCTGAGACATATATTGGACTAGAAAACGCAAGTGTGTAAATTTGTATCACACGAAGGGTGCTACATTTTTTAATTTGTACCTATTATTAGGTCACAACTTTTCTTTATTGATGGAAATGCCTATTCAAAGATTCTGCCGCCGCGATGCCAGTCGCTCTACTCCAGCCCCACGAACATCGGTTAGCCTTTGCAGTGGAAGTTAATTTAGCAGCACACGAGTTGGCCAACTAAGGTCACGAAAAGTGGCACCCAATGTGGGTAACTTGTGTCTTCTTCAATTTAACTTGCTCAATTGGGGCAAGATTGAAGGAAAGAGAGGAAGGCGAAACCCTATGGATAATTGCTTTAATCAAGTGAAAGAAAAGATGAATGTCATATCATACCAAGAGGTTAAATCGAGAGCACAAACTTCTGTTACCTAGTCCAATGTATGTGGTTGCATTCCATTCATTGATATTTAGATGATCTTATTTTATTTAGCGATAGGTGGATCGGTAACCAGATGAAGGTCGCTGGAAGTAGCTGGATGCAGCCCCCTTCCAATCGGTCGCTCTGGAGGTCTATGGGAGACTTATGTTAACCAGTGGACCGTCCTGTGGCTGATATGATTTCATTTGGGCTATAGTTGGGATATCATCAAGCCTGTTCTATAAGGACACGACGCGACGCCGCTGATAAATGGTGCAGCGGCACTTACAAGAATTTAGATGATCTAAAATGTTTTATCCCGATGTTTTCATTCACAGCCGTTTTGGAGCAATCGATCAGTATATGTTGTAGAAAAATTAGTATGATTCATCGTTTCACTCCCCAAACACAAGCGAAGCTCTTAGTGGCACGAGAGTAAACGAGAGTGCGGATGCTTCATAGATGCGCTCAGAAATCCACGCATACAAACGCACAGTTCACCGACGCTTCATTATCTGGTGACTCGGTGACAACCCGCGTTCGTTTGTGTTAAAAGTACCATTATTTTTTGTATGCTGCGTGAGTGGACTCTTGAGTTTGTGTGCGTGCGTTTGGGAGCGCTTGTATGGAGCTTCCATACTTCTTTTACCTGGTAGTATTAAACCCTTTATAGAGGTTGGATCATTGTAAATAAAATCTTTAAGGTCTTATCAACCCATGTTTGTCGTATAAGAATATCCAACACAGATGTCCAGCAGTCACGTCGCCAACATATCACCTATCTACCAACGTACCAACAACTAAATAATTTAAGAGGAAAACAAAATGCAAACCATGATAGTCTGGCACAATAGTGCTTCCATCTGAAACCGTAGTGGAATGAACATCTGTAGTCCCATCCCACTGAAAAGAGGGAGCAACTGTTAAGATGGATAAACAAAAATAGACTTGCTATAACATAATTGGTGTAGTTGATGACGTATCTTAAACGACTTAAAATATTCCCGAGAAACGAATATACTATTATTCATAATTGCTCGTTATTTGTCGTCAAAGTTTACCCAATATCGTTGCCTGTTGTCGCGCTATACACGCATCTCTTTCTAGCAGAGCTTCAAATATCGAAAATAGGACGCCAAGTTATCATAATTAGAACATAAGGTTTACATAACTTAGACCATGAGTTACACTTTCAGCGGGGTATATATTTAGTAATCGGTTTGGTTGAGGTAACGCTGGATTCCACCATCTTATCTAAGTCTGCCACAGCAGTTTATAGCATTAGGCTGCTTGAGATAAAATAGCCAGGCCCCAAAATAAATTGGGAACGCGATTACTTCGGCTTCTTCAGTTAATATCAAGTGTGATTAAGATCAAATGTCAATCAGTTATGCGTAAAAACGGAGCTTACTCAAAAATTACCATTTGATTAACAATTGACTTCAACCATAGGTTTACGCCCTTATTGCCTAAATACCCATGGAGTACGAACTTCATCGTCAACTGATCAATTCGACCGATAGTTAGACTTCAAATATCAAAAATTTGACGAATTGCAATGGAGATAGCAAATATATGTACTACCCTCAATCTAACTGAAAATTGTTTGCGAAATAATAGTCCTAGATATTCAGCCCTTAGTCGTGAGGCTGTCTAGATAGATGATCAGCAGATGTGTGGATTGTGTTAATAAAAAAAAATAAGAATAAAAAACCGTTCATAATAGAAAATACGGAATGGCACTTTAATTACAAAACACTACTTAACAATAACTTAGCCATAATAACTTACAATTAATTACTCGTAGATAAAACAGTGTTACTGATGATTTTTTTATTGTGATGTAAGATATATCTATCTAGACCTCCAATCAATGGAGCTTAAGTGAATCACAATACAGACACTAACACAATCTACCAAAACTATAATAACTTACATTTAGAAAACAAGGATGAAACAACGTTATATACAGAATGAGTTATTTTACCGCAAGGAAAAGAATAGGGCATATTAGGTAAGTGAAATAAAAGGTATTGGCATAGGTAGTTTATTTCCAAACTATCATCGAACAAAGCGTTAATTTTGTCATTTGGCGGTCGCGTTTGTAGCTTATTCATTATTAAATTAAATAAATAAAAGACAACTTGGAGATAATCCAAATAAATTTCGCATGATAGGAACCCTACGAATCCCTCCAGTCGCATACCAATAAAACGCCTGCGCGTCCGTTTTTGAAAAAAAAATTATTAAACTAGCTATGCCAATAACTTCTATTTCACTTACCTAATATGCCCTATCCTTACGGTAAAAAAACTCATCCAGTATATGTAACAAAACCCCCAGTAGGATGTTGAAAAGGCTTATACTACCCAAGCGGGTAAATAACTTACTGTGCAACCTCAAGAAATTGACAAAAAAACATTATCACTCCATACAAAAAATTTTGTGACAAAATTATTTCGTGAATTTCGAAAAGGCGTAGAAGGTTGAGCCTTCTTGAATACTAATAAACCTTTTGTTTATTTTAGATCACCGTGAAATTTTATGTAGTTTGTTCCCCGCTACCTAAGCCGTACTCGTGTAACTCAACAACTTTTCCAAAGAAAAATGGAACGCGCTTTATGATCGCATTTTTTAATCTATTGTGTTATTATATTCCGTTTAATCATAGAGGAATAACACTACACTTAATCCATAGAATAGCACATAACAACAGACCTTACTAGTTTAACATAAGATTTGTATTTGAAGTAACAGAGACCACGAGCCGGCAGAGAAGGTATTCCGTCCTTGCGAAGTCAGTACCTCCTATTTTAACATTGCCAGAACTAGGAGCATGACAGACGCGATAATATTTGTCCTGTTCATTCGTTTGCACGAAATATACAAGTAACCCATGTCGCCACGCGCGCGAGCTGTCATACTAGGGAGGCTGGTACATTTTAGTAAATAATATGTATATTCTATCTGGATAGATAGATTATTATAGAAAGTATAGAAATAAAATGTAAATAAATTACACCACATTTGGTATTTCAGTGCACTTATGTAAAAAGACAATTTTTGGCGTACCGTAGGTATTAAAAGTATTATGGCAACTTCAAAAAAAAAAAAATTTGTAATTTCGTTTTTTCCGAATCTTGTTGTAGTACGTATGTGTTTTGTTTACGTCACTGTAATAGAGCGGGACGAAATGACTCCGTGGTGGTAATTATACTTGTCAGCTCGTTTGCACGGGCGTGCACATTGCAGTTGTATAAACTACTTATTAATTCTATGATTTAATCATTAAGGCAACCTATACAGGCCTGCAAATACAAATTAAGTTTTCTCAAGAAATCATCGACATTTTGGATAATTTTTAAAATACTTGCAGCAATTACTGAGTACAAAAATATACCAAAAGTACTATTGAAAAATATTTAGAATCCTGAGAAAAATTTGATTGTATTATGCTGGGCTGTATCTGTTTCAGACTGTACGAGTTATGTCCTTTGCAAAAGTTGTTCGCTTTAACGAGTAGAACACGCAGACCACGGGAACAAAAGCAGACGAAGTTTTACGGGATTTGAAATTATATTAAATTAGCCAAGCCTAGCTAAACGAATCTAAATGACTAACTAAAAACAAGTTTACGAGTAAGTAAAAATTTTCTTTACATCTGACACGGTGTCGTTGTCCGGCCAGTCTTCCTCGCGGGACGCGACTGATGCATTGTCCAATACAATCCTACAGTGTACAACTACATTATCCCTAATTTCATATCCGTTCCATTCGAGAAGGTCCCTGAAAATAAGGAGAATTATATATTATCTGCAACCACAAAATAGGACGCCTGTCATGGGTTTGGTTTCCATTTTTAATCCCCGACGAAAAATGTTATATGTTCTGTGTGTTTAGTCCTAATGTAAATAATGGTTCATTTTTAATGAAAAAAAAAATGTTAAGAGACAACGATGGTACAGATTCTTAGCTATATTTGATGAAAACGGTTAAGCCGTTTGGAAGATATTTAGCTTTTAACTCAGTTTTTTGGTGTATTTCAATGACATCATAGTCTTTCGAGAATTTTTTTTTTTTCATATTTAACGATCAAACTCGGGCAAAGGTTCTTAGCTATGTTTGATAGAAATCGGTTAAGCCGTAAGATATTTAACTTTTTAAACTATATTTCGGTCGAGGTCTACCTACACTAGTAGCATGAAAGGCGCGATAAACGTTTTATGTCGCGCGAAATTATATTTGTCCTGCTCATTCGCTGGTACAAAATATACAACTATCCCACTCTTACTCCATAAATTAGGTAAATTCCTAAGCTGCAAAGCCAAACTTTCTAGACATTTCCTCATACGTCAAAGCCTAAAAGTAGCTAATACTTTTATATGGAAATGGGGTACGCTTTAATTTTTATGTTCGGTCTGCTAATATTTGTACATCTGTGATAGGGCCATTGTAAAATTGGCAGCGAATTTGTATTAATTTTGTAACAGTTGTGTTAATTCACTTACTTAACTTTGTCAGTGTCATCGGTGATATGATTTACAACCTTCATGAGATGACTCAGGGGTATCTCCAGCTTATTCACGTCGACACTGTACTCCTCATCGTACTGTATGTCTATCAGTTTGTTAATCTCATCCGATATCAGATCTAAGACGCGACATTCGTCAGATTTTATCTGAAATGAAGAAAACATCGTGAGCAAGTACTGGCTATTTGAAGTTAGTCGGCTCCATAATTAATAACTAAAATAGATTTTAATTATTAAAATTTAATAATTAAAGTCTATTTAAATTTTGGGCGCTCCACAGAATGGAATGCTAAAACAGCAGCTAAGAAACTTGGCATTCTCCTCAAGGTCAAGCGATATTTTACACCGAATCAGCTTTTGGTCCTTTACCAGACTCGGGTTCGCTCGTGCATGGAATACTGCTGTCACCTTTGGGACACGTGCCAAAAGTCTCATTGGTACCCATTCGATCACTACTAAATTGCAGAGCCTCGAACACCGTCGCAAGGTCGCCTGTCTCTCAGTCTTTTACAGGATGCACTTCGGTGAGTGTGCGTTGGAATTACACAATCTTATTCCACCATCGTCATTTCATCTTCGGACTACTAGGCGTGGGGAGGGATTCCACCCGTATGTAGTTAACATACCGAACTCGCACTAAGCGGTTCGACTCTTCATTCATGATGCGAACAGCGAAGCCATGGAACACCCTTCCGGCGTCAGTCTCTCCTGAATCCTACAACCTTGGGACCTTCAAGAGCAGTGTGAATAGACATCTACTGAGATCGCGTACTTTATCTTCGGCCACATCGTCACTTCCCATCAGGTGAGATTGTGGTCAAACGCGTATCCAGTTAATCATAAAAAAGAAAAGAAAAACGATCCTAGAATCGTACCGTATTTATTAATTTTATTATTAATAGTACTAGTTATACTTTAATTCTAGAGTATACTTTAATTCTAATATAGATGAAGATTGTGGATACCTATTCACTAATAATTAAATAAATAAATATTTCGGACACTTACACCAATCATCTAGTCCCAAACTAAGCGAAGCTTGTGCTATGGATACTAGATAACGGATAAACATATATAAATATTTATATAAACATCCAAGACTCGGGAATAAATGTTCGTATTCGTCACACAAACATTAACCCCTCGCGGGATTCGAACCCGCAATCGTTGGTTTCGCTGATAGGGTCACTATCCACTACACAAATCGGTCGTCAATTCATCATCTTCTTGCCCTGGCCCCAATTTATGTGGGGTCTTCACGTCTTTTTCTTCCATTCTCCTCTATCTGCCGCTACCTCATCATTCACGCCGTTTTCGTTCATATCATCCATCCATCCATCCATCTTTTCCGGAAGTTCATCCTTCCTTTCTATCGACACTCATATTCAACACTCTTTAAAATCATCATCAAGTCTACTCATATCATCATCTTCTTGCCCTAGTCCCAATTTATTTAAGGTCGGCGCAGTACATCTTTTTCTTATAATCTCCTCTATCAGCCTACCTCATCATTCACGCCCTTTTCGTGCATATCACCCCTCACACAATCCAACCATATTTTCCGTGGTTTTCCTCTTCCTTTCCAACCATCGACATCCATATTCATCTCTCTTAGTAAAATACATTTCATCCATCCATAACATGTCCATACCAGCCCAACGATTTCCTTTCAACTTTTCTATCACGGGCGCCACTGTAATCTAGCCAGAAACAATTTATACGAATTTGTCATTCAAAAATTCTTTGATAGTATAATACGTTTTATCGATTAAAAAATTATATAATAAATTCTTAAATATGTTTAAATCGCCCGAATCTCTAATAGATTTAGGTTACTCCCTCTTACATACTCATTCATTATTTTACCCATCCTCGTCACTCCACTCATCCATGTTAACATTCTCATCTCCGCTGCATGCAAGTTTTTTCCTTCTGTCCTTCATGGCCCGACAATCCGATTCATACATTATGACAGGTCTTATTACAGATTTGCCCTTTAACCTGAACCTAACCCCTCACGTGGGTTAGTGGTCTAATCAACAATTACAATAGAGATACATACCTCAAATGGATAGTTGTATTCCCTCACAATTTTGTAATACTGGTTCCAGTAAGGTGCATTGTCACCCCAATTTATGTTATACCAAACGTTGCTGGCATTTTGACCATAAGAGCTCTCCTTATTGAAATTGAGCATATTGGTTAAGTGCCTTATCTCGTCCACTACCTCTCTAGTATGGGCTAACGAATCCAGTTTGTTCTTGGCCATAAGATTTTGTGTAGTTTTGGAAAATTTCTTCACTTGGTATGTTGTGCAGTTCAACCTACAAAATGGCAGTGTATTAATAATATTTAATAAGGAACGATAAATACCAATAAATAAATAAATATTTCGGACACTTACACCAATCATCTAGTCCCAAACTAAGCAAAGCTTGTGCTATGGATACTAGATAACGGATAAACATACATAAATATTTACATAAACATCCAAAACTCGGGAATAATTGTTCGTATTCATCACACAAACATTTACCCTCGCGGGATTCGAACCCGCAACCGTTGGTTTCGCTGATAGGGTCACTATCCACTACACCAATCGGTCGTTACTACACCAATCACTTGGCCTCAATAGCGCACCGTTAGACCGTACGCTGCGTGTAGTCTTTCCTGTTCTCGCGCGATACATGTGTCTCGCACTTGCGTAAGTCCGTCGGCGGGCGTCCACCAAACTCGGCACACGGTCTTAGAGACATTAGTTATGTATATAAATAAATAAATATTTCGGACACCCACACCAATCATCATTAACAGCCTTACACATCCCCACAGTTAGGGCACAGCCTCCTCTCACTAGCTGAGGGTGTGGGCCATAATCCACCTGTATTTGTGTCAGACTAGTGGCCACCGACTTGGCTTAACGACTGCCTTCAATTGAAAACAACCAGGATCAACAATTTAACGTGCCCTTCGAAGCACGGAAACACTTTTATTAAAATGCCCACTAGTGGTCACTCATCCAAGGACTGACCGCGCCAGACATTGCTTAACTTCAGTAATCGAAAACGAATAGCGACTGCGCCACGAGTGCTTAACCCACGCCAATCATCTAGCCCAAACTAAGCAAACCTTGTACTGTGGGTGCTAGATAACAGATAAACATATATAAATATCCATGACTCGGGAATAACTGTTTGGAATTCATCACACAAACGTTTACCCCTAACGGGATTCGAACCCGCACCCTAATGAATAGGCAAGCAAAGCTGCGTTGGAACTTTGGAATATAATGTCTTCGCCACATGTGCGGAGTCGCTTTTGTATAAACGGTGCTTATATAATACATTCTACCCTTCCTACCAGCTTGTGTTGAGTTGGCAATATACAGTGTGACATTTAATTCGTATAATTCCTGTTTACTGGTGACTCTTGATTACGAACAACTTTCCACTAGGAACCATTCGTCCGGGTCCTATTGCAAGCTATTGTATGGAGACCCTGCAGATTGTGACCAAAGCATGAAACTTGGTACGGTTGTAGCCCATGTCAAATTGAGCAGATTAAGCCCTGGCCCCACCAGATCCGGCCACGGGTGGGGGAGGGGGGGGTGGTTGAAGACCGCTCACGCCGCTCCGCAAACCAAAAATTCTGACGCCTCGAGACTACATACGAGACCGTGTTTGGTGTCATTTTCGTATAAATTGGGGATGAGGAATTCATATTTGAAGTTTCGTAATACCTCTCCCTACAAAAGAAATTTTTTTTTGAAGGAAACGTGAAAGTTAGAAGTATTATATTTCTGTTTGAATAAGCGTAACTATAAAATTGGTAAGTTATCATAAAAACAAAAAATACTGATTTATAATATGATTACTCTAGTTTGTAAAAATATATAATTTATATATATTTATTATATAAATGAGACCAGAAAAAAATCCAAAGCGTCGCGCGGCGTAGAGGTCGAACGAGAGTTGTTGAAGTCCGCTCGGCCAACCAAAAATTCTAACGCCTCCTGATTTTGTGCCAGACCGTGTTTAATTTCTTTTTCTTAAATATTAAGGGTGAGGCATTACTATTTGAAGTTTGCCTTTTAATACAGTAAATTGACATTTTGATAGGAAAAGGTGTAAGTTAGATGAATTATTTTTTATTTGAATAAGTGTAACTTTAAAATTGGTTAGTATTGGTAACCATAAAAAAAAATTTATAATATTACTTTTCTTGTTTAAAATAAAAATATAATTTAAATATAATTATTACATAAATGATTCCAGAGAAAAGTACGAAACGCTACGCGGCGGGGAAATCAAAAGGCGCGACACACTAAATGGTTTAAAATTGTATCCTGTTCTGGTTAATTTTAAATTGATTTTAAAATATTTTATATATGATAAATAATCATAATATTAATTATCATTGTATAGATTATAATATTACAGTAGGAATACTTAAAACATTATACAACAGCAGTACTAAATAATAGAAACACACATATTCATACATGTATCTTTATTCCCTATGTCTGCCACTGCACAAACACAGTTCAGTGCAATTCAGCCCTTGTTTTTTACAACTGCATCTATTACTGCACTCCTGTTTGCATTTGCAGCGTACAAGCTCTAAACAAGCACGCGCAGCAACAGGTGCAGTTGTCCAGTGTGGCACCCAGATACTGTCAACAGTCTTCCAGCCCTGACACGCGTATTATGGTTCACGTCGCCGATGCTGTTGCACAGGGACACACCTATATATTAATAACATCTGTCGACACTGACGTTTTAGTTTTAGCAGTATCTTGTGTGTTCAAATATCCTCAGCTGGAGAAGCTTTACGTCCACCTTGGAACTGGAAATAAACATCAATTTATCTCATGTCATGCAATCGCATCCGCATTAGGTTAAAGTTTGTTTATAAATACACTAACTGTATTTTAATTGATAACATTAATACTTACATCTTAATCTTACTTAAAATTTTTTAGGACCAGCCAAGGCGAATGTACTGCCGCTGTTTCACGCATTTACTGGATGCGACACAGTATCGGCATTCCATGGCAGAGGTAAAAAAACTGCTTTCGAAGCTTGGAAAGCCTACCCGGAGGTGACAAGTGCTTTCCAAGTGCTGACGTCGTCAAGACAAATAGACGATCAATGTATTTCTATTATACAAAAGTACGTGGTAGTTCTTTACGATAGGTAAATCCCTTTTTGATCTTTTTTATTTCAGAACTTACTCAATAAAATATAATTAAAAGCGCGCACATCTGTAATTTTAGATCCAGTAAATTTGAAAAAGTCAACGAATGCAGAAAACATTTATTCACGAAAAAGGACCGACAGTTGGAGCACATTCCACCAACTGCAGATGCTCTCCACCAGCATTTGAAAAGGGCTGTATATCAAGGAGTGTTTGTGTGGGGGCAAACGGTAGCTCATCAAAATTTACCAAGTCCTGAAGACTGGGGCTGGAAGACTGTTGACAGTATCTGGGTGCCACACTGGACAACTGCACCTGTTGCTGCGCGTGCTTGTTTAGAGCTTGTACGCTGCAAATGCAAACAGGAGTGCAGTAATAGATGCAGTTGTAAAAAACAAGGGCTGAATTGCACTGAACTGTGTTTGTGCAGTGGCAGACATAGGGAATAAAGATACATGTATGAATATGTGTGTTTCTGTTATTTAGTACTGCTGTTGTATAATGTTTTAAGTATTCCTACTGTAATATTATAATCTATACAATGATAATTAATATTATGATTATTTATCATATATAAAAATATTTTAAAATCAATTTAAAATTAACCAGAACAGGATACCATTTTAAACCATTTAGTGTGTCGCGCCTTTTGATTTCCCCGCCGCGTAGCGTTTCGTACTTTTCTCTGGAATCATTTATGTAATAATTATATTTAAATTATATTTTTATTTTAAACAAGAAAAGTAATATTATAAATTATTTTTTTATGATTACCAATACTAACCAATTTTAAAGTTACACTTATTCAAATAAAAAATAATTCATCTAACTTACACCTTTTCCTATTGAAATGTCAATTTACTGTATTAAAAGGCAAACTTCCCCTCACCTCACCCTTATCATTTAAGAAAAAGAAATTAAACACGGTCTGGCACAAAATCAGGAGGCGTTAGAATTTTTGGTTGGCCGAGCGGACTTCAACAACTCTCGTTCGACCTCTACGCCGCGCGACGCTTTGGATTTTTTTCTGGTCTCATTTATATAATAAATATATATAAATTATATATTTTTACAAACTAGAGTAATCATATTATAAATCAGTATTTTTTGTTTTTATGATAACTTACCAATTTTATAGTTACGCTTATTCAAACAGAAATATAATACTTCTAACTTTCACGTTTCCTTCAAAAAAATTTTTTTTTTTGTAGGGAGAGGTATTACGAAAACTTCAAATATGAATTCCTCATCCCCAATTTATACGAAAATGACACCAAACACGGTCTCGTATGTAGTCTCGAGGCGTCAGAATTTTTTGTTTGCGGAGCGGCGTGAGCGGTCTTCAACCACCCCCCCCCCCCCCCCTCCCTCACCCGTGGCCGGATCTGGTGGGGCCAGGGCTTAATCTGCTCAATTTGACCTAGGCTATACCTGTATCAAGTTTCATGCTTTGGTCACAATCTGCAGGGTTCATCGCAATAGGACCCGGACTACATAGCGGAATTCGATCGAAAAATTTTCGATTACCTACCCATACAAAGTAATCTGAAACTACTTTTTGTTTGGAAGTCGTAACAATTTTCGGCTGTTATAGGTAGCTGTTCGTAATCAACAGTGGCGTCACCAGTTAATGAGAATTACACGAATTCAAATTCACCAGGTACACACACCTTCTAAATTTAATATTAACGTACTTAACTAATTACTTATAAATGACGTGTAAATGGAATGTGATCGATATGATAAAAAACACGAACGCCTTGTTCCAATCCAAGTATTCTAAATAATCCACAAGCTACCACAATCTGTTCTAACGTTTCTACAAAGAAACTATCAAATCGACCTGCAGGTGACATCCTCCATCTCATAAACCCTATTGTCCAGCTTCCGTCTGGGTATCAGCACACTGAAGCACATCTCCTCGTCATTGAACATGAGGAAGTTCCTTTCTATCTCCCTGTCTATATTGCATTGAGAGGTTTTGTCACTGTACTCCATAGTCTCAATGGAGAAAGTGGGAGACGCAATGCCAATTGTCACGCACGACTCATTGCCGGAGTATTGGACTTCGGTTAGTGATTCGACACTGCGGGTGGGAAGATTTGATAAGACTAAAGATAAACAGACGGTAAGCGCTTTCTCAATGTTATATTGAAGCCGAACATCGACCATTAGAAAGGTGACTAGAGATATTTCGAGCTAGAACGTCTAAGCTAGCGAACTATCGCTAAGAACTATAGCGTCACACGCTTCCGTGTTTTTGATACCCTTGACTTTATGGGGAAATTTCTGCCTCCTTTATTTAAATATAGAACAATCCTGCTCCTCATACAAGCTCAAATCAACCGTATTTCTTGTCGGATAAGTATCAAAGTTAATCAACATTTTTATGCGACTTACATACTCTTAAAACTGAGGAAACAATTAAAAATGTTGCTGTTTTCCCTTATTTTCTTAATTTTAAAAGAATGCAAGTCGTATAATGAAGTTGTTTAACTCTAATCTTAACAATATAATAAATACGGTTGAATTCAGCATTATAAGAAAATTGATCTACCTACTCCAATCTATGTTCATATCCCATATATGTTGTTGAGTAGTCTGTTCTGTAATGCTCAGAAAGAGATGTGGGAAGGTAGTTGGTGTGAGATTGGGCATGTTTCCATAGACCAGTGCTCTTACTTCTTAGTTCACTGTTTCGATTTTGAGATGCACTTGCAAAAGCCTATTCTATATATTTTTTTTATATTCACAACAATTTGCGAAAGTTCTATTTAAAACAAATTTTATTGTTAAAGTTAAAAGAATTGGATTATAGCTACTATAATTTACCCATCGTCATTATATCAGCCACAGGATGTCCACCGCCGAACAAGGACTCCCCCATTTACAGTTAAACAATAAAAATTGACGAAGATAAGAGTAGCAATGCAATCTACTTACTTAGGAACATATAGCTGTTACTTGACTTAATCCAAAAGATATGAATAAATAAGAAAATAATCTTACTTGGGTGGATAAAACTCTCCTGTTGGCATAGGACTATCCCAGCCAGCAATCATATCGGTCATAGTGTGCTGACTTGGAGCATCTGTAATCATAAAACAAACTTAAAAATCGTGTCAAAAACATACGTACAAAAACTCGTGCCTTATAATATTTGACAAGGAAGGTTTATAAAGTCTTTGATAAACCCTGTTAAAATTAACGCTTAGAAAATATCATTAATTGTTTCTGTCACAACTTTGACAAAGATTTTTGATGGATTTAATCAAGGAGGAGGTGGATTTACAAAATAACTGCAATTCCTATATAGCCAGGCTCAACCGCAGTACAGCTGAAAGTTGCCGACTGAAAGTAAGCGGGTCCCGCGAAAAGAGTTTATGTAATACTGGACCTCAAAGAAAGAAGGGTCCTAAAGGAAAAAAAGAAATAGTTCCTCCCTCCCTTCTACAAACCAGAGGTATATAAAAAAGCTCCGACAGTATTGTAGTATGACAAAGAAGAGTTTGTACTACTTGAATACTGTCGGAGCTTTTTTATATACCTCTGGTTTGTAGAAAACCAGAGGTATATAAAAAAGCTCCAACAGTATTGTAGTATGACAAAGAAGAGTTTGTACATCCATCAACAGCCTTACATGACCGCACGGTTGAGGCATAGCCTCCTCTCATTAGAAGAAGGTATGGGCCATAATTTGAAAAATATGCGATGTCACCTCATTGATTAAAATTCATCCAGCCGTGCCCTCCTGATGGGATGCCCTTGAGAGTATAACAAATTCCACATTCATATCCAGATATGCGTGAGAAACATAATTATCTGTCTTTGTTATCGCACCAGAACTTAAGAAACCATCATATATACTAATTTAGACCTTGAATACATCAGAGGATCTAGTACCATCCATTTTTCAGTAGTTGTAGAACAAGATCTGAATCAAAGTACGAAATCCAGTATTGTCTGTGATCGAAACCTGGAACACCCAAGACTGAGGAATGAACCCAGAATCCAGTTGTAGAGTGATACTATCATAAAGCTCACTATCAAAATGGCTAACTAATCAATTCCAACACACTCACTCGCCACCAACGCTAAGCTATTGAGGTTCAAATCCTGTTGCTTCTGGTAGTCCTTGCTGATGAAGAGGGCGAGCTGACTGCAGCAGCCATAGTGTAAGGTGCCAGGTGGACCAGGGCCCACGCCCTTGCAGGACACTGTATACTGAGGGTAGCGAACCACTATGTTGCTGCACCTGAAATTTGTAAAGTTTATATGATCAGGTAACCCAGTGATGGATGATTGTTGATAAAGGAATCAACAAGGGAGGAGAGAGGAAACAATAGCTTTGAAACATGTTTCCATATTCAAACATTGGAGCACATAATTGAAAGTTATATTTACAAACATGCTAAGTTTCATGCTCTCTCTTGGATGAGCCCATACTTTCAAATAATAAACCACACCAATACATTATACAAAATCTATAATTAGATCTTCCAAAAGTCAAAGGTAACTTCGTAATGTAATAATAAAAATAAATGCTGAGGTTAACAAGCAGTGGACTTTTATGTAATAAGTGTGTGAATCAATGCATCTAACTACTTAGCAGGTTGTTAAGTACAATAGAGTACAATGTTGGGAAAGCAGTAAATTCCATTCGCTATTTGTTATCGATAAGCAAAGTTAAACCAAAGTATGGTCCAGACATCCCTTGGATTGGTGACCTAGTATTGAGCTAGTACCATTTTCAAATGAGTGTTTCTGCGCCTCAGAGGGCAAGTTAAATAAACAGTGTCAGTTTAGTCACTGAGCCAATTTAATGGCCCACAGGAATAATTAGACATAAATCTATCAGTCCACACTTGGCCCTCATAGTAGATTATAGAGCATACCCTTTCTGAGGTGAAAGGAGACCTTGCCCCAACTGTGAGGATATGTTATTTATTTGTGCTGTGCTAAAAAATAATGATGAACATACCAATCATGGAACTGCTCTCTGGTCCACTCAAAGAAGTGATCCAACCTCCTGAGACCATTTTTCTCCAAGGACTTAAATAGGGTATTGAAGTCGGCATTGGGTGTAGTGAATATAACCACCCGGGGTTTTATGAAACCAAATACAGTGTGCACAAGCCTATCCAAGTCATGAGGCAGCATGTGTTCGATCATCTCGATTGCAACCACTGCATCACACCCTATAAGTCTGTAGTCAGGGTCTGCTGCATTTCCTTGAAAAAGCTGAGGAAAAGAAAATCGGTTATGATTAAATTAGAAAAGATCTTAAGACATTTTTGAAAATTGGTTTAATTCTAATAAAAATTTTAAACACTTCTTACAGTAACTTGCAGTGGATTTTCCCTCTTCGGAGCATAATCTTCACAGCCCAGCAGATCAGACGAGCATCGGAGTGGAATACTCTCAATGTCCACTCCAAGGATACAGTGGACCCCAGGAACTTCTTTCAGATACTTTATAAAGGTCATGTCATGGTAACCAAGATCTACAACCTTTGATAAAAAAAAAGGGCAATTAACTAGCTGCTTTCAATTCTAAATAAGTGTTTGTTGAAAGTTTTAGGATGACAAAATGAAACATTTATTATTTATTATTATTAAAAATCAGTAAACACTTTGACATTCGGTCGAGTTGGAGTATAGTATTTTGGGGCATTATGAAACGAATAAAAAAAAAATACAATACCTACATAAAAAATTTCTTTTTTTGAACTGAAAATATTTAAAAATTTTCACTATTTTTAAAATTATTTTTGTTGAAGCTACATGTTGGGTGCAACCATACAAACACTTTTTGTCATGTGAGTTTTTGCCGCACAAATAAAAAAAACAAGCTTCGGGGCACTAAAATTTTCATCATTTCATTTCATCAATTTCTTTTTTTTTTTTGACGCCACATTTTGCACTCGACTATACAAACATTTTATGTCATATGACTTTTTGTCGTACGATCCTTGTTAACCTGTCTATCCTCTCTTTCCTTTTTTCTTTTCCGCGGGTCAAGTATCTCGGCGCGCCTGTCAAATTTTCGAAAATACCTGCGGTGTTAAAAACGTTTATAGATACTCTTCTACTGGATGTATTTGTAATCTGTGAAAAGCAATAGCTACGGGAATATATTATCTATGGATATAATGAATGAACACTACTACAGCTATAATACAAAAAATCAGAAAAATGTTACGAGTTATAATATGTAGGTATACCTATATCCACGATATAATTGGTATTTTTACGGAAAGTACAGATTTATTTCATGTTTTTCTTAAAAAAACGGGTAATTCAATAAATTGTTATGAGAATTGGAAGCTCTATGGCCAGGTTCCTAAGCCTGTTCTAATAAAAAACAGTAGTTGGAATTCTATGCCTACACTCCCACCCAAAGAGAAAAAAAATATTTTCGCAAATACAGACTAAATATCATAGCTAACATGACATGGCGCACATTATTGGATGCGGAATTTAATAGAGAACAAGTTCAAACACAGTCCAAAGGAATTGGAACTCTATAATCATTACAATTGAGAGTTGAAAGTCGGGTGTACCGCCGACACCGATCGGTGTTCGCGTGTGTTGAAGGTATAAAAGTATTTTGGACACCGATCGGTGTTCGCGTCCGCCTAAAGGTTAACTGAGATTAAAGGCTGTAAATGTTTATGAGGATTTCGTACCCTAGTGGGACGGGGGTGGTTTCACGAAAAAGTGACCTTGACAATACTCTTGTCCCCTTTGAGCCCCCATACGTGATAAAATTATAAATAGGAGAGAATACGAAAAAAAAAATGACTTTTTGCCTTAGTGCCTCGAAGGTTCAACCGGACATTATACCTAAAACGGCTGAACAACATATGAAGCAGGACAATCCAGACGAGTCCCTATCAACCAGCAACTTTAAGTTTTATAGGTAAAATAGGCAGACTTGAGCGGAGGACAACATCCCCATGTGTAAGGCTGTTAATGAGGTATTCTTACATTTCTGTTTGACAGATGAATGGTTAAATTTCAATAACAATTAAATAATTCAATGTCAACCCACCCACTTTTCACATTCCATTTACCTACTTACTTAAAATCACACATCTATTGGATAATGTTTTAACCATTAACTCCCCGACTGGTACTCGCTCGGGCATACCAAATTGACATCAAATTAGTAAGTATTTTTAACACTGACCAAGTTATCAGAATCATCCTAGTGAAACTAGTTCATCCTATCAGCAGCATCCATATATTATGGCTGTACAGCAAGAAAAGAATACTTAGAAACATTCTATATTGCTAATAATTATGTTGGAGTATTGGGATTTCTCTATTATAATCCAGACCCACAACTGTTGACAACATAAAATTTATAGAGGCGGATTGTGTTGCGACCCGCCCTGCTTCGCCGACATGGGCTTCCCTTCATCGACAATCTGTCTAACCCAAAAGGCGACACTATTAGCGTACCTTTTCCAATTTCCCGGCCCACCGGTCATCCATGAGGCAGTCGCTAACTGCGGCATAGCGCTGCGCGTACATTGGCGGATAGAAAACGACACCTTTCTCGTCATCGAACTCTGCGAACACTTGCTCCTCTGAATCGTCGTCTTCAGAATCACTGCCATGTTTGCTGAATACCAACGAAAACTTCCTGTAGTACGGTTGAAGCAATCTGTCCAGTGCAGTCAGCAGCGATTGCCGGAAAAATATCAAAGTTTGCAAAGCAATGATCATGGTTCACGGTAAGGACTGGAGATTTTTTAGAATGTTATGGCTTTATTAGTTTATCTCCCAACGAAAGTGGCCGACGAAAGTGCCATGATGTTCACATGTTTAAAATTTCCTTCCTTTTGTTTTTGATTTATTTATCAAAGCTGTCAAACAATAGTGTGTCCATCTTCAAATTCCGAATCCCACCCTGACTGCATAAAAATGAAACTATTCATAGAAATAGGGTAACATTTGAAAATTATTTTGAAATATAAAATAAATGTATATATTTTTATTAACACTTTATTTAATAATTATGAAATTAAATAGCTAAATTTTTATTACCCTTTGTTTTGGCCAAATATTTAATAATTTACCAAAATATCCACCTTAGATAAGCAAAAATATTCCCTGCTTTAGCAGGGACATAGTAAAGATTCTGATTGAACAATAATAATTTTAATTTTTCGTTGATAATTAGGGAAATTTATTTGTTTAGTTCAAAATGATAACAAATTCTGCCAGGTCCTGCCACATTTTATAAAACGTCAACTGAAGCTGCCACATCCTAAAAACTAAGACTTTTAATTATACCTATACGCAGTTATAATAGAAATCTTTTCCTAAAAAGAGTGCAATTTTGCCAAAAAGGCAACAAACTGCAACATACGGTCATACTGAAAAGTCAGTACTCAGAGAGGACAATAAAATGACACGGCTAATGGCTCTGCTGCCAAAGCAGCTAAATAAATTAATAAAAAAAAAATGACTGCTAACTTTTTTTATTTATCTAGGCTTTGGCAACAGAGCCATCAGCCAAATACGAAGACAAAGTGTCAGGATTGAATCAAAAGTCTGTCCAGATGCATTGCAATCGAAATTCCCAAAACTCAAGATGAAACAGCATACACCGCCCACAGACTCACAGTAATTGCCCGCAAAAAGCGACTTCTACACGCGACTTCCTCCGCGTGGATATCGAAATGCAACAAACTAATCGCTTAGGTACCTATAATTTACATGTATTTTCTGAATATTTGTGAACATCAACAAAATCTGTTGCTAGCTTAGAACAACTAAGCGCACAAACTGACAGACGCTGATATACAGGGTAAAATTTAATTCGTGTAATTCCTGTTTACTGGTGACTCCACTCCTGATTACGAACAACTTTCCAATAGTAACCATAACCAAATTCAGCCGCAAATTGTTGGACTTCCATGATACTAAAGGTGGTTTTAGAATCGATTACTTTGTATTTATCGTAAATTTTTTGATCGAATTCAACTGTTTCTTTGGGGAAAATTGATCGCAGGTAATCAAGAATGGCGTCACCAGTTAATGAGAATTACACGAACTCAAATTCACCCTGTGTAGAGTAACGTCTTTATTTTTTATAAAGGTATTTATTTTAAACTAACGTATTTAACATAAAAAGAAACACAAAATTGTTACGGAAAGATTGATTTTCGAAGTCAGTAAATGGCAATCATATTGAACATTTATTTATACCGGTGAGTTTTTTTTACCGTAAGGTGAAAAGGTTAATTGCTTTTTTTTTTCAAAACCATCTTCGACACCCGTGCTGACCGGAGAATGATGACCCATTTGTACGACTGTAGCACGCACAGACTTCGGCTATCCTGATATTATTTTTATGGATTGTTAAAAAATATGTTTATTCAATTGTTTTGGAACTTATGGTATGTGTATGACTGGAGTTAATCGTTTACTTGTGTAAACGATTTACCTATCTATCTGTAAGCGACTGGCGGGATTCGTAGGATTCCTGTCATACGAAATTTATTTGGAATAAAAAAAAATGCAGAAAATATTATTTTCTGCATTTTTTTAAATTTATTTAATTTAATAATGTAATTACGTGGCTACAAAAGCAACCGTCAAATGACACGATGCTTTATTCGATGATGGTTTGGAAAATAGAATTAAAAAAAACCTATGCCAATACCTTCTATTTCACTTACCTAATACCTATGCCCTATTATTTTCCTTACGGTAAAAAAAATCACCGGTATAAATAAAATGCTGAATTTTCTTTTAATAGTAGATTTTTTAAAATCTACACAATCAATGTCGGTAAAAATATATCTTTTTTGTAAGTCACCTAAGTCCAGGTCCCGATTTGTTCTTTTTTAAACTTGGGTAGTTCCGGTCCCTCCTGAAGTCTACGGGGGAAGCGTATGGTCAGCAGTGGATGTCGTCCTGTGGCTGATATGATGATGATGGTGTAGTTTCTTAACTATAAAATCCAAGACATAGTAATAAATATATGTCTATGTCCTTGGCACAAACTCTATAGTTCCTTTACCTACCCGATATGGGCCATGATGTCCTCTATAATGCCGCAGTCAATGCTGTACGTGTGGCCACATTCTGGCCCTCAAGAATTTGATGTTTTTGCCATCGTCTCGCTAAGAATATGGGTCACCATAATGGTCCACTACGAGTTAGGTAGGTATATAAGCATCGGTAGGTATATAAGGAGCATCGGTGGCACAGCGGTTAAGACGCGGTCTCCCAATTTAGGAGGTCCGGGTTCGATTCCCAGGCAGGCCAATGTACTAATGAGCTTTTAAATTTAATTTAATTACTTATGTGCATTTATCCGACTGCTCTTAAACGGTGAAGGAAAACATCGCGAGGAAACCTGCATGCCTGAGAAATTAAAATTCAAAGGTATGTGCATGAAGTCCCCAACCAGTTGCTTTCCATCAGGTGACCCGCATGCTCTCATATAAAAAAATAAAAAAAACCCTCATCGGGCCAGCGTGGTGGACTATGGCCCATACTCCCTCATATACGAGGGAAGGCCTATATCCTTGCAGTGGGATATTTACGGGCTGATGATGATGATGATAAGCATCGTTATAATCTATGTAATATTGCCAATGTTCAACCATGATGCATTAGCTGGCTTTCTATGACACCCAGACAAAGGTGAAAGTTGCTGGCATTGTCAGGTCAAATCGCATTGTGCGTGATATGATATGTATCATTCAATCATTGTTGTACCAACTCTTATTACGATTGCGAATATTAGGTAGGTACAGTCAGCTGCATAGAAAAAAAGTACTTACAGTCATAAGGACGGTCATATCCACGTCTTCACTTAACTGGTTTAGTTTCTGTGGTTTTTTTTATAAAGTTCAAACCTAAGGCAATGTAATTCTGTCTTAATGACTTTAATATTTGTCGGTGGGTATATCTATCGATATGTTAATTTAAAATATTTTTCACATAGGTATCATATAGGACGCAGTAACTATTATCTGTATAATCTGTGACGTAGATCTCGAGATCTAGATATAGCCTCGAGGCGTGATTGTTGTTTGACGTTTGGAAGACCGATTGACTATCTTATATTTATAGAAGCTACGAGTGACTACTACTTGACTCTACTGATACGTCTGTCGTACGTTACATACCTGAAAGAGATCGCTTTTAGAAATAAGGCCGGCAATTGTAGTCTCTTTTTTTGTTGTATTGTTTTGTAAAATGTATATTTTACTTGTATGAAATAAAGTGTATTTATTATTGTTACGCGTGACACCACAGATTACAGAAACTAAAGGCGTGACACTATCTTCACGACCGATTGGTGTAATGGATAGTGACCCTGTCTGCGAAACCAACGATTGCGGGTTCGAATCCCGCGATGGGTTAATGTTTATGTGATGAATATGAACATTTATTCACGAGTCATGGGTGTTTATATAAATATTTATGTAGGTAAGTTTATCCGTTATCTAAAATCCATAGTACAAGCTCTGCTTAGTTTGGGACTAGATGATTGGTGTTAGTATTAAAATATATAAAAAAAAAAATATATTTCTAATCGACGCCGACGTAAAAGTGCATAGATTAATTGTTTCTATTCCAATAGATCATGGAGGGGAAGTACACGCGGCCACACTACGACCGTGTAACATTTCCAGTTTAAACTGATCTCCCGGTGATTTCATTTCCCATGGAGTCGTGCGGCAACCTTGGCTGGTGTTACGATCGTCGTGCTGTTGACAGTACCTTTTACAAATAATATCAAATAACTAAAAGGAAAAACTTTTTTTTTCAAAACGCTTTTGAATGTTGTCGGTGTAATAAAAAGCAACAAATCGATTTTCACCCACTTCCAGAAGTCTTAGCGTTTAAAACTTTACAAGTATATTAAACTCATATGACAATACAGTAATTTTATACCATGAAGTGATCTGATGATAAAGTCAGGAGGTGAATATTGGGACTCCTCAATAGCTACAAGTAAACCCTTCGAGTTTAGACTCATTTGGTTTGATTTGACGAGTGCAAAACATTATACTTGGTGAAGTAGGTCTGTTGATGGAGGCGGGGTCGGACTGGAACTTTTCAAAAACCAATAAAGTTTTGGGCTTATTTGACTAATTAAAATTTGAAAAACAGTTTGAACAATCGAATTTAAAAAAAGTACCATAAATATCCGTATTTTTTCCGGGTGTCCCGCTTCGCGTTTTGGAGTGAAATAATTTAAACATGTAAATTAAATAAATAAAATAATTTAACATTTACGAATAAGTACCTAAATTAATTTTAAATTTGTGTAAATGAAAACCAAGTACTTTTTTGCTATAAATCCTCGCTTTCAAAATATGTAACGGCAATGTTAGGCTCTGTACCCAGCAGTTGTTGATGTAGAGCACTCACTAAGGACCCTTGAAACTTGACTGACAAAAGTTGCAACGCAACTTAGGCGTATTCTTGTGACGTAATTGTTTTAGAAGGTTAAAAACAAACTAATATTAATGTTACTTTTATATTAAGCAAAAATTTTATAGTTTTGTTCCAGTTGCTAAAAACAAAGGTCAATTTTGTAATCAAAATGACGCGATAAGTACTCGAATATGCCTACCCTACCTACTATTTTGATAAACAGGTATAAACATAAACTAGTATGTAGATACTTTCTTTTAGCTTCGAAAAAAAAAACTACTAAACTTGAACCCAAAATAGTATGAAAGATAATGTTTATGAAATACGTTCTACACAGATTTCGTTCAAATAATTGATAGCTCTCTAGTAAAGTTAATTCCTGGATATAGGTACATGTTTGGTAACGATTTGGTTGATGCCAGAGCATTATTAAATATCCGCCTGACTTGCTACAACCTCTAACCTAAGTCTGCCCTAAGTCCCATACAAAAAAATAAATAAATAAAAAGTAAACATAGCTAGAGTAGAATAGCATAGAGTAGACAGGACACCCACCTGTAACGTGAGGCCATGACGAATGACAGAAAGATAAAGTATAAGGAATGGAAGTGCGAGAGGCATAAAAGCGGGAACTAGTATGAAAGAGTAGAATAGGTGAGCACAGGCTCCAAAATATACATATATTGGAGGTACATAGGAATATAAAAAAGTCTGCCGCCAAGCATGTTCATAGCATTGATGTTTCCAGGCTTTTGAGAGAAGATAGCCAGTCCCCCAAATAAGTTGAAGGTTCCGGATGAGCGCGTTTTCACTTTCGGCTTCATCTCCACTTAACACATTAGGTGAGATTGTAGTGAAACGTTACGTCATTGTACATTACTAAATTCTCTTTGTCTCACCAAACCCAACTGGTTCCGACTAATGAATAAAAAAGCCCTAACCGGGCTGATGATAATGATTAATTATTATATCCTCCTCTTACTGGAATAGGGCACGAAGTATAATCACCACGCGGGAACAATGCGGATTTGCGGATTTGAGTCCCACTAGTGGCCACCTAACAGTTAGTGTATATAAGCCGCTTAAGCGCCATCACCGACACCACCACCATCCTAAATTCAGAGACTAATTCAGTATACATCGTTGGGAGGTTTGGTTCCATTATTCAAATGTCCTTACTTCAACCAGCAATGTATGACGAATTAGTTTCCGAATAAGATGGTGTAAATAGGTCCATTGTGAACGCCACCAACTTATTTTAATGACTGCCTTCAAATAAAAACCACCGGGACCGACTATTTACGCATCTATATATGCGAAGCACAGAAACACTCATATTAAAATGCCACTAATGGTCACCCATGCAAGGACTGATCGCGTCAGACATTGCTTAACTTGGCTAATCGAAAACGAAGAGTAAATCCCACTGCGCTACGAGTACTTCCAAACATTACGCGATAGAAAACGTTAACAATTACCAAAGCCAATATTACGAGACAAATCAGAATTTATACAAGCGAAAAATGGGAAAGTAGCATTTGGCTCGCTAACTAGTTAGTTGGATGACCTGAATGCTTCCGTATAACCACCCTGTATACTTAGCTAACGACATCATCAGCTGATTATGGTCTGTGCAACCACTGAAAATATTTTGGTTATTGAAGAATTTGTTAAAATCACGCCTAACACTTGGTACCGGTTTTAGGTGCTCACGCACAGGTCAGGTGAAGAAAAGGCGAGCGCAACGGCTTCATTCGTCAGTCGCACCAGGGTCGCCAACGGGGTCGGACCACTATCTAGTCATATTTTTTTATATTGTTGTTAAAAGGTCATCATGAAAGTGTTCATCGCTTTGGCAGCGATCACAGCGCTCGCGAGTAAGTGCATTTAATTTATATCTAATTGATATTACGCAGCAATTATGCTTAATATGAAATTAATTACCTATTAAACGTAGTTATTAATTAAATATTAGAAAAACAAAATGAAAATGTCAGCTCGTAATCTACAGAGAACAAAAGACATCAACGATCTCTAAAGGAATTTTTATATATTTTTTTTCTTACTTATATTTTGTGGTTTACCTACTTTATATTATTATTATAAACATTCACATTATTATAACATACATACACATACTATAGACGAAGTAAAATCAATTTCAAATTGAACTTGATTGTTAAACTTATATGTTTAGGGTCACTGTATTCCTCTTAAACTGAAATAAGGTAAGGACAAGTTATCCATTTCCTGATACTATTAAATACTTAAATCTATTTACCTTAAAATTTACTAAATAAAACAGCAAACAGATAATGAAAACAACAATGTAAATCAAAAAGAACAGAGTGGTAAGCTACTTATGATTTCTGACTAGACCAAATTATTAGAAAATGATAAATATATCCAGATTATTACTTTTAAACAGAATAACCTAGTTTGAAGTTAAGTAATCCAACTACATTATTCCACTTTCCAATCCTATTTGTTTATTCCATAAATCACTACTTGGTACATAGATGGACTATGTTCTGGATTGAAAATAAATCACTTGGGTTAATAATCTGATTCTACGCGAATAGAATGCTAAAAGTTTATAAAAAGTCGTTGTTCAATTAGATATCTAAAAATATTACAAGATCGACTTGACAACTATTGGTACCTACTTCCGGAAGTTATATTGCTAAACACCTGGTGTTAAATCACTCGTGTTCATAATGCTCAGTGTAAGATGAACTGCCCTGCAAATGTTCATTGACAGCGGTAACCATTTGCCATCGGGTAAACCGTCAGTTCAAAATAATATGCGATTTCAATATAGAATTCTGCTAGAGAACGAGCTTGATCTCCGAAGTGCTTAATTTAATATAATGACCTCGAAGATAACTCTTTCACTTTAAAAATATCAAAGTTTACATGATGTAGAAGATATGAAATAACATAAAAGCTTTAGGCGTCTAATTGACAAACTATTCAACGAGACACACAAAAAAAAATTCTTCTAATCCCAATAAAGATTCAGTTATCACTAGCATTTTAAGTTGCAATTAATTCGATCAGTTTTAACCCTCGACGTAAAAGAGGGGTGTTATAGTTTGAAACCTATATGTGTAACTGTCTGTCTGTGGTATTGCAGGGCGAAAACTGTTGAATGGTTTGAAAGTGTTTTTTTTTATTTGGTGGTTGTGATATGCTTCTTAGCTAAGTTTGATGGAAATCAGCCGATTTGAAGATATATAACTTATAATACAGTTCTTTTGTATAACTGGACGATATTATTGTTTATGGCTCCGTAGAGGTTGTCAAATTTTTTAATTGGTGAATATAATTACCTATTATAAAACCATTCTCATGCAATCCTTGTACTACTCCTATGTACATCGTTTGCCGTTAGGTCACCCAACTTGTATTCACGACTGTATTCGCTACGTTAGTAATTGATACGTATAGAATACTAATATATATCCATTTGTAATGTCAGTTGGGTAACCATTTCGTCTGGTCTCATTACAAAATCTAGCATTTAACTGTAGTTAGAGAGTTTAGTCACTTTAGATTACATGAAATATCATGATATAGGAGTCGTGAGCTTCTATATCTACATTGGCTAATGTTAATGATTTTTCTAAACTTTTTATAAATAACAACTATTTAAGTATTTAAAAATCAAAAAACCTGACGGAATATTTTGTATTTTGCACAAACTATGTTGGAATTTTTACCATAAAATGTATCCCTATGACACTTTTCAAAATCAAGACGAATCGAATCGAACGAGCGTCACCTTGCACTTTAAAATCGGTCAAGCCGTTTAGGCTACAAGAGGTAACATATAAATTTACATACCGAAAAAATTATCTTCCCTTTTGGAGCTATCGGGTAATAAAAAGACGGTCAAGTGCAAGTAGAACCCATGCCGTGGGGGTTCCGTACATAACCTGAGTAATATAACGCCATGGAACTAGCTGCTGAATTGTCAAATAATTTCGTAGATTTGTTTGTTTGTTTGTAAACGCTTCATTGCACTTCATAAATTTGTATTAGTTCAATAAAGTATACTCATTGCGCACATAATAGAACAAATTTTGAGATTCAGGGGCTGCTTCACAAAGAAAAACTTTAAATTCCGAACGTTTGTTAGGCGCAAATTTTCAAAGGTAAATTTACGGGTTACGGGGGTATGAAGCAGTATGAAGTGATTATAAAAAAAAACAAATCTCCCAGAAAATAAAAGTATATGGCTTTCAATGCGCATTTTCATAGTTAAAATCTGACTTACTGACTAGGTGTACTTCTTGAAGATCTGCCTTCGTGTCATATTTCAAGATCAATGATGGATCCCATTAAATTGAATGCTTTCAGGGTTACGCTGCTCATATGCGTAAAGAATACATAATATATCTTTTTTTTTGTGTGACAAAAAATACACAAAGGATATCAATTCATATTTACTCAGATCTTAAATGTACTGGTGTGAACGTGGTTATCTATAACACCAATGTTTGCCTTTCACAGATAGACCAGACTCTCAAAAAAGATTAGATGTAAAACTTTTAGTTTCCATGAAGTCTCTTATGAAGTCTATTTAAACGATCCTAGAATCGTACCGTGTTTATTAATTTTATCATTAATAGAATAGATCACGATTGTGGATACCTATTCACTAATTATGCATCATCTTCTTATCCTGGTCCCAATTTATTTGTGGATCGTGTAGCAGGTCTTTTTCTCCGCGTCCTCATCATTCACTTGTACTAATTATTGCATTTGTATTTATAAAATAACTTAAATAGGCATGTGCCATGTAATTCCCGGCAGAGTAGACATCGTCAGTTGACCTTTGCATGTAGAAAAGATGTAACCAGTCAAGTGCGAGTAAGACTCATGGCGCGAGAGTTCCGTACATAACGTCAAATTTGACAAACAAAGAATGATTTTCGTATTTATTCTTTCAATTGACACAGATATACCTCTCTTCTTGTTCTAAGAAAGCGGGGTTTGACATGCGGACAAACAGACAGATGAACGGTCACACACATAAAGTGATCGCATAAGTGGTCGTTATTTACCTTTTGATGTATAGGACCCTGAAAGTGACAAATTAGATCATTGATTGACCACGGCATTATTATAAAAACAATCTGATATTATCAATACTTCGGCTCAACGAGAGCAAACTCTCCCAAAAAAAGTGGTAAAAATTGTGCCATAGGGGAGGTTTCTAGTAGTGGTTGATTTATGAATTGATATATATATTTTATCTCCATTCTCTCAAGTTTTGAATAATTCCGCATGGCAACAATACTACATAGTTCATTGAACTTGAAGGTTAAAAAGCTATAGAGGTTAACCACTATGTTGATTGCTTTTGCATGAAAGTTGTTTGGAGCTTTACTCTAAACATACCTATAAGCAGTATAGTTTTCTTCCTTCTACATAAACATGACTGGCTTGTGGTATGACGCACGAAAATACCAAAAACATCCACGAAAAGTCGGAACTATTTTCAATCCGAATCCACCTATAGTTATACATATATTTATAACAGTAAAAAATATATAATTCAGTTCAAACTCAATAGCTTTCACGTTTTTCGAATAACGTTCTGCAATTTTTATTTTTCGGCTGACGTCACAACTCCGTTTAATTGGGCTTTAAGTTATGTCTGTGCTAAATTTAATGAAAATCGGTTGAGTAGTGAAGAAGCAAACAGAGCGAACTAAAATCTATTATTTTGAATGCTGCATTTGAATTATCAAACCTGCTCTCTCTTTCCGGTACTTTGTTTTCTATTTATCTTGAAAAACTATAATTCAACCAAGACGACAAAAGTAAAATTACCAATAGAGAAAGCCGTATCAAATTACGAAGCGCTTGGAAAAAATAAATCAACCAACAGCTGAAAACAATACTCCGAGCGAACCCGGCTATACTCTAGTGGTTTCGCATTCGACATTGACATTCACTTTTCTGTGGACACAAAAACCACACAATATTTCTATAAATGATTGCATTGGGATTGTGTTGACATCGGTGGTGATATTAAGAATTTGCGTAAATATTGAAATGGACCGATTGCAATTCGCTCGTTATGAGTGACACAACCTTAAAGTAGGTATAAATCACACTGGAACTTGGTCCACTTACTGATTCCGGGGTTTATTTTGAAACTGTCTCTTTCTTAACAGAGTGAACTTTAGTACAGTCGCACGCAGCTAAAGTAACACTCTTTATAATTTAATAGTAAATCAGCTTGATTTACCGTGCAAGACGTAATTAATGTAATGGATCTAGAATATCGATCGCTATAGATCGCTTTACGGAACATGGGGGTATGCTTTAAGCTGTTGGTGACTGTATATACCAGCTAAAATCAGATTCTAAAGTTGAATAACCGCAAGAGCCTTCGTAATGTGTATTCACTAGCGTCTTTGGTGTAAGATCACCTGGCCACTGTCTCACCCCGACATGGTATTAAATGCTTTACTTTATAGTTATAACCACATCACATGCATATTTCAGATTTTAAAAAAAATGACAGAAAGAGACCAAGCACGAAGCGAAAAGAATTTTTCTCTCGACGCAAGTTTTTTTCCTCAATGTGCGATGGCAAATTAACAGAAATACTTTGAGTTTGTCCAGCAATAAACTTGTATAAATAAATAACAATGTTGATATTATGTGTGTGTGATTCATAAATTTACCAAGTAGTCACGGCAATAAATTGGTGACACTGGAGGTCGTTTTGCCTCTTATAAATTACGAAAGCGAATGGAAAAAAACTCAAGAGTTGCTCTTTTCTTCAAAGTCAAGAAGGCATAAACATTATTTTTTGTTTTATACAAATTAAACATTCTAAATATCACCTTTACTAAACCGGTTTTAAATTCGATTTTTATTGTCATATAAGTATTCAATGAAATCAGCAATTTTATAGAAGCCTTCTACACTTTGCTAGTGAGTGGACATAACTACTTGGAACCACTGTACGATGTCATATTAGGCCTAGATATCCCAAAGTTTTCTAATTCATATGAATGTTTATGTGGAATTATGGCGCATAATACAACAGCAATGCCACGTCACGATTATAATTGTATTGTATGGAATAACAACAAGAGGTTGCTTTTGGACATGTGAATTAACTAAAAAATTATTGTAAGCCTGGCACTGAAATGTCCTCTCTGACTATGGGTCCCATAAGACAACTCAAGGTTACAACAACGAGCTATGGAAATGGCGATTTTCGGTATTTCACAATCAGATTGAATGCGGACTGAAGAGATACGTAGATAAGTCACCAATATATCCCTGTGGATTGGTAAATAAGGGTCACGGGAAGTCGCTGGATACAGTCTGCTTCCACCTGCTAATCTAGCAGAAGCAGTTCTGTGTGTGACATGACGAAGATACCTCTTATTATCAAGCCTTCGTAGCCCTAAATCAATAATAATATCTAGTAGAACTTCGAGAAGCCTTTTAGAAACTATCCAACTTATAATCACAGAAATATAGATTCATTTTGTTTAATATGAAAAGGGGGCGACAGGTCAACACACCAGATGAACCCAAAAAAACAGGGCATAAACAATATGGAAGTAGAACTGATCGGCTTTAGTATGACACGCTGGACTCTTCCAGCGTGTCTTCATGATACTCTTATCACGATCACATAGGCTGCTAAAGGTTACTAATTCAGATCTTTAGATTTACAATCTTTCTTGCAAATTAACGTCTGGTTTCAAAATGTCCCTTTCTCAGAATGTTCCACCCTCAAAATTAAAACAGATGTTGCTGACTGAGCAAAGCAAGGTGAACCAGGTACTATAGAGTGTGAACGAATGGAAGTCGCATTGTCATAGATTGCAGATGCAATTATCACCTCGGAAAGTATGTATAAGATACATTGAAGGACCAAATTAGATCAGGGTCGATCAGATGGAGCACAGTTCAGAATAGAAAATTTCGGTATTTGGAACTATCACTTAGGCGGATATTTATTCTAAGAATAAATCTTATCTGAGGTTATGTTAATGTTATGACGTAGTTCGCTCATCGTTGTCATCAAATCACTTAGGTCACACAATCACGACCCTTGATGCATTACCGAGCGATGCACCGGTGTTGTAAGTCGCACCTCACTTTCACTTCTCGTTGTAGTTGCGTCACTTGCCGCCTGCGCCCGCGCAGCCTGTTGCGGTGACTGCGCCCCCGCCCCGCCTCCGCCCACAGACATGCGTTACATCCAGTGATCAGAACAATGACGCGTTATTTTTCCTGATTCGTAATAATTTCGTTTTACGATATATTTCTAACGTCAGTCGACTTACATAACTATGTACCTATGTTGGTAATGCCGTAGAGCTAGCCATATGCTCTTCTGTGTTTTTACGGTTTTTTCTGTTCTTTCTCTCTCTCTCTCTCTCTCTCTCTCTCTCTCTCTAGCATTGTCAATATTTTCGAATGGTTGTGATTGAAAAACCTTATGGAAGGAATATATATGTAAACTAATTTTATCTAGTTAAAATTATGAAAAATTGCAGATAAGGTTTATAACTGACATCCAATAGGTGAAGTGCGTAGTGATCTGCCTTTGAAATCAATGGCTACGGATTCGAATCCCGCTAGTTTGTGTGATAAATTCTAACATTTATTCCCGAATCATGGATTTTTTTTAATGCACAACGGGTTAACACTTGACCTCAATCACACCTGATGTTAAGTGAAGATGAGGCCGAAACCCTATCTTATATGGGGAACTGGCTATCTTATCTTACAACAATGCTATTAACGTTGCTGTTTGGCGGCAGATTTAGATAAGATGGTGGTAACTAGCTAGGCGGACATTTAAAATGCCCTACCACGAACCAATAATAACCAATAAAACTATAGTTCTAAATACAAAATTACAAATATATCTTATAATTATTTATGTATGCTAATTTGTGATCTTGTACACAATGGGCTAGGCTTTGCCTAGTTAGGGACTAAATAAACAATTGTTATAGGAGTCCTTAACATTTATTTATAATATTCTTTGATAAATATGTTCACCTTTAACACGCCTTCAAATGATGTCTTCGGCTGTATATGATAATTTAATGCCTGATTAACATAATAATAGGTACCTATGACTGTCCTTAAGTCAGTTTCTTCATCTAAATTATGTTATCTTTGATTTATAGTATTAAATTATTAAAACAATGTCATTAAAACAATGTCACCACAACAACACAGAACATTAACATGGGATGTATAGTTAAGCAGTATAATCTGAGGACTCTCGTTAACCCACGACGAAAAACGACGGGTATTATGTGTTTGGCGGCGTTGTGTTATGTGTTTGCGTGCATGTGCATGTGTGTGTGTCCTGTCTTTGTACGGACGTATCTCAGTAATGCCTGGTCCGATTTGAGCGCGGTTTTTCTTCTATTAAATATTAAACCCGGGAATAGGCTCTTAGCCAAGTTGGATTGTTAAAACCGTTTCGAAGATATTTAGCTTTGAATATAGTTGGTGTCGTCTATCTGGATAATAGACACAACCATTTGTTTTTCGGGGGGGTTTTCTAATTTTTCTATTGATATAGTTATTTATAAAACTCTATTCTGAGTGTCCAGGTACCAATGAATTTTTAAATTTAATTTAATTACTTAATATGCATTTATCCGACTGCTCCTTAACGGTGAAGGAAAACATCATGAGGAAACCTGCATGCCTGAGAGAAATTCTAAGGCATGTGAAGTCCCCAACTCGCATTGGGCCAGCGTGGTGGACTATAGCCCACACTCCCCCCTCATTATACGAGGGAAGGCCTATATCCCTGCAGTGGGGTGTTTATGGGCTGAGATTTTTCTGACGGTCGGTCGATCAGACTGAATAACAGTTCTTCTTTTTAATCGTGAAATAATAGGCAAAAAGAAACACATTTCTAAATACTTATTTAAAATAAATTATACATAATAAAATAAACATGTCCTTAAAACGAGCATTGACCGTGCCCGTTTCTTAAGTTCGATGTCATGTATGACGTCTGTCTACATAACATGTTCAAATTAGATATACCATATCAATCATAAATGATAGTTATTACAAACAGACAAAATATTCTTTAATGCACATATATTTTGAATACAACACAAGAAAAAACAAACAAGAGAACCATACGGTATTAGTGTAATTCAAGACAACTTGCTGGTTACAACATCTCTCGTAATTTATTAATACACCAACTGCTAGTTGTAGTTCTGGTAGGAATTACTTCCACCCATTTGGTATAGGCGTCGACAATGATTAATAGTTGGTGTCCTGCAATTGGCCCAGCGAAATCAATATGTATTCTTTGCCATGGCCCTCCCGGTTCTTCCCAGTGGTGTATGGGAACCTTCGGACCTGTGCTTTTATTTTAAATTTACTGGGAACGAAAATACGTAAGATTATTTTTAAAAAGTTTATGTTCAAAACTGACGCGACAGATTATTGAATCCGGTCCCCTCCGCGTGTGAACAGAGGTGCCATTTCAATTTACCATTAGGGCACAGAGGTATGTGTCATTTAAAATTAAGTAGTAAAACTTGTTGTGACATTTATAGATTTGTTTCTATAAAATGTAATTAAAAATTAATAGCTTATAAACGACATACCAATGAAGCATATCATTATAAATTAGATTGAAGATTATTTTTAATTTAAAATTGATATAGCATATTATCTACGTGTACCAATGACAATATTTGGCAGTAAACCAGACTCAATTGCACTAGTGCTAACGTGTGATTTTTCTAATCAGCGATACTTCATTAAAATAGGTTTTTTAAAGTAACAAGGATTTTTCACGGTTCATTTTTCAGTCAATTGTTAAATCGATAAACCTTATAGTTTATTAATCGATGTCGTGACCTATTATTTAGTACAAACATTTAGCACGTATTGTCGCATATAATTTGACAAACTTGCGCTGTCTAGTTTATTATATATCTGTGGTTTATCTTAAATTAATTTATTACTTATAGCTATGAATAAAAAACCGGCTAAGTGCAAGTCGGACTCAGCAACGATTGTTCTGTTATACCAGTCGTATTATTGCAGTTATAAAACAAGACGTAATCAATTAACTATTGCTACTAAATTGTGATAAGAAATCGTATTAAAACAACGACCTGTTTGGTGTAGTGGTTAGAAACTCTGACTGCTATACCAAAACGTCGCGGGTTCGAATCCCACCTAGGGGCATATATTTGTATGATGAATATAGTTACGGATCTTTTCATTTATTTACAAAAACAATCTATTTGTGTAGTTTATCAACCATCTGGTATCCAATAAGCCTAGTTGCTTAGTGTGAATCTAGATGGCGCTGTGTGTACGTGCAACGATATTATATTTATTTATTAAATTGAAATTACAAGTACTAATAAGATAGTTCATATGACACACGCCAAAGTAGGTAATCGCAATGATTTCTGCCTAACTCTGGTTTCCAGGAAATGTCAAACCTCAAAACAAAGTTTCTCATAGAACTTTCGTACAAGTTAAAAAACCCTAGTCAAAAAAGACATTGTTAATAATATTTGAAATTGTACTATAATAAGCATTCATAACGATGCCACATTTAGCCCCTAAAATATTAAGTTTGCCTAAGCCTGTATATACCTATAACTAACATAATAGTTTACATACTCATTTATGGCCGACAAATCCGTTGTCCATAAAAAGAATAGACTCACGTCCATAGAGTATAAATACTACATTATCTAAAAACTATGTCAGTACACTTTAAAGAAAAGCACTTACATTTGATACAGTGACCTGTCCTACATTACTTTATATATTTTACTGAGACTCTGGACACCGGATTACAGCTGCCTGCACCAAAGTTTTCATTTGCCTACCTAATTTCATTTATCTAGGTCAAATGTTGATGAAACATATTGTTGTGACTGACGGACGGACAGATATCATGGTGATTCATTAAGTATTCCATTTTGCCACGTTTGGTACGAGAAACATAAATAAAATAAAACTATAACTTACCACTAAAAACCCAAACTTAAATTAAAATACGACCTTGACTCTTCATCGAAAGATTTAAATTGCAAACTATTATAACGAAAAGTTCACGTAAATGTCACGCATCGGTGGGTTAAACAAGTCGGGGCCAATTAACCATTGCTAAAGTATGCGCAAGAGCAGTAGTGGGAAGGTATAGGACCAATATTGTGACGTTCGCCTTTGCTTACATAATAGTGTGTTGTTATGCAAGGCAAAAACTCGATCTACTTCGCTCTTAGTTCGGCTCAGTCACGATAGTGGAACACCGAAAAACTTGACTAAACCGGCGCTTTCACCGAATAGAACCGGACAATTGCTTTCGATATGAAACGGGTTCGGCGAAAATTTTGCGAAAAGAAAATCGAGCACAATTTTATTTTAATTAAAAAGCCACATAATTATAAAGACCTTCTGGCTGCGTCTCCACCCGCATTGACACAGTGTATTTGTCCCGTACAACATAAAATTTTGCGATCCAAATAATACTCCGTCTCTATACCAAGAATAGTGAGATAAATCAAATATCACCCATTTCATATCGTAAAGGCTAGTTACAAGTTCAAGAGTTTTATGTATGTCTTCACGTTAGCAAATCAAACATGTTAGGACCAAGGGTTCCGGAGGACCGGGATAATAATGATTTTTTATAATTATCTCTATTCGACGAAGTAATCGTGCTAGTTTTTAGGTACCCTCTCTCGTAACAGGCACTCGACTCAGAGACATTTTGTACCTACATTTCAAAGTAATTGAGAGGAGAGCTTTTTCAGGTGTTTCACTGCGTATATACAATTCCGTAGCCGGAACTACACTCTGTCATCCAGATGTCACATTTTATGTTATTTGTTTAGTTTATATTTAAATTCTCTTAATTTGTCACATTAAACATAACGCCACGACCTTTATCCAAAATGATATCTCAAATCATGGCGCACATCCATATCTTGTTGATATTCTTTATCTTGAAGAAACTAATCAATTTTTTTTTCAATCTTCACAGGCGCCCAATTCAAATGTCCAGCCAAGGACGGCCAATATGAAGACGATAGACAGTGCGATAAGTTCTACGAGTGTTCAGACGGTGCAGCGACAACCAAGATCTGCCCCGACGGCCTCGTATTCGACCCTACCATCAGGAAGATCAACAAGTGCGACCAGCCCTTCAATGTTGACTGTGGCGATAGAACAGAACTACGTAAGTAATAATGAATTCAGAACTGTCTAGATTACATAATATACGTACCTACTTTCGAATGGAGATCATGAGCAATAAGCTAAGAAAATGACTATAAAACGTGTATCACCTCGAGTTCACCTACCTGCGGCATAATCCCCAGCACGCTAGCCGCGTTGCCCCGCTGCACCGCCAGGCTTAGTCTTTGTGTAAAGAAGGCACTTGACGCTTGGATTAGCAAGTCCGACACCTCATTTATGATTTTTTTAGTGTCAGACGACCAAGAACGAAGGAAAAAAAAAACGATTTACTTTATTAATCTTCTTTGGATGTAAGTTGTTATAGTGTTATTAAACCATGAGAGAGATAAGTAATGTACAACAAACTTGAAAAATCAATAGATCAATGAGCAGCTGACTTTGGGTTGGTGATACGGCATTTTTAATAACACCAGTTTATGTAAGTCTGCCGCCAAGCAGAAATGCTGATAGCATTGCTTGGATAATGTACCGACGTCAGAGATAAGATAGCCAGTCCTCAAATAAGTTGATGGCTCTGGGTGAGCGCGCTTCCACCTTCGGCCTCATCTTCTTAATATCAGGTGTAATTAAAGTCAATCGCTAACCCGTTGAACATAGATAAAGGTTACATCTTCTTTTAAATCTTTGGTATTTTTCTTCTAAGATGTTATTTACGTTACGGATTCACAATGCCTATAATTAGATACATACATATAACTAAGGCAAAACTCACCCCTTCACTAAGTAAGTATCACAATTAATGTAGAAGGCCTTTATTTAAAAATATATGTGGAAAAAGTCTAAAGGGAAATTAAGTTACAATAGAACCAACCCGTTTTTCCCTTGGGAGTAGTTAAAGGCAACTAAGGGACTTTCCACCAAAAAATATCTACAGTTTTGCACGTTTCCCTGCACCCCCTGTCATATTATGTGCATTTCTGTATATTTCATAAGGTGAACGTAGATGTTGTTCCAATCGTTAAACCTTTGGAACACCCAAACACTATTGTTTGGAATATCTCTGACCACCCCATTTGGGATAGATGCCTAGACCTTATGTATGTATGTTTAGTAATTTCTTTAATATATTTGTTTTAACAACATGATCCCAATTTCGTTCATGTGTGGTATGTATGTCATGTTTAACTGAAAATTATCTATCAAATGATATACACCGATCTAGGTGTAAAGAAAATATAACAAAATCCAACTAAGACCCTCCAAACAATATCATAAAAGTTTAGCCTGCTATCTTAATTGTGTTGCTTACTGTACCTACTTAATCCATTGAGAACTAGCACACGTCAACCATCCGACCGCACGGTCGCGCGGCCCACGAATCGCATCGCCCCGCATCAAGCTGTGCTTGACACATACAATTGCATTAACTCCGATCATAGCGAAGGTCATTTTATAGTACCAGTAACTTCCCGTTTAGATCTTCATGTCTCATATTAATCCTTGAGTTCGTCTGTTTCTTTCTGAAGTGAAGGTATTTTGTCCTTTAATCACCTAGGTCGATATAGCCCGCTGGCTTTCTAGGTCACCTACTACTTGTGACCTCATGGTACATAATATCCATATAGTTATACCTAGTGTATATTTGTGGCAAATCAAAAGACCACCTACAAGAATATTATAAATAGCCACATTAATATCTGTCTATAATCTTCTATGGAAACCTACACTTCTTAACTACATTGTACATTAAAAGTGGGTATGCTCTTTTCTACTTACAATACTCTGTCTGTAATTAGTCTTGGGGACAGGGTAGCAATAAAGTCACGTAGATCATCATATACCTTCAGTGGCCATCATATTCAGTACCTACCACTGTCGATCCTAGGTTATAGGAGTTATGGTGGAGGGAATTAGGAGGTCGGATTGTATAATACGGACTACTATGAATTAATCTATATGAACCTAAAATGAGAATGCATCGAATTGAATACCTAGTTACTTTATACAATGCCAAGTTCACCTAGGCAGTGTGTAAAATATTTTATCTATCGTTAATTATTATAATACCTTGGAATTATGTAGGATGGCATTAGAGACCAGGTAAATTATGATGTGATACAAATAAAACACTGTTATCAGAATTCATCAGAATCGGTGAAGGATAATCCGCGAGATTCGCTTGTCTGAAAAATTAGATGCTGTTGAGTAGGTTTGTTAGGTCTTTCTTTTTGTGACAATTCAACTTATCCGGCTGTTCATTCGGTTCATTTCATACATTGCCTGAACGTTTTAGCCGTTCTATGGAATGCCTAGGTAGGTATTCTTTAGAATATCTGATTATACAGATTGCCGACAACATATACAATTAAATATTAATTTCACTGTTTCACTTGAATGCGGATTACTAAGTATGAAACACCCAGAAGTCTGCAGGCTCCAATTCGTATCTTAAAATAAGCCCATGGTGGTCAAACGTGTCTCCAGTCATGAAAAAAATAATATATTCCGATTTATGTAGTGGATAGCCTAGGCTCCATATTTATAGCGAAGGTTAACAACTTATGTGCACAATAAATAGTTGCTCTCTCGTTCTCCTTTTTTTTAACCCTACAATAGTGACGTGAAATTACCTTACACAGTTGGTGACGCCGGTCTTAGAGACCAGAACTTTCAAGATAAGATTTTTTTAACACTTTCGCGGACGCTGAACGCCTATAGACTTTATAACAATAAAACGTCTATTGTGTCTGTGTCCGTGTTCGTGAAATGTAAAAGAAATATCATTTTACTTACGTAAAATTACGTTTTGAAGCCGCCGCCGTTGGTGACGCCGGTATCACAGAACAGAAATGCTCCAAAACTCTGGACAGTGCGCCCCCTCACGCGATGCACTGTCGATCGGGGATACCTAATCAAGCAGCTACTTGAAATCATAGTTTGAATCGATGGAGGATTAAAAATATATTCGAACATTTCTAAAAACCCGGTGTCACAGACATGTGAGTCGTTAATTTCGCATCGTACCTACCTTTTTTCTCCGGATAATTCTAAAGTTATTCTCGATTTTAAATCAGCAGGTAGTATATCCATCCATAAGTCAATGAGTGCTTATTTATCCGCGTAAGTAAATATATTATGCTTCATGATGGTAGAGGTAAAGCAATCACAATATGCAAATTTAAATTCCGTGGCATGCACCGTCTTGCGTTCGTCCGTGACTCGAGTATTTATTATCATAATATATCTTAACCTGTCTGGACCCATTATACCTTACAAATTCTTAATTTTACGAGTATAGCTGTTTTATCGAACTGTAAAATCAAATATTTCTTATTACTATCTATTAGAAGCAATCGTGCATCAAGTAGGTTTTAGATTTGATAGAAAAATAGTACGAGTAGTGCTTGCTTGCTGCCAATGGACCCTTCATGGTGCAGTAACACAGTTCGTGTACCCCGTAACAATACAATACTCCGTGAATACAACTCACTAATCCGCTTTGTTATGTCAGTTTGATTCTTCAATCCTGATTCGTTCTCGTATAGAAAAACCAACAATTAACGTAGACCTTGAGGTCCTCTTGAAGCCAGAAATTGAAGAACTGGTAACACGCTTTGCTCTTTAAGCACAGAGGTATCCTGTACGAGAAAGGGTTACACATTTTGCCGAATGCTGCTCATCCGAGTTAGACTTATGCGTCCTGTTAAGGTTTAAAGTGGTCTCAGGAAGAAGTATACAAAATAAATCCTGTCAGTTATTTACATCCACAAGTGAGAGACCAGCACAAATCGACTTCCTGACAGTTTCTGAACACATAATTGTCACTTCCTAGAATGACCGACCTCTACGCTATCGCTAACTCAAGGTCTATATTTCTAGATGAATGTTAACTTTAAAATGCCTTTCGGTAATGTTTTGCGGTTACAAAAACTGTGTTTATTGCTTTACCTTGGTTCTGTTTGGTAAGCAATACGAATTAATTAGATTGGGACATTATACTTATAACAAATTAATAGACAGATCAAAGCCAAAGTTATCTAAAGTTGAACTGTAATACATCCATAATTATTTAAAATACCAAAATCAATTAACCTCATATGTCTTCTTGCGTTTCGTTGGTATAAAGAACCATCCAATTATCCAAATATTAAAATTTTATTGTAATCCTTTTTCCGTTGTGCTATAAATATGTGTTGATAGAAAAGATTCAAAGATAGTTTCTGGTTATGAAGAAATATAAGCTGCCCACTGCTATCCGGGGTGTAAGAACTGCCTTGGTGCCAACGACTACAGTTCTAAATTGTTCAACCTTTTATCAGTGGCTTTATAGTAGTGCCGTCGGTAATCGAGCTAATTCAATACATTCAAGTATATTGAATTAGCTCGTTTATCGATTATCCCGACTGAGCTTAAGGCTTCGGCGCTCTCCAGACACAGCGCCCCGTTACTGGTTTCCCTTATACCAGTAGTAGGACTGTCCCAGGATCAACATATGTCCTCCTGTAGTAGTCATAAAATACGTCTAATGCAGTCATGTAAGCAGCAGTGCTTAATCTCTAAAAGCGCGATCGCCAACCACCTTGTGGTCTAGCTTCATAGTCATGATTTCTAATCATATCTAACCACCAATTTTGACCAAAGATCACATGAACCAAAGATTTCCTATTACTAAATATACGCGTACACGTTTGCCTTAACCATGCATAGAAATGGATACAAGATGACATGACAACTACAAAACAAAATTTGAAAAATAAGTATGATATCTTTGGTCAACATAACCATATTTATTCATTGCAGAACCCCCGAAACCAACGCACCAGTGCCCGCGTCGCAACGGTTTCTTCGCTCACCCGGACGCTGCAGTGTGCAATGTATTCTACAACTGCATCGAGGGTGAGGCCATCGAAGTCAAGTGCACAGCTGGATTACACTTCGACGAATACTCCGGAACTTGTGTATGGCCTGATGCGGCTGGCAGACAAGGCTGCAACGTGCAGGAGAGTGAGTATAATCTTTGACTATGTTATTCACGACAATGGATCGAACTATTAATATACATTAACTCCTCGACACAAAAAAGGGCTCCTATAAGTTTGAAGACAGATGCATGTAGTGTGAAAGATCACCTCCGAGAGTTTGACGCATCATTTTATCCAACACGTTTTATAAATTGTCAAATGTTCTATGATTCATTTTATGGAATTACATTTAGTCGACTGAGTTTTTTCTCGATGCCTCATTGTATTGTACTTCGTTATTATGTAATCATGCGCATTAATTATTACATTGTCATTACATTGTTTGAACTTGCGAAGAAATTCGATGAAATGATGTGTCTTGTCTAAACTTAGCTTATCGACATTTTCGAGAAATAATATTAGATGAAACTGATCGAACAAAATTATAAGTCAATACTTATTCCAATTTTAGGTACGGAATATAAAGTAAAACATATTGCGAAGACAAATGACATGCGTACTGCAGTACTATTCGTACTTATAGAGAGTGCTTATGCAGTGCTTCCTATATTAAAATTTCTGAGATGAATTTACATAACTAATTATTCCTTTGAAGCTAATTTTCTTTTCGCATTCTTTGCCGAAGCAATTTCTAAGAGCCGCGACGCAGACAGAACTGACAATCAATTGATTGCAACTGATGCAAAACCTTACATTTTTTCATTAATTTGGAAATTATGTACTATAATTGACTTCAATAAATAAGTTACCAAATGCTAACCCAATGCACGGAGATTGTTTGGCGTTGACCGTGAAACAAGATCTCGTGCCAGAGAAGTAGAAAGACACTTGCAATTATTCGGCTCTTGTTTCTTTTACAGAAAAGACCAAGGACGGTTTTGAGTGCCCCAAGGAACAACAAGTGGACCCGCTAGGCCAAATCGTCGCTCATCCCAAGTTCGCCCACCCGAACGATTGCCAGCGATTTTACGTGTGCCTAAACGGAGTCGAACCACGTGACCTGGGCTGCCAGGTCGGAGAAGTCTACAATGAGGAGACACAGAAATGTGACGCGCCTGAAAACGTGCGCGGATGGTTAGTGCCCTCACTGAATCAATATAATTTTTTTTATGCACAACGGGTTAGCGCTTGACCTCAATCACACCTGATGTTAAGTGAAAATGAGGCCAATGAGAACAATTGTACTAAATACAATTGTTTCGTTAATTGAAACAACAAAAAGAGAAGTTTTTTCAATGAAACTAGAAATATGAAGTCGTTTTTTAACCCTCCATGAAAGACGACGGATGTTTTGTGTTTGACAGCGTTATATGTGTGTGTCCAGTGTTTATCCGGACTATCTCAGTAATGCGCAGTCCGATTTAAGTTATCTTAGTCATCGCATATCCATTTATATAAAAATAGTACCACTACTAATAAGCAGTGAAGCTTGAAAATATTTTGTAATCATTTCATATTAAATTCTTGATCGACTCGAACATAGATACCGGATGAGTTTTTTTACCGTAAGGAAATTAATATTATATAAGTGAAATAGAAGATATTGGCATAGGTAGTTTAACTTCTTTTTTTTTTTCAAAACAATTATGAAATTCTCCGTTATGTCATTTGTCATTCACCTTTGTAGCCTATTTCATATAAGTACATCATTAAATGAAAAAACTTGGAGAAAATATAAGTTCCATATAAATTTCGCATGACAGAAACCGTACGAAGCCCGCCAGTCGCATATCAATTTCAGGCCAGCGCGCGCGGCGACGATGATTTGAAAAAAAAAAAAAAAAACTACTTGTGCCAGTATCTTCATTTCACTTACCTGGTATGCCCTATTTTTTTCCTTACAGTAAAACAATTCATCCGGTATATGTGTAAACAATTCAGTCTCCTCCACTGACAGGTTTATGTTATACAGGCCCTCCCCTCAAAATTAAGAAAAATATAGTTTCTTTGTCATGCCGTGAACAAAACTCTATTTTCTTATATAATCGTTTTATTAACATTTTTTATCAATTTTCAGCGAAGACTGGTATAAGGATGCGGAGGAAGCGGCGCCAGCGCCTAAAGCGAGGTCTTGAGCCTCTAGTGATATCTTATTATAACTACACCTAAGACTTATTAGTTTAATATAAGTTAAACAAATATAATTAAAGCATTTTCATTCCACTTATTCCACAATTATACGAGTACATATTTTTATAACTTATATCCTAAAGCTCGAGAAAGTTCAATATAAAACGTTTAGAAACTTACTCCATCATGAATGTACCGTAGATGCTAATTGCCTATTGCGTAGGTATACTTGATAGCACTTCAATCTTAACACCAAATATACACGATGTTACAAAAATACCCGTAAAGCTGAAGGAGTGTTAAAGGGTCCCTTGTCAAAAGTCTATTGACAATATATGTAAATCGTAGTACAATATTATGACTTATCGAAAAATTATTAATAAACGTTAAATATTTAATTTTATTACATTAAATATTTAATATTATTACATTAAATAATTAATGCTTTTATTAAAAATAATTAATTTTTGGGTAAGTCATAATATTGTACTACGGTTATGTCAGGCCTTGACAAGGAATCTTTTAACACCCTTTCACCCTATTTTTGTAACACCGTGTATATTTATTTTTGCATAAACACCTGACCGGAAACGGAGGAGGATGAGGAAACGGAGTTTTATAGATCAAGAATCTTAAACATTATGGAATCTCATTTTGGATTTGGAGGAAATATTATGGTGTCCTTCGGTCTCCTCAATAGGCAAGGCTGTATCAAGGACACCTGGTTATGAAACTATCTTCTGCACATTGTTATTGCCTCGGCAAACAGTTTTAATGAAAGTTTTTGAGTTTTGAAGAAATAAAGGAAAATAACAAAATACGCAAATAACGTAATATTTATGCAGTTAAATTTAAAGACCCATCTCTTGAGATAAGAATATAATAATAATTTTCTTGTAAAACAGCTTGGTATTTTTTTAATTGAGTAGTTAGTTCCATAATCTTACACCTAGATGGTGCTGTTGGTTTTTAAAACGCGCCAACGTTGTGTACTCCACCAAATGATTTATGCTGTGTGACCCTTATGTAGGGCGAGTTCCAGAGAAAATATAGAGTGTTGACGAAGTGAAGTAGTTTCATTCCAAACACAATGTCATATGCCTTTATCACTCACTGACGATTACGATGATCCGTTGAATTGGCAGGAAATAATTACGCGAAGCGTAGGACGTCCACCCACAAAGTGGACAGATCCACGAGGTGGACACTCTACGCTGCGTGTATTCATTAAAAGGGTCGTAGGAAGTCGTTGGATCCAGGTCGCTTCCAACTAGTTCCAACCAGTCGCTCTGGATATCTATGGGGGAGGCCATTGTTCATCAGTGGACGTCCTACGGCTGGATATGATTATGACGTAACCATCAATAAATATACTTTTCTTTCTGAAACATGCTCGAAAATGTGAGCATTATTTTGGCAACATTCTTCGCGGTAAATCGAAAATGCTGTATTGATCAAAATACATGTGAGCAGCGGCCGGCAAAGTTGTATACAAATCCTTATCTGTCGTATTTAACGGCCGCTATGAAAACATCTGCCATGTAATTTAAAAATGGGACTATTCTTTTTAAACATGGCAACCACGGAGGTAACTTTTTTTTAAGCACTTACATTATTCATTAAAAAACTTATCTTGGTTTTATAAATTTCCAACAGGCTTGCGAATAGAAAGCTATTTGTTAAAGAAAAAACAAATAAATATGTTGGCGTGTAAAAAATTATTGTTGTTCATCTTTGATTATCATATCACAAACCAACATGAATCATGAATCTAACTTTTTCAAAACATATTTTTGATTAACTTTGATAGTTATAATATAATACGAGAAATAGGATTGAATTTAGCTTGTGAGGAGAATCAGTCTTCATATTTCGATCTGTAATAGTAAAGCTAAATATATATTTCGTATATACTGTTGGTGGATTTACATCAGGTTACTGGTCACTCTACATCGGGACCGACACTCTGAAACAAGTACTATATAACCAGTAGTAGTGTCAGCGTTACTGGTCTACGTTAATCGGAAATGCTCATTCAAAATGACTGCGCCTCGACTTTATATTATGTTGTACAGTCTGAAAGAGATAAGCGCGATAAAACAAATTATTTTTTCTCAGAAAATAATGAATGCTTTTCGATAGAACTTTATAATAAATATTATTGAATTCAATTGCTCTAACGAAATAAAACAATTTTGTTAGATGACTTAATTTGAATTATGCAGAGCTGTACAGGTGTATCTGTTTCAGACTGTACTAATGTATTTACAAATAAAAAATATATGGCATATAAGTGTTAGAGAAGTTATTTAATTTTGTTAGATATTTCTTTATTGAAAGACAAAGATTTTTTCTGAATTACACCAAATTATCGCAATTTCTGTAATTAAATAAGTGTTAATACTTATGATATAAACCGTAAACAATGTTTGTCTGATAATAATGCCACATCCTACTTCAAATTAATGATTTTCAAATTTATGCCGTCACTTGTGCCACTTAGACTTCTTTCCGTGTCTTTCAAGATTGGTTTCATGCTATATCAGTGAGTCGGTTTGAAAGTACGCTTTGAAAGGCCAAATCCTTTTATTGCGTTACACTAGAAAATTCTCTTTTTTGTGGCAATATAAAGCCACAGACCTTGGTATTTGATATTAATTTCAATTCGATACCTCCAGTCGTTTCAGAGAAAAAGGTCATTGATACACGGACAGCTAGATCGACAACCAATAAGGATTCCGCATTTTATTACAATACCACAGGGTGTGGAAGGAAATAAACTTATATACGTCATAAGACCGGCCGGCGACATGCGACATAAAAACTTGTAATTCTAAATCCTTGCTAAATTATGTTGAATTTTTTACCATGAACTGTATCATAGGACACTCTGGGGATCAAGATCAATCTAAGGATACCTTTCACTTCAAAATCGGTTGAACCGTTTTCATACATACATTGTAGCGTTACACGTTAAAACTAATTGTATGGAAACATATAAAATAGTTTTCCGCAATAGAAACAATAAAACTATCAAAACTAAATACAAAATAATTTGCTACCTTAAAAACCTTAAAACTAAATATCTTAAAATCCAATAAATACTAAACTAACAAATATAATAATAATGTAAAATATAAATTTCTTGATATCCTTAAATTAATAAACATTGAAAATAAATTTTCAACAAACAAACAGATAACTTAATACAACTACACCCCATTTAATATACGGATTACCTCAGAAGGGACTTGATAGATGAGTGAACGAACAAGTAGCTTGATCGTTCGGAGGTTCGTTCGTTCGGAACTGTCTCACACTAGACTCACCAAACCATGAACTTGGTTAATACTTAATGAAATAACTAACTTTAAAACTACAATTTTTGATTATTCAATATTACTTCATAACTCTTACTCTGGAAAACTATATTGTGAAGTGCGTAAATCCCATCTAGGAACACCCTTAGGGGTCACGAAACTCGGTAAGGTGCCTAATCCAGCCCTCGCAACAACAAAATTCTAACCATACCGTGCAATCTGAGGAACAGTGTGTGACCTTCCCAGCCCACCTATGCCCAGCTGGATCGAGTCACGAGGTGTATATGTACAGAAGGGGCGGGATAGCTCTGGCCAGGGTCAAAACAGAACACGGATCACCACACCAACTTATTTAATTTATTTATTTTATTTTATTTTCTTGGGAAAACCAACAGCTGTTTTACAAATTATCACTTAAACTAAGAAACTGAAAGCCAATTAGAGAGCCAAGATTATTTCATGAAACAGAGGATCGAAAGGGTCTTAAAACTAAAAAATTAACTATTAACTATTGAGAGATTAAAATAACGGTAAGACTGAGTTGAAATCTGGAAATCAATGTGCCAAAAAAAAAGGATCCGTCAGTTCATCAGTCAGTCAGTTAGTTTAAAATTTCGAATTTGAACTCCAATAACCCAAACCCACCAATGAGTATCAGCTCAAAAGAACGACACCGTTACAAGTGGACCTGGGGGACGACAGCCGCAGCCTTACCAGGCAGGGGAGTTATGTACACTGCATACTACCACCGAACTGCGATACTGCCACCCCGCTCGCCTAGGCCTAATCCGGTCTCTCTAACTCCTTATTTTTTACTCACTCGAAAAACATTACCCGCCTTTTTGAGGTTTTCGGTTAAAAATAGTACTTACCTATATGTCAATATGAAGTTGCACCATTATAAATATAATAATAATAATAATAAATAAATATCTTTGCACATACACACAGCGCCATCTAGTTCCACACTAAGCAACTAGGCTTTTATTATAGATACCAGATGTTTGATAAACTACACAAATACATTTTTTTTGTAAATAAATACATAAATAAATAAAAAATATCCATAACTCGGGAACACATGTCTGCATTCATCATACAAACTTATGCCCCTGGCGGGATTCAAACCCGCGACCTTTTGTATTAGCAGTCAGAATTTTTAACATTACACCAAACAGGTCGTAACATTAGATGCTTCACCCTCACTTCGCTTGCACTACTTACGTTAACTTCTCATTTACTCTTCATACATATTTCGGATGCACTCTTCATCTCGAAAATTTACATACTCGCTCCAGTATCAAAAAGTTTTACAAATATAGACACGAAGTACACGACACGCGCAATAAAGGTTTATGTCAAGCGAAATAATATTTGTCCTGCTCATTCGTTTGGACATATACAACTATGCCATTCTCACGTCGTGTCGCACGCGATAAACGATTTCATGCTACGGGAGCAGAAGAACAGCACGGCCTCAGTTATAATAATGTAATATTATATATAAATAATAAATATTTGGGGCACTAACACTAATCATCTAATCCTAAAATAAGCTAAGCTTGTGCTATGAATACGTATACTAGGTAACATATAAACATATATAAATATTTATGTTAACATCCATGACTCGGTAATAAATGTTCCTATTCATCCTATGGATTTCACTGAAAAGGTCACTATCCACTATACAAATCGATCGTCCAAATATATATACTAAGACTTAGGTACTTAGGCAGAGTATTACCTTGACAAGTTGACAACTATATAAATGACATGACGCGTGACCTTAGCACAGAAGACCTCTCACTTAATCGAAGCTCTCACTTTTTATAAACGAGATTGCCTACCTAGTTAAACCTATATATATTATACACTAAACACGGAGGATGATCTCATCAATCAATCTTGAATTAAATGCACTGAACATACGAATTTCTATTTGTTGGCAATTGGTTAAATAAGCTCAATATCCAAATCAAATCAAATCAATCAAATCAAATAAGCTTTATTGTTTAAATAAGGAAGGTACATTTAAATATCTGATAGAAACTACAAATTAGGCGGCCTTATCGTTTACAGCGATCACTTCTATGCAAACCTCTCATCTCGGAATTCAATACGAGTAATTAAGTAGTAGCACAAATAATTTCCTAATTGTTAAGTACATCTGAAAGTTCTGCATATTGAATTCAAAAGTGTTATCTTCCACATAAGAGGCCTTGTACATACTTGTTGTGCTTTAAAAAAAAACTTAAATATTTATTGCTCAAAACTGCTCGGTATTTTACAAAACAGCAAGAATGAAGTCGGTTGAAAAGAAAGAGTGGCCCAACTGTACCTATTCATAACTGATCACCAGTTCTTAGTATCATGTAACTTTGTCGATATTGTCATCAATAAAGTTGACCAATGAGAAACCGTAAAATTGCCGAGCGAGCGATATGCCAACTAATCATATATCAATGAATGAATCAATGATGATATCGATGAAATTTTAAAATAGATCTCATTTTTATTTTGATTCAATGATTTAATAAAATTGTAAACAGACCTCTTTGTAGAGGTGCTCATAATATTCACCTTTTCAAAGTAGGCAGGGCGCATGCATAACTTATTTAATTTTAACAATGAAATTAGTCACGCCACAGTTACGCGGTGTGCATTATTATTAAAGCTTCATATACCTAGCACCTATTTTTCTGAGCTCATCAGTATGTAACTGTGTCAAAGACAATGAACTTTCATAAGTACATTCTCCTAATAAGCGTTACGATTCGCATCTATATGCAGTTGTTTGGTAGATACCTACGTGTACGTAGGTATATAATTGGAATCTTTTGGTTTTTAAAAGTCAATAATCAGAGACCTTTGAAAACATCGGCATAGCAAACAAAATTCTGCGGCATAACATAATAACTTTAAAAGGCGGGATGTAGTGTGGAAAGGATTCCACCTACAAGAGCATGGCTCTTAAATTGAAGGAGAGAACGTAATCTCTTGTGAATAAAAAATACGAGGTAGTAATCATATCAGCCACAAGATGCCACTGCTGAACATGGGCCTCCTCCAATGATTTCCAGAACGACCGGTTGGAATCGGGTCTGCATCCAGAGACTTCCTGCGACCTTCAATTGGGTGGCCGTACATCGTATGGATGAACTTTAATGGCCGACCAGCCATCAGCTCTTTAGCTCACTAATCCCTGCGGCTATGTTGGTGACTTACGTTCTTCTACGGGTTCCCTCATTCTTGGTAGGAGCTCATCATGAAACTTCAAGCAACGCCCTATTCATAGCATCCAGCTTTCATGCAATCATAGTGGGAAAGGTACCTAATATTCCATTAATTCTTACACCAAATAGTCTATTGAAGCCAACTAAAGGATGTTATTAAGCAGATGTACTATTAGATAGCCACATCTGTCGCTGAACCAATGGTTGTAAAATCCTCCACAAAAAAAAAGGATAACCTTACTATGATTATAAATAACTAAGTAAAAAAATTAAAAACAAGCCTTAAAAAATCTGTTATTGCATTTTGAAAAACAAGACGAAATAACTAGATGGCATTATATACAAGTACCAGTTAAGCCTTCAACATCATATCAGCAACAGGACATCAACTGCTGAACATATGTTCTAATGCCTCCCACATAGATTTTCAGAGCGACCAAACCTGCATCTTGCAACCCCTACATAGCCCACGGTAAATCTTAAAAAAAAATATGACCTTTCAGTATTGCGTAAGTTAATGTCGATTTTGCATTCATGTTCGGAATTGCAGTCATAATCGCAAAGTTCAAACTAATACTTTTTTTTTCGAAAATATTTAAGGCAAATATCGAGTAGGTACCATACTTGTGCATCAGTCTTTGTCCAACTTGAGTGCGGTTTTTTTGTTATGGAAGGCCGAACGAGGGGACCGGTTCTTAGCCATGTTTGATGAAAATCGGTTAAACTGTTTTGAAGACATTTTGGTGTAATTCCCTGATATCATAGTCTGTAGAGGGTTTTCTAAATTTTCATTTTATTTTTAATATTTATGATTAAAACCTTAGATAGGTAAGTTCTGTTGAATAAAACACTGGATTCACTGGTTAAAATAATATATATTTAAACTTTCACTGGTAAATCACTATCACTTACACAGGTAACTTCATCTGCTTCGAAAATTCAAACGATACTGCACATTGCTAACCAACCTTGCTGTTCACTTGATTTCGAGAGTATTCAGCTTTTAACACTAGCTTTTGGTCTAGGTCAAAAAGAACGATATTGAATTTTAGCTAGGACGTGGATGGTGAAACTCAGCATGTTTCTAGATTTTTTAACCTCCATATTACTTTTCATCATTTATCATCACGGCCCCTCGATACTTAGATATGTAGGTACATCCCACTGGAGATTTATAGACCTTCCATCACAACAACTGATATATAAATAATTGAAAGAGATTGTTAAAAGTAAAACAATATTCATTGACTTCTTTCGCCGCAATCACCAATCTTTAAGCTCTAGTAAATAACTAGGAAGTTATGTATAATTATTCAAACCATTTTAGCAAATATCAAGTTCACGTTCTAAGACAGTTGAATAAGGTCGTCGACCTCAGGTGGGTCCAGTCCATACTTTTTTGCATCCATTTTTATATTCGCGGCCTCCAATTCATTTACCTTGTAACCGGAGACCTTACTCCTTTTTTTTCGGAGTACATTTTAAAACAATACAATGAATGGTGAGTATGTAAAATTTACAGGCTTCTCCTGCGTTAGGATAACTTTATTGCGGATATGTTTAATATGTTTATTACGCGGGAACTACTCACTTTATCGGGATAAAAAATCCAGTGCATATTCTACCTATATTCCAAATTTTATCCAAATCCGTTCATCCGTTTCGCCGTGATTGAGCAACAAACAAACATCCAAACTTTCGCATTTATAATGTTAGTTAGATCATTTTTTTTTTTTTTTTTTTTTCTTTTTTTTTTATTATCGAGGGTTTTATCGTAAGAAAACGATATGCCACCCTCATAACAGCCACAGTCCTCAATGCACTACCAGTGGAGTCAATTCCTTCCACTCATTGCGAGTTCTAGTAGGTGATAGAGTAACCTGGCCTCTCCTGATAAGGGAGAGGCCAGGATACCATTCACATATCCTATGGTACTATTTGTGAGAGGTGGATATATTTGTCTTCTCTGAGCCTCGTTCCGTGCACATTCCACCAAAATATGATAGACATCCTCTACTACCCCACACATGTCACAATTTGGGGAGTTCACTTTTCCCATCATAAATCCAAATTTATTAAGTGGTATATGCCCGGAACGAAGTCTCAGTCCTCTGATAATGTTGAGTCTTCCCATCTCACATTTCTCGAACCAAGGGAAACGGGGAAGGGAGGGTTGTATCGTTTTGTACCAGATTCCTTTACAAAGCGATCTTTCGTCAAAGTATTCGGACCATTTTAGGTAACAATTTTTCTTAACTAGGTACAATGATTCAGAAAAATTGGGTAACCAGTCGAGCACAATACCATCAGTAGTGGCTTCTTTTGCAAGTCGGTCTACTTCTTCGTTTCCCCCGAGTCCAATGTGAGATGGTATCCACTGTAGTACAATGTTTCTATTTTGCATTTGAAGGTCCCGTATACTGTTTAAGATTGTGTACGCAATAGGAAGACCACGAAAACTCGGAGAGGTACAACGGCCTAAATGTTGAAGTGCACTTTTAGAATCCGTAAGAATGACAAAGTCACTGTACTTCACTGATTTCAAATATGATAATGCTTCAGACAAAGCAATTAACTCCGCGTGCATAATTGAAATATTAACAGTGATACTTAACTTGATGTTAGTACCCGATTGGATATCTAAAAATGCAGCTCCAATTCCATTATTATCTTTTGACGCATCTGTGTACATTTTATAGAATTTAGGGTATTTTTCCGCCAAGAATTCTGTGCATAAAAGTTTCATATGGTATGAATTGTACGTCCGTTTTGGTTTGACTATGATATCAATATTATTATGTATGACATCGGTTAAGTCCACATTGCTAACCCATGTATCCAAGCAGAACATTTCTAATTCCTTAGTTATGTGAATATTTACATGTTTAAGGAGCTTGTGAGTTTCTATTAACAACGGTAACCTTTTGCGCCTCCAATATATATTATTAAAAAGGTTAGATAAAGTGTCTAGTAAACCAACTATTACATTTTCACTAAAAGCTTTCGATCTCAATAAAAATTTACCTGCCAAGTAGCGCCTCCGTATAGATAAAGGTTGTAATAACAATTCGGATTCCATAACGTGGATTGGTGTACTTTTTATGAAACCTCCTATCAATCTCATATACTGGTTCTGTATCTTGTCTAACTTAGTTAAGTGGCTTGGGCAACTGTTATCATATAGGAAACAAGCGTAGTCTAACCGACTACGTACACAGGAAATATACAGCCGCCGTAGGTGTTTTGGGTGTATTCCCCAACCTGGACCTGTTAAGACCCTGAATATATTTGAAAATTTCAGAGTTTTCTCTCTTAATTCATTCACATGTTTAGCCCATCTAAGAGACCGGTCCAACCATAGTCCAAGGTATTTAACACAGTCCACTGTTTGTAGCCGAGTTCCATTAATGCTTAAATATATATTCTCTCTACGGTGTCCACTTTTAAAAATGCAAACTTTACTTTTTTCTGGGGAAATTTCTAAGCCTATATCTACGAGTAATTGATGTAATGTATCTAGAGAGGTCTGTATGTTCCTTAACCCATCAATAGAGTTATTGTTATTACACGTATCGTACAAAGCAAAGTCGTCAGCATATTGTGACATATATATATTTGTAACATTTTTGCAGATATTCATTGTAGCAATATTAAACAATAACGGTGACAAAGGATCCCCTTGTGCCAGTCCTCGACCAGTATATCTACAGATATTATCGCCATCAACTTGTATTTTTAGGCGTCTCTCTCCCAAAAAACTATAGAGGTATTTACAAATCCGTGCTCCCACTTTTAACTGATCTAGTCGTAATAGTAATGTACTGATATCAACGTTATTATAGGCGTTATCAACATCTATAAAGCATGCTATCGTGGTCCTACCTTCCGAAAACCCATTTTGAATTCTGGTAACCAGGCAGCTTAGATTATCAAGACACGATCGAGTTTTTCTGAACCCGGTGGTATCAACAGAGAAGTTGTGACTTTTTTCTAGTAACCATTCTAGTCTTGCATTGATAACAGAGTGAAAAATCTTACATAAGCAAGATAGCAGTGATATTGGTCGAAGGGATGACACAAGACTCGGATCACGTCCCGGTTTCGGAATAGGTACTACACCGATATCTCGCCATTGATTCGGTACGAAGCCCAAAAGAAGGAATTTATTATATAATTTCAACAACACGAATTTAGCATTATCTGGTAAATGTTTTATCATTGAGTAAGATACATCATCCAATCCAGGAGATGTATCCTTATTTTTAATACATTTATTTAACTCCTGGATGGAGATTTCAACTTCTATAATGGAGCTATGAATGAAGTTTGGTTGTGAATATTGAACAGAGTCTGGTGTAAGTGATCGGAGGAGATTTTCCGCTTTCTCTTTGTCGACATGTTGTCTGGGAGATCTGTGACCCTTGATCCACCTCATTTTGTTCCACATTTCACTAGAAGGAGTAGTTTCGTTAATGGAGGAGCAAAAGGTTTGCCAATTATGGTCTCTAGCTTGGCGTATCTGACATTGTGTTCTTTTTACTATCGTCCGAAAAGTAAGCAAGTTGTCGGGGGTCGGATTACACCGAAACCTTGCTAAAGCCAGCCTACGCTCAGCTACACGCTTAGATAACTCTGGACTCCAGTAAGGTTTAGGATTAAACTTCGTATCTGGATTCTGATTAATTTTAATTAGGGGGATGTGAAGCTCGGCTGCCAACTTAATACGCTCAATAAATAAGTCGTATCCCTTTTGAGGATCCTCAGGTAAGTTAATGTTTCTGAATAAATTTTCTGCGCAAGATTTATAAGCTCCCCAATCCGCCTTTTTAAAATTTCTTTTTTTTATTAGCTTTCCATCATACGTGCTTTCTGAAGAAATTTTAATTATAAAGTGGTCACTCCCTAGAGTTTCATTTAAAACCTTCCAATTGAATTTCAGTGCTATATCCGAAGATACTAACGACAAATCTGGAGAGGATTTTTGTAAATTTCCCATAACTAATCTTAAACGCGTTATCATTCCATTATTGAGTATAATAAAGTTATTGTTCAACGAAGAATCAAAAATTTGTACTCCCCTTGTATCGGTTTTATATGACCAGTTCGTGTGGTGTGCATTGAAATCTCCAACTATTAGTGTATTTTTACTGAAAGGGGAAAAGAGGCTATCCCAATCAAACTGGTTGGTATTCACAGGCTGTGTACAGTAAACGGCAATTATGTGCTCCAAGTTATGACAATTAAACACTTTAACATGTAACACTTCTATACCAGAGTTACCTAAGCGTAGGTGCCCAAGTTGAGATTGGATTGATTTGTGTGTAAAGATGGCTATGCCGCCATATGAGTCATTTCTGTCGCAACGATAAATTTTGTAGTTACTTAATTTGAGGTGGCTCTCAGGTTCGAGCCAAGTCTCAGTTACGGTAGCAATGTGGATTTTTTCCTGCAGAAGGAGTTGTTCAAAAGATAATAATTTTGGCCTAATGCTTTGTGAATTCCACTGTGCAATATTTATTCTAATGTTTTTAGAGTTACCCATTACCCCGAAAAAAAGTCTAATATTAATTTTAATACCGGCCACTCTGACACATTACTCACTGCTATTAAAAACAACCATTCTAAACATAACTTAATTGCCCGTTTACACTTAAACTGAATACTCATATTTTTGATAAATAATATCTCTTTTAGTCTAAGTAAAAGTTCATTAAAAGTTACTTTGGATTCAGACTGGGATTCTGTAGAAGACTTATGACTCTGAGTAAACCTCTGCGATTCCACGTCCGACCGTTGGTCCCATTCTTGAGCTTTCTTCTCCTTCGTCTCTTTTCGACCTCGTTTATTTGTATCCTGTCTATGAACCTGTGCCGTAGTCTTTACAACTTCCGTATACATTGCGCTGTTTTTAAATCGAGATTCCATATCCATAGGAGTGCTTAGATGAGATGAGTCCAATGCAGATGGGAGGGGGGGGAATTCATGACAATCCTCAATCACACATATGTCTTCTTTGCGTGGCGAAGGGGACGTGGGGGCCACGTAGATTGCCAGGGCTCTTTTATAGGTACAATTGAATTCTGCCATTATTTCACGCAGACGTTTTTCCTTCACATACGAGGGGCACGTTTTAGTTAAAGCCATGTGTTTACCGGCACAGTTAACACATTTAAATTTTTTTGTGTCACAGTTCTCATGCGGCTCACTGCATTTTGGACACACGTTCACCTTTGAAGGGCACATTTTTATGGTGTGGCCCAATCTCCAGCATCTAGAACATTGAGACACTGGGTATACATATGGCTCGACCTTGACCTTTATTTGATGTATATGTACGAAGGCAGGTAGTGAGGGCCCTTTGAAGCATAGACGCACCGATTCACTTGGACACCACCCGTCACTGTCACGTCGATTGAGTCGTATTAAAGAAACTAACTCAAAGGGTTCTGGGCACGTCAAACTTTCTAGGATTTCTTCATTGGGTAGGTCCAGGTCTACATCTCTAATAACGCCATAAGAGAAGTTTACTTCTAATGAATTTTGAATTCTCCAACCCTTATTTGTAAAATTTTCACATTTGTACAGTTTCTCGACATTTGAATCGTCTCCAAATCTGAGACGCACTCTAAAAGGTGATATATATTTAACTTCGTTAATGTTCCTGATCCCTTCTTTCAAAAATATCTTAGCTAGTGCAAATTGCTTCGGGAGGGGCTCTTTGCTGTTGATGTAAAGTTCTGTGTGTAGACTGTTAATGGGTTCACTGGTGCGCTCCTTCAGGCCCGATCTTTTACCTTTCTTTCTTTTCATTTCAGTCCATTCTTCACTGCCGTCATCTTCCTCTATTTCAAGACTTCTCTTGATTGGTCTATATCCACTATTTTCCTCTTGCTCATCCTTGTTATCATGTCGCTGTAGATCTTCCATCACAGATTGTAATAACTCACTTCTATAGACGCTATCTTCTAACTCCTCATTACATAAAACCACTTTCCCTAGGACATTAGTGTCGTCCATTAACGCACTGTAGGTATAAAAGGCTTATTAATTACATGTGTCTAGGAAACCGGGCACCTACGATGAACAAATCGTAGGTAAAAATTCCCTATGTTCCTGCGCTCGAACAAACGAAACCGGTCCGATAGGTATCCACGCGTGTACACAGCGTAAAACGCAACTCGCTCGCACGCGTGCCGATACGAGACTGAGTTAGATCATGATTTTAAGAACCGAAAGCAGTATACTTAACAAATGTTGCGATATTTTGTGAAAATCTTAGTGCAAATCCTCCCATGGAAAGCGATGCAAACCGCACCATGAGTAGGCTTATGTGGATTTATAGGCTATTGACATGTGACATGAAAGAAAACCTTATTTAATAAGCCATATTCTATAAACAAAGACCAAAGATCGTTTACGCGTCACGGTATTTAATAAATACTTACACACAGCGCCATCTAGTTTCACTCTAAACAACTATGCTTACTTTCTGGATACCAGATGATTTATATTTTTACGAATATTTTTGTAAATAAATAAATTATTATAAATGTAGGTATACAACTCCGGAACACATGTTTGTATTCATCACACAAACATAGCTCCTAGCGGGATTCGAACACGCGGCCTCTGCACATAACAATCAGGGTCTCCAACCACTACACCAAACATCGTGTTTTCATACAAACCATCAAGTTCAAATAATCCGGAATGAAGAAAAGCTGATTCTTATAGAAAAAAAACCTATTCCTGTTTGTTTCTTGCACCGCTTCTTTTCCCACAGTAGTAGCTTGAACATACAGACTGACAGAGAAATACTTAAGCCCTCTTATTATCCAAAACATTTAAACTGACAACAAAAATGACTTGAACTATCTTAAAACAAATGCTTGAAGTTTGAAGTTTGACTACGCATATACAGGATACTTAGCTAAAACGTTAGAATAGGATATTTTTGAAGCTCTCGTAGTTTAGTCGCATTCGCCATTCGTTTACAAAACAAAATTAAACGTTTGCAGCTGTCAGTCCTTGCATAGGTGACCACTAGTGGCATCTTCATAAGAGATGGTCTGCTGGCAACTAGGTTGTCACATATCCACTGATTCGGACTGGGACTGCGTAGTCGTGGTTGGTATATGGTCTATACCCTTTTAACAAAGGAGAGCGGAGGCTGTGCTCCAATAATGCGGGGACAATAATAATCCTATTTAACCGCCTCCGTGGCTTAATGTAAACAACATTGGGTTTACGATTCGGAGGTCGCGGGTTTGATGCCGAGTGGGGTACATGTTTAAGTACTCGTTTGGTTGGTGGAGGGCATTTTAAATGTCCACCTGGCTACCTACCACCATCTTATCTAAATCTGCGCCAAGCAGCAATGTTAATAGCATTGTTGTGTTCCGGTAGTCAGAGATAAAATAGCCAGTCCTCCAAATGTGTTGAGGTTTGCGGGTCAGTACGCTTCCACCTTCGACCTTATCTTCACTTAACATCAGGCGTGATTGAGGTCAAATACCAACACGTTGTGGTTAAAAAAAAACGTACATTTTGATACAGGGAAATACAGGCCTGCATAATATAAATTGAGTATTGTCAGCAAATCATGAACAATTTTTGGGGTCCGCTGTCAACAACGAACCCTTATATTTTCGCCATATCCGTCTGTCTGTCTGTTTGTACGCGGCTAAGCTCAAAGGCTCTTAGTACTACAAATCTGTAATTTGGCATATGTATACAATATTAATCACGCCGACAAAGTAGTAAAGTAAAATGTTTCACACTGTTGGTGTAAAAGGTGCTCCAAAAAGATAAAGTGTTTTTATCTTGACACTACTGTAAACAATACCGGGACACGTTGATTTCACACTATTTGTCTAAGATGAACCCTCTAAAATGGAGCCTAATTTAATCTGCATTATCTGTGGCATCATAGAGGTCCTGTAGCGTTCAAGTATGCTGGACGTGTGGCAACATTCTGGTCCTCAAGAAATTGATATTTTTGCCATCGAGTCGCTAAGAAGAAAATTGAATCTGCCTATTGTTTTCCGAAGGGGTTATATTGGATGATTTGAAAATCGTCCATTTCTTAGTGGCAGCAACTACTCTACGGGGGGGCGACTAAAAATCACCTTTTCATCACAGTTTTACGTTTCTTTGTTAATTACTTGCTATATTAACTTTGTCGTGAATAAATATATTTTATTTATTATTTATCATTTCAGTATCTGTGTAGCCTAATCAAGAAATTAATCAACCGTTACTAGTCTGTCAATACTTCTAGTAATACAAAGTTCAATAGCATCGTGTTTCGACAGATCAACAGACAGATCTTAGTGAAAGGATGTCTGCGGAATCAATTAATATGTTGTTTACGATAAATAAAGGTAAGTTTACATTAGTGCTCATATTGCTATCCGGCCTTTATCATGTAGCAGTACGGAGCAAACAATTACGGTTAAGTATTAGTAAGTATTAGTAAGTTTTAGTTTTCAGAACTTTTTAAACAGATCAATAATGTTTTCTTGAGAAGACATCGTCGAATTTGCATTCATTATAATTATAAGACGAGGCGACATTGCCTTAATAATCGTTAAAATTAATTGTCTCCCTCCCATCGAAGATCAAACTGCTTTTGAAGTATTGTAATAATACAATACACCGATCATCAAAGCTTGCAATACTTATGTATGACAATACTAATTGAGCATTCGTGTGACTTACGGTGGTAACTAGGCGAAATCGTGAATATAAACACGCAACGCCGGGTCCTGGGTTTAGTATAGGGTTGTCATTTAATTGTAATTTACATATATTTTCCTGTTCTTAGTGATTATAGCCGTTTTTAACCCTAGACGAAAAACAAGGGGCGTTATGTGTTTGCTGACATTGTGTGTGTGTATAAGTGGTTGTTTGGACGTATCTTACTAAAGCATAGTCCGATTTGAGTGCAGTTTTCTTTATATTAAAGACTAAACGAGGGGGCAGGTTCTCAATTGGTTGATGAAAATCGGTTAAATTATTTAGCTTTTTACATAGTTTTTGGGTGTATTTCGATAATAATATAATAGTCTTGTATCTTTTCTAATATTTTTATAGGTATTTAAGATTAAATCCGGAGATATGGTCTTAGCCAATAATGATGAAAATCGATTAAGCCATCTCGAAGATATTTAGCTTTTTATTGGAATTAGCTATTAAAGGAATATCCTTGTTCAAATTATACATTTTAGGTTTCCATGGTTTTGCTACAAATCTGTTTGGCAATCTAAAATAATACCTATCAAACTGAAGAACTGCGTTTTCTCTAAAATAGTTAATTATATTATTTAATAGGTTATGGACCCAGACAAAAAGATGTGTGACGTTAATAAACAAACTAAATGGGACGGAAGACTACGCGAATTGGAAATTTTCCATAAAACCTGTCAAACTGAAGAACTGCGTTTTCTCTAAAACAGTAAATTATATTATTTAATACTTTAATACTACCTTTTGGTCTAGGTCTACCTGCACTAGTAGCATGAGATGCGCGATAAACTTTTATGTCGCGCGACGTAATATTTGTCCTGGTTATTTGTTATTAAATATACAACTATCCCAGTTTCACTGCTACGTCTCATGTCATGCTACGGGGACTGAACGTAATCATTTGTTCGATAAATGTCGGGGTTTTGCTGGAACTACCACTTTCCATCAACTACGATAGGTATGGTCCCCAGTTCATCATAAAAAAGAACACGATATTTAATGAAGAGTTTTTGGTGTCGGCCTCTTAAACAAAGTGTGTTCCAGAAGTATTTGCACGAATGCCAGCCCTAGTTAACTCCTAATAGACCAGTTTTCGACAGGCATTCCGTTACTCAACCTTAATTGTTCTACAACATTGCTTAATGTAGCGATATCGATCTATTCATAACAAAATACTATAATGATTAGTGTCGCTCTTACAAGAAGTATAGAGAATGGTGGAGAGTACGGAATCTACTTAGTAGCACTTTCTAGTTTCCGTACTCTTCCATAGCATCTCGTTCACTGTATAATTAATAAAATAAAATATTATTTTTATATAATTATGTAATATGTAATTGTTAATAGGTATTATTAATAATGGTATTACAGTATTATGTATACAAGTATCATAATCTTGCAATATGTAAATATATGTACAAGGCTATATTTTGTATACCCAAATCATATATTTTGTAATAAATATGGCTAGAAAAAAAATTAATAAATATAAAGGATTGTTTGAGAATTCAGTTACTGCTGTGTTTTAGCTTGTATTAAGGTGTTTATTATTCCTTATTTAGATAAATAATTAAGAAAAAAAAATAAACATATTTTTATAGCCAGAATCGATTCTATACGTGCTTCTGACCAAACTAATATTAGGTTTCAGCTATAAAATAAATATGTGTAACCTGTATAAAATATACAGAACGATTAATTAAATTACGAATTAAACATAGATAACATGCTCTCACTAAAACAGAAATTGTACATCCAACTTATTGGATTGTCTATCTTACATTTAGCAGCCGGACAAGATGATGTTAAAGTCAAGCGTACGTTTAAGATTAAATAGTGAACTTTTGAAATGCGATCGAAAATCTGTAATTTTCGTATGTTGTAAAAGATAAACTCAAATTGTTGTTATTAAATTTATAAACAAGCTGTTATTAAATTTGAAGTTCTCTGAGCAAATACTCCTGGTTGGTTGTAGGGCTCTTAAATGTCCGCTAGTCAAGCAATCAAGTCAACTAATCTAGCTAGTCAGCTATCACCATCTTATCGTAAGTCTGCTGCACACTTAACACCATTAACTACAATGTTAATGATATTATTGTCTTCCCGTAGTCAGAGATAAGATAACCAGTCCGATAAATGGGATGGGGTTTTTACATCAGTACGCTTCCACCTCTGCTTCATGTTCACTTAACATAAGGTGTGATTGAGGACATGTGCTAACCACGTTGTGCATAAAATAAACTATATGGTTATGGAAACCTTAATAACCTCTAACTTTTCCTTCTCAAGAGATTGCATGTCCATATTAGAAATGATAATGAATACCTACGTCTATATAGACATAGACATAGACATAGACATGTGCTACAATACATTGTACAGAACATAGTAAGTAGATAATTTGTAATTTCCCTATCAGATTCGAGTTTTTACAAACAAGCTATGCAAACGGTTTTCAGGAGCATTGCTTGTTTTAAGACTTATGTGAACTATTTAATAATTAATAATTGTCATTTAATATTAAAAAATAATTATTTGTAATATTTTAAGAATAATGAGCTACTTTGTCTCAGAAATAAATAAAAAAAAATAACTACCAACCTACTAGCACTCGATATATCTCACTGGGAATCGAAACCGTGATCTCGTTTTATAAATCCATATTAGTTTTGCGCCACGGAGGCGGTTATCAGGCGGTACAGTAACAAATTTCCCAATGTTATCCAGTTACATCCTTAAACCAGACCACGTTTTGCCATGAGATTGACCATGAAGCCCACACCGAGGCAATCGACTCCGTTCATTGTGGCCTGGCCCAATGAAATGTAAAATTAAGTACTCACATATAATACAGGGTGTAATTAAAATATTACTCTTTTTAATACTGATATGAAAACTAAAGATATGCAGAATCAACATCGTGTTTGAAATTCATTTTATGGCATTTATTTATGATGTAAGTACTTAATATGGAAATAAAATGCGGAATAAATGGTTATTTACAATCAAATATTTTACCGCTAAGGGATCAAATAATAATAATAATAAAAACAATGCAACAAAGTGCATGCAGTGCAAGGTGCATATGTGCTATATCTTTCTTCATATTAAGCGAGATGAGAGTCTGCTTTTTAAACTCTTACGCAAAAAGAGGAGTGTTATAAGTTCAACGGCTACGCGTGTGTGTATGTGTCTGTGGCTTAGTAGCTCTTAAACGGGTAAACCGATTTGGATGCGGTTCGTTTTATTTGAAAGAAAGTTTTCGTGCGGCGGTTCTTAGCTATGTATTCATTTCTTCTATAAATGTTGGCAGGATTATCTAAATTTTCAATTTATAGTTATTAATAACCAAAAACGTTGATAGCCTTTTACAAATATTTGTAGCCTTTGGTTTACTGTCAAGTTTTTGGTTTTAAATACTTACAAGTAGAATACATTACCACGGATAAAAAATATTTACAAAAATAATAATTAAAAGGCCATTGCAAAAGTGACCGACCATCTGTACTCACAGTAAGGTAAAGTTGAAATTCTTTTTCCAACAATAATATTTTGCCCATAGAGACGTCTTCTGTTCGCGATATGACAACGCCCATTTGGCTTACTAACCCTTTTCCGGATTGTTGTTGACTATGTGACAACGAGTTATATATTTTAGTTCCGGTTCACAGTGATTTATTCACATCCTGTACAAAACTCGCAGCTTGACACTGCTTACACTGTGACTTTTTCTCGTTATATTACTCTTACACTATTTACGTTCACTATATTACGGTGCACAAACAAAATACAAAATACAAAAATCTTTATTTCAGTCTAAAATAATAGTGACTATGAACAGTGGATGGAGTCAACCTAGTAAGCATAATAAATATGCTTGTGGCAGGTGACCCCGCTCATCCTTACATTGACTGCTTAAAGTAACATATATATATAACAATAAACAAAAGGCATAATTTAATAAGATGATAATGAGCGCTTTTCAGTAAGTGTGGATGTTGTGTTTTGGTGTGAGTATGTATGTGTATCAGTGTGTATGATTATGTGTGAATATGTGTATTTGTTCATGTATATTAGCCCTATGACATAGTAATATATATACGTATGTACATACGACACGTATAGCGCATTTATATATATAACGTCACGACATCTATCCCAAATGGGGTGGACAGAGATACCCCAAACATGATTGAAACAACAAGAAACATATTCCTTCTGAAATATACTGAAATGTATTCGTGACAAAACGTGCAAAATCTATAATCTTTTGGTGGAAAGCCCCATAGACGTCTTTCACGACAGCGACGTGAAGAGATGGATCTATTCTTTTTAGGTACCGATACCACACAGTAGATTTAGATCAATCATCATCAGCTTTCGTTTATAAACGGCTGGACTCTCCCCCTCCCAAAGTGTGCCATAATGCCCGATCGCATACGCTCAATACAGTTCATTTAGAGAAATGAAACTGCATAGAGATGCAGCTTAGAGGCGTCCCATACTCCGCTGGCATGTGGTCGCCACTCGCTTGCTCCAGCATTAATCGGTTCTGCAACGTATATGACCATCCTATTCATCAATATCATCGTCTTATTTAAGAGCCATGCTCTTGTGGATGGAGATTTTTCCATATCTCTCTGCTCTCCGCTCTTCAAAGCCTGTTCTCTGGCCAATTACTATTTTTCTAGTTTTATTAGTCAAATTTCTTGTCTTACCAAGCACGATATAGAGAGAATCAATGGCTGAGAATAGAGTGTTGAAAGATTCTTGCCTGACTCTTAGCGAAGGTGACAAAGATCTATTTAAATTCTATACACACAAACTTATATAATTTAATTTATTAGGTCCTTACCTATGAAATTGGCGTTTTGTATGAAGAATTTCATTAAGACTGTTTTCTCCATACAAACATTTTTGATTTTTTTTGGGAACGGCAAATCCAAATTTAGCTAAACTTTGTGTGTATTATCGGATAACATTAAGTTAAGTATAGGCAGCATTAATTTTTAAAAGTAACCGCTATATTGAGTTTCAGCGAATCTAAGAAATGATTATGGGAAGCACATGAAAAGAGCTCTGTTCAAATTTTTTTATTATGTGATTTAGCCCAGAAATTAAAAAATATTTCATGTGAAACCTTGAAATAATATTCGTTTTTCCAAATAAAAAACAAATTTGGATATAGCTTTGAAAATCACAGAAATTGGTACATATAATTGACGAAGAAAAAATACTCCAATTTCATAGGTAAAGAGCCTGTATATTATAATAAAAAGATAGTACTTTATCAGCTTTGACAATAGTCTCAACTAAACTAACATTCTATGGAACTTGCTAACTAAGTATGTAAACAAACCGCCATATTGAAATTATCTCTGAATGATGAATTTACTACTGATAAGCAAGACTCTTACTTACTCCTTTACATAATATGTCAAACCATATCGAATAATAAAATACCGAAAGTAAAAAACGAGAGACATCTGAGATCGTCTTTTGTTTACATAGTTAGCAAGTTCCATAGAATGACACTTTAATGAAAATATCGCTTATGTAGAATGTGAGTATCGTAAGATTAACAGGATTAGTTGACAGCATTTTTCAAACAACATTAAAACTGTATAATTTTTTCATATTAACGTTTAAAAAAAAGAAGTTCATCATAAATAAATTGCCCTAAATTCACGACATGAGCCAGCATTTAATTCTTCTGTATTGATAGAAAATTACTATACCTATATATTTCAAATACTTTAGAGTGTAAGAAATATCCACTAGTGACTAACACATTAACTGCGCCTCAAATTCCGATGAAGAAAAAAATACTAAAAAGTTACTTAATTTAACATAACTTTAGTGACACACCAACAATTTAAATACAAGTTATTGAATTATGTGCATTAATTAAATTTTAGTGCAACCATTAATGGTCGAACGGGTAATAGTAAAGTTGCGCGTGCGCCGGTCACAATGGGCGTCCGGGCAATACAGAGCAACCTTCGGAAGGAGCTGCACGTACCAGACGTTAATCCGTTTATTTTTAATATTACCCATTACTTATATTTAGTTTAGTCAACATGAGGAGTTTAATGTACGTTGTGGGATTGGCCTTCTATGGATTAGGTAAGTGTTTTCAAAATATTAGTATATAATCGTATCATTAATCCTGCATTTTTTAATTAATCTTTAATTAAGATGATATAAGTAAAACAAATTGTCAAGAATTTAATGTTTGTTATTTGTTAATAAAATTTAATTCAAATGCTTCGATTCGAAATTTAGACACAATGTAGACGATAACGATGTTGTATGTTTTTTTTTGGGTTAATGTTGGTATAATGAAAACGAACAATTATTGCCAAGTCATGGATGTTTATATGAATATTTATCTATGTTTATCCGTTATTTAGTATCCATATTACAGACTTAGTTTGGGGCCAGATATTGTCGTAGGTATCAGAAATATTTATTATTATGATCAAGCGGTGGATCTCAGTCACAGCAACAAGTAGAAAATAGTATGGATTTGTTATAAGTCTTATTTCTAAAAGTCTAATTGTATAGATCTAATCTACTTATTACTGGAACCATACGAAATGAAAGTAATACTAAAGAGTACATTAAATACCTATTTATTATAATTACTCTATTAGCTGTTGCATTGTACTCGTGGAGATTTCAAAATATTAAGTAAGTGAACAACATCACTGATGAGTCAGATCAATCATGACTTTCATGACAACTTGTAATCAACAAAAACAGGACAAGTGAGAGTCTGAAACACGCTAAGGTTCCGTCTCATAATAATAATGAACCAGTCGAATAAATGAAATGTAAAACATGTATACCTTTATCTCAACTGACCACCCGCCAGAGATATCCCAAAATAGCGTTTGGGTGTTCCAAATATTAAAAGTTTAATATTTGAAATTATAGCCATGGTTCACATTTTCAAATATACAGAAATGCACACATGACAGGTATATAAATGTTTTAGACTTAAGCCCTTTTACGGCACCCACGGGAAAAGACGGATTGCTTCTATTGTGAAGGAAACCATACAGGGCACAATATCATATATTATATATAAGGCAGTCATATGTTGACGTACTGTTGAGTCACAATACAATAATGTATGTAAGTGTCCTGAACATTTCATAAAGTGCATTTAGGCCGCAAATTAAGTTTAATTTCGACAATTTCTGTGAATTTCTTTAAAAATGTGTTATTTTATTTCTCCTGAAAAGAATTAATCTTCAAGTTCAAGTCGATAGCTCATATAGTTCCTGAGATAGGCAGATATGACAGACAGACGGTCAAAGATACGTCGAAGAGAGACCACAAGGGTTCCATTTTCGTATTTTGTTGGTACCCAACCTCAACACATTTGGTACATAACCTGCCTTCCATAGATGCATTATCGCCCTGAATATTGAGTAGTTAGCCTCGTAAGCTTATTGTTCTACTGACTCTCTCATTCTTCACATTGGATCACTGGTACCTGGCTCAGAATACCAGATAACGAATAAACACACATATTGCTGTGTGGTTTCGGCACGTAAAAAGAATGAACTAACCCGACTCTCTCGTCGAGGCCAAGGCAAGGTTTTGACTGCGATGGGCTCACTCCCTGTCACGCATTTCTGTTTCCAAAGGTGAATATGGATGTTATTCCAAGCCGATACGGAACCCTACAAAGTAGGTAGGTACTTTCAAGACGATTGGATTAAAAGATGATTCCCTGTTACAATGATAGACAACATTACCGGCCTCCATCATCCTTTCACTCGTGTTAACAAACGTTTAGTGTTCCAGTAATTTCTTAATACATGTGTTGCAAGGGTAACTCGTATATTGAACGCTGTCACGCCAACCTATCGACTTTTCGAAACGTTTTGTTGACTACGTCATATCTTGAGAGCTTGGCGAACTAGTCTGCACCGCATTGTAAGTGACGTGGCGTGATACAAAATCGTGTTGTATTGGATTTTTTAGATGAAGATCTCAAACTGTTTTTTTTTGAGCAAATTTAAATAGTGTATAGCGACGTTGTACTTGCCGCCAAACAGCCGCGCCTCTCCCATATCGCTTTTAGTATGGCTAATGCTACGGATTTATTCCGTGAAGAGAATATAAATAATCAATTTGTGATACTTCATAAAGTCAGATTTATCGGTTTGCTCTTTTAATGGAGATGTTGTCTAGGCTTTGAATTGTAAATACATAATACATTGTCACAGACAAATATAACTAATGAAACCGCCAAACTTCAGCAAAGCAACCGACTTAACCTTATGCTGTATACTGGCATAGATCGGTGCCAAATTTTTTTAATGTAAAGTTCCGTTCTCTAACTCCGGAGTTCATCATCAGATCTTCACCAAATTTATATAAAATTAGACTCAAACCTGGCGGTTTTCAAATAACAAAAAATTTTGAAATCGGTTCACAAATGTCATTCATTGTCCAAAACAACATAAAAAAATTAGACGAATTGTTATTGTGTTCGCCGGACTCATGGAAAGGATTCAGTTTTGTGATACAATTGAAAAATAGATAAAATGGCGAGTGAAAATCTTTGTACAGTCGACAGCAACCATAACCCTACCAATGTAAGCTGGCCGAACGACATTACCAAAAATGTGAACGCAGCGAGACCTGCGAGTATTACCGTCATCGTGCGGCGCGTGTACTTAACTTTTGTAAAGCTGTTCCGTATGATTGATCTTAAACGTTATAACTAAATAATATCCAAAGCTATTACAAGCCTACATAAGAAAAAAGAAGACAAATAGGAAATAGGAAACAAATTCTTAGGAATACTTGAGTCTACTTACGCAACACAATAATATTAATACCAAGTACTTTCTTTTATGCACAACGGTTAGCACTTGACCTCAATCATACCTACTGTTAAGTGAAGATGAGGTCAAAGGTGGAAGCGTCCTGACCCGGTAACTCCATCTTATTTGAGGGAACGGCTATCTTATCGCTGACCGAAACACAACAACGCTATTAACCTTACTGTTTGGCTGCAGACTTATGATAAGATGGTGGTGGCTAGCCAGGCGGACATTTAAAATGCCCTACCATCAACTAAACCGAGTACTAAACGTATGGGATATTATGTTTAGTACCGGTGATCGAACCAGCGACCTCTGAATCGTAAACCCTATGTTTGTCACATTGAGCCAAAGAAGAGGTCGAAAGACATAAGATCCCAAAATTTACTGGATCAGCGTCGTTTTCACCAGGTGAGATTACGGTCAAACGCATATCTAGTCTTTCATAAAAATATTTTCGAACATCTCTCTCAAACTTCTTTTAAACATATTTTTATTGTTTTGTCTTTACAATGGGCTAGCTTGACCTCAACCACATGTCACATCTTATGTGAAAATGAGACCGCAGTTAGGATCTACCTTACCCAGGAACACAACAATGCTATTAACAGTGCTACTTGACAGTAGACTTAGTCCAGCTTCAAATGACGATTGTTTCGAGTAGTGGTTAGCAATCCTGCCTACGACCCGGTAGTGGCGGGTTCGAATCCCGCTAGGGGTTAAATGTTTGAATACGAAAATGTACCTAACCCAGAGTCATGTATGCATGCAAAAGTGCCAGTGGCTTAGTGGAGGAGACACGGACTCCCAATTTGGATTTCCCGGGTTAGATCCCGAGGCAGGTACATAACCTGAGATTTTAAATTTAAATCAACTGCTCTGAAACAGTGAATGAAAACATCATGCCTGAAAATTAAAATTTCGAAGGCATGTGAAGTCCGTCCCCAAGCCACACTGAGCCTAGAGATACTTTAGCCCGAACTCCCTCAATACGAGGTAAGGTAAGGTCTATCCCTGCAGTGGAATATTTACGGACCGATGAAGATGATCTTGGTCCAAACTACCTTTAAGGAGTATCCGAAATATTTATTTAAAAACCTCAGTTTTAGTAGTAATGATTACAGCCGGTTAAAACCAAAAAATATGAAGCAGTTCTGATAAACCATTACATGATATACTATTTCGGTTGCGTGTTAGTGTTACCAATATCTCTTTCATTGTAGGAAGTTGGTGCTGACGGCTAGCGTGTTTTATAGCTTTGCATTTGAAATCTGACTCCAAATCGTGGGAGTGACGGGAAATCGGCGAATATTATTACGCAGTCCACATTTACCTAGTTACCAACTTTAAGAGGGCATCAGGCTCAGTGACGCCCCGATTTGATAAATAAAATTTGTGATCAAATACTACAGAAAAACAAATTGCCGAAGAGGCTTGATTGGATGTCGCTTGTCCCATGGAAGCATGCTAGGTAGGGCTCTCGTATAGGATGCGACTTATGTCCCTATTTCTTTCTTTAATTAGCCAGGGGTCCAATGTAGCAATAGAGTCACGTAGGGCACCGTCTACCTTCAGTAAGCGCCGTGTCGAGTACCACTGTCGATCCTAGCTTATAGGAGTTACAGTGGGAGGAGTGTGGAGGTGGGATTATGTCGACACTTTGACCCCGTCTCACTTCCAGTAATCAACGAGTAAAGCTGGTGCTGAAGTGGCCTCAAAGGTCAAATAAGAAAATATATAGACATCGGGCTGTATTGAGGCCTATTTTATTCCTTTTGGAGTTGACATCATAGATCCTTGGAGCCAAGGAGCTCTATTACTTTATAATGAGCGAGCGACCCAACTGTTCGATGTATCAATGGCTTTGCCAATACTTATCTCTCACATAATAAGCATTTGCCATCCACGGAGGATCCACGGAGGAGGACGGCCAGCATCTTGGATACTCTCTCACACGGGCCGAACCTATGCCACTTCTAAACGATGAGATGACACAGGTTATTTGGCTTAGTTGTTCAAGTTCAGTTTTCCATTACTCTTGTTTTACAAAATTCGTAGTGGTATATAGTTATATGTTAGTAGCTTTCCGCCCGCGGCTTCGCCTGCGTGGAATAATTTTATCATGGAAATTTGTTATCCCGCGGGAACACTAACTTTATCGGGATAAAAATATCCTATGTCTTAATTCAGGGTATGTTCTACCTATACACCAAATTTCATCCAAATCCGTTTATCCATTTCGCCGTGATTGAGAAACAAACAAATAAATAAACAAACAATCAAACAAACATCCACACTTTTGCATTTATAATATTAGTTAGACTAGTTACATTATTATTATTACTATTATTTATACTTTTTATTTTAAGTATGTGCAATTTTGAAGTGCAATAAATTAAGGTCAAATACAGAAAAAAATTATATAAATAATCTCTGATTGCTCCATTTTGCGAGACTTTAAAACTATGAATTTTTATTCATACATACAGATACTTTTGTATCTGTTTTATAAATGACCGAATAATCTAGACAACAGTCAGAATCAATGCTATTTATGTATTATTTATAAGTCACCTTTATGGTTTTCGAGTGCACCCAGCGAATATATTTTGGATTTATGTTGTATTTAAAAGAAATCATAATTTGTCAAATGTTCGCCACTGGATTCTATGCATTATCGTAAGACATTTATAATTAATCTACCAATATTATCACCACACCAAATGCATGATCTACCATGTTTGCTCCTGATTCGAACATTGGACATTAGACTATTTAGAATGACTACACATATTCAAAAAAAAAACATATCTAATTCCAGTCGCTATTCGATTTTTGAATTTTGATTATTCGAAGAGTCGAATTTTGAATGAGTTTCCGTGAACAAAAATGTGTTCGAAATTTTAAACTTTCCCATACTGACCCCGTGTTCTAAAATAATGAGCGTCTGTGAAATTTAGATAACGGAAACAGAAGATCCATGATTCTCACTCGCATGATTACCAGCCAGCCACCGAAGAAAAACGTTGACAGCGACAGCGACGTTATTTACTCCTATTGGCATATAAGAAGGGCTCTGAATAATCAGCGTAATATTAAAGCCTAAGATCTGTTCGCTAACAAATGGATATACTTCAAGGCTTATGACAATTTCCTGCAAGTTATATGTGGAAATAGTTTGTCATTGGTTCAGTTATTTATTACAACGTACAAGTTAACTAACAGAGCCATTAATATTATGTGGTTTAAAGATATACCCCAGTTTATGTTAGTACGTACTAATTATTGTAATGCCATGTACTTTTCGTTCTTGCTGTTTGCAACTAGTTTTAGTTTGTAATAGCGTTATACGTTTATAAGTATATCATAATTATTCATGGATGTGCCACAAATTACAGAATAGTTATGGCATAGCGTACTCGCATCTCTTGTGGTGTCAATGGTTGTACCGAATACTCGTCGAAGTAACTAACACCTTGTAATATCATCCAACCAACTTAAATCTTATAACTGTATCACTATATTTAAAAGTATTATAATATCTCAGTTTCAGGCCAAGAATTCGACTGCCCAGAGAAGAACGGCTTCTTCCCCGATCAATACCAGTGTGACCTTTATTACAAATGCTCCAAAGGTTAGTACCGTGAGGCGAAAGGTTGTCTCGTTCACGACGTGTCGCAAACTGCCTTATTATTCCACATACTCAGTAATTCTGTAGAACATTTCACGGAACTGTGAGTTGCCGCAATAAAGGGATGTGATGTGATGTGTAACAAAACTTGAGTTTGCAAATGTAAATGATTGTTGGTATGGAATCACTGAACCTACAATAACAAATACTGAATCGCATAGGGTAACTCCCGGATAGGTGCCGCGGCGGGATAGTTGCCTCGAATTCAAAAACTCGTACAAGCGAAATGACCTTGTGCTCAAATTGCATATTAAAGGATTGCACTACACCCCTCCCGCCCCAGTAAGGTGCGTGACGTGCTGCGGGGTGGTCGTGTGCGTCACTGTGATGAGCCAATTATTTTTACGCGCGAAAAAAATGTGAATCATTACAGAGGCCACAAGTAAACAGCGTCATACTTTTTTTCTGGTGAGTATATTGTTTTGGTTTTAATTTATCGAAAAGTAGTATTATCTAAATGTGTTGTCGGTTAAGTTTTTTATTTAATTTATTTAACCAATATTTATTTATTTACGGAGGCATGTATCCGGTATCAATCGGATAGATGCTTCTTTTTAGATTAGGATAGACGCCCCTAGGAGCCTCTATCCCTGAATTGTAAGGATTGAGGCGTCTATCCCTTTATTATAAATTACAAGTCAGAACTTTGCCGGAAATCGTTATTGGGTATTGTGTGGAAAGGCTATTGACGTATTCATTTATTGTCATCACCATTCATCATCAAACATAGCTGTTTACAACAATCATCATCATCCATTACCATTTACCTCACCACTATCATCATCATTCACCACTATTGCCATCATTCATCCCCATTCACCACTATCGTCACCATTCATCACCATTCACCAATATCATCATCATTCATCACAATTTACCACAATCATCATTCATCACCATTCACCACTATCATCACCATTCATCATCATTATCATTCATCCATCACTATTCGCACATTGTCATAGCATCGTTCATCATAAGTATCATCAATGTCCTTTTGACTGCAGAATCCAATACGAGGACCAAGAAATGATTCTCCTACTCCAACTACCCCATACAAAGCGTTGCAGAATCAAATACCAAGACCAAGTAATGATTCTCCTACTCCAACTACCTCATACGAAGTGTTGCAGAATCCAATACCAGGACCAATTAATGATTCGCCTACTCCAACTACCTCATATGAAGTGCTGCAGAATCCAGTTCCATTGATAAATACTGATGAGACACCATCTAAATTCCTTATAGAGTACGCGCCTGTACCTAAAATACCGATACCTTTTCATAAAAGAGGAAAGCAATCAGCAGAAGTTCTAAACTCGAAAGCAAAGATAGAGGATAAGAAAGCATCTAAAGGAAAATACATAAAAGGAATACCAATAAAGAAAACGAAAAATATTGCGGATAAAGAAAAATATCAAGAAAATGATGTAGATGAAGCAAAAGATCAGCCGAAGAAGCAAGCAAAAAGAAGAAAAGATTCAGTGGAAAAAACACAGATTAAACGTAAGAAGACGGACAGAATATACAGCAGCAGTGAAGATGAAGCAAAAGATCAGCTGAAGAAACAACCAAAAAGAAGAAAAGATTCAGTGAAAAAAAGAGATATTAAACGTAAGAAGATTGATAAAATATACAGCAGCAGTGAAGATGAAGCAAACGATAATATCTGTTGCGTTTGTTTTGAAGATTATATGCGCATTTCATCAGCAGCTGATTGGATCCAATGTACTATGTGTAAAAAATGGCTACATGAAACGTGCACAATTTTTCGAAATTATTGCAAAATGTGCGGGGAATTTACAATAAAAATATTTTGATAGAAATTAGGTAAAATAATACAAACCAAATATGAGCAATGATGAGACTGATTAGGTAATGTAGTTTTTTTAGTAAATTAGAGTGTCCTTACTTAGAATTGTTTTAGACATTTTTTAGACTGATACTTACGGGTGAAATTTAAAGGTACAGACTGATAAATATTAATTTGATCTGTGATTTTGTGTAATGTTTCTAAGTGTCTTACTGTTAATCTATATCTGTTACCTCCCTGATGATGTGGATCATGGTCCTTTTTTACTCAGTCGATAACTTTAAAACTACTAGAATAATAGTAACAATTGTTGATTTTTATGATTCATTATTAGGTATTTAGGAACAACGAGCTCACGAAGTTAAAGTTTACCATAACTTTATTAAAGTTTTTTTATTAATGTTTATATTTTAGAGGTTAATTTAATTTGTTTCGGTTTATTTTCCAGAAATATATCTGTTTTGTTTCTTTTGGGAAAACTTATTTTTTTTCTGCGAAATGACTGTTTCTGACAGAAAATTAACATAATTTGTTAAATTCTCTATTGTTTGTCCTAATAAATACCTACGTGTGATATTGTGTATTTGTTTAGACCTCCAACATTTCTTTATCACTTTATTAAAATCTTGAGGCATCTATCCTTTTAAAAAAGTGATTTTGGACTGATATTCTGAAGGATAGATGCAACATCAAAAATTATAGATATCAGTTAATGTTTTTCAGTTTATGATTACAATTCGCTTATAATCTACAACAGTGTACTTATAGCTAAGTAACACCAGAAAACATGCTATACCGACCTAAAGAACACCTTGATTAACATTTTTCCTCAGAGGCATCTATCCTTTCACTAAGGATCCGGCTTATGGTCCTTTCCTAGTGAATTCGATGTTTTCTATCTATTTTTATACGCCTTTTAAATTACAATCACGTAGTGTAAATAGTAAATATTAATGTATTTCTCATAGCGGCTTCTATCCCTCGACCTAATTTAATAGGCAGGGCGACTATCCGGGGTGTGGCATGTATCCGTAATAATTTAGAGGTCTGCTAAATTCATTATAGCTCACTCAATTATCATAATAGTGGATATCTATCTCACACATTTTGTTCACAAAGGACAGTACTTCCTCACAGCCTAAAACTATATTTTGTTCTAGCGAATAATTTGGAAGTTGTGATGCAATTTCAAAAAGTGCGGCATCTATCCGGGAGTTACCCTAATTTCACATGAAAAAGTAACACGACATTTTTTTTGTACGAATACTTGTGTGAATCTTATCTTGAAAGTGGTACTATATCTTCTCTTATGTTCCTCGTAAGAAAGCTCAAGGTGACACAGCGAGTTATAGAGAGGGTGATGCTCGGTGTTTTTTTTTTTATGATTAACTGGATTCGCCTTGGACCACAATCTCACCTGATGGAAAGTGGCGATGTGGTCGAAGATGAAGCACGCGATCCCAGTAAATGCCTATTCACTCTGCTCTTGAAGATCCCAAGGTTGTAGGACCTCATGATCTCATTAGATCGAATAAGTCATTAAGAGATCTGTAGATTTGTATCTTGAAGTGGTAATGGATAGGGTGCATAGCTTTAAGAACCTATGGCTGTTAGGGTATACAAGTTTTAAAGTCGATAACCTTACACAGATGAATAGACCTGATAAAGGTCCCGAAGTTGCGAAATGAAAGCTTATTTTCAGTTCAGATCTTGCGTATGCGTGACCACATTCTGGTCCTCAAAAAAGAAAAGAAGAAGTTCAGTTCTGTAAATATTTGTAATTAATTTTCTTTATATAATATTTCTTCATTCAATTATATAAAAAGATCAGTTTAATAATAAATCTGTTACTGGCGGTAAACGCTTTATGTAAAAGAAAATGTTGTAATTTTTAGTACTTCGGATTTTGTGTGATGTCAAATATAATGAAATATATTTTTTGATCATTCGTTCGGTCATTGCGTTCATTTTAATTGAATTATAGATGTGGTGGTGTGGATACAGCAAAAGGATCTGTTAATAGAGGACGGTTCCACATGAGCACATTTCCACCTTCTTCAGTTTCACTTATCAGATGTACTTTGATGGCAAGCGCCAAGCCACTAAATTTTGCTTACAATATTCCTTAAACATTTAGTGTAAGTCGTAGTACCAGTCACTGCCCTCGGTGCTCGACCAGTAACATTACAACAGCAAATAGAGTGCGAAATTTGTTCCATTACGACAACCGCCAAAGAATTTGATATTACAACGCAAACTTAACTAGCCTTTAGATTTACGAACCATGACACATGGCCAAAAAAACGGGCCAAATGTAACTGGGGCTATAAAAACAGAAAATTAGACCTTTGTTGTAATGATTTTTGATTAGGCTGTAAGTACTGCTACCGAATTATTAGGACATGCAACAGAATTTACATTTCTGTTACGGAGACCATGAGAAATTCTGCAAAAATCGCTTGTGTTTTCGCATCACGTACGAATGGTGTTAGATGTTACATCCTCTCTAAAATGTCAGAGAAAGCAAAAATGTTCAGTGCGATATTTAAACGCCAGATATGCATACATACATGTTATGACAATCTGAGATTATTTGCACAAAATATTTATACATTATATTATACTGGCAATTAGTAGCGGATAGTAGATAGTGGTGTATATTTATCTGGCTTACCCAAAGGTGATCTGTCACTTATTAACAAAAGACGGCGTAGCTGATATGTAAAGCTTTAACAAATGTAATCCATATTTGTTGTGGAATAAAGTATACTTGTTTGATTGATTTCTTGACTTTTTTTATGATATATTAGCATTATGCGATTTCGAAGTATGCAAAACGTTAATAAGATGAAGGGCATTGCTGGTAAATGCGAAGAACAAATGGAAGGTTTTCCAAAACGTAACAATTTCTTACATAAATTCATTATTTCCTTCCCTGCGGGCGGTTATTCTCGTGTCGTTCAAATTGTCAAAATCAAAGGAAATGTATTGTGTCCTGCAGACTTCGGCCATTCATAAAAGGTTTTAATACTCTGTGCAAGTCGTTCTTTGGCAAACACATAGATTGAATCCGGTTTTCCATTTAATTTTAAGTTAAAATTATTGCAATTATGTAAATTTCAGGAACTACCATAAATCGTTTACAAACAAACGGAAATATTTATGAAATAACACAGATTCTTTTATTAATTTCTTGAGAAGTTCCGTTTGGTTTCCAGCACGTAAGAAATGAATAAACCAGTATGTTCCCGAAGGAAGGAATAGGAATATATCATAAAATTTCTATAGTGCACGTGTGTATTTAAAACGTGAATCATGTGATTTCAAGCAACCCAAATGCTAATGTTTAAATCACTGACCACCTCATTATGAATATAAATAATAATAAATAAATATTTCGGACACTTACATCATCTAGTCCCAAACTAAGCAAACTTGTGCTATGGATACTAGATAACGGATAAACATACATAAATATTTATAACATCCATGACTCAGGAATTAATGTTCATATTCATCACACAAACATTTACCCGTCGCGGGATTCGAACCCGCAACCGTTGGTTTCGCTGATAGGGTCACTATCCACTACACCAATCGGTCGTCAAATGTCATGAAGCTATATCTGTTTATAATTTGGTGAAACTCATAATAATATTCCGTGAAATAATGATTTGATGAAATGAAATCTGATTTTTTTTTGGATTACCGTTCATTCGCTATTCGCAGGCTAATATTCTGTATAAATTGAGAAATATCCTTTTTTATTGTATTATTTGAGTAACGGTACATGTTTGTTAATAGTGTTATAAAAACTTATTACTCCAGTAATGGTTTATCGTAATTTCTACATTTGCAAATACAAAATGCTAGGGCGAATGTCGCTATCGAAAAGACTTCTCGAAAGGTCGGGGAATATACTTACATAACTTTAGAGTGTATAGTAAAATTGAGCTGATTGAACTGAATTGACGTAATTTTCACAACCATTGCTGAAATGTAATTTCTCATATGTTTTATATATAACATATTTTAACATTTTCATTAGTTTTATTTTTTGTAAAAGCAGTTTCCTGTAGTCAACGACCAATGATTGCAATTTGCTAGTAGAAAAATTGTGTTCGTACTTTCGTGAACACCAAATTTTCAAAAATAAAAATCTCTGTCAATTCTTTACCGATTTACAGGTTCTATAGGGTAAGATAATGTTTCTTATTTTTACATTTCTATATTGTATTCATGTTTTATTATTGAATAATTCAAAATTAAATTTTGACATGAATGTTATGCGAAGAATGCTTTCTGAAAATTAATCCTAGAGATTTAATCATTGCGTTGATAACGTCAAATATTATTTTACAATAGAGGACATAATGAAAGATATTAACAAAAACATACTAAAATAGAGATAAAAGAAGGGCCGTGGAACATACGTTCACGTCATACCTATGTAGAACACCTATTCCAGGGCACTGTCTTTTTTTATTATTTTGTATGTTTGTTACAAGATATCTTGGTCAAGTGTTAACCAGTATTGACGATTATTTTTTTTTTTTTTTTTTTTTATTAAAAACTGGATTCGCGTTTGGCCACAATCTCACCTGCAATATTTTTTTGTTTGACTGCCAGAATGGTCCCATATAAATTTGGTTAAGATCTGATGATGTACTAAGGAAATGGAGAATTTTTGGCGATAATTAACCGCCGGTGAGTTAGGGCTATAATTTTTGTGTGCAATTTTTATTATTTGACGTGCAGGAAAAGCAGAAACGAAGCTTTGTCCCGACGGTTTGGTTTTCTCTGATGAGAACCCCAGCAAAGAGCGATGTGACATCCCCTCCAATGTTGACTGTGCCGACAGGAAAGAATTGCGTAAGTTTATTACAGTTAATTAATTAATTATGAAACAACAATGATCCTGTGGGTTTCTTGCGCCGCTTCTTTTCCCACAGATGAATTCCCTTTCCGAAGCGGTAGTAGCTTGGACATACCGACTGACAGATACATGCAAAAAACTTTTTTTATTTCCAGTAGATTTAAATTGACATTAAACAAATGATATCATGTATCTTACGTTGAAATAAATGCTTGAAGTTTGAAGTTTTGAAGTTTAATATTTTATTGAATAGAATACATTTATTTGTCGATATAATTGGGGCAAATAAGTACTTGTTATAATAATGAATGGAGAATTTAACCTAATTTGACATTCTAGGTAACTATTTGGTAGATTTATTATTTCATTTCTAAAGAGAAGGTGAACAGACTCCAATAATAGAGGAGGTTCCCATATAAATATTTTATATGTCCCATATAATTATTTTTGATACTTATTTTGATCATATTATTCCATTATTATCATTTATACGTCCAGTGGGGCAGAACATGACATTGTCATAACATTGTTTATGAATATTATAAGACCGTCTCTTCCCGTGGCTGTCGTTAAAGACGACTAAGGGACCAAAAACATCTATAGATTTCGTTTCAATGGCGATGGGCTCACCCCGTCACGTATGCTATTCTGATTATTTCGTATGCAAAACCGTGGACTACTCCATTTAAGATAACGGTCGTGACTTTATGTATACATGTATCATATATACAAGATGAAATGGATACCTCTAATACCTATCTAATATGTATGTACAGTCGGCTCCATAGTTCAGTCAATCAATCAATCAAATACGCTTTATTGTTTAAATAGTTATTCATACAGGGCTATTTTCAATGATTAATTTCAACATGCTGCTTGTTTAAGCTATATCATCCCAAGTTCTCTGTAATGTTAATCTAGACAAGAGGGTCATTTTAGAGAGCTGCATTAGAGAGATTTTAGTATAGCTTAAATAGGCATCACTCTACCATTAATCATTCAGAACAGTCCTGTATGAATAACTATGATGCCGACTGTTCCACGAATCTCATGTATAACACGTAAATAAGGGACGTTTTAACGTACACGTGCTCGACAAGTCATTGACGGACATCGTGATGAATGAGCGGGCAGATGGGATGGGAATCTGTATAAAGTCGTCAACTGACATCAATTTTTATCAAGAGATTCTCATTAAATAATGTTCATTTTTTACGCAGTTTATAATGCACGGGGACTCTAATTCTTCTTTTAAAATTTCGTGCCACATGTGTTATGGTATCTAATGTAAAAGTAATACTAATTTCTTCGAATATTTCCGAGTAATTGATCACATTTAACATATTATATTTTTCATTGTACTGTAATTTTTCTTTATAGAGGAGCCCAAACCGACGAAGGGCTGTCCCAGGCAAAACGGATACTTCAAACATCCTGACCCTCAGGTAATTTGGAGCTTAATAGGCAATAGATTATTTTATGAGGGTACTAATCCGAAAGGGGGTCCTTATGTATCGTTAGTAGAAAATTAATACAAAGGTAAAAAAAAATCGAAGAAATAATTTCGGGTCATTTAAATTCATTGAAAAGTTGATTTTTTTTAAAAATGTTTTTTTTTTATCAACAACGGGTTAGCACTTGACCTCAGTCACACCTGATGTTAAGTGAAGATGAGGCCGAAGGTGGTAGCGTACTGACCCGGAAAACCCATCTTATTTGGGTAACAATGGAGGCTTGTATTCGCGAAACGTAATAATCTTTTTCGGTGTACTACAGATTTGTATAGAGTTGAACCTTCTGCTAATTTAATATTTAAGGTATTTTTTATTCAGCAAAATCAAATGCGAAACAAACTGATTCTACGCGGACGGAATCGCGGGTAGAAGGCTAGTCTTACTTATGTTTCTCTAAATAACAGTTTAGGTTGAACATAGCGATATCTTTTAGAGATAACTCCACCGTTGAACATGACTTATCTTCTTCTGGTGCAATAAGGAATCACGCTAATATTGTAAATGCGGAGGTTTGTGTGTATGTATCCTAAACGGCTGGAAGGATTTTGATAAAATTTAGTTCGTAGATAAATAATAATAAATAAAATAAACAAATAAATATCTTTATACATACACACAGCGCCATCTAGTTCCGCAGTAGATAGATTAGGACCTATCCAAGGATATAGGCAAACATTTTTGTTCAACCGATTTAAATGACGTGTTCCACGCAAATGAAGTTGCAGGCAATAGATAGTAAAAAGAATATATTTAAGATTAATATAAGATAACATTATGTTTGTCTACAAGTATGTTCATCTAAATAAATAAATTAACTGAATTTAATAAACTTAATATTAAAAAAAATAATAAATTGACGACCTGTTTGGTGTAGTGGTTAGAAACTCTGCTACTATACCAAATGGTCGCGGGTTCGAATCCCGCTAGGGGCATTATGTTTATATGAAGAATACAGATAAGTTTTCCCGAGTTATGGATGTTTTTCATTTGTACATGTATTTATTTACAAAAAAATGTATTTGTGTAGTTAATCAACCATCTAATATCCATAACACAAGCCTAGATGCTTTCTGTGGAACTAGATGGCGCTGTGTGTTCGTGCAAAGACATTTATTGTTTATTTATTATTAATAAAAGACGGACTATAAATTAAGGAGTAAAAAAACGACGACCAATTAGTTTAGTTCTTTCGCATTGTAGTCCGCGGTGATGTTAAATAGCGCTGTGTGTTTGTTTGTAAATGTTTACCAATTTTTTTGTACCATTTGTAAAATTTAATTGTACCAAGGAAAATCGGAAAAGAAAAGCGCTGTATTATTTTGTTCCGTTTCATTTGACGACTGATTGCTGTAGTGGATGGTGACCCTGTCCGCGAAACCAATGGTCGCGGGTTCGAATCCCGCTAGGATTAAATGTTTATGTGATGAATAAATACGACATTTATAGCTGAGTAATGAATATTTATTTGTAATCTATTGTACAAGCATTGTTTTATTCGGAAATTAGTGTAATTGTCTGAAATATTAATTCTTTATGTATTTGTAATTATTATTTGTGTATAGAATTACTAAGCAAAATAATATTATCCAGGCCTGTGACAAGTTCTACTACTGCTCGGATGGTGTCCCAAATGAGCTGCCTTGTCCTCCTGGCCTGTACTTCGATGAGGAGTCATCCAACTGTGACTGGAAGGAGTCGGTAGCTCGCAAATGCGATCATATTACAAAGGGTGAGTGAAAATTAAAGACGACGCCGCATCAAGCTCGCCGCTATTAAAAAACTCGTATTGTGTCTTGTTGTAACTTATATATTTGCTAGATTTTCAATATTAGATAATATTGTTTTTATATTATTAAATTAAATAAATAAAAAAAACGACCTATATCTTATAGAAAAAATATGCCGTCCAACTCGCTTCCGTGAGGCATAGTACCTAGTACGCTAGCGCTATTGCCCCGCTGAATGCATAAGCTCAGCTGCTGAGTAAAGTAGGCACCAGCTCTCACATCTCCAGAGGCGTGGACCAGTCTAACGGATAAATTATAATATTTTTATATTTATTTTTCTTTTTCGTTTTTTAATAGTTTAAAGCCATAATAATCTGAAGAGCAGCTCGCTGCCCGTGATACCACCCGTAATACTAGTGTGAACTAAATGTTGTTAGGGTTATGTTTACATAGGGTTCGCTTTTCCTGACAAGCTAAATTCAACCATATTGATCGTAACTTAGTTACTTTTCAAACTTAGGAAAAATTACACAATTTAGCTTTGGACTACCCAATACCAATGCTGCCCCGGTACTTGGTGAAGGTGTGTGTTTCGCCTTAGGTATGTTCATGTACCATAATTACCACAAATCGGAATTGGTAGATATATTTTTCTAAAAAACTAAATCCAACCGTATTATTTCTCATGTCACAACTATCAAAGTTAATCAAAAATGTTATGCGACTTACATACTTTTCAAAACTAGAAAAAAGTAAAAATTTAGCGCTGGTCTACTCAATGTCTAATATTGCATTTTCCTTTATTTTTTTCAATTTAAAAAGAACGTGAGTCGCATATTATTAACTCTAATCTTTACCACAATAAATACCGGTGAATTGTAAGGATAAACAACTTTCCTATCTGATCTATGATTACAAACGACAACTGCCTACAACTTTAAAATTATCAAACACACTCATTTCGTTGGTCAATACACAAAAAAAAACAATACATCTAAAATAATGGATTCTTCTATCGTGAGAGCCTACAGCGAAAGCGCTGCGTAGTAATAAGGGTTGTTAGAGGAATCGGACCTTGTTAAACACCATTATATTATTGTATAGTGTTTTTTTTTTGTATATTGACCAACGAAATGAGTTCAATGTGTTTGATAATTTAAAACTTGTAGGCAGTTGAGTGAGTCTGAGTATGTCCGTTCCTTTAGCGGATTTAGAAGTGCATGGTATCGTTAGATTCGTCTTCATACCTGGAGTGTTATAGGATACATATTACGGTAAAAAATTCCAACATGGCACCCGCAAAATACAAAATATGCTGTCGGATTTTTTTGTTTTAAAATACTTAAATTAGGGTGGACTGGAGACACCTTTGACTACAATCTCACTTTGTGGAAAGTGACGATGTGTCTATTCATCCTAGATTTGTAGATCCGAATGTAAACTTGAAAGGCATTCTTCCAGATGTACTTGACGACGGGTTTTCGTGTCCCGACGGCGAGGTGATGGGCCCCAATGGCCGTGCCCTCCCGCACCCCACCTTCCCCCACCCCGAGGACTGCCAGAAATTCTACATCTGCAGGAACGGCGTCCAGCCGCAGAAGGGCAGCTGCCCATCCGGCAAGGTGTACAATGAGGACACTTTCATGTGCGACGAGCCAGAGAAAGTACCGGGATGGTAATTGTTTTTATTTAAAATAAATTATAGTACCTAGTACTAATCGTAAATCCGCCTGCTCGGTACTTAAGGGTTGATTGAGTCAGATTTGTGTATGTGTCGGGTAGAAAGGACTCTTATAAAAATGACAAATAGCCGGTAGAGTCTGCAATAAACTTTTTATTCAATATTGTACCTTAACATCACTCAGTTAGAACAACACTTCATGTTTTCTACATGGTAATATAATCGAACAAGGTTACAAAGCGACCAACTTCAATGCGTTTCGTTCTCTATTCGCAACTTCATACAAAGTCACCTAACATGTAACTTCGTATAAACATTAGTGCAGTTCCTTTTACCGTCAACTGTTAAAGCGTTCCGGTTTCTCTATGGATATGTTTTTTATGCACAACTGGTTAGCACTTGACCTCTATCACATCTGATGTTAACTGAAGATGAGGTCGAAGGTAAAAGCGTGCTGACCCGGAAACCCCACACTTTTTGAGGACTGGCTATCTTATCTCTGACAACCGGAACACACAATACTATTTACATTGCTGCTTGGCGGACGATTTAAATAGAGTAGTAGCTAGCCAGGCGGACATTTAAAATGCCCTACCACCAACCAAACCGACTACTTAAACATGTACCCCGCTGGGGATCGAACCCGCGACCTCCGAATCGTAAACCAAATGTTGTTTATATTGAGCAACGGAGGCGGTTAAATATTATACTCTATCATCAGATTTTGATTAAATTTAAATGGGTCTAGGAAGAATGTCTACTTACTAATAAAATAGGAATCAAGCAATTAATTTGCGAGCAACTGATGGATGTACGTCGAAAATTAAGAACCTCCTCCATTTCTAAAACAATTAAAAACGAAAACTAACCCCAATTGTTATTTTCACAGTGAAAATTACTACGAGGGCCAGCCGCTAGAAAAGAACAAGTTACCTAAAAAGGCGTGATCGTTGATATTTATTAGATTAATATTATATTATTATAAGAACTACAAAATAAAATTATTTTAATTACATCTTGTTTCATTAATTACACTCTAAAATGGTAAACAAATTTATTTGCCGGGATTCGAACCTGCTGTCACTAACAGATGCCTGTAGATGGTGAAATCATTTAACATAGACATTACAAATTACTATTCTATTGCTTGACTATACCATGCTTATTGCTTGAGTAATGTTATCCTTCTGCATACCACGCAATATAATGTTTTTATTTTATCCAGCCATTTCATGTCGGAAATCGCTCACAGTGATAAGACCGCCATTGTACCTATTTTATGTTTATACAACTACCTACCTACCCCTAATAATACAGAATGTCAGTCAAGCAGAGATCTCCGCTTGAGTACAGTTAAAAAGGGACAGCTTTATGTATATTGTATAGCCGCATCTCTTTCTTACCATGCTCAAGCTCAGATTTACGCTTGAGTAACATTCTGAATATGGACCTTAGTGTGCAATAAAGGATTCATGCAATAAAGCACCTCAAAAGGATTTAGAAACCCCTAAATTACTTTTACATTGTCCTTCAGTTCGTCAAGACTCTATATTTTCTGGATACCCAGTTAAATATAATAAGAACTTATTTATTTATTTAACACTTTATTGCATATAAGTATACAAACATACATTGAACAAACATAGGACGGAAATTACAATACACAAAAGGCGACCTTATCTTATCTTATCGAGATGTCTTCAAACGTGGCGCCTCCGCATTCGCTATTCCTTTTCGATCACCGAAATTAAGCAACATTTAGCGTGGTTAACCTTAGACGGGGGACCACTAGTGACATTTTCATGTGTTTCCATGCTTCAGACACCGTTAAACGATTAGTTTAGTCGATTTCTAATGGTGGCAATTGAGATGTTGACAGTAATTCAGTTTATCCGTATATGAATTATCAGTGTTCGTTGACAAGTAGCTTATAAAATACTCTCTTCTTCATTTCGAGTCAAAGGACAAATTTATAATGGGCAGTTTGGCCCAAAAAGTAGCAACTTCGATGGCTCTTTGGTTTCTTTCTTTTATAAAATACTAAAACAAATATTTCCTACACGTCAAGAGTTGCATATTTTGTTAACGTTGCAACGGTATATTGAGGTTAAACTATAAGTTACATTTTTATATTACTGGTCACTACGAAATAGGTGTACGAAATATTAATCGGAAAGGGGGTTCTTAGGGTGTCATAAATTGAACACATTACCATGTTTTTTCAAAATATTTACTACGAAATTTATTTTATTATCAACCTCCCACAAAAGTGTCATCGTACTGGCAGCATGGAAAGTTGTAAATTTTTATGGGAATAAAAAATTAAACCTTAGAAGTGTCTCCTGTTTGCGATATCTAATAATCACCTGACGACTGGCGTTGAAGTGGGACCTCGTGTCGCGGAAATGCGTGTGTGAGCTAGCACCTACATCGGTCAGCGTTATTAGCTTTGATATAAAACGAGATAACACTGCCAGTCTTTTGGTCAGCCTTCCACGTGGTACTGATCTCGGACACATTTCTTGCCTATCATAGTCACAGAAAAAACGTATTCTAGTATATTTCAATTTTTTGTATTTCTTATTTTTTTTTAACTTTTTTGTAAATAGCTCCTTTTTTCCTTGTTCATAAACGATATCAGGTATCTATGTTGAAATAAATTATTACACAAAAAAAAGCTTCATCGTCACTTTCCATCAGGTGAGATTGTAGTCAAACGCGAAACCAGTTTTTAATAAAAAAAAAAAAAAAAAAAAAGAAATATTTCTTATTGTTCACATCAAAAAAAAAATACAGAGAAACAATTTATACAGGTGTACAAAGGCGGTCTTACCACTTGGATCGCTTAGGTTGCTTCCAAACCCCATTTAAGCTACATACAAATTGTACCACATTGCGCAAACAAGCAGTCCGACTTGTATCTATACGCACAACGACCAGTGATGAATGAATATGAAGGAGACAGAAAGGCAGACATGTCACTAGTACTGTGCTTGAACCAAATGCAGCAATAAGTGTCGCAATCGACGATAACAAATACTACAAGAGTTCAATTGAACCGGTTTTTAATGCTTTAGTATTTAAAGTCACTGTAAGTACCCGTTTGACCACCGGTAGGCGCTATATGGAATAGTACGATGCCAGCAAATAATACCAGTCGCAAAATCGTGTCCGAAAACCAAGTCGGATCTACTGCGACTCCTTTGAAGGATTCTTATGTAAAAAATAAAATACGGACCATAAATAACCACATATTTAAAAATTTGGAACAACCCTCAAGAGACTATGATTAACATCCAGCTAAAAATCGTCCAATTGCTAAATGGTTTGACAAAGATAGGTTCAAATTTAATATATAATTCCGGGAACAAAAACACATTGGACATTTGCCGATACCGAACCATTTTATGAATACGAAAATGAGGGCTTATTTCCATTAAATATCAACTGAGAACCATCTCGTATCTGAGAACAATATACATACATAAAGTCACGTCTGCTTCCTGTAGGAGTAGGCAGACCACAGACTTCCACTTGTTATGATCCTGAATCCTTGCTTCATTCACTCTCATATATTGTTCATACATGCTCGTCGGTTTAGGGTACTCCTAACTTGGCCTTTCTTTAAAATATTAAGGGTCACAGATGCGTTGCCGGCCTTTGAGGAAGGTGTAGGCTCGTTTCTTGAAGGTTCCAATGTCGTACTCGTTCGGGAATACCGCTGCAGGAAGTCTGTTCCACAGGGTGGTCGTACGTGGTAGGAAGTTTCTTGAGAAACGTACAGTGGATCTTCCCCTACCTCGTCACCTACCAATACTATACCGTCCACAATTTACTTCTCTATCGTTAGTCTTCTTTCATCATCCTCTCCACATATCCAAATAATCTCAGCATACCATTTTCAATCTTTGTTACTGCGTCTTTTTCACACCTCCCTAATTACACTATTTTTGATTCTATCTTTCAAAGTCGCCGCTCATAATTGTCTCATTTCCACTGCATTAATTCTACTTTCTTTCCTCTTCTGTCCTACCCAGTATTCACTTCCATGAATCAGGCTTTTTGGACGCCCTTGGAACAAACTTCCTTTTCGCATTTTTCTCTAAGCTCGATTCACTTGATTTCCGGCATTCACTTTTTTGTCCATCCTTACAACAATATCACATTTGCAAAATGAAGAAACCATTTTCAAATCGGTTCAGTCAGTTGCTACAGACTGACACACATACAGATAACTTAAGACACCCCTCTTTTTGCGTCGAACATTGGCTGCGCCTGTATGGCGTGCTACCCAAACTTAAATTTCTGTAAAACATTTTTTACTGGTCAAGTTTATTGTGAAACAAAACTGTCAATTCATTCCATAAAAACTTTTTAACAAAAGAAAACGGACTACGCTGAGTCAGCCACTACAAAGTAAAAAAATAATGTTATTGATCCGCACGTATCTCTCAATAGTTATTTTCTGTTCACTGCGTAATTATTATTATTATTACTACTATATATAAAAAAAAATTTTTTTTCAAGATAACTTCTGATTAACTGATTCATTACACAAGATAATAGTGCACAAGCCGTCTACTCTCAATGACTATACCCACTGTAACAAGTGCTCGAAATATTAAAAAAAAACTATGAAAGATCGTAAACGCGTAATGTGCGTCAATTTGAAGTGACATTGTTGTTGTAAAATTGTCAATCTACCTTTTCTCATCAGTTATGTGCTCGTGCATATTTTTGTATATAGTGAATAGGATTTCACTTTAGTAATTGCAGCATAGCTTTCAAATGGTTTAAGAGTAAGAAAAGATTAGAGGTCGGCAGTCTATTTTATGTGATATGCAAATGTATCTCAGATCATGTTATATAGGAGACCACATATAAACATTTTTTTGATCCTGTGGGTTTCTTGCGCCGGTTCTTTTCCCACAGATGATTTTCCTTTCCGAAGCGGTAGTAGCTTGGACATACCGACTGACAGATAAATGCAATAAACCTTTTTTATTTCCAGTAGATTTCAATTGACATTTAACAAATGATATCATGTATCTTACGTTGAAGTAAATGCTTGAACTTTGAAGTTTGTAATATTTTATGAATAACGACCTTAACACTTCCAGTATAAGCAAAGCTCGCTGCATTCACATTTCCAATAGCGTCACGCAGTCAGTTTACACTGGTATTATTACGCTCGTCGTGCTGCCGCTTCTACATGAACTACTAACATCTATGTCTCTGAAATAAATGAATAAACATTGTTGCTCATCCTTTTTACACTTTAACAATAAAATTTCTATTAATACTGGTCACCTAATCTGTATATACCTCTACACCCATTCAACAATTACCTTGCATATACAATCCAAACTTCTACTCAATGAATAGGACCATAAGTTACATGCGATGTCGTAATAGGTGACGTGAAGTCGATACTGACACTTGACGCATTCATAGTGCTTACTTATCAAATGCTAAAGGCTTTTGTAATAGACCCCCAAACTTAAAGATTATCATGATCTATATAACATTAATCCTATAATTATTGTATTCGTTTCGCTAAATGAATAGTGCGTACGTATTTCCGCAAGCGATACTGGCTGAATTATTAGCGCTGTGGTATGGGTCTCTCTACCTGTACTGCAGCATTATGCTCAACTCATCCCTTTGAAAGTCTTGCTTGGTGTACTAGCAGTGAATTAATGTAATTTTTTTTGTTTTTCTATTTTGGTTGTAAATACTGTGCAGCAAAAAAAATAATGAGCCTACAAAATCTACTGTTGGACATTAGTCTCTTTCATGGAGCGATGTGCATCGCAGCCTTGTCGTTTCTATCTCGTAAATATGACTGAACCAACCCATCTCCTGCCCTGCATTTGTATTAAATACATTGTAAAAAGCGCTTAAAAGGACTTTACACACCTAAAACGAATTAGACGGGTATATTTCAACGGCGATGGGCTCAACCTTGTGTATATTTCATATTTGTTGTTTATTTATGTATCTATATATTTCAAAGTGCAAACCTTGGCTTTTATTTCAAGAATAATATTAAAAAATATTTGATTGTTTGTAGATCCCAAAATCCATTTACATAGATGCAGAGTTTGAGTATAACAGCGGACTTATCGCATTATCGCATACAGGGATTTTTGAATATTTATATTTGGTTTTGAATATAATTCTCAAAGTAATCTTACTGGAGGTGTGTTATTCCAGCGTTTTGTAGCTTAGTAATAATGTCCGCACTATAGATAGGAGGTGGTAGCGGCAGCGGTTGAATTGTCGGCGCAGGCGCACGCCAGTGCTGCTGGCCTGAGTTCGACGCGCGGACGTTCGCGACACGCACGAGACACGACAAACGAACACGCAACCATGACTAGTGCACAGTTCGCGGTGCTTGCCACCTGTTTAGCTTTCGGTAAGACATAATTTTTTTTATAATCAAACGAAAACATTTTATTTAACCTTCGAATACCTGTTCCATATCCTTGGACACTTCCTGTCTCTATCTCTTAATATATCTACAAGGATACCAACTTAGATAACTAATCATAATTAACTTTGTGGTTTTTAATTGTTGTTTTACTTTGTTTTGTTTATAACAATGTTATCCTTACCTCGTTAACGGACCATGGTTAACATAACAGCAAAATAATAAATAGGATAATTGCTCTTATCCCCCAAAATTACATACAGTATGTCTCTTTTAAATGTGTTAATTTTAGTGTAATTTCATTGGTGCTTTCTTTATCATTATAGTCGACCACAAGTCGGCATAAATACCATCTGCTTAGCTACAATTGGTGATCTATTTTTTGTATTATTTGAGTCAAATTCATGAATTAATTAATTAAGCCGAAATAACAATGGACAGCCTTTGTGTCGGAACGCTGATGGTCGTTGGGAAATCGGAAAAAAGGGCTCATAAGACCGCGAATCGGTGGGCGCAACATCGGATCGGCGAATTATATGAACAGACGACCTGAAGAAGGTAGCCGTCATGAGACCCATTTCAATTGAAATCCATAGGAGAGGCCTATGTTTCATTTTCATCATCTACATATTAACCACAGGACATTCATTGCTAAATATAGGCCTCCCACATAAATTTCCCAAACGAAGCGGTCTGCATTCAGCAACTTCTCGCGACTATCAGATCATCAGACCTTACATGTGAACCCAGTGCTTTACTCCAGAACTTTTTTTTATGATTGACTGGATTTGCTTTTGACCACAATCTCACTTGATGGAAAGTGACGATGCGGTCGAAGATGAAGCACGCGATCCCAGTAAATGACTATTCACTCTGCTCTTGAAGATCCCAAGGTTATAGGATTCAGGAAAGACTGACTTTATGCTCCAACGGGCTATGTTTAGTGGAAATGATTGTGATTTAAAATGTAATGTATCTTACAAAGAAAATTGAGACACACTACGGTACGGTATCGTAAATTTCATAACATGCCCCAATTCATAAGGACAACAATACGACAAAGGGTCCGTTCCGTTACGCAAAACTTGAAGCTGAAATCGTTGCCTAACATAGTAGTTACAATATCTCGTTTTACAATTATGGATATAATCACACTTTATAGTGGATATACTTGAATAGGTATTTAATCTAACTAGGTATACCTCTAGCCATTATCGTTTTATGTAACAAAACTAGTTTATCAAGTCCGCTAATAGAAACTGGGCGTCTGTTTAGACATGAAATGTGAAATTTACCTTTTTATTGCCATTTTTGGAACTTGAATTATATAATTAAATAGGTAATAGGCTTGTTTACGTAAGTTCCTGCTGTAAATCGATTATTTTATTGATGTTTTCCTATAATTCTCATACAACCTAAAGTTGGGTGATCTCACCATAAAAAGAATTCGGAGTTTATCAATGCGACTCCGAAAACAGTTTAATATGCTAATAAAAAAGACGAACAAGCTTACTTAATATCACCACTCGATACTTAAACGGAGAGCCTTAAACATGTAGGTATAGTTGTTTTGACAATGCATGGACGAAATCGCAAAACGAAATTTGTCACATGATATATACTAACTTTGAAGTTCCCGGCAGATGGCTGTGTGGTTTCCAGCACAGTAGAATAGGATCAACTTGCCTCTTCCCCTGGGAGTTGTAAAAGGGAACGTGAGCGTAACAGCATACATGGGTAGACAGCAGCGACATCAGTCGCCTCTCAAAATTCTGCGAACAATACCCCCCGGCCCAGAATGGCAATTTGGGCAAATCCTCTCATGGAAAACCATGAAAATTGCTCCATGGGCTTTTATTTGTGCACTTTTGTATAGGGTGTTAAATTTGTATTTAGTTGTGCTAATGAGAAAGGCGTGTCAATTTCAAGACCCTAAGTAAAAACCCCAAGTCAAAATGACTACTGTTTGTCCAATCCGAAGATATTATGCACAACGGATTAGCACTTGACATCAATTACATCTAAATAGTATTCAATTTGACACTTCATATTTTTATTGGATTATAAATGAAGGCCATTAATATACACCGTTTCTTCTTCTTCTTCATATACATAGTGGTTCCTTAAAAACACAGACAAATTTAAGAACAACAAAGAAGTTCTATAAGGGTTACGTTTTCGTTTTTATCTTTTGAGGTATGGAACTCTGAAAATATCAATATTATTCTAGATCCCATTTTTCTGTCTCCTTCACTATAAATAAGTAGTTTGGTCTATATATTAGTTAATAACAGACTGAAAACAATTCACCCACCATTAGTCACGATTATACCTTTTGAAGGGAGGGGAAGGCCTATATCCCTGCAGTGGGATGTTTACGGGATAAGATGATGATGATCATCATGATACCTTTTGAAGTAGCCCTAAATAAATCTTTTAAGGCACTGGCAAATATAAATCGATTAGGTAAAAATGGATCCCTTATAATATATACCCCATTTACACGTGTATGTACCTATTCTACCTAATGAGCTTGCAACATTAGGCAAATTTATTTTTAATTATATTATCTGATATTAAAGAGTTATACATTTTAAGTGTGCCATACATAAACAAATTTGCATGAAAAGTTAAATTATCAGAAACTGTCAATATTTCAAAATTAATGTCAAATGTTTAAATTAATACAAAATTAGAAAATGCATTACATTTTATAAAATGATCCAATACCAATCAATGTCATAAATATATACATCAATCAATTAATGGGTCTTGGTCAATAAATTCCGTTACATAATTAACAGTAAATAAAACAAACAAATATGAATAATAATGAAGCTACTTCAAATTATGTCAACTCGAGTTATTTTTTTAATGTATAAAAACAATTATCAGATGGCAAATAACATAGCTTTGCTTTAAACGGTTTTGTATTTTTATTTTATTTAATAGGCTTACCAATTGTTGTTACATCTCACAACAGCATTATGATTTAATCAGTGTATATCTTAAGATGCATAATTACTTATAGGTAAACACAGTTTTGGTGGCAACTCTCGAATTTCTTTGGGATGTAGAGAGAAAACGACTACAAATTCAGCTTAAAGTTTTCTAATTGCAAGGCTGCTTAATTAGGCTCAGACCAATCCGACATGTGAGTTGAACGTACAATTAAAGTATCCAGTAACCACCACGGTATATATTTGTAGCCGAATTGTTACTCGGCCTTAAGATTTAATTATTGTAAATAGATTATTTCCTTCGCACATTAGAGGCAGTTGCTCAACGAATTGGAAAGGAGCCGGAACGTGGCGCTTTGTACAAAACTCAAGGCCCGCGCCTGTTTGAGCGACATTCAAAGAAATCCTGATCAGTGGTCTTTGAAATAGAGTTCCGTATGTTTGTGTTCATGTAAAAATTTTGTCCGTCTGGATTACGATTATATGCACCACCTACATTTGTCTCTTGCTCCTGAGCACTATGGGGTAAATATTAGGTATATAATAATAAATATCACGTGCTTCCTCTGCGGCCACATCGTCGCTTTCCATCTGATGAGATTGTAGTCAAACGCATTTCCAATTAATCATAAAAATAATAAAAATATCCAAAAATTATTGTAAAATATTGCCCTAATACAGATTGTCGACAATTATTTGTCAAAATTCAATCGTTTGATCTCCGAAGCAAACAAAAATTCTTAGGTGGTTCACATCTCTAAAGCCACGTACGAAAAGATGACCACGGCAATAACTGTAGCTATGATAGCGCACATAACGCCTCAGACACCTTCTTTATTTTAAACTAGGATTTCCCGCGGCTTCGTCCAACTGGAATTCGTTTAATACATATATGTAATTTCGTTTAGATATGTGTGTAAATTGTTCATAACGCGGGATATTTCCCTTGTTATGGACTAGGGTCCAGAGCATGTTCTACCTTGTTTGTGTAACAAAAGTCATTCAGACCCTTTGACCTGTTTCACCCTGATTGAGCAGCAAACATACATGTAATGTTATTAATATTGTTAGCTGGATTTTCTCAACAATTACCACACACACCTACAAATCTATACAGATTGTATATTAGCCTAATTGCTCATTTATTTGTACGTTGGGCGCGCTTATCTACACCATAATACTAAATTCGTACTCACACCAACCAATTATAATAAATAATATAACATTTAACATCTTTATTGTACAAGGTAAATAGAATAGCATAAATAACAATTTGGAAGTTGTAGAGAGAATGTAAGTATTATTTCCCTTGTGAGATGCTGTGTAGCTTCGGCACTCAAATAGAATAGAACCAACCCATCTCTCATTTTTGATCAGAAACTAACTTGGAACAGCCACCTGAACGGTGTTTTGCGAAAGGCTAAAACATCGCAATGCACATGCAGTCGTCTGGCAGGACTAAAATGGGGTCTTAGCCCAAGATGGTCCTATGGCTATATACAGTCAATGTGAGGCCGATGGTAACGTATGCCTCAGTAGTTTGGCACAATAAGACCACCCAGATGATTACAATCTCCAAACTGAACAGCCTACAAAGAACTGCTTGCCTGATAGTCACGGGAGCCATGTCGACCTAACCGGGTGCAGCTCTAAATGCACTGCTCGACCTTCCACCCCTACACCTCTTTATCCAGAGCGAAGTAAGTACCAGCTTGCTAAGGGTATTGAACCATTCGAGGAAGAACTGGCTCTCCCTGTCACTGAGAGCTCTCTAGAGCTCGATACTGGAGGACCAGATTTTAGGCATGGTGACCGACGCCATGATTCCTAAGTAAGAGTTCTGTAGGCTATTCACCGTAGAATCGAACCGTAGGAAAGGTATCGAAGGCAACGAAAAAGCCGACGAACTAGCGAAATTGGGGGCTAAAGGTACCCAGCACGGCCCTGAGCCTTTCTGCGGTATCTCAAAAAGCCTAATTCTCTTTACCCTAGGAACCGGTGCACCCAAGCATCTCTCAAACTTTGGACGAACACGCCAAGTTTAACACACTCCAAAATACTAATCAAAGCCTTCAACAAGAAGGCGGCCGGGGAAGCACAGACACTTAGTAGGAACAATTTACGCATTCTTGCAAGGGCACTGCTGTCTGAACAAACACATGCTCAACATAGGGCTCCGAGAAACGGGGATGTGCAGACTTTGCCACCTTGCAGAGGAAACGCCTGGACATCTGCTGTGTGAATGTGCCCCGCTAATGCGTAAACGTAATATCCACCTGGGTGGCCACTTACTGCACCTGGATGAGATAAAAACCATCAGTGCCAGGAAAATAATCCAATTCCTCAGAGAGGCAAACCTGAGCAACGAACTATAGTTAGTGGCGATCACAATAGATAGAGCATCCAATACCAATACCAACCCACATCTTCCCGTGGGTGTAGTAAAAGGCGACTAAGAGACTTACCACCAAAAAACATCTATTGACCTGCACACCTGTCACGTATGCATTTCTGTATATTTCGAAAAGTGAATTCATATTCTTTGAAACAATAAACTTTTAATGTTTGAAACACCTGAAAGCTAATGTTTGGGATATCTCTGACTATCCCATTTGGGATAAAGTTCGCGACGTTACGTACCCAAGCTACCCAAAGTCAAGGCAAGAGGTTTCCTTTAATAAAAATTCTATTGAGTGACTAATTTATCGTATGTGGACGTGAAATAACTTACTGGGAAGAATTATTCCTCAATCTTCACTTAACATCAGGTCTGATTGAGGTCAAGTGTCAACCCGTTGTACATAAAAAAAAAAAAAAAAAATCATGGACAGGACAGGATATAATTCGGAGTAATTTTAAAAATAGTAGACTGTTGGGGCTCCCACTATTTACGTTACTTGCTGTAATAAAAAAAAGACTTTTTTTATTATTTAATCAAGACAACTAACAGTAGTTCGAAACATATTTGAACATGAATGAAATATGTTAGACAATGACAGGATGTCTTAGATACCATAACATTACCGAATATACGTCTGGATAGAGACTGGACACACACATACCACACCGTCAAACACATAACACCCGTTGTTTTGCTTCGGGGGTTAATGGGTTCACACAGCGCCAGAGGTCTTTAATTACATTAATCATCTCTTCTCATAAAAAGTACACCTCCAATAAAGTCTTAAAAATTAAACATTTACTTGGGGTCGAATATCATAAGAATCTGTAGCACGAGTCTCCAGGAAAATAAATTGAAATAAACGAGCCATCCACAAGACGATCCCATGTCTATCAAATACAAATCAACCACTATTTTATGATAAAAATCTTTTTAGTTTAATTTCGATCCCAAATTCACCCAAAGATAAAAATGTAGTTTATAAAAACTAAAAGACACGCTAAAGTTCCACCATCCAGCTTTTGGCTCTATCATCAAACCCACGACACCAAGTGCAATATACTGGACTCGTCAAAACGAATCATATGAGCCCAAACTCGAGAGATTTACTAGAAGCCATTGAAGAGTTCCATCATCCACTTTTTTGCTCCATTATCAGATCACTTTCTAGGTACCAAATTATAGGTTTGTCATCCCAACTACACATATACAGAACGTTCCAACAGGATACATACCAAGTTTCATTCCGATGACAATTAGAAGTACATTAAAATTGACTACCATGATTTGTCAGTTAGTCAGTTACAAGTGATTGCGCGGGAAGGCATCGTTTACCGAAAAGCGCAATTTCTCCAGAGAATACCACTTGAAATGTCATCTGATATAAAACAAATGTCAAATTTAATTCACCCCGCGCGCCGCCGCGCCATCGTGCTTGCACTTTTGCCGCTAATATAGAAATTGAAGGATTATTGAGTTATACGGAAAGCCATTTTGAAATTTCTCCCCGGATTCAGAATTATTTTAATATTTACAGAATCGCCATGCAGTAAATGTCTTAAACAAATGGTTAAAGTTTTACGATTTGTAAATTTATGACATGTCGAAAGGATCCATACAATTCAAAGTAACATAAATCAAATGGATTTCGTTTGTTTTCGGCTGAATATTAAAAAGTCAAACATTTAAAAATAGTGATTGTTTACCCGACTGGCGAGAGGTATATATATGTTTTTCACGCGTATCTATGTATGAATATGGAATTATTTATGCCCTCGTTACAATGGATCGATTTTAATTAAAGAAGTATCACTAAATTCGTCATGATACTTGCTATAGAGCAGACGTGTCTTCACTTCGCAGCTTCTAAATCGCATAGACGTTTCCATCTTTTTAATTGGCTTTTTCCACAGTCGGATTTTTAATTAGGTGGTAACATTAATGTTATTTTAAGGACCTTAAGATGAACATGGCCAAAACGAAAATTATGGCGAATGCCCATGTCCTGCCCACACCAATATCTTGGGAACCCTATTCTCGACGTTGTAAGCAAGTATAGGATAAGAGATCTGACTAGACAGGTTCAAGTTCGAGTGAGAGGTCAATCGACGAATCCAACTCGGATGGCCAGGCGTTCCGGAAACTATCCAAACGTTTTCTCATCCAAAATACCTCAGTGTTTGAAGACAAATTTGTTACTTTTACATTGAGTAAGCTGCTGTACGTCAATGGTCTACGCTGCTATACTCACGAAAAGTTTATTAGTAAACCCACAACTGTACCTGTTGCTAAAATCTTAAGTCTTAGCAAATAGATGAAATAACCTCCTATTTATAGAACTATAATATTTATTTGACACAGTAAAAATCAACAAAAACTAAAATTGGACAACTATTATGCAAAAACGTGATACACGCCTGTGCCCCAGCATACTGACCGCATTGATTCACTGAATAGCCAGACAAATTGAGCGAGGTGCATACGCACTAGCCTGTACATCGCAGAAGTCCCATCTGGTGGAGAGGTCGTAGACTAGCTTACAGGTGTCAATATATTCACGGCCCACAGTCTCTATAAGAACTTGGAAAATTATGTAGAGAAACTTCACAAACTATATCTATGCAAATGAGTAAGATTTAGAAAATCTGAATTTATATTCTTAATTTTACTATATAAACAGTTATTTTATATTAAAATTGCCTTGATGGAAGGTCAATAATGATATTTCTATGGTTCGTTGAACCGAAACTGATTTAAATTACCGTTACACGAAATCAAGGCTTTTGCCGTTTTATGGTGAACGAAAACTCGAATTTTATATTCTTTGTTTGTTAAAGTGTGGGTAGAATCATCATCAATGACAGTGTTATCTGTCACACACATCAACACTTTTTGGAGTGCCTCGGCTTTTACCTCAACAGTTGTACGTCATAACAAGCTCCTCTCATTAGGGGAGGGTAAGGGCCAAAGTAAACATAGGACCAACGAATCCCCGTTGGATTTGTGTCAGTATCGTAGCCTCCTGATCGCAGTATTTTTATGCCGCCTCTATTGGCTACCGTCCCACTGGTTTAAACACAAAAAACTACTAGAAAATTTCGACCAGTGGTCACCATTCAAAGTCTGTCCTCGCCAGTCTCTGATTAATTGCACCATGAGTTATTTTTTTAATGTTTATTCTTAATTGTTGAAACTGGTCGTTTATACAAACAACCTAAATGCAAGTATAATCAACAAATACCTAATTATAATAGCACGTAGAAATAGACTCGTAAAACTACTGATTAAACTTAAAATCATGACTTATTTAAAGCGACGTTTCGACTATGTTTCCTCTAAATAATTTTGTATCATTTTGTATTGGTCAGGATATAACATAAATTTTGTTTTGTTCCTACAGAAGTTCATTGTTATTTTTATCCACAACGGTTTACGCTTCACATCAATCATCTGATGATACAAAGAAGATGAGGCCAAAGATACTTAGCTTAGACTTAGATACTGTCTTATGTAGCTTGTCAGAATATTGAAAAATGACCACCACTAGCCAAAAGTACTAAATATTTAGCCCGCTGGGAATCGAACCAGCGTCCTCCGCATTGTAAACTTTTTGTTTTTGACATTGAGCCTCTTAGGAAGACTAAATGGCTGTAGTCTGACTGGACATATTACACGTTGATTAGAAACAGTCGCATAAATTAATACTTCTCATTTGTTGACTTCTACAACCTTCAATCGAAAAGATACCTGTTCGAATTTATAATTCTAAGGTCACTAATGAATCCTGCTCATTGACTAACGTATAAGTAATGTGCGAACTAACAGACAAGCACTACATTTATATAATTATCGGCGAAGGGAAGAAATTCCCTTTTGTCTCTAGTCTTTCCAAAATTCTACAACCTTGGAAGCCATAAAAGCAAGGTGAATAGGCATCTACTGAAATCGCATGCTTCATATTCGACCACACCGAGAGGTGAGATTATGGTCAAACGCGTATCCAGTCAATCGTAATAATATTATTTGAAAATTTAAAAACCCTCGAAAAACTATAAGATCATCCAAACTACCAACCAAGTATGTTAAAAGCTAAATATCTTCCAAAAGGCTTCGATTTTCATCAAACATAGATAAGAACCTTGAAGAATGCTTAAATTTGAATTAACCGAATCAAGCCTCCCAGCAATGTATACCGAATTAGTGTCTGAATTTAGGATGGTGTGATAGGCCCTTCACTGCGATACATTCGGACAACGACATCAAACACATCATACCAGGCGTTTTTCGTCGGTGGTTACAAAAATGGTTAATGTTAGTTCCCAACGGAATGTGAGCCCAGTGAGCGCCATATGTTTCCACATACTGACCGCCACATTACGCAGCCCTCGCACCTTCTAGCACAGGTGATTATCCCTATGTTTGTGAAGATGTAGAATCCACTCCAGGACCCGTTTTCTCTTAAACGGCCATGAGTCCTCCGACAAATGTGGCCAGTCCATTGCTACTTCAGTTTACCAATCCTCCGAGTTTTATCTCCAATTCTCGTTATTACCTTAGACAAATTCCGAATTCTTTCAATAGTTTGATAACATTTGTTAAATCTGCATCATTGGTGTCCATATAACTTCTAAAGCTGTTCGCCTACGAAAAAAGGTCTTGTGATATACAGAAATAGACGGGATATGGAAACCAACTAAATATTTATTAAATTATTTAATTATTCCTTTCGAATGAAGATTCCTAAGATTCGTATAATATTACATTCAGCAAATACTTACATTTTACATTTTTTACACGTTTGTATTTGAAAGAACCATCCTCGGTTTGGTCGGGAACGTTTGAGATGCGTCCGCGGCCGGCGCGGGCGCAGAGAGGCGTGTTACGCAACAGTCGGCTCGAGTTTGTCGAATAGCATCTGTTACGTTCACCCCGTTATCTCATCGGCCTAGTCATTGTTGCTAATGCTTTCTTTTTAACTCGATGACTACACACTAATACGTGACACAGTAGCGTAATCATGGCTGTTTATATCATTCGACTTTCGGACAAAAACAACAGTAAAATGATTATAGTATCACTATACTATAATAATTCTTTTTGCAAGACCTTGCAACCAATTCAAATCATCATTAACCCTTAGTCTTTCCTGGTACACATATCGTTACGTGGTAACCATGAATTTGTAGGGGAAACTATGATTTCTCAACATCTGGTTCTAGCTCCGAGCGATCTTCGGGCTGGGGCGTACCTCGCTTAACGTTAAGCTGGCTGTTCGGCGAGGAAACGTGGCCATTATGTTAGTATCCACGTCCCCGACGGGTGGTCTGGATGAAGATTTCGTTCTTTGGCGTTAGTTTCAGTTTTTGTTTTTTTTTTTAAGTGTCATACGATACATTTTATAGTAGAAAATCCAAAATGGCACCCGCAAAATGTAAAATATCGGTCTACTTTTTGGTTTTCAATACATAGATTATCTATGTATTGAATTTAATTGTTATTAAATACTTAAATAGTCAATCATCACATAATTCCCATCACTTAACTCTGGATACGCGATTTCAAAAATCAACGCGGAAATACTCGTTTAGTAAAATAAACTAAGAGTTGGAGTTTGTGGAGCTTTATTCTTAGTATTATATATAGGACTACATAGGGTTCACATATCGATAAATTGGCGAAATTACTCTATTTTCCTTTTAAAAGACATAGACACAGTGAGTCGAACTGAAACGATGTTCCTGAAAACACACAATCAGTGACCTAATCATAGAATTATTATTAGTGTTCATTAAAAATTTGGACTATCGAATTGAATGTTACACATTTCCACTGTCTACACTTTTGCATTGACATATAAGTTCGAGATTGTGTGGGATATGAATGCAAAAGTTTGTTACTCAATCAGCAAAACAGATAATCTAGTTTTTGATGGTACTCAGCACAAGTAGATTTTATGCCCTCGAGTAGGACATAGGATACTTTTAATCCCAATAAAGTGATTGATTCTCTGAGAGTGAAAGAAATTACACATATTATATACTATTTCCACGCGAGCAAGTATCAGCTCATCTGCTATGCTGGGTTCCACATAGACCACCCAACAGTATTGACACTTCTTAAATACTACAAAATAAAGTCGCTATCCGTGTGTTTATACTAGTATTTTAATTACCTAAACCATAATTTAAAACGGACATTTTTTTTATAAGTCGTGAATCCTGGAAAATTATCTCCATGAAAGCTATTCAGATATTATTTGTTGCGATTTTTTAAATTTATTCAGTATTTAAAAAGAAATCTTAATTTATCCAATGAGGGCGCCACTGGATGGAATAAACCCTCTTAAATACAAAGGTTTTCGGAAAAACCTGAAACGTTTGAGTTCTACTGTGACTGAACTTTTGAACACGACGTTCCTACTTAGCGTTAGTCATTCCATTTAACCAAATCTTTTATATTGTCAAAGCTCACTATCTAGTACTTGCGATATCTTCACATGTCATTCACTGCGGATTTTGTAACCACTTTTCAGCGAACAATGACAATTGTTCCAATACCCAACTTCTTATGTGCTTAGGTAGGTACTTGTTGCATGTGTCACATAATGTTGACAGCAGAATTAGCACATCTATTGTATTATTTCTTGTTTACTTTATTATAGTTTAGGAAATTTCAGCCGGTTCCTTTCACATTCCATTAAAGAAATTTTAATATTAAACTAAAGGAGAATGTTTTGTTTCATGAAATAAAAAAATACTGATGTAAATTGCTACATAATTGGAGATACTCGGGACTTACATCAATTCGGAAGTATTCAACATACTACAAAGTATGGAGCATCTTCTATGCTGCCCTGTGTAACACTTGTATGCTACAGGACCTCTACGACTCCACAGACAATGCTGTACGTGTGGCCACATTCTGGTCCTCAAGAATATGATGTTATTGCCATCATCTCGCTAAGATGAAGAACGTACCAATATTATTGGAGAATTGTTAAGTATGCGATAGACAGTGAGAAAGTGGATCACTGTTAGCAAAGTCATTTTACATGTAATTATCTAGTCCTTTTAGGTAATTATACCTAAAAAGACTTTTGTAACAGCTATCCACTTTCTATGACATAGATGGGTTTGTCACATTTTTTTCTATACAAAGTGTCGTAAAAGCTACGATTCGCGGAAGACTCGGAGAAACCTGTTAGACATACCTACGTGTCTTACATAACGTAACACCTACAATGTGGTAGTTGCGATAATATTTGGGATCCTCGTATTCCTGACACAGAATCGAGAAAGTACTAAGTTTGTTAGTCTTAACAACATTGTGTTGTGTAGATTCGTCATGTAAAAAGGATAGAATGTCGTAAAAGGCGTCTAAGCAACTTTCCACTAAAAATATCTATACATTTGCACCTTTTTATATTTAATCAATATCTGTAATACGATTATTGTTTTTTAATTATTGCTTATACCATTGTTATTGTGTTACTAAATTGAAATAAAAGTAGTCTTCTCTGGGAGTGTAAATTATAGTTGCGAACTTCATTACTGCGATGTACATTGTCGCAAAAGTTCTTTACTGTGATATACGTTAATGATTTAATCCCTTATTTACGCGGCGGTTTTCTAAATTTCCAATTTATAGTTATTTCTTCACGATATGCCGCCAACATTGTTGTATAGGTAAGATGATGGTAGCTAGCCAGGCGGACGATTAAAAGGCTCAAACAGCATTAAAGAACTTTCGTGACAACGTAGGTCGCAATGGTAAACTTTCGCAATACCTAACGTACATCGCAGTAAAGAACTTTTGCGACAACGTACTTCGCAATGGTAAACTTTCGCAGTGACGTACATCTCAGTAATGAACTTCGTAACTATGATTTACACTCGTTCTCTGGCATTTAATTCACGAACGGAATAACTTTTTATTCATGTGCAACTATCTGAACAAAGACTCGAGCTATCATAATTATATATCAGAGTAGTTTTCCAGACAATGTACGTTAAACAATCTAATGCTTAATCTGTGATCTAATCGGAGCTATAGCAGCTGGTGTCAGGCAGCCAGATATGCTCGTACTCGCCAAGGCTGTCCACTAGGTACTACTTTCGCGTGTCACATGGGAACCCTAAAATGTTGCAGAATTTTTTTGTTATCAGAAAAGTTGCCATACGCGTAAGATGCTTGTGAAAGTCCAAAGTGCTATAGTAATTGTATGTGAAATTGAAATTTATAAATCGTTTTACCTAATATTTATTTCCGTACTATATTTATTCCGTGCTTTAAATTTACTTTAGTACATTTGGGTCCTTTTTAGAGTAATGTCACCGATCATTGACAGAAGCTATTGTTTATCGATTGCGTCTGGTTAATTTTAGTTTGGTAAGTGACAGGATACAGTTAAGAGTGTACTTGTACGAGCTGCCAACATCGCATTTTAGGTGAATTTTTCGATTATTTCATTAATACTCATAAAATTACATAATATAGTCAACTTTACTTGTTCTATATAATTACTTTTTACATTATTCAAGGATCCCAGTATTTTAATGATTACAAACTAATTACTAAAAAAAAACGAAAGAAAAAATAAATCTAAGTCAAAATTGCATAAATCTAAGCCACTGTGACCCTAAGGACCTACTACCTTCAAAACATATTAAAAGTTATTATATAGTAACCATATTGACTACATAATGTAATTTTATACGTGTTAATGAAATAAACGAAAATATTCGTAAAATGCACCCTAAGTACTATTTTTTACAACTATAGACCGTTGTTTATTCTCCGTCCGCGTAGTTGTCAGTAAAAGCTCACGTCATTTTAGTGGCCCAATCTTATCACGGTGAATGAATGACCGACAAAGTGGTGCATTTATTACGAGTAAACAATTTAAAAGCTCTTGCAAGGTCACAGAAATATGTCACAAAATGATTGTAAGTATTTTAAACGAATCATATTAACTTGACTGAAACTAATTAATTGTCCTTAAAGGTAGAGTCATCACAGACCATTTAGATTTTTTTTTTATATAGGACTAAATTATTAATCCTTTGCCACTGTAAAAGAAACTCTGTGGCAGATTTAGGGTTTGCTTTTGGAACCGAACAAATACAATTTTTTTTATAGGTAATGATAAACAAAGCCAAACTATCAAATCATTACCTATTCTATAATGCATTAAAATAAATGTAATACTCCTCTAAAAATTGCATAACCCCATACATATAGGCCTGATATAAATTAGTGTAATGTTTACTTTACATCGAGTCTGTTCACATTAAATTTTCTAATAAACATATGTCTCTCTCTATTGTTCTTGGCACACTCCATCAGTAAGTGTTGCACGTCTTCAATTTGTCCACAAACATCGCAATTAGGTGAATCTGCCTTTTTCATTAAAAATGCAAATTTTCCTGATGGATAGTGCCCGGATCTAACTCTTTTTACTCTTTACTTAGGGTATGTAACTTGGATGTTGATAATGGGAAATATAACTGTTGTTGGATGGAAAAGAAGAACTAGATCACGGAAAAGATGGATGGATGTGGATGAGAGGGATGATATGAACGAATAGGGCGTGAATGATAAGGTAACGGCTGACAGAGGAGATTGTAAGGAAAAGACGTACCCCAAATATATTGGGACCAGGGCAAGAAGACGATGATGTGAATATATCTGTTTTATTCTCAAATATATATATTATCAAATATTATTGGTTTACGCTCGTTTCTCTTATAGACACGAAGATGTATACAATTGTTTATTTTATTACTAGCTTTCCGCCCGCGGCTTCGCCTGCATTCAATGACTTTATCGCGGAAATTTGTTTACCCGCTGGAACTACTCACTTTATCGGGATAAAAAATATCCTATATTTTAATCCAGGGTATGTTCTATCTAAATACCAAATTTCATCCAAATCCGTTTATCCGTTTAGCCGTCATGGAGCATCAAACTAAAACAAACATCCAAACTTTCGCATTTATAATATTAGTTAGATTAGATACAAAACTTTACAAAAAAAAAAAAAACAACCTATTCTGAATGTGAGACAAACTGATGAGAAAATTGCAAATCAATCTGTTAGATTTTGGCATTATTCATAGCATTTTAGCAGAGCCACTCTCAGTGGCGGCGAGATTGATTTCAATTTGGTTGCTCTTCGGGGTACCCCTCCGTAGCTTAGCCCCATTATATAAATATATGCAAACTAGGGTGACAATGGCATTGATTTATCTAAATGTGGACAAAAGTTCCTAAAATTATAGATTTATAAAAAAAATGTGGTGAAAGGATTGCTTTGAGCACAGACAAATAAAAAGATTTAGTATATTAATGAATTTGACAAATGAATGATGTCTACGATAGGCCTCAGCTATTCACTTAGACCATCCACCATCGTATTGTTGTCGCAAAAGTAAAAGTGGTCGGGGTTGGTATACGATACGTTGGCCGACATCCACTGCTGGCGTGCAGAGCATCTCAAGGAAATTGCTTGGACAGAGACAGGGTTGCCTACCGCAATAAATTATCACTAGTGTATTATTTTGATCCTGGACAAAAATACAATAACATAATTTCAAAGAAAACCATTAATTAGCACGACTGTATGCGCATTTTGGAGTAATATTAAGGTTTTTTCTTGAGGTAGCAATGTCGATTCTTCATTTATTTCGTTTTATATTAATCTGTTGAAAAAATGTTTATAGTTTTATTGCTATTTTTTTTTAATTATAATACTGCCTCTTTTAACACTATTCAGACAGGTGAACAATGTGATATAATAAAGAATTTCTATATTTTATGATAGACAACCCTGCTAACCGAGATAATGTTCTCAAGTGATTTCATTACGAGCTGCTAACGATAAAGCAATAAGCACTTTTCGTTTAGTTGCTGACTTCCTGGAACAGCAATAACTTTTACTTTCAGCTGAACCGTCTCATTTTGAGCGTATTGTCGCGCTTTTGAAGTTTCTGGATGGCATTTTGCAAAGGTTTAGTTAAAAGTGTGCCCACTTTAACTTGTTTGGTATGTTACTTAACTAACATTTAAGTAACATACCAAACATTGGCACTAAGCAGATCGATTCTTCATTTATAATGTGAACAGCCAAGGCATTGAACTCCCTTCCGGCATCAATCTTTCCTGAATCCAACAATCCTGAGATCTTTAAGAGAAGAGTATTCACTGGCAATTAGGCATCCATTGAGATCGCGTACTTCATCATCGACCACATTGTCCCTTTCCATCACGTGAGATTGTGGAAAAAATACTTATCCAGTCATTTATAAATAAATTCAACTTTAAAAATACTTTTTTTTTTACTTAGACATACACACAGCGCCATCTAGTTCCACAGTAAGCAATTATAGGCTTGTGTTGTGGATACCTGATGGTTGACATACTACATAAATATTTCCGGATTTACTACGGATTCCAATCCGCGACCATTTGGTATAGTGGCAGAGTTTCTAATCACTACACCCCACAGATCGTCAAACCTTTAAATATAAAATTTTAATCCTCCATCATGATTATCACATATTATTCTAGTACAAAGACGAGTAACATAAAGTCCACCAAGGACTTCCAGGAGCAATCTTCTGGCTCCATCTTCAGACCCTCGTCATCTTGTGTAATGGCAAATGCTCATAGTAACAAAAAAAAACTAGCCCCAGATCAGATTGATGGTACCATAATTGCAATGTCACCGAACTTACATAAAATTTCAGCTCAACCAGTTACCAGCAAGTGCTTGAAAAATGGCATGCAAATTCTTAAACGCACTATGTCATTCAATGCAATAAGTCATGTTTTTTTGCTGGTAATTTGCGAACTTAAAGCTGTCTTTGTCATTGAAAATGTTGGATATTCTCACATGAATTATTAAGTATAAACTGAGCTGAAAATGCATTTACTAACCAGAAAAGACCATTTTATTTGTGAAAACACGAATTTATCAACTTAACCGCGTGTAACGACGAAGTGTGAAACAATGCTATAACACATGCAACTACGATTGCTTGTCTCTATGCAAAATGAAGTAATTGAAGTGAACGACCGACCCGAAGCAGAAGGTTGACCAACGTCACGCCTCATGTGGCCCGTTAACAGCGTGTGGTTCACGAAAGTGCAACCTTGCGCTACTATGCCATGCTGGTTAACCTTTCAAAGTTACGAATAATGAGATTTATTTAAAAATAAATTGGCAATACTGTTCCAGTAATAAAGAATAGTAATTTTATTCTAGATCCTTGTCCGAGTGGAGGTCTAAATAAATACTACTAGATTTCCTCCTGCGGCTTCGCTTGCGTGGAATAACTTTATAGCCGATATGTTTAATTTGTTTATCCCGCTGGAACTACTCACTTTATCGGAACAGAAAATATTCTGTCTAGGGTATATTCTCGAGGGCGGAAAGTAGAGAAACGTGGTTATTACTCCACCCACAAGAGCATTATCTTAAATTGAAGAAGAAGGGTATATTCTACCTAGATACCAAATTTCGTCGCGTTTGAGCGTCGGTGGCTCAGCGGTTAAGACGCGGTCTCTCAATTTGGGAGGTCCGGGTTCGTTTCCCACGCAGGCCATGTACCAACGTGTTTTTAAATTTATTATAATTACTTATGTGAATTTATCCAACTGCTCTTAAACGGTAAAGGAAAACATCGTGAGGAAATCTGTATGCCTGAGAATTAAAAATTCAAAGACTTGTGAAGTCCCCAACCTGCATTAGCCAGCGTGGCGGACTATGGCCCATACTCCCTCATTAAACTAGGCTTATATCTATATAGTGGCTGATGATGATGATACCAAATTTCATCGAAATCCGTTTAGCCGTTTCGCTGTGATTGAGCAAAAACAAACATCCAAACTTTCGCATTTATTTTAGTTAAATCGTGTTTTTGTTCGGTGGTTTCTTAAGGAAAGTTGGCACTCGCCATTTTGGCAATATGTTCTCACATATTTTAAATTGTTATAAGTTTTTTGAAAACGACTAGCTTGTTAATTATCAAGTATCCATCAATCCTGTAGAAACAGTACTTAGATTTTGAACATTCACAAATAGGCATGGATCAGAGTTTGTAGATAAACTTTCGCAAAATTCAGCCAAATCAGAGTTACATATCCGTGATAAAGGTATTCCACGCAGACGAAGCCGCGGGCGGAAAGCCAGTTGTATATAAATGAGTACTGCAATAATGAAATAGGGTAGGGACCGGATGACCTTAAATATGAGCTACCGCCTAGTTTAGGCATCCTCCCATAATTTATTTATAACTGTTTATTCAAACTATATGTTGGAATTTTGAATATTTTGAACTTTTAAATCACAATCTAGAACTTATTTGTCAAATAGGACACGATACGTGTCACCTATACAAAGATCAATGCAAAATTAATGTATTGCCTTTTTGTACAATAAAGCGTTTACAAACAAACAAATAAACTGATCACACTAGACGTTGTTAATAGTGTGATCTGTACTTGGATAGGTGACACGTATCATGTCCTATCTGACAAATAAGTTCTAAATTGCCTATCCGGAACTTTATTTACAAGCGGTGAAACAAGTCCTTAATCTAATATTTTCATTCTGCAGCTAACGCGGGAATTCTACTTGAAAACGCGCCGGCGTGTCCTGAGCAGTATGGACTTCAGGTAAGTTGTCATAATTAATTTACAATACAATACCATACCAGAACATAACATATCAGGTCATACCATACGATACCACACCATACCGTACCATACCGTACATATACCATTAGTACTGTGTACGGTAAGTATCAGTTTTACAATGCCATTTACATAATTTAGTCAATCAATCAATTTATTTATTTTGATACACACGTGGCATCAATCGCTGGCATATGCGAAAAATAATAATTATGGAAATGAAATTCAAGTAAAACTGGCTAGAAATTGAAATAAACCAAAGATATACTTCAACAACGCAACAGATATGCAGCTCACGCAGCTATGTCAAAAAAATTATAAATCAATCATACAATTTAATTAAAGTACGTTTAAACTTAAGGATATGTTCGACAATAGAGCGACATGATTAATTTACACTAAGCTCACAAAAATAAAAAAATAAAATAATTATGTACTATAAAAGGGCTAACAATCGCACCCCATATGTTAATAGAGACACTGGCTATCTTATCTCTGACAACCGGAACAGAACAATGCTATGAATATTACTGTTTGGCGGCAGTCTTAGATAAGATGGCGGTAGCTAGGCAGGCGAAAATTTAAAATGCCCTACCACCAACCAACATGTACCCTGCTGAGGATCGAACCCGCGACCTGCGATTGGTAAACCATATGTTGTTTAAATTAAGCCACGGAGGCGGTTAATGATGATTATAATTCTGAAATACAATCAAAAAAATTATATTAAGTTACGAGTACATGAGGTTGAAAATGTCAATAATATTAAATGTAATTAAGGTCCAAATTTTGGAGTTATTGAAGGTTGAACTTACTATTCAAAATGAACAAAAAAAATCAACATTAAACAATTTCGAGTACTATGTCAGGTATACGTTACACATTTTTCTCAACAAAACTATTATCGTTACAGGCGTACGCGCATCCTGAACTCTGCGACCAGTTCTTCCTGTGTACCAACGGTACGCTCACGGTGGAGACGTGCGAGAACGGTCTTTTGTTCGATGGCAAGGGGGCGATCCACAATCACTGCAACTACCACTGGGCTGTCGACTGTGCACACAGGAAAGCTGACTGTAAGCAAATGAAGATATTTTCCCAAACCTAAGTGTCGAAAGTTGTGATAGTTATTTTTCATTCAATCTACTCGAAACACATGTGGCGGTGCGACTTCGCTGTTCGTTTTCGATTAGCGAAGTTAAACAATGTCTGAAGCGGTCAGTCCTTGGATGGGTGACCACTAGTGGCATTTTAATACTAGTGTTTCCCTGCTTCGGAAGGCACGTTAAATAGTCGGTCCCGGTTATTTTCAGTTAAAGGCAGGATTATGCCAGTCGGTGGCTCACAGGGGCAACTTAAAAACTAACTGAGAGCAGGCTGTGCTAAGGCTGTTGATGATGACGTATAATGGCCAAGATTTTCTACGAAATATTTTTTTTTTATGCACGACGGGGTCGTACTTGACCTCAATCACACACCTCATGTTAAGTGACAATGAAGTCGAAGGTGAAACCGTACTGACCCGGAAACCCTAACACATTTGGGGGACTGGCTATCTTATCTCGGACAACCGGAACACAACAATGCTACTAACATTGCTTCTTGGCGGCAGATTTAGATAAGATGGTGGTAGCTAGCCCGGCGGATATTTTAAAATGTCCTAGGTACCAACAATCAAACCGAGTACTAAAACATGTACCCCGCTGGGGATCGAACCCGCGACCTCCGAATCGTAAACCCAATGTTGTTTACAATTTGAGCCACGGAGGCGGTTAAATTCTTTCAAATTAAGAAGTATGATCGTCGTGAACGGTCTAAGGTTGCGTTAGAATTAAGGAGATGAATATAGGATGAAAATCGTTGACATTTTTAACCCCCGACGCAAAAAGAGGAATTATAGGGTTGACCACTATATGTGTATGTGTATTTGTCTATGGCGTTGTAGCTCTTAGGGTCAACTGATTTGGATGCCATTTTTTTATTTGAATGAGACGTTGAAGTCTAAATAAGTACAGAGGCGCTTGAAACCTTTGATTTTAAGGTGCCACTAGTCTGACACAAATCTACGAAATCTGTGATAGTGAGAGAATACTGTGACCTTACATTGGGTAAATAAGGCAGTTGATGTGTGTGTTAAATAGTACTTTTATTAGTAATTTATAATTGAACGCAGTAAAGGTACATGGTATTAATGTGTATATCTCAATTTCTTCCAGTAACACCCCTCTCATCTCCCGGCTGCGAGTACCAGTTCGGCATCTACCCAGACAGCGATGAATGCTCCACCAGCTACGTCAAATGTGCGTTCGGAATTCCTAACCAGGAGCCCTGCACTCCCGGCCTTGTATACGACGATCGCACTCACGGCTGCAACTGGCCAGACTTGCTTCAGCCTTTCTGTAATCCTGAAGGTAAATGAATACATATATAAATAGTATTAACCATCCTGGAGATTTAATTGTAAAGCAAGTATCGATACCGCTTCTAGAAAGCAATAACATTCTTTCTGTGACTTTAGAAATTACATAAAATAATAAAATAACCTAAAAATAATCCCATCAAATACATAAATGTGAAAATGGGAGCCAAGTTCAATATTAGCGTATACGTGGTTGTTGACTTCGCCGACAAAACAATTGAGATCTAAATGTATAATGTATGCCAAGTTTGTAGATAACCCTGAAATTTTAGTTCCAAAAATATACAGCATTCAAAAATAAATTTCAAACACATTTTTTCATTCTTGCATTACAACAATGTTAGCTACTTAAAAATAATATAACTTTTTAACAGTTTCATTTTTTTCATTTTATTTAACGATTAATTCAAGTTCATGATATTGCTTTTGTATTAGTGCTACTAAGTATAGCCTAACATATTTAGTTTCAACTATGTAACATTTTCTGAATAAACATTATTATTATGACTTATATAATATCTAAAGTCCAAAAAACAAAAGCGTGGTAATTAAATTAGAGTTAGTCCTGTAAAATAGGCCTGTATGATCATACAGGCCTGTATTTAATCATAGAGGCCTATTTTACAGGACAAATGGTAGCAGGCTTGTAAATTAAGATGTACCTACCATCCGCAGTTACCTAAAATGATAGACTAGACAAAAGCGTAATTTTAGGGAACTGCGGTTGATATAGCATGAATAGACAACCATTAATCTTGTTAAACAACCCTGTATGAATAACTCTAATAACTATTATGCCAACTTTCAATGGCCTGAAGGTCAAATGTAATTATTAGTTTGATTTAAAGTTTTATCACCGCACTATAAAAATCTATAACGCACTAAAAGCACCGCACTATAACGCACTAAAAGAAATAGAGTGTACTGTAGACCTGTAACTAAATAATAGTTTTCTCTCAACAGCTGTTGTCGGCTTCAAATGCCCAACGAAGGTGCCATCTAACACGCAATCGGCCAAGTTCTGGCCATTCCCCCGCTTCCCAGTGCCCGGAGACTGCCACCGGTTGATCACCTGTGTGGAAGGCCAACCGAGGCTCATCACCTGCGAGGAAGGCAAAGTCTTCGATGACCAGAACCTGACGTGCGAGGACCCTGAGCTGGTGCCGCACTGCTCTCATGCGTAATTCTTGGGAGATCACAGATAGTTGGAGTATTGCGGAATGAAAACGATATTATTATGCAACTCTAGCTTGACGAGTTTGTAAAAGAAAGCCGTTTGTGTGTAATTAAGTGGTGGAAATCACGTAGCGCTGTGTAATTAATTGGATACCACTTTTAGGGTTCCATAGCCAAAATAGAAATAGTAGAAGCTTCGTTATACCCGCCTATTCATCTATGTCCTGCTGCTACTCACAAATTATTAGTGAAATATACCTTGACAATATGGTCTAGGAAATCTATCTAAAATTTAAACTGCCGTGACCTACAAGTTGAGATGGGGTTATTTGGTGAAAAAGGTTGGTGATTTGTTGTATATCTAATGAGAGATAGATAAAACGTTAAATATCCTAAACTTCAAAATAATATTTTTATTATTATAATCAATCAATATTTCTTTATTTCATTGTTAAATTTTAAACTCGAAAATACTCACTTTTTTAAGCTACTAGGCTTTCGGAAATTACATTCTACTTTTGAGAAGGAACCCAAGAAATTCAAAGTTCGCACATTTTAATGGCAGTGTATTCGATAACTCACAATATTAGTTTAACACGCTCCGGGACACATCACCAAACACAATAGAAGTTTTATTGTTATAACGTCGAGACGCCTCCCGACCTCGCCGCCGGTTGTGTCCCGGAACGTGTTAAATAACAATTAATAGAAAATTATAAAATTAGGCTCTACTAGTTTGCCAGTACGAGAGCAATCTTGGTTCTGTTAAAGTTATCAAAATTCCTTATGAAATAACAACATAACTTTGCAGAAACTAACTTAGTAATCAGTATTTTTTATTTATTTAAAAACTATGTAATAATTACATGTTATACTTATTTACAAAAATGCTATGCTAAAGACCCCAACCCGCATTGGGCCAGCATGATGGACTATCTTATGCGACAGAAGGCCTATATACCTGCGGTGGGATGTTTTCGAGCTGAGATGATGATGCTAAAGACATAGGTATAGGTACATCATCTAAGTTGCTTCCCAGAGGCACGGTGTTATACTACGCTACTGGTACTAAGGTAAGCCTTTGAGCGATCGTCAGGGCTTGGGTCACCAGAGGCAGCACCAGTCTATTTATACCAATCTGTCTATAGAACTCTAACATGTGCGTTATTCGACACGCTCTTGACCGTTTTTTTTTTGTATCTCACATTATTCGTATGTTATCTTCGTGATTTAAATAGTACAGTGATGGATGTTATCGGCCGAATATACTATATTTAATAATACTGTTTTCGTTCTGCAAAGAGTAATTTAATAAAAAAAAAATTCGAACTATCTTCTACCGTGTTCTATTTATTCGTACACTAAAATTGACAAATAAAATTGTGTTATGTAAATATACATATTTTAGCTATATTTATGAATCAAAATTTAACTTAAGTGTTATCATTATTATCATTTTAAACAAACAATTTAATTTACAATCTTTTTCAATTCAGTGTTACCTGGAATGTACATTCGATCGCATGAAAATATATGGAAATATTGACCAAAAATGCTTATGTTTTAATATCTGAGGTCGAGTGTACATCATATTCGAGCGTGATATTAGTTACCATAGTAATATATTGTAAATCAAAATATTTTATGTATTTAATTATATTAAATATTATCTCCTGTGTAAATATAAAAGCAATAAGATGACAATGTAAATAGGAAGCCGCAATTTATAAAAAAATAAACATTTTTATAAATATCTCGTTTGGTGTTTTTTGTTATATGCATTAGTGGCCTAATACCTAATATATATTATATCTAATATTAACCCGATTTTACTAAACAACGCAAGAAACCATAGACCTTCATATTATCTTAAATATCCCTGTCCTGAGACTCATAGGTGATTATTGGATGACTGCTAAATTGCAGAGCCTCTAGAGCATGGCAAGGTCGCCTGTCTCAGTGTTTTGCAGGATGCAGTTCGGTGAGTGTACGTTGGAATTACATGATCTTGTTCCGCCGTCGTTTTTCCATCTTCGGACTACTAGCTGTGGGGAGGGATTCCACCCGTATATAGTTAATATACCGAACATTGGCACTAAGAAGTTCGACTCTACATTCATATTGTTAACAGCCAAGGCATGAAACTCCTTTCCGGCGTCAGTATTACAACCTTTATATCTTCAAGAGCAGGGTGAATAGGCATTTACTGGTATTGGATGGGATAAAAAAACAACCCAACAGAAAAGAACGAGATACTATATTTTTAAATCCTGACGAAAAACGAAGGCTGTTATAAGTTTGACAGCGTAGTGTGTGGGTCCAGTGTTTAAGTATCTCAATAATACCTGGTCCGATTTGAATGCAGTTTTCTTTATTATGTAAGATTAAACGAACCGGTAGGTTATGAGCAATGTTTGATGAAATTCGGTTAAGCCGCTTCGAAGCTATTTGGCTTTTAACACAGTTGTTTGGTGTATTTATATGATATCATAGTCTATTTGTTTTCATTTTATTGTAATTAGCTAGATCTACATATATTTGCAATTAAAAAGAAAAACAATTTATGTCATTACTCCACCGAGACGAGTTAGCTCTTAAATTGAAGAACATTTAGAATATAATGCGCCTAACGATGAAGTTATTCTGAAGTGTTATGATTCAACAATGCCTGGCCTAAAGAACCAGGCGCTAATTTTATGCTATTCAGGCTCACAATTTTAAATATTTTTTACCTTTGACGCGAACAAGGGGTGGTATAAGTTTGAGACCATGTCTGTCTCTAGCATTGTAGCGCCACTGGTGTTTGCGAAATAGTTCTCAGCCAAGTTTCATTTAGCTTATAAAGCAGATTGTATGTATACCCAGATAATCAGTCTCTCATATTCGTTCATTTGTTTTTTTATAATGACACCAGTCAACCTAAGCCTCGTCACAATAAAATCTAAAGGAAAAAACAAAAACGCTTTTCTAACTAATATTATTAATGCGAAAGTTCGTATGTTTGTTTGTTGCTCAATCACGGCGAAACGGATGAACGGATTTGGATGAAATTTAAAACATAACCTTTATTAAAACATAGGATATTTTTTATACCGATAAAGTGAGTAGTTCCAGCGGGATAAACAAATTTCCGCAATATAGTTATTCCACGAAGGCGAAGCCGCGGGCGGAAAGCTAGTTTACTATAATAAAATGAAAAACTCGAAAGTAATTATTTTTTCAAATTATTTTATATACCACATTGAGTTATTTTTATATAATAAAGAATATAATTCCATTTTATTAGTGAAAATTGATCTGTAAAGATATTTTTGAAATTGTAATACATCATTTAATCAAAGCCAAATATGCTTTATTTTGTAAGTACACAGGGTACACAAATTTTACATTTTTAAGGTACTGCTTATTTAAAAGGCAATTTTCCCCTGAGATGAACAAACAAGAAACTCGAGGGGTTGGAATAAAATTCGAAATCTGAAGGGTTTGTTAAATTTAATATCACCTCGAATTTTCTGTTCCTATCTTCCCTTCCCTATTTTTCTTCTATTTTTCCCATAACATAAGTCACTACGTCTTGTATTACTTTGTGATAAACATGTGTCACCGTTCCAATCCTTCTCATCTATAATTTTTCGACTTTCCTTTGAGTACCTTTTAATTTGTCAAAGTGGTATACTCTGATCGATTAAATAAATATTCCTTGTTGTTAAATACTTACTTGGTTATTTTAATAGGGAAGGAGATAATTGTTTGCATCAGGAGTGAAAGAGTTGAGAAATGATAGAGCCAAGATAAATAGCTCTACCTACAAAATCCCAATTCTTCAATTAGATAAGGGGGTAAAGTTAACAATAAAATAAACTCTAAAATCAATTTAAACTTATTTATTAACCTAACTAACTACAATAAATGCTCTAATCCTCATCCACCGGCAGCGGCGCTGACTTTCCCTTGGAAGGCCTCTGTGGCTTGCGGCGCGAGGGCTGCGTACCCGCGGGTTTCGGCTTCACGGTGGGGGGGTGTTCCAATGCGTCCAACTCAGCCTCCGTCAGCTGACCCTTGTACCAATCGGCGCTATGAAAAAAAAGTAGTGAGGTAATTAAATCTATCTAACTAATATTATAAATGCGAAAGTTTAGATGTTTGTTTCTTGCTCAGTCACGATTCGCCTTGGATTTGGATGAAATTTGGTATATAGGTAGAATAAATAAAAATGGAAGGCCTTCATCCAGTTAAGGCATCGGATATTTTTTGTCTCGATAAAGTGAGTTCCACAAAAACAAATTTCCATGATAAAATGATTCCAAGCAGGCAATACCGCGGACAGAAAGCTAGTCATACATAAATACATACATAAAATTATCTCAAATGGGATGATCAGAGGTCTCCCAAACAAGATTAATGCTTGAAAGCAACATAAACTGTTCACTTTCGAAATACACAGAGATCCACACGTGGCAGACGGTATAGCGGTTAAAACGTCTACAGATGTTTTTCGGCGAAAAGGCCCTTAGTCGCCTTTTACATGGGACGGGAAGAGATGGGCTAACTCTATACTTTTTATTAAATCATCAATGCATTATTATATTAATTATTCTGGAAGCTTTTGACCCCAATAAAATAGAAAGTAACTTTAAATTCTGACTGCTTATCAACGAAACACGATCTGAACTGTTTGATCGCAAGCATAACATGATGGTAGCTAGCCAGGGGACCAATCGCGCTATTTTACAATGGTTTTACCGTTCGAACGGAACGTTTTTGGTTTGGGTTTACCTTTAGTTTAGCTGAAGTAAAAAATGATATAGCGCTATGTTTTGTGAACGATTATATCCAAAAAGTAAAACCAAGCCCAAAATGTTTAGAGCTAACCACGAGTATTAAAAAATAAACTACTTTAATTTCCGTTCAAATGATTAGCGCGATACGAAATGTGCTTAACGTATCGTGTTTGGTTTTGGTTTAGCTTTGGTAATACCGTTCAAACTTAGCGCGATCGAACCCCAGGATAATTAAATATGCCCGCCCCTAGCACCAAACGAACCGAGTACTGTTTAATATTTCTCCATCTGCGATTGACTTTATCTGTAGCTTGATTGTAGTACCATAGAGCTGAGATTGTAATAAAATAAATAATTCGGTTCTTAACTGTGCAATTCAAAGTTAATAATTAACCCTCGATGTAAAACGATGGGTGTTATGTGTTTAAATAATAATACGGTGATGTACGCTGCAATCATAATATATGTAGTTATAACAAAGTGCAATAAAGCGACCCGCAGTGAAATGCAGAAATGAATGGTTCGGGCGATTTACAAATTGAGCCCCAGAGTGTCTCTGAGGAATAAATTTAAGGAAAACAAAATATTAACACTAGCATCGCAATGCGTTTACGGCCACTTAGTGTGTGTAAGAAAAAATCTAGAATCGTTTAAGAAAAATAGTGGCATAGATGTTCTTTGTTCTTTATTGCACAAGAAATACAAACAGATTACAGTAAAAAAATGTGTACAAAGGTGAGGTGTTAAGATAATCTAAGTCAAATGAGGTTAATTGCTAACCCGTTGTGCATAAAAAAAATCATTATTTAGTATTCGTAGTTCAAGCTAAGCTTAAAATTTATTTATTTATTTTATTTATATAACACCCCTCTTTTTGCGTCTCTGGGTAAAAATATATGTTACAAGTATATTAAGAAGCTTACCACTCAGGGACTTTTCTAGCCCATTCACATTTCTTGTTGACGTCATCGAAGGCTTGTCCGAGTTTGCATCCAGAGCGGCGAGGTGTGTTCCCATTAATACACACGTAGAAGAACTGGCAGTCCTCAGGGTCGGCATACCGAGGGTGAGTGAGCCCGAAGGTCTCGTTTACAGCAGGACAGTCGAAATCAAACACCTCTGTAAGTATAAATATGGCTATTTTAGAGTTTCGTTTAAGTATAATTTAATTATCGCAGTTGGGTTTGGCAGAAACTATAAAAACAAAATATATTTTTAGATTTCTTTGACCAATGAAGCACCTGCTTTATTGAAAAAAAATTACAGGTGCTTATAGTGGACATTTATGGCATGTTAAGTGTTTTTTTTTTATTGGTGTATAATTATGAGAAGTCTAAAAAAATAGAAGAAATGTTTCAAGTTTTTTAAATTAATGATGGGTGACGCAATGAAATGTGTATTAAATACTCTCGATTAACCTTAGTAAGATTTACTTTAAAAATTTTGCGTTGGTACTATTGAAGGAAATCAACTTAAAAAAAATACGTACTTTAAACGCATCATCGTTAGTAACTCAAAAACAATTGAAGGTCGAGGCCTGATAATACTCTCAAAGAGTGTTCCCCTCCTGCTGAATCTGTAGTATAAATATCATTGAAATTGTTGCCGGAGGCCACTCATGTTCCCTTAGCCCGCTAGACCCTGTACCCATTATCTTATTTGTATCCAAGAAGAAATCAACGTACCTGAAGCACCACACCCCTTTTTCTTGGCTTCATCAGGCCATGTGCAGATGCCGGTCTTGTCGTTATATACGAGTCCATCTGGGCACGTGATCATGTTGAACTTCCCATCCACACAGAAGTAAAACTTGCCACACTCTTTAGGGTCTTCATGGGAGAAGTAGCCATTCAATCTCTGGCAGTGGAGTGTCGGCTTCGGTGTCTCTGTTATAAAATAAAAAGGGATGAAATAAATATTGTGTACAATTTTGTTGCATTTGGACTCGAACTCTTGGACCTTAGGAACCACGAGCTCCATATTGATTTCATCAATTACATCTGTATTAAGTCTTCACGAGTTCGAAGGTGGAAGCGCGGTCATCCTGAAGCCCCAACTTATTTAGGAGATTGGCTATCTTATCTCAAACAGTCAGATCACAATAATAATGCTTAGCGGCAGGCCTAGAAATAAGATGGTGGTTAGTCAGGAGAATGTGGAATAACTGTATCGCGAAAATGTTTTATTTGTTTATGCCACACTACTCACTTCATCGGGATAAGAAATATAGTAGGTAAACCTACATTCCAAATTTCATCCAAATCGGTTAATCCGTTTTGCCATGATTGAGAAACAAACAAACATCCAAACTTTCACATTTATAATATAAGTTAGATGTATACAGAAAATAAAGAAATATTCATGTATCAACCGTAATATAATACGAGCCTAGTTGCTTAGTGTGGAACTAGATGGCGCTGTGTGTATTCATACCAGCTAGTAGTAGTTACTAGTGACTTCGCATGTTTTTATTTACTTTATCGCGTACTTTTTCAGACGATAATTAATTTATGTCCTCCAGGTCTCATGCTACATTTCTGCCAAATTTCAATATGATTCGTTTAATGCCTTAGCTTTGAAAAGGTAACAAACCGATAGACTTACTCTCACATTTATATGTTAGTGTGGATTGAAGCCTCCATTTTCCGTTTACAAATCATATTTAGCGCCTTACACATAGCGTCAAGGCCACGCTTCCCTTGAGATTGGAAAGTTGTTCCGTATTGTCATTATGCAGACAGTACTGCAGTATCACTGACAACCACAACCCTATTGCAACTAATTAAAGTGCATTTTTATAGAGTCTAGATTTGCTGCCGCAGAAGGAATGGACATGTGTTTATTGACCTTTACCTATGTTAAATTATTAAACATTTCAGTTTATGACTTCTACGGTTCATCTTAATTATAATTTGCCATTTTTGCTAAACGTAAGGTCCACTTTGTTATTCGGAAATTATTTCAATTGTTAGGGCACTTATACCATACTTTGTTATCCCATCCCAAAAAGGTGGACAAATATTCCAGGCTGCTTCTAAATCTACGGAAGAGGCCTATGTGTTCTGTGGTTGATATACGAGTAATGATGATACTATAAATGCGAAAGTGTGAATCTTTAACAATTTGTTCCTCTATCACGTTATAACGCCAAAATCTTTTAGAATGAAATGATATAATTTTTACAATGAAATCTTAAAGAAATCCCACTCCGGCCAACAACGTTGTCCGACATGTCGTACGACGAGGAATTTTAATTCCTTGCTGTCCGACATGTCGGGCTATCAGGAATTTTATATTCCATTTCGATCCACCATCGCACCAAAAGGATTTTTTAAATTCCACTTGCTTCGGCCATCGGACCAAGAGGATTTTTTAATTCTACTTGGTCTACAGGGAAGCTAAACTGATTCCACGTGAGCGGAATCTCGCGCGAAAAGTTAGTTAACCTTATATATGATGGGATCATTGACAATAACTATATCTACTACTTAACACGATAGTTAATTAAAATTTGGGATTATAAATTCTCTAACGTGGTACTCTAGGATATAATCCGGGAATATGTCCTCCGGGAACGGGCCTCCCCTAGTGCGGGGGGGCGAGCCGCTTGCGTTCTCAGGTCCTCCTTACTGCCGAGGAAGATCGCCGCGGCGCGCCGCGAGACCAAAAGATGGGTATCGCCGTCCCCCAGGCGAGCGGTATGCAACACGCATTTCCCCGCAAAAAAAAAGGATATAATCTATAGGTATGTGTGCCAAATGTCATCCAAATATGTTCAATACTTGACATTATTGAAACGCCCAAAAATCAAAATTTTGACATTATTACTTTAATTTAGAACATACAACAGTAAGAGGAAGACAGCCACCTGATAGGAAGTGATCACCGCTGCCCATAGACACTCGTAATACCACGGGATTTATGTATGCGTTGCGTATGGAACCAAGATGACAATAGGGTCATGTGGGGCGCTGTCTACCCTCCGAAGACGTCGACTCTAGCTTATAGGGAGGCACAGTGGAAAGTAAACTTACGCAGCTTAGGGCGCTGTGAGCAGTCCAGATTGAAGGGCAGATCGCACTTCTCCTCTTCTGAACTGTAGTCATTGAACACCATACCGTCAGGACACACCTTCTCGTAGATCTCTCCATTTCTGAAAAGTGTTTTAAAAATCTATACTCGAACAAGGAAATCGTAAAAAAGTACTCATTTTAAGCTAAGTTAAGTATATGTGAGCTTCTCACGTCTGGAGATATGCTTATTTATCTATAATTTAATTTATTGTGGTTTATATTCTGTATTGTATTGTATTTAATCATCACCTGGAAATTGTACAATTCAATTGTAAATAGTAAGTAATAGTATGCAATGCCCATATAGTGGATTATGGCCCATAACCTCTGCCAGTGAGAGAAGGTTGTGCCCCAATAGTGGGGACGTGTAAGGCTATTGATGATGGCAATGCAATCAAAGATAATTTCAATATCGGAAACAAAGAATCAATATATTGTAGGGGTTTAGGCGAACACGTCAAGCATCATACCCGATTGTATACAAAAGCTCATCTCACATTACTATGCAACAGCTTAACAAATTTAACGTCTGCCTCGTACAATCCACAAATATGACTTTCCAATGGTATTGTACACTGAATATTATTTAAATTACAAAAACTTACTGCTTGACTACACTACTTATAATTTTTAAACATCACATGTAGGTAACTCGCCTACTAATTCATTGTTAGCACCCTTAAGTTATTCGCGTTCTTCAAGTACATTGACAAATACGTCTTTAAATCTGCTTTACACACAAGTGGATGCATATAAACGTAACTCAGTCACAAGTTCAAGGTGTAGGATCCTTGTAGATACGTGAATAAAATCATTACAAGTTTCTACCCATAACCCTATAGTAAATTGCTCCATTAAAGTCAATCCCTACAAGCTAAAACGGATAGGAGTAGAACTAAATTCTTTTTCCAACTTTAAAATATGGGTCATTTCATTTTTAATTGGCAAATTATACTTTAGAAAAAGAAAAACTATGACTGATAGAGGCGCTGTAACCAATTTCAATTTTGTTTACCTGCACTCATAATACTTGTCGCACTGCTCAGCATCGGCGAAGAACCCGTCATCGGGACATGTGTTTGTGATCTCCGCGTCTCTTTCAGCGTCTGCAGCAACACGGGCAGGTGGGTTCGCAGGTTTCTTACGCGAGTTCTTTGGTACTGCTGACGATGCTAACACTGAAATGATAATTCAGTATATTTCCAAGTGAAAGCTTGTAATTACATTATTCAGTCATTAATATACCAATCTGTTAGTAGCCAAGGCATCGACGCTACAGTGAGCAACGTCGTTTATTCTGTAAATTTTTCATCTTTCTCGGAAAGGAAACTAATCATAATGCAAAAGGATTTGGCAATTTATTTTTACAGCCGCCTGTCTGACACCAACATTCTCGGAGAATCAACATTAGTAATGAAAAATAAATAAATAAATATTTTGCACATACACATAGCGCCATCTAGTTCCACACTAAGAAACTAGGCTTGTATTATGGATACCAGATGGTTGATAAGTTACACAAATACATGATTTTTTGTAAATAAATATAAATGAACAACACCCATAACTCGGGAACACATATCTGTATTCATCATACAAACATATGCGTTTAGCGGGATTCGAGCCCGCGACCTTTTGATATAAGCAGTCAGAGTTTCTAACCACTACACCAAACGGGTCGTAATTCGTACTATTAAATTGTAATTATTATAATTGAGAATTTATTTCTAATTGCTTTTATTAATTATCGATTAGGACCGTGTCAATAACTTTAGAGAGCCGAAATGATAAAAATTGCACCAATCTATTCACCAGGCATATTATGTAAAATTAAGACGGCATCGACCCTACAGCGGCAACGTCGCATATGCTGCCAATTCCATCTTTTTCGAAAAATCAACATTATAGTATTAAAAAATAGATACTATTAAACTGGGTAATATTGGAAATTTACTTTTAATTGTTCTTAATAGTTAGTGATTTGCGACCGTCGCAATATCTTTAAAACGCCGAAATGATCAAACACAGACGCTACTACTGCTAGAACTATGCTCATGTTCAATAGTTTGTCCTATTCTTTTTCATATGGCAAAGGTTGAATTCGTGATTCCCATACAATATGGATTCCACACAACTGCAGTTTACTATATTCGTGATTATTGATACATACAAGCCTTGTACATGATAGCCAGGAACCCCATGGCAGATTCTTCCCCAAGTCTTATAATCTTTACATTATATATTTCGGTACACTGTTTGCCTCTCTCTATCTCTTCAATAAATGTTATAGCTACGTATAAGAGAGCAAGCAATGAAATTCATTATTATCTTCATTGTATCTGACGCGCTTCAATTATAATAAACTCTCTAATTTATTATTCCAAGTAACGAAATAGTGTGTTTCATTCACTTCCTGTCAGCCGGCGGCGCATACGAGGTGACAAGCAAAAGTAGTTCACATTGAACCAAGTCAGTTCCTGTTTAAGCTTTACGAAGGCTTTCCGACGAAGATGCCAGGTACTCTATTTTTATGACCAGTTTTAATAGACAATGTAATTAAAGATAGCCTTTCCCGTTGAAAAACAGTAAAGTAAACGTTCAGAATATAGCATAAAAGTCAATTTCTTGTGTGCAATCGAGAAACAAAATATTATACATATACCTTTGTTTGACTGTACAAGATCGACAATGAACTTGGAAATTAACAGAGAAATACCCACTTTAGGACCTTGTCACAGTAAACATTACTGTAGAATCTGACAGATCGGAGGAGTGATTTGACATTTAGTATGACAAAATCTGAGACGGTGCGATTAGTCCATAAGGTCACAGCGAGCTACAGAAAGAGTTATGAGCATAATTTATCTAAGGAAGGAACATAAATGTGATGTCATGTTTCAGCAAGAACGAAAAATGTTGACATAGCTCAGGAATTTTGAACCGGCTGATCACATCTGTTCTGAATAAGAGACCATGGCCACCAAACATAGTATGAAATGCCCACTTGCTGGATGGTGAGCTGATCTGCGCTAGGTGTCTGACAGTAACTGGGAACGAAGAACCGAAGATCCGGTTCCGTGGTATGTATTGCTAGTCTTCTACTAGCAATGGACTAGGATAGACTGATGATGAGGACAATAAAAGATATGATCATATTTCTATGACGATATAACAAATTAAAAAGCCTATCTACCTGACAAAGAGGGGTGGAGCAACATCTGGCCGGTTTCTCTGTTACATCACTAAGCGTAGCTGTTTACAGTTTAACGAAAGTGACCGTTTCAAAATAGTTAACATTTTTAACGTCCACCAATTTTAGTAACAACCTTCAGTATACAAATTATGTACAAAATTTAAAAAGTCAGTGGGGCCACTTGCCAATCTGCAACTGTATGTCAACGATTTGACTAATGCCATAATCGGGACCGATTATTCGAAGTGCAAAATGAAAATTCCACCCGTGATCACCATCAAAGGGCTGGCCGTGGAAGACGTTGCTAAACTTTGCTAATTCGAAAACGAATAGCGAATACTTCTCCAACTTCTAGTAGCCTTTTGGGGCTACTAGAAGTATGGAAGCGAGATTACCGGTAGCGCGTTGATGTCTTCTATAGGTGACTACGATACAACCGATACGCGCGAATAAATTCTATGAAGTTTTGTTACATACGTGCTCATGAAAAGGACGATCGTGACTTATTAGACCAGTCACTTAAATTTTTTAACAGACTCCCGAAAAGTCTGTATGTATTTTTTTATATAGTATGTTCACCGTATTCTCGTCAAATGTTAACGGATATTGATGATTGTTTTTTTTTTCACATAAATTTGTTTAAGATCTAATAATGCATTCAGGTGATAGAGAGTGGAAACTTATTTAAGTCGGTTGTTTTGCCAATTTTTGTGCCGTTCAGTTTATCAACACTTGCTATCCGCCTGTGTGGAATAACTTTTTTTTTTTTTTCAATTTGTTTATACCGCGGAAACTACTCACTTTATAGAGATAAAAACTATTCTGTTTTAATCCATTCTATGTTCTACCTCTATATCAAATTACTACCAAATTCGTTCATCCGTTTCGCCGTTTTCACAATTAAAATATTAGTTCGATAACATCTTCAAAGGTTTGTTTGTTTGTTTGTTTGTTTGTCAACGCTTTATTGTACTTTATAAAATTTTCTAAATTATTCCTACTTTAAAATTAACTACAACGGCTTTTAGAAAGCATGTGTAGACATGACAACTAATATTTAATTTATGATTTCTGTTCGAAGTAACCGAACTATAATGTCATGTCTTCCTTTTTGTGTAATCATATTCAAAAAAGGATAGACAAGTTTAAATTTAGTTTAAGCATGTGCAAACCGATTGCCATTGTACAGTATGAAAGGCCTTCTCGAGGCTCGTTGAAATGTTTTGTTATATCTAAGCAACTTTCTCTTTCTTTAGTATCAGACATCCTTGAATATTTAAGAAATCAAATATTTTATACAGGTACTACCATTTCATTGAAGTAACACCTGTATTTATAAAGCGATCGCAAGATTGAGGTCTAACTTAAGTTTTAATTCTATTTTTTATATTATACACAACAATATCTTAAGTGTCAACTAAAGTATTTTTTTATTTATTCAATATAAAAGTTTTACTAGAATAATGAAGAACTTGCAATAAAAACCAGTATTAAGGTTTATACGTAGATCGACTGAACCTCGTCTCTTGATCTTAATATAAGTAATGCGAACCTAAAAATAAACAATGAATTTTTAACCGAAATTTATATATAACTAATATTATAAATGCGAAAGTTTGGATGTTTGTTTGTTTGCTTATTTGTTTGTTGCACAATCACGGCGAAAGGGGTTTGGATGAAATTTGGTATGTAGGTAGAATATACCCTGGATTGAGACATAGGATATTTTTTATCCCGATAAAATTAGTAATTCCCGTGGGTAAAACAAATCTCCGCGATAAAGTTATTCCACGTAGGCGAAGCCGCGGGCGGAAAGCTAGTAAATAAATGACTAATATTTTAAATACGAAAGTTTGGATGTTTGTTTATTTATTTGTTTATTGCTCAATCACGGCGAAATTGTCTTATATAAATTTGATGAAGATCTCAGAGAAGATAGAGGACGGAACCTTGCTGAAGTCATTTATTTTGCCAATAGACCATACTCTTTTATCTACCTAGTTATGTTTCTACTATTTCGATCATAACTTAAAATGGAATTAAAATATTCAAATTTCAACATTTCTATGCAAATATTTTGTTATAGTTACGTTAGTCATTGCATAGAAATTAATTGTAATTCTGGACTTGGCAAGGTCAGTAGGTTCCTTGACATTATTACCCACGGCTCTTGAATAATGATTGACAAAACTGTCTACATACGTATATACCTCTTCACAAATTTGTGAAAGAGAGATGACATAGTACACTTCGATTGGTAAAATGTTGTATGCACCGTGATATAATGTGTTCTAATATTGTCTTCCCCATACAAGGTGTGCCTGTTGGCTTATTTGTCAGCTTAACAACTGACTTTTGTATTCATCAACAACCTTACACGTACCCACTGTAGGGACACAGCTCTCTCTCTCGCTAGGAGAGGATATGGTCCATAATCCGCCCCTGTAGGCCACCGTCTTGGCTTAACGACTGCTTTCAATTGAAAACAACTGGGACCGACTATTTAAGATGTCCTCAGAAGCACGGAAACAAGCGTATTAAACTGCCAATAGGGGTCACCCATCCAAGGACTAATCGCGCCAGACATTGCTTAACTTTGTTAATCGAAAACGAATAGCGAATACCACAGTGCCACAAGACCTTATGTATGGCACCAAATTATTTTTGTGATTTCTGTTCCGTAATATATTCTTAAATACCTTTAAAATTTAACGGAGTATTTAACAGACTGTACATTGCAAATGATAACCTGTTTGATGTAGTGGTTAGAAACCCTGACTGCTATACCAAAAGGTCGCGGGTTCAAATCCCGCTAGAGGCTTATGTTTGTATAATGAATACGAACACTTGTATTCGAGTTATGGATATTTTTCATTTATACTTATTTATTTACAAAAGAAACGTATTTCTGTATGTATATATTAACGGTCTGGTATCTATAATACAAGCCTAGTTGCTCAGTGCGGAACTAGATGGCGCTGTGTGTATGTGCAAAATATTTAATTATTTATAATTTTCGTTTAACTGGTCTCAATGTGACAAACGAGTTGACGTGGTGGTGGAAAGCAGTGTTAACTGCCTGTATGACACGCATGCATATTTGACATAAAAGTCAGAGGTCGTCGTCATATGGAAATTTTAAATTATACCTCCATTATAATACGATAGATTTTCCCCGTCATATGGATAATTCGTGTAGTTTCCAGTATGTAAAAAGTATAGAGCCAACGTAGGTGGGTCTCACAAAAGGGACTAAGGGAATTTACACGAAAGATTATCAACAGACTTCCACGCGTTAATCACGATGAGCTCACCCCTGTCACGTATGCAATTTTGTATGTTTGAAAAGATGAAACGTGAATGTTGTTTGAAATTTTAATGTAAGCTTATGTTTAGGATTATTATGACTACCCCATATAGGATATGTCGTGACGTCATATGTCACAGTAAAACCTAAATTACTCTTAGTGAAAGAAATTTCAGGATCGTATTAGTCGTGTTAGTAATTGCTTCATACAACCGAACATCTCTATATACCCCTTTATAATATTACATTAATTATATTATAGTATGAATAGGTAACTGTCAACTTAAGTTGACTAATGATGATTGTGAGTCCCCAGCTCTTACAGAATATTATAAATGGGACCCTGTTTATAAACGCATTATGGATTGGTGTATTACGTAAATAAATACAATCGTGTAAAGCTCACTGAAAGTAAGAAAATGCTCAACTTTTAAATTGGAAATGACTTTTACACCATTAACTTGTAACATTGTAAAGTGTAATCCGACTAGCTGTTCTATTTCCAAATAATTATAAAATTTTAATAGTTTGCCGAGAAGAAATCAAATACTAATTTAAACATTCAAAACCCGACAGTATTTTGCGAGCCGTATGTTGTATTTTTTACTGAAAAATATATCATATGACACCAAGACGATGCTAAGAAGACTTTGCACTTAAAAATTGGACTTTCTTTCGGTCGACGAATTCTTTCCTTCCTGGAGCAGTCGGGTAAATAGACGCGCTACGCATTATTTTGAAATCCGCTTCTTATATGTTATATATTATATTGTACATAACTTTTAACTATTAAAATATCTTTATTAATACATCCTCCAACTGCCCTTGCGCAGTATTGTAATATCAATAAATCTTATTATTACACATAAAATGATTACGACCGATTCAATTAACATTCCTTTGTTTCATGCAACTCACCTACTAGGAAGGCCAAAACCACGACTCCTGAACACGATCTGAACGCCATCTTGTGTTGTTTTATTTCACTAATTAAGTATCACTTATCTCTAACTTAAATGTCACTTTTGTGACCTATTTGAGTAGTTGGCTGACGCCCGCGCAACACTCTATAGAGCACTGAGCATAACAGTATATGGCGTCCATTCTTAGCGACTGAACAGCAAAGCGAAAGGCCATGTCACCATCACTGTCTCTCTCACACTTACATAACTTTGTATAAATCTACACTCCTCAAACACGAGCAAGTTCTGTTACTTCGAATCCTGTTATTGTTCTACGTGTTCTGCAAGAAAATCTTATTGTAATTAGAAGAGTTTTGATTATTATCGACTTTTAATTAACTAATTTATTGTTTTAATTATAATGCGTCAGGTATATTTCTTGTACTTAATGAGGACTTGTTCAATGTAGCAACAGAATTGCAATCTAATAATTCCATAAAAAACCAGTATCTAACACCGGAATAACTTGTTCCAATCAAAGTATTTATTACTAAAAATAAACATTGTGTTTCTATAAATTTTGTCCGTCCTCTGTTCGCAAAAAATAAATTGAATATAATCGATAATATGACTCCCATTTGACTTATTTAGACAGTTGAAAATTAACCACGTAATAAACAACTATTGTGAGTCAGACCATAATTAATTATTAATTTAATTATGATTGCACTGACCATACATTGATACACCAGAAAGCAATGCGATGTGCTTTAGATGACTATATCAATCCGGCTATCCAACTAAAATGTCTCCTTAAAACCTCTACATTGAGCGGTTTTAGAGAGCGCTATATGCAATGATTGCTAATATGGCTAGCATTTTATAAATCATAATTTCGAAATGTACATAAACCTGTATGGATCAGGTGGTTATCTTAACTTATTGACGGGCTAATTTTAAGAAAGAGAAAACAATATAAAGTTTACAAAACGGCGGTCGCGGGTTCGCTTCCCAGTGCAGTACACGTATAGCGGTTAGTGGACTGGGATTTTTAAATGCTCGCCTGGCTAATTACCACTTTTTTATCTAAGTCTACTGTAAAGGAGCAATGTTGGCATCACTCATGATAACCAGTTAATAGGTTGGGTATTCCGTTTCCACCGTCCGCCTCATGTTTACTTACCATAAACCTAAATCACTAAATACTCCACCGAGAATACAAACCCGTTACATTCGTATCAGATACATGTAAAAATGAAAAGACTTACGAACACACCGCATGAATTATTTAGCATCCATAATGTACCAACATTAATTCAGTAAAGGCACAATGTTCCAAGCAATTCATTTTGGGACTGAACCAACTGAACTAACCAATTGTTCAAATACAAAATTGATCAATTACAAATAGCGTTGGACGAATTGGAGAACAAACATAGTGATATTGATATAGTATGCCTAAGTGAGACTTTCATAAAACAAAGTTCTGAGACTAATATCAAACTAAGAAATTATAAATTAGCCGCTACCTACTGTAGACAAAAAAGGGAAGGAGGGACATGCATTTTAGTAAAAAGTATCTTGAATTATAAGTCTTTGCCTTTCCTAACAGAATTTGCTACAAAATTCTATTTTGAATGTTGCGGTATCGAAATCACAGCCCTTGGTATTATAATAATCAACATTTACAGAATTCCAAAGCATACAAAAGCACATGTAGGAGTTTTTCTATATAAACTAGATAAATTATTAAACTACCTAACCTCTAAATATAAGCAAAAGAAAATTATAATTTCTGGTGACTGGAATATTGACTTATTAAATAAAAATAAAGCTGCTCAGAAACTTCTTACAGTTTTATACAATTATAAATTTGAACCTCATATCCTGCTGCCTACGCGATTAAAATCATGTATTGATCAAATTGCCAGCAACATAAAATCGGTAGAGTCTAAGATTCACTATCTTGGGCTTTCGGATCATGAAACCGCTCAAACTATTACTGTAAAGGTTAAAAAACAGAAAGCCTACTCGAGCTGGCATGAATATAGGCGCGACTATGATTCGTGTAATGTTTCAAAGTTTTGTGAATGTATTGCCTCTCTATCCTTTTCAGACGTTTGGAGTGCAATTGATGTCTCAATCGCATTTGAATGCTTTTATGACTTAATATGCTTATTTTACGATTTATGTTTCCCGATCATAAAGGTAAAAGTAAATAATAGGCCAGTGAAGTTGAAGTGGCTCACAAAGGGCTTGAAAAAATCTTGTAAAGAAAAACGTAATTTATACTTAAAATATATTAAAAATAACAGAAATAAACAATTAAATAAAAATAAGTACAAAATTTACAGCAATATATTAAGAAAGTGCATATTAAAAGCTCAGAAAGTTAAAAACAATAATTATATTCGATACTCTGAAAACACATGTAAAGCAACCTGGGACATAATTTCAACAATAGTTACTGATAAATTACATACTAATGACATAAATAAAATTCAATCGAATAACTCTATATATTCTAACCCCAATGACATATGTAATATATTTAATAATTATTTTATAAATTTGACCAACAAACAAAATTTGACTCCTATAAACACGACATTTAAATACAATTCAACAAAAAGTTATCCACAATCACATACAATATTTTTGAAACCAGTGGATGAAAAAGAGACATTTAACATAATAATGTCCTTAAAAAATAGCAAATCCAGTGGATATGACGGCATAACAACTAGGATTTTCAAATTATGTGCGGCCTATGTATGTCGTCCTCTGTCTCATATAATAAATTTGTCATTTACAGATGGATTATTTCCTGAAAAATTAAAACGTAGTGTGGTCAAACCGTTATTTAAGAAGGGAGATAAGCTCGACCCAAACAACTACAGACCCATAACTTTAGTACCCATTTTATCTAAGATATTTGAGAAGACTATTCACATTAGACTAAATGACTTTTTGGATAAACATAACATACTCCATCCGGCACAATATGGCTTTCGTAAAGGTTGCTCGACGACACTCGCTTGCTTTGATTTTGTAAAGACAGTAACTGAAAATATTAATAATGAAACACCTACAACGTCAATATTCCTAGACATGAGCAAGGCTTTCGATTACGTTGATCATTCTAAGCTTCTACATAAACTTGATCATTGTGGTATTAGAGGTAGAGCTTTTGAATGGCTAGAAAGCTATCTGAAAAATAGGTTGCAATGTACTGAAATAACCAAAATTACACACCACAAAAACTTTCTTCTTAAAAAAACGTACCGATCGGAGTTTAAAGTTAATAATACCGGTGTCCCGCAAGGAAGCATCCTTGGACCACTTCTTTTCTTAATCTATGTAAATGATCTCCCGAAAGCCACTATGCACAAGAGTATTTTGTTCGCTTATGATTCAACGCTTTTAATTAAACGTGACAACAAGGAAACTTTTGCATCAGACGTAAATAAAGCACTAACAGATATAATAAACTGGCTGGACCTGCATAATTTACATATAAACATAAACAAAACAAAATTTATGCAGTTCGTATCTTATAACTCTAACCCTATACCTATTCAAATAAACTATAAAAATGAAAGTGTAAACAGAGTGGATACCTTTGAGTTTCTTGGCTTGGTGTTAGACAAGCATCTTAATTGGAAAGAACACATTGCACAAATTTGTAATAGACTAAATAGATTCGTTTTTGCATTAAAAAGATTGAGAGAAACAGTATCCGTGGAAGCCGCTACAACAGCTTACCATGGTTATGTATCATCAGTGCTCAAATATGGTCTTATACTATGGGGAAACTCAGTAGATATCAATAGCGCTTTTAAGGCACAAAAGAAGTGTGTTCGAGCTATTTGTAATGCATGGTTTGATGATAGCTGTGTGCCATTATTTAAAAAACTTAATATATTACCATTACCCTGCATGTATATTAGAGATATTTGCATTTTTGTTATCTCCCACCCTGAATATTTTAAAAAACGCAGCGAAGTTGTACAGAGGCAGACTAGAGCTAAGATTATGAGTACATTATATAAGCCACTTGTTAAGAAAAATATTTATGAGAAAAACGTTTTTAATATGTGTATTACAATATTTAATAGTTTACCAAATGACATAAAATCAATGCATGGTAATAGGTTTAAAACGATACTGACAAAATGGCTACTAGATCATTGCTTTTATAGTGTTAAGGAATTTTTGGAATTTAAAAATTAAATTATAATTCAATATGTCCAGATATAGATCAAAATATATTTAATATTTGCATGTCTGCTTGCGGGCTGAATACGATGTACATATTTTTAATTATTAAGATCTTGATTACTGTATTCTTGCAAATAAACTTATTATCTTATCTTATCTTATCTTGTAGTTATGAACTGACTGAGCAAATTCACTTTAGTTTTATCATTTTGATCACCAAATAAGGGCCGGTACATTAAGAGCATTGATTTTTTGAATTTATACATCTATTCCCGTGGGTGTAGTAAAAGGTGACTAAGGGACGTTCCACGAAAACTATCTACAAATGGACTTGTATGTATTAACGGCGATGGGCTCACCCCCTGTCACGTGCGTATTTCTGTATATTTCTAATGGTGAACCGATGGTGTTGTTTCAAGGATTAAACTTTTAATACTTGGAACACCCAAACGCCGATGTATAGGATATATCTGACCACCCCATTTGGTATAAAGGTCGTGACCTTATGGATTTATAACTATGATCGATACTCAAAAAAATCAATAAATCCTACTCCAATTTGTGTTGCTAAATGTTGCTGTAATTCTATAAATTTTGACATGTTATAATTAATAAATAAAAATAAATAAATATCCTTGACATACACACAGCGCCATCTAGTTCCACAGTAAGCAACTATAGGCTTGTGTTGTGGATACCAGATGGTTGATATATACATAAATACATATTGTTTTCATTTATAATACTTATTATAAATGAAAACAACCATAACTCGGGTACACATGTCCATATTAATCACACAAATATATGCCCCTAGCGGGATTCGAACCCGCAACCTTTTGGTGCTAACCACTACACCAAACAGGTCGTCTAATTATAATGCTATGATTTTATGTTATTCAATCACTTCTGTTCTGTCGTAAACTGTGTTAACTGTGTAAAAGTCATGCATTTTCTTTTTGTATGATAAAATGTTTACAAATAAATAAAACATTCCCGTGATTTATCCTCGTTGCCATTGGCAGAATTTATTGTGCAAGATTAATATGACATAGAAAGCCATATATTTAAAAAGACACTTTTGTTATTTGACAATCATGTTTGTTTTTAATTTACAAAATTGTAAGTATGATATAACAATGTAAAAGTGACAATCTAACGACGAACCGTGTTAATACATTCATCAACAGCCTTACACGTCCCCATTGTTAGAGCACAGCCTCTTCTCACTGCGCTACATTCCACTATTTATGTCAGACTAGTGGTCACCTGACAGACAGAGTGAAGCACTACTCCCATGCTGATGCTGTAGATGTCCAGGAGTAGGCCACAGTATGTAGAGAGATGAGGATGAGCCGGATCTTTGAAAGTCGTTGTCAGTGAAAACTTATATTAAAAGTTATCACGTACACAAACAATTACACACGTACACAAAATAACTTTTATACAGGTTAAAAGGAATAAACAGAATTTATTTAGTTTTTCAGTTCAAACAATAATAATAGAAAAGTATACGTTCAATCTTTTTAACGGTAAATAATGAACTGATTACACAAAAGCTATACAGAAAGAGAGAGAGAGAAAAAGAACAGGCAGAGTTCAAATTTTGAATTTAAAATATTATGACTTAACCGAAAAAGAAATAAACAAGGAGAATACTGCAAAAAGAGTCTAGTTACAAGTGTGTGTAAGCCGCCCCTATAGGACACTGATTTGGCTTAGCGACTGCCTTCAATTGAAAACATCCAGGACCCCCTATTTAACGTGGCATGTGAACCACGGAAATACTTGTATTAAAATGCCACTAATGGTCATCCATCCACGGACTCACCGCGCCAGACATTGCTTAACTATACTTATCGAAAACAATAGCGAATGCGACTTCGCCACGAGTGCTTCGACCGCGCCAAACGTTTGCCAAATTCACTAATTGGAAACGAATAAAGAAATTCACCACGAATGCTTCAATTCTGCCGCAGACAAAGTCTTGTAGAATGTAATTCATAAGTGCTTACTTATATTATATTTAATTGTGTACTTAATTGGATTACATAATATTTCGACATACATTATTATAAAACCACTTTACATATTAAATGTAGTTTTCAATTTGCATAACAATAATAATGATAAAAAACTGCGTGCGCATAATGCTAATATCACTTTCATCTCAGCGCATGCGCTAGAAAGTGAGCTGAGCATCTCGTCTGGAGCGAACAGCATCGCAATCGCCGACGAACGCCCGGTTTCACTTCGACTCGCAGATCGATGATAGAAGACATCTATTTTTAGAAATGAATTGTCATTTACATTGCGATTCCAAACAATCTCTTTTAAAATTCTTTTTAATTTTATGTCGAGAACTTGTAAATACATGGGTAATAATGGACAGAATGTTGTATACGCCGAAGTTCGATCGTATATATACCTTGGACAATCTAGGGGCCGTGGAAATTAATTGGCGATACTTCAAAAAAGAAACTGATATCGAGTTCGAAACATTCACATAACAGTTTTAATAAGAATACAAATAACTGGGCAAGTGCGTGTCGACTTGCGGGTGCGGGTCGGCACAGCATATCTTCCTCTCCCACTCTCTTCTATCAATCGTCATCGCCGTACTCGCCCCTTCCACACACATCATTCCTCACGCAGTCTACCCACACCTTCTTCGGTCTTCCTCTACCTCTGAATCCCTCCACATTCACACTTAGCACTCGTCCCGTTACATGACTTTTAATTAATGGGCGCGTTATGAGGAGGGCCTCATAATGCGCCCAAATTTAGAATTCGTACCAAATATAGAAATAAGTCGTCTGTGCAATCTAAGCGTTTTTAATAGGAAATGATGGTTTTAAAAGAAAAAGTCAGAGTTATCAATGTATTAGTCCCCAATCCGCATTGGGTCAGGGTGGTGGACTATACTCCCTCACCTATACTCCCTCATATACGAGGGAAGACGTATATCCCTGCAGTGGGATGTTTACGGGTTGATGATGATACTTTTTATCCCTATAATCTGAGTAGTTCCCGCGGGATAAAGAAATTAAACATATCCGCGATAAATTTATTTCACGCAGGTGAAGCAACCGACTTCAATAAGGTTCCATTCTCCATCTCCGGAGAGCATCATCAAATCTAGACCTTTACATGAGACCACTGGTGATAATCCTATCAAACAAAAAAACAATCATCAACATGTTTTTGCGTTTTTAACTATTAATTACGAGTTTGCGCCACTTGCCTGCGAAACACTGGGCCCGTGGTCGTCCGACACTAAAAAAATCATAAAAGAGGTGTCGGACTTGCTAATCCAAGCGTCAGGTGACCTCAGGGCGGGCGCCTTCTTTACACAAGATTAAGGCTGGCGGTGCAGCGGGGCAACGCGGCTAGCGTACTGGGGACCCTAAATACCTTAAAATAATATAAAATATTACAAAGTTAAGAAAATACAATACTATTATATGTATTATTTTATTATTATCTCCTAAGTATTGTATTTTCTTAGCTTAGTAATATTTTATACTATTTTAAGATACTAATCACTGTATCCTAATAACTTTATCTGATTGTGGAGAAAATAAACATTTGATCATCAACATCAGTTAACAATTCACGAAAACAACGAAAAAATACAGATGAACATAGTACCTCCTCCTTTTTCTTCTCCTCAGTCCTTGGATGACTGACCACTAGTGGCATTTTAGTACGAATGCTTCCGTGCTTCGGAGGGCACATTAAATAATCGGTCCCGGTTGTTTTCAATGATGGCAGTCGTTAAAATAAATCAATAGCCTACAGGGACGTCAGAAAACTCTGCCGGTCACTAGTCGGATACAAATCCATCAATAGTGAGAGGAGGCTGTGCCCAAGAGCGAGGACGTGTAATTCTGATGATGATGATATAAAATACAGATACATGCGATATTGCGATATTATAACTATTAACCAATAACCATCGAATGCGAGTTATTCAACAATTTCTTTTTCTAAACTTTGGTGATCATTGATCATTTGGTGATTCATAAAATTAAATGATTAATTTCTAACAGAATCAAGGCAATTCTTATTTGGCTATAAGATAGCCAGCTCCCCAAATAAGATTTTTGGGGAGCTGGCTATCTCTGACAACCAGAACACTACAATGGTATTAACATTCCTGTTTGGCGACAGACTTAGATAAGATGGTGGTAACTGGACAGGTGGACAATTAAAATACCCTACCACTAACCAAACCCAGTACTAAACACGTACCCTGCTGGGCATCGAACCCGCGATCTCCGATTGATTTATACTGAATTGTGTGTTGTTCAAATCATATTTGAAATCATACTAATATTATAAATACGAAGATGTATATAAAATGGGATTAGCCAAAAATAATATAAAAGATAAAGAAGTGAATGGAATCAATGATTCAAGGAAACAATATATTTCTTAAATAGATAGCCATACTCACTTTTTCCAGAGAAAATAAAAACGACTCTACATGGACGGAGCAGCAGGCTTAGGCTCCATACATTTTATTTTACGGGACTGAAATATGAAGGACGCTACACCTACTTACCTACAATTGCACATATAAACGGAAGAATTAGCAAGCAGTGATATATCTGGAAGGTAACTTACTGGTATTTATTATACTAAGTGGAAAGACAACATCACTTAACACCTATTAACTACTGGATACAAGTATCTCAATTATAATTCGAAACCTGTTGATATTATGTATACTGAAATGTGCGAATAAATACGAATGAATAATCAAGTCGCAGGCGTTGGCGTGTATTCTAAAGGTACATAATTAAGTAAACGAAGTGCAATAAAAACATTATAGCGCCCAGCGAAGTCCCACCCATTGAAAGAGTTAATCTAGAATAGACACAGTTGCAAATTATGTAATTTTGTTTATTTTATGCCAAATAGAGTGGGTAGAGATAACCCAAACAGGAGCGTGTGGATGTACCAAACGTTAAAAGCTTAATGCTTGAAACAACATCCACGGTTCACCTTTGGAAGTATACAGAAATGCACTCGTGAGCGGTGAGACAGATTATTAGCATTTAATTAAAATTTTGGGTTATAAGTATCCCACATAGTCCGTTTCTGTACCAAGTTTCCTCCAAAATTCAGGCGTTATAGAGTATTTAAGGAACAAAATATCCAAACATCTAAACGAATGAATTTTAAAAGACTAGTTTTCCGCCAGCAGCTTCACCCTCGTTGAATTACAATATCGCTGCCTTTTTTTAAGAATAAAAACAAGTCTTGCACTTCTTCAGATCAGAGTCTACTTCTCTACCAAATTTCAGGTGATCGTTTAAAAAATTTAAAAAGGTAATACACAGACAGACATACGTAGTTACTTTTGCAATTTAGTACAGATGTAGATTAACCAATTAATTATGGGATAATAATAATTTGTGAATTTGCTAGATGTTTAAAAATCAAATGCGACTATCATGTATTTATTTTTAGATCAAGAATTCCTATTTGTCTTTGAATGAGTACCTATAAGAAATAAAAGGATAACTTCAGAGCATATCAAGATCACTTCGTTGACATTGATATATTAATACACTTAGACAGTGATACCGATGCGGCTTTGCGGGAAGGTACAAGAACACGCAATATTTATTGCAATGCGGATGCATGAATGCAAAGTCTGACAGATGTACCAATTGATAAATATATTGTTGGGCAGATAAATAACTGTACGCACACAAGCGGAAAGCTCCCTTATCTACTGATATAGTTGCTTCCTTGAGCTGATAGGTACATGCTATGTCCCAATATATTTCATGTTTCACATTCATTGTATTAATTCTGTATTTGTAAAAAGTAGATTTTTTTTACATTATTCAAAACATCGTGCCAATTCTTCAAAAAACTACAGGTCGAGAACACACCCATATTTTTAAATAATATTTATACGACTTTAACAATAAATTTTTGAAAGCAGAATATATGCAAACTCGTCGCACCGCTTTGGGATCTAAACGAGATATTTTTTCGCCTCGTGACTTGAAAAAGAAATTAACTACGTAATAAAAGGTACTTGAGCATCATATGTAATTAATTATTAAAACAAGGCTTATGTAAGAATTAGTTGCAGACAAAACATACACACGCAAAAGGCGACGTCTGCCGATGCCGAAATTGAACAACACAATGACGATTGTCATTACCTGGAAGTAAGAAGAAGAATACTATAATATAACTACATAAAGTCACGACCTATACCCCAAATGGGGTGGTCAGAGATATCTTAAATATTAGTGTCTGGGTGTTCCAAACATTCAGTTTAATGCTTGAAACAAAATTCACCTTACCAAATATTTAAATATGCATGCACATGTGACAGGGGGTGAGCCCATCGCCGTTAAAACGTGCAAATTGATGTTTTTTGGTGGAAACCATGTTAGTCCCCTTTTACGACACCCAGGGTTGTTTCTATTCTTTTTACGTATCAAAACCAATATTAAATAAAAAATGATAAAAGACAAAGATAATATAATTAACTTGCTGATATTGTAGAACAAGCATATCCTTTTAGGCTTTCCTTTAGCATCCAAGCTAAAACTAGAGCCCACGTATGTAATGTATGTACCTATAGTTCAGTACTTGTTTTCAATATCCGTTGCTATAAAAGAGCTAGCCTTTGCTTTTAGCCCTGACATTGCATCCTGGCTATTCATTCACAAGGGTCTCTCCCCTGGAATCATGTTTAAGTTATTCGAGTTGACTATATTGATACTTGTAGTATGCGACACGAGAGCGGCCCCGGATTCGAATCTTGCTGCTGATGAATCTTTGAAAAGTGGTGCAAGACAGAAAAAATTGTTATGTGAGTACTTTGATTTTAGAATAGAATAAATTAATTATTTGCTCTTAAATGTGGTATATTAATTATGACTGTGTTTTATAATAAGACCGTACTAAGAGGAATTAAAATCACGAGCAAATATTCGGCAAAAAAAATAAGATATGGCCAGACCTTTACTTTTCAAGCACTTCGTCTCTGGAACTCTCCTCTCGCCGCTTGAAAGAGCTAAAGTCAAAGTGAATTTTCTACGATACTTCTCTTTTCAATCCCCGACTAAACACGACAGGTGTAATGTATTTGACGGCGTTGTGTGTGTGTGTGTCCTTGTCCTGATGTATCTCAATAATGCATGGTCAGATTTGAGTGCGGTTTTTTTTGTTATTAAAGACTTTTTGGTCCATTTCTATGATATCATAATGTAGGGTTTATTTCTTTTATAGTATTTGTCGTCGGGACTTAGAAATAAAAACATACTTCCTCAAATGTAATTGTTTATACGTAACACTGAATATTGATTGAGAATAGGTAAGAACTTGTAAAGTATAAACTAAACATTTGTTGCACTGACATATTTGACTCTCTTTAACATAGAAGCGACTAAAACCCCCAACATCGAACCGTTTTGAACGCTAACTCTCGTGTTGCAAGATTGTGTAAAATAGTAATTAAGTCATCTCATAGATTTTAAGTTTGATTCTAAAGGTCGACTATATAGAGTGGCTTTAGACTACCTGGCATCACCAATTAAAGCATAGCGTTCCTTTTTTCTCTAGTTCATGTATTATGTTTGTATTATTCTTCTGTATATGTTTGAAGTAGTACGTATACTCTAGTACGTTAAAACTGTACCTCTGTGCATGCGGAGGTTACCAATAATTAGTTATAACATTAAGTAATAAACCTATTGTTACATTAAGAGTAATTGAACTGATGTTAATGACTGTTGGTAATCCTAAATAAATAAAATAAAGGAACCCTCATAGACTACAAATCCAAATGATCCGCATCGTATCCAAACGATCGTGTTAGAGAGACAAAGAAACGTGTGATGAAATTGCTTTATTTTCTTACGTTTCACAAGTTCTTTATCAAGATAGAATTAGATTTTCTGTGTTTATTTTAATCGCATGCCCGTATAAAGCATCGATAGATAGGTCGTTCGAAAATATTAGGCGTTGTTTTAAATGTTTTCGATAGTATTAACTGCTTTTATGAAAATTAAAAAAGTATTCATAGTAGTAGTAATAATAACGTAATTGAATCTACTTTTTGTTTGTTTTTTATTCTGTAAAATAATAACATTGATATGGAAGAGTTAGGTCTTCTGATACAAGTTTTGCTGTACTTACAAAAAGACATCAACATCTATTTTGTAAAAAGTGATCTTTTACCAAAAATAAGTAATTTTGAATTTGAATTTTGAGTTGAAACGGAAAAGGTAAAAAGCTGGACTAAGTCGACCAACTTATGACATGTTGTAGGGTCGATAAAAATTTATTAGAAATATAGAAGTCATTTAAAAATGAAATTCAAAATTAACTTTTTATTTTAATATGTATGAGATGCAATTGGCCGGTTTTCTTATACTAATCGCTCTCCCAAATGTAATTAAAATTTATTACAGCAGGAAATCCAGCAAAAACAAAGAGTCTAGACTTTTCCTAAAAACAATTAAAATAAATATTTTAGACTTTGCCAAACTAAGCTTGTACTATGGATACAAGAAAACGGATAAATATGTATACATAAATATCCATGACTCGGGAATAAATGATCGTATTCATCACACACCGTCGCAGGATTTGAATCCGCAACCGTTAGTTTCCCTGGCAGGTTCACTATCCACTACACTACAATCGGTAGTCAAATTGAATCGCCATATTGCTTTGAAGAATAAAGTGACTTCGGACCAAAAAATTGCCCTAGCAGTACTCTTACTTTCTCCAGCCCTTGCCTCGTTACTATAGATTGACGTAATATGTCATCTGGAAGGGTCACATAATATTAGGAATATTTTCATGAATTTTTAGCATCGGCTTTTACTGGCGCTGTTCAATACCTTTTATTTATTATATTCTAACCTTCGGACGACGACCCCGATGTGCAGCGACGAGGTACTTCAAATAAAGGTACGCTTAGTAACAAAAGTTGATAACACTATTGTATTGCACTAACAACAAAACGAGTATACAGCGAGTTTTGAGTAGACTGTACACGTGAACAAGATTTATCACTTCGCATTGAACATCCAGGAAAGATTTAACGTCAGGATGACTATACCTTTGTCCATTGAATGTTGTAAGTAGATAAATTACGGCTCGTCCCTAATTCAGCTGTCAATGTACGTAAAGCAGTGGTATGTTGTATGTATGTTTAAAATAACTTTATTCATTTGTATCTCTTTGGATTAACGTAAAGATTGATGATGCTGCATTATTCTGATAAAAGTAACGAATTGATTTGATGGGCATGTCAAGGAATAAGAGCAGGTATTTACAACATGGAATATTCACAGAGAGTTTGACTGGATAAACCATGGAGTCGTATATGGATAAACATAAATTTCTTTGGTTTTTGGCAACTCTTCGAATTTTGCCACATGAATCTTTAGAACTGGCATTTGTAGTGGCATAAACATAAAAAATGTTTTTTTTTAGTCTGACACGAACTTGTACACGTGTAATTCTATAATTTATCTATGGTTTGTCGAATCATAAATCGTTAACCTAATCGAATAGAGTATCTTAGATTACTCCTTGAAGCACTTGTGGCGCATTCGCATTCGCTATCCGTTTTCGATTAAGGAAGTTAAGCAATGTCTGCCGCGGTCAGACCTTGGCTAGGTGACCATTCGTGGTATCGCTTACGAGACCCATCCATTCATTGACAGTCACATTAAAATGTTTAATTTATTATAATTTTAAAAATTTATGCGGAAAAGCACATGTGGCATTCGTTTTCGTTTTGGCGCGGTGACTACTACGAGTGTTTCCAAAGCACTGACTGTCAGGTCAGTTACTATGAAGTCATCTGTGGTCACGTTGTCACTAGTCTGTCAAAAATCCACCAATCTGCACTGTATCTGCGTGGAGTATGGACCTTACCCTCTTTCAGTGAGGGGAAGCTCATATCCAAAGGTGGGGAGATGTAATTAATCCTAAAATTCTTGCTCAAAATAATTTTATTTCAAATATAATTTTATTTAGATTTAGTAGACCTCAAAAATATATGATCAAAAATCCTAAATTTATTAACCTTTTTCATTTGAGAGAAGTGTGCATTTAGCCCTTTCTATACAATTTTATGATTGCAGATACGAAAAAATTTTAGTTTTTCATTTTTCTTTTTATGTGAGCTACTTACCATATTCTGTGTTATTTTACACACACATCTCTATGGCTATTTACATACAATGAGACAAACCGACAAGTATAGCTGAGTAAAACCTCTGACATGAGGACGCGTTCATATTTCTGGGATGATATTGATGATACGATAATGAATAAATGTGTACAAATGTAATTTGTTCCAGTCTATGATGAGGAGGGGAATTTGGTGAAGACCTACAGGAACCCTTACCTCAGAGATGCCGTTCAGAATGCCGAAAAGATACCATTTTTTGGGACCCTTATTAATCCGTTTTTGAACTTATTTCGAGTAAGTAACTTAGTATATTAAATTATTTATCCAAATAACATTCTCCAATACATTCGAACTGCAAATGTCAGTTTGTACACATATTTAGAGATTTACCATGTTTTTATAATAGTAACTGATAATAGCATTATAATTAGACTACCTGTTTGGTGTAGTGGTTAGCAACTCTGGCCACTATACCAAAAGGTTGCGGGTTCGAATCCCGCTAGGGGCATATGTTTGTGTGATGAATGCGGACATTTGTCCCCGAGTTATGGATGTTTTCATTTATGGTAAGTATTTATTTCCAAAAAAAATGTATTTATGTAGTATATCAACCATCTGGTACCTATAGTTGCTTACTGTGGAACTAGATGGCGCTGTGTCTAAGTCTAACGATATTTGATTTTTATTTAATATTTATGATGTATATCAGGTTCATTTCACTTTATAACAATTTGATGGAAACAACAAAAATACTTAGCGTTTTCTTATCTACATACATATACGTACCGAACCATGCGGCCGGAGGGAAATTTTTCCGGTTGTTTCGGATTTGGCCTTGCACGCCGCAAGTACTCAAAGTCTCGAACCCGATTTTCATGAAAACTAAAACTGCATCATTGGATTTTTGCAAAATCAATATTCCTAGGAATCGAACCCGTTGATTTCGAAAAGAAAACACACTGTATTATTACACCATTCGATAGTGTCGCTAATAAGAAACGAATTCTGGGAAGTAATGACATACGGTAAACTTTTTTTTTTATTATTAAAATTAATTTAAATCACCACAGACACTATACGGTAAACTTCATTCCTCTTAGTTTCCGATTTGGCCATGCACCACCACTTGAAAAATTCATGACAATTACCCCAAATAATTGCCTTTTCCTGAATTTTGCCGGTAGCAGCTATATAATTCCGTAAGCTCACAGGCACAACGTTCATCGGAAGCGAGCCGATCAAACGAGCTTACAGAATCAACACTCTGATGAATGGAATAAATAGATTTTTTATATTTGAATTATACTAGCCAGGAAACGTTGAGATAATAAAGGAATTGCTACAGCCTATGTAGAAATATTGTTATTTCCTATGTTGGGTTTGCTGGAAGATATCTCTTTTAGGGATAAGCTCGCCTTTTGTATATCTTACTCTTAAGTATCACTGTAATTGTTTTTTGTGTATGCAATAAAGTGTTAAATAAATAAATAAATAAATAAATATTACTGTGCCATTCCGCAACCATAGTTCAGTTGAAATTAGTACTAGTATTATCTTAAATACTTGTGCATGTAGTGAATCAGTCGTTGCGCAGTCGCTTTCGCTATTCGTTTTTGATTAGCGAAATTAAGTAATGTCCTTTGGATGGGTATGGCATCTTAATACAAGTTTGAAATGGTCAGTCTCGGTTCTTTTCAATTGAAGGCAGTCAAAACAAGACGGTGGCCTACGGGGACAGCTTAAAACAGTGACGGTCAGGTGGCCACTCTTCTGACACTTCCGACTTCCTAAATATTATAGTCAATTTCCGGTAGTCAATAGCAAAAGTAAGGGCAAATAATAATTATCTCTAACAAGACATTTCAACTCAATAAGTTGATATCATCATCGTCATATCAGCCACAATATGTTCACTGTTGAACATAGGCCTCCCCCATAGATTTACAGAGCGACTAGTTAAAAGCGGCCTGCATCCACTGACTTCCTTGTTTGTTTTTTGTTCGTCCATCTCTACTGCTTTTGCCGGTGTGTAGTTTCACTTTAGAACTTTAATACCCCAACACGGCCTTCAGTCCTTCAAGGGTCGTGCCCTGCACATTGCCTCTTCAACTTACTAATCCTCTGGGCTATGTCGGTGCCCTTCGTTCTTCAACAGATTTCTTCATTTCTCTTTCGATCTCGTTGTGCGACGCCGAGCATAGCCTCTCCACAGCTCCATCGTTAATTCCGATCTTCTTTATTCTTTATTGCTCAGGAAATAAAATCAGATTACAGTCAGAAAATATGTACAAAGGCGAGCTTATCTCTAAGGAGATCTCTTCCACCCTACTGGAGGTTTGAAATGTTACACGGCCTTCCCTAACAATTAAAAAAACTTTAAAACTTTGCAAGGAATAAAAAAACAATACTTAAGTCGCTTCTGTACATTATTTAACTTATCCTAAATATTTTTAGCCATCAACTTTCGGCGGTCCAGTAGCTTACATGATCCCAGTATCCGACGAGGTGATCCAACATATCAACAGTGATCCCATGTACCAAAACAAACTCCTGACTTTACCGAGAAAGGAGCTGGTCATCGCGCCTAGCTCGCTGTGCGAGGGGAAGCGATCGCAGATCCCGGCCGATGACTGCAGGAACTTTCTCAACTGCTGGGATGGATGGGCTTTCGAGCAAGAATGCCCAGAAGGATTGGTGTTTGCCAAGGAAGGTTATTGCGACTATCCTCAAAACGTCGACTGTGAAAAAAGGACAAGTAAGTGAATAAATAACAAGAAAGTTTATTTTCGATTCTTTTGTTTATTTTCTATTTCGCAGTAAATAAAGTCTGAAAAATATTAATTGCTCAATTTACTATAATTAATTTTATAATAACTGTTCCAAATATAAATATAAATCGACCTCATTTTAAAGCGCCTTTAAACAGCTTGCCACAATATTTATTTCTAAATTTAAAAAGAGAAGAAGGGCCTAGGCGCAATTACTTTGAACAAGTGAAAGAAAATAAGAATATCGTGTCGTACCAAGAGATTAAATCGAGGGCGGAAAGCAGAGAGGCGTGGTCGTTACTCCACCGACAAGAGCATTGAAGAAATTTCAAAATAGGTTTTTCGTATTTCTTTCAAAATTATATATTTTACTTGATGTCATTACTGCCCGCTATCTCCACTGTTGGGGCACAGCTCCTCTCACTAGGAGAGAATATGGTACATAATCCATCACGATATGATTTTTTGTTTTTTGGCAGTCGGTCTCTATAGGCCACCGACTTGGCTTTACAATCTTTAAACATATTTCTTTTAGGGTTACCTCCCCTACATGTAAAGAGGGAATGAATTTTCTGCTATTTTTATACCCCATCACGTTTATAGTGCCAATTTTTGTTATATCGAGTGTGTGTGTGTGTGTGTAAAAGTCCTAAAAGTTTACCCCTCCTAAAAGTTGGTTTTAGATATACAAAAAAAATCATGGCAGTAGTATTACTTCCCGTTGAAAATTAAGAAACAACAAAAAGTCCACTTTTAGGTCCGCATATTATGAGGACAAGCACGGAACCCTACAATACCCGTGGCCCGACACACACTTGACCGGTTTTTAAATATCAGCTTAGGCAGCTTACCACTGCCTTATCTAAATCTACTGCCAAGCAATATCTATATAATACATTGACTCTTGAGCTAACATGTTGATAGCATTATTGTGTTCCGGCTGTTTGAAATAAGATAATCAGTCCTCCATATAAATTGAGGGTTCAACCTTCGGCCTCATCTTCACAGTGTGATTGAGGTCAAGCGCTCACCCGTTGTGCATAAAAAAAGTTGACTGGATGCAGGCTGCTTCCAAGTGGTCGCTTTGTAAAACTATGGATTCTATTTTCAGCAGCGGACGTCCTGTGGCTATATGGTTTTTATAAAGATGAGGCATAATGTAACCCGGTCATCATCATCATCATATTTAACGACAGGACATCCACAGCTGAACATAGGCCTCCCCCATATAATTTCAAGTGATCGGTTAGAAGCGACCTGCATCCAGCTATTCCCCGCGACCTTTATCAGGTCTTTCCTTTGTCTTTATCAGGACCACTCGAGAACTTTAATGACCCACCGGCCATCAGTTCTTCGAGCTATATGCCCTGCTCACTGCCACTTCAACTTGTTAATTCGGTCATTTTGCAAATAATAATGACCCCCTTTTAGGTCATTCACGTTTGCATTGGAAGTTGTTCTCAGAACACTTACTAAACAGAAAATGAAATGTGTGATCTTAGGTAAGATGTCGACAGATGTTACTGGAAATGTCAACTCGGATGTTATGTAAGGGATACGAGATTCAACGTAAGTCGTGTTACTCAATGTACAGATGATTGTAAAAATTATTAAAACTGCAATATGCGGAATCTAGGTTCCTTTACTAAATGCTACGTCCGGGATTGTTTTTGTAGATAAAATCCTCACGAACATTTTCATGATTATCTATCAGTGACGTAGATTACGTAAATCGGAAAACTATGTTCAAGGGACAAGATTCTTAGAATGCTAGGGTGCATAGGGATTTATTTGGTTCACGTGCTTCATCTTCAACTACACTGTGACTCTGTCTATACCTCCGGTTGCGGGATCGAATCCCGCAAGGGGTAAATGTTTGTGTGATGAATACGAACATATGATTGTATATGTTTTACAGTTTAGGTGTGTACAGGTGAGATTATAGTCAAACGCGAAACCAGATTTTAATAAAAAAAAAATGGATGTTTATTCGTTACCTACATTACAAGCTTTACTTAATTTGGGACTAAATGATTGGTGTAAGTGTCCGGAAAATTTATAATAATTCATTTACTTATAGTTAATTCTTTCAATGAGTTTTAGTTAACAATAAATACATTTAATAAAGCCATGATTTTTATCCCAGATGTGGTCAGAGATATCCCAAACATAAGCGTTTGGGTGTTTCAAATATTAAAAGTTCAATGCTTGAAACAACATCCACAGTCCAACATTCCAAATGTACAGAAATGCACACGTGACAGGGGGTGAGCTCACAATAAAATAGTATTAATTTTTTATTTTTACAAAAAAAAAATAAGAGAACTGTAATCTGTGGGTTTCTTGCTTCGCATCTTTTCCCACAGATGATTTCCCTATCCAAAGCGGTAATAGCTGGATATACTGACTGACAGATAAATACACTGAGTCCTATTATTATTTTCAGTAGTCAACAATGACATTATGTATCTTACGTTGAAATACGTGTAAATTCTTGAAGTTTGAATAATACCTAGTATTTATCTTCGGAACTGGTAGAGGTATATCACCCTGAACTTAACATAAAGTCCTCCTGACCTTAATGTTCTGTTAAAATTAATTTCTAACTGATTTCTTTAAGTTATAATAATCTAGTTTGTTCGATTCTTTTTCAGATGCACCAGCTCCAATGGCTGCGTCACCTCGATGTAGCGAAGAGTACGACGCATTTCGAAGTGAAGCTGACTGCAGTGAGTTCTTCGTGTGTGCCAACAGGGTCCCGGTGAAGTTCAAATGTCCCGCTGATCTCTTTTATAGCGAAGTAAGTAGTCGGAACTAAAATCTTTTCCATATGTACAGTCAGGTTGAAAATTGCAGTCATAGTCAAAGTAAAAATAATATATTTTTTTTCAACTTTGGATATCTAAAAATAAATATATTTAATTCTTGTGCAGTAGATCGCACTACACAAACAATGGTACACGATACTTAACTTCAATACAAAAGTTTTCGATAAAAAAGTTAATCATTTGAACTTGATCTATGCCCTCAATTTTGAAACTTACATCGGCATTGCTGATGCACGCCACCACATTAGAAATAATCCATTACGGGCTTAGAGTGAGAGTTTATGATTGATTACTCAACCGACAAGAGCTTAAATTGAAGAAAAATTCAACACCAGATATTCAGTATATAAAGCCGCCACTGTATCTTGGCGACTTCGAGCTGATTTATCGACTGCTTTCAATTGAAAGCAACCGAGACCGACTTTTTTTAACTTACCGCTTGAAGGTCGGACAATACTACTAGATAATCACCCATGTAAGTAAGCTAAATCCTAGACCTAGTATTCGAATGTTGTGGGATTGAAATTGTCTCAATGAAATGTGTAATAATTTGTGTATGTAGAACACCAACCTCTAATATATCATTATTCTTACAATAATTTGAACAGCTTATGTGTAAACTGAAGCGTCAAATCAAATTTAAAATTGTGGTAACGAGGAATTTTAATATATATGTCGGAGATGGGTGTGGGCGTTGCGAGCGACCGGGACGGTGCCGGTCGCGTGATAAAGGGTAGCTCGGGCGATGGCGATATTATTACCAGCTTCTATAGGCGAATAGACAACGTATTCACATTCGATTATGATCATAAAATCTGAGTGTTTGATAATAAACTGTGTAAAAAGATTAACTCGTTTACTTATGCGCTATGGTGGCTTGCAAGGGTGAGTGACAAAAGTGTTACCATTAAAGCATATCATGGTTATGTTTGTTCTTTGTTAAAAATATGTCATTATTCTGTGGGGTAATTCACACCAGGTAAATCCAGCACTTATAGCACAAAAGCAGTGGATTAAAGCAATCTGCAATGTAGACGCTTTAACTTCTTGCAGACCTCTTTTTAAGCAATTAAACCTCCTAACCGTTCCAGGTCTGAGGGCGGAGTGTGAGTTTTGTTTCGATTTAACTATACTACCGCGTTCACGTTTACGTGACGATTTGTATGAAGAAATGTGCAGCGCCTCTAGCGGATAGTTTGCAAAACGATTTTTTCCATAGATACTTTTTGCGTAACCGCGAACGCGATGGTAAAGTTAAAAACGAGACAAAACTCGCACTTCGCACACTGTATATTTATGAATCGTGCGTCTTTGTTAGAACTCACCCGCATTTATTCCAAAAACAAATGGAGGTTTAGAACTTTAACACCAGGTACCCAGATAGACTTTTGCTTCCGTATAAAACTACAAGCTTGTATATATAGCAAAAATGCATATTGCATGGCAATAAATATTTATAATAGTTAAATGACGAATTGAAGTCTATGCCCCTAAGTTTATTTAAGACGAAACTTAAAAAATCATTAATTCATAACTGTTTTTCCTCTGTTATGAATGAATATAAATGAATATTTTAATTATTTAAGAGCTCAGAAGTTGTAAAAAATATATATTTAATTATTAATGTTTAACTTTGTATGACTAGACATTCTGTTGATTGCTTGCTTCTGTTTTCTTTGATGCTAAATTAAATATCGAATGTTTATACGAACACCATCAACCAAACAGAGTTATAATAATAAACCCCGAATCGATCTAAACGACTTCGGTGTGGTAAATCCTACTTTGTTTACATTGAGCCACGGAGGCGGTTGTGGTGTAAACAAACCATTCAAAAATATCGAAATGAACAATCACTTTAAACAGCCACGACTAATAAAATGCACCTTATGATCAAACACGTAAAGGAAAAGAAAGTTATTATTAGCTACTTAATCTGTTTTTATTACATATATTCTTTTATGGGTGATAGTGCCGGATTAAGAGGATTTATTCTGTATAGTGGCGCCCTCATTGGATTAAGATTTCGTTTTAAATACAAAATCTGCATTCGAGAAGCCTAAAAGTTAATTAACTTTGCAGAATTCACGAATTGACCGTTTTTATCATTCATTTGAAACTGTATGTAGAGTTATTACAGCTCAAAAGTTATCAGTAGATCGTCTGAGTAATACATATTTAAGTTTGTCGATTTTAATAGGTTATCGATAGTGATACGCAATCCACAGAGAACTCCTTTTTAATCTGGAAGTACCTACCCTTTAAGTTTTGGTAATATGTCCCTGTGTGTTGGACTTTTAGTATGAAAATACGCTGAAGGGCCACATCTATTTATTACATCACATTAGAAACTTCACATTTTTACATCAATATAAAGCCGTGGACATTAATATTTGAAATTAACTTGATACCTCCAGCCATTTCTGACAAAAAGACCCTTGATATGTAGACAACACACCGACAAAAAGATCCTTTAAATGTTATTCAATGGTGTTGTTATATACGGAAACCTCAAGACACGAATTCTACTCGCACTTTGACTTTTTTATTGATTGATTGTTTTATTGTAAAGGTTTTACTTAGTAACTTTATAGGTGTTATCATTATAAATGTGTATAACGATGCCATAAATTATAGTGTACGAGTAAAAGAGCTGCTATAGTGTTTATAATTTTACAGAATTTAGGCGTATGTGACTACCGGGACAGAGTGCAGTGTAGTAATCCTCCAGCTTCTGATGTAGCTACGGATGTCCAGGCGCAGCCGCGGCCTAACCCTATATGTTCATCAAACCCAGAACTAACACTGATTCCTGAAGGATCAGCAGCTACTCGACCAGCTCCAGAAACATCTGCTCCGGTAGCACCAGCAGCGGACACAAATGTTTTATCGAGAAATACGGAGTCAAATAGTGACAGTGAGTAGAACATATTTTTTCTTATTAATAATAACAAATCTTTCATTTAAGCTAAGCTAATCTTTTCCCGATGACATTTCTGTAGTTGCCTACGTATAATCATACTTACACATATTATTATTACTGACTAGGGAGGGACTTCTAGGGAGAAGATTTCAGTATGAAAAAAGGCATTAAGGATTCCAATCCTGCATAAAAACTAGTGATGGTATGGTTCCGAAATAAAAATACAAGAAAGTAAGGGAAATAAATAACAACGTTATAAAGCTCAAAACATGAATTGTTATTTAAAACTCTACAAACGTTCTTCTAAAATAAATTGGTTTCCTGAATACCGGATGAGTTTTTTTACCGTAAGGAATAAAATTAGGCATATTAGGCAAGTGAAATAGACGTTATTGGCATAGGTATATGTATAGGTTTCCGGGTCAGTACGCTTCCAGCTTCGACCTCATCTTCACTTAACATCAGGTGTGATTGAGGTCAAGTACAAAAAAATGGTAATTTAATTTTCAAAAAGGCACGCGCCGGCCCTTGTTTGATATGCGACTGGCGGGATTCGTAGGTTTCCTATCGTGCGAAATTTATTTGGAACTTGGAGAACGAAGTTTTCTTTATTTATTTAATTTAATGGTGTAATTATGTGGAATAGCCTACAATCGCGACCACTAAATGACACAACTATCGCTTTATTCGATGATTAAAAAAAAATTAAACTACGCCAGTACCTTCTATTTCATTTACCTAATACGCCCTATTTTTTCCTTACGGTAAAAAAACTCACGGGTATATTCTACTAATGATTTTGATTTAATATTTCACATAAATATTGTTTTTGCAATTCGGAACGATATTAGAAAGCTATATGATTTGTGGAGTTGATATAGATTCTGTCTGCGAAACCCACGGTTGCGGGTTCGAATTCCGCTAAGGGTTAATATTTGTGTGGTGTATACGAACATTTATTTCCGAATCATGGATGTTTAAAAATATTTATGAATGTTTATCCGTTAACTAGTACAAGCTTTACTAAGTTGGGACTAGATGATTGGTGTAAGTGTCCAAAAGAGTTATTTATTTTGTACACAACATAAGTATTTACTGAATACTTATGACATTCTGAATTCCAATTACTTACAACTCAGGAATCGGCGCTCGAAATTCTATTTTTATATATTTTTTAACTACAAATATGAAAGTATGTTTGCTTTTCTTTCTTTCTTTCAAGCTATTATCGACATGATAGTCGATGAATGACGAATGATTGAATTAAGAGGGAGAAAAAGAAATCGCCAAAATATATTATAGTCGATTAGAACCGAAGTTATTTAGGTGTATGTTGATTAATTGTTTTAGTGATCTCAGGCATACATACTAGTGTATTTAATACTTTAATGTATACACAAAAAATATTCAAAAGGCGCACTTGTCTATATGGGAGATCTATTTTATCAAGCCCGCGAGAACAAAATGGTATTAAAGGGTAGACATTGTGCATACGATAGATAGTTTACAAGTACAGGGTGTTATTATTAAAAAAAGTCATTGTATTCAACGTGCATGCAAGTGTGCAAATTTTTCGTCACATCGAGTTGGATGTCCTATCTAATCATTGTATGTTATCAGAGAGCACTTAAAGTATATTATTTATTTCGAAAATATTCAGTAACACTATAATAACAATGGTCCTGAAGCCACTTTATCAAGTATACCTTGAATACTATCATGTTTCCCCTCTAATAATTTTATTTTGTCACGAAGTTTATTATGATTTCTTTCATATATCTTTATGACATGGAAGCTGATATAATAAGTACATATTGGGCTCTGGTATGTCTAGAAGAACAATCCTTGCGGTTTGTTTTTACAAACTATATAATCAGGATGAGACTTTACAAATACGGACCTTTACAGCGATTACGCTCTATCTTAAATATATAAAGGAAGAAACTGACTGACTGACTGACTGACTGACTGACATATCAACGCACAGGCCAAACCGCTGGGTCTAGAGTTTCCAAATTTGGCAGGTAGGTTCCTTACGAGGTCTAGGGGAGCACTAAGAAAGGATTTTTCGAAATTCACCCTTTAAGGGGGTGAAACAGGGGTGGGAAGTTTGTATGAAGAAACCGTATAACTTGGACATTTCGACTATTTTCGACCCGAAACTTCGCAAGAGTACTCCTAGGAACAAATAAGCTAATACGTGTTTTGAGATTTTTCGAAAAACAACCCCCTGGATTGTGAAATGGGGGTTAAAACCATAAAATCGATATTGGTATCGTTATTTAGATTTTATGGGATGTTGATTATGAATATGACATTTATTTTAAGTTAACCCTCTAGGGTTGAGATAGGGGTGGGGGTTGATACCAAAAAAGTCAATATTGGTGTCATTATTTAGGTTTTTTGGGACGTTGATTACGAAAATGCCATTTGTTTTGAAGCTAACCCCTTGGGGTTAGAGAATGAGATAAGGGTGAGTTGAGATTTTTCGAAAAACAGCCCCCTGGGGTGTGAAATGGGGGTTGAAACCATAAAACCGATATTGGTGTCGTTATTTAGGTTTTTTGATTATGAAAATGACATTTATTTTAAGCCAACCCTCTAGGGGTGAGATAGGGGTGGGGGATGATACCAAAAAAGTCTATATTGGTGTCGTTATTTAGGTTTTTTGGGACGTTGATTACGAAAATGACATTTATTTTGAAGCTAACCCCTTACGGGTTGCGATAGAGGTAGGGGTTGAAATCACAAATTCAAATTGGTGTCGAAGTGTCAAAGTCGAAGAGTCAATGTCGAAGATTCAAATTCGAAATTCAAAGTCGAAGGCTCAAAGCCGAAGGCTCCAATTCGAAGGCTCAAAGTCGAAGGCTCAAAGTCAAAGGCTTAAAGACGAACGCTCAAATTCGAAGGCTCAAAGTCGAAGGCTGAAAGTCGAAGGCTCAAAGTTGAAGGCTAAAAGTCGAAGACTCAAAGTCGAAGACTCAAAGTCGAAGACTCAAAGTCGAAAGCTCAAAGTCGAAGGCTCAAAGTCGAAGGCTCAAAATCGAAGGCTCAAAGACGAAGGCTCAAAGTCGAAGGCTCAGAGTCGAAGACTCAAAATCGAAGACTCAAAATCAAAAAGTAAAATTCATAGTCAAAGTCATGTCAAAGTCATAGTCAAAATCATAGTCAAAGTCATAGTCAAAGTCATAGTCATAGGCAAAGTCATAGTCAAAGTCATAGTCGAAGTCAAAGTCATAGTCAATGTCAAAGTCATAGTCAAAGTCAAAGTCAAAGTCAAAGTCGTAGTCAATGTCATAGTCGAAGTCATAGTCAAAGTTTTAGTCAAAGTCATAGTCATAGTCAAAGGGGTGAATAGAGTTTCCAAATTTGGCACGTAGGTTCCTTACGAGGTCTAGGGGAGCACTAAGAAAGGATTTTTCAAAATTCACCCTTTAAGGGGGTGCAACAGGGGTGGGAAGTTTGTATGAAGAAACAGTATAACTTGGACATTTCGACTATTTTCAACTCGAAACTTCGCAAGAGTACTCCTAGAAACAAATAAGCTAATACGTGTTTTGAGATTTTTCGAAAAACAACCCCCTGGGTTGTGAAATGGGGGTTAAAACCATAAAATCGATATTGGTGTCGTTATTTAGGTTTTATGGGATGTTGATTATGAAAATGACATTTATTTTAAGTTAACCCTCTAGGGTTGAGATAGGGGTGGGGGATGATACCAAAAAATCTATATTGGTGTCGTTATTTAGGTTTTTTGGGACGTTGATTACGAAAATGACATTTATTTTGAAGTTAACCCCTTACGGGTTGCGATAGTGGTAGGGGTTGAAATCACAAATTCAAATTGGTGTCGAAGTCGAAGAGTCAAAGTCGAAGAGTCAATGTCGAAGATTCAAATTCGAAATTCAAAGTCGAAGGCTCAAATTCGAAGGCTCAAAGTCGAAGGCTCAAAGTCGAAGGCTCAAAGTCGAAGGCTCAAAGTCGAAGGCTCAAAGACGAAGGCTCAAATTCGAAGGCTCAAAGTCGAAGGCTCAAAGTCGAAGGCTGAATGTCGAAGGCTCAAAGTCGAAGGCTAAAAGTCGAAGACTCAAAGTCTCATTGCTCTCATTAAGGAAAAATCAATAGAGTGGTTATGCGAAAGAGCTCTATACTGACCCCAAAGAACGACCAAGCAGCGGTCATCAATGACATATTATTGAACTCTTTTGAAGGACAACAGATTATTCATAGCTCAATAGATACCGTGGTAAACACCGACGATGCCGTTAATTATCCCGTAGAATTTTTGAACTCTTTGAACCCACCGGGTATGCCATATCACAGACTTTTACTACGTGTGGGTGCACCTGTTATGTTATTGAGAAATTTAAAGCCACCCAAACTTTGTAACGGTACTAGGTTGCAAGTCAAGGCTTTGCACCGGAACGTAGTAGAGGCCACTATTTTAACAGGAGGAGGATTTGCTCAGGGAGAAACAGTGTTTGTACCGCGTATTCCATTAATACTAAATGATCTTCCCTTTGAATTCAAAAGGCTTCAGTTTCCACTAAAGGTCTGTTTTGCCATGACAATAAATAAGTCGCAGGGGCAAACTCACAAATTCGCCGGAGTAGACCTACGACAGGACTGTTTCTCTCACGGTCAGTTCTATGTGGCATGCTCCCGTGTAAGTTCACCTCAAAGTTTGGTTCTATTGCTACCACCTTCAAACATGGCAAAGAATGTTGTTTATAAGGAAGTACTTTAATAAATATAAACCAGAATTTTTCAGAAAGGTCTTTTAATGGATCCCTGTCTTAATTCATTTACCTGGCAAAACACCAACATGGTTCCACATACCTGTTATCTGCCCAGGGTCTTTTCCTGTTTGAGATAAACTCTACATGGTAATTTTTCTGCTCAATGTATTCCCGTGGGAAAGTAATAAAGTGTTGATTCATGTAGTCTACGCGGACGAAGTCGCGGGCAGCTGCTAGTTATTTATAAGGCTATGGTTTAAATCCATTTTTGTTTGAGGTTTTACTTAATATTTTTAGGATAAAGATGCATATTATGTAGGTAAGAATATAGCTGATTTATATTTACAAAAAAAAAAATTAATTAGTTGCTTAGTGTGGAACTAGATGGCGCTGTGTCTATGTTCAAGGATATTTATTTATTCGATTTTCTTTGTATACTTTAGTGGTCGATGTTAATAGGGGAACATCCCATTTTATTTCTATGAAGTTTATACTTTTGTTTCAGGCTGGTCATCATCGCACGTAGCCATATCTCGTTCCGATGCCATTAAACAGCTGCAAGGACGAGGCGGCGTTACCACAGCGGTCTAAAAATTGCTTGTCTCTCTCTGATATCTTGCAACTAATGAGTACTCGTATTGCAGATGCATTTATAATTATAAGAAAATCTAATCGAAAGAGGCTTTATTTATATTATGAGGACGTGTAGTCGTGTATGCTTCTTTTCTATGCATATCTCAAGATACCAATCTTAGAACCTTTCGAAATAGGTAGTGACTGAATTTTGTTTTAGATTAAATATAGTAAAATCGGCTTTTTACTAACATAAAAAAGGATTTTTTTGAGATTTTGAAGTTTTGTGTTGTATAAAATTCAGTGCTTGGAGAGTTGGTAATTTTATATAGAATAAGGCTATTATTTCAGTATTCCATATACTTAGGTCGTCTGAAGAATAGAAAATAAAGAATAATTATAAAAATATCATTTTGTATTTTATTCTCCTTAAAAGTAATCTTTTCCTTTTCGTTCGACGAACAGACTCGTGAAAATTTTGAAAAATATTTATTTACATACACATAAAATAGGTACTAATCTAACTTAAAATTATGACTAAAACAACATTGATTTCGACATAGCACCTACTTACATTAGCGGTACGATGTCAAAATAGTTTAGAATAGATAAAATTTTTGGCAACATTACCATCTGTGGCCGATGATAAAATTTATGACAAAAAATTTATTCATAAAGTACTCGTGACACACGAAAAAGTCCATAAGCACAATGAGAGCTTTGAGCGCCTCTTCAGCCAGACACAACACTATCAGAACGACACTAAAATACTTCTTTAGATAATTCCTTAAATTCTGAAGAGGCCTTTACTATTTATATCAGTTCGAAGAGGTTGACTTTCAGTCTGTCCTTGGAGCCGCTCCTTGTCATTCAGAATCCCAGCTTCTTCAGAGCTTTCAGGTCTACATCGCCGTAGTAGTCTTCGCTGTAAAATATTACAACACTTTCATAAACATGTGTTAATATGTCGCGCCATTTCATTAATGTATGTTAAGCAAAGTGATATACTACCTCTTAGATACAATATAGCAGGGTGTTCAATGTGATATCTCGAGTTAAACATTTTTTTAATTAATACGTTCACGGACTCATCACCAGATGCAAGAGAAGTTTCAATGTTGTCTCAGAACATGTAAACTATAATACTATATGTATTTTGCATTATTATTTGATAATAATTCTACTGCTGTCAACTGACACTAATAACTGCAGTCAAATTTAAATTTGCAAACTGCATTTTAATAATTCAGAGTAATATAATGTTAATACCAGTTATAGTACTAGTGGGATAATATTTTACTTTTTCAAAATTATTCAAGATATTTACAATATTATAAGTGTGATTTTTTACAGTGTATTTAAAGAGCGCAGGAGCAATGACAAACAAGGCAAATATATACCGGGTGAAATCGAATCGAATTCGTTTGATTCCCTGAAACCACGTGGTCTACTGCAGACATAGATTAAACCCTGCTCGGGATTTCTCTTTATTAAAAATGTCAAAATAATTTAATTTAAATATTTTACTCGATTAATAAGTGAAATCATTTGATCATAAGAAATAGGTAGGGAAAAATATTATGAAAGGTCAATGATCTCTCGAATGTTTTACATATCAGCTGACTGGACATGCTTCGTTAAAACACTGCTAAATGGTATTTCATGATGAACAAATAAATACATAATATTTTTAATCAACAAAAGTCCCAGACAGCGTCAATAAACTGAATGGTTTCAGGCAATTACTGGAACTCTATGTATTTAGGTATTAATAAAACTAGTCAAATTATTTCATATTTTTTCTACTACAAAGCTCTCATTTTTATTCCCTCCGGCGCCCTCTAGTGTATTAATAAAATTTTAACATACCTTTGCACCCAAAGAAAGTCAGTGTTGGCTGGCACCATGTCTGATGGTTATGATTAGGCTAATTATATTAATTATAGATTAAAGAAGAAGATTTACTTTAGTTACCAAGAAGAAGTAATGTTAATAGAAAGTGAATGGAATCATAGAGAGCGGTCGTGAAAGTGGACAATGTTACTTAAGGAAACGGTGCAACACTAGTCTACAAGAGAACAAATTATACACAAGTTATAATTTTTTAGATTTTTGTTTATTTTATCACTAAACATAAAACTTAAGTATTACAGTTTCTATCAAACAACAACACTCAGTCGCAGCGAAATTATTCAGTACAAATTATAATATTTACAAGGTCATGGGAGTTATTTAGAACCAACGCTAGATGGACACTACGATCTCTGTCAATCTCTTTACACAGAACTACTTTGTCATAAATGCATACCTACTACTTAATTGCTCTACGTTTATTAGGTACATAAGTTTATTATACTACAGTTAAGTTGGCGAAGACTATCGGTTCGAATTTTACAGGAGACTATCAAAACTAAGTATACAATATATAAAATAATAAATATATCTACCGCGGTATGATCTCTACCAATTTCCTAACCTGCCTCTTGAAACTGTCCAATGAGATAAAGTATTTGGCAACTAGAATTGAATACAAATCAATCGGGCCCTCACTCACGAGAATTCGAAATTCTAAATTTAAATACTCCACACACGAAAAGCAACCAATCACTATTCAGGCCGCAGTTTCTAGAACGCTGCTGCTTGTGGTGTGCGAAGTGTTTTTGTTACGTTAAAGTGAGTATTATGAAATATTAAGGTGGTAAGGGGTTTAGTTCTCCTTTTGGGGGCGGGGTTTGAGCTGCTTGGGCTGGGTGACGCGGGTCTGTCCGTCGCTCTGGAGACCGGCTAGGAGCTCGCTCTTCCTGATGGCCTTCAGGTCCAGGTCGCCGTAGTAATCCTCGCTGAAAATGGACGCGTACCTTAACGCCTGCCGCTTCGACCTTTTCTTACTCTAAAACTACTACCGGCTACGGTCTATAACTAGCTTTTTATGGAAATATTTAACAAGCTGTTTACGATCTTAAATTCATGGAGGTTGATCTTATGCTGTAATGACTCTCTCAACCTTCACGCAAAGCTAGAGATCTAGCGCCTATTCTACCATGTAACGGACGTTATGTAACTGGGTATATCAAAGTGATATCAAGTGAACTGCCTTGAAACAGTAATAAGAATGAGATCCGTTCTATTTTCCAAGTAATCATCTAAGTTTATTTTTCTCGAAGGCAAACTATCGGCATTTTTTTAATTATTCAAATGACTAATGTGGTTCGGAGCTTGAGACTTTAAAACTGAACTTGTTTATGCGACCTTCGATAAACGACTCAGCGATAGACTCGTGCGCATCTGTGCATCGATCGCTGTGCGATTGTTCGGGACAGACAGACCATGAACCGGAGATAAACTATTTGAAAGGCCTCATTGTTTGAGATAGTTAACCAATCTACAGAGTGATTGCTAATAGGACAAACTTCTTTCTAGGCAAAGCTAGTACTATGGATAATGGATAATAGTTGCCATAGATATTTTTCTACATAAACATATTCGAGAATAAATGTTCACATTCATCACCAAACATTTACCCGTAGCGGGACTTATTCATATTTATTCGTACCCGCAACTGTTTGTGCATGACTACTTACACCAATTAGTTATCATATGCAATAAATGGTATTGCAATGTCAAAGTGATAGCTAGATAGCTAGATAATTTTTTCTATTTAGATAGTCAATGACTACTGATAATTTCCAAATTTCAATTGGTATAATTTTGACACAATATTTTTATCTATCCTTTACCGATCACCCTGTATATAGCTAGTCTAGCTGTAAGAGCTGTATTGCTCGTAATATTACAAATGTGAAAGTTTGTAAGGACGATTGTTACTCAATCACGCATAAACTGCTAAACGGATTTGAATGAAATTTGGGACGCAGATAGACCATGTCCAGAGTTAATACATAGGTTATCTACTTCTTGTCTTGAATATTTATAAAAATCCAGTGGGATGATAAACTGATTGTAAACAAGCGGAAGGCTAGTCATAGATAGGCTGTTTTAGTAAAGCCGTGAGAAGGTACCTAGTTGAAGTCATTTGAGGCTTAAACAACCTAAATTATTATCCCCATAAGGTTTTGCATCGACCTTCACAATTGCCTGTATAAAGATTTAGTCTAACCCCAAAAATCTTCATGTAAATTATGATCTGTCATATTATAAACTGGATTATCAGTTAAAATCTTGAATCCATTTATAAACCAAAACAACCTTGCTTGCGGCTAGGTTGCATGTCTGAAAGCTCTTGACATCTAGATTACCCTTCGAGGACCGGAAATTATCTCGCTGACCTACGTAGTCCTTTCCTTCCCGATTAAGACAGCTTTTTTAAATTATGTACAATGGGTCATACATACAGTTACGGCCACACATGGCCGGCGTGAAACAAACGGTCATTATCATACATGCCGTTACATACCGGTCGTCATTGACCACGGCGTTCGTATGACAAACTCGCACGCCGTAGAATTTCGCCTTAAGTCATGTTAATACAATACTGTCCTAAATATGTATCGCAATAGGCGTGCAAGGCTCCGAACCGCATACTTGTCCAGTTATTTAGGTGGGCGAGCTTGACTGTTATGTCAAGTAGATACCTAATCGTATAAAGAGATATTACTACCATCTAGTAATTTAAGTGACATTGGAGATATTTACAGTGGACAGTCAGCAAAGCAGCAGTTGTATTTGCAAGCAAACTGACAATTTTGTAACATGACACCTAAACCTAAAACTGTCACAGGAGTCTCCAGAATTGTTTTGTTTCCAATAACTGTTAACTTTTCAAGATTCCCGATTCTCTATACAAAAAGTGCAGAAGAAATTGTTAGTCACAGGGATGACACTGGTGTGGAAGTGGTTACAGGGTCTTAATTACATTAAGGTGTTAACTGTACCACGTGTCTGTTCATACCAATATCCAAAGTTGAGAAGAGACCTCAACATGCTTTCAAATTAAGTCAGTATTTCATTTGAACGAGGTTACAACCAAGGAGATCAGAGGAATGGAATTAAACTCACCATCCGGGAACGTCTTCGGGATCTTCGCAGTTGCCGGTGCCGTCAGCGTCTCCGATTTTGAAGACTGTGCCGATTGGGCAGCCGTACTCGCGGGCTACACCTTCTAGGCAAATGTAGTATTTGCGGCAGTCCTCTGGGTGGGCGTGGCGACTGAAGGAGCCGGCATTCGAGACCTCACCAGGCGCAGGACAAGCGAAACCGTTCGCTACTTCTGGGAAACACCAGAAAAGGTTACGTGAGCGAGAGGTGCGGAAGGCGAAACCGAAACGTAGTACAGTTATGGCGGTGCTTGTAGGAGGAAAATCGCTGAAAGAAAGTCGTGCTTAAAGTTCCAGAAGTGCTTGAGCATTTGAAAGATGATGTTGTAAGGAATAAGTTTAGAGATCATCAACTTGTTAATTGATTGTTCGTAAATTTAAACTCATCATTACTTTATATTTATCTGTAAATTTTTTTCGAACATTATTTTTATGATTCGATCCTTTTTCAAAATTAAATGACTATTATTGCAATCTAACACGTACCCTCGTTCTTGCACTCTGGAACCTGGTCAGCCCACATGCAGACGCGCGCCTCCCTGTCGTATGCTAGACCGGGGCTGCACTGGTAGCGGGACGCCTCGCCATTCCAACAGTTCCAGAACACGTCGCACTTGGCCTCGTCGGCGAAGATGCCGTAGAGCCTCTGGCAGTGAGGGGTTGAGATCGGTGGTTCTGTAGAAAAGTATTAGTATGAAATTTAATTACTGAATTTGCAATCAGAGTATAGGGTGATGACTTGATCTCTCATCATATATCATATATCACAATCATAATACTTTTTTTAACGAGCAGTTTAAACTCTTTGACAAGTTTAAAGAAAACAAAGTCTGAAACCATGGACTATTAATCTAAAATTGTGACTCTTTTCTTCTCTTTACCAATACATCATCTGCTGGTCGCCAATTAATCTATAATAATAATAAATACTTCGCCTAATTGAAAATCACCAAGAGTCGCACCACATGTATTTGCTTAGGATTTCGTGTCAGGCTGTTATTGTAAATCCGTTTTTGATAATTGTATTTGACTTGACTTGACAGCATTGTGAACTAAATAAAAATCTACTCCTATACAAAGACGAAATATTTGGAACAATTATTGGGGGATCAATAAAGGGAATTCAAGCCACTTCTAGCAAAGTATAAGACTGATATTGGGATAGGTAATAAATTGCCAAAAAAAATATTTTGTTGAACAAGACTGCTTATAAATAAACCCGGATTTTCCTTTCAAAACAACGTGTCAATACGATGACAAACAGATAGATATCAAATGCCTAAAAAGTGATATTGACAAATGAAATAATAAAATTATAATCACGTTTCGTCTAAACATAAACTCGATGTGGTTCTAGTTCAAGGTTAACATCATCTCATCAGACCTGTCAAGTCAGAGAGGAATATTTTGCGTTGGACTTTAATAATCCGCTTAATTTGTCACTAACCAGATATTTATTTAAAGATAAACAGCAGAGAATTCTGGTATAGTCTCAAACAGACAGATTTATTAGGAAATCTTGAGAGGTTTCGATATTTATTTAGTTGCAGTAATTACTGAGTTCAATAATAAACAAAAAATAATATCGAAAAAAAATCATATTTGCTGAGAAAACGTCATTTGTATTACGCACGACTGCAAAAGTTTATCTGTTGCAGACCATACCTGCTTATACTTAGGCATATAAATAGTGCATAAGACAGCATTCAAATACAATTTTATTTACCTACATTTTATAAACACATCTTTTGCAATACAATACAAATTCATTTTATTGCACAACAGAAAATAAAATACAGTTTCAGAAAAGTGGCAAGAATAGAATGTATAATTTTATTGCAATTCAGAAATAGTTCAGAAAGTTCAGAAACAAGTTCACAATTCAGAAAGTGCATGTTTTATATCAATTTCAATTCTGAATTTATGTTCCAGGGCCCTTCTTTTTTAGATCTTTTTGTTATATCTTTCTATGATATAATTTTATTGCAAACTTTATAGCCCCCAGAACAATAAAGAATTACGTTCATTCTGAAAACAATTTTAATTAAATAAAGTTCGTTTATTTAAAAAATAACGGTAGATATATTTAAATGTGTACGTTTACATGTTATTATGTATATTACACTTCATTTGAATCATCAATAAGTGAATTGATATTGTCGTCAGGTGTTCTCCAAATGGCCTTCTGCCATATCCTGGTTAAATTCCGTAGGCATTGAAATACCAATAATTTCTATATAGTATTTAGGTACACTATAGCTACGTAATGCGATAATATGCAAATAAACAACCTTGACCGCCGTTTTACTGTTAGCAGATTATACTAAATAAGTATTTGAATTTAAATTTGATTAAAATCTACTCGTAGCAACAAAAAGGTCAAGTGACTGTTTTAACCAATGCAACTACAGAATTTGGGGGAAAATTAGTACTGAGAAACTGAAATTAGAGTTCTTAAACAAACGTCAATATTATGTATAGTGTATACTTAAATGGTTAAATGGTAACGACATCAGCTCTTTATCGAGAGGAGATTGGAAGAAAAATGTGTACTGCCCCGCCCCCAAATAGATTGGGACCAGTGCACGAAGATGGTGATAATACTTAGATACGACAAGTAAGAGATTATTCAGTATCAATAATGGAACACATTTCAAAAAAAATAATTAGTTCGCATATTTAGTAAATCTTAATAGGAGTGATAGGTTAGCATTACTTGGACACGTTAGGAGGAGGGATGAAAAGCACGTAACGAGACGAGTGCTAAGTATTAATGTGGAGGGATGCATAGGTAAAGGAAGACCGACCCATATTCATGTGGGTCGACTGCGTGAGGAATGATATGTGTCTGAAAGGGATGAGTACGGAGATGATGACTGATAGAGAGGAAGAGGAAGACATGTTGTGCCGACCCCACCTGGAGTGGGATAAGGGCAGGAAAATGATGTCTTGTAAATGTTAAATAGATTCCCAATTTTTCTACCAGTAATGTTAAGATGCATTTGCATCATTGTTCAGGGACGGTTTTGGCCTAAACCCTATATCGTGATGGTAATGAGAAGAAAATATAACTCACCCAATTGCGTTCTCTCGCCGCACTCAACATTGTGAAGGTAGTCGCAGTTCTCTGTCAGGTATTTTGAGTCTGTGGCGTCAAAGGCAAGCCCATTGCCGCAGGTTTTGAGCTCTGCGGCACCGTTGTCGCACTTCCAGTATTTGTCGCAGGACACGTGGTGGGGGTAGAAACCGAAATCGTCTGGACATTTGAAGGTCTCCTGTCCGACAGCTGTGGAAAAGAATTTCTGGTTACTTTTACTGTGATGATTAAAAGAAATATATTATCGTAAGTATTTACTAAGATTATTCGACGAAGGAATGTACGAGTGTATACGTTTATTTCGTGTGCGCTATAACACAATTAATTTAGGTTAAATAGTAAATTTCAAGAAATATATGAATTACGTTACGTGTCTGAAGTGTAATAGAGTTAGTTCGTGACTCGCTACATAAAATCTATTTTTAAACTATCTTCAATTAATTTTAAGTAATAGGTATTTTCGCAATACGGCATTATAGTTTGCGCAACCGTCGAATATTTGTTAAGCTGCCAATATTGCGATACAAAGATGTGGAAAGCGACACATCAAAACACGATCTTCTTGAATTTTAATTAAAAAATTACAAAATAAACCACCGTCGGGTTTGCTAAGCAGCTATTATGGCACGCAACTTCTTTCCCAACGCCAGTCGCGGGCAGGGCCGCCTCTTTCTCTCTGGAATGCGCCGCGACAAACATGGCGCAACTGGGGTTGACAGTCCATGTATGGAAATACTAAAACAAGGCTGTACAACTTTGTTGAACGGAAACTGACATCGAAATTTAAATTTCATTAGTAAAATGATGCTGATAGGGCTTTCGCCTGAACATTCGTCTCAGATTGACCTCTATCGCACTGTCATTGGGGTATTACTCAGAGGTACTGTGCCGAGTGTTTGTACAGAGTCTTTATATTTGTGTTATTTTACCTTTTTTTCTTTAATTATACGCAAAAGCTAGTAAATATACTCATATATACTTACTTACTCATCGCTACTTTAAGATACATTTTAAGTAACATACATGACTTGCTCCCAACATTTAGCCCGTTACATATTGCAGCGTTAGTGACAGGAAAGAGTAATGAATCCAGTTGGAAACTATTGATCGATCAGCCCTAGTTGTGCCTTACAAAACACGCGACAGCTGTTGTCATTGCGTTCGCTATTGCTACATTTATTGTGGGTTTTGCCTAGTTGTCTTGCGCACGTGTTCTAGAGAGAGTCTTTGTTTACCCCTCGGACTACGTTAGACAGTCATAATATATTTATGTAAAATTAATGTACAATAAAGCGTTTACAAAGAAAGAAACAAATTTCTTCAATTATCTATTAAATTTCTTAGATATCTAAATTCAAAATCTATTGCATTATGAACATATAGTTTTTTAGGTTAGGTTAAGTTAGTTATTCAACTAACGATACTTCTCAGCTAATCCTGACCGCAAAACTGAAAGCTTATTGAAATACTATCGCTGTGCGTCCTCATTTGCGTAGGGAGTAGTTCTCGCGTTATGTCACTGTAGGACCGGTTGGCATTTGCTGTTGGCACGAGACCTGCTCATCCATATGGTGTTGTGCATTTTGCAACGACTATCACCGTTCACTGACTGATAAGTGTGTCAGAGGGTCGTGCGAAATCGGTTGTGCGAATTTCTGAGATCGATAAATAAATGCCTTATGAATTTTGTAAGGAAAGATAACATAATTTGTTATTTCAAAAGCATTCTACTGCTCAAGTAGCAATATACGAGATGACTGGTAAAATCAGTATCTCAATGTAGAGGCTTACAAACGTATTATTTATTGGTTTTACGTCATACTACTAGTTACCTGACTGCCCCAGGATTTATGTATGAATGTATATTATATTACCAACGATTTGGAAATGCAAGTTATCGTTCGATTAGTCTTAATTCCCAGAGTGTCACAGGATTTATTTTATGTTAAAACATCCAACATGGCGATCGTAAAATACGCTATCGGGTTTTTAATTTAAATATCTAAATTGTTAATATTTCTGTACATTCCTTTAGCCAGATCCGAATCTTATACTTATTTTAAAAATTCCATATTATTATGGTGGTTGTTGATTTGCTAGACGGTGATCAATCGTCCACAAAAGGCGTTTGATTAAAATAATCTATCATAGTACATCATCAATCCTTGCTGGACTCGTCTATATTGGATGTTTATATAAATATTTATGTATGTTTATCCGTTATCTAGTATCCATAGCACAAGCTTTGCTTAGTTTGGGACTAGATGATTGGTGTAAGTGTCTGAAATATTTATTATTATTATTATTATTATTGGATAATGATCCATAACCTCACGTAGTGAGAGGAGTTTGTGCCCCAACAGTGAGTCGTCAGGCTGTTGATGATGATGCATTCTATATTGCCTTGAGAGCTACGAGCATATTGCTTTGGTTATCCAATCACGTTGTCAGTGTTTAGAATTGCGATACAGCATGCACTCTCCGCTGTCTCTAGTGTGTACACTGCTAATTACATCATGAAATCATTTCCATATGAGTATATACACACTATTTACTTACCAAAACTACCTTTATATTTTCGAGCGAATCTTAAAAACCTTTAATTTTAACGTTTTTTCCTTAAGTCCAAATCAAATTTTTGCTTAAAAATGAGGCCAACTCGTAAAATATGTACCAAATTTTCATACAATGTTGAGTAATTCCTTAGAATATCAAGCTCTTTATTTCAATATCCAATAAAAAAAAGATATTTCATGAGAAAGTTAACTTCAAAAGACAACGGTACATTATTAAATTAATATTAAACTTACTGCTCATCTACAATTCTGACTCTCCAGAGAAAAATGAGCAAAAATGAGATTGAACGAAATGGTGGAAAGAATATTAAATTTGACTGAATATTGGCAAGCTAAACGGTTTATTTCTATTCATGTTGATCAACCGAAAGTCAGAAACATAATAACTTTTAAAAATAGCGTCAGTTTTATTGTAGTGTCGAAGTTATTTAATGGCAGAAATATTTTGAATGCCCACTGGAACCTTATTATAAAAAGAGCTCCCTAAATTGCCCCTTAAGTCAGTTACTGACTTATGTAAATGACTGCCATGAACAGCAAGTAATTTTTATATCTTGTATTAACTTTTGTCATAATTTTCTTAAAACATTCTAGATTCTATCTAACATTCTAATTATTATAAATGCGAAAATCTGTCTATCCGGCTGCTTTCATGCTGAACCGAGCATATTGACATACCTACATGGGTAAGAAACATACTCATATTTTCACTTGGTATAGAAAACGAGATCATTCGATAAGTTCATTTCATGAATTTTAAACTGGCAGAGAGAGAGAGAGCCTAGAACCCATAAAAAGACGTAGGCTAATTTTATACTGAAAAGTCTGCGATACAGAAATTCCACGCGGGCGAACCCACGGGCGGATCCAGTTAGTATAATGCGTAAGCGCAGTTCTCTGTCCGCCCGACCTTTCCTATAATCGTACCTGTCGAGGTGAACTGCAATTGGTGCCAAATGCTTAGGATTCCTTCGAATGAGGCAAACTGGTAATAGAGCGAAATAGAGCAGTGGTTTGTCCACGATAGTTTGGTTCACTGCTTCTCAATTGGCGGCTACTTCTACGGCAATTACACGTGCGTTTATAAGCTAATTGGTTATTGTCGACAATTAATTTATAATGACTTTTTTGTCCTATTGTTAAACTTTTTTAAATTATCTAATCGATTTTGATTAGCAACGCTAAAGCAACGCTTGGCCCGGTGAGACTTTGGATGGGTGACCACTAGATTGATATAGTTTGAATATCGTTTGTAATTGTAGGCAAACAGGTGGCCTACGGAAACGGCTTAAAAACACTAGCTTTTAGGTAGTACACGAAGATATAAGACTAGTTGATATTGTTGTCTTTCAGTATTTTTTTATAATAAAAATTGAAGCTAGGGTTTAATTCGTATTGCATTTGCATCATACGCAACGGTCTCTAATTGTCACCATTTTAAATATTCAACCGTGACTTGATACTTATAAGTGGAACAAAGCTCTAATATCAAGCCTCTTTCAAGTGTAACCACCATTCTGCTTGACATAATGTGACACGAGTAAACCAGAGCACGCATGCGCGACCAGCTGAGACGTTGCGCAATAGGTACTGTCACCGGAGCCCTACGGCCGCCTGCGCCTGCGCCGGGTCGCGTGCGTACCTCGCTACGCACCTCACCAACTCGGTGACATAATTATCGATTTGTCACTTACAGTGTTGTTATGAGGCCTTATGCAAGAACACCGCGTTACGTGGTATGTGATTTGTGTTTTGTAGTTTGAGTTCAGTTGAAGTATGCCGCATACGAGAATGCGGTAACTGAAACATTTCCCCAACTAAACAAGTCTTCGAGCTATGGTGTTTAAACACTGGGTTAGGAAAGATAAGTATCAAGCAATTTTGCTTTATAAAAAAAATCAAAACAACGTCCCACCAAGTGATTAAAATGACAATAATATTCAAAAATAAACGTGCTGTCTGAAATTTTGCTGTTTACAAGCTTTTATTTAAATTGCAATGTAAGTTGTCAGTTTAAAAATTTGCACCGCATTTTTCAACCACTTTCTGGTATTTGATTGAGCTAAATTTGGCAAATTTATGGAAGTTCGGTGACAATATAACATTTTGGTATGTACCATCATGCTGATCTGATAATGGAGCCAAAATGTAGGGACTGAAGCTCCCTGTTGGCAGATAGTCGAATTTGGGCTAGTTTGTTTTGTTGCCATGAACGCTTTCCATTACACAAGATGTGGTTCTGAATATGGAGCCAAAAGACTCCACTGGATCTCCGCGGACCGCGGGGCCTATGCCCTCTCCCAGTGAGAGGTGGCAGTGCCCCGACAGAGGTTACATGTAAGGCTGTTGATGATTCGTAAATATGACAACCATTAGGGTCTTCGCCATGTCTAGGTGACACGACTAGACATACCGTGTGACCTTTTCTTTGCATTATGCACATAGTCTCTACAGCAAGCCCCACAACCTCCTGGTTATCGAGTAGCGATAAGTATTTGCGCTTAAGCTGCATCATCAGCCGCTACCCTGACTCCCGTGGTAGTTTTGGGGATGTGATTTATGTACTTTTTTTATAAAGATTCTGTGTTATCCTGCCTGCTGCAAGGCAGCTTGTAATGCACATATGGATTTAAGAAACAAATTGAACATTTTATAAACTGAACAACTAAACATTCAATTACTATTAACATCCAAGTATATAAACCGACTGTGTTAATAGTTAAATATCTGCAAAACCTAGTTTAATCTCAAATATAAGAATCCTACTCTCAGAAGACTTTCTTCTTTTTAGGAAATCGATGGCAAAAACATTAAATTCTTGAGGACTAGAATGCGGCCATGCATACGGTATTGTCTGTAACATCATAGAGGTCCTGTAGCATACAAGTGCCGGGACACGCAGGCCAGCATAGAAGATGCCCCATAGTTTGTGGTGTGTCACTGCATAAACACCGGTTATCGTCCGCGCCTCAGGGGACTAAGCATTGTTAAGATACATCCGGAGAAGGACTGGACATATACATGTAATACGCGTCGTTTTTAGTCGAGGGTTATTAAAGAGTTGTCTGTATTACGACGTGACACCGTTTACAAATAAACTCGTACACACTAAATTGTAAAAACAAAGGCTATCAAAATGTATTTCTTAAACTAACATGAAATAACACTGCTATTATTACAAAAACAAACATTACCTACATAAGTATTATTCAATAAAGGTCTTAAAGTTAAGTAATAACTGTGAAAGCCCCAAAAGCTGACCCACCGAGAGCTCTCGTAGGCGGAACTTTCGATTTCGTTATCTCATTGATGCGCGAGCGCCGTGGTTGAGTAATCTGTGACCTTTATCATACAAAGACAATCGTTCTATCAAATAAAGATTTGCATACGACAAATTATAAACTAGTTGATTTATTCATCTGTTTTAAATGTGGGACTTGAATGTCAATATGTGAATTAATTACGGAACGTTCAACTCGATTGATAGTTGAGACCGTGAAGACTTCAAAGCTCAGAATATTTGGCACAACCAAAAATGAAGTAACGTTCTTTACTTATTGTGGCCAGAACAAGACGCATATACGTTTGACAGGACGTTGTCCTTTTTTTTTATGATTAACTGGATACGCGTCATATAATAATAATAATAAATAAATATCCTTAGACATACACACAGCGCCATCTAGTTGCACAGTAAGCAACTATATGCTTGTGTTGTGGATACCAGATGGTTGATATAATACATAAATACATTTTTTTTTTGTAAATAAATACTTATTATAAATGAAAACATCCATAACTCGGGTACACATGTCCGTATTCATCACACAAACATATGCCCCTAGCGGGATTCGAACCCGCAACCTTTTGGTATAGTGGTCAGAGTTGCTAACCATTACACCAAACAGGTCGTTGTTCTATCTATATATATTCTATATAGTTATCTGTTTGACGGCGTTGTGTGTGTCCAGTCTTTGTCCGGATGTATCTCAATTGTGCATAATCCTCTGAGCCACGGACGACAACCTCATTATTTAAGACTAGCTTTCCGCCCGCGGCTTCGTCCGCGTGGAAGATTTAATCAAAATCGGTTCAGCAAAAAAAATACCCTATATAATAATCCAGGTCCTAATCTGTCTACCAACCAAATTTCATCCAGATCCGTCCAGCCGTTTAGGCATGAAGAGGTAACAAACATACATACATACTACATATACACACACAAACATTCGCATTTGTAATATCAGTTGGGATAGTTGGGATTAGTTGGGATTAAACTAGGGGAAGGGTTCTTAGCAATGTTTGATGGATATCGATTAAGCCGCTTCGAAGATATTTACCATTTAACGCAGTTGGTTTGGTTTATCTGGATGATATAATATTTACTTCAATACATTTCTTGTATCATCATCAGCCTTTCACGTTCACACTGTTGGGGCACAGCCTTCTCTCACTCACTGAGACCCTATTATAGGCCATAATCCAGCACGCGACCCCAGTGCGAATTAGTGGATATGTGTCAGATTAGTGCCACCTGACAGTCAGTGTTTATAAGCCGTCCCCATAGATCACCGAAACGCGGAAGCACTCGTATTAGAATGCCACTTGTGGTCAGCCATCCAAGGGCTGACCGCGCCAGACGTTGCTTAACTTCGCTAATCGAATACGAGTAGCGACTGCATCACAAGTGCTTCAACTTACGAATTCTTGTATACCTACCTATTTTTTATAATGCATTCCTCTATACGAGATTGAGATTATATTTAATATTGCTCCGTACCAATCTCGAACAGAGAAACCATTTACGATCTCGACGTACAAAAAAAAATACATTAACACGTAAACACGCAACGCTTTTCTCTAAACGCAGATAATTTCTTTAATTGTAATCTGAGAGAGACGTGATCACACCGGCACGTGAGTGGCCGAAAATGACGTAACTTTTTAAATAGCATTAGATAACAACCATTGTTGACTGATACTCAGTGAAAGTTTGGTAGCGCGTTTACGAAGCACGATGTATATAGCTACCTAATTAATGAGAGCGTTTGGTTAATCCAAGCGCAGTGTTCGGGCAGGTTGCTCAATACAGTTTTCTATATCATTATTTTTATTGCACTAATTAACCTTGATATAACCTAGTTAAAGATTAGTAAATAATTGGTGTATTCTAGGAGCATAAACGAATGAGTAAATGGAGATTCACGAAAGCAATATATAACGAATATCTGAATGGAAAGGTCGGTAAAGGTCGACCAAGAAAGATCAATCAAGTGACTGACGTACTTACAAAAGGTCAGGTGCGGTCAACCACTAACCGACGAAGGTGTATGAAGCATTTGATGAGAGTGGAAGAAGCAAAAACAGTAAGTCAGGATCGTTGCAAGTGGAAATCTCTGCCTAACATGTAACTTTACACCAAAAAACATCGATAGACTTGCACGTTTTAACGGCGATGGGCTCATCCGCTATCACGTGTAAATTTCTGTATACTTCAAAACGTGAACCGTGGATGTTGTTCCAAACATGGAAGCTTTAATGTTTTGGAACATCAATACGCTTATGTTTCGGATATCTCTGACCACCATCTCTGAGATAACGTAAACGTTAGAGATCGCAAAGACGATCTCAGACTGAAAGTACTCTCAAGTTATGATAAATCGCTCCTGACAAGGATCCTGATTCTCAATAACGCACCAGTCAATCAAAGATTTATATGTGTCGTTATAATTGAATATATCCATAAATCTTTTAAAACGCCTTTTAACTCCGGGAAAAAATTGATGCGTATCTATATATACCTTCATCTTAACTTTAAAATGTGACATAACAATTGAAATGACAATATACACTTTCGAGCAAAGTTAACAGGTCACCCAATAAATGTTCCACATTTCCCTCTATTTCTGATGTTACAAGCTATGTTTACCTGTACATAGTTAGCAACTCAAGAAGTACTGAACCTAACCATTTTAATGACGCTTTCATTTCTCTTTAGCTGTAATGTCATCAAATACAATGATGAACGTAAAATTTCCATGAAAAGAAAATTCATTCGACATGGATACTAAAATTACTTTTATTTAATCCAGATTCTGACGATAATTCCTCCCTCATATATTAGAAATTTCTTGTATATCATTGTAATTGATACCATTCAATGGTATAGTACCTGCACAGATGTTTTATTAGGTGACCTGTTATTTTTGCTAGCTAGTATATAATTCGCTTCATAGTGGCTAAGACGCGGGAGGTCGAGTGGGCAATCGTAACTGACTATTACACCTACTTCACCATTATCTAACAGACAATTTCATTTGACATTCGTGACTTTGGCACATCTGTAAATACCTATTTGAAGCAGCTCTTTAACTTTACTACACAATGGATCAAAAATACTTGAACAAATACTACGATGTAATATCGTGAGACTCGTTGGCAGACATTTTTCTTAATTATCGCACCCTGTTGGTGGTGATTTCGTTGCAATCTGTATTGAATTAAATGTAAGTGGGACAAGGTCACCGATATAATATGTATTACGTCTGAAGATTCTATTTAGATACTTTGCTGTCTGTTACAGCAAAATCTGTTTCCGTTATTGCCAGTGGGTCATTATTTAGTTTTAAGTTAATTTTAAATGTCCGCCTGGCTAGCTACCACCATCTTATCTAAATCTGCCGTCAAGCAGCAGTGTTAATAGCAATGTTGTGTTCCGGTTGTCAGAGATAAGATAGCCAGTACTCCAAATGTGTTGGGGTTTCCGGGTCAGTACGCTTCCACCTTCGACCTCATCTTCACTTAACATCAGGTGTGATTGAGGTCAAATACGAAACCGTCGTACTAAAAAAAAAAAAGCTTTTGTTGATTGTGAGCTATTTAATATCCACTTGACTTACATTTTGATTAAACTGTTTGAGATAAGATCGCCAGTTTCCCAAATAACTTGAGGATTCCGGGCGAAAGCGTTTCCACCTTCGGCATTATTGTCATTTAGCCTCCGGTGTGGTAGAGTCAGGCGCTAAGCCGTTGTGCATATCAAAATGAGAAAGTATATCTCTTCCTCCGTCACGATTTTTGTGGCAATAAGATTACCGCGGAGTGGATAAATGGCAGATCACATAGCTTTACGGAGGAATAGACAATAGATAATCGTCAGTAAACCAACATCACTACAAGGGTATAAGCGTTGTCAATCTAAGAAATATGAATAAACTTTATATGGATACTCGCTGTTGCCCGCAGCTTCGTTCGCGTGGAACATTGCATCAAAATCAGTTTAGCAAAAAAAATTGCCTATAATTGTTAATCAAGATCCAAACCTATCTACTAATCAAATTTCATCCAAATCTATCCAGCCGTTTACACATATCACACATACACCAAACTTTCGCATTTCTAATATTAGTTGGATTAGTAGAATTGAAACTACGTCGCCTAATAAAAATTGTTTTCTGCTGAAACGTGATTAGTTCAAAATGTTGACATAAGTGCTCTCATACGTTTACAGTTGTAAGTAGATATTATCGATAACTGAAAATATTTTGTTATTATTTAAGTGTCACAACACGATTGGAATTGTTTGAAATTAACGTGAAAATATGGAATTCAAATTGTATGGATGCCGAAAAATTTTAAAAAGTTTTTGGTATAATTTTACTCATTTTAAAGTAGTTTCGGGAAGTTTTGATACCTCATTATGTTCATGGGATAATCGAACCCCGTGCGAGAATTTTCTTTTATGCACAACGGGTTAGCATTTCACCTCAATTACACCTGACGTTAAGTGAAGATAAGGCCGAAGTTGGAAGCGTACTGACCCGGAAACCCAATCTTATTTGCGGAACTGGCTATCTTATCTATGACAACCGGAACAGAACAATACTATTAACATTGCTGTTTGGCAGCAGATTTAGATAAGATGGTGGTAGCTAGCCAGGCGGACATTTAAAATGCCATACCACCAACCAAACCGAGTACTAAACATGTACCCCGCTAGGGATCGAACCCGCGACCTCCGAATCGTAAACCCAATGTTGTTTACATTGAGCCACGGAGGCGGTTAAAATTTATGTTTACATCCTGTATAACCGGTAAACGATGGAACTGAAAAAAAACACAATACATAGGGCTCACCAGAGTTATTTATACTGGTACTGCCTTCGCTCGAAGGACAGACAATCACCGAGTCTGAATGGCGTACCGCTTACTGATATTAACTTGAGAAGTATACAGCTAGAGGTATGACAAAGTACGAAGGGTTATTTGATACGTTCCTATCTGTTGTGACTCAAATTGATTTGTTGTAATCGATAATTGTAAGTACTTTAACTACATTCCAATATGATTGCAACAAGTGAAGGCTGGGGTCATTTCTCTATTGCGCATTTGGTGTCAATTCTGATGCAACTTCTCTGAACTAAAATTGAACCAGTTTAATAAAATAGTACTGTCGCTTTCTTTCTGGGAATGAAAAGATGCGATAGTGGTCTAGAACTGGTCTTCGTTTAACCCGACAGGATATTTTGTATTTTGCAAGCTCCAGGGATCAAGACGAATCGAACTTCAAAGTCGGTGGGGCCGTTTAGGCTACTGGATCTAACACAGAAATCTACACACATACATACATGAATGCATGCACTCGAAAAACATTACCCTCCTTTTTGGGCTGTCGAGTAAAAATTAATGATTATAGTCCTCATATAATTACGAAAGCGCATATCGCAGCTCTATACCTAACCATATACATGTCACCGCACTATTTTGTTTGTACCTATTTATTATAACATATCTACTTTTCTACGTCACTCCCTTCACAAATAATTTCCATTTCCAAACCACATCGTTTAGACCTACTGAAGACAGAGAAAACTACATGGGCTCTATAAAATTTAAATAGGTTTTCAATAAATAACAATCACATGGTAAACATGATTGAAATACAAAAAACCTCACTCAAGTCGGACCGCGCACTATTGAGTGTGTACACAATGTATTTACACAATGTGTGTATGTGTAGGTACGTACATATACATAGCCATCAAATACATAATAACCGTCTATTTTCACGTAGATTAAAAATATTCATATTAAAAAATATTAAATTTTTCTGTACACTGCAACACTGCAACAACAACAAACAACAAAATGATTAATGGATTGCGAACCAATTTTACTTTAGAACAAAATAAATGATTCAACCTCCTAATAAATTAACCTTAATGAGAAATCTTAAATTCTTAACAACTGCAGCTTCCGTTGCATTGTATCAAAGCAAGATTATTAATTAGGTATGTACATTTCCGGTATCAGAGTCTGACCTCTTAAATACCGTCAAAGGACTCTTAAATAACCTCGCAAAAATAAATAATAAACAGAATCATGAACAGTTACATACATGTAAATCTCACTAATATGTTGGATTAACATAGGTTACTTTTATGGCGAAATTTTAAATGAACAATGCGAGGTGATAAATAAATGGAAGCCACGTGTGTGTATTATTCATAAAGCTGGTAATTCGGTCATGTTTCATAGAAATTCCGCGGTCATAAACTACAGGACCAATCCGTCAATACATGTGAGTCTCTTAACATACGGCTAAAGGGTAATGTGCATCTGCTTTGGCTTCAATACAAATTAAAACAAATGCCGATCACGCCACGAAAATGGCGATCAGGTTGAACAAGCCTCATGTCCAAATTGGACTTAAATTATATATTCTGCTGATATTTCTCACTTTACTTTATATGTCTTTTATAGATTGGTAAGTTAAAAGGTCACGTCTGTTAAATTGAGGTCGGTTGTTCAAATGGAAATTTTAAGATGTGAAACACTATTACCTATGGATTTTGAAATAATCAATTTATGCCCAAATACTTCAATTTCATTATCACAAGGTAATAATTATAAAAGACGTTACAACATTCAGGAATTTAATTGTGGTCTGTGTATTGTATCTAATTCATATCAGCGAGTTATTCGCCTTTAATTGTCGAATTTTCTTTACACGTATGATATATTTTTAGAGTTCTCAGCTGAGTCTGGACTTTTGTGAGTGTAAAAGCATGCCTCAAAAACGAAAACTTTAATTATCAACATACACTTTACAAACACGCTAACTTATAAGTATAATTTAATTTCCTAAGGTATATTTATTATTCCAATATTATAGTGACAAAATTACTAACAGCTAAATATTCAAACGCTTCTTTACTAAGGTAAAGAGCTCTTAAAAGAGGCCTTTAAATATTATACTGACTTAGATGTTTTTGACATTATAAAGTTCAGAAGCGTTTGAGTATTCGGACGTAAGTATATATAATATAGGTAAATTATTATTCGTATAAGAAATAAAATTACAGAATTTAACGAAGTACATTATGTGTTTGTATTAGCGTGTGAAACTTTTTCAGTCTACCTAAAAATCCTTTAAAAATTACAATATTCAGATATTGCGTAAATATAGTTCCAGTATTATTTGCCGTCAATTGATTACGTGCGTGCGGTACTTAATGGAGTTGCCAGTCACTAGTCAACGATCGCAGATTTAAGTTACAATTGTAAGAGTACAATTAGAGAGGAGAATAGTCACTTAAGTACGTACTTAACTAAATCGCTAATCTTGATCGGTGATATTGGGACACGTTTTAGTACAGTCTCGGTCAGTAAGCTACCAGGATAAATCTTTGCCCTAAAAACATACAACAGTTCTCTCTTTAGTAGAGGCGACGGCACGATTACTGTAACAACTCAAGTACCATCGAGACCTGATTGTAGTGGCCCTATATACAAGTTAAATTTGTGTGAATAAATCAAGTTTAGGTCATCTTGGTGCCAATTTACCAAGTTTAGAAAGCAACCGTCAACTCTACTTATGGCATTGTTAACGGGTCAATCTTTATAGTGACCAGCTAATTCACAATCTTTTAAATTCTATATATTTTGCGTGATCATTTGTCTATCATTGAATAGACAGAAAAAAGATAACATTTGATAATAATCTGGTCCGTATAATTTAAAAGAATGTGCTAGAACTGGCATAAAAAAGGGATACTCTTTCTCGAAAAGAACTCTGGAATCTATTCTGATACCTCACGCTTGGCAAACCTCGATGTAAACTTATTATACTTATTCACCGCAAAAAACATACAAGAAAATCGAAAATTGCTTAAATTTAGTAAATGTCAATTTTCACTGCTCTTGAAAATGCCAAGATTGAACGATCGCGGAGACTCCGAATGAGAATGCCATACCATGAATGAAGAGCGCACAGCTACAGTTCATCATCATCAACAGTCTTATACGTCCTCTCTGTTGGGGCATAGCCTCCTCTCACTGGGAGAGTGTACGGGACATAATCCACAGTACGAGCCCAGTGCAGATTAGTAGAGTAGACTACTGGACACCTGACAGTCAGGGTTTTTAAACCGACCCTGTAGGGCACCGACTGCTTTCATTTGAAAACAAACGGGACCGGCTAATTAACACGGAAGCACTTATATTAGAATGCCACTAGTGGTCATCCGACGACTGACCGCGCCAGGTATTGCTTAACTTCACTAATCGACAAGAAATAGCGAATGCGACTGCGCCACGAGTGTTTCCACAGTTCACGTTTAATTTTACTAGAATATCACATCAGATACATCTGAATATGTTCGTTGAGAATCGAGATGTCGTATTGTGTATTGATCTCCGCTCGTGCATTTCCATGTGCACTCAACCAGTTGAATCATTTTCACCGTATTTTCTTTCTTTTGTGAAATTCGCTCACGCACCGCGGGCCTGGCTAATTGAATAGCTTCACGCTTGCCGTAATAACTTTATGAATATTTGATTGAACAGTCACTGGCATATGCATAAACGAGATGTCAGTTTAATAGTAACTAAAGATATGTGTGATACTTGTATGTTACTAATTTATGTAACTTCTCCGTTAGATTGAACTAATTGCACCTTGCATAAGGAACAAAAGGATGTACTAAATGCGGAGTCATTATCGCTGTCATCATTTAATTCTGCCTCCAAACCAGGGTCGAATTCAAGGATATCTATTTGGAGCAGCTCCATTCAGCCGCCGTTCGATTGGCTGGATGATGGGGATTGCTATTCTAGAAATTTGTTTTCCTCAACGATCATTAATTCGAGGAGCGATAAGCCCTGCCCATTGTCACCAAACCTTACTGATTCTGAGACATTCGGACGGCTCAGTTACTCCGTGATTTATGAGCGAATGAGGGACTATCATATCAAATACAGATCGTACTAGTTGGCCTCCTTCACAACGCCAAGAAGCCGCCTGGGAACTATTTCTGCCTCCAAATATCAATGAAAAGTATATACTGCTGTAGGTGCCGTGTTGTTTCGGCACGTAAAAGAAATAGAACCAACTCGTCTCTTCCCATGTGTATCGTAAACGGCGACTAAGGGATTAAGAAAAGGTGAATATTGGATGTTGATTCAATGTTTCGAACATCCAAAAGCTATCCCAAACATTGGGATAACTCTGACCATCTTATTTGGGATAAAAGTCGTAACGTTATGTATGTATATGTTTCGGTGAGATCTATCGCACTGGCGTTGGAACGAAAATTAGTATACTGTCAACATTAAGTTTCATGAAATTAATCGCCCATTGGTATAGTGGATAAGAGGGTGGTACCCCCACAGTTGACACAGTTGCAAAGGGTACGAGGTCTCACCACGCGTCCAATAATGAGAAAAACTCATTCGTTCAGACATTTATAATTTTAATAATCACATGTTTGTAATATTGTGCATAAACATATTGATTCGCACCTTTTTCTAACAAACGGTCATTATGAAAATGTGTGTTACGCAAGTGCCGCCCCGTGAGAACTGGGTACGTGTTAGAAATCCTTAACAATGCTCGCCTCACGTTCGCAATGAAACGAGCGACCATCCTGTCTGACGAGCTTTCTACGTTTCCAGGTTGTAACTTTAGGTGTGAAGGTTTGAAATAGCTAAGTATTATATAACTTGACAATATGATTCTACCTTGTCAAAAAGAAAATGTGCTAGGTGTAAGTTGAAAAAGGGTTGGTTCTATTCTATTTACAAGGTGACTTGACTTTTTACGATATGTTTGTATCTTGTCATCAGTGAATCTTCGTAAGCTACGATGGCACTAAAGATATCTAGAAAGCCTCTAAGTATCTATATTAAATAAAGATTATTCAAGATCATAAAATCATCGGGCCCCAATATAATTTCTTTGGGGTTGGGACTCTAGGTCCTTGGGGCCCCGGTGCTCTATCTTTTTATAATGACCTGGCGACCAGACTGGTCGACGTCTCAGGCGACCCAAGAGCCGGCACTTATCTTGCTCAAAGATTAAGCATTGCCATCCAGCGAGGTAATGCAGCCAGCATCTCGGTCCATGTGGGACCTGTGCCACCGTCTAAACTAAGTGTTGAGGTAGAACAAGCTCTTTTGTTTAGTTGTTCATAATAGGTTTATAAGTGCTCTTATTTTGTAAAATTGGTAGTAGTATAGATAGGTATACATTAGAATATTATTTTATCTTATTACGTAGTTATTAAGTTCCATATGTATTCTTCAGTTCTGTAAATAAACTACTGTACATATTATATTAAGATTTTTATCGAAGATTCGCTTCCAGTATTCACATTTATTCTTGACGAAACCATTTCCATTCCGTATTAATTTTAATATGACAGCAAGCGTTAGCAAACAAAAACAATAATAAGCCTATCTCTGCTTCCGTGCAGGTGAGTAAAAGCAATACTTTATAGAGATGTAATAAACCTAACTCTCATAAGCTTTCTTTGGAAGCATAACTAATTTTATAAGTCGTACGTCCGATCGGTTGCACGCGTTTCCGTTTCCTCGCCATTAGAGAAGTAAGGAAGTGACGGCGTGATGACAATCTATAATCGACCGACACAATGTACTGTTCTCTATACGTGGTACAGTCGATATTAAAAAAGTTGAAGAAATATAGTTTAAAAACTCTGGTGACTCATTGAAATTCCATAATAATGTACCCTGGGGAATATCGAATAGTTAATGACAATAATTCTGAAGTAATGATATTTACGTGGTAGGTTTGCTAATTTTAAATTGCTACCTATACGTTTTTGGAAACATTTTAATAGGTGAATTATTATTACATTACAGGTAATAAGAGGGCAAAAATAATCACATTTACGAAATACACTTAAAAAGTTACGATAATTTATGAATGTGAACGCACGTAAATCTAAAGAAATACAAATGAAATTTATTGATGAATAAAATTTAATAATCGATCAATCAATCAAATACACTTTATTGTTTAAATAAGGAAGGTATATTTAAATAATAGAAACTACGAATTATCAATCTTCATTTTATATTGCTGTTTGTAATTACTTTCACACATTTGCTTTTAAATTATTTTTAAACTTTGTTTGGGAAACACATACATATTGTATACGAAATATAAAATAATACACATGTGGACGGGTAGGGTGAGCCCATCGCTTTAAAACAAGCACTGGATTTTTTTTAGTGAGTCAGCCTGGCAGCAGCTTATTTCTGTGGATTATGAACATTATGCGTATGAAATGCGTGACCTCTCAAAAAAAGATCAACTTAACAGGTCGGTACTTTCGACCTATACAGCGTTAGCAAAATTTCATTAGCTCTCTTATCCTTCACAACAATGCTGTCATTGATTCTTACTAGAAATAGATACGAGGGCAGTAGAATACTTAATTTACACGTTATAATCTCATTAACACAATATGAATGGTTGCTCGGAACGATACTGGGATTTGTTACGAAAAATATATGCAAATAGTCATTTCGTACATTGTGCAACTAGATCAACGAACGTGGGCCGAGTGAGTGAGCTCGTTGCGACATGCTACTATTATTTTTATTTATAGTAGTTAATAAAATATGTTATTTGTACGAAAACAGATTATATGTTAACGATTTTAAAACCAATTTAAAAAGAAAATTTAGGAATTACCTTATCTCTAAATAGTTTAAAAAGACTCGCTATCCGCATCTATTTGTGGGCTTAGTTATTCTAAACAATGCAATGATTTTGATACGATTTTCACTATCGTTTAAGAATTTCTTCCTTTCGATGAAGTCGTGGTCGTAAATTTATTGTGAGTCTTATATAGCGTCAAGTATTCTGGTTGATTATAAATTGAATGATGGTAAAACAATGTCATTTTAATCACGGTGTTTCAGAGTAACGTACACATTGTTTCACCTTAATAGTTATAGATAGAGATATTGTAAGGTACCATTGTGTAACAGAATTGTTTCTACTTTGCAATTTAAATCAATAGCATTCAGTGTTAACAAGTGGTGCAAGTGAAAGTAAATCGATAGTATAATAATTCAAGCTCAGACCAAAGCTGCTTTCAATTCATAGATTACATATCTTCTTGTTAAGCGATCTTATTCATGCGGAAAATATAGAATTACGAGGAAGAAATTGAAACTATTATCGTAAGCTCTAGGTTTTACTTTCGAACGTTGTGACATTACAAAATGGGTATACATATTTTTGTAACAGACTGCATAAATGTGTAAGTTTCGACTGCCTCCTGAACCGAATTTAATATTTTACTTTTACATAATTTTGCCTACATTCTGAATATTTTTGATAGCCAGTACAGTACACAAAAGTTACCAGTACTTAATGTCATGTATTTAATATAGTTTTTTGGGGTTGTAAAAATGAAAGCTTACTGACAAAGAAATATAATGTGTAAATATTGACGTGCATTAGCAGATTATCACCAGCAACTGCCGTCACTTTGCAAATACCCAGAATGCCAGCCTCATATCGTCTGGACCGCACCAGATCGCAATTACACCACATCAACTGCAATTTCTCTATTCTAAACACTTATTGCACCGAGTTGCAACGCCTGTGTCGTGTGGAAACTGCGATATTGATCACACTTCGACTTTCGCGATCGCAATTATTAATAGCGATCCGTCGCGTATTGTGTATCACGAAAATTTTCTCGTACATTCCGTCGTCACTGGGCACGCGCGCTGCGCCCTAAATAGTTTAAATGTTACGTACCTACGCCGAGGGCGGCTGCTAGCACTAATAGACACCGTGAATTCATGGTTAAACTGTAAGTCCTTACACAGGAGAAGTGGACACTATAACGTTTGAGCACACACTGCGGGCGGGTGAATGGGCGACTGAGGCTTTTATATCGGGTAGGCGTACGCGTCGCGCGGACGGTGAAAATCGGCGGCGGCGCCCGCGCAGGTCCCCGCGCCACAACCAAGGGTTGCGGGACCGCCTGTCCTACTCCTACACCCTACATCCATAACCTACCTTCTCGAATCGAAATCTACAGGTGTGCAGGTAAGATCTTCAATGTAATTAAAGACAAATGTAAATGGCAATGCTTCTGAATAACTCAATATTTTACTTAAATCGGTTGCATGCAGATAAACACGTGAATTAGAGCGATGATTCAGCCAACTTTCTTGGTCCAATTATTGAAAATCACTTTTGTTTTCACGTTCTCTATACATATAAACTGATATTTATCAGACATGCTGGATTTACTTATCTGATAAATGCGTTATTCGTATATACCAGTAAATTTAATGGAAATGGTACTTCATTTGAGAGGTTTATTTCTGTGATATGTTTTCCCTCAATGAGAGTTTAAATTATAATAATGGCAGATCTTCTCTGAGGACTTGTTTATCACTTACGCAGACAGTAAAACTGCTTTGTGGTCTGGACAAACGAGGCATTTCATATGCAAGAATTACTTTGACTAGATGTTGGAGAAAAAGGCATGTTCAAATATATTTTACTAATTGGCTTCCAGAAAAATCTGATAAGAGACGGTTCAATTTCGTACACTACAGTTTTGGTTCGAATCTAGCCCATTGTGTTGTTTGCAGAATAATTAGTTGAAGTTGGGATATTTCTAAAAATATGATAAGAAGATTTTCTTCATGTTATATTAAAAAAAATTGTTGTTAATATGCGAACTACAAAGCAATTCGTCTTTCTCAATTAGCAAAACTAGTAGGTAATTTATAAAGCAGGTGATTATATTTAATTACTTACACAAAATTGTTTTGCAATAAGATTGCCATCAACATTCATTTGCTTAAATATTTAAAAGTAGAGTCAATGTTTTTCGCTGTTATTAAAATTTCTATTAGAATTAACTACCACGTTTAACTTTCTGTAATGAATAAAAATTAAGAATCTGGGCAAAAAACCCAATGATCTTAATCGGTAATAAGAGTTGCAGAACAATTTTACTTAACTATATTTATAGGCACTCGTAGTGCAATGCATTCGCTATTCGTATTCGAATACCAAAGTTAAACAACGTCTGGCAGAGTCAATCCTTAGATGGGTGACCGTTAGTGCAATTTTCATACGAGTGTTTCCAATTTTGATACTTTTATATTATATTTTTTTTATATTAGTTCCTGTCAGAATAGAATAGGATTAGAATAGGAGATTGTTTTGACCCATGGACGTGGTAAAAGGCGATCGTAACTGTGTGTAGACTAGTCATGGGATAAGCGGTCATTCATACGGAGTTCCCGAAAGAAATCTACAATCGCTAACTCGCGTACCCAGCGTGGCGATTAGGGCAAAACTATACAAAGGGAGTAAACTTCGATATAGGCCGTTGATGTGTTTCCTGGCTTTGCGGAAACAGTCGGTCACGATTGTTTTCAACTGAAGATCTACAAGAGCGCCTTGCAAAAAATTAAGATGGCCCCCAGACTGCATGGCACCAATCCATCATTCCGCATTGGATCCGCATGGTGTATTATAGCTCATTCACTCTCCTAATCAGAAAAGGCTGTACCCCAACATTGGTTTTGTGACGTAGTTAATACACATTTATAAAAAAAATAATTTTATATATTTTAAATTTGATAATCGCTTGTATTAGAATTCATAAGTTTACTGTAATTGTATGACATCATAAAAGTCAACAATAAAAGCTGTTCTATATTCCTTCCAATCAGCGTCTGCGCAGACCCTTACACCACCTTATGTGAGTCACGGATGATGATCAATGACCCTTTAAGAATAAACCTTGAATTAAATACGACACATTTTTCATAAAAGCAAGAACGGTTTACTTGAAGGTTTTAATTGTTACAAAAATTATGGTCTTTTTGTAAATGGGGAGTTCCTCTTCACATTATGAATGCTCTGTTAATTCATTGGAGGTCGCAGGTTCGATGCCCAGCTCGATTAAGTAGCATATAGTGTGTAGAAAATAAGTAACAGTATGACATGGACCAATCCCTATCGACGACTGCAAATCGAATGGGCAGCGATCGTGAAACTGCGGAACATCTTCTAGTCCAAAATAAGTCAGTGCTTGAATACGACAGCTATTTAATCAATGAGTGTTACCTGGCACTGAAATGTGGTCTCTCACTATGGCTCTCATAAGAAAGCTCAAGGTCATGCAACGAGCTACGGAGAGGACGATGCTCGGCCTTACACTACGTGATCGAATGAGGAATGAAGAAATCGAACGAACCAAGGTCACTGACATAGCCCAGCGGATTAGTAAATTAAAGTGACAGTGGACAGGGCACATTGTTCAACGAACTGATGGCTGGTGAGGTATTGAAGTTCGTGAGCAAGCGTATCGTAGGATGTCCTCTCACAAGGTGGGCGACGACCCGGTGGAGATCGGGGGAAGTCGCTAAATGCAGGTCACTTCGAACCAGTTGCTCTGTAAATCTATGGTCGAGGTCTATGTTCACCAGTGGACGTTCTGTGGCTGATATGATGATGATGTTGGCATCAGCGACAATGGACCTACTTATTATGCTACTGTCATCATTTAGATATCAGTTTTCTGTTAATTTGCGTGCCACACAGGAATTAGGTTGATACAAAGCCGTAAGAAGTCATAGTAATTTGGGACATTTCACACCAAACTTATAGTACGAAGTAGTTGAAAGTATTAAATAGTAAATGAGAAGAAAGAAATTAAACCCTAAAAAAATAGATATTGTCTAATGTTACGGCTTTTATCACGAATAGGGTGATCAGAGATATACCAACCATTAGCGTCTGGGTGTTCCAAATATTAAAAGTTTAATGCTTGATACAACATCCACGGTTAACCATTCGAAATATCCAGAAATACACACGTGACAGGGAGTGAGCCTACCGCTGTTGAAACGTGCAAGTCTGTTTTTTTTTTCTTTGGTGTAAAGTTGCTTTGTCGCCTTTCACGACACCTACGGGAAGATGCGGGTTGGTTCTATTATATAGAATTATATAGACATAGAAAGACATACGACCGTTACGAGAACAACATTTACGAATAAACTGCACTCAACCCGACACCAATATTGCCCATTATCACTTTCTGTAGAACCGAGTCGTACTGGCCTCAAACAAGCTGCGAGGGATTATTCTCCGCCCAATCCGTGAACTTGTTTGAAAATTTTCTCAAACCGTGTGACTGTGATGATAGATAATGAAGTACACATCTGAAGTTACAATTGTGAAGTTATAAAAAAAAAACTATCAATGCAGATTTACTGACAATGTGAACTCTTCCAACACTACTGTAACAAACACACCAGCAGACAACCGAATGGTGTAGTGGATAGTGACCCTGTCTGAGAAACCAAAGGGCAATTTTTTTGTGATCAATACAAGCATTTATTTCCGAGTCATGGATGTTTATATAAATACTTACATATGTTTATCCGTTATCTAGTATCCATAGTACAAGCTTTGATTAGTTTGGCACTAGATGATTGGTGTAAATGTCCGAAATATTTATTTATTATCCCTACTTGTCTATATTATGATAATTCGACGACCGATTGGTGTAGTGGATAGTGGAACTATCAGCGGAACGGTTGCGGGTTCGACTCCCGCGAGGGGTAAATGTTTGTGTGATGAATACGAATATGTATTCTCTAGTCATGGATGTTTATATAAATATATATATATGTTTAACCGTTATCTTGTATCCATAGTACAAGCTTTGCCCTGTTTGGGACTAGATGATCGTCCGTGCCCGAAATATTTATTTTTTAATAAAAAGGTACTATGCTGGTTATTTACATTTAAGCATAATTTTACAATTAAGCTGTACCCACCGCAATTTGCTAAAATGATAATCTAGACAAGAAGGAAATTTTAGAGTACTACGGTTAGTATAACTTCAACAGACAATATCCCTGGTTGAATAATTACGATGCCAATGTATTTACATATACAAACATGCCCTACACATTATTTGAAAACCTATTACAGCAATATCAATTTCTGTACATAATTTATATAATAAAATTGTGCACTTTTTTGAACGGGGTTCAAATATATTTGTCAAGTCGTCGACCGTCCGCGCTCGACCTGAAGGCCTGCAGGTTTCACGGCTATCCGCAAACATTATGTAACGCAGATGTGGAAATAGGCAGCAAGTATCATTACATTATTTACATTTTATAATCTTTTACACAACTCTGACTCAGAATGTCTCGCAAAAAATACTCGTGAAACATTGTCTATTTGTCTATTTGTCGTCAGAAAATTTTATTTAATCCGTGATTGCTAGAGATACGTACGAGTATATTTTTGTCCAAAATACCATAGTCTTACGATTTCTCGAAAAGTTTGAAACGGAATAGTTTGGTTGACGTATCGCAACTTTGGATCAAGGTTGGATCGGTCAATAAAAAAAAATGTTAATATCCAAAGTGAAACATTTATTTCAATGTAGGACAATGTGGGTACAACACAGCATTTGTTTATTTTCGCAGGTAAAATTTATTTAATTTACGAAACAGGTGTTCCATCTCTTTATTTGTTACTGTTTTTAAATAAATAAATTCTCTCATGGTTCATTGAACATATTATAAATGCGAAAGTTTGGATGTATCTATTTGTCTGTTGTTCCTTCACGGCGACACGGTTGAACCGTTTTGGATGAAATTTAGTAGATAAGTATAACATCATGATCATCATTTCAGCCCGTAAACATCCCACTGCAGGGATATAAGCCTTCCGTCGTATAATGAGGGAGTATGGGCCATAGTCCACCACGCTGGGCCAATGCGGTTTGGGGGACTTCACATCCCTTTGAATTTTTATTTCTCAGGCAAGCAGGTTTCCTTACGATCAATACAATACAATACAAATACACTTTATTGCACAACAGAGAAAAAAATACAGTTTCAGAGAAGTGGTAAGAATAGAATGTACAATTTGGCGACCTTATCTTACCTTCATCGTTTAAGAGCAGTCGGATATAATATTTTTATTCCGACGAAGTCAGTAGTTCCCGCGGGATAAACGAATTAAACATATCCGCGTCAAAGTTAGTCCACATAGGCAAAGCCGGGGGCGGAAAGTTAGTCAAGATAATATTCTTGAGGCATCTACAAAACAATGTTAATTAACAGTGAACATTAACAAATAATGCAGCCTACTCAAAGTGATCTAATAATTACACAAAATAAAGATAGAATTACCAGTTTTGCAGTGGATTCCATTGTAGAGTCGATGCAAGTCAAATATTATATATTGTTTAGTACACAGCAGTGGTATTATTTAAGTATGAACTGTATGTTTGTTGGTAACTGTTAATATTTAGTTCTTGGCACGTAATTTGCGATAGTGCAATAGCGAAATAAAACCACTTGAAATGTAGTGTTTAATAACTAAGAAAAAAACGATTAAGATGAAATCGAATGTGAAAATTTTGTTTTCGTTAGAAACTTCATCATAGAAACATAGAAACGTCACTTTCCATCAGGTGAGATTGTAGTCAAACGCGAAACCAGTTTTTAATAAAAAAAAAACAATTGGTTTAGGAAATTCGTTTAATAATAAAAAAAAATAATAAAAAAGAAACGCCTTTACCCAAAACACCCAACTTATCATACCATCTTATCTTAAATAGCCGGATCGATTACTAAAGTGTAGTAGGTAGGTACTGCTGATTGAATGTCACCTCATTATCGATAAATATTTTTTTTAAATATACCAGATGAGTTTTTTACCTTAAGGAAAAAAATAGGGCATATTTTAGGTAAGTGAAATAGAAACTATTGGCATAGGTAATTTTTTTTTTCAAATACCACGGCCTGACTTTGATATACGACTGGCGGGATTCGTAGGGTAGGATTCGTAGGAATACTTCCTATTATGCGAATTTATGTGGAACTCATATTTTTTCCAAGTTTTTTATATTTTTGTAAATTAATAATACAATAATGTGCTACAAACGCGACCGTCAAATGACGCAACGCTTTATTCAACGATGGTTTTGAAAAAAAACTACCTATGCCTTCTATTTCACTTACCTAATATGCCCTATTTTTTTCCTTACAGTAAAAACACTCATCCGGTAGGCTATAGTCATAGGTAAATATTAATCTTACTAAACCACTTCAAATAGTTACTTATTCTATGGTCCGTGGTTCTGTCACCGCGAGTTTGCCTCACCGCCCGCCGGCGCGGGCGCCGCTATGCGCAGTATGCGGAAGACATCAACCGACGACGAAATTAAATACTTAAAAATCTCTTATAAAATCGTGCGCATGCACAATTGTGCTAAAATCGTAATGGCCGGCGAGTACACCGCAATATTTGTACAGGTTCCTGCAATATCTTCACTTACTTAAATACGCCCCAGAAGATCGCAGAAGTATTCAGGGACTCTGTAGATAAATTTAGGAATTAACAGATTATAAAAAGAAATTAAACCGACTGGCTAAGGGCTTAATTACTTGTAGGAACAGATTTTTTAGATTTTAAATTCGGTAACAAACTATTACGTAATTTGTTTTGTTGGCAATGAGGCTTGTTATTTTTAATCTTCGTACTTATCACTAAATAGGGTTTCATTTCGAAGGATGTGTAAAATATTTATCAAACTTCATATATAATGATAAAATCTCACATTATAAAATTTTAATATTTAGATACAGTAAAATTATCGGTACATAAATGTAAGTAATTAATAAAATTGTTCGAACTAAATTCGAACCTATTATTACAAGCTTTTATTTAGTTTGCAATGTTCGTTAGTTGTCAGTTTCAAAATTTGCACACCATCTTTCAACTAATTGATATTGAGCTGAAATTTGGCACATATAAGTGAGACAATGCAATATTATGGTACCATCGTGCTGATCTGATTATGGAGCCGGGATATAGGGACTGGAATTCCGCGATGGCAAATAAAAAAATCATCATGTATAATGGAAAGTGCTCATAGTAACAAAACAAAATAAGCCCTAATTCCAGTTCCACTCCCTACATCCCGGCTCTATCATTAGATCAGCTCGATGGTACCATATTAATATTGCATTGTCACTGAACTTACATAGATATGCCAAATTTCATCACGAGGGTCTGTAAATGCAGCCAGAAGATTGTCACAGGAACTCCTTGATGGAGTAAACTCCTCTCTCCAATCTCTACCATCAACAAAACCGAAACGAACCCGCGACATCCTTTTTGATAACACTATGTATGTATACTATACCAAATTCCATTATCTAAGATAATATTACATAAACAGTGCCACTCATACATAAGTGAAACAATTTGAGAAGAAAGTTTCCAAACAACTCCACCTGTCATCAAATTAGAATTAATAGTGCACTTGTGTACGAAAGTAATGACTCTACAACAATTATATTCAATCAACTCTATCTTGGAGCCCGCCCATTCATAGTTTGATTTATATGAATGGTACTTAATCTATTCGAAGGTACTATATAAAGTGATTGAACTACATTTTTTAAGTACAGTTGAGTGAGTTATTCCGTAATAATATAATAAAACATTCATTGCCAAATCTAGTTACACAGATGATTACCCGTTTAGTACTACTGTAACGAGTGCAAACATTATTATGTATAGGTTTTTTTAATGCATAACGGGTTAGCACTTGATTTCAATCCCACCTAATATTAAGTGAAGATGAAGCCGAAGGTGGAAGCATACTGACCCGGAAACCCAATCTTATCTGGGGTACTGCGTTATCTTATCTCTGACAACTGGAACACAACAACTCTAATAACATTGCTGTTTGGCGGCAGACTTAGATGATGGTGGTGGCTAGCTATTTAAAATGCCCTACCAACAACCAAACAGATTACTAAACTTGTACCCCGCCGGAAATCAAACCCGCGACATCCGATTCGTAAGCCTTATGTTCGGGCGGGCGGTTCGTTAGAGTCTACTCATACAACATGTCACATAAGTCGCTTCCGCAAAGTCAGTAATTCATTCAAAGGGCCATGTATACCTTTATCAATCAGGTCCCTGTTGATATACAAAATCTCTTTTCAATAAATTTAAATATACTACAAAACAGTAACTTACTTAGAAAGCATTATTATCTCAGACTATTTAGTTGATACTTATCCCTGGACATAACCAGCTCGTTCCCATACCAGTTTATTGCACAATTAATAATGAAATATTATTGTATAAAGAGCAACTCCTCGAGTTTCTTGATTGTTCTTCTCAGATGAAAATTGCCATTTAAACAAGCAGTAGCTTAAAAAAAGTAAAAACTGACTATTTTAAGTGCACCCTAGGTACCTACAAAAAAAAAAGCATTTTTAACTTTGACGACTATAAATTACCAGAGCGACAGTTTGGAAGCAGCCAGCGTCAGGCGTCCACCTTATATCATGACATGTTACTCTAAAGTTCTTTCCTTACCTTACCTCTACATTGTCGTTACATAAGTAAGGTTAGAGCTTATCTAAAAAAAACTGGAGTATAAAAATAGTAGAGTAAATGAAAAATATAGATATCATCATCAATAGCTTACCTATAAAAGTACACTACTGAACTTAAGCCTTTGCCATGGAGCGATTTGTCACTTTGGGTAGGAGGGTTGCCGCTCGCAGATTTTTAAAAATATACATGGTTATTGGTAACACGATTGATTTCTTTTAAAGAGTGATAGTAGACCCGATTTGCAAGAAATATATTACTATGAAGTAGTGGCGAAAAGATAACAGTTTGTGAGATATTACTTTTTTTAGTATTTTACAAAAAACACCGACTTGGCCTCTTAAAATTTCGATTTAAATAAAACTGCGTACCTTAAAAAGCAGATTTTTAATGTATTCTCCTGAGATCATGATAATGCTTATAACATTACCTGTTTTGCCAAAATACGTGTATTGCGAAAATTAAAAATAAAAACTTAGTGAGGGTGGCCTCTAGAAGAAATTAAAATAATCCTAAATAATTCGAAATATTCATGTTAAATTATTTACACAAATTATCAAAAAAACTTCCGTGTTTCCTCAGCTTTCATGGTATATAACGTTATATAATTCTAAAAATTACTAGAGCGGCGGGCAATAGTTTTCGCTCAAGTCAAATTTTTATTTGAATAAAGAAATAAAATAAAGGTTTTTTTTAGACTGTCAGTATCCCAAAATAAAAAATATGTTAGTGCCTTATAACAAGTGCAGCCTAGCCACTATGGATACTAGATAACGGATAAACATACATAAATATTTTTATAAACATTCGTTACAAATGTTCGTTCACACACATTTACCCCTAGCGTTGGTCAAAAGTCCTTAGAAATATTCAATCAATCAAATACGCTTTATTATTTAAATAAGGAAGGATATTCTCCTGTGTGGACATGAAGAATTATCAGCGTTGTGGGTCTAACTCACAACAATATCCAGAGCAAGATCCAGTTCATTACCTGACGCAGGCCACAGGATACGCGATCTTTCATTGTCGTCTTTCTTTATTCCCTTTATTATAACTTGTTGCCATATTTGTGTATTTAATAGCATTGTTGTGTTCCGGTTATCAGAGATAAGATAGCCAGTCCCCCAAATAAGATGGGGTTTCCGGGTCAGTAAGTACGCTACCACCTTCGGCCTTATCTTCACTTAACATCAGGTGTGATTGAGGTCAAGTGCTTGTGGATAAAAAGAATAATTAATAAAGTTATTCTTATTAGAGAAGCCATGAAAGATTCTTCATCTATTGATTGATACTTAGGTCAATGACTGCTCCAACGGCCACACAATTACAATATTATGTTAATTGTTAACACGCTGATAAGGCAGAAGTAACGGTATAAAATCGCCTGCATTTAATATTCATGATGAAGCTGCACCTGACCACGCACCACCAAATTGTTTGCAGTCGCGACGTACTTCCTTCTACCTTTTGCATAAATTTACCTGTTACCAACCAAACTCGCTCGATATGAAAAGAAAAACAATAAAAGGTTTATTTTATTTCGTAAGTTATAAAAATAACACCTGAAAACGTCATGACATACAATTGCTACTCATTCACATGGCCGACTCCCTAGAGAAGAACAAGCAAGAAACTCAGAGGTTGCTCTTTTCAAATAAGTATTTTTACAATTTATGATTCGACAAAGAAAAAAGAACGTAAACTGCCCGATTGATGTATTCTTGTTATCTAAATAATCGGAAATTTTATAATAACAAACAGTTTCCGTTTAATAGTGGTTCTAAAATTATTTAAAGGCAAATTTTGAATGTCTTACCTTGTTATTATATGACAATATTAGTTTAAAAACCATAAAACGGTGGATTTTTTAACACAAAATGTATCCTATTGTAACGTGACGGTATTGCGTCTCGTTGGTGATTTTAGTTAGTAATCTTTTTGTTCTTTTTCCTTTTCGTTTCTCTATATTTAAATTCAAATTCCTATTTCGAACTCAGACGGCCGAACAAAACAACGTCATTATATTTTCAACAGTTCTAAAGCTCGGACGTTTCTGTCAAACTTATTATATTATAACCCTATTCTATTATATTTCCGCTGAGTACGCTGGAGCTTCCAGTATCATAAAATTCATTATCATTTGTAAAGGCATTGTTTTATAACGTGAGTGTTTTGTAGTGTTTATTGTGTTCGGTTTCTATTCCAAATTCTTATGTGTTTTATTCAATCTATCTTTTATGTTCTTATTCAGTGTTTTTATACCTTTTTCAGAGTGCCTTTTTATTACAATTATATTCGGTCAAGCGTTCCTGATTTATTATTTGTTGCGGCCTACTCCTGAACAATCAATTGAAGTCTGGTCCAGGAGTAGTGCCACACTATGACACTCCCAAGGATCAAGTCGTAATCCATACTAAATTCAAATAATAATAAAAATTACATAAATTTAATGTAATAAATGAATATAATAAATGAATAGAATATAATAAATGAATATAACATGTATTAATTACCTATTATTGCTCATCAAGATAATAATATACCAAAATAAATAAAAAAAGTAGGCATATCATAAATTGAAACAATAAAACCTAAGAAATTGTAACAAAAAATAGGTAAATACATAATAAGCCTAAGATTGTCATGTACTTTATGGTGCTCTCTCAAATTGCTTGTGCCCTAACAGGGTGTCACATAATACTACTTAATGTACCTAACAAATATATGTATATATGAACCACTGTGATATGCAATAACTACTTTGAGTTTGAGTTTGAGTATGGACACCACGCACTTCGAAATCGGTCGAGCCGTGTAGGCTACAGGAGGTAACATAGAAATCTACATACATACACTCGAAAAACATTACCCTCCTTCCTTGGACGGTCGGGTAAAAAGCGTAAAAGCGTAGGCGTTTTAATTTTTCTTATGAAAAACTATTTTTGTCCGGTATACCGGATGAGTTTTTTTTACAATAAGGAAAAAAATAGGGCATATTAGGTAAGTGAAATGGAAGTTATTGGCATAAGCAGTTTATTTATTTTTTTCAAAACGCACGCGCCGTTCGTTTATTGGTGTGCGACTGGCGGGTTTCGCAGGGTTTCTACCATGCGAAATTAATTTGTAACTCATATTTTCGTCAAATTTTCTTTATTTATTTAGTTTAATAATGTAATTATGTGGAATAGGCTACAAACGCGACGGTCAAATGACACAAACAACGCGTTATACGACGATGGTTTTGATAAAAAAGGCAACCTATGCCAATACCTTCTATGTTACTTACCTAACGTACCCTATTTTTTTCCTTACGGTGAAAAACTCATCCGGTATACTCGTATGAAAATGTCACTAATGGTCACCCATCTAAGGACTGACCGCGCCAGACTTTGTTTAACTTAAAATATATCCTGTAAATATATCTTTGTAACTTTTTAGATAAATAATTAAATACAAAAGAATTTGCTAGTCCAAAATGCATGGCGAATGCTATACGCCACGAATACTTTGCGGAAACGTGAAAACTTACGCAAATATAAAACAATTGCAGCGAGCAAGAATTGTAAAAATAAATACTTTAAAAAAATAAAAAATAAATACCGCACGTGATTAATTAGTAAATGTTAATCTTAATTAATCAATTTATATACATATTAATTAGTTTACTTAATTACATCGCTACTTTCGATAAATTAAATGTAGATTAGTGTTGGAGTTCGAAATGAATTTTTCATAGATGATTAGCACATTGCATATTATTGAAGGCCCGAGTAAGTAATATGTGTAGTAATTATTTTGATAGTAGCCTTAAAGGTTAAAGTTTTCGAGAAAGTTCATACATTCACTTTCAACTCATCGCAAACTCGATATATATTTTAATTTACATAAACACTCATAAACACAGCGGGAAAATGTGTTTTTTTTTTTGGTGATTTAGCTAAAGTATATCGCCACCCTTTGTGTCAGAAGTTCCATTTATGTCCTCTTTTAGTTTTTAATATAAAAGAACACTGTGGAATTAGATTACTCATTTACATCCGTACAAACACGGAACACACACACACGTAGGTACACACAATGCTGTCAAATACACAACATCCGTCGTTTTTCGTCGGAGGGTAAAAAAATGCCCTACATTAACGTCACCATTGGCAAATTTTTTATGATCTTTTCCTTAAAAACGGCTGGGGGTAGTGGAAATTAATATTGGTCTAAGATAAGTCTGCAGCCTCATGCTGCTCTAAAAACTTCAAGTCTATTAATGCGACTGGCAAACGTACTTTTACTTTACATTTAGATCGATATGTTTCTTAATTACACAATACATTGTAACGTTGTTATCCTGATATATATTTCGTACAAACAAAATGTTTAACCCATTCTCTATGAATAACAATAAAACTTATATTATGTCTGCTCAAGTATCCCGGAACGTGTTAAAGTATGCATATCTTGAAGACTTTCAAAGTGCCCATACGCAGTCATTGTAATAGTTTCATCCACATGGAAACGTGTTATTTTTTTATTATAATATGGTTTCATCAATAGATAGAACTTTCGGTACAGTAATTACTCAATAATCTGACATTTGCGAGGATGCGCCTGCGCTGCTCAGTGAAAGGTCGCTACATACACGAGTGTGCCTAAACGGTTACTGACCTAAAACGCTCGAGTTCAAAGCAAGGCCCGAGTTATGTATGTCGACCCAAATGTTATAATATGTATATATTACGTTCTAAGGATAAAGTTACTTGGTGTCTCGCCTCAACCGTTATGTTCTGAAAAAATTGGTTTTTCGAAAGCAACATTATTTGGCTCTCGCTTCAAAAAATTTCAACAAACCCTATTTTAATAATTGTAAAGGCAAATCGTATTCTAAATTCGTATTATATTCTGATGTAATAGATACCTACCTTACTAAAAAATATTTCAGCTACTTATATTCCGTCATCTTTGGAACAATGTTTTATTTATAGAGTTATTTTATAATTACTGACATACAAATATAATTAATTTAAGGAGCTAACCTACAGAAAAAAAAGGGGGAAAAAAATACGGGAGCAGACAAGAACACGTTCTCTATCTTTCAAAATTAAGAAAGGTAGAAAACGTGCTCAAGGTCCGTACCGTAAAGAAGGGTACCCAAAAGACTGGCAGCATTATCTCGTTGGATAACTATACTAATACGCTGTTCGAGATAGCTGCCAGCCTTTTTGTCCCGAGAGGTCTCAATCAAGCGCGAAGACAGATCCTGGAAGAATCTTCGCGCTTCCGGACCCCACGGGCCTAAGGTTTCCACACCAAAGGGCACAAATATGAAACCTGTACTCAGAGTTGCATATTTGCGACGTTTGGTGCTCTCAGCTATAGCCGCAGCCGCTCCAGCGCAACCGGAAGTTACTTGCAAGTGGGACGGGGCTACGGTATCAACACAGGTGGCGTCCCAAACCAAAGTTTTGCCCTTCGCCCAAGGTACCAGGGTCATGCCATCGGGTCTCTTACCATCGTCGCGAGCAATCCCAGACGGCTCGAGGACGGCCGGAGCGTTGACTGTGGTAAGAGCCCGACGGATGATTTCATTCAAATTTGAATGGCGAGAGAAACGACCGGCATTGCGCTGGCAAGAGAGGCCGTGGTGACCGCGCTCGTCGACTGCGACTCCACACCTACACAAATGAGGTTGGTTAGTCCTTAGGCCCAGTCTCAGACAGACGGCCAAAGAAAGGGTGGTCCGATCTAAAAGGATACCGAGGTAAAGCCTGCAACAAGTACCATGATTCTGCCTTACGAGAAGCTAGAAGACGAGCACGATCTGCTAGATCCGATGCGGACTCTAGAAGAACTTTTTGAGTTTCTAAACAGATCGGCTCATCCCAAAGCCTCTGCGATGCGTTCATAGGAAAATTCTCACTCGGACAGGCCCATGACCAAGCATTCTTAGCCTCGGTTAACTTGATCACCCAGTGACGGGTTAATAATTTTATTAAAGAGATCACGCAAACTGTAACCAGGGGATAAGAAGGCTGGAAGAGCCACGTTGGAAATTTTCCTTATACCAAGGCCACCGTGGCGAAATAGGAAGAGTGGCCTGGGACCAACTATGATCGTCAAAAGAACAATTTAGAATATCTGAAAGAGTTTGCCTAATCAGACCGTCAAGAGGTATTAAATTTTGGGAATGACGCCAAAAAGGAGCATATCTAAGATAATATGTGAATTTGGGAACAAAAAGGCAAAAACGAATAATAGAAAGGCCTACATGAGGATTAATTTCGCGGAGACGGTCACGAGCAACTGAAAATTTGCATATCTGCTCATTTATAAAATTGGGAATTGACTGTTCCAAGATGGGATTCCCTAAGAGACGGAGCGAATCACAGCTAACAGTTTTTATATTGGGGGCCAAGGCATTACATTTGGCAACTATGTCGCTTTTAACCGACGACGCTAAATTTGGTGCTATGTAGAGTTCACATTTAAAGAAATTTAACTCCAAGCCAATTTCTTGAAAATTCAACACCAAGGCCTCCAAATCACTGAAAACAGTGGCAACATCGCCCCCCAGGGTGCCATCATCAAGATACCAGATGTTAAATTTTGATTTTATTTGGATTTAACTGGATGAATCGCCAAACTAAAAATAGCCGGTCCGAGTGGGTCACCCTGTTGACACCCTACAGCCGACGTAGTAGATGATTTCTATAAATTAAATTGGAAGGTTGACTGTAACACTGCCATAAATATCTTATTTTATTTAAGTTCTTCATTTATAGATGCTTCTTTATTTCGTCACGTACCAGAGATTATATATTTACTCTGCTTTTGAAGATCCTAAGGTTGGATTCAAGATAGACTGACGCTGGAAGGGAGTTCAACACCTTAGCTGTTCGTATTATGAAGGAAGCTAAATGCTATTAAGTATGTGACATCACGTTAAATCTGTTAAATTGGCCAATCTACCATCTTCATCAAGGTTCCATTCTTTATATTATCTCCAGAGTACACCATCAGATCTTCACGTTTATATGAACGTACCTGGCTGTATAACACTTTTAAATAAAAAAGATATTTAAAGACATCGCGGGACATACATTTACAAATAAATAAAAAAACAGTCGAGTTGATTAACCGCCTTTCTTGGAAGTTCGTCATGCAAGCCACAGGACGTCCACTACTGCACATAGGCCACCCTCATAGATTTCGGTGGCCTGCGGCGACATTCATCTAGTCGTCGACCGACTGGACTGGACGAAACGACCTCCTGCGGCCTATGCTGCACGTCTCCACTGCATAGTCTCCACTCAATAGAGCCTTAATACCCTACCGTCCAGTAATTGTTCAACTCACTTACCCACTGAGCTATATCAGTGACTTTCATTCGTGTACGAATTTCTTAATTCCTGATCCAATCACCTCCAAAATACCTCAGTGCTTGAAGATGAAAGTCTAATCAATGTGTATTACCAATGATAACTTATGGCACTCAAACGTGGTCACTATGAGCCTCATAAGAAAGGTTTCAAGGTCATGCAACGAGCGATGGAGAAGGCGATGCTTGACGCTTCACTACTAAAAAAAATAATTGGTTAAATAAAATTAATTTCGTTTGTTTTCCGACAACTAAGTCTTTACGACCAGTACAAACTTATCGACTTCTATGAAATAACTGACTTCCTCCACTGAATTCATCTTATATTATAGATTCTTATAGTCAGCGGATCATGAATACATTAATTATTTGACCTCACAGAGGTCACATAATTATATTGTAGTGATGTGAAGAATGATCGTTTCCGTAATCTTTACCTTGATAAATCATAACATAAATTAATGTTTATAAATAGGTACTTTAATAGGAAGCTTCGATAAAGAATTAATGTCATTTAAACATATGTTGACACGGAATACTCACTAACTACTGAGGTAGGTGATGCCGTATCTCGTAAATTACTCGTTGCATTGAACTTGGCATTACTCACAAAATTAAATTTGTTGGGATTCCGTAGTCAAACTAATACCCTTATATGTAGTTTCTGTATCTGTAGCTATTTTACTCGCAAACTATTTACTATAAACTTTTTTGAAAAAGAAAGATAATAGGCCTTCTTCAGTTTTATACGGACACACTCGTGTTAAAAGGTCAACTATCCATTGCTTTACTTCACTAACCTAACATAAACAGCGAATGCGAGTGTTTTTGTGATAAGTTATTGTTATGTTAAAGTTACGAGATTGTCAATTTTCATTATTAATTTAACAATTTCCACCAACTGGACGCAATCTTTATTTCAACACATTAGATATATCACAAACCTGCGAAATATACGTACTATAAACCTTTCTGATTGGTGAATAGTCTGACTTTAAAAAGAAGTAACTTATTATTGATCCGCTCGGGGTATTACTATTCAATAAAAGTCTTATTATGCTCTTCTTTCCTAGAACCTAAGCACCATTATGCTCTAGGTACGCGTATTTCCATTTGTTTACATTTGGGTACTAATTTGTGAGATCCTCATCGCTGTTCATGTGGAAAGGTGGTGGACTTAAAGAAACAACATGTTATAACCAAAATATTATATTTAGTGCTTTTCAAAATACTATCCTTTACATACATAGTTTTTCATGCGATCGAACCATTTTTTAAAAGAGGAGGACCACAGATCTGAAGGCATGTTTTCTATGTGCTGATTGAACGTTATCACTGCCTCTTCGGAGTTGGTAAAAATGAAACCTCTCATCAAATCTTTGATTTTGGAGAAAATATAGAAATCACAGGGTGCTAGGTCGGGACTATGTGCAGGATGGGTGATGAGTTGTACTTTTTCGGAAGCTAAAAATGACTTCGTTTTGTTGGCCGTGTGTGAAGAAGTATTGTCATGATGTAGGAGAACGCCGCTTTTTGGTCGTCGTCGTACCCTGGGTAAACAAATGGTAGAATACCACTCGGCATTAACACTCTTTTGATCTTCAAGTGGAATTGTGCTGACCCGTAGCTGAGAAAAAAACGCGATCATTTTTTTACCAACGTTTCTCGCCTGCCTCACTTTTATTGGCCTGTTCTCATTTTCAAACACCCATTCACAAGATTGCTGTTTTTTTTCGGGTTCAAAACAATAAATTCACGTTTCGTCTCAGGAGACATTGTCACAGGTGACAATGTCATAAACAGCATTAGAATGTCCGTGGTCGTACTTCAGTAGCATCACCATTCCACGCGAGCCCGCTTCTGCTCCGCTGTCAGTTCATGGATCCAAAGACAACAAAGTTTTCGAACTTTTAATTCTTCGTGTAAAATTTTCTGCATTTGGCTCATACCAATCCCCAATAGTCCTCGAATTGTCTCATATGTAATCCGCGGGTTTTCTTCAATTAGCCGCTTGATAGTAGCCACATTATTTTCGTTGACGGCAGTTGAAGGCCGCCCTTCACGAAATTCGTCATGTAAAGAAACCCGACCTCTCTCAAATTCAGCAAACCATCGCCTCACGGTGCTCAAACAAGGTGCTTCTCTCCCAAAAGCATTTTGAAGACGAGCGGAACAGTCTTGCGGAGAGAAAGAACTTTTAAAATCATAAAAAATCATCGCTCTAAAATCTTTTCCACTTCATTCTATTTTCGTTTGATGTGTGATAAAAAACAAGTGACAAATGATTTCCTGCCAATTTTTTTTTATTACTAAGAAGGTTGCAAGTCGTTTCCAAAAATATAACATTCGAAATTCAAATAGTTCCGATTAGCTATTTTTATAAAATATTTGTGGAGAATGGTCCCATAGTAATTTATACTTAATACTTATGTACCCAAACCTAATATACTCGTATATATGTAGAACAGGAAATTAGAGGTGTAGATCTGTATTTCACTTTCAAAACAACCTAAGTGAAGTTCACGTTTTACAGAACTTATGAAACTATGCAAATAATATATAGAGCATAAAACAAGTACGGGTTAAATTGTTTATAAAATATAAGGAACCTACACTGCTCAAAGCTGATACGTAATTAGCCTTTTTTATATCCTTTAGTCTAATTTTTTTGTTAATAAAACTCGTATTTATTAATATGTCAGTATCTAACGTTAATAAAATACGCATGTCTTTGTATACCGTTAAAGCAAAATACAGTGCCATCATGCTGTCAACAAGTAATTGAACATTCAATTCAATCAAAACATATTAAATGTTCAATTAGTATAAAATTGAGTTTTTATTCTGGTGATTTATTGTCATTAAATGCATAAATTATGTTTACATGGATAACAATATATTGTAGGTAAACCTTGGTTCTTCATTACTAGTTGTACATGAATTTTTAAGACCTTTAACTGAGGTCAGTTGAATGTTATAAAACCGGATACATGTTCACAAGAAAAAACATACGCATCTGAAACATATATGAAATAAGTCAATGGAAGAAGTAAATTTTAATATAAATAGGTTAATTCTACTAGTGCTTCTAATCCACAATGCTCTCTCGTCGCGATTTTCGCACACACCGACTACACTTGTATCTATCTCGGTTCCTGACAAGCGACCACTCAAGAAAGCGCTCGGCTTCTACGAGGACACTTACCTGAACTTCACAGAACTCACCACTAAGTATGACTATCCCACAGAGGAACACAAAGTCACTACGGACGATGGTTATATTTTAACAGTTTTTAGAATCCTACCGAAATGCAATGGTATAGTAAAAGGATATCCCATAGTGTTAATGCACGGTATATACGATTCTTCCGATGAATGGATACTGACTGGTCCACGAACAGGTCTGGGATACATTCTAGCCAGGAATTGCAATGACGTGTGGATCGCCAATCATAGGGGTAACGTGTACTCTCGGCGTCATGTTAGACTCAACCCCAACAGAGATCCAGAGTTCTGGAATTACACATTCGACGAGCACGGCTATTACGACTTACCAGCAATCGTGGACCACGTCTTGAAAGTGACTCAGCAATCGAAAGTGTGCTATATAGGACACTCTCAAGGCACAACAGACTTCTTTGTGATGACATCATTGAGACCTGATTACAACGAGAAAATTCACATATCGTTCCAACTAGCACCGATCGCTTGGATGAAATACATAAAAAGTCCTTTTCCGAAACTCGCGGCCCCAAAAAGTGGTGGTATAAGAGATCTTTTGATAGGATTAGGGATGAGTGAATTATTAGCAAAGCATCACTTGACTCATGCCATAGTAGAATTTTTGTGTCAGTTCGCTCCAGAAGAGTTTTGCGGATTAACGCTTACAATAACTACAGGATATAAACGCGGTAATATTTCACCAAAGAACTTAGCGGTTGCTTTTGGACATTTACTTGCCGGTATATCGGCAAAGGATTTGGATCATTTTGGCCAGTTGGTTAATTCGGGTCGATTTCAACGATACGACGAAGGTAGGAAGGGTAATATAAAGAGGTACGGCACTCCCAGACCTCCGGAATATAATGTATCAAGAATAACTTCAAGTGTTGTGTTAATTTGCGCTCATAATGATTGGTTGTCCAGTTTGGAGGACATAGAGACGTTGAACTCTAGGTTACCTAATGTGCTGGAGCGGTATGTGGTGCCCGACCCCAGCTGGAGTCACAATGACCACGTGTATGCCATAAAAGCGCCAAAGTATGTATTCACGAGAATATTGGATCTTCTCAATAGATACAATACTTAATATAAATGTAATTGTTACATCCAACTAATATTATCAATACGAGAATTTGGACGTACGCGGATTATAAAAAGTGGAATTCAGCTATTTTGATAATACCAAAAAACTGTGTTGAAATAGTACCAAAGAAAAAAAATTGTGCGCTGTAGTTAGCATTTTGGCGTCACGTATTGTTGGAATTCTCATTCCCATACGCAGTCTGATTTACCCATGATTCGAATTTATATCCCAAAAAACTAAGCATAAATAGTGGCACCGAAATATGAAAGTCCCATAAACAGTTCTTCAAAAACAATGAAGTTATTTAGATGTCTTTGTGAAAAGGGGCAACGCAGATAATTTTTGTAGATAAAAAGCTCTGAAACTACAGCGGCACAAATTATTTCTTTGGGCACTATTTGGCACTGTTTCAGCACACTTCTTTGATATTGTCAAAACAGCTGAATCCTGCTGCGTGTATTCTAGTTTCACATACGTGAATTTGGATGTTTCATTATGCCGTATATATATGTTTATTTCTCAATCACGGCAAACAGATCTGGGCCAAATTTGGTACCCGGATAGAATATGCCTAGGACATAGGATACTTTATATCCCGATAGAATGAGTGATTCCCACATGATTTATAAACAAACAACACATACTTTATTCCACGCTTGTCGTTTAAAAAGGTAGTTCAAATATTGTGATATTAAATAAGTACTTACAAACTTAACTTAATTTGATGATTAATTAATAGATACTAATTTTTAGCGTAACGTTACAATTTATTAATCTTACTAAAATTAATAATATTACTCCAATTTAACAGTGACAGGTAAATCATTTGTCATCTGGATGATCAACAATAAACTGCGTAGGATAATTTGCGATGGACAGTTATTTTGAAATCCCGTCAAAGTCTAAACGAGGTCAATAAGAGCATAAGAAAATAGCATTAACACTTGAGGTTGAAATTGTGATGAAGAAGGGATAGAAACAGTTTTGAAATATAACAAGCGTTTTAAAAAAATGGGAATTGCCTGAACAAAACTATAAATTTAAAAATTTGGAAAACCCCCTAAGGACTAGCATATCATCCAAATACACTTAATAACTTAAAAGTTAAACATGGCTAATAACGTATCTCCTCATTTCATCTTTAATGTAAGAAAATCGCAGTCAAATCGGACCACGCGTTACTGAGATAACATGAGGACAAAGACAGGACATACCTACTTATTGAAAATATTTATTTCTTTAAACAGATATCTTAGAGAGATACGGCAGCGCAAATTGTATAATGCTCTGATTGCACTTTTTCGTAAAATAAATATTGTTTGAATACCTGCGTCTCTGCATACAGAAGTATACAGTAAGACATAATACTATGAAACTGGCTGAAATAAACGGGCTCACTAAATGTAAAAAAAAATTGCGAAATATTATCGAAAAACACGAAACACTGTGTTAGAAGTTAAAAGTCGAATATCTTCGAAACAGATTAACCGATTTTAATCAAACCTGGCTAAGAACCTGATCCTTCGTTAGGTCTAATATAAAAAAACCGCACTCAAGTCGGACCACGCATTTGCTGCGATACATCATGACGAAGAGTAGACACACAATAAAGCACATACAACGACTTTGTTAAGAAGTCATCTTATATTATGAGAGGACTTTATAAATATCATTGCAATCCATCAGCAAATTCACTGAATATCACTTATAAGGTAAATGCAAGCATTCTCTATCAATTAAGTTAATGGAGAAGCAAGTCGAATCATCACAATCTTTGTATTACGGAAATTGTGTAATTGCTTAATCTGACATTTATTACGGAAATATTTACGCTACATTTTAGCTACTATAGTATCTACTGTAGTACGTACATAGTTGTAGCAAATTGCCAGTTATATCTGGTATTAATAGTCGCCAACAAAGCGACCGTAACACTACCAGTGTAAGCTGACCGTGCGACGCTATCGGAAAACTTGAAAGCAGCAAGACCACCTTATACTGGACATACCGCGTGTACAAGATAAGTAATCAGTATAAGGTGTATAAAGAATATACTGTCGGGTTTTTTGGTTTTTAAATACTTAAATAGTTATTTTATACAGAACGTGCACTTGACCATAATCACACCTGATTTTAAGAGTAGAAGAGACCGAATTTTTGTACATAGGATTTTTCGTATTTATATTTTTGCGGTATAAATAAATATGTCAGACGACTGGAATTTATCGTTCCTTTATGTAAGTCTCTGCCAATAAAGAAAACATTAAATTACTGAATGGTATGTATATTATCCATTCAGGTACGATGCGTATCCATTCTTAAATTCATATATGAACGATTAAAATTGAATCGCCTGTCCACCTTGAAAGCAGGTCCATTGTAGTGGGGCATTTTTTCTGAAATTTTAGTTAGTTAGCTAGTTGTTTTAGGTAGTTAGTTGTTAGTTAGTTGGTTGGTGATACCTTTCAAAATTACCACCGCCAAATAACTTTGTTGCTAGCTTTGTACAGTCTGAAATAGATAACTTTTATTTTTTGCTTTTTAAGTCCGCTGTTTTATTTGTTAAATTTTTATTATTATTATTATATTATTTATGTATGTATATCCGTTATCTAGTATCCATAGTACAAGCTTTGCTTAGTAGATTATTGGTGTAAGTGTCCGAAATATTTATTATTTATCATTATTATTTTTTCTTTGTTAGTATTTTAGCGTGCTTGCCAATCTCCCTGACCACTTTTGAGCGATGACGACTCTTCAAGCGCCTACAAGTTAGGTGGACAGTTGACCAGCTCGACCCGATGATAGGTAATGCTATGTTACTGTTTTACATGATTACAAAGAAACTATTAAATCGATTGCGCTGAAAGTGCAATTGAACCAATTTAATGGTATTCCGTTTCACTAACAAAAAGAATCACGCGATTCAAACGCCAAATCTCGGAGATATCGGTGTACATAAATAACAAAAAAATATACAACCGGCCGAATTGAGAACCGCCTCCTTTTTGATGCCGCTTAAAAATATTCATGATTATCTGAGAAAAGTTCATTACTTTCCAGAATTGTTAATCCTTTCTTATCTGTTTATGAATGTACCCACTAGGTATATTTTATGAGGTCCATTTATATGCCATAACTGCTGTTGGCGTGCTACGAATATAAAGAATATTTGTATTGTATTGTTGTGTTCTGCCTGTTTGAGATGGTCGTGTAATGGTAATCCAAATTACGCTACTCCAAAGAACAGTCAACCAGTTCCGAGTACGTTGCGAAGTTTGTGCATCATCAAAATTTTTAATGAAAACCAACGCCGCAATGCAGTGTAAAATCCAAATTAGTTGCGGGTTCCGGTGAACGCGTTTCCACCTTCGTCCTCATCTTCATCTTGATCAAGCTCAACATGGACCAAGTGTTTGGCTGCCGAAATAGATAAGGCCTGTAAACTGTTTAATTTTTTTTTTATTCTATGATTGTAGCTGCGTCAGCCTCATAGCAAAAGAGGTGTAAAATGATAATCGGCATCGGAAATAAATCAACTCCCATGTCATGAAGTTGCTCTTTACTACCCTGGTAAGGAGTAAGCTGGAAGCAAGCGCATGCGTGTGGAAGATGAGCTCCTTATCGCTATCAAAGTGCTTCGCGCCGTCATAGACGCTCCCGACGTCCACGACGCTCTGGCTCGTTTCTTCGTACCCGATAAGTATGTGAGACACCGGGCATGTCGCCGCCACAGGCTGTTCGCAACGCCTCATGCACGAACAACGGCGCGCGCGCAATCCCCGCTCAACCGCATGCTAACCGCCCTCAATGCTCTCCTGCAGGCAGTCCCTGACTGTGATGTGTTTGTAGATGGATGGGAAAGTATATTGTCTGATTGCCTGAGTTTCTGTGAGCGAGATGTATGAATGGAGATATTATTTTTAAGAATGTCATAATTGCATTGTGTTGTTTTCTGACATATAATATGTATTCTCCTTGATTTGTATCTTTATTTTTTTCTTATCTTTTGTATAATTATTGATATAGACTTTATTTTATTTTTCTCTTTGCATTTTTGATGTTTAACTTTAACTTATTTGTATTATTTTATAGACATTTAATTAGCTCTTTTAACTCTTTTAATTCTTATTGTAAATTTATTTGTATTCTTTCATAATTTGTATTATTGTTGACATTTAATTATCTCTTATAGTAATTAATTATGTAATTGGGAACCCTCCCGTGTAATTAATTAATTAAATTAAAAATTAAATTTTAAAAAAATCGGAATTACACTACGCCGAAGAACGGTTGACCGAATGTACTCGATATTGCGGAGTTGGTCTTAATTAAAAATTTTGATGATGAACAAACGCCTCAATGTAGTCGGTCTCGGTGAACCGTTCTTCTGATTATACGAGTACATCCTGGCAAAAGAGGTCTATACCACCTAGTATATCTATAGTTTATTATTGTAGTTTAAAGAATTCCAAGCAACTCTGACTCCCACGGCTCAATGTCTGTGAAACATAGCTTTATAATTAAAATGTACGAGTATAATCCCCGCAAGTGCATCCGCGTTGTGCACTCACTAGGCCAAGGAGGACATCGAGTATTTATTTTTTAATTTACATTGACCTTCAAAATAATTCCATCTTGTCTGTACCATATTCATAAAACTCACTGTAGATAATTCCGGAGGATTGAGTTTTATTTTTTTATGTACGACGATTTAGCGTTTGACTTCAATTACACCTGTTGTCATGTGAAGATGAGACGGAAGTAGTGCTAGCAAGATACCTGCTTGGCGGCAGATTTAGATAAAACTTTGGTAGCTGGTCAGGCAGATATTAACAGTTTTTTTATATATATGAGAGGGCGGCAAACGAGCATGCGGGTCACCTGATGGAAAGCAATCACCGCCGCCCATGGACACAGTGATGGTTAGGCGATTACTAAGATCAACGCCGTTAAGCGATGTCTGATGTGGCCAGTTTTTATATGGGTGCCTACTAGTGACACATTAAAACGAGTGTTACGGTTTTTCGGAGGATCTTTTGACTGATATCATGCGGTCACGAGCACAATGAAATTAGTATTTCCAGTGTTGACGGGGATATAGTCAATTGACCTGAAAAATCCAAGTGCGAACTAGTAAGGACTTTTGCTCCCGTGGTCTTACACGGTGCGACAATAGAATAGGTGATATGTCGCTAATGTCTCGCTTATTTTGCGGGAGTGCTACAGAACTGCGGGGTGAGCATGATCCGTAGACTTTAGATGAATGACATACCAGTCAGTCCCAGTTGTTTCAACATGTATGACAATAGGTGACCACAGTTTGAGACAAATCCACCAATCTGCACTAGCCTCGTGTGAAGGAAACCCTCTCTTTAACAGAAGATTGTACCCCAGCAGTTAAAAGCTGTTGATGTCCTTCTGAAATACCCTAAGACATTTTAAGGGGTGGTTAAAACTACTTAAACTATGGGAGTAACTCTGAAATTACAACGAAATAGAAGTTCTGCATCTCTCTTACTCGCATAAAGCATAAACGTGATAGCTATCGTCTATCTCATATTGTTCTCTCTACAAGCTACGAATTATGCATGCCCCGCTCTGAAGGACCACTTTATGCCCGATTGGCGGCTACTGAACTTGATCAGAGGAAGATATATACAATTCTATCCCCCTATTATTCATACATCTGTCCCCTTTTTCTTTCTTTAATTAAATTGTTGATTCTTCATTACAGGAGGTATACCTAGTGCGAAGAGTACGAACGGATGCGGTGTTCATTTTAAATATCAACTTCACCGAGTTTTACGGCAATAAAGACTGTCAAAATTAACTGCAGCAATACCTTCACTGAGTAAATTATTCATTTGTAGCCCAGTCTGAGTCCGGCCCAGATGACAGTCAAGTCATTCTTCAGAGAACTTATTAATGAAACCTCGTACGAAAAACCCGCCAAGAAGATGAATGTGGTAAGATAGATACTATATTGCAGCATCCTCCAGCGTATGATACGGTCTACCGTCTGTATTATAGGTATAAGTACTACAAAATACCCAATTTCCTCTTGGCTTACAGGAGTTACATTGGGAATAGTGTCGAGGCGGCTTCTAGGGATAACACAGGCCACAGGGCGTCCACTTGACCAATTTCGGAGTCCATGGTGTAGTTAGATTCATCTTGGTACCAGGAGTCTCATAGGATATATTTTATGGTAAAACATCCAACATGGCGTCCGCAAAATACAAAATATTTTTATTAATTTATGAACACGCTTTTGCTGTTGTCGCGTAAAAGCCGCCACACACGGGCAAAAGACTGAGGGTGTCTCCCATGAACCGGGGCACCCTACAACGGCCGGAAGGCACGCGTAAACGTGCCTAGCGTTGGGGCGGTGGCAGTGGTATTCGTCAGGGAGCCTGCACCGCCCTTCATAGACGCAGAGGGTTCATCGCTGGGTTTTAGTGGGTATACCGGGCAATCGCCCGGGAGTCCCACATAACTGCGCAGCTCCCCCCCGAGGAGCTGCGTAGTATGCGGAACGCATATCCCAGCGTCAAAAAAAAAAAAAAAAAAAGGTACAACGCATTAAAAACGTAACATTCATCGGGGGTTAAATATTACAGAACAGTTACATTTGGAACCAATGTTCGATGTTATTCAACCTTAAATTACCTGCAATGACTGCAACACTGGCTTGCATTTTGTGTGCACTTCATTTGCAATAAACACACAGTTCGGCAGTCAGCACACGTCGACGGCCGCAATGTCTATTGCCTACTTTATAAATACCATTTATTGTTGCATGGTTCAAAGTAAACCTTCACCCTATTTTGTAACTTCAACACATACATAATGCAGACATTTTAATAGAATTTTTATTATAAAGGGTGTAAATTTAAGTACCTACATATACCTAAAATAGTGTAGTATTTGGTATAGTGTCACTAGTGCATTCCATTAAACTATAATTTAAAAAAAAGTAAAAATGAAACTATTAAAAAGTACAAAGTAGGTACAAAAAGTGCTTTTTTGACGGCTTAATTGAAAATCCATTTTGAAATCAATTAAAGTTAACTAGACATGGAACTCCCTTCCGGCGTCAGTCTTTCCTGAATCCTGAAACCTTGGGATCTTCAAGAGCAGGGTGAATAGGCATATACTGACATCGCGTGTTTCATCTTCGGCCACATCGTCACTTCCTATCAGATCATGTGGTCAAACGCGTATCCAGTTAATCTTAAAAAAAAAACTACATTTGGGTAAATTATTTGATAGCTCATAAAGAACAACATACTTAAGTGTGTTGTTAACCTCAAATTTTGAGGTTAACCTCAAAATATCTGTCACTTAGGTAAAGTTTATTTCATAGTCTAGTCTATAAGAATTCTGTGGTGTAGTTTTAATATAGGTGACAGTTCAGCTTTGGTGAAAATATCCTTCCGTTAGTGCCCATTTAGCCGTAATTGGGAGACTAAAATTATGGGGCAGTTGGTGAAAGCTGCTAACAATCATCTAAAAAGTTTTGATACATCAATTACGGGTATTTTAAAAACATCATTTTTATAATAAAGAAAATTATTTTTATAATAAAGAAAAATTATAATTTCTTCCTGTTTCTGTTAAATTTAAAATGTAAAAACTTCGTGTGTTACCTACTATGAAAGTAGGGTTCTGTGTCTCGCCCTAGACGACGCATGTCCAACAATGGACTAGAACAGGTTGATTCGGATGATTCAAAACATCATTAGGAACAATGTTGTTTTCGTCCTCCGTCAAGTGTATGGTGAATAAATAATTAAAGGCTGCATTTTATTACCTTTCTTTAAAATAAATACATTACTTTTGGTGGATAACTTTGACTTCGGTGTTTTCCGTATTTCATTATAACCGCCAGGAAGCCAGTTGCCCAATTAACCTATACCTACCTATTTCAAATGTACTATCCTTATACCCAAAGGTTGCCTGGAAGAGATCGCTTTTAGTGATAAGGTCGCCAAATTGTACATTCTGTTCTTAATACTTTTCTGAAATTGTATTTTCTTTTTTGTTGTAAAGTGTATTTGTATTGTTTTGTATTGTATTTTCAATAAAGTTTTATTTATATTTCCATTCCACTATTCATATGGCTATATATTCTAAAAAATACCAACATAAGTTTCTTTAATTATCATGTTCTAGAATCACTCAGGAAAAACAATGGTGCACCTTACTTATAACCTATATTGCATACACAAAAAAAAAACAATTACAGTGATACTATAGGTATTAATAAGTAAGACATGCAAAAGGCGAGCTTATCCCTAATAAAGATATCTTCCAGCAACCTTAGTTTTATCTATTATGAAAACTATTTGGGTGATTATATAAAAATAAAGAGTAATTTTTCAATTTTAGTTTGTAATTGATAATAAATTTTAATTTTTGTCTGTGTATAAACGCTTTATTATACAAAAAGAAAATTCTTGTACAAAAACAGTAGTAATATAATAGTACAGTAAAGTGTAGTATTTACAATTTACCTTTTCTTATTTCAGTGGCGCCCTCGTATTCATAATAAATATTTTTGTACAAGAATTTTCTTTTACATAAAATAAAAAAATGTCTAAACAACGTCCTATTGTAAAACAAAGATCACCTGGCAATAAATTCACAGGATCGAATGATTCGTAACATATTAAATGGCATCAGAATATTTTAGATTAGGTAACGGTATCTGGCAACATACTATGAATAGAATTAACTACGTAGGTAGGTGAACCTTTGTGAAATACGGAGCTGTTTCTGAATATTTATACCTCGTTCAAGGTCCCATAAATTGTTTCACACCCAAACAGTATTTAATAAAAGAAACAGGAACGTATTTCTTAATGAGGGCCCGTTATTTGTCCATTGTTCTAGAGTCAAATAAGGTTCACTTATTTGTTTTTTTTCTTGGATCATGTACTCGAATATGTAGAGACTTTATAATGAGGTAGTTATACTTGATTGGTTCATTGATTAATGAATATTGCTATGAAGAAATTTAATTTAAAAGCGAAGAAATTTAACTGCACATTTAGTGTTTTACAAGCGCCGTATTGGATTTTTTACAATAAAATATTTTCTATGATTAAGAATAAGAATAGTTTATTTGACCCATTTAGCGATACACATATTATTATTACATGAAATGTGAAAATATACACAGTGAAATTAGGACCGAGTGAGATAAAAGTAGTACACAAAACAGTTTCATGTAATGGGATAGGTACTCCTATCTCATAATGCAGTTTACAAAATACAATAAAAATACCTAAACAATGTTTTACTTATAGACTAAAGTCCTTAAAAATTAATTTTCGGTATCGCAAAGTGGTATCAAAGAAGGTCTCCTTCTCAGCATAAGATTCTCTGGGAATCAAGACAAATTTAACTATAGTTTGCACTTCAAACCTTTTTTTACCTACAGAAGGTAAATCTACATACATACATTCATAATGTCACGACCTTTATCCCAAATGGGGTGATCAGAGATATCCCAAATAAACGTTTGAGTATTCCAAACATTAAAAGTTTAAAGCTTTTAACAACATCCACGGTTCGCCTTTCGAAACATACAGAAATGCACTTAATATGTCAAGAGGTGAGCCCGTTGCCGTTGAAACGTACAAGTGTATAAATGTTTTTCGGTGGAAAGTCCCTTAGTCGCTTTTCATGAAACCCACAGGAAGAGACGGGTTCGATCTACTCTTGTACGTGTTGAAACCACACTGCACTCTCCCAAAAGAAAGCGTTGCTGCTATTCTACGCTCCTGGGAAGCGCACGACCTTAACTAAACTAAAAATTGAATCAATGTTCCAAAATTGAATTATACTAACCTACATTCATCGCCGAAATATGTCACCATTGTGCCATGAATAGAATATCCGTGTTACGACGACACACGTCGGTCTACTTCCAACTCCCTATGGGCAAAACTGTCATAGTTTTTAGGGATGTCCCTGAACGTATCCGAAACGATACCACATTCGAAAATTTTGTATGTTCCTGTTGATATTTTTGCTAAAATATAAAACTGGATAGCAAGTCATATGAATCATATCATGCTTCGTGCTACGTTATCGTATAATTACATTGCCATCATCATCAGCCGAAAGACGTCCACTGCTGGATAAAGGCCTCCCCCAAAGATTTCAACTGCGATAGTTACATATTTCATAATCTTTTAATTTTAAAATATGAGATGAGATGTAATTTTTCGTACAAAACTAGTCAAATGATCGGAGAAGGATGTAGGCTACTTTATCCCCGAATAAATAAAAAAAAACCACGCAGGAGGAAGCAAGTGGCAATAAAATCGACATTCCTATAAAATAAGTAATTTATTGAAGTCTTTAATCGAAAAAAGAATATTGTGCTAAACAAAAGACAACTTTTAAAACATTCATAGTTCGAGTTATCAATTATGTGGGATTTTTATATTCTGCAGTAGTATAGAAATCGTATATATCCGAAATATAGATCATAAAATATCCGTTCCAGTCGCAGACATGTCGTATCTGTAATAACCCTAATATTATATCAGACCAGTGTAACGGAAGTGGCGTGTGCGCAGCCTTCCAACATCACTCATTGCCCTCAACAATTGCACTTGACCCAGTACAACGGTATTTTAGTTGACAGTGTTAATAAGCTACAAGGAAAATCACACATTCGCACTTTGTATATTAAGGTTAGAAGAAATGTCAACAAACTTTTTATATACAAAAATTTTAAGTAGGAAATTGATGAAATTCGTAATATTTGTCGTCAAGTCTCATGAATGAATGTAATGAACGAATGACACTAACCATGTTCATAATACAAAGTTCGACGATAGTAAAATTGCTTTTAAATTTATTTCCTCGGCAGTATTTTTTTTTTTTATGTATAAGACTTTAATTCAAAAATTTCCGTCAGATATTCCTTCTAATTGTGTTCTAATAAATCTAAATTCAAACAAGTGCGAGCAGATTTGCCCGCCATGTTTTCTTGATATATTTGTCCGTAAGTAGATATAATATATATGTTGTTGTGCACTTGTTTTAGTGGCCATCATTTAAGAGATGTGAGAACATCTGGACTAAATCTAGACCACTTTTTTATCGGTAGATTTTCCTATGGAACAGCTGATTTTATTTTGCCATTTCACCTTTACTTTCTTAATTAAAGCAGTTGCATTAATGATTACTCTCACCCGGTAAAGAAAGGCAATTGATTAAAGTAACATGTTACATTATAAGAACCTACTACAACACATAATACAAGAGAGCGTTACAGTCAAACCGGGCGGCATGTCATACCTGTCGGAGTAGTGTTAAAGTCGCTTCTCAAGCAAAATTCTGAATTATTATTTTTTTTTATGCACGACTGGTTCGTACTTGACCTCAATCACATCTGATGTTAAGTGAAGATGAGGTCGAAGGTGGAAGCATACTGACCCGGAAACCCCAACACATTTGGGGGACTGGTTATCTTATCTCTGACAACCGGAACACAACAATGCTATTAACATTGCTGCTTGGCGGCAGATTTAGATAAGATGGTGGTAGCTAGCCAGGCGGACATTTAAAATGCCCTAGCACCAAACAAACCGAGTACTTAAACATGTACCCCGCTGGGGATAGAACCCGCAACCTCCTAATCGTAAACCCAATGTTGTTTACATTGAGCCACGGAGGCGGTTAGATCATATATTTAAAATCCCGGACAACCGATCGATTCATATTCTCATAATTTTTTAAAATTCGTAATTACGAATACCGCGTCCATCTAAAGCACTTTAGTGAGGTTGTTGTGACTTTACTCATCCTGTACAAGTAAGCGAATATTCACTTACTTGTACCTTCGAAACTAAACCGGCAGTGCTATGAAAGGAAAACCGGTCAACCCTTCGGGGTTATACGACATGTTAACATACACGTTATGTCATACATAACAAACACTTCCGCATTATGTTCTCCCAAAATGTAAGTAGACATAATCTACTGCACTTACATAAATTCTACGTACTACACAGTATTGAACGTATATAATTCACTTTCTCGTAAAAGATTTAAATAAAAACCTCGTAAGAATGCGAGAAGCGCTATAGATCGGAAAGATTCTCTAGCAATTGTATGAAATGTCAGTCGAATTCGTTAATACGCTGAGTTGGATCCTAAGGAGGGTGATTGGCCGAATTACTAAGCTATTGTTGTTATAGAGCACGTAAAACAAAAGCAATTTACTGTTATCAATTATCATAGTCCAGTTTGGAGAACATTGCCGTAATCGCCATACCAAGCAGTTATGTTTTGGTCACAAATTTTAGACTTTACTTTAAAATACAATTCGTACCATCAGAGGTACCACAACTGGCGTGGACCTGGCTATGGTGGACAGCGAGAGGTCATGGAAGGCGATGGTCTCTCTATCCGCTCGCTCATCCGATGCACCGCCGGAGGTGAGGGCACTGGCGGCCGGCCTACGGCGGAGGACCTCAGGGTCACGTGTGGCGGTCGGGGACCAATGGCATCTTATTTTTTTATTTTTTTTTATTCACAACGGGTTCGTACTTGCCCTCAATCACACCTGATGTTAAGTGAAGATGAGGTCGAAGGTGGAAGCGTACTGACCCGGAAACCCCAACAAATTTGGGGGGCTGGCTATCTTATCTCTGACAACCGGAACACATGAATGTAATTAACATTGCTGCTTGGCCGCAGATTTAGATAAGATGGTGGTAGCTAGCCAGGCGGACATTTAAAATGCCCTACCACCCACCAAACCGAGTACTTAAACATGTACCCCGCTGAGGATCGAACCCGCGACCTCCGAATCGTAAACCCAATGTTGTTTACATTGAGCCACGGAGTCACCAAAAGACCACGGAGTTATCAAATGAGTCGGTTTTATGAAATCGACAACCGCTGGCAGAGCTGCAGAGGCGGAATCCATTCCTGAGCTCCGTCAGAAGATGGCGAGGTGAATACCGTGGTGTTTTAGCCGGTTGGAGTCTAATATAATCCTCTCGTTTTCTCGTCCTCCGAGCGGATTACCAAACGTAAAAAAGGGCTATCACAACTGCGGTGATATAGATTGCGAAGGGGCAAAGTTTCTCCTGCCTGAAATCTTGTCTTTTCGTAGCACAACTTGACAGATTTAGAAAATTTGTTTCAGATGATGATTGGTCCAAGGTCACATATTATGCTTGCGTACTCTTTAATTCCATATCTCTTTCTCACTAAAGCCACCGCTAAGTTGTATTTGCCGTCCGAGTTCAAGTGGATAAGATCCTTAAAAAAATATTATCTTGGAGTCAAATATATATCACTATTTACCGTGCTCACCAAACGGCAGTAACACTCATCTGAAAATAGTACTAATATTCACGTATACAACTGCAAGATGAAGTCATTTCGATAAAGGTTGTATGTAATACCGTATGGGGTAGGTAGGTAAACCCTCGTAATTGCGTCAACATGGGCATGTTACCCCGGGTAACGGGTGTAACATGCGCATGTTGACGCAATTACTATTCATATTCCGCAAAAACCGTTTGCTGTGACCGAACATCTGATTCAAATTCCGAGGCATTATAAGATGAATTTCATTAAGCTAAATATATCGTATTAAAATTCCGAGTGGAACTATTGGCGTGAGTATTCAGACGCAATGATTTTTTCTGATAGCATCTAGCCCACGATGTCTGAGAAAGTATTGGCGAACTTTTTAGAGGCCCTGCGACACGCAGAGGATTACGAAAACGACGGTATGTATTATGACACCACTACATACACATTTTTCATTCTAGTTTTATACAAACATATACAAATACTATGGGTGTCAGGAACAGTAGGTCTTTTGGACTCTTAAACCACATATAGTGTGGACATTTCAATTTGCATTTAATGCAAGTAACATCGAGCGCGGGAGCCGTTCCCACCAAAAAACATTTATAGACTTGCACGTTTTAAACGGCGATGGGGTCACCAACTATCACGTGTACATTTCTGCATGTTTCGAAGGTGAACCGTGGACGTTGTTTCAAGCATTAATCTTTTAATGTTTGGAACACAAAAACGCTTTAGTTTGGGACATGTCTGACCATTTTGTATTAAATCGTGACAATTTTTTTTATTAAGTGTGCTGTGTGGTTTCTGCACTCAAATAGACTAGAACCAACCCGTCTCTTCCCGCGGTTGTCGTAAAAGGCGACTAAGGGACTTGCCACGAAAAAACATCTATAAATTTGCACGTTTCAGCGGCGATGGACTCACCACCTGTCACGTGTGTATTTCTATATATTTCATCAGGTAAACAATCGATGTTCTTTCAATCATTAAGCTTTTAACGTTTGGAATACCCAAACAGTATTGGGGTAAAGATCGTGTCGTAATTTTTTATATGAGAGGGCGGCAAACGAGTATGCGGGTCACCTGATGGAAAGCAATCACCGCCGCCCATGGACACCCGCAACACCAAAAGGGTCACAGATGCGTTGCCGGCCTTTGAGGAAGCTGTACTCGTAGGCTCGTTTCTTGAAGGTTCCAATGTCGTACTCGTTCTTGTATGTATATTTATAATGTATGTATATTCTTTTTTTTTCTGTTATGCAATAAAGTATTATATTTCGTTTTAGTTTTAGTTAATTCGGTATTGTGTTATTTAACAAACCCATATATTGTTACTTTTAAAAAATATAGGTTCAGTGGGCCGCCCGATGAGCGTGACGCGTCCAGTGTCATATGATCGCGAGCTACATTATGTACATACAGTTTTTCAGTATTTATTTTCTTTTCTTCTTTTACGTTTTTTTCTGTTGTGCAATAAAGTGTATCTGTATTGTATTGTACTGTATTTAGTTTAGTTATAGCATCTCATCGTGCAATCCACTGTACCCCCCTGTTCTAATTTTTTATAGGAGTAAATTCAGTTTAATAAAATGCACGTAACTCACACCACATGTGGTGCAAGGCTACAAAGTATGTTCCTTACAACCCGCATACGTTTGCAATTGAAAAAAAAATCTAAATTAATTATTTTGGTTAAAATTTGGGGTTCTAGTTGTATACTTACGTATAGCGTCCTGCTTTTCTACCTACAAATGTCCCATAGCTGTGGGTTGTCTGGAAGATTAGTGATTAGATAGATTAGATTTTAGTGATAAGACCGCCAAATTGTGTTCTATTGTTATCATCAAAAATTATTGTATAAGATTCATTACACCAGTTCGAAATCTGAAATTTAAATAATTTAATAAGCAATAGCTTTGGGGCAGAGTGCCAAGAAGAGTAGCGGTTTTGTATAGCCAGACTTAGGCGCTGGCTCATGTAGCTGCCAGCCCTTCCCGACACTTATGAGCAATATAAATGTAAATAAAATATATATAAATAAATATATAAATATCCTTAGACATACATAGAGCGCCATCTAGTTCCACACTAAACAACTATAGGCTTGTGTTGTGGATACCAGATGGTTGATATACTACATAAATATATTTTTTTTGTAAATAAATACTTATTATAAATAAAAACATCCATAACTCGGGTACACATGTCACAATAAATACTATAAGGCGAAATCATAAAGACAATGCTCTTTTACTCTTTCAATATGGTTTGTAATCTAAATAAAAGAGTTTTATTGTTAGTCTAAATAAGTGGCGGTAAAATTAAAATTAAAATGAATGTTTATTTTGTTGTTGATGTAGGGTGTTGAAACACCCTAAGAAGTTCAGTACTGGACGTCTCTTCCGTAGAGCGATTTGAATCGCTTGCTATGGCGGGATTGTGTTAATCACCGCGCTTACCTTTTCTGAAAATATCAGCCTCCCACAATTACGAATGTTAGCTACCTTGTAAGAGAATGTTTTCAATCAATTGCAATTTCAGTTGTAATTCAATCAGTATTTATTACTCTTCGACCAATGCACTTACCATAACTGTCCGGCAGACTCAAATATTAGCGGAAAGATGTAACACATCTATACCGTTAAAACAAATCTCGACGACAAACGCAACGGTATCAGCAACTCGGTTACGTCTTCCCTGATTAGTCACCCTAATACCGTCTTGTGTGTAAACAATGCTACAGAGACAGTGTGTCGATTTCACGGCCCCCTTCTGTCGTAAAACAAAAGCATACGGGTGCTTCTCCGAATCGATGTTTGGCGAGAAAGCTCTGACGGCATGCTAAAAAGGTTTTTACGCAATGCACTCCGAGCAGTGTTACGCCACAAGTCGGAGGGAGCCAATATGATTAAAATTACAAAATCTCTTGGACGAGCCACACCTGTTTTGTTTATGGAATTCCGCAAACGACCTTGAACTCGTTAGTGACAATTTTTCTTTAGGAAACTACTCTGGTAACCTGAACTTTATAATCTATACATCCATTCTACCTTTATAAAAGTATGGGTAATAAAATTATTAATTATCATATAATTCTGACTAAAATACAATTCTGTTAACCTATTTTTAAATTTCGGCTTGTTATTTCTGTACTTACCTTAATATTTTCATAATGGAAGAGCAAGGCTTCTAACATAGATATTGCTATACTTAAAAGGGTGTTTCAACCACATTGTTAATTATAAAGATTAAATAAACAAAATAAACATTTATCATTATCAGTTTGTTTGAATGCGCATCACTTAAAACTAATGGACGGATTTTGGTGGAGTTTTCATTACAGAAAATTAGACTAGTTTAAAAAAATAATTAATCATAATTTTATTTTTATAATAATACGCACAGATAAGAACCGTTAGTAGGTTTTACCCGGCTGCCAATAGTTTTGAAAGAATGTTTGTTCATGTTCAGTAGCCCATGCGCACGCGCAACAGCTAGTATTATAATAAATCACCATCATATTCATGCTTAATGCTCATAATCTCTGTTAAAGACGAGACTCTACCTTGAAACGATTTCAATGGCCGAACTTGACGATGACGAAATTATTTTTGTCTAGTTTTCTATCGTATAATTCTTAAGATTATTTATTACACAATAATTGAACTGCCAAAACAACCTACTTCAGTAGGAATCTATTCACAATGTCTGGATGGCATCGTTCCATCTTATAACGAAATGTATATGAGACCACCCTGAAAATACAATATTCTAAAGAAGTGAAATCGTTTTATAGAAGCTTAAGATAAATAAATATCAATAAGATAACATCCTCCTTTTCTTAAAGTTTATAGAAATAAAATGGAAAATGGTTTAATTGCATGATTTCGGGTACAAGATCGGATGTCAATAAAGACAGAGTTCCTTCAAAATCTGCATAAATCTAGCGCGATAAATATTATTTATATATATTTTTTACTTTTTGCAATATTTACAGACTTGTATAAACGGCAGAACAAAAAATTACCGCCAATAGGTACATAAATATGGAGAGTAGCACACAGCAATATTAAGTCAGTAGATATAAATAGGTATTACAAAAAAGTATGTAACTGCGAAATTTTACATTGAAAAGCGATAAGAATAAAAAAGAAAAGAAAAATTGACATGCAAAGTTCGATCTCATCAAGTAACACGCTGATGACCGTCTAAGAAATCTTTAATACTAGCACGCTTAATGGACGTGATGTCGGTGCAGAATAGGTCAATTTCCGGTGGTAAACTATTAAAAGGTAAACATTACAATCTTTACATTCCATAGACATCTAAATGCACATTTAGTTCATTCAATTTAGATCTTCAAGAGCAGAGTGAATAGGCATTTACTGGGATCGCGTGCTTCATCTTCGACCACATCGTCACTTCCATCAGGTGAGATTGTGGTCAAACACGAATCCAGTCGATCATAAAAAATAAAAAATAAAAAAAATCATAAATGCACGTCAATTACATAAAATATTAATTACAATAGTTTGTACTATTTTTACACGTAAATAAATATAAGAGCATTTACTAAATATGAAGCTTATTTAAAATGATCCCCAATTGACTTTAAGTTTTGTAGCCACTTATTGATAGAAATACGCACATTCTATAGGAAATTTGCCACTGTCACTGTTATGGAATGTTTTAGGGAATATTATCATGGCGTTTAAAGTTTACCGTACCCTCTAATAGAGACCATAATTCATAATCGAGCGGATTAAGTTCGGGCTCAGCTCTAATGAAGTCAGAAACATTCCTTTCCAGTCACTGTTGTGTTGTTCGAACTTTATGACCTTTATGAACTTTATGCTGAGTCTTCTTTAAACCATGGTATTGTTAACAGACTTAACAACCTTCTCGAGAATTCTATCTCGATTTACTTGGGCCGAAGTTTTAATACCGTTTTCGCAAACAAGATTCAGTACCGAAATGCGTAAAATACAAAAAGACCAATCCATCCATTGATTTATATGCTACAGATATGGTAGCGCAGAACTAATCTTTTTTGTGCTTTTCTTAATAGATCAAAAGATCAAACAACGCCATCTCTTAGAATTTTGGAGAAGTTCTCGAGAACTAATAGGACTGCTGAGAATAAATGGCCAAAACCAAAACCCACAACCAAAAATTTTTTTAATCTTTGCTCACAACTTATAAAAGAGTAAGAAAAAAATACAATATTGATTAAAATATTATGTTACTGAACTAAAAAGATACTCGTATGTTTTTTGGTTACTTTCCTGTGGTAAGTGGTGCATTTCTTTACAACATATATCAGCATTTGATACGACAGTTTGCGAACGAAATCGGTGTATGACTGAGTTCCCTTTGGTTCCAAACTGCCCTTTTAACACCAATGAAGTGATGCCATTTTGATTATTTCCACGACCTGACCCATACGCAGTAATATGTAACTCTATGAATCCAACACATTTAATTTCATCGTGGATGCAAGTAACGAAATTGAGTTAGAGAATTCGCAAAGGCGTATCATTCATTAACTTTCAGAAAGTGTCTGTGGGTGTCCAAATACATTGTTCAACAGACAATAGGGCCATCCGTGCAATATCTCTGGATAATTTATGCAGTTGCATCCACACTCAAGGGTACTTAGTCATCGGTTTTAGGCGTCGAGAATACCTGTAGGTAAAGTTAATTATGTTACACAGATAGCGGTAGATTCGATAATTGACTAATTATCTGGTGTTTCATGGCGATGATTATGAAGATGATTGTTATTTCTATTTAATATTATTTATTTTCTCTCCTTCTTATGTTTTGATCATGTAATGCTTACTTGCATATAGCTTGTAGCTACTATCTACTATTTATTATAGTGTACGACAACTTCTGACGTGGACGTGTTATGCGTTAGTTATCAGTGAATTCACGAGGAGGAGACTGAAAAACAGCTATTTTGCTGAGGCTCCAACCTATTTATCCACTAAGTTATCAAATATTATAACTATAATCATCTCACACTAAATAATACTTCCTATTCAAAGGTATTCTTAACGTGAATTTTCGGATCCGTACGAATAAATTCTTGCTAAAACAGCAAGAGATCTACCTTGTACATAAATATGCAGGTACATACTTTTCTTTAGAGATTATCAAAGTACTGTTCGTCTAGACATCAACGCATAGAAATTTGTGTCATAGGAGTCATTGCTCTTGAACGCGCTACGAATGTTGAAATGGTTTGTATTATCTCATAATCGCGTCAGCAAGTCTGTGAATGGAATAATGGAATAAACTGGAGTTTTTCAAACATGCTTGGAAATTTGAACATTATTTTGTCAAATTTCTTCGAGATAAATCGAAAATGCTGTACTGGTCTAATACATGCGAGCAGCGACCGGCAAAGTTGTATAGAAATCCTTATCTTTTGTGTTTAGCGGCCGTATATACTAAAACTTATATTTGCTGTGCAATTTAAAAATGGAAGTAATCTTTTTGCTCTGAAACATTGGCAACCACGGAGGTAACTTATCGAAGGTTTTATTTAAATTTTGAACTGGCTTGCGAATAGAAAGCTATTTGATAACAAAAACAAATGAATATTATTGTTGTTCTTTTGTGTTGAAATTTTGACATATTTGATGAACATAATAGGTACCACTTAGTTTGAATTTTCGCGCATTATTTGAGAAGAGTACCCTTCTCAAATAATGCGCGAAAATTCAAACTAAGTGGTACCTATTATACCCGGAAAATATGTAATTTTTGGGGTGTAACTTCCTTTAAATTTTTTGTAGAAGGATGGAGTACCCATCAATGACTGTTTATTTGTTAGAAAACATTTTTATTCTATCATTGGCAGGTATATATCTGCAAAAAATCAAGGCCTTTAAGATTATGGGAAGTTTAAAGTGTATCTGCATTAATATACAAGTCTTTGATGAACCTATTTACATGTTTGTCCATCAATTTTTGATTATTGCCGGCCGCTGCGGTAATGTATTATTTATGCTCCATATAGAGCATACAGTTCACTTACATTTAAAAACTTATATACATCGTCGTATGGTCGGTCTTAGCCAATGGATTTTTTTATGCACAACGAGTCAGTACTTAACCTGAATCTCACCTGATGAAGATGAGGCCGAAGGTGGACGGGTACAGACTGGGAAACCCCAACATAATTGAAGCACTGGCTATCTTATCTCTGACAACCGGAACACAACAATGTTATTAACATTGTTGCTTGGCGGCATATTTAGATAAGTTGGTGGTAGCTAGCCAGGCGGACATTTAAAATGCCCTACAACCAACGAAAATAAATTAAACTCTAACATTAACCAACAGCCTATAAAACATAGAGCAACTTGCATAGCTTTCCATGGATGCATTTTCCCCAATCGCCATCCTGAACACGAGGTTTAGTTTTTTGTGCCGCCTTGTAACAGCGCCCAAGAGGATTGTGCAGGAATTCTACAACTCCACCAGCGATAGTCTGTCTGCTAACTGTTCTCAGGGAGACGTCATTGGTCTCCTACTTCATCAGTCTATAGCCATAACATATTGGCGCGTCATCAACCCTCAGATCCTGTTCTGCCGTGGGAGAAAATCAAAGTACTAAAAGCACCCGCTTTAGCAACCTCTGGATTATGACTCCTGCGTCTATGCCCAATAGTGAATGAGAGCATACCGGGGCTAATGAAAAAAATGTTGCTCTGTGCGTAATTGATTAATCATGCGCAGACGAGAGCAATAATACATACATACGTTATATTATGGCTACGCTCTATAATAAAACTATATATTATTGCCAGATTTGCATCATCATGCATCAGTCTTATACGTCCCCACTGTTGTCCGCATTTCTTTCTCTGGGCCCTCTTATTTTGCCATAAGCCACGGGCACAGGGCCAGGGAATTTTTCATACAAGGTTTCATTAATATTTTCTCTGAAGAATGACTTGACTGTCATCTGGGCCGGACTCAGACTTGGCTACAAATGAATAATTTACTCAATGAAGTTTGTTGCAGTTAACTTTGACAGCGTATGTTACCGTAAAATTGGCTGACATTTAAAATGAACACCGCATCCGTTCGTACTCTTCGCAGTAGGTATACCTATACCTCCTTTAGTCAAGAATCGACAATTTAATTAAAGAAAGAGAAAAAGGACAGAAGTATGAATCATGGAATAGTTAACCTCTTTAGGGATAGAATTGAACAAGTATCCTCGTCCAGTCGCAAAGCGGTCATCCAGAGCGGGGCATGCAGGATCCGTAGCCTTGTCGTTGTCTCTACAAGGCTTTATCTACAAGGCCCTACAAAGCGTTATCTTATAAGATAGCTATCACATTTATGCTTTATGCGGGTAAGAGAGATGCACAGCTTCTATCTCCTTGTAATTTCAGAGTTACTTCCATAGCTTAGCTTAAGTAGTTTTAACTACCTCTTAAAATGTCTTCGGGTATTTCAGAAGGACCTCAACAGCATTTAACTGCTGGGGTACAATCATCTGTCAAAGAGAGGGTATCCTTCACACGAGCCTAGTGCAGATTGGTCGATTTGTGTCAGACTAATGGCCAACTGACAGTGTTTTAAGCCACCGACCTGGCTCCGAAGGACACAAATACTAAGATGACATGACCTCTAGTGGTCACCCATCCATGGACTGACCCCGCCAGACATTACTTTGCTAATCAAATACCTACTGTTCCTGCATCTTTGAAAGTTCTATATATGTAAGTTTAGTCTCGGTGAAATTAGTAATAGATATACATGAAACGTAAGAAATGGTTTTTCCTAATTAATAATCATTTATTAATTATTTTTAATGTAATCTTTATTGAGCATTAAGTATAATTGAACCGGACTTCCGACATTCCGCGAGTTAATGACAACCTTCGTGCAACTATGACAGTGGACATTTGGCTGCTAAGTAATTAAAATGTTTAGTGACCTATCGAACAGGCGTGGCATTATGTATGTATGTATCGAACATGGTTATTAATTTGCTTCCGATAGCCGCCTCGCCACCGATAGTTACTCATTTTAACACGCTTTTATTAGCTTAACTTCTAACGAACTAACAAATCTTGGAAGTCAATTTTAACCTATTTCTAATTGTCGTATCGAAATGAAACTTGGTATGTATATATCGTTCGGATGACAATACTATAATTTCGTATCTTGGAACTGATCTGATGATGGAGACCGGAGGCGGATGGTGGAACTGTTCAGTGGCTACTCCAGTTTGGGCTTAAATGATTCGTTTTGACGAGTCCAATATATTGCAATTGGTGTCGAGGGAGAGGAAATTGGAACGTGGTGGAACAGAATCCATCGCACTGCTGATGTAGTGTTGTGCAGATATCAATATAAAACTACCTGGGTAACAATTTTTTTATTATTACTTAGTGTCTATAGTGTATAGATACACTATAGGCACTACCTAATAAGGTACGTAGACGAATAAAAAGTGCTTCACGTAATTTAAAACCATTAAGACTTCTTACATTTTGGGTTGCATGCGGCGTACAAATACCCTTTCTATTACACGTTGGATAAATGCACCGTGTTACGGAGGCACAAAATTAATAAAGTACTAACGTAACGGAGGTGAGCCCATCGCTGTTGAAACGTGGTGTCAATCTAAGATGTCTTGTTGGCAGATCCCTTAGTCGCCTTTTACGATACGGGTTGATTCTATTCTTTTTACGTATCGAAACTACGTAGTGTTTTTACAACCACATTGTCATAAACTTCCACCGCCGCCTGCGGGCCTCAATGTAAACAACATAAGGTTTATGAATCGGGGGTCGCGGGTTCGATTTCTACGCAATCCCCGAAAGGGCAAATAAAATCTGTTTTAAAAAAAGGATTTAAATGTAATTATATTTTTCCTTGTTTCGTCGAATCTCAAATTGTAACACAAAGCGTCTCCGTGGCTCAATGTAAACAACATGGGGTTTACATAAGACATGGGTTTGATCCCAAGCTGTTTACTCGGTTTGGTTGGTGGTAGAGTTTAAATGGTAGCTAGATAATAAAACCCGAAATATGTAATAAGCAAATTACATTCGTTTACCTATAATGTGATCCTGCATAGAAATTTCAGCACTAGAGCATGAGAGGCGCGATAAACGCAATAACCGCCTCCGTGGCTCAATGTAAATAGCATCGGGTTTACGATTCGGAGGACGCGGGTTTGATCCCCAGCGGGTACATGTTTAGTACTCGGTTTGGTTGGTGATAGGGCATTTTAAATATCCGCCTGGCGGGCTACCACCATCTTATCTAAGTCAGCCGCCAAACAGCAGCGTTAAAAACATTGTTGTGTTCCGATTGTCAGAGATAGGATAGCCAGTCCTCCAAATAAGATGGTATCAGTACGCTTCCACCTTCTTTACTTAATATCATGTGTGATTGACTTTTCCCCAGTACCTACCTATTGTCCACTGTTTTCAAGTTCCACAAAGCCCTGTCCTTTTGCATGGAAATTGAGGGCTTAGGGTCATTTACAGCAATCAAGTGTTGGTAAGAGGTTTATTAAAATGCAGGAGCGTAATACCCGAGTAACGGGTCCAGGTATGCGCATGCGCTGATGGGTTGCTCCCCGGGGACCCGAGCCGAATTCAAATTAGACAAACCAACAAATTAGACTGACGCGTGTCCATTGTTTGATAGACAGAAATGACAAATTGCTTGTATACATGGCGGTCGTTAAATTTTGATATCCGTTGTTCGTTTTATATTCGTTATGTGCCTGTCTATTTAACTAATTGTTGTGTCGGTGTTAACTTTACTAATCTGTGTTATGTAAGTAAAACATAAGGAATGCAATAATTCGTTGAACAAAAAAATAACATTACAAGCTGGGCGAATCTAGATAGCATCTTAAATTAATGGAAGATCATGAAATTTAACATTTTATATAAAATAATTAAACACGAACTACAATAAAAACGAAACGGAGAAAGAAAATTCCATTTCGATCAATATTGATAGAAGATCGAACAAATAATTATCTAAAAGCGCCAAGAATTCTCAATTGTGATACGTTTCCAGAAAATGGCTGAAGAAAGACTACCAATACCATTCGAATACAAATTAATCATAGGCAAAACAGTCTCTGCTTATGAGAAATGAGGATTCCAGCAATACGTGACGTCAGAATGCTCTCCGAAAACATTAATTATTATGTCTTATACATAATACCATGATTTTTTTTCTTTGGCCACTGCTTGAAAACATTCTTCTGACATTTACAAAATAGCTAAATGACAATTATAATATCACAGACACCGTTATCATTTAAAACTGCTCTATTGCCTACTAACATGTGGGACTCGAACTCGGACTGCGAATCGAAGAACAACTTTTATTGTTTCTGCCTCGTTTGATTGTATGAATGTTCGGGTGAAATTTTGCAGGTGAATTTTTAGTAGCTTGGAGGTCACCTGGCACCCAAGTTCCAGACAGCTGTCATGAAAAGCGGGGCCAATAGGGGGAGTTTTAGCCGGTACGAGTGCGGCACGACCTTCGGGTAGATATGGCCTCGCGCTTATGTAGCTGTGTGTACGTAACATGCAGATATTGAGCGTGGTGATGTCGACTCTGAAGGGGTCCAATGAGGAGTTCTCCTTCTTCCCGAAAAAATAAAAAAGTGAATTTTTAATAAGTATCTTCTATTTATGTATGATCTAATATTTAGGATCATTTAGCATAAATCTTGCTGTAATTTGTATACACGCAATCTACTGTTCTCTTTGACGGGAAGAAATTGACTTAAATACTCTATACCTACGTAAATTTAATGTATTTTCTTTTTGTACAATAGCGTTTACAAACAAACCTATTTCTAGGTATTCCATTCTATTCTGAAATTTTACCCTGTGATAGCTATTTTCCTTTTAAAACGGAAGTGATGCAATTCACATGGCGGTTGCTGACTCGTTCCGGTCGGCATTGATTCTCTGTACTTCCATAATATGTAGCGAGGCCAACGAGATGTTTGTCACCTCTCTATTCGACGACAGAAAGGACCTTTACCAGAAATACGTAATAAGCAATTAACATTAGTTTACCTACAATGTGAACCTGCATTGACATTCCAGCACTAGTAGCTTGACAGGCGCGATAAGCGTTTATGTCGTACGAGAAAAAAATTGTTAACCATTGGAAAGTCGCCCATACTTTCTTTGGTGGCAGCAATTACTCTGCAGGGGGGACTGAAAATCAGCAACACTGCTGAATCCCTACCCATTCATCATAATACTGTGGTTCTCGATTCTATGTATTGTGTTTTCTTTTTTGTGATGAATAAATACCTTTTACTTTTATTATTAATATACATATGCTTCATCTTCGGCCACATCGTCACTTCCCATCGGGTGAGATTGTGGTCAAATACGTATCCAGTTAACCATAAAAAAAAAACATAATATTTGTCCTGCTCGTTTACTTGGACGAAATGTACAACTACCACACTCTCACCCCTTGTCGTTGGGAGCTGGTAGGCTTTCTTATAGAGGGGAAAATTTTCAAGTGGGCGTGCATGGGTAAATCGGAAACTATGTGGAATAGCGAGAAGTACGCAAAGGAGTCTCAGGGCTGATTTCTGAAAACTAAAACTGCATAGGTAATTTGAAAAATCAATATACCTAGCGAGAAATCGAACCCGTTGATTTTGAAAAAAAAAACACACTGTATTATTTACACCATTCCGTAGTGTCGCTAATAACGAACGAATTCTAGGAAGTAGTAGGATAATTTTAGGGACATTTCTAAAAAAAATTACGATTCGATTCCCAGGACTAAAGCTTTGTGTGGTGAATACGAACATTTATTCCAGAGTCAAGGATGTTTAAATATTTATGTATTGTTTATCCATTATATAATATTCATAAGATTAAGTTTGCCTAGTTTAATACTCCTTAATTGATGTAAGCATTTCAAATATTTATTTATTTAATGCTGAATACAGTAACAGATAGAAGTGAAATTGAATAAAAGCTTGTATTGAACATTATTATTATATTCTATTTCATTAATTTATTTGTTCTAGTAGATACAGATAGTTTTACACACAGATACACAAGTTTCAGTAAAAAGAGAAGAGTATAAATTTAATATACGCCGACAGTGCGGAAGCGCCAACAGCTGTGAAGTGTCCGTTGCATAGTCCATCCAATATCTCGTAGTCGCGTGGCCTGGTCATTTTCCAGGGACCTTTGACCTTTGCGACAGCGGCGGCGACCCTTTTCACTCGCTTGGGTTTCCGACCGAAGCAGCCAGGAGGAGTCTGATACTTCAAGAGACCTGTCATCCATGAGCGACGGAGAAAGTGCGTGTGACCGTCCAAGGTGCAGAGGGATACTGTAATAGAAACAGTATAATATATAAGATACGTTATTTCTGGATTATATCACTACGTACAGATCGATTGGTTGAACAATCAATAGGTACGTACATACGTGATAGACCCAGAATGTTTACCTATCTGATAGATTTATCGTAGCAAAAACATTGAAAATGTGTTTTGCTCTACAACGTTACCTAGGTAATTAAACTAATACCTCTTGTTTTTAACAGGGCTGTTATTAGTTTGAAACCTATGTCTGACTCTGTACCTGTGTCAGTACCATAGTAACTCCAAAAGCTCTGATCCGTTTTGAAAATGGGTATTTATTTTGGAAAGTTGCAGTTTCTGAGGTGGTTTTCACTTAGAGGGCGGTTTGGTGGGGCAGTCTCAGGGCAATTTGGGGGGTTTTCTAAATATTCAATTTACAGCCCTGGGAGATTACGGTAAAAAATTAGCTTAGCTAGACGTAATTCTGAACCGACTTATATAATTGCTATTCTATAGAGGTATATTAGAGATGTAATTTTGAATAATTAAGCCTAAAAAACGAGCGCTTAGTCTAGATTTGTTTATAAAACCCTATTTTAAGTGAAAATGATGTCAAACCCCCGGAACCCCCAACATATTTGGGGGACTGGCTATCTTATCTCTAACAACCGGGACACAACAATGCTATTAACATTGCTGCTTGGCGGCCGATTTAGATAAGATGGTGGTAGCTAGCCAGATATACATAGAAAATATTAAATAGGAACTACTTTGATTTGCGACAGCTTTTAAATATTTCACATTTTACACCAATGCCTTTGGCAGGTCTGTTTGTTGTTTTTTTTGGTGTGCTCTGACAGCAGCACTAAATTCTTGGAAGTCTTGATGTTCTGAGTTTCTTATATAAACCAACACCTTATAGTGGTCTAATTAGATTTTTGTGAGAGCCCTATATTTTTTTATATATTCAACATTAATCTAAAATACATACATAACGTCAGGACCTTCATCCCAAATGGGGTGGTCAGAGATATCCCAAACATTAGTGTTTGGGTGCCCCAAACATTAAAAGTTAATGCTCGAAACAACCTTACGAAATATGTCAGGGGGTGAGCCCGTCGCCGTCTACACATGCAAATCTGTAAATGTTTTTTGGTGGAATCCATAGCTGCCTTGTACTACAGCCACGCAGAAATGGGTTGCTTGTATTTTTTTTATTCTATTGCTTAATTGACAAACTGTTCGATAATCGATCTCAGATCATTCTGGGAATGATTCTTGAATTTCTATTACCTATACAAATAGATATTTGAATGCAACCTCTCAACATATACAAGTCCGCTGTTAAACCCGGATTAGCATCCGTTTCCACGGGAGGATTTGACATCGCCGCGCCTTTTTAACAAACGCAGGGTTTTGGAACTTCTCAAATAAGGACGTTGACTATCCAGGTACACAATCATGGCAGCCTTTACTCGTGTTGTGGACGCGGCTACGGGATACCTGTGCGTTGATTTCGTAAACAAGAGATAATGGCAAAGTTGTCTTATATCTTAAAAATAATTAGCAAGTTTTCCTTGACACCCCCACATAATGTATTTTTTGTGCAATTGACTTCCTAAATAAAACCTTCTACATTTGAAGGTGACGAGAAGAAACGAGAGCGGAATTGGCGCCTCATATACAACCATATGTACATAATGGTGTCGTGCTTACGATGAATCGTTTGGACCACCACACACAGTCAGATAAGGACAGACAGACACCGAAAACTACAAGGTTTATACGATTTTTACATCTTATGCCCACAACTAACCAAACCGAGTACCTACAAAACATGTAACCCGCTGAGAATTGCAGCAGCGACCTCCGCTTAGTAAACTCAATATTGTTTAAATTTTTTAATTAATCATAGATAAAAGACACTTTATAATCGCACATTTAATTAATAGTAACTAGTTATTACAAATCTGATAGCAAAAGCAAAGAGCCCTGCCGCCACAGATGTCGTGTGCGTATTACAAAAGCCATCGACGGTTTCGTGTTCCCAAGCTCTTTTTTCCATCCTCCAAATTTTAGGTGGCATGTGCGATATCCTCCCAGAGTCAATAGCAGTAGTGTTTAAAGTACTCCTGAAGCATCCGAGAGATGTCTGCATTCGAAGGATGGTGGAGAGCCAAGGTCGACGAAGGAAATTAGCATAGCCAGCTAAGCTGCAGGATACCACTAGAATTATTACAATGTATTAATTAGTAAGGGATCGTGAGCATCAGCTTTGATCAGTGATGAGTATCTTACAAAATTTGTGATCGCCAACCCGCTGCCTGGTGTGTATATGTATTTCATGCATAATTTATATTAAATTGTGCCTAATGAAAAAACTAAAGTCCTGGAACATACTCTCCCGTCGAAGGTAGAACAAGTGTTCCAGATCACTGCTTCGAAATATTGTGCCCACATAAAAGGGTATAGCGGCGTTGCAACGTTGTATAGTCAGACTTATGCGCTGGCCCAGCCCTTTCATCGCCGATACTTCTTCTAATGTGCCTAATAATTTGCTTGCTCAACTATTTTGTATTCCGGACCAAAAATGTCACAATGGAACCGCTAAAAATTGGCAAATAACCGACTTCACTATGATTCCGTTCTCTATCTCTGGCGTGCATCATCAGATATGCGACTACGAATAAATAAAGTGAAAGCTTTCTTTGTGCATGTAACCTGTTAGTTCTTCATACGGGGCCGCTCCTCATTCATAGTGCCTAGGGTCGTATGAAGCATATTCAAGCTGTACCAACCGCAGTTCTCTAAAACGACTTAAACAAGCAAGCAAACAAGCAGCGTTCTACCGTTAATCATTTTAAACAGGCCTGCACGATTAATTATGGAACCGCCTGTACCTATATTAATTTTTGTAAGCATCGACGGCTACTTCGAACAAATAAATATTTTGAACCCCAATTTATCTAACTAAACCAGGAAAAACCTATGCGAGATACTAGGTAGATAACGGATAAACGTACATAAATATTTATATAAACATCAATGACTCGGGAATAAATTTTCATATACATCACACAAACATTTACCTCTAACGAGTTTAGAATCCAATCGACCGTCAATATCTTACATACTCAACTTACTTTGTTCCAGCAGTAAATCGGCGATCTGGAAACCATTCATCGCGATGTAATCAGCCTCCCCATAGGCTGCCTCACAAAACCGTCTCGTCAGTTCCCGGTCAAGGGCTGGCGTGAACACCACACAGCCTCGGCCGAAGCGAGCCAGCAACAGCAAGAGTAATCTTTGGCAACATTTAGTCAATCAAAATTTAAACGTGAATAAGATCTAATTCTATGGAATTTGCTAACTAAGTAAACAAAAGACGATCTCAGATCTCTCTCGTACCTACTTGTTTTTTTCTTTGGCAACATTTAGTCAAAATTTAAACGTGAGTAAGATCTCATTCTATGGAATTTGCTAAGTAAACAAAAGGCGATCGACGATCTCTCTCGTACCTACTTGTTTTTTTACTTTCGGTATTTTATTATTCAATATGGTTTGACAAAGTAAAGGAGTAAGTAAGAAAGAGTCTTGGCCGTCACTATTAAAGTCATCGTTCAGAGACAATTTCAATATAGCGGTTTGTTTACATAGCAAGTTCCATACAATGTTAGTTTATATAAAAACATGTAATAAAATGATACGTCTGATACAGTTTGTGTCAGCAATCGTAGGTCGGCCATCAATGATATTTGGACGGCGGCTTGCTTTACTAAATACTCGACCAGCCTTTAGATTACGTAACTTAATCGGTATCGCCGTCGATTATGCTGACCACGTCAAATTACCGAGCGAGCAATGAGCCAACCAATCACACGTCTAAACGTAACCGATGACGATAACGATGAAATTATTTATTATCTCTGATTTAAAAATTCGCACTCAATCATTGTGCTTGGTTTTCTAATTTCACTAGCAATGTAAAAATCATAAAAACATTGTCGGGCTTACTATATTTTGAAATCCTAGGCAGGCTACTGTGCTACAGAAATGGGGACACTAAGTTGAAAGCTTAGTATATTGTATGTACACACGGCCGCATGACCACCCGTATAAGCGGGTATCGCTGCGTTCATATTCAGGATAGCGTCGCGTTGCCAGCATACGCTGGTAGAGTTAAAGTTGTCGTGCTGTCGACTGTACCAAAAAAATTAAAACTCTTTCTAGGAGAGGAAAATGATATCAGTACTGTAAAGAGAAAAATTAGAGATATTTAACTAGTCTAACTAATATTAGAAATGCTAAAGTTTGGATGTTTGTTTGTTGCTCAATCACGGCGAAACAGATAAACGGAATTGGATGAAATTTGGTATATAGGTAGAACATACCCTGGATTAAGACATAGGACACCCACACCCACAGGCACGCACGCACGCACGCACGCACGCACGCAAGATTTGACAAAAGTTATGTGTGAAAATATAAAACAACTACGAACCTTATGATCATATTTTTAAAGACCATGGCCATTGATTCTCGCCGGTGATGCGGACGGAGTCGTGCATACAATCTTACAGAATGGACACCCTGATATAATGTTTTCAAAAAACATTGGTAAGTGTCGCGTGTGTTGGAAACGCCTAAAGGCTACACGAAATGAGTTAGGAAATATCAGGGATGACGAGAAGCGGTTTATCCTCATTTCTAGTACCCTTTCTTCACAATAAATAACTCTCCATCCATGGGGGTTTTAATTTGAGTTTAATTTTCTTTTCTAGTACGACTAATGAATAAATTCTAAAAGTTAATGACTTCTCACACAGCATTCCATATTTACTTAGTGATGCGTAAAATGGATTTCTCGGTGTTGATTGACACTTGTTGCATAGGTACACATAGAGCAGGGGTGCGATGTCAGACAACCTCCTCGTGTGCCTGATGGCTACTTGTCCCCCTGGATACGTCTGGGGGGAACGGTAGTCGTTGGGCCGGTGCACCCTGGGCATCGGTCAACAACTTCCCTTTTAAGGGTTCTTGTTGGCCGATGGCGAATAGTCTGACACCGGGGGGCTCCTCCGCGTGTCCCTCTGGTTTAGCAGAGGGCACTGCGGATGGAGCAGGAGACGCTCCCCTCCTAGTGGGGGAGTAAGGGTGGGCTCGGTGTGCACTCGCACTGCCGCCGAGCAGGCCTGGGGAGGAGGTTAGGGGGGACCTCCTACCCCTTGCCACCGCCGGGCTCGTAATCCGGGACCGCGGCTTTCAGCTGCAGCCCGGGACCGAGGGTCTTGGCCTAACCGCCCGGACCGCGAGGAAGGAAAACCTCTATAAAAAACCAGCCCAAGTCTCGGCTCCGAGGCCCGCCTCGGCGCCGAGATGCCCTCGTCGTCCCACTCCCGAAAATTCGTTTTTCGGGAGTGGAGCGACGAGGGATGGTGGAGGGCGAAGTCCACCACAGCGGGCTGCGGCGAGGAAGCGGCGCTCCCTGAGGAATGCCCATATGTCCATATGGGCAGGGGACGCCGTGGAATCGTCTGCAGCACTTGGGCGACCTCTCCTTGACGACTGCAGCTAAGGCTGCGGCCGTCGACGAGAGGTCGTGGGAAGCGGCCCTCTCCCTCTGCTCGCAGGAAGGGAGACGGCGGGCGGGCGGAGGGGCGGTGGCGTCTAACGCCGCTCCTCCGGGTCTCCCGCTGTTGTAGGCCGCTATGGTAGGGGACGACCTCTCTGTTGAGGGGCCGTCCCCTGCCACATCATACGGTGGGAAATGCGCTCCTTACCGTGTGGTGTGGTGGGGGACGGCCTCTCTGTTGTGGAGAGGTCGTAGCCGTGCGGGACGGCCACCCTTTGACGCCCGCAGCCAGGTTTGAGCTGCGGACGCCAAGGGGAGGCCGTGGAAAGCGGTCCTCTCCCTCTGCGAGGTCACTCGCATAGGCCTCGCAGAGCGAGGGGAGATGCAGCCGCATGGGGGGCCCGGAGGAGAGCTTATCTTTAATGATAGGCGATCCTCTGCCCCCCTACCCTGCGGGGCCGTGGGTGGCGATCCGGGGGGATCACCGCCCACACATAGGCCCCGCGAGAAGGCGCGCGCGGTGTTTTCCGCGCGCCTTCTAGAGGTGGCTGGACCAGGCGATTCCTCCCTGCTCCAGCCCAGAGGTGGGCCTGCCGCCGCTTTGTCCTGGCGGCGGGCACCGCGCTGGCGTGGCTGCGGACGAATACCAGATGGTACCCGCGGCCACGCCGTCAACGGCGCGCGCGAGGGAACACCCAGGAGTTTTTAGTCGGTAGGCCGGCACCTTCTGTGCCGGAGTCCGACATAATCCGCCCCCCTCCCCCGAGGAGGGCGGATAAGCATGAGCGTTTCTCCTGGTAAAAAAAAAAAAAAAAAAAAAAATAGGTACACATAGAGCAAACGCAACGGCTTACCAAGTTCCAGGACACAACTAGGTACAATAAAAGTTTTACTATCTGCAGCGTAGCTTGTTAAGATGTTTCCGTGCCAAGAGAGATCGACTTGTACTGGTTGATACTAACTGAGCCATAAACTAATTTGGAATTCTAATAATAATTATCAATCGTTGCTAGAGACTCGCCTGTGAGAGAGAGCGTATCCAAAATCGGAACCCTTCAACAATATTTCATAACAACTCTCTGCAACTTTGCACTTCGGTAAGGAATTGAAGCGTCGTATCGCATTGTTTGCTACGGATACCATACACATATCTGAAATCAGAGAAACTAAAGATATTGACAAGTTTATAAACAATTTCAATGTGAGGAAAATTAGTTTTGTCATATAAACAGAGTAATGTCGGTTTTCTATTGCTCGGTAAAGACGCTTGGGTAGCGTCCGCGAGCTTGTAGCCAATAGTGTACGACAACTTCTGAAGTGTTAAATGCGTTCTGTTATCAGTGAATGCACGAGGTAGAGACTGAAAAACCGCTACATTGCATTTTGCTGAGGCTCCAACCTATTTATCCACTAAATTAGCAAATTATACCTATAATTATAAATCATGTAGTGTAATTTTTTTAAGTGGATGAATAAATATCTCATTGTTATTATAAAGCAAGGGCACGGAAGCCTCCAGCGTGATCGTCAACGTTGGTGAAGAAGAGGTCTCACCGTTACCGAACATTATTTATTTATACTTATGACTAACCGAATAAAGCGCTATTTTGCGGGAAACCATAAGTGACTATAATTTTACATACCTTGTACTTATTCTGCCCTCAATTCAGCAGTAGATAGGTGCTCTCACAGTGCAAAGGCACATAAACACACGCAGAAGCAGAAAACACCAACATATAAGCCAAGCACCAGATGACAAGCAACATTTCCTACACGTTTCGCATTTACACGATGCACCATCAGGGAGCACGGTGCAGTTGAATGCAGCTGTATTAATGCTTTTACATTATGAGGGCACTATCGACTGCTGCATTATAGGCGAAATAAGTTCAAGGTATAAAATATTATAATATAGCTTCTTTATATCTCTATCTAACCAGATTCATGGCTCAAATATCGATGGACTGGACACATGACACGATCACATAAGTGCAAGTGGACAAAAGATATTACTGATCGGTACCCCCCGATGCGGAGAGCGCCGGTGAGGTAGACCAGTGAAGCATTGGGAAGATGATCTGTTCAAGGGATGGAGAGAAGCGACCCGTGACTGTGACAAAATTAAATAGCATGAAGAAGGCCTATGTCAAGGGACAGACCAATGTTATGCTGATGTCAGCAATAGAATAGTTTTTAAATAACCACATTTAAAATAGAATAAGTTTGCCAGGAATAAAAGCTATATCTATTTCTATTTATTTTATCTTACCAGATTCATAAGGCTTTGGCATCCATTCATTGATATTATCTACGTTCTTTATATACGTGTTCCACTTAGAGTATTTCTCCTCAAGCTGCTTAGGTGTTAGGGGAGATTGCTTCCACATGATGGAGTTGAACTTCTTCATCCGGTCGGTCCACAATGTTTCGTTGGAAAATAACGTGTAAACTGAAAATATACACATGTTAATAATTTACATCAACTATCTACAAATTTTATACCAGGTATTAACATTACACCTTGTATAAACTTAAGCTTTTGACCGCCTACGTGGGTCTATGTAAACAACATATGGATTACGAAGCGGAGGTCGCGGGTTCGATCCCGTGTAACCCATATGTTTAATACTCGGTTTGGTTGATGATACGGCATTTTAAATGTCCGCCTGGCTAGCTACCACCATCTTCTCTAAGTCTGCCGCCAAACAGTAATGTTAATAACATTGTTGTGTTCCGGTTGCCAGAAATAATATAGCCAGTCCCCCAAAAATAAGATAGGTTTTCCGGGCACTACGCTTCCCCCATCGGCCTCATCCTCACTTAACATCAGGTGTGATTGAGGTCAAGTACAAACACTTTGTGCATAAAAAAAGGTATCATTAGATGAATTATCCTGTAAATATTCGAATGAAGTGCCTATTACACCATCCTAAATCCAGATACTAATTCGGCATACATCGCTGGGAGGCTTGGTTCTGTTAATTCAAATATCCTTTCTACAACCAGCAATGTATGCCGAATTAGTCTCTGCATTTAGAATGGTGTAAGAAGCATTTATATATTAAAATAACTATAACTGACATCGCGTATTGTATATAGATATGTTCTGAAACAAATTCTCCAAATGATAATGAAAACCTTATCAAAGGCTGTTGCGTGGTTTAGAAGTCAGCGGAGGAACAGACAGAGGCATTGCGACCTTGTTTATACTATTTAGCGATTAGTGATGAGATGACTACTGACTAGTGATTGGTTTACTCACTTAATTTATTTTTCTGGTTGCGTGGTTCCTTGTTTTGTCGAACCATGTAGCCGAAGAATTTCAATAGTTTATCAGATTTCTTCACAATGTCATTTAATTTGGTCCTCAAGTTAAGCGGCAACTGTTGCCCTCTCTGTTTCATGGTGCTTTTCAGGTTTACTGTGAATTTGGAGTAGAGCGTTACAGAGCGTCGGTAGCTCAGTAAAAGAGACACAGTCTCCCAATTTGGGAGGTCCAGGTTCTATCCCCAGGCCGGCCATGTACCAATGAGTATTTAAATTTAATTACTTATGTGCATTTATCCCACTGCTCTTGAACGGTGAAGGAAAACATCCTGAGGATACCTGCATGACTGAGAAATAAAAATTCTAAGGCATGTCAAGTCCCCAACCCGCATTGGGCCAGCGTGGTGGACTATGGCCCATTATCTCTGTGTGTGTAAAAAGTCTCTTTCATTTCTCTCGTCCTGTGTAAAAAGGGTTATTACAGGATACATGATTATTTAGGCGATAAGGAGGTCTCGTGTTAGCTGGTCATTATGTTAATTAAATTAATTAATTAATTAATTAAATATCTATGCACATACACACAGCGCCATCTAGTTTCACACTAAGCAACTAGATTCGTATTATAAATACCACATGGTTGATAAACTACATACATTTTTTTTTGTAAATAAATACATTTATAAATGAAAAACATCCATAACTCGGGGAACACATGTCTGTATTCATCATACAAGCATATGCCCCTAGCGGGATTCGAGCCCGCGACCTTTTGGTATAGCAGCAAAGTTTCTAACCACTACACCAAATTAGACATACACACAGCGCCATCTAGTTCCACAGTAAGCAACTACAGGCTAACTAAGCAACTAATATGTAATATAAAATGTAATATTATTGTAAAGATGAAAACCAATTGAAAAGATGTGTTGTTACTGTAATTAATGTAATTAATTCTTCATTTTTATAAAACAAAATTAATTAATAAATATTTAAATAACAAATCAAAACGAATTTGCCACGTGAACGCAATTTGTACTAAGCAAAGAGATTTTGGTATGCCAAGAATGATAAAAGAGATCCAATCAAAGAGTATTTAATAACCCCAGCACGCCGTTTCATACAACATTGCTGGTGCGTTGTAATGTTCCAAATTCAAAAAACGCCCCAGCAGGCCGTTTCATACAACATTGCTGGAGCATTGTAATGTTCCAAATTCAAAAAACGCTCCTGCAATGGATTTATTTTTCGCTGTCCGTAAATTAGATACTTCGCGTGTTCTTTTTTCGAAAGTAATGACAATATTTCCATGCATGTTTGAGAAAAATTTATTAAGTATGTACATGAAACAACAAATTTATAAAACATAAATAAAAATACCTATACATATCTCATAGAAAAAATACGCGGTCCAACTCGCTTCCGTGAGGCATAGTAACTAGTACGCTAACGCTATTGCCCCGCTGAATGCATAAGCTCAGCTGCTAAGCAAAGTAGGCACCAGCTCTCACATCTCCAGAGGCGTGGACCAGTTTAACGGACAAATCCTTTAATCCTTTTCTTTATACAACTGAATAGCACATAGGTAATAATTCTATGAGATACACATTTTCAAATTTTCATGGACCTTATTGTCTTCTTAGTGCTTTAGTGTCTCCGTCATCGGATTCAGCTAGGGCACTATACAAATTAGTTAAAGTAGGTGTAAACATAAGAAGATGATGGATTATTAACTGTACAATAGAGCGACATAGTCAATATTGAATAAGCTATCAAAATTAAGATTAATAAAAAAAGTGTCTTCATGTTCTTCATAAATGCTTAACGTTAGGTCCAGATAATCTCAGATTTTCAGTTAACATTTTTCTAGTTTGTCAAAAAACTTATGATGTTTTTTATGTTAATGTTATCCTTTGTCGAAAATTATTTAAGTATAAGTTATTTTATTATATACAAATCAAAACGGAATTAATGATAATTATCTTCACAGTTCAGTTTCGGAAATAAATGTAATTAAATATTATTAAAAAAAACAGTTCCGCATAAACTTTTTCTCGATACTGAACATCAATTTCGACCAAAAATTTAATATTTAATGTATAGAAAGATGATATATCTTAAATTATAAGTCCTTTAGCGGGGTTTATTTACTGTTTCTAATATTATTCACTTACCACTTAACAGGAATAAGCCGAAGTCGAAATTTATGTCAATATCATTTTTATTTCTTGCACAAAAATTAAGAATTCTTTCCAAAGATCTTATATAAGGAACCAAATCACTTTTCCTTGGAAAGTCAACCACAACTGATTTTCTTGGTTGACTCTGTAATTCATTAGTGTTGTTCACTTTATTAGTTTTTTCACTTTTCAAAGACATCGATACGACAACGAAACTAAAAAGAAATATAAACTTCCTACCGGATCTAAATAACATTATCAATAGAATGTCGTTATATCACTTCTGAAAGAACTAACGATTAATCTTTTTTTTTCTTTATTAGTTAAGACATTTTCAGCGAGAAGTTGCAGCATCAGTATTCGAATGAAAACTGCGGCTTTTCCGTGATCCGAACGCGTTTTATCTCTCACTATAAACAAAGATGGGAAAATTGGATTCGGAGATATTTGAGTAATAAGTTCCCGAGTATTCAATATTTAATATCGAACATAAACTACCTACGTACTGATATTTTAGTAACTATAGTCGCAATAAGTACTTACAGTTTTTTGCCAAAAAAAACAAAATATCAAGCTACTGAAAAAAAAATGAAATATAGGCCTTAGAAAGTCATGGCTAGATTGGACGTAGGTATCTGGTATACAAAATACTAATTCCAATTCAATTTACTGTGTTAAATTGATAATTCGTTACGGAAGGATTTTCTTGTTTCTCAGACATGAATCATCTTAGAATTTTACGATATTACTGATTATCGAAACTGTTATAAATGAAAATGATAATAAATACATTGGACATGTACACTAATTATTAACGGACAAACAAATATAAATATTTATAAAAACATCCATGACTCGCGAGTAAATGTTCGTATTCATCATACAAATATATTTACCCTACGCGGGAATAAAACCCACCATCGTCACCATCAAATCACCGGGAATTGAATCCAGAACAACGGGAAAGCTTTAGACTCCAATCACACCTGATGTTAAGTGAAGATGAGGCCGAAGATGGTGGTTATCTTATCTAAAACAGCTGAATTGCTGCTTTGCGGAAAACTTAGAGAAGATCGGTAGCTGATCAGGCCAGGCGGACATTTAAAAAATGTCATACACCTACCAAACTGAGTATTAAACATGTATCTCGCTGGGAATTGAACCCGCGACCTCTGTTTTGTCAACTTGAAAGAGTTTACGACGAGTTTTAATATACTTACAACAGTATCTCAAGTAATCACTCAAGCTCTATCTAAATCTTAAGTTTAATTAATACGGGTCTTGGAGTAGGAACGTATAAGGTGCCATACAAAAGGTTGTGGATTCTTTCCCCGTTGATTAAAAGTTGTATTTTTTGAATATAACAATTTAGTTCAATTTAAAACCTGACTAACAACCCTGACGATATGCCTGTCTTCTCTCTCTATATTGCTCTATCTCAATCTTGAGATAGTGTAATCATCATGGGTCTAAGCCCCATATTAATAAACCATTCTCAAGATTGAGAACAGTCTTGTGACCGGTCTCAAGTAAACGTGTTGATTAATAAACCTAACATGCGACCTGACAAGCACGTGCTCACTCAAGCAGTACTCGCTTGAAAGGTGCGCGTATTAATAAACGAAACTCAAGACTATCATTCATTCATTCATTCATTCGCCGCTGAGGCCTATACTTGAGAGGTGATCGCAGCTGAGTAAACCTCAAGATTAGTTTATAAATTAGTACGGAGCTTAAAATAGCGTCAACTTCTTAAGACGCATCTCGGGTGATACAGCCTTAAGACTGTATTGAGATTGGTTGATTGATACGACCTTAGAATAGGAACGTAAGGTGCAACATATACACAGGTTGAGTTTACACATTGAGTTTATTGAGATTTGTAAAGTTAGAATCATATCAGAATCCACTCGCACATTTGCCCTTATCGACCGACACCAACACATTATTATTCTTACCATGCACCTTTGTTTACTACTTGTTTTGTTTATAGTTCTTTGTTTACGTTTCTCTTGTTATAAATAACAACCTACCACCTTCAGCTCCATAGTAAAAATCGTCCTATTAGAATAATCCTTACCTTAATTGCAATAAATTTATATATTAACTTTAATTATAACATTTATCTATATTATTATTGTAATTATTTTAAATACATTCTTGTGGCAGCAACTACTCTGCTGGGGGGGACTGAAAATCAGCAACTTTGCTGAGTCCCTACCCTTTCATCTCAACTTTGTTCTAGTTCTAAGAAATTAATTATTTTTGGGAATTTTGGGATGAATAAATGTCTTTTTATTTATTTTTTTATTTTTAGGTATTTATGATAGCTGGCGGCTGACTTTACTATCTGTAAATTCTGTATGGCAAAAAGTGGAATCTCGAAATTGGCTTACATGTTCACACGTCATTGTCAACAATATGAATGTCATGCTGTGAGATTTCTTTTATTAATACATAAATACATAAGGTTCTGGATTCTTTCCTCGTTGATTCAGTTTTAGCTCACCAAGCACCACGTACGTCCCTCAACATATATGTTTACTTCAGGTAAGTAGGCATTTCAGAAGTCGTGTGGGCATAGTCGGTAATATGCTGGGCTTCATAGGTATAAATTAGGGAGGGCTGATTACTAATCGTTAGAAGTAGGATGCAAAAATAGATATTCTGGATGTTTGCTATATTTATGTACAATACTATAATATTCCGCGTCTGTGGCTCACAATATACGGTTTACGAATCGGAGGTCACGGGTTTGATCCACATCGGGGTACTTGTTTAGTACTCGGTTTGGTTGGTGGTTGGGCATTTTAAATGTCCGCCTACCTAGCTACCACCATCTTATGTAAGCCTGTCGCCAAACGGCAATGTTAATAGCATTATTGTGTTAAGATAAGATAGCCATTATCCCAAATAAGATGGGGTTTCCGGGTCATTACTACGCTTCCACCTTCGGCCTAATCTACACTTAATATCAGGTGTGATTAAGACCAAGTGCAATCCATAAAAAAAAATAAGTGATAGGTTAACGAGGACGAAGATATGTCAGAAGACCGAGGAATTTCTGCAGAGACAACTCTTTCTTTTATGCACTACGGATTAGCGCTTCGTCTCAATCCCGAGGCCGAGGAAATGAGGCCGAAGGTGGAAGCGCGCCCATCCTGACCTACTAATTTATTTGGGGGACTGCCTATTTTATCTCAAACAGCCGCACCACAGCAATGCTTAGAACATTGCTGATTGGGCCCCGCGGACTTAAATAGGATAGTGGTAGCTAGCCAAGCGGACCAAAAACCATCATCAACCAAACCGAGTACTAACCATGTACCTACCACGCTGAGATCGAAGCTGGGGACACGATTTTGTAAATTTTGAATTGTTTACATTTACATTCAGCCTCGGAGGCGGTTAACATCCAACTCTACTTCTAGATGATTAGATACATCCGGCGCCATATGGGAAGTCTAATAGATATCTACTCACTTTGATATGGACCAAAGGTAATATTAATCATCCATCACTAAATGCGGCCCTGTCAACTACAGAATAATAATTTACTGTAAAGTGAAAACAGCATTGGATTTCACTAAACATCGATATTCAAACAAAAACACTGTTTAAGGCCTGGGAAATTAAATTTTTCATGAATCCCATTATGTTAACATATTCTTTATATATTATTATTTTACACATTGAAACAGATTGTGTGATGCGGTTCAGATTCAGTTCAAGTGATTTAAAAGTCTCGCAATATTCAGTTTATTTTCATACCAGTATGTCCGCTTCGGTGGATACCTACGTTAAGCAGTTGATGGCGATTGTTTTCAATAGCGGGCATTTGTTAAGCCAAGACGGTGGCATATACAGGAGCACTGTCCGGCACAACTCCACCAATGAGTATGGATAATGGCCTAGGGTCATATTAATAAAACTATGTCAATTTTGAGTCGAGCCTCACTCTCAATACTATTATTTCGTATACTGTTTATACGCAACAGTATCTGAAGTATCAATTTAAATTCATCTTAATCTTGAGATCGTTTTATAAATACAAACGTAAAGTCCATATTATAGAACGACGCAATTAGTCAGGGTACCCTATTAAATCAAAACTCGACTGTAATTTCGTGTAAGTGTCCCTCTAAGTAGAAAGCATGGTGTGCTGGTTTGGTAATAGACGAAGCTGTGCCCGAACAGTAGAGATGAGTGTATGTTATTATTGAACTAGCTTTTCGCCCGCGACTTCGCCTGCGTAGAATTACTTTATCGCGGAAATTTATTTATCCCGCGGGATATACTCACTTTATCGGGATAAAAAATATCATTCTACCTATATATACCAAATTTCATCCAAATCCGTTTATCCGTTTCGCCGTGATTAAGCAACAAACAAACAAACAAACATCCAAACTTACGCATTTCTAATATTAGTTAGATGGTAGGCGACCTTTTAAAAATACTCGACCACCAAACTTCTTACCTACTCACGAATCAAACCTGCGACCTCCGATCCTATGGTAAAACCACTAAGCCAAGGCGACGGTTAATATCCCATTTATTTAAATCCAAGTTTATTAAAATAAAGATCAGGACAATTTATACAGCTTTGTGTAAATTGCGGCGCAAGACGTCACCGCCGCGGGGCGCAAACGGGGCGGTAGGGGCGCGGGTGGTTAAAAGGCAAGCCGTATAGAGACGAGCGCGGCCGGGGATAAGCCGAACCTACAAATAATGATTACCGCTCGTGGGCTTGCTTTCATTTGAAATTTACTTGTATACAAAGAAATCGTGATACCTCACAATTAATTTTTCGACGCTTTAATAAAATTGTATAACTGTACGTATGCTTAAAATACCTAATGTTTAATTGTGTAGATATGATGAATTATTCTAAGAAAAGCCAACTTTAAACCGCATCTTTTGCGTGTAATTCAATTAGGTGAATTATATGGATGTATATAAAAAATTAAATTATCGTACATTCTATTATATCAATCGTACAATTATATCAAAATACATTGAACACGAATGAAAAATAAGAACAATTTATTATAAACTCCACAACAAATACAAACACAATGTAGGTAGTAAATTATAGGTAAAAAAAAATACTTCTTGGATTGGTTAAATATATTACGGTTATATGACAAAATTTGATTTTTAATGACAAAGTTGGAGAAATTCCAAGGACCAGCTTGGTGTCATCTGAACTGAAGTAAGTAGTTCCTTATTGTCGTAGTTCAAAAGGTCGAGCTGGACCCCTATTCTCGCACACTCGACATTTGTCTATCGATAGACATTGGCATGTCTATCTCTTTCACACTTATATAGGTGTGTAAAAGTGACAAACCTATTGATGTCGTTCGACATTGAAATCTCGAGTATGTGAGAATCAGGACCCTGGGGTGACGTCACTCCTGCTTGGACATCAATAATCTCAATATCCTCTATTCAGTGACAAAAAGTGACCAAATCTTGGTTAGTAAAATTATTGAAATTTCCACCGTGTCCAACTGGAATGATACACACCCTAATTTATTAGCATTGAAGACGTGATTGTTTAGGTCTAATTATATAACGATATAGTCGAAGATGAAGCATGAAGATGAGTGAATAGGCATTTATTTCTTCTTCGACCACATCGTGACTTTCCATCAGGTGAGATTGTGGTCAAACGCATATCTAGTTCATCATAAAAAAAACAGGCACCCAACCATTTAGCGAACAGTAGGTAGGCAGTAATTGCAGGCTTTTTTATTATTCTTTTATAAACAAAATCATTATTTTGGACTTAGATACACAATCATGAGTGTTCAATGTTAAAAACGCTGACTGCCATATATGACTGGTGTAGTGGTTGTAGTGGTGACTGCTACACCAAAAGGTCGCGGGTTCTATTTATATAGATAAAATAGAAAAAATACAGTAAACAAAATCATTATTTTGGACTTAGATACACAATCATGAGTGTTCAATGTTAAAAACGCTGACTGCCATATATGACTGGTGTAGTGGTTGTAGTGGTGACTGCTACACCAAAAGGTCGCGGGTTCTATTTATATAGATAAAATAGAAAAAATACAGTATAAGTTTTTAAAATTTTTGAACTACCGCACACGTACGTACTTAAAAGAATATAAAGTCAGTTGCAAACATCACAAATTACTCACGTTAAATGATCGGCGTCACCTTCTTGATATGGCTTTCTTGTATGACATATTGAACTCCAATATAGATTGCCCGGCGATTGTTTCAGAAATTAGTTACTTCACACCTTGTAAGCGAACACGGCACACGGTTATGCTACACGTGCCCTCACGCCGAACAAATTATAGTCAAAACTCAGTATTTACACGTATATCAAAAAATTACAACAGTAACTTTGCAGATTTTGACCCCTTCATTAACTCTAAAGACTATCTTTAAAGATAGGTTATCTAATAAACTCTTTGTATCGAATTACTAAGTGGTTATGTTAATGACATATTCACTGAATATTTATATACATATAGATAATATTAATAATTATTATAATATTATAATTACTCTAATATGTCTTCATACCTTACCCTTTTATTATAACATGTAATATGCTATTTATAGTATAAATCTTTCTGGTCATTCAAACACGTATCATACACTCCCTTCACACACACACACCCACACATATACACACATCATACCACCATACATGCAATATGGAAGCATAATCTGTTACTTAGTTTTTATTTTTTTTTGTTAATATGTACAAGCCTGTAATAGCTGTACATTCATCTACTCAATGCTTTGTTTTACGAACAATGTATCGCCGTTGGCTTCTCCTAAATAAATAAATAAATAGATACACAATCATGACTGCCATAATATATGACTGGTGTAGTGGTTAGAAACGCTGACTGCTATACCAAAAGGTCGCGGGTTCGAATCCCGCTAGGTGCATTATTACGTTTGTATGATGAATACGAACATGTGTAACCGAGTTATGTATGTTTTCCTATAAATACCTATTGTGTATTTAAGTATTTAATTAGAAAAACATGTATTTCTGTAGTACCTATATCCATAATACAAGCCTAACAGTGTGGAACTAAATGACGCTGTGTTTATGTCCAAGGATATTTATTTATAATGGATCGGACTAATAAATACGGTCGTATGTTGAATTAGATATTCAATTGAATGTCCAGGCGGGTTGTTTATAATAATGCAGGAAATGTCTGCCATAACGCAAACCATGGGGATATTAAAAATTATGTGATCAAAATGGTGTAAATGTTGGCGTAGGTACCACTTTCAAGGATGCCTTGACAATTCCATTGAGGACATTTTAGTCGAGGTAAGGTTCGGGGAACATTTTTGGAATATCGATTCGTTTTGACGCATGTTTCTTTTTTTGTGAACGCATCCGTATTAGCTTCCTTAGGTTGGCAACTCTATCGCGGTGTCGAGGGTTGCCAGTTTGGGGATTTATTGCCTAATGGACGATCTCCGAAGGTCGTTTGGCGGCTAAAAAACGCAATCGAAAAGATTGGATGAACGGCGCGCGCGAAAGTGGTGTGTTCGCTGGCGCCGTTCATCTTATCTCAGAAATAATTTATGCTCCTTTTAGACTACTACTAGATAAAAATTGTTATCCAGAATTTGTTTATCTTGTTCACATACAATGGCATTTCAATTTACATGTAATTTTTGTATTCATGTGGTCAAAAACTTCGAATGATTGAAGTCTGTATTAAAGTAGGTACTAAAATATTGAGGTCTTTCATATTGTCGATTTCAAAGAAATGATATTTTGTCGATTTTAATATGTATCATGCATGTCATGGCGGGAAAAGCTAATAAGATATTTCTTTTTAGACGATTTTGATGAGATATAAAAGGCTAGCCTGTTTTTAGCGTCTTCAATTCCCCGGACCTGGCAATCCTTGTGGTGTCAACTATTGTGAAGTGTCATTGTTTTGTGGTATCATATCGGTAATTTCATTCTCGTAGTGAATTTACAGTTTTGTATTGTTTATAGTTTTAACACTACGATGGGCTTAGCTACTATTATCGAAAATGAAGCTCACTTTCAATCTGAAATGGCCAATGCAGGAACGAAGCTCGTTGTAGTAGATTTTACTGCAACTTGGTCGGTATAACCTGACTCAAATCGAAGTCCTTAGTCATGCTCCAAGTTTTGAGATGTAATAATGAGTGCTAATGGTTTGCGCAGGTGTCCACCATGTCAGCGAATCGCCCCGTTCTTCGAGCAACTGCCAGCAAAGTTTCCGAGGGCAGTGTTCCTTAAAGTCGACGTAGATAGATGTGCTGAAACTGCCAGCGCTCAAGGTATCAGCGCGATGCCAACCTTTGTTTTCTACAGAAACCGGGTATGTACTTTCATGTAGAGAGAAGAACCTATAGAATATTCACAATGTCAGTGCTGAATTTGTCAATAACAGCCACATCGATTTTTTTTAGACAAGGGTAGATCGCCTTCAAGGTGCAGATCCCGCCTCTCTAGAGAGTAAAGTCAGGCAGTACTATGGAACTGAAGATGCTGGTGACGAGGACAGTGCTGTTGCTGGACATGTTTGTATTTCTAACTAATTGATTATTCTATTATTCTTATTGGCTTTTTAATTCCCTATATTTATCTGTATTAATATTATGGACACACACAGAAGAAAATAATGGCAGCTACATTGGGTACATTACATTGTTCTAATTTTGTATCGGCAGATGGATCTTGCAACATTCATAACTAAGAGTGAATGTGAATGTCTGAATGAGGCTGATGACCATCCATTGATGCATGCCCTGGCTAGTGGTGGAGGATACCTGGCCAGTGACTGTGATGAACAACTCATCATCAACATTTCCTTCAACCAGGTATGTCTGTCATTCATGATTTATTACTTACTAGGTTTCCGCTGGCGGCTTTGCCTGTGTGGAATAGCTTTAACGTGGATATTTTTAATTTGTTTATGGAAATGCATTGTTGGGATGAAAATTATCCTATGTTTAAATCTAGGGTATGTTTTACCTACAACACCAAATTTCATCCAAATCTGTTCATCCTTTTCACCGTGATTGGGCAATAAACAAATAATTGCACTTTTGCATTTATAATATTAGTTACATTGACATAATAAGAGTAAGACTTAAGTCATCCATCATCATCTACCATCTATAGTATAAGTGCACAGCTGGACATAAGTCTCTCTTGACTCAATCACTTTCCCCATGATACCTTTGTAATATTTTACTGATCAAATTAGCTTCATATTTGCCTATCAGATTAGCGACAATATATTGTTATTTACAACAATAAACCAATCAAACAAATTGTTTCAGTTGGTGAAACTACACTCTTTAAAGATGAAGGCACCCACCGACAAAGGGCCCAAGTTTGTGAAACTGTTCATCAATCAACCTAGGACACTTGACTTTGATCAAGCCACTGGAAATTCATCAGTACAGGATGTCGAGTAAGTTAGGCCATGTTTAATTAGAATTATACACACACATCTTACACAATACATCTTATGCTTATGCACATCTTATACATTGGTGGCCAGCCTACCTTTTCAAGAGTGACTCTGGCTCTGACATAATAGTTTATCTGTACTGTGAAGGAGAGAAGGAGCCAGTATGATTAAAGAAGGAATCAACTTCGCTTAGCTATATGAGAAAATAAAGAGCATGACATGACATATGGAAAAAAGACAAAAAAGTTTTATCAAATAATAAAAATAAGACAATACACTGAGATATAAATATCCTTGGACATATACACAGCACCATCTTATTCCACACTGAGCAAATAAGCTTTATTACGGAAATGATGGTTGATATGCTACACAAATTCAATTTATTATTTTTTTGTAAATAATAATAATAAATTATAATTTTTTTGTAAATACATATTGACAGTAAATAGAAATATTAGCATTGTAAATTTAAGCCTGAATACATACATACATCTCACATACAGTGTGAGATCCACAAGCCTAGTTAGTTAGTGTAGAACTAGATGGCAATGTGTATTTCTTTTGTAACTTTCACTAATATTAAGATAATCATGATATGAACTGAATATGAATATAGAAAATGAATACTGCATGAACAGGTAACAAACACATTCACACACAAACTTTCGCATTTATAATATTAGATAACCATTTGCATTTATGTACATCCTTACATCGTCGGTGGTGCAGGGGTTAAGATGCGGTCTCCCAATTTTTCGGTCCAGGTTCGATTCCCAGGCAGGCCATATACCAATGAGTTTTTAAATTTAATTACTTATGTGGATTTATCAGACTGTTCTTAAGACGGGAAAACATTGTGAGGAAATCTACATGCCTGAGAAACCAAAATTCTAAGGCATGTGAAGTCCCCAACCCGCATTGGGCCAGCATGGTGGACTATGGCCCATACTCCCTCATTATATGAGGGAAGGTCTATATCCCTGCAGTGGGATGTTTACGGACTGAGATGATGATGATTATTAATATACAAAAAACTGACAATATTTACAGAAGAGACAAGGGTATTATTATTATTTTATTTATTTCTTATTTTTTATTCCAGACTATCGACTAGTGATCTGGAAGCCGGGAACCCAGTGCCATTGAAATTCGTCAAGTTCCAGAGTGTTCAAAATATTCAGTTGTTTATAAAGGACAATCAATCCGGAGGGGATGTAACTCAAATCGACCACCTCGCGTTCTATGGATCTCCAATCTCAACCACCAACATGGGGGAGTTCAAACGCGTAGCAGGCAAAAAGGGGGAGAGCCACTAGCATAAAAACAGCTCGAACTTTGTAGATAGTTAAGTAAAATAATTTTTGTATTGTAGCACCTAACTATTAACGTATATACAACTCATATTCCTTGGATCTTTGTTGTGGTGTAATGTACTTTTAATAAACTATCTGCAAGGTTTCCTGTGTATTATAAAATAAATTAATCATTTCTCAAACTGTGTCAATAGTAAATACGAATATTTATATGACATAAATTGTATGAATATAATATTAATATTGTTTTTAAGTGTAAAGGTCATTCCAAGAAGACCACAGTTTGTTAAATGGTATCTGGAGTAACAGGAATTTGTATATTCAATAAATAAAATTCGTAAATTATGCTTAGCTCATTTTATTCTATTTACAATATTAGGTTAGTCTTGTTTTAATTCATATATTTGTATGTATGCCTCAGTGAGAGTGATCATTTGAGGCAATATGCTGGTTACATGGAGATCTTGCATTTCATACCTGAAAAAAAGTAAGTTGCTTAATAGTACCCTAGTTAAGTATAAATGTTTTATGAGTGTGCAACAAAACCAAGCCTTGGACCTCAAACCCACACCTATCTACTATTAGGCTACCTATCTACATTAAAGTTTTTGTTACCTCAACAAATCCCTAATATTTTTGTAAAACAGTTGGCCTCGCCGCCAATTTGATATCTTAAATGAAGAGACCAGATGCAGAGACTGCCGATAAGAAAATCTTACCCATCTAGCTTAACTAATAATATCTAATTTCCTTGTTCTTAATATGGTTTGTTCAAGAAATTGTCCCCAAAGTGTGGAAACCAAGCATAAATACGTACTTTTCTTGGATTCTCACTGCTTTTGCCAACACTTTTTGATAAAATCGAAATATATGTTACAATAAGACTAGAATATTGTTTTTCGTATTCGGTATTGTGTGGGATGACCTAATGTTCGCCGGATTCTTAAAAACCTGCATCCAAAAGGTTGACGACATATGTAAATAGAAGTCATTAATCTGGCTTCATACACTCACCACTGCTGTGTAGGTTTGTGTAGCACATGAGCTCTGTACGTGCCCTTCTCTGGCGTACCGTCGTGAACGATATTGCCTACAAGTTCATATATTGTTCTACCGTTGTATTTCGCCTTCACCTCTGGCGTAAGAATGTCTCCAAAGTCCACGTTTCTGAAACAGAAAATTTCAGTAGTAGCATAGATAATTAATACTATTAGGTAACTAAAGGTTCTCTTGTCGGGTGAAGGCGAAGCTTACACAGGGTGCAGCGATATGCATAACTTGTTCCACCATCAGCAGTTTGGCTTTACCCAGGGAAAAAACACTGTTGATGCGGGAGTTAGCCAGATTAAATACTTTTTTGAGGCTTGGGAAAACTCACAAAATGCAATTGGTATTATTTGCGATCTTTCAAAGGCATTTGACTGTTGATCACAAAACATTATTATTGAAATTGAAACATTACGGATTCAAATCTGACAGCCTTATCATAATTCAGTCTTATTTAGAAAATAGAATACAAAAGGTAGATGTCAATGGGGGTAAGATCACCAGGCTCTCGAGTGAGGATAGGCGTGCCACAAGGCTCAATATTAGGCCCTTTTCTGTTTCTAGTTTATATAAATGATCTCCCATTTAAGGTTCAGAGATTGACCGAGATAATACTATTTGCTGATGATACCTCATTAATTTTCAAAGTTGACAGAAAAGACAATATTTTTGACAAGGTGAATAATACTCTTCGGTTAATTTTAGGCTGGTTTACAGCTAATAACTTGGTTTTAAATGCTTAGCCCTAATAAACCATTTTTATTTCCAATAGATTTAAATTGACATTCAACAAATGATATCATGTATTCTACGTTGAAATAAATGTTTGAAGTTTGAATTTGCAAGTGTATGCAGGCGATTTTGATTATTACAAGGTTTTATTTAACTTGCAATGTTCATATGTAATTTGCGAGTAAACTTAGAACCATTCCCTGTTAACCTAAGGATGTGAAATTTTGCGTTTATTGCCCGTGGTCCGATCGTCGAGTTCTACTGGTCGATCCATGGGCAATTATACTCGTTCAGTTCTGATGAGAATACATTTATATGATAGACATGAACTGATGCTACAGCCATTTATTGTATTGTTACTTACTTTACTGGAAAATTAACGACAGTCGGATTCTTCTCAACAAAGAAAGTGTTTTTAGTGAACCGCTTGATATACAATATCAAATATGGCGGCAACTCTGTAATCTCGAATCTCTTCATAAAGTTCTCCTTGTATGTTTTGTATTCTTTAGCTGCTTGGCCATTAAATTTTGAGAGTAACTGGTAGAGGTTGACCTGAAATAATTTATGAATGAATCAGTATTCGCACCCTGATGCAGAATGCAATGTTGGCTAAGTAAGAAATGAAATTAAATGAAATATTTATTCACAAGAATATGGTCCAACAATTGATCTTTAAATACATATAATACAATCTTTAAATACATATAATACAGAGCAAGAAAAGACTGACAATAACACTGAAATAGCACATAAGATATTTTTAATCCTGATAAAGTGAGCATATCGGGCGAAGCCGCTGGCAAAATTATAGTTTATAACCAATTATAAACTTGCTATACAGTCAATAGTGTTACCTACAAATTAATTCTCATATTACTTGAAACTAGTGTACCTGTGGAATAATATTTTCCCTGAACTCATCCGTGAAGAGCGGCGTCGGAGGCAGATCGCACGTGAGATACAGGAATGGCGACTCCGTTATCATCTCGCTGTACTCCTCACTGCTAAGGTCCACCTTAGCTGCATCATCCGCATCTGGGGGTGGCAATTTTCTAGAAAAATATTATTAGTGATGAGTATTTTGACGGCTTTTGTGGCGGAGTTGCAAAGGCTGCATCTGCTGAGTAGCCCTCGGATTTAATGTCTCACCTCATGCACTTTCCATAACAAACACCCAGCCCCATAATTGTGTAACTAGATCGGTTTCGTTGACCAATGTGAAAATGCCGAGAGAACGATGAGCCAACCAATCATATATGAGAGCCTAATCAATGACAATATCAATGAAATTATGTCCAAATAATATGAGATCTACAAAGCTATTAGAGCAGCCATACCACTCAGTCACAGAGATCGTCAAATAGGTAATCAAATTTGCATGTTTCAAACTCAGTAAGGACGATTCCACAACCTCGCTGAGTCAGCACTGACGACACTTGAGTCATTTTAGTTGGCGCTGAGCAATCAAAGTTATGAAAAAAAGTTATTTTGTTATGTAACATACATATACGCCGATCAGCGCCGGCTCAACGCGACTGTAATATCAAAATAAACAAACGTACTTGGTGTATATCCTCATGTGACCAAGAAAGGACTTATAGATAATGGAACTGTTCGGTTTCTTAGTCCCATTTAGCGCCATGTGTAGTGAATTCAGGAACCACGATAGGAAGTCGATGGGATCACCTAAAATCGTAAATTTTGTTTAATTTTTCAGTAGCAGCAGCTTATGTCTACTTATATTCTAAGCTTGGGGTACAAAGGCAGAAGAATATAGACTACTACTCAAGAGTCTAGCTAGCTAATACACAAAGTTAAGAATTTTTGAGATATCTAGTAGCCTGGCCTCCATTGAGTCCTTAGAGACTTTTCGAGGATCGAATGCCACCGAAAAATTTGTATGACTGTTGGTACCTATATTATAAAATCTCTTAATGCAGCAGTAGGTAACCCTAAAAGTTAAGGTGTGTTTAGTAAAGAGTGTTTTCTTGGACCTGATCCGTGGAGAGATTTTTGAGTTGTTCACTTTTGATTGCGCATACAAAAATGACAGACGCAACTTTGTGAATTCTCGAAAACCAGTCAATAGTCTAAAATCACTCAATCATCTGTATACGGCCATGTTCCGTCAATGCTATACCCCTGGCTCTCAAACAACACACATACAAGTTGAAAAGTGTTTGAAATATTGTCTCATGATGGCTTCTCCAGGATTCTAGGTTCTCCATGTAGTATGGTCCAGAGATCTCCCCTTTGCGCTTGGTTGTTTAAACAGAAAACATTTAAGTAGAAGTTTATTTTATTTACGGCGTTACCCGTTCTGTTGACTGTTTAGAATAATTTGTCTGTCACACCTGCGGTAAAATAGACTGTTTAAATTATTTTGTTGTTATTATTCTTGAGCACTAGATTCACGTGGTGGACTTTAGTCTTTGCATGTGGCCTGCAGTTGGACGTTTATAAGCTAATGAGTTAACAAAGTTTAAGAATACTCACTCTGCTTAATAAACTGAAACTTCTTCTTGGACCATAGCACCACTGCTTGGAGCATCTCATGCGGCGAAACGTGCGCCTTGAAAGCCCGTGGGTTCCACAACTTGCGCAGCAACTCTCCAAACCGCTGAACCAGCAGAAAAGAGGAGTCGCCCGGCGGTCTTTTCACCTCCGCATAATTCTCCTCGCGTAGAAAATAGTTTCGAAGAGGTCTCACTTGAGATATACACTAGAATTATATTTCAATTATGTAACTACACTAGAATTATATTTCAATTATGTAACTTACTAGATAAGAGTACATCGCACAATAATTGAACACATATTACATATCACCATCAGCTTTGTGATAATCGACAGTCCTGCCTTTCTATACAACGAATTTGCCAGATGTCGGAAGACAACTGAGCAACAACTTAGGTAACGATTTATAACAATTTTCCACCGATCGCGCGACAACTGCTAAGTAATGCGAGACTTTTAAGCTTTATGTTAGTGGTCCACAAAGATCAAAAATGTGCACCAAAGGATTCCTAATAATTAGATGTGAAAGAATATATTATTTGGCATGTTAACCTAATCTGGTGAGTGAGATAAATAAAAAGCACACAGATAAGTCAAATAAATAGTTCCAGAACAGGGTGAAAGGATATCATTTAAGGTATCAGTAAAGTTAAATATCCTCTATCAATTCAAAGTTGACCTTAATTATTTTTTTTTCTCTAATACAGATTTCTCAACCCTTTAATGCTCTAATTTAATTTGATTATTTTCAGAAATCAAAAACTAACAATGGTGATATCTAAACACAATCTCTGGTAGTCAAGGAATAAAATTTTTACAAGCCTGTCTGTCCCCACGGCTGGGGACATCCTTCTCCAACTTGAGATGGTACAGGTTATAATCCATTACATGGGTCCGATGAGTAGTGGATTTGTGTCAGACTAGTGGGCACTGAATAGTCAGTGTTTTCAGGTTGCATGCGTATCCTGCACATGTTGGCTCAATGGCAGTCATTCCATTCCATCACCAACCAACCAGAGGAAAATGCCACTAGTGCTGGTCGTTGGTTAATCGAAAATTACCAGAGAAGCTACAACCACTTCCATCTATCGAAATGCGTTTACCTGCAGAATAACATTGCAATAATCATTAGCCTTTATGTTGTTAAGTCCAACGATTCCAGGCATGTACATGGTGCCATCTATGGCTCTTGACATTTTCGTGTTTGTGTCCATTTTCCTGATCTGCTCCGGTGTAAAAATTGGATTCAAGACATACTTGATATCATTAAGAGATGAATCTATAAATTGGAAAGAATTTAATGAGTTACTACCATGTAAGTTTTACAGTAGGTAATTCAAAAACTTAAGTCTACTATAAGCAGATCTTTTTTTATAGATATGATTTTTAGGCATTCCCTTCCAATGAAGAGATGCCTTCAAGTTGTATAGTACAACATACAACTTGGAGGCATCAGTACAACACACAGGGCCAAATCGAAATATAGAATGGAACTGCTACAATTGTTATTGGGCACATATTATAACACCAATCTGATATATACCCAATCCGAAATCTCACAACAGCTAGCTACTTAAAAAAGTTAGAACTTAAAAAAATTCAAAAAATGTTTGTTTCTAAAATCAGAGTAAGCAACTTAATACAGGTTGTTAGAGCCTTCTATTAAACATAATGTATAAGTACATCATGTTTAATATAATAATAATAACTAATAAGTTAGTTGCAGATTTCACAATGTGAAAATGTATTATTTGTCTTTGTTTCATGTCATTAAGGAGAATCAGATAAATTTTGCCAATAAGGAGAGATAAAAAATGGCCAATGGATTTTAATGCTTTTACTTACCTATAACCTCATAGTTGTCTGGTAAACAGTAGAACTTAAGGGTATGTAGATTGAGAAATACATGGTGACCCTCAGCCACAGAGTGGGTATATGCATGCGTGTTTGTGCCTCGACCCTGCAAAAACAAAAATAAAAGAATTTTATGATAGATGGGAAACGCATTTGTCCACATCTCACCCATGAGACATAAGTACAATGTAGCCTAAGAATGATGAAGCATGCAATTGTAGGTGCCTCTGTCATCATCAAGAGCCTATAATTGCTGATCAGCTCTGTTATGGCGCAGTTACCAAGTTCTATTGCAGTCAGTCAATTGCAGTTTTTGGGAGGTCTGCAGTGTGCACCAATGGTGCTGCTGACCATTCACAACTGCTCTGTTTTGTGCCATTTGTTTAGCACCATTTTACTTCATTTGCATCCACAGACAAGTTGGTTCTAGTCACCAGGTTTTTGCCATCGACTCGCTAAGAAGAAGGTACCAAATGGCCACTCATCATCAACATATCATCTACAAGACATCCACTGGTGAATATAAACCTCCCATATAGAACTCTGAAGAAACCAGTTAGAAGTGGCCTGACTCCAGTGACTTTCATTGATCTTTGAAAAAAGAAATGAAAAGTATAAGAACTGAAATATAAAAATTGCTTACTTGAAAATACTTTCCACAGACTAAACATGCATAAACATTAATCCTTGTCAAAGAAACTGAGCACAGTTTCTCAAAGTCGAAATCCAGGACATGCCGGTTGATGGTATCCAAGTATGGGCATTGTATGTGAAGAGATTTAAGTCGACGGTCTGGAAAATTATCAATAACCGATTTTAATCAATCACACAAGAAAAATGCACAAAGATACACTAGTTTTTGGTCTTGTTGTTAATAATCAAATAAATTTTATTACTTAGCTCTCAACAGAGAATTCAGGGGCCTAAATCTTTGTGTAAACACTCACAATGCGTAATACTATTAAACAGTAAAGAATATTAGATCTACTTTTCCAAAAACATGACTCCGAATTTTTTTCCTTTGCACTTCTTATCGACACTGGCTATTATTGTTTTTTTAATTATTACAAATTCGATAAATGCAATTGTGGTAAATTTTTATTTATCCTTAACCTGAATAAGGCAATAGACAGAACAGATGCACTAAAAGACCCATGCAAGAAGTCTATTTTTTATGTATTAGCTGTTCCCTCACTATGATCTCACCGAACCGAAAACACCGAATTTAGCATAGCGTCTCCACAGCGCTGCTCCAGTTGAAATATGTGTAGGCACCTGCATCTGCAGCACTACGGTAGTAGTGATCGATCAACAAGTCCCCGGTCTACAACTCCATGTAAAGTGGCAACTACAGCGTCGCAGCGTGCCGTTTATATGGAATATGATCTATTTTCATTCATAGGTTATAATACAAAATATTACCTGACAATAATTCCCCATTATCCTCTGACACTTTTCTTCTTTTTATTTGTCTTGCCATCATTCTGACTTTGTAATTGTATCGGAAAGTAAACCAATAATCAGTATACAACAAACAATAAATAAATTCATTCAAATTAGGTTTTGTTTTTTTTTTGTTTAATCTCCACCCGTCCCACTCCAACAATGTTGGAAGGTAAAGGGATCACCGTCCATACAGCCTTTGGTTTTGTATTGTATGCCGCAGAATACTATAATCTTTTTTGTTTTAATTCAGTCCAATCAGAGAAAGCAAAGGGATCTAAGCTCATACAGGCCAGTAATCTTACAGAATGCTTTACGGAAAATTTTGGCGGCTTCTTGTAGGAACCCAAAAACTTCGTTACGCACTTACTCTCTGTCCTCTCTTTCCTTTTTTCTTTTCCGCGGGTCAAGTACCTCGGCGCGCCTGTAAAATTTTCGAAAATACCTGCTTTTATAGATACTCTTCTACTAGGTGTATTTGTAATCTGTGAAAAGCAATAGCTACGGGAATATATTATCTATGGCTAAAATGAATGAACACTACTACAGCTATAATACAAAAAATCAGAAAAATGTTACGAGTTGTAATATGTAGGTATACCTATATCCACGATATAATTGGTATTTTTACGGAAAGTACAGATTTATTTCATGTTTTTCTTAACTGAAGTGAAGTTAAAAATTTCACAGTTTGTAGGTGGCAATCCCAAAACCTTTTTCCTCCACCTACGTTGTCATTGACATATTGTACTAGAAGAGCACTACGCACAATAAAACCACATAAAAAAAACCAAATTCAACAAACAAAACTTATTACTAACTTGAGCGACATTTGAATGAAAAATTGAGAATATGGTAGCCCCTGTCCAATGACTTCCTTGGTCTGAGTCCCCGATTATCTCCCCGACACATAGGCCTAAAAGGGGCTCAATTTACTGAAGAAGAGGCTGTATGGCTATGCTCCTTGGCCTGCCTATCAAATGGCGAACATTATTAAAAAAAAAAAGCACCTCAATTTCTGCGACTCTGTGGCTCTGTTTTTTTGAACGTGACTGTCATTCATTGAAGAAAAAGGATTGTAAAAAAAAATCGTGTGAAAAATAGCAAAATTCAGTAAAAGAATTCCCGAAAATGGCCGCTTCGGGAGGAAATATTGAATGGTCTACTACTGTTAAGCCGATCTTAACCGCACTCTACGGCCCGTTTTTCGATAAAAACGATGCCGTGGAAATCATACAAGCCATCATCAAAAGGTAGGTATCATAAATATTTCAACAAATTACATTTCTTATTTTGATGGGTCATTCGTGGTCTGTTTTTATCCATCAACCAGATCATTAGTTTTTGTTTTAGTAATATATTCTAGAGAAGAAAGGAATTTTGGATGATTGTGTTTAAATTATCCTGGTCAGTACTACCCTCAAGCTCATAGGTTTTCCGTAGCCTGAACCACTCTCTTACTCATTTAAGTCAGTGTAAGTTGTAAGGACTCGAAAAAAATTTTGGAAAATTCACATTACTGAGGGAAGTCTCTTTCCATTACAATCAATCAAGTACTCTTTATTGTACAATTAACAAAAGCTACAATGAATAGAATAGATCATTCGTTTGCTAAAAAAGTCAGTTTGATGTTCCAGATAAACTTATAATTTTATTTCTACAGCGAAAGGGAATTCCAAAATCATGAAGACATTTACGACTTGTTCTACACATGCTTCGCGTGCCTCTCTGCACATTTTATCAGCATTAATGCTAATAATCGTAAGTATAATAAATATTTCCAATAAAAAAAATCTTTTCTTGAGCTTTAAGAAAGCAAATCCAGACTCAAACTAGATAGAGCTCTGAGAGTCCAGTGATTGTGTCTTTGTTACTAATGAATGAACGAGGGATCCAATTTGAATGTGGTTTTATGTAAAAATCAAATTAGTGCACAGGCACTTAGCCATGTCCAATCTAATGACCATATTTCAGAATGTTGCTCAAGCGTAGATCTGCGCTTGAATATAGTAAATATAGTAGAGCATAGTTAGGAAAAGATGCCGCTGTACAAGTTACATAAAGCTATCCCTTTTTAACTGTCTTCAAATAGATATCTCTGCTTGAGTAACATTCTGTAATACGGGCCTAAATCTACATGGTTTCCAAGTTATTGACCTTGAAGTTTTGATATGAGGGGCTGTTTAAAATGTTTTATTTAGCTGATAGTATAATCTTACAGACAACAATAAATGGTTGCTTATAGGATAAGCTTGTCACAGAGAATTATAGTGCATAGTTTATGAAATCAAACATGTTGCATTGGTTATCCTACTCTTATGTATGACTCATTGTTGTTCTGAATTTTTCAGAATTAAGATTATGATAGATTTGCAAGTTCATTGAAACTGTTATTTCACAATATTATGTAATGTTCATTACTTAATTGATTTTTATTTCTAATTTACTCACTGGATTATTTTATTTTACAGTAAACTAGTGCTATTTCACAATAATTTGCAATATTTATTACTGATTTTTTAATGCCCATACTTAAAATATTGGTTGGTGGTCAAGTACTGACCCATTTTGTATTAAAAAAAAAATTTAAGTTTATTTATGATGATGATTTAATAGTAAATGTTTTTTTTTTTAATGGGATTGAAAACATGTTTCATATTCGAAATAAATAAATACACCATGATAGTAACAAGGTTGTGTCCCAAGATTATATTTAAAATGATAATTGCTACCATATTATTTCTACTTCAATATGTGATTTATTATGTTAAAAAAATCGCTCTTCTGTTCTAAGATTTTTATGATACTGTTATTTTTCAGTACCACCTGATCAGCTAAGTACAGCACGCGATTCATTCAGGGTTATACTGAAACAAATTCTAAAGAAGTTGTCTGAAGCTGGAATTAGTTGTGACGAAACTTCATCTACTGCTGCACCCAATGTTTCAGTTAAGCAGGTATAAAAGACTTTATAAAAATATATTAGTTGCATATATTTTTATGTTTTACAAAAGAATAATTCAGAAGTATTGCAATCTATTTAGTTAATCAATTTTATTATTTGTTTGTAAATTTTACAATCATTTCAAATTATATTTGTATTAACTTATTTAAAAAGAGCAACCCCAGAGTTTCTTGCTCGTTCTTCTCTGGGGAGACTGCCTAGTGAATGAGCGATAACTGTATGTCATGACAATTTCAAATGTTATTCTTATAACTTACGAAATAAAACATTTTTGATTTCGATTTTTTGATTTTATGCTTAATTTGATGAAGCTTAGGCAGATTGCTATCATAGTGTTTTCATATTATCTTGATATAATGTAGATGGTTAAAAATATAATAATATTGTATTCAGTTCAAATTGAAAAATTAGTACTAATAGGAAAACTCATCAACTATGTTTTTCAGCTCTTGCTGCCTATTGTGGGACTATGCGGTATCGATGGTGGGGGTTATCCCCAATCTGACTTGGTCATTTTGACCTCTTTACTGAAAAATGCGAAATTGCCTGCTCATGTAACTGTACCAGGTATAGTAATATATTCATTCGAAAATAAATCTAGAATTAGTAGAATCTTATGAACATTAACCGTTCGTATGCCAGGGGTATATAAATATAATATAGTAAGTGTGACCACTTGACGATAAGTCACCTGACCTGCTTTTTTTTGGCGCTTCTCCACAAATGCGTTGCGTAGCTTTGTTTTTTTTTTCTACAAACGCGTGCATTGTATGTTTTGTAAAATATTATGCTTGTTATATTATTCTATTCATGATTTTTAATAATTGTCTTTTTTGTTCATAAATGTTTTTCTTCCTTATACTCTGTGTGGCACGACGTGCCCGCCGGCAAAGCCGCCACATGATAATCCGTGCTTCCGTATCACATCTGGTGATAAGTAAATATGAGAAAGGTGGAAATGCACAGACCAGAAAACTCATAGGGAACTGTCTGTCTTATCACAAACAGCTGGAATACATCAATGCTGTCAACACTTAATGCTTGTCGGCAGACAAATAAGATGATGCCAGGCGTACCACCGACATATTACCGATATAATATCGACGACCAATTGGTGTAGTGGATAGTGACCCTGCCAGCGAAACCAACGATTGCGGGTTCGAATCCCGCGACGGGTAAATGTTTGTGTGATGAATATGAACATTTATTCCTGAGTTATGGATGTTTATATAAATATTTATGGATGTTTATCCGTTATCTAGTATCCATAGTACAAGCTTTGCTTAGTTTGGGACTAGATGATTGGTGTAAGTGTCCGAAATATCTATCTATCTATTAGCACATATAGTCATAGTTATTCATACAGGGCCATTTTAAATGACAAATCATGTAAATCTATCTAATCTATCCCTGTATGATTAGTTCTGAAGCCAATTGTAGCCGCTTGGAAGCGCATTCGCGATCTCCATTTTGTAAAACCTATAGTTAGTTAACATTAAACCATGGAGTGGTTAAACTTACAAAATGTGATAATGGTGATTGATAAATTACTCAGCATACAGAAGATGGGTGGAGTTGATGTCACTTGATAGTTGTAAGATGCTTCACACACAAACACCACTAGTAATGCAATCATAATTTTGCTTCAGAACCTCAAACACCAAAATCCTCAGTGATACCAAGTCCAATCACATCTTTGGCTTCTCAAACCACTACCACTGAGAAACAGCCACCTTCCAACGCGCAGCGCCGTTCCGATGCCCTACTGGAACAACTGACAGCGCCACTGAGGAATCCAGTGGCGACGATGGCGTCATCTCAGGTGCAGCCTCCTACTATGGTGTTGTCTCCAGGAAGCAAAGACAGCTTAGAGAGTGCAAAGGATGGGAATGCTTCTCAACAGAATTCAGCTGATATGAAGGTAGGATGGTTCAGTTATGATAATATAAACTTTATATTCATAAATGTCAAATGAGCAAGAAACTTAAGTGGTGGACAGTGATTACGTACTAATAGAGATCCTTACATCTGGCGCGGTCCTTAGATGGGTGACTGCTAGTGGCATTTTAATATGATTATTACCGTGCTTCGGAGGGCACGTGAAATAATCGGTTCCCGGTTGTTTTCAATTGAAGGCAGTCGTTAAGCCAAGTCAGTGGCCTACAGGGGTGGCTTAAAAATACTGATTGTCAGGTGGCCGCTAGTCTGACAAAATTCACCAATCTGCACCGGCTATGTGTGGTGGAATACAAATATTGTCTTGTGAACCATAAATTAATCAAGAATATTTAATGTATAGTTCTATCAGATCAATACTATAGATTATTTGATGTATTTGCTGTTGATTCAAAATTAAATAATTTAGAATGTCATGCTGTTATTGCTTATTTATCTTTTTGATTCTACAGAAGTGGGTGGCATCAACATGTTCCTCTCTACTTATGGAGCTACGAGCTGGCTCCGTTGTGCTTAAAGTGTGCTCATCACTACCGTGTCTCCAGCGGTACCTAAACCGTTGGCAGACAGCCAAGGAAACGGCGGTTGCACCACAATTCAATTCTGATGCCTCACTGTAAGTTGTGTTTAACTTAGCTTGAATTGAAATGATAAGGAATGGATGATCAGATCAACTATAAAGTTTAACGAAAGTTGTGTTGAACTGCCACTGTATTGTCTAATTCCAATGGTAATAAAGTTGGTCAAATTATCATTTGACAATAAAATTCATTACCATTGACATCAAACGATCTGAACAAATTTGTACTATGGGTGACCACTCTTTAGAAGCAGCAGTGTTTGCATAAGAATGCTAAGTCACTACATACTAGGAACAGAAAATAATTATGTATTATTTGATGTCCGGTTATTATTAGGGAACTCGATTTGTTTTATTTTCTGTATTAAATTGCAGCCTCCATTTTCTCGTGAACGAAGTGCACGTATGTCGTCTAGCGCTGTCGCTGCCTTGCCTCGAGCCCTTCACTGCTGAACGGATTGCCACTCTGAGTGACGTCAGCACTGCCTGGCTACTATGCGCTACTGCTCAGGTATGATCCTTTTCACCTTGTGGATTTGGCGAAGTCTGTGGAGCGCCATAACCTACTAAGATTGGACCTTTGCGTGCCACTTACTTGCAATAAATCACGAATGAGATAACATACTTCTTTGTGGGGCCGTTGTAAACAAACTATGCTAGTGCCATAGATTAGGGCAGACATCAGCATTGCATCAAAGTTGTATATTGATTACTGTAAAAACATTTATGCGACTGCTCTTAAATGGTGAAGGAAAACATCGTTGACGAAACCTGCATGCATTCAAGGGCATGTGAAGTCCCCAACCCGTATCATTATGCGATATAGGCCTTCCCTCGTATAATGAGGGACTATGGGCCATAGTCCACCACGCTGGCCCAATGCGGGTTGGGGAATTGACATGCTTTGAATCTTTATTTCTCAGGCATGCAAGTTTTCTCACGACGTTTTCATTCACCGTTTAGGAGCAGTCGGATAAATGCACATAAGTAATTAAATTGAATTTAAATACGCATTGGTACATGGCCTGCCTGGGAATCGAACCCGAATCCGCGGGATACCGCGTCTAAACCGCTGAGCCACCGACGCTTGGTATAGTTATAGAAAATAGTGCCCCAAACACAGACATGTAGTTAAATAAAGTAAAATTTCGATTTTAGATTACCGTAAATAAAACACATTAAAAATAAAATTCGAAATCAATTTGGGTATAGGTATCACGGTATCTGTTTTATTCATAGTCCCGCCCGCCTCGCAGGGTTTTTTATGATGGATTTGTCAACAGGCCTCTTTACATCCGAAGGACGAGGAGGGCGAGCAACAGACGGCAACTTTAGTTGAAAGTGCACTTAGCCTCTACAACACCGTTGGGGAAACGTTCAAGCAGTCAACGCGCGCCGGCGGATATGTAAGCTCTATCTTGAGAAAAGTCTATCAATCTTAGCTCACATCCACCCACTACTGGGTATGGGCCTCTTCTCCATTACGCCAAATCTCACGGACCTGTGTCAGTCCCATGCAATGAGATCCCGCTAACTCTACGATGTTATGGACCAACGGGCCGACGGTCTGCCCTGGTCTTGTCGCTTATCTCGGCCACTCTGTCACTGCTTTGGTCCACCGTCCGTTGGGAAAAATTTTGTAATACCAGAGGATGCCACAAGAAGCAATACTTAATATTTTATGCTACTGCCAAGTAATGGCTAATTGTGTAGTTTCATTAAGTACTATTTCTACGACCGTAAGTCTAAATAAAAGATGGATAAATAAAATATATAGGTGAGAGTGATGGCGATAAATGTGTGCATCAGACACCTAGGACCAGGTTAAGGAGTCGCCATTTAACCTTTTAGAAGTATTTTAGAAACAAATATCACTTTGTGAAAATATTATGGCAGTGGCATTCTGTATTTAATGAAAATACTCATAATTCTAGCAAGTGCAAGATTCCTTTACCATTTTACTGCGTGAGACGGTTAAAGATTCAACCTAGTTAATAATAGCACTAGTAGTCTCTCATTATGGGCGTCATAAGAAAGCTCAAGGTAACGCAACGAGGTATACAGAGGGTGATGCTCGGCGTTTCATTACGTGAGGAAATCAATAGAAAAACTAAAGTTACTGTCATAGCCCAGCGTATTAATAAGGTAATGTAGCAGTGGACAGAGCACATAGCTTGAAGAACTGATGCCTGATGGGGCATTAAGGTCCTGGAATGGAGGTCACACTGGCAAACGCAGCGTGAGACATTCATCCATAACTTGAACCGACAGTCTGATGACTTCCAGCGAGTCGCTGAATGCAGGCCGATTCCAATCGGTCGCTCTGGAAGTCAATGGGGGAGGCCTATGTTCAGCGGTGGGCGTCTTATGGCTGATATGATGATGATTAATAAATAATTAACTTTAACATAATAATCATAACCGTTTGCTGAGGGATTTTGGCACGTAATAATAATGTTTTTTGTCGTGGCTGTCGTAAAAGGCGACTAAGGTACTTTCCACCTAAAAGCATCTATAGACTTGCATGTTTCAACTGCGATGGGTCCTTTCAACATTAATTCATAATGTTTGGTACACTCAAACGCGTATATTGGGATATCTCTGACTACCCCATTTAGGTTATCTTAGATACCTACTTCAATTTCGTCACGAATCATTGCTTATAGAAATGGTTAGTCGACTATATGAATATTTCTCATATATCTTTTCTATTTGACAGGTGTACCAAAACCACCTGATGATTGGCGGCTGGGTGCTGCTCTGTGGGCTCCATCACGCCCTCGCCGGCGCCCCGTGCCCCTCCACGGCGGCAGGGAAGAGCCCCGCCAAGACTCCGTCTAGGCCTTACAATCTTACTAAGATGTAACTATATCTTCTTTCAATTTAACAGTATTAATAATATAAGTAATTAATAACCAAAAATCCCTACTGCCTAATAGGGACCTAAACAGACTACTACTACTTCAAAATTTGTCCTTAAATATTTTGCATTTTTATTTCGATATTTTAACCCCCGACGCAAAAAGAGGGGTGTTATAAATTTGACCGCTATGTGTGTCTCTATGACTGTCTGTGGCACCGTAGCTCTTAAACGGGTGAACCGATTTGGATGCGGTTTATTTGACAGCAGATTTTCTAGCGGTGGTGCTGGGTCATGTTTGACGAAACAGCTTTTAGTTTTGTCTTATCTGGATGATTTTTCGGGTTTAAAAAACATTTTATCTATTTTTTACTGTGAAGTATGTGTGTATCCTATAACACTGAATATCAAGATGAATGTAACGACACCTTGCACTCTAAATTGGTCAAGTTTAGGCTACAATAGGTGACATAGAAATGTACATACATACTCCCGAAAAACATTTCTCTCCTTCCTGGTGCAGTTGTGTATGTACAAAGGTAGCATTGTTAATGGGTCCGGAAGCTATTTATTAGGCCTAAACTAGGCAAAGTATGGATACTAAACTATAGATACTAGGTAACGGATAAACATATATAAATATTCGTATAAACACCTATGACTAAAGAATTGATGTGTGATTAAACACAAACATTCACTTCTAGCGGGGTTCGAATTCGTAGGTTCACAATCGGCTGTCATAAAAATGCTTATGTTTATCCAGGCAACAAGGCCTTGGCGTTGTTTGGGTGGCGCTCGGAGGTCGCTGCCTGGCGTGGGTGGGCACGCTGCTGTCAGACGCCCGGTTGGAGGCGCTGTCGTGCGGCGACGTTGTCACCACGTCACCGGCTCCGCTGCATGTGCTGGCCCAGCATACTGCGCATCAGCGAGAGCTGCGCCTCGCTGCTGCAGCGCCACTGCACCAGGTACGCCTTGTATTAAGCCATCAACCATACAGCCCAATAGACTCCTAACATGCGAGAAGCATCTGTCAACGCATCAAGTTCATAGAATAATATAAATAAGATAGCCCAGTCCCCAAAATAAGATGGGCTATCCGGGCCAGTAATGTGGCACAATAAGGTGGAACGGAACACCTTCGGCCTCATATTCATTTATCATCAGGCATGATTGAGGTATCAAGTGCTAACCCGTTGTGCATAAAAACAATGTTCCTTTGCAAAACAAATTGTGTTAAACTAGTCGGTCGTCTATTAAGCGCAGGCCACACCGCCAGCGGACGGGCGAGTGAACTAGGCGGGCGGGCGAAGCGAAAGAAGGAAACTATGCAAACTACGCGGAATATTGCTATGCTATGCTAGCTATGGGGTTTACACCGAAAACTGCGGACGGGCGAGCGAGCGGGCGGAGCGAGTGGACCGGAGGGTGCGGATGGGAGACAGAGGATAGCGTTCTGTCCTTTGTCACTCACTATTATTAGAAAGACCAGGGTCGACTAGGCCGAAAAACGTACTCGAAACGGTGAGGACGGGCGAACGAACCGGGCGAGCGGGCTGGCGGGCGAGCAAAGCGGGCGCACCTAACGAGGTGAACGAGTAACTTCGCTGGAATCGAAATAAGAATAAATTGAAATAGGATGGGGTTTCCGGGTTAGTACGCTTCCATCTTCGGCCTCATCTTCACTTAACATCAGGTGTGATTAAGGTCAAGTGCTAACCCGTTGTGCATAAAAAGAAAAAAATCGTTGGATATTTCGTTAGCACGCTCGCATCGCTGACGTAGCTTAGTCGGTAGTCCGCGGTGTGAACCGAAGTATGTAAAGAGGTGAAACGATGCTCGCTAGCTCGCCCGCTGGCGGTGTGGCCTGCGCTTTAGATGGCTTAACATTTCGTAGGGAAGTGTAGTTGTCTAAAATTAAAGGTTTAATTTATTTATAGAAAATTTTAAATAACAATTATAAACAAATAACTCCTCAGCTGCTTGTGGCTCTCGGCGTGGTGTGCTACCGCAAAGCGACCAACCTGAAGCGTGCCGTGGTGCAGAAGCAGCACCAAGACGCTGATCCAGACCGCTCAGACTCCACCGTCTACTTCCAGGACATGATACTCTGCTCCGAGGACTCGGAGACCGACGATGGTATATCGAACTATGTACACCTTATGGTATATACATACGAGAAAATTAACACGCTCTAGTATCAATGTGTGTTATCACGTGTGTGTGATGGCATATGGCACTGAAATGTGGTCTCACTATGGGCCTCATAAGAAAGCTCAGGGTCACCCAATGTTCTATGGAGAGGGCTATTCACTACGTGATCAGCAATGAAGAAATACTTACGCGAACAAAAGTCACTAACATAGTCCAGCGGATTAGTAAAGAACAGTGCATAAAAAAAAATTGTGGCAGTGGGCACATAGCTCGGAAAACTGATGGCCAGTGGGGTAGTAGTAAAGACGACCTATTTGGTGTAGTGGGCTGCAACTCTGGCCATTATACCAAAAGGTTGCGGGTTCGAATCCCGTTAGGGGCATATGTTTGTGTGATGAATACGGACATGTGTACCCGAGTTATGGATGTTTTCATTTATAATAAGTATTTATTTACAAAAAAAAAATGTATTTATGTAGTATATCAACCATCTGGTATCCACAACACAAGCCTATAGTTGCTTAGTGTGGAACTAGATGGCGCTGTGTGTATGTCTAAGGATATTTTTTTATTTATTTATTACTATAAAGTTCTCGAGTGGACACCACGCACGATGAAGGTCGTAGAAGTCGCTGGATGCAGGTCACTTTCAACTGGTTGCTCTGTACATCTATGGTCCTAATGTTTATCAGTGGACGTCATACGGCTGATATGATAATGATTACGCCAATCCATGTCCAAGTTGATCAATGTCTGGCGTGGTCAGACCTTGGGTGTGCCACAGCATTATCATAGTTTCCGTGCTTCAGAGGGTACGATGAATAGTGGGTCGTAGTTGTGTTCAATTAAAGGCAGCCGTGAAGCCAGGTCGGTGGCTGAAAGGCGGCTTAAAAATATTGACTGTCAGTTGGTCACCAGTCTGACACAAATGCACCAATCCGCACTGGGCTTGCATGGTCGGTTATGGCCCGTAACGCTTTTGATGAGGGGAGACTGCCCCAGCAACAGTTGCCTAAGACTGATGATATGTGTCCTATATTTGACAGAATGTGAGAAATTTATACTAATCTACGATATATTTACGTCCTACAGATAGTGAACCCCTATTCGGGTTGTGGTTCGAGTCAACACTGGTGGCGCCTGACCAAGCTGACTCAGGGCTGGTGCGGGCCACTGCCGGTGCCGACTCGGCCGATACATCTGACACACCCTCGCGACCCCATCAGGCCATCGTGCCGGATAAAGCTGAACCTTATTCAGTGAGTTGCTTTTGTTATAACGCCTTTGAAACCATTACGGGTCTTATTATTAGGTTTGTCTGTCCACCTGTCATATAAATCTAATTTTAGCCGTAATAGGTTGCCAGTTTTTTATTTCCAAGAGCCGTAAAATAAATGCTACAGATAAATAAACCACCCTTTTACAAGATGGACGCTGGTCCGCTGGGGATCACGCTAGCACCAACCGAACATGTACTTAGCTTATGATCGGACCTGCGTTCTTTCCAACAAGTTTATCCTTAGAACCATATGTATGATTTGGGAACAACATACCCTAATCTAAATCGGTGGTAGTAAGGTTGTAATAAAATTGTCATTCCAGTACATAACCCTGGCGACGGAAGTATTCACTCTGCTGACTCAGGAGATCATTAGCGACGGTTCGGAGCGGCTGGGACAAACGTCGCTGCAGTTGCATGAGGCCCACCAGGCTTTATTGGCGGCCTTGGCTAAGGACCTCGACCGGGAGACCGCCAGAACTGACACGGGTGAGAGACCATTATGAATATTGTACTTTTACAACACAATTGTACTTAATTTTTAATTATTGCTATATATTACTGATTTACCATCTTCGCAAGTACTTAAAAAAATCGCGTTTTTTAAATATTGAAATTGTAAAAAATTTACAAGAATCAAAATAAGCAGGAGATTAATGAATAGTACAGGTTTTAGATGTTTCGTGTCTCGTCAATAAATCGCCCGTAGGATCCATGCCCTATGAAAAGGAAAGGAAATCTTTTTGGAGTGCAAGGCCTATTCGTTGTCCCCAGGCACTATCTCAGCATGCTTTGGTCCGCGCCTGGGTGCGCTATATGCGTCGTTCAGCTCTGCGCTCGTGCGCTACATGCACAACCTGACGGGCGCTCCTGCCTTCTCCTCCCTGCAACCTGCGCTGCACCAGCAGCTGATCTCGGCCGGCTCGGAGCGTAGCAACATGACACCTCTCCAGGTAAGGGCTTAAGTTTATTTTGTTGTATTTCGTCCAACTACGCTGTATCGTATGCGTCATTTGTGCCTACCTTCATAGGGTATTGGTGCGTGTGACGCTGTAAATTTCTCATAACTTTTCAATATGTCAATCTTGGTTTCGGCGTTTTTTTTTTAAATGGTAGTGGTTGATCAATAAAATAAGGCCTTTCTGCTCGTTATAATAATCTACTATAATTACCGTTGAATTACTAGATTTAAAAAATACAGAGAGCTTTGACAAGGATTGGGGGAGCTACATGTGCAGCAGCGACACCCGACATAGTAACATGTGTTTAGACCGTCTCCTTTTTGTTTTTGCTCCATGGTCATGGCAACCTTACCAGCATTTGTGATTCTGAAGACAAGCATACAAGACCTTGATAGTAACGATGAAAGATATTTTGTAGGTGGGGCCGCGCGTAGTGAAGCTGCTCGGCGGCATGGTGCTGAGTAAGGCGGCGGCAGAACGCGAGAACAGTATACTTGCGATGTGGCACAAGATCGTCAACACGTTGCAGGAGTGCGCTCTGCAGGCGCAGCCCTCGCAGGATCACGATTATGAAGGTAACATTGGCAGGATGATTTGGTAATAGCAGCCAGTCTATTTAAAGCCAGTCGACAAGGGATAGATGAATTCATATTTTACCGGCGAGAAAAGCATCTGAACTTGTCAGATGTTCTGTAATAATAATAAAAAAATAGTTACCTTAGTTGTAATAAACAGTTCCGGATATGGGATAGATGGTGCTTAATGAACTGTCAAGAAATTTAGAAATTTGTGTCTAAAAATGTAACAATTGATTATAACAATTAGCGTCGGTTCTTGTGTGACTTCTCTAAACTAAAGTAAAATTCGTTACAAAGTAGTGTCGCTTTCTTCCTGGAATAAATATAGCACCAGGTTAAAACTTGTTTTAGCTTAGAGAAGGCACATCGGAATCGATACCATTGTCAGCATACTGGACTGGAATATTAAACTTGCTATTGGTATGTTTTTTTGCAGACTTAAACGTCGAACACGCTCAGTTGTTGGTCTACCTATTCCACTCGTTAACACTCATGCAGAAAAAATCAGTTCTTCTTATGACCTCCAATGCAATAATTAAGGTAAGCATTAAATATAAATTGGAGTATCCATTTTAAATGAAATATTTTATGTAGGACTCAACTAATTATTTTGTATTTGTAGGTTGTTGAAACATTGGCAATAAGCGACAGGAAACGAGCGATGACTCTGGCTCCGCATCAGTTGATGCTGACCACTAGGCTGATGCTTCTGTTGGAATATCTCATGCGACACCTTTATGACGCCCCGCAGACATTGTTGCAGCAGGTAAGAAAAATCCGAATTGCAATTGTAGTTTTAAAAATGTCTCAATTTTCATATTGTGTAGACGAAACCTTTCCGAATGGAAATTAATAATATCATGGAGCTTAGGTTAATGAAGGATCGTTTGAAATAAGTCTGAAGTAAAAATCCCAATTCTGCAAAGTCTGAGGGCTCCAAACCTGGGCGCTGACGATGTAATTAGTCCAAAAGCCTTAAATCATTCAGGGTGCTATGGAAAAAGTTATGCTCGGAGTTACACTAAGAACAGGATCGTGCACGAAATGATCCGCCAGATAAGTAAAGGTAAAATAAAATAAATAAATAAAAAGTGTAAAGACCGATTGGTGTAGTGGATAGTGACCCTATCAGCGAAACCAACGGTTGCGGGTTCGAATCCCGTGAGGGGTAAATGTTTGTGTGATGAATACGAACATTTATTCTCGAGTCTTGGATGTTTATATAAATATTTATGTATGTTTATCCGTTATCTAGTATCCATAGCACAAGCTTTGCTTAGTTTGGGACTGGATGATTGGTGTAAGTGTCCGAAATATTATATTATATTATTATTATATATATTATATTATTATTTGGCTCTAAAATTATTAGGTCGAAGTGGCGATGGACAGTGGCGTTCTACTAGACGGAAAGACGACGTGCGTCAGGCTACGGGATGCGTAAATCAGAAGGAATCTGTGCCACTCCTTCGAATAGGCATATATCCAGCAGTAGTCTAGTCATAGCCCATGATTATGATGTAGACAGTGCCCAAACACAAAGAGACAGGAAACCTCCATAACAGCCACCTTACCTTTCCAGGCAGCCGCAGTTCTGTCTCCATCCCTAGAATAAAAGCGCTATATGAAATTATGATGCCACTGTTCCTGTACGATTGTGTTTATGCGAGGGTTTCGTGTGCGCGTTTTTAATCTAGCACTTAGTCGTCAAATTTGAAAATGACGTCCTAGGCAAAGTTCTTTTTCTTCTTTGACCTATTCATTTGTTCGAAAAGTTTCAAGAAAAGACTCGAATCTGTAGCATGAACAATTCCGTCGCTCAATAACACGCATCGCAATTTACTTCTCAGATCGAATGGAATCTCGTCATAGCCCCTGGCCTCGCCCAGCCATCCGCTGAGACGTCTACGACGGGCGCAAAGACGACTACCGATAGCGGTCTGTACAAGTCTCGCATCTACTGTGAAGTACCCTTCATCGAGACGGCGTACCGGAGACAGTCACAGGATGAGTCCTCTATGAGACCCAAGTTCTACGCTTTGACGAACGCCGAGATAAATAATCAGGTGAGTTTGTGTAACCTTACGCAAACGTGTGCATGTCACAGACATATAAATTGTAGGAAACTGAATATAAGGACTAAACAGCCGTAGCCCGTTTCCTTACTTCGTTCTAATTGTGTAGCTTATCGGATTACAATACAATACAAATCAGAAAAGAAAATACAGTTTCAGAAAAGTGGTAAGAATAGAATGTACAATTTGGCAACCTTATCACTAAAACCGATCTCTTCCAGGCAACCCTTGGGTATAAGGACAGTACATTTGAAATAGGAGGGTTGTGCGGTATTACATAGGGATGCAGATACAAACTACGTGAATAAATTTCATATATTTACATACAGATTACGTATTTAATAATACCTTGACTAATACCTCGTAAGTATTTTTCTAGGAAATAAGCAATTTAATATATTAAAAAGTCTCGCAGTAGACACACTTTGCATGGGATACGCGTCACCTTTTGCATAGCATTAATCTTTGGTCTGATACTATTTATATCGTACGTGTGATGTCCATATTAGACATTTACTTTCGTTGTAGGTAGTTTCTAGATTTGACAGTAGCCTATTAATAGTTTTTATGTTGGGTAGCGAGAACCGTGAAGTGAGAAACGTTATACCTTCCGTGAAATTAGCTACGATAAGTTGTAATCGTGTAGGGTATTTAATGCCTATGTTTACTGCTATGAAGTAAAATGAATAATGAGCCCTGGTTTTCAAATGACATTTATATGAACAATCGTTTTACTTTTTACCCGACCGCTCCGGGAAGGAAGGTAATGTTTTTCGAGTGAGAACAGTAAATAACGTTGATACCCGAGGAAAAGCGACGGGATCCGAACGAAGAGCCAGTTTTTGACAGATAAGATATATAGCCACTAATTTGAATGATTGAAAGAGAGAGAGAATGAAAGAGCGATGTGGCATAATTTCAAGTACTTGAAATTTGTGCATTCTGAATATTGAAGCTTAATAACGGCAGAACATTGTACAGCAAAAGTCAGTGATGTTGTAGAAGTGAAGGGAAAATTACAATGCTTAATGAAGCTTTCGGGTTCCCACAGTAAGCTGCCAAAATCTTCCGTAAAACATTGTTACTTTACTGAAGAATACTAAAGAAAGTGAAGACTAGACTGTATGGGCTCAGATCCCTTTGCCTTCTAACATTGCTGAGAATAAAGTAAATATATATATACAGGGTGTAATCGTTAAGTGTGCACAGGCGATTATTCCGTAACTATTATAGATATCAAAAAATTTAAAACAGATATCGAAAGTACTTTACCTAATGAGTAAAATGACATTAATAACTTTTTTAAAATAAAACGAGAAATATCCAAAAAAATTATATTAACTACTTGAAATTCATCACTATTAATACATAATTATACAATGATAAAGGTAAAATGAGTTGATACTATTCCACTTAAAATAAGGAAACTAAAATCTCTACTATCTCATGCTAAATGTATGGGAGTGTTTAATGTAATTTTTTTGGATATTTCTCGTTTTATTTTTAAAAAGTTATTAATGTCATTTTACTCTTTAGGTAAAGTATTTTCGATATCAGTTTAAAGTCTTTTGATATCTATAATAGTTACGGAATAATAGCCTGTGCACACTTAACGATTACACCCTGTATATTAAATTAGTATATATAAAATTCTTTTTCCTCTCGAAGGAAAATCCTAAATTCGACGGACTGGCGTGCAATTTTGTGCTGGGCACGCCTTACAAGCTGAAGTATCCACTGCTCCTTGACGCACTTCTGGCGCTGCTCAACTCCGCGTGTGTGTGCGACAACACACAGATGCACTCGTCACCGGCCGCGCTCTCCGCCGCGCACTACTGCTTTCAGACTGCCTGGAGGTACGTATGACGTCATGGTTGCTCTTGTCATGGAGACTCGAGCTTAAGGGTGACTATGCAGTGCGCCCTGGCATAGCCCCAATTTTTCGATCATTTGGTTAACACGCATAAGATTACTCAATATTGTCAATACAGTTACTGTGTAATTTCTTTTTTATATGTTTACTCTTTTACTCAGAGTGGCTCAGATTTACGCAATATTGATTCAGATTTCTTTGTTTTCTTGTTAGTTTATATTTGACCGTATTGTCTGTAAATTTTCAGTAAGTTGAGCCGTATTTAATATGTGGTAAAGGTCATAATTAATCTAAATCTTTGAGACTTACGTTCGTTTTGAAAAAAGAAGGCAAATTCTCAGTTGAAAAGGATGTAAGTTGCACTAAATTTTTGATTAACGCTAATAGTTATCATACAATAAATACGGTTGAATTTTAAGTTGTAAGGAAAATCAATCTACCTGCTTCGATACATGGAAATAATCGTAAATACTCATCTTGAGTTCTGGAACTAAATTAATGGTTACAATTTGCCATCAACACAGATTAGTGATAAGCATGCCGCCAGCCACCCCACACATGGATAAGCTGCAAGCCGGAACGTCTGCTGAGCTGCCCTCTCCGCTGCCGCTCCACGCGGTAATATGGGCGCCGCGTGCCGACAACAAGAAGGTTTTCAACCCATGGCTGAAGGACGCCCTTGTCAAGCAGGGCATGTATACACAGGTACGGAACACTGGGGTTCAACACAGATCCTCGGTCAGGCCTAAGTGCTCCCGACAAAAGCCGATGATATTGTGGTGGTCAACGTACCAAGCCTTGTAACCTTCCAAGCGGGAGATGGACGTTGATATGCTAGAGTTGGACTCATTGTAAATTATGTTTTATTTTAGCTATCAGTTCTGTGGTCTGTTGAATGACCTTTGTTGTTCGTAATAATTAAATCTTTTCACAGTACGCAGAAAACCTGCTAGCCGGCGTGAGCGCATCCTGCGACAATATCAAATACACGGCATGGCTCGCCTCCGAAACAATCAAGCATCTGAAACAAAATCTGACTTGTGAGTTATCTTGTATTGTGTTACATATCTAACTAATATTATAAATGTGAAAGTTTGGATGTTTGTTGCTCAATCACGGCGAAGCAGATGAACGAATTTGAATGGAATTTGGTGTAGAATATACCCTGGATTAAGACAGAATACTTTTTATCCCGATAAAGTACTTCCCGCGGGATAAAGAAATTAAACATATCGGCTATAACGCTATTCCACGCAGGCGAAACCGCGGGCGGAAAGCTAGTTCTCAATAAAGATCTGATATAATTTATGAGTTTTCAAAGCAATCTATATTGTTTCTTTCTACTAATTAAACGAAAATCTACATTGGGTTCGTCTATTCTGCGAAGCCTTATCTAATTACAAATGTACTAATTATATAAATTAATATTTAATATTATATCATACAGCGAGCGGACTGCCGTCCCTCTTAGACGTGATATCCTGCGACTCTGCACTAGTGAGGCTCAAAGTGTGCCTGGCGGAGACCGCGTCTGCGACGGAGGCGCATCAGTTCATGCCTGATCTCTTGGAGTTGCTGGAGACTACGCTCGAATGTTGCCGGTAAATTCCATTATATTCTACGCCGAGTTGACTACCATTCCTCTTGTACGCATATCATGGGACTCGTAACTTAATGCAATAAAGAGACATGGCCTTTCTAACACGTGTTCCCATACTAACTGGCGCAATAATATGATGAAGGTACCTATAGATGTGACCTATATACCTATGGATATGACCTATAGGTACTTACCGTTTACCTAGAATCTTGACATTTGAAATAGTTAAAAATTAAAAAAAAAATCAAATGGTAATTTTATCCTACGAAATAAATCTTTTTTGAATAACACTCTGAAGGAAAAATGTGAAAATAATTACATTTTAATTGTATGTGGAAAATCACAAAGCTGACTCCTCATAGAAGAACAAGCAAGAAACTTAAGGTTTGCTCATTTTATGTAGGCTTTGGGTTACAATTTGTAATTAGACTGAATATCGCCGAGTGGCCTATGTCCATCGCTTATCATCTAAATATATTATACATATAACTTTACAACAATATTTAGATGATTAGGGTAAGCGTCCCAAATATTCATTTTTTTTATTGAACGGTTTATTGTGATTTATGTAGTACAATACTGAACTAGGTATTATTGTTACATAAAATGCTTCCTGCTGATAAAGACAAAGTCGACAAAATCTTTATTTCGTAAAAAACAGGATGCACTGGAAACCGTCACATTCTACATTTTTCTCTTGGGAGGAAAACGCAAGAAACTCTAAGAGGTCTAAGGCTTTTTATTAAAAAAATAAAAGATTTTTATATTACAAAAGTAAAAATTTTAAATTATGTCACTGTTAACAGCTTTAAAACTGGAAATGTTATAAAACACTGAAAATGTTATGGGATTGCGGGGTTTTTGGCAAAGACATTTGGCAAATCTGGTCTTTCACAGGCTCCACAGAATATAACGCTTCCTGCTGAAGCACGAGCTAAGTGGACGCCATTTGCGATGTCATTTTTCAACCAATAACTTGTAAGATTATCTCAATAAAGGTATTCAATTCTATTTTGTGTAATGGAAGGCTCCAACCAGTGTTATATGAACTTTGTGGTTTAATAATTTTTTTCTTAGGCTGAGCGCGGGCTTCGATCTGGAAGGGCTGATAGAGGGCACCAAGAGCCCGTCGGAGGCGGCGGTGTCGACGGCGCGGCTGCAGGTGTGCGGCACGGCGGCCTTCACCGTGAGCGGAGCGGGCCCCGCACCGCCCGCGCTCGGGGCGTGGCTGCGCGCGCACCTGCCCTCCAGCGGGGCCGCCGTCCTCGAGCGGCTGGCCGCCTCAGCGCCGCTCCCCTGCGTCAACATCGTGAGTGCTATTATTAGTTTATTACAGATGATGGCATTCATTTACTTGCATCTTTCTAGTTCCACTTCTGTCATTAACTCTCGACGAACATCGAGTGTTGTGCGTGTGTGTATATTTGACCTGTGACGCGTCTTATGTGCTCACGGGGTGGTTTGCAGGAGTTTACCCTGGTGATGCGTTCTGTGAACACACGATGGTTAGCAGAATTTTGGCGCGATTTCTTCGTCGTTACAAAAACACAATAATTACATAAATAAAAATGGATGTGAATTTTAATGTAATTTGAGTGTGAACAGTGAATTTCGGGGAAATAAAAGACAAATTTCGATTTAAATCATTCTTATTCATCAAGTGTGGATATTGAAATAACTTGTATTGCATAGGAAATTTATCTGGTTTTCTGGCAATATATACATCATACATAAATAATTATAAGGAATGAGCACAATTTTGTTTTTCCTATTATAAATAGAAATATTTTCTGTTCCTTGGGACGTTACCGCAAACCACCCGGCGGAGCCCCACGGACGCGCCACAGGTTAAAGACAAAACGAGTGGACATTGATGAAAAGTTTCTTGGTGTTTTTGATAGTAGTCTTACGAGGGTTTTCTAAATTTTCATGTGTAAGGTTGAACTCGGGGATAGGTTCTTATCCATGTTTGATAGAAATCCGGTTAAGCCGTTTCGAAGATATCCAGCTTTTCGAAGGTAGTTGGTTTATCTGGATGATATAATCATTTGTTTTCTGGGGGGTTTTCAAAATTTTTAATTTATAGCTTTACCAGTGGTGGCTGCCTCTTAAGTTCACGCACAGGTCTATATAATATAAAATACCGCCGTCACGTACTTACGACGTTAAATCAAGTTAACTGACCTTGATATCTACTATATTGATGTAGTATATTGATATAGTAGATATACACAACTATTAAAACTTATTTTCACTTGAACGAATGTTTCCCGTGCGCTTTGTGCAGCGCACGCGCCCATAGTGCTTCTATGAAATACGAAAGATGTGTAGTACAAATTGAAATTCAAATTAAATTCAGAAAACAGTGAAATTGTTTTTGTATTTGGGTATATAATATGAATAGTAAGTAAGTAGATAGATATATAGATAAGCATTTATTTGCATCTCAGTACACACACAACAAATTTTACATACATATATTTTAATAAATGACTACATACTAAACAAATTCATTTATCAAAACAAACTGGCGTAAAATCAGCTGCATGCTTTTTTTAAATTAAAACAAGAGTGCGAAACGAAAACTAAAACAACGAACTGAAATGTCGTAACTACATAATATGCAACAAATTAGATAGATAAGATAGATAGATAAAGTATTTATTTACGCCACTGCGTTCACACAACTACACAATTTTTAAATTACAAAGAAATATACATACAAAGAGCTAGTGTGTGGCGCAGTTGCGCAAATGGGATTTAACTCAGTGTGGCACATCACCACCTATTCTCGGAGACACCAGCCGCCACTGGTTTTTACAGAAGATATATCCACACCCTCTCGCATTTATTTATATCTTTTTAGCGTCTCTTCTTTCATTGTTTGATTGCAAGCCTATCAGAGCCGCTCCCTATATACCCGAGTACGACGACGCCAAAAGGAAGGTAATGTATTCACCGCGTCTGTATTTCTGTATATTACCGCCTACAGTCTAAACGCCTGAGCCGATTTGGTCAAATGGGGAGTCGATGTATTCGAACTAGTGCCGGGAGTGTCATAGGGGCATATGACGTCAAGATAAATCCATTATGGTGGACGCTAACAACCAGTTTGTTACACTTTAATTCCAGTACCCCATCGAGATGGGTGTCAGATGGTAGGCATCGTCGAAAGAAAATGGGAAAAAATACAGTCATGTGCGAATAGCGAATCGTGCCCTAATGGTTCCGCATCTAAGATCACCTTTTACAAACTTTTTAAACTGACAATCATAAATATGTAGTCATTTACCGATGTGATCTAATTTAATCAGTGTCAACCATTTTTAATTGTTCATTAGAAGCCACTCTTCATATTATTTACAAATTTATTACAAATTAACAAATCAAATCAAAATATTTTTTATTTCATAGCATAAAATTATCACTTGAAAACGCCACAAATTAATATTAAGTTTACTGCTCATTCACAAAGCTGACTCCCAAGAGAAGAACAAGCAAAAAACTCAAGGGTTGCTCTTTTTAAATACATTATGAGTTACAATTTACGGTTTGACAATTAGAGGAAAATATAATAAGACAGCTATATCCATGCTTGTCTATCATCCAGATAGTCAGTGATTTTATAATAAGCCTTCTGCTAATAATTTCTGTTTTATGATTGCTTTAAATTTATTTAACGGCAAATTCTGAATGTCTACCGGAACCTTATTATAAAAGCGTATACATTTCACTTTGAACGATTTACTAACTGTATGAAGTCGGCTAACATGAACAGATAACTGCTTCTTATTCCTTGTATTAACATTGTGCCTATCACTACGAGTTTTTCAAAGATTTCTCCGCGATATTTAGTACACTTTTGCATGCGTTAGAACCAGTTTTTAAAACATTTATTCCTCTCCGAAGTGGGGGTTATCTAAATCTGCCGCCAAACAACAATGTTAATAGCATTGTTGTGTTCCGGTTGTCAGTGATAGGATAGCCAGTTCCCCAAACAGTCGGGTTTCCGGGTCAGTATGCTTCCACCTTCGGCCTCATCTTCACTTAATATCAGATGTGATTGAGGTCAAGCGCTAACCCGTTGTGCTTAAAAAAAACTTTCTCCTACATATATTTATTGTTAACATCAAAAATTATTGTAAATTATTTTGCGCAATAAAGAGTATTTGTATTGTATTTATAAATAAAGGCCTGCTACTTTAATTGTGTTGCCGACTGTACTTCTCAATCGCCAAATAATAGTTTTTAATTACCTGAAGTGGTCTATGTATGTATGTACTATCATCATCATATCAGCCACAGGACGTCCACCGTAGTTTTAGTGAATAAGGTTATATATTTATTTGCATATAACAGCACCCTTCTGTAAACGAAAATGATATGTATGTCAGCATTCCCTATCATATATTGTAGTTGCTGGAAATTAGTAATTTAATCTTTTCAATTCAATGCTAAATTAGTCATTTGATCGAATGCCTAGGGAAATTCATAGAAAACTGCTGTCCAGAGTTCTTGGTAGTATCCAAAGGAACCTGACAAACCCACTCTGAGTAGCACAGTTTTCTGTAATAATCCTTTCTAAAAAAGTCACATTTCCCGCCATACAAGGCATTCAATTGAATGGCTTATTTAACCATCTGTTTACGAAAGAAACGTTCAGTAATATTTGACGATTTTCCTTAAAGTTCTTGACTATGTTTAATAAATGCAGTTATTTCTGGTAGAAACTAATATTACATTTTCACAGGCATGCTACGCAACGCACATCATACCTTCCGAGAGCGCGGTCCTCAATCTGGTCTCCTCACACTGCGAGCTCATCGGTACCACACGTAGCAAATATTCCATCGGACCGTCGTTGATGATGCTGGCCTACTCAGCCGCGAAGCTCCTGGAAATAGGCGCGAGCAAGCTGGCTGACAACCCTGACCTCTTGAAGAAGTCGCTCGATCTCATCGTGCCGGCTTTGGTGAGTGGGAATGCTCTTTCCGTAGTTTAGAGTAGATGGATACATTTGTTTGTATCTCGTTCTATGAACAGAGCGTTGTAATTCGCATCGGGTCTATTCCATCCCGGTTGTTTTCATTTGTGGCCAATCATTAAGCCAAGTCTGTGGCGGCGGCTTGAAAACTCTGATTTCCAGGTGTCCACTAGTCTGGCACGAATCTTCTAATCTGCAATGACCACGGCGGATTACTTGTAACTCATACCATCTCACAGTGATAGCAAGCTGTGCCCCAACAGTATATGATATGGTCGTGCAGCGAGGGGAAAATTGGTCTCATTCATCATCATCACCCACTTGCGCACTCCTCTTTTATATGCCCGATTTTTTGCAGTTCTTATAATGTTACTAATTCAATAGCATTAGCTGGATTATGGCACAGAATGACTAACTTAAATAACATAAATTAGGATGTTTGTTTTATTTTGTACTAGCTTGCCGCCCGCGAAATATTTTGTCGCACATATGTTTCATTTGTTTACACCGCGGGAACTATCTCTTTATCGGGATAAAAAATATTCTGTTTTAATCTACGTTATGTTGTACCTATATACCAAATTTCATCCAAATGCGTTCATCCGTTTGGCCGTGATTGAGCAACAAACAAATTAACAAACATCCAAACTTCCGCATTTATGATATTAGGTTGATTGGCGACATAAATTTTTCAGTTTAAGACAATACTTCTCTAACTTGAATCTAATTTAAAATGGTGCTCTCTCAGTATCATCAGGATCAATATCATTGACATATTATAATGATATTATCGTACAGACGGACGGGCGACTGGAGTTCTTGTCGGAACCGCTGACAGCGACCCTCACCACGCTGGTGCCGCAACCGCAGAAGGCCGAACAGCTTATCCATGAGCACATCCTCAAGATCACATACACAGTCCTTGTGGAGCACCTGCAGCCGTCCACTGAGAAGACTCTCCAACAAATGGTGAGAAATAAAAAGTCGTTAGCATCAGTAAATTATTCTGGGAGTTCTATCGTATATTTTTCTTTATGGTTTGTATGTTTTTATGCAACATTTTTGTCAACGTCAAGTGTTATGGTCTCCAGTAAGTAGGTAAATTGTTAATATGGAGCGTTACAGACATGTGTCAGTGCCAGTTGACATATTTGTTATATTAGGTATTCGTCATCAGCATATTTAGTCTGTATAAAATGGTATATATTTCGATCCAGGTTACTTATTGGGAGAAGATCCTGGACCGTCCTGCCGGAAGGCTGGCCTATGAAAACGTTTTCGCCGAAAATTCAGGATATTCACTTGGAAAGATTTTACTCGCTGCACCTCATGCCCGAAACCCATACGCGGAACGAATAATCAAGTAAGTAATTACGCGGTTACTAAAGCCTAACTTTATTGACATTTTGTTGAAAGTATTTGCAACTTTTTTGTACAATCCGACTCGATAATTAATTATAGAGTTATTTGGCATGGTCAGTGGTAGCATGGTGATTATTTAAGCTTGCTTCATCTGCAATTCTCAAAATTAGACAAGTTGGTATAGCTTGAATAATTATCACACGCAAAATAGCTCTTTAAGAATAACTATGGGGGCGATTGTACTTATTCATCACAATTCTCGGAGTTATAGATTTATTTTTAACGGCTCTGCCTAAGAACTAATCGGATTGATGAGAGAGTGTTGTTATCTATTCGTTGTTTAGTACTTTATGATGACAATGAGCTTACACCCGCATCTAACCCGCAGCTCTTTAAAGTCAGGTTAAATAGGCATCTTCTGGGAAAGCTCGTTCCATCGTAGACCTTATCTCGACATTAGTCCAGATTAAGGTCAAGAGCGATCAACACCAGCCTGCCCCTGCCCACTTGCCACTGCAAGTTGTTAATCCGCTGGGCTATAATACAAAGCATAATACAATTTGCAGGTTGTTCATCAAGATATTCTCGGGCTGCGAGAGTTCCGAGCTAAGCAGCGCGCTCTGCATCTCCGTATGCAAGTTCATCGGCGTCGCCGACCAGCAGCGGTTGGCTGGCATGCTGGCGCACATCTGCCTAGGATCACCAGGTAACTGCCTCCGTCGTAATTAAGATTGTAATGACCCTACGGGTTATCAACGTCGCAGTTTCTATTTGCAATAAAGGTCGCGAGACGTTTGTATGTAATTTCTATTATTTTCGAGACATCTTTCCACCTTTTACGAAATATCTCAATAAATTTTTTAATAACTATAAATTGAAAGAAATGAAGAATGATTGGCGTGAATGATGAGGTAACGGATGACAGAGGACATTGAAAGAAAAAGACGTACTGCGCCCAAATAAATTGGGATAAGGCAAGAAGATGATAATTATGAAATTGAGAATTTAGAAAACATTTGAGAAAACAGGCGATTTACATTTTTTTAATGCACAACAGGATTACTTTTGACCTCAATCACACCTGATGTTAAGTGAACATGAGGCCGATAGTGGTGGCCACCAAGAAACTGTTAAAAGTTAAATACCTATGAAACGGCTTGGGGACGTGTGAGGCTGTTGATGAATATATCTTGACCGTTAAACTGGTTGTATGTGGTCACAAGTGTAACTGACGGGTAAATACAGCGTGTAATATTTTTCTTCTACAATTTTAATCATAGCCAATAGAGAATTTTAGGAGCTTGGCTCTTTCGGCTATTACTGGTACTGTTTCGCTCAAGTTCTAATGAACCAATCACGACTACCTACGAGAACTTCGCCACGAGACTGTTAGGTCCTATTTGCAAGCCACGTCGTAAATTTAATATCATTTTGATTAATAACTATAGCGTATAGGAATTTGTGAGCAAAGAAAAATCCAAGCGTTTGACACATACGAATATATTAGGAACCCTGACATTTAAAAAATGTAAAAAAAAGAAAAGATCTAAAAACACCACGCAGTTTCCAACATCGTCCGCCCCGTGTAGCGTAGCTACACAAGTTCTATGTCCTCACATAGGAGGGCCAGCTTGCGTGCCACGTATCATACGTTTGTTTCCAACATTTGCCTCTGATAGTAGCGGCCAGCGGTACGGCAGCGGCGTGTACCACGAACGGGTCCCCCACAGAGACAGAGCTTCCTACACCCACATCGTCAGCGCCCGAGGCCAGTGGGAACCCTGCGTCGCTGGCGCTCAGAAACGCGCTGCGAAGTGTGTTTAGAACCGAGAGCGACTCGACGCAGCGCAACGAGGCATCTGCGCAGCGCAGTGAGGACCTGCCCGTATTTGATACCCCGTAAGTTAACCTTTTTATTTAACCGATAGGTGAAGTGTAGAAAAAATTGCTAGTACTTCTAGTTATTGTTGACAAAGAAATTCGAGTAATTTAGATGGTACTTTATATTTTTATTAAGTAAACTTTAATCTATTGAGGAAACCTATGTTCAGCAATGGACTTCCTGTGGCTGATATGATAATGAAACTTAAAATATTGCAAGTAAAAGGTATTATTTCCTATAGTAAATAATTAAGTGACTCTGTCAGTCACCCATTTACTTTACACAACTTAGTGTCTTGAAACTACGATATCAAAGAGAAATTCCCTTCAACACTTGTGGCATATCGATATGTTTTAGGTTAGCTGTGGATTAACGACTTGGGGCAAGCGCATGATATGTTCAAACTTCTTTGCAGATCGCCAGCTCCGAGAGCTCAGTCAGAAACAGCGCAGCAGTCAGGAAATTCAGGTATTTTTTACTTATTCCTTACTTTGCTGGGAAACTGGTTGAATAGGTACCATCTTCTTCAGGGCTACTTCGTAAGAATACTACGCCAAAAATTTTTTGTATCGCTTTCCGATCATGTTGACAATAAAACACAGGGATAATTTATCCGTAAATTGACTTAAGTATTAACCCTGCAGATTTCTGCGAGGTTACAGATGTCTTGAGCAGTAGTAATAATTCCATTAGGTGAGCTGCTTGTTCGTTTGTTATACCATGACATGAAGAAAAACTTCTGAGGTAAGGTTAGAATATATTAAAATGAGAAGTAACATCCATCATACTATGGAAATTTAAAATCCCTCGATACTACTAAAATCACATATACTATTAAAGACAATCATCAAGCATGCCTATGAAACATCTCTCCATTACCAACTTTCGAAAAAACCAAATCGCTTTCAGATTGGTTCAGTCAATTTGCCGCTACGATACCGCAGACCGACAAAGACTTCAAACTTTAACACACCCCTTTTTTCGTCGGAAATAAAAAATTAAACCGCATTAAAAATATAATGACTAACTAAAAAAAATTCATTCTTCGTTCGTTTTTTTAGTAATTAAAAATTAGTGACATGTCACTAAAGCGCAATGTCATGGACATATGCATTTTCCCGTTTCTCACCTATGATGCGCACACTTGGTCTTTGACGGAAGATAAAGGAGCGCAGTATCATCATCAGCCCGTAAACATCCCACTGCAGGGATATAGGCATTCCCTCGTATATGAGGGAGTATACTGTATGTTAAACTGATCCACCACGTCGGAAACACTACACTGCGCTCTAAGACTCAAATTGCTGACGTAGCAACAACGGCCGCCAAGTGGGACTATGTTGGCCATGTCAGCCGCATGCCAGTTGACTTGGGTCAAAATCACTACCACCTAGAGCCCACCTTTAGAAAAAAGGCATCGCGGCAGACCGAAAAGGAGTTGGGGACAGGGAGACGTGGAGAGCAGAGGGAGACCTTTGCCCAGCATTGCTCCTAATAAATAATAATAATATAATTTTATTTAAGCCTGGTAACCTTATAGATGTAATATTATGAGTTGGATTTGCTAACGAGTATTGCATTCGCTCTGCAGAGAGCTGCAGCTGGTCGGACGGCAGTAAGGAGAGCGCGAGTGCAGGCGCTGGCGCCGCGCCGCTGCCGGCTGAGCCTGCGCCCGCGCCGCTCACCGAGGCCGACGACAACGCCGCGCTCCTCTCCGCCATCTGTAAACACGCGCAGCACCATTGGTACCGTACACGAAGCTAAACTAATTCTTAGATTCTATCAAGCTAAAGGATGACTTGCCGGGATGGATCACACATGATATACATGGAATTAAATCATTTAATACTCGCGCGCCAATCAATCAATCGTTCTACAAAAATTTTATGTATTGCCATCCTTATTATATTCTTGCAATGCATTATGACGAATTATAGACAGTAAAAATGAATTCTTATTCGTATAACAGGATGCAGGTTAACGATCAACGTCTTCCGTTAGACTCAATTGAGCTTAAAATATATATCTCTACATATTTTAGAACTACCTCCATTAAAATTTTATTTCTATAGAATTCTTTTCATTTTATGACTTTAAACGTCAAGTATCCGTAGGCTTCGAAAATTGTTAATTACCTTCGAATGGTTTCAGTAGCGAGGAGGTGAGCGAGCGCATGCTGACGACGCTGATCAGCGTGTGCAGTGAGACAGTGGTGTCGCCACTACTGCTGCGCGAGATGTGCCGCCTCGCCGACGCGCACTGTGGCAGCGACCATCGCCAGCTGTTCCCCGCAGCCGTCGCCTGGCTATCCAGCTGGTCAGTACTGACCCTAACTCATAGATAGTATTACAACACACCGTGGAGTCGCCGCTGCTAAACTAGCTAACTCAATTATTGGAATCTGATGTCGCTATTATGTGGACTTGTGATTCCAATCTCAATACAAACACCAATCGAGCAATATCAGCCCGAGACAGCGCGGTCTCGGGCGAGCACGTACGCGAGTTAGCCGGCCGGTGTCGGATTTTTCGGTTTGCTCAAAGATGCCTCGGTCGTTTGCCGCGTCCAGTGTGGACATTCGCGTAGGTAGCGCGTTCGATCGACAATGGGTAAAGATTAGTGTCGACGGTTAATAAATTTGTATGCCGCAAATATTTTGGCTTTGGTATACCAAGGATCCTAATTATACTAACAGGGGATAAGAGAGGATTCCTGGCTAGATATAAGCCGTAAAACGACTACCTGTTAAGGATTTGAAAAAAAAAAAATGGAGGCGTTGTATGGATCGTATAGACGTGAACAATCGTCACACAATTCCTGCGGTTTTTGTAAATTGACTTCATCCAAATTCTTCTTTTTTTTTTCTTTTTATTTCGTTTCCATTTTTTTATAATCGTGTGTAGCAAAATAAAAGCAAAAGTTGCCGTGCGCATGTACGGCACCATCTTCGCTCTCAACTGAGCAAATATGGCTCGGGTTGTTCTGGCTAGGCAGCCTCGCTGTCTAAAATTACCCGACCGAGCATGCCTCGCACACGGCCGGGCGTTTGCCTCGCGCAGCGGCTAGCGTGGTGTAGACCCGCCTAGTGACGATAGATTTTGTGGCTCAGTAAGGAGAGCGCGAGTGCAATCAACGTTTTGTTTATGTGACAGCTAATACTATCATGAATCCTCCCATATAGCCTTCGATCAGTGCTACGTGAAGCAATTTTAAATTCTGACCGTGAACGCCTTTCAAACTTGTACCCCTTTTGATGGTGTCGAATATATGTGTATTTTTCTTGGACCAGTGTGGACACCCTAAGCTCTCCGGAGGTGCTGGAGAAGCTGGAGGAGGGCCACGTAGACGGGCACCTGGCGCCGCAGATAGAATCCGCCTGCGTGTTGCTGTCTTATCTCGCGGACGCGTTACATGCTATTAACACCACGCAACCGCACGGTGAGTGAAGTAAAATTAAAAATGTGATGTATCAATTCAAAATGAACATTTTATGGGCGATTTTATATTGGAGGGATGAACACGATTTGTACCACTGTTAATTCTGACTTACAGGAGTTACAGTGGGAGGAGTGTGGAGGCGAGATTGTACCTCATAGGCAAATATAGGGAATAGCTAGAGCAACTTTTTATTACAGGCTAAATTCAATGGTATTTATTGTGTTGTAAACATCTAAGTTAATCAATTGTTTTATGCGTCTTACGTCCTTCTCTTATTAATTTATTCTTTTATTAAGAGTTCATCGTGCACACGGTCTCCTCCTACACCCACTAACTTAACAAAGAAATGAGAATTTAATGCTGCATTTTATTTAAGTTTATTCTCACAGTACGACACATATTGTTGAATTTAGCTTATACCAAAAAAAAATCAACACTTATTACGACTTATGTTCATGAAGGTGTGAATGACTTATTATTATAATATATGTCTATATAAAGGGAAAAAGCAATATCGGCTTACATATACCGCGTTGTAGAACATGTTTAACACTTATTAAGGTTATTCATACTTCGTTTTCAAATCATTTGCCTAGTTAGCAATCAAGTATGCCAGGTGACTGGATATGATTGCTAGACCCCTAAATAGGTAGTGGATTCTGGATGAGCACTTTACATCTTCCTTATTTTCATGTATGAACCTCCGGCGTGATTCAAATACATTATTCACCTTCTCGTATGAACAAGATAACTGTGAAGACCTTGTTTAGTTTTTTTCTTTCGTATTGTACGCTATGTCAATACACGGGAGAGAGCCGTGTTAAAACCGGCGTCTTGACGATGATGATCCTGATGCAGTATCTGTGTCTACTGATTTTCTCGTTTATAATTCATAAGTCACTGCAAGTAATACCTATTAAATTTTTACTGTAGCCGTGCGTTCCGTCAGCCCTACTTGGGAATCTCCATCAGATCTCGGATTTGACTTCGACTACACCGACGAGCAACAAGACGAAGACGACACTAGTGCTGATGACTCTGTGAGTATTATTTCCATGTTTTAGATTACACAGCTAAACACATTTAATTGTGGTGTTTCCATGTAAAATAAAAGTAGTTTCTATTTTTTTTTCCTTTTTAAACTCTTTTTGGCCAAGGTGTATATTTTTGTTTACATTGACAGTTTCTAGCACATTTTATGAGCAATCTAGTATTATGTACATAAAATAAATATCGCGAATCAACTATAATGATGATTACATTCAGGTGCCCAGGTAAATAGCAAGACTATTAAATCTTAATTTTTATAAAAGAGAACAATAATATTTAGGAGATAAAGATTAAATAAAGTTTATGCCAATACAACCTAATCTAAATCAAAATTGACAAAAATCATTCAGTAAGAATGCTAGTCAACCAAACTGAAATGTAGTCTAATCGTTGTAACTGGCGATTCAACTGGATATCTAACAATATAGTATAAAAAGGTTAAGTTTTTTTTTTTTTTTTTTTTTATGCATAACGGGTTGGTACTTGACCTCAATCACACCTGATGTTAAGTGAAGATGAGGTCGAAGATGGAAGCGTACTGACCCGGAAACCCCAACACATTTGGGGGACTGGCTATCTTATCTCTGACAACCGGAACACGACAATGCTATTAACATTGCTGCTTGGCGGCAGATTTAGATAAGATGGTGGTAGCTAGCCAGGCGGACATTTAAAATGCCCTACCACCAACCAAACCGAGTACTTAAATATGTACCCCGCTGGGGATCGAACCCGCGACCTCCGAATCGTAAACCCAATGTTGTTTACATTGAGCCACGGAGGAGGTATAGGCTGGGTGTCCTATATTTCAGTTTTACATCAACGTGACCATTGTTTCACCAGGACGAAGACGCGATGCTCCAATACAAACTATGCACGTTCACTGTAACGCAGCGCGAGTTCATGAACCAACACTGGTACCACTGCCACACTTGCAAGATGGTGGACGGTGTCGGTGTGTGCACGGTGTGCGCACGTGTGTGTCACCGTGGCCACGACGTGTCCTATGCCAAATTCGGCAATTTCTTCTGCGACTGCGGAGCCAAGCCTGATTCCAGGTGAGTTGGTATGACTAGGAATCAGTGACAAATTCTCCATATAATACTAAGCGTACCTACTTCCCTTGCAAACTATTGACAATTTAACTTAGAGCACATTTTTATATGCATAGATCCGTTTTTCGTTTAACACACGCGATATGTTGTGCGTTGTAAGCTGCTGGTTGAAAGGAGAGCAAACCCGTTCCATGATGGGTGCGCTATTGACAGTACGACTCGAGAGACCGCTTACATAAAGATGGACCTAACTGAAAATTTAACTTGCATCTGCAACCTGCACCTGTATCAGAAGACTTGTGAATTCTATAAGTTGGCACTAGGAGAGAGCGAAAGCCACAAGACAACTGCTAAACATAGGCTATGCTGAAAATTACTAAATGAGAAAGTAATAAAACTCGCAATATTCAAACATCAACAGGTGCTTAGTTTTTTTTTGTTGTTTGTTTAACGGTCTATGTCACATAATGGTGTGTCTCTGGTACTATCTCATTATTCCAGGAAAAAATTGACAGCACTACTTTTTTTAGTGGTTTTAGTTTAGAAAAGTCGCATTAAAATCGATACCAAAGTCTTTGATTGTGTCCTAAGTCTTGACGTCGTCATTACAGCTGTCAAGCGCTAGTGAAGCGCTCTGTGACGCTGGGCGCGGCTCGCGGTGCAGGCGGAGGACCAGAGGAGGCTCCGCCCGCTCCCTCTCTGCGGCGTCGTCCCTCCAGCCCAACGCCGCCTGCCTTACTGACGCCCCCGCGTCGCCCCGAACTCGCCGCTAACATACACGGTAGGTGTAAAGAGTGTTATGATACTTGTGGTATCGATCTACGTTTGATTGCGTGGTATTACACCGACCCGCACGCGATTGAGTGCTATTTTCATTCCGCTTTGTTCGATCCGTTGTCCTGTAGATCGATTTTATGAGCCGCATTCATCGCTCGTCCTGAGCAGTCGCTGTCGACGTTGGTTGAAAGTAACGTTATTGCGATGTAGATTGTGCGATTGTAGTAACACCTAAGTCTCACTAATCAAAGCCTTCAACAAGAAGGCGGCCGGCGAAGCGCTGGCACTCAGTAGGAACAATTTACGCATTCTCACAAGGGCACTAACGGGACACTGCTGTCTGAGCAAACACATGCTCAACATAGGGCTCCGAGAAACAGGAATGTGCAGACTTTGCCTCCTCGCAGAGGAAACACCTGCACATCTGCTGTGTGAATGTGGCCCGCTAATGCGTAAACGCAATATCCACCTGGGCAGCCACTTATTACACCCGGATGAGATAAAAACCATCGGTGCCAGGAAAATTATCCAATTCCTCAAAGAGGCAAACCTGAGCAACGAACTGTAGGTTCCAGGTCACAGGTCTCCGATGACCTGCAACAGCCACACATACAATACAATACAAACACCTAAGTCAAATTTCAATTACATTAATAGTAATATTAATACCGCCTTTCATACTAAATTTACACTCAAGACACGCACGAAGCAATTGTGGCACACACCGGATCAATGGCCCAATGTCCGACTGACTTGACAACTTCAGAATACTTTGAACGCCTAACCAAATCGACAAATAAACGTAATATTTCGAATGTTATGAGTATCCAAATTTACTTGCTTTCATTTATCTAGTCCCAAATGAGGCATACTTAAGATACTAGATAATGGATTCAACATATAAAAATATTTAAGTAAACAACCTTGACCAGCAATAACATGTCCTAGTATCACACAAACAAACAAACAAACAAACAAACAAACAAACAAACAAAATATTCTTTATAGTACAACAATAAGAAGCATAAAAAGAAATAAGAAAAAGGGGATAGTACAATTTGGCGGCGATCTCTTCCAGGCAACCTTTGGGTTAGGAAGCATTATGCACATGACATGTAGGTAGCGTGCACGATAAACTAATTTAATAAAATAAATAAATCACCCATATAAATACACACTATCAATGCATGCGCATTAATCACTACAACAATAGTATGTCGCTACTGGCTGAGAATCAAAATAACCGACGCTCCAACACAGGGTGCCGGGCGTACCTGTCGTCGTACCCCGGGTGGGGCGCGTGCATGGAGCGCGTGCAGCGCCTGCTGGAAGCGCTGTCGGGGGCCGTGCGCGCGGCGTGCTCGCGCGGCGCGGCGGTGGGCGCGCACACGCGGGCACAGCGTGCCCTCGCGCAACTGCACCTCGGCGACAAGCGGTTCCAGCACACCGACACGCTGATGCTGCCCACTCTCGGTAAGGCTGCTGAGCGATAAACCTGCATTGATGTCACCACAAAAACCCGACGCAAGTGCGTGTCATCTCATTAACTTGTATAGCCTATTTAGCTGTCTAGTTTCCCTTTTAACTTCGTTATATTATGTACTACTGACGCGAATTTTATCACGTTAGCTGGCAGGGGAACGGAGGGGGACGGGGCACTTGACTGTTACAAAAATTAGCACTGAAAAACTTAAATTTCGTAAACTGATTTCTGCATCGGAAAACGGGTCAAGATAATCTCTAATCCGACGACACCCCACACAACGGGGTACAAAAATAAAAAAAATCATCCCAATTTACGCAGTCCCCTTTCCCCTACCCTAAAAAAAATTACAAGGTTTTATTTTACGACTTTTTCAGAGTGATTATGCCAAATTACAGCTTTCTAACTTAGAGCCTCTGAGTTAAGCCGAGGACAGACAGACGGACAAACGGACATGGCGAAGCTATAAGGATTCCGTAGTCTACAAGGAGCTAATACCTGCACTGGGTATTTGATATCGATAGGTTTGTTATAATGACCATAGAGTGCTAATAACAGGTGGGCGTCTGTCGAAACATCAGGATTATAATTGCACCGCTAAAAATTGGCAAAACAACCGACTTGAATGAATATATTTACGTAAGTAAGGTTCTGCTCTCTATCTCCGGAATGCATCACCATTTCTTAACCGAATTACTTAGGACCACCATGGTGATAAAGTATCAAACAAAAGACAATCATCATAATCGGTTAACAATTGACGAAAATGTAAGCTAAACCCAAGTTTACTATGAAAACAGAAACGACATTTGACCCATCAAAACTTCTTCTATCGTCAGTTAACAATGTTCTTAGCGTAAGCCATCTGTAAGCATTTAATGCATACCGCATGCGAAAACTATATTGCTATAATATTGCCGTATCTGTCGCAGGTTCTCAAGAGGGCGCTTTCGAAAACGTGCGAATGTCGTACACGGGCGAGAACGGGCAGACTATACGACAGCTGATGTCTGCGCATAAGCTGCGTCGCGTGGCAATGTGCTGCCTTGCCTCGCCGCACGGCCGGCGGCAGCATTTGGCCGTCTCGCACGAGAAGGGTATGTGTCTCTGGCAGCTGAAAATATCTGTAGCTATTGGGAGCACAAACTGTAACGATTAACGACATGCTACTTCTACTCAACGCACGCACGGCAGCATCTGCCCGCTGGGCGGGGCATAGATTTGTGTCTTTCCTACAGTCGGTTCTGTGCAGGTGCAGCTGACACAAGTTGGGCTGGAACAAACCATGTACCTTTTTCAAAGTGTAATAAAGTAAATGGATCTATTTTTTTGCAATTAATTCAACTTCATCATATCAGCCAAGGACGTCCATAGCTGTACATAGAGCGACCGATTGGAAGCGGTATGCATCCAGCGACGTCCCACTAACTTCTTTATGGTCTCCGCCCACCTAATGGGAGAACGGTTTACGCTCCACTTGCCGTTGCTTGGTCTGCGCTCTAGAACTTTAATGTCCCACTGGGCATCCGTTCTTCGAGCTACAAGTATACACTGTCACTACCATATCAACTTCTAATCCGCTGAACCAAAATCCTCCTCTTTATACTTAGTCGCCTTATACGTACTTCCATCAGGAAATGGGTTCGTTCTTACAGCTTGAGAGATTTCACTTTGAGTATGGTATTAATATTAAAATCTGTTTAGGAAAAATCACCGTGCTTCAACTCTCTGCACTGCTGAAACAAGCGGACTCGTCAAAGCACAAGCTAACGCTGACGCGGCTGTCGTCGGCGCCGATTCCGTTCACCGTACTAAGTCTCAGTAGCAACCCGTGGAACGAGGACTTGCTTGCCGTCTGTGGCCTCAAGGAGTGTCATGTACTCACCTTCAACAGTGGTGGTAAGCTAAGCCTGCTGCTTTCAACGGGAATAGTATCTTATACTATTTTATAGTAACTGTCAGGTCATGAGGTCATGCTAAATTGACTAATTACGCAGTTGATGCAATACTTTTTCTGTGACTACAATAACTTAAAACTAATCGTTTGAAAATGGAATCACTGGAACCGTGCTGCAGGCAGTGAGCCGCAAGGGCTTTCTTGGGGAAGTCTGTGCAAATACCACTTTGAAAGTATATTGTAATAAAATATAAAGCTTCTATATGAATGGAAGGGATCAGTTCACTTGTTATATCTTTGAATAAATTCCGCTTTCATAATTTTACTAATTACAGGCGCAGTAGCGGATCACTTGGTCCTGACAACTGGATTGGAAGGGAACAACTACATAATAAAGACGATATGGTTGCCGGGCTCGCAGACGCAGCTTGCACTTGCCACCTCGGACTTCGTGAAGATTTTCGACCTAAGCCGGGACCTTAATAATCCCCTGCATCACTTCTTAGTACCCAGCGGAAAGGTATCACTACTTATGGAATTTGATTTCAATATTTTAAAGCTTATCTTCTATAAGAATCAGAATTTGACGTTGGGTGCCTTGTATACCATGTAATAATAATATCCTTGGACAATGGACATACACAGACAAAGCCATCTAGTTCCACACTAAGTAACTAGGCAACATAGTAATATATGTGTATAACCTACCATTGATTAGGAAGTTGCGTTGTAGTTTTCAACAACCCCATGCTGTGTTCAGTCTTTATTTGATATCACCAGCGTCAGTTCGTCTTTGTAGGTGTATGTATGTAGGCAGACAAATAAGTGACTAATTACAAGCTACAATAGAAATCACTATTCATGCATGAGTGTCCAATGATGACATTGGTACGGTGTTCGGATTAACCTATATCGGTTTTTGTGACACCTGTAAATATATCTTTGTAACATTTTAGATAAACAAATTTAGAATCGTCTAAATCGCAGCTAAGCAATATTGATTGAATTGATGTGTTCCGGCTGTTTGAGACGAGATAACCAGTCCTTTAAATAAGTTGGAGGTTCTAGGTGAGCGCGGTTTCACCTTCGGCCTCATCGTCACTTTTGATGAAGGTGTTATCGAGGTCAAACGCTAACCCAAATGCATAATATGAAATTTTTGTGCTTTCTGCATCACTGCATTATTTCCATTGTTGACATCATTTGCTTCATAATGCTCAAACGATGATAGCAACATTATTTGTGTTCAGGTCCGCGACGTAACGTTCGTAAACCAGGACGGCGTGATGCACATGCTGTGTATGAGCTCGGCCGGTCACATCTACTGGCAGCCAATGAGCGAGGAATCACGGGCCTCACTCGGCACCTTCTACGTCACCAACACACTGGAAGTGCTGCACCCCGAGATACAGGTATTGTGTAGAATTTAAACTAAACAGGTGCCAAATTGCTCACTCGGCGACCCGGCGGCTATTTGCGCTTCGGTCAGTATACCCGCCACTATAATAATGATAACTTTTATTTCTTTAGGACGTAGCTGGTTTAGTTGGCGGAGGTGGTGTGTCCATTTACTACTCACACACCCTCAAAATGCTTTTCTTCTCGTACGCTCAAGGCAAGAGCTTCCTGGCGCCTCTCAACACTGTTGAAGATAGTGTCAAAGGTAACCCTGAAGCATCTTTTTGATATCATTAGATGCTTATTAATTAACTTAATATTCGAAGCCTAAGCATTAATAATGTTTAGCTTCGAGAAGTTGCACACTTCTTTAATATGATAAAAATGCCGCAATTTTTTTTTGGGGTGTTTAAAACGTTTATCTATATTTCCTTTTTGTTTCGCAACAGGAACAGCATTGATCACTTTGTCCTCAACGTCGACGCAAAAAGAGGGAGGACGGGGCGGCGGCAAGCAGGGCGCGGTGCAGTCTCTGTGCCAATGGGCCGAAGTGCCGGGCCATCCGGGACTTATTACGGCTGTCATGCAGGCGTCTAACAATCCTGTTGTGCTCATGCTGACTCCGAATAATATACACGTGCAGGAAATAAAGGTAACAGAAGTCTGGCCAGCAGGTCCGGGTGAACGCGCTTCCACCTTCGGCCTTAAGAGTTCCTTGACAGCCAAATGTTTCTATAACGACAAACGCCATCGATTCATTTCTCACGTTTGATTGGCGGTCTATAAATTGCGAACAGTTGACAGCCGATCAATCACGAGATTCGAAACGTCAACGTGCTGTCTAGGCGGGCAGGTGTAATTGCGATGAAGCACTCACTCTTTGTGCATTAAAATAATATTTATTTTTTTACTTTTGGAAGATTTACAGCCGTAAATGATAAAAAATCTACCAGTTAAAAACGATGCTTTAAATTATAAACATTGAGAGTAGCATACAGCATTATTAGGTCCATATCAATAGGTATTCCGAATACGTAGGAACTGCGAACTTTTACAGGAGATTTTATTTATTATGATTTTTTTAACATCAGGTGGTGCCAGCGAAAGCGAAGATAACGGATATGGTTGCTGTGCGGCACTGGTGCGGCGGTGGCGGCGAGCAGAAGAGCACTCTGATACTGCTGTGCGAGGACGGCAGTCTGCGCATGTACGCGGCCAGTCAGGAGCACACCGGCTACTGGCTCTCGCCCGCTATCCAGCCCACGCATGCGCCACGCAGACGCCCGCGGCTCGTCGCGCACCACGCGAAGGGAAAAGCGCAGCAGGTGCGTACTAAGCAATCTTAAGGTTGAAATCGGAATTAAGTTGATACTTGCTATACTGTTTTTACTTCACTTAATCACTGTTTATCGTCAACATTAAACAACGAGAAAACATCAAATATCCGAACAGGAAATAAACAAATCTTGTGATTGCTTTGCTCACTTCCATATTAGTCGATGGTGATAATCGTTAAGTCATATAATAAATAACAACGTACTCACATCAATAGCCTATAAAAGTCTCCTACTGGACATAACCCTCTCACATAGAGCGATTTGAGCGAGCAGCTTTTTGCAATAATAAAATTTTAACGATTCGAATATCAACCAAATTCATGTGAATATTGTACGCCCATGCGCCGTCAAGACATAATATATGCACTCGGTTAACACATCTCAAAGGATGTGTGAACTGCTGAATAGTCTGAGAGAATAACCCTTATGTTCCCAGTAGTTCTGTTGGACAGTTCTGTTGGCCGAACTAATGGGAATTTTTGTCTCACTAGTTCTATCAACAGAACAAATGATACTAGGGATTCCCAGTAGTTTCGTCGAGTTCTAATTCGAGTGCGAGCGAAGCGAGCACGGGAGTATTTGGCACCCCGACATGGATAGGTTAGGTTCGAACCTATAATCTTTCTACAATGAAACGAGAATGAAGCTTTACGACACTCTTACTCACATACAGCATGGAGCGGGCTTTTATCTCGTGCCCTCGTAGGGAAACTCCTGCTAGCTCCTGCTGGTTGGTTATAGATTAGTGCAGCTGCCATTATATCACCAATTTCATTGCCTCTTCAATTCAAATTAAATCTTCATCATCATAGGATACTTCATGCATGGTTAGTCGATAAATTTCAATGTACTAATAATGTGTTTATCCATTAGGCAATTATAAAATCCAATGCGAATGGAGCGCCCCAGTTCCCGATAGATTTCTTCGAGCACTGTGTTGCTATGACAGACATCGAGTTTGGTGGCAATGATCTCCTGCAAGTATATAACGTGGCACAAATGAAACACCGCCTGAACACCACAGGTAGGAAACAATATTAAAGTCTCTTTTGTCATATAACCTATAATTCGGTTGCGGGTTCGAATCCCGTGAGAGGTAAATGTTTGTGTCATGAATACGAACATTTATTCCCGAGTCATGGATGTTTATATATATATTTATCCGTTTCTAGTAACTATGGTACAAGCTTTACTTCGTTTGGGACTAGATGGTTGGTGTAAGTGGGCGACATATTTATATAATTTAGATATTACTGTAAATAATTGATTACCATCTTGAAGGTTACGTAGCCGCTTACACTATAACCTGTATAAATTATTCTAACCTAGTAACTTGGCGACTAAATTGCAAGACTAAGACACCGTATTTACGACTTGCACTCACCAGGCGTAAACGAGTTACCATTAATAGGATAGTCCCCTCCTGATTTTTGTCAAATAATACGCTCGTCAATATTAAACCACATTTTTGTGTAGGATTGTACGTGGTATCTACTAAGTTGAGTGGATTCCAAATGGATGTGGTCAACTCTGATCCCAATATGGTAATCTGCGGCATACGACTCCTTCTTGGAAGTCAAGACGTGACCAGAGCTCCTTCATTTGTGGAAGTAAGTCATTCTTTATATTCAATTATTATTATTTATTTTATTAAGGCTAATGTGACATTGTGACATATCACAATGAGAACACTGTTCAATTTTATAATTTTTTCCAGCTCTACAACAGGACCATCCCAACGATGGTCGTCCGTAACCGCTGGTTTGACATACCGCTGACGCGTGAGGAATCGTTGCAGTCGGACAAAAAACTCGTCATCACCTTTGGCCCGTCTCAAGACCCCGACGGTGTTACTATGGTTGATTCTGTGAAGGTTAGTTGCCTTATTGTTTTTAATTACTCACAAGCAAAGCCTGCTATTGTTATTAATTTAATTAATTACATGTTTTTTTTAGGTTTATGGCAAGAATAAGGAGCAATTTGGATGGCCGGAAGAGAACGAAGATCCTTCCGCGTGTCCATCTTCCAGCAAAGTCACTCAGGTAGCCATTTCACATTTCGATAATTTATTAAATAATTATCGTATCAACTTTGCCGGGTCTTACTCGTTGCGCTCGGAATCTTGCACGGTATTTTGTAATTTCATCGATCGATATCGTCATTGGTAACCTTATCCAATCAGAAAACGTTAAATTGCCGTACGAGCATTGAGTCAACCAAGCGCAGGTCATAATGTAATTGAAAACGATATCGATTGAATTATTATTATTAATAGTATACTTTACTATTTTTAGAGTTCGTTACTTTTATCCGATTTTGTGTTTCATGTATCTAACACCGTTTTATTGTTCAATTAAAATAGTTGTTAGTAAGCCCGTTGTTAGTTTTAAGGAAACTTATGCGGGTATTGACTGTATTTTACCAACTTTTAAACTCTATATAGTTGCAATGTTGTTGATTTGTTAGCTTATTATCGTATGTGTGTGACTGTAGAAACAAAGGCTTTTATCTACCGTTACCGTTAGCAGGAGGCTGACAGCGGCAGCAGCGCGTGGAAGCCGAGCTCACTGGAGAGTCTGGCGTGTGCCGCATTGGAGGCTCTGGAGCTGGGTGCAGGTGCACCGGCGGCAATAGGCGCGGCCGCTGGGGCGGAGGGCGGGGCCGAGGCGGCGCGCCGGCTGCTCTGCGCGCCCGCATCCGCGCATCTGCATGCGCGGGCGCAGTGTCTGTTACGCGCCGTGCACCACACACATTACCATCAGTACAAGGTTACACTTCAACAACAAACCACCTTAAATCTTCATTGCAGCGGTATGACTTCCTCTCATTACGCTTCGGATTCAAGGAAACATTTGTATGAAAATGCTACGAGCGGTCACCCATTAACTCCGGTAACACCGTTGCAACCGGTCAGTTAAAACGCTGCGATTTCTAGGGGGACCATTCCAGCGAGGAACTTGCAAGTTTTTCGTAAATAGCAAGATGATGTCGTATCCGGCAGTAACTGCTATCGTCACAGGTGGAGGTGGGCAAACAAGTACAGAAGAGTTGTTCAAAAATCCGATTTGGGGCCGTGACCAGGATCAAGTGTTTACTGACTATTTACAATCCCTTCAATCTTTTCATGAGCGCCATTTTAATCACCACATTTCGTCATAGGCATCACGTAACACCATTAAACTATAATTCCCTAAATTACCTATTTAGAAACAAGAAGCTAAACATTCTGTTGATAAGACGAAACTCATCCGCAATACTGTCGTCCTTGTCGATAATTTAATCACATATTGTTAAAACAGGATCAAGCAATACTAAAGCACGTGTGCACATCCCTGCGCGAACTCCGCGACACGTCTGACGCCCGCAACATTGACCCCGAGGCGTACTTCCGGCTAGTACTCCTCGCGAGGGGAGTGGCCATCGCCAGGCCGCATCATCTTGTCAAGTTCACTGCGCCCACGCCCGTCAAACCTTACAGCGGTAAGACGTTTACTCTTAAGAGGCTGACAGCAGCCAATTGCGTTGAAAGATTATCATTTTTTGTAAAGCATATAGCTCGTATCATTATAAAAAAAGTTATAGGTAAAATTGATCATATTTCTGACATGATTCATGTTTTCAAAACATAATTACACAATCTTCTCTCGATAGAATTTAATTGCAAAGTAGCATCTAAAAATGCATGAAATCTTATTTTTCTCAGATATGCATTCACTAACATAAATGATATTTTGTACAATATTGTGTCGTATATGTTACTAAAACAAATTCATGTTTTAGATTTTCAATAATGCGTCTATTTTAATTGAAATAATTAATTTTGTGATTTGCACTTACGCCCTATAATTCTAAGTAACGCTTTCTCTGTTACTCGTACTCAATGCGACAGTGATCGCTTAGGCGCGTTGCTGGATGGACCTGTGTTGTGCGCTGAGACGCTCTCCCAAATATTCGAACTTTTTTTCATATTCATATTCAGGACTTTCTTTTCTTGTTTTGTTTATTTAATTAGGGTAAAATTTTGTATGTGTGTAAATAATTTTATTTATTAGGTAGGTAATCAAAGTTGTAAATAAATAAGTTGGTAAAGTTAATAATAGAAAATGGACTCGAAAAAAAAACAAAACCGAAGAAACGGCAATATAAAAGAAATCAGAAACACATGATGGAGGTTGTAAAGTAAGTATAATAAAATATTATATCTCTTTTTAATTAATTAAGTATGTACATGAAACACCAAATTTATAAAACGCAACCATAATTATGTTTTCACTATTTTGTAGTTGCGTCTACTGATACGGGATGTATAGGTACCTTTTTTCGTCACCGCTTATGTAAGACGTTTGGCTCAGTCGACTTGGGCTTGTCGCTTGAATTTCGTCGTGCTGGATCGATCCCAGTACTTTTCTTGTCTTTTTTATTTTATTTGCTTTTATTTATTGTATGTCTAAATAAATCCTGTAATCTTTTTTTACATGTCTAAGTGATATTTATCAAAAATTTCATTTTTGTGCATGGCTGTGTACATTTCGTCATTACATATTCCTAGGTGCTGACGTACTACAATTCTTTGATTTTCAGTTCTAAAAATCATTTGGGCCCTGAAGAGTCATCAACCGGACTTGTTTTGCAAGAGTGAGTAAAATTATTATTTTTACCAGTATCTAGGATTTCTGAAATAGATAATAGGCAATATTGTTATTTTTGACCAAAAACAAACCTTGTCGAAAGAAATATGTAAAGGTCATCATAAAACAAAAGCATAACTTTGAGATTTTTATAAAATGATTGCCAATGAGACATATAATAAAAATTATATAAAAAAAAACAAATAAATTCCTTTCAACCGCTAAAATAATCTATTGAGAATTACCATAGACTTACGAAAATCACAGATTCGGCCATCATAATATATAAGGTCTAACAAAATTAACCCGACAAACGTTGCAGAGTGTATGTATAGGATGTACCTATTACGAAAAAAATAAAAAATAAAACATTAAAGTTAACAGATTTTATTCAAAAAGTTTTCCTGAAGTGTTTCAATAATATTATCTTTTAATGACAGGTACGACATTGAGGCACAAGGTGTTCAGAAAAAAAAAAGATGAAGAGGTATGTACTAACTAATGGCTTAGTAACCTGAATGGTCAACTAAATGTCAAACTAACGTCAAATGCGCTATATAATATATGAAATAAAAGACAAAAACTAATTCCTGACTACGGAAAATATGACTAAAAAGTATTTTGTTCGTGATGACCGCCTTATTGTCTTGTTTTTTGAGAAACACTTAGGCCAAAGACGAAATAATAATTATAATGGGCCGTAGTCGGTAAATATAATATTAACTAATAAAATAATAACGAAAGTTTTCTGTTTCAGACTTATCAGATTACAAGTGATCAGAATACGGAATAAGAAATCTGCATCTGTCGGCGGTTTGTAGCCAACTCCCATTTTTATAAAAAATTGCAAGAAATTTGAACGGACCTCTTGGCTGTAATCTGAATACTATCGATTTAATAAACGAAAAACAAGATGGGCTCATCTCTAAATTTACTTTCGTGTGTAGAATGTGCAATTTAAAGTTTCATATAGAAAGTGATTATCCGGAGGATGATTACTTAGATGTCAATAGTTGTGCCATAGCAGGCATAATATCTATTGGTGGTGGTCATTCACATTTGAAAGAGTTTTCTACGGCAATAAATCTACCTCTTATTTCAAATAAAAAATACCAAACCCAACATGACGTTCTGTCCAGAAATTGGCAAAGGGTTGCTCAAGAAACTATGAAGAAAGCAGGGGAAAAAGAAAGAAATTTTGCGATAGCAGAAGGAAGCCTTAGGAAAAACGGTATACCGATAATTGATGTGATTGCTGATGGATGCTATTCTAAAAAGCTGATGATACACAATTTACGGCTGAATTAGCAGCAGCTTTCGACGTTAGCGTCAAAACAATATTGGTCAATTTGCGTCAAATTGGCAAGGTAAAAAAGCTTGACAAATGGGTGCCCCACGAACTCAATGATCATTATACCTAACTATTATTGTATAGCATATAAATTGTATTGTATTCTCATTATATATAATAGTGTATATTTATCTCTAAAGAACATTCTGCTCTGGTTTTTTATTTCATACTTTTCAGTTATTAATATTGCAGTAGTTTAATTAAATTATTTTTTCCGGGTTTTTTGAAGTCGTTTTTTTTAAATCCTTTTTTATTTAATTCTTTTTAGTGTCTGGTCAGACATTACAAAATAATAAAATATATTAATTGACCAATATGGGCAGGCTTACGAAAGGTGCTGCTCGTTTAAAGAACTGTCGGTCAAAAGAAACCGAAACTGAAAGGGTACTACGGCTTGAAAAAAATGCCTCACGGAACGCAATTTCGCGTTCCCAGGAGACGCCCGAAGCTCGCCGAGTACGTCTAGTAGCTATGAAAGATTACGTTAAATCACGTATTCGCCAGGAAACTCCAGAACAGAACGAGCATAGACTCGGTTTTATACACGATCGGCTTGCCGAGGAGTCCGCTGAGCAGCGTGAGCGCAGGCACGGCCTTATAATCACGTAAATCGGCCTAAAAATGTCGGACTAATCGATGTACATACATAAAGATTACAGAACCTCCTCCTTTTTTGAAGTTGGTTAAAAAAAGTTATTAGTATTTATCCGTGGTTGCTAATCTCCATGATAATTTTTGTGCGATGGCGAACCTTCTCGCTCCTACAGGTTAGGTGGGCACTTGGGGTATACCAGCTCGACCTGATGATCTTCGATTTGTCATATTTATTGTTGATAATCACACCGACGTAAATCGGCTTAAAAATCTCGGACTAATCGATGTACATACATAAATAATACAGAACCTCCTCCTTTTTTGAAGTCGGTTAAAAAAAGTTATTAGTATTATCCGTGGTTGCTAATCTCCATGATAATTTTTGTGCGATGGCGAACCTTCTCGCTCCTACAGGTTAGGTGGGCACTTGGGGTATACCAGCTCGACCTGATGATCTTCGATTTGTCATATTTATTGTTGATAATCACACCGACGTAAATCGGCTTAAAAATCTCGGACTAATCGATGTACATACATAAATAATACAGAACCTCCTCCTTTTTTGAAGTCGGTTAAAAAAAGTTATTAGTATTATCCGTGGTTGCTAATCTCCATGATAATTTTTGTGCGATGGCGACCTTCTCGCTCCTACAGGTTAAATGGGCAGTTCGGGTGTACCAGCTCGACCTGATGATCTTCGATTTGTCATATTTATTGCTGATAATCACACCGATCTAGTCTACACTTTTTCCATACAAACCCAAACTGTATCTACTTAGTTTCCCTGTGTAAAAACTACGCAATCGTCTAAATATGTAATGCCATTCTGATATTTACCATGATTACACAAAAACTACTGGACCGATTGCGCTGAAATTACAATGGGACCAACTCGACGGTATCCCCTTTCATTTACAAAAAGAACCATGTGAATCAACCGCCAAATCTCGGAGATATCGGTGTACATACTCCTTTTTTGAAGTCGTTTAAAAATAACACTTTTTATTTATTTATTTCGCCGTGTCTGAAACATTCTGGTCCCAAACTTATTTTTGAAAACATTCTATGAATACCTATACATTTATATTTCAATAAATCATCCTTGTTATATTATTATTTTGTGTTGTTTTTTATTTCGCGAACAGCGCCACCTGTTGCATTTAGGAGAGCTCTAACTCAAAGTTCAGTTCGCAAGAAGGTTTCCCGTAAGGTCGACTCGTCTGACGGTACGCATATTGACCGTGTCGCAGACGCAGCGCTGCTTTATCGAACATTAAGTGGGCGTATCCATTGCTCAAGGTCATTGGCTCTATTCAGCGCCTTAACTATTTCTGAAACAGATTTTTAAGAGATTATGATCATTCAATAGTATTAAGATCATTCAATAGAATTAAGACTAGACTTAAGATTTGTTGCATTCCGTATTGTTCCCGTAACTTTTCTCAGTACCTGACCTTACTGATATAACGTTACCCACTATCGATTTTACTGTTACACTGTGCGTATAAAACAAATGAATATAACTAAAAATTGCTTATCAAATCTATTGACGATTCGTTAGGCGACTGGTCGCCGCTGTGGAAGGGCGATTTCACCGATGAGAAGGAACCGCATCTGGTGGCGCTGCTGACGAGCGTGCTGTGGCGGCTCGCCGCGTGCCGTTCGTCCCCTGGCGGCGCTCCCGGCGTGCTATCCTATGGACTGCGCCACGCCGAGCATACGCTGCATGCCCTCGCAGATACCATACACGCGTTCCAGCTTCACGCTGAACCGGACTGTGTAAGTTGACGAGGTGTATCATCGAACGGTATCAAAAGAGAACTTTATATCTACAAACTTTATATCTTATTAAGATACAAAATTTTTCATAAAAACGCCTATGTAGACTACTTGTGTGATCGCTCTTCATTATATTGAGCAATGAAGTATTTAAGGGAATTTATTAAGGGATATGGGAATTTAGTTTCGTTGTTAATACTTTAGGAAGTGCGTGTATTATTATTTTTTTTTATATTAGAAGTTCAATTTGCTATAATTCCTAGTCTTCCTCGTTCGTCCGGCAGACGGTAGATTCGGACACCACCGCATATGCGGTTGGCATGTACACATCGAACTAAAACATTTTTTAGAAGACTATAAAATCTGACAGGATTCGGAAAGAAATCAACATACCGAACATCCGCACTAAGCTCTTTGCTTCGTCATTTATAATGCGGACTGCTAAGGTATGGAACTCACTGCCCGCGTCGGTTTTTCCCGACACTTACAACCTTGGGATCTTCAAGTGAGTGAATAGGCATTTACTGGGTGCGCGTGATACATCTTCGGCTACATCGTCACTTTCCATCAGGTGAGATTGTGGCCAAACGCGAAACCAGTTTTTAATAATAAAAAAAAAAAAAAAAAAATGGTCTATGGACAAAAATAATCCACCAGAATATAGTGTAGAAACTTGTGATTTGTGTGAACCTAACAATGTTTTACGTATTTTTTAATTTTCAGACTGACTTTGGCAACCAAATCTACCTATCACTTCTATTGGCCGAAGATCAGAACATAAGTTTCGGCGCCAAAGCGGCGTTAATGAGAGTCCTGCGACCAAGGGTGAAGAGACGTCGCGTCTACATACCGTCGCCTCCTAACACACCGGGTATGTCATAACTTTAGAGCAATGGTGAAGTCATTCACATGGAAATACATCCCGCGCCAATCCCATTCAGTGACTTCGCCACCGCGTTTCCAGTCATCCTCCAAGTATGTAACTTGCGTTATTTAATGCAATATCTGTCTGCGGTCATTTACTAAATTTCTGTACGATCTGGCCTTGGATTATGTGACTTCATCGGCATCGTCATCGATTACGTTGACCAATGAGGAACCGTCAAATTGCCAAGCAAGCGATGAGTCAACCAATCACATGTCAGAACGTAACCGATGATCGATGAAATTATGTAATAGAACCGCTGATCCGTGTTTATTGTAATTTTTATTTATAGTCACTATTTTTACCAGACCTCCCCAAGAAGGAGGGTAATGTTTTCCGGACGTAAGTATATAGATTTCTATGTTACCTCCTGTAGCCAAAACGTCTCGACCGATTTTTAAGTGCAAGTTGTCGTTAGATTCGTTGAGATCTCCAGTGTCATAGGATACATAATATGATAAGAAATCCAACATGGCGTTCACAAAATATTAAAGGTTTCCAAGCATTCCAGCAAATGACTTGTCGGATTTGGAGTAGTTAGTCTTTTGAATGGTCGGAACGAACTTTTTTTAAACGGTCGAGTTGTTTGGTTTTTAAAAACTTATTTTTGTTATTACCCTTTAGGTGCTGGTTCGTCAGTAACCACGGCTCAACCAACGAGCTCCATCACCGAAGCAGTCGTCTCCGAGTCCGATCTCAGCGGCACCCGCGACGACCAACAAGAGAATCAGTTCATGGACGTGGACGACCCATTGGAGCCTATGGTGCTGCTAGCACCTGATGGAGGTATGGACTTACGACTCTGTTGCTGTGCAGTATTTTCAAACTATTTATCAGTTACTTCTAGGTTCCGAGTCGTTTAATTGACATTTCGAGGAGTTTCTTACCAGTAGTTTTACGATAAAATAAAATTGATATGTCAAATGGGATGTACGGTGCATCCCATTATGTACGGTGCATCATGTACCGACTGTAGTGAGTCATTCCACAACAAAAGCACACTTCTTTTAGCATCATCATAAAAGTCGGGTTTTTTAATTTTTCCACGAATTTGGAAAATCCTGCCCCAATAAAGGACTATGCTAGGAGCAGGTACACGGACTACATTGGTTATGTTAAAATTTAAAGTGCTAAAAGGTATATCAATCTGGACTTGTTATCTGTAAAAACTCCATCAAAATCCGTTCAGTAGTAGTTACCGTGACGCGCTTTAAGACAAGCAAAGAAACGATTTACGATTTTATTATGTTATTTAGACTGAGCATGATTCGTAAACACGATCGTGTTTGCAGGGCTAGAAGCGCTGCTGGACATCCCGCCGGACGCGGATGACGAAACGATGGTGGAGCTTGCCATAGCGCTGTCACTGCAGGAACAGCCGCGTCGCGCTCCTCCCGCCCCCTCCGCGCCTCCGCCGCCCGCGCCCGGCTTCAGCGACGCCACCGCCTCGCCGCCCGGGTAAGCTGCATATCATGTCAACTGCTTATGGAATTCCACTGATAAATTTCTTATCCTACTTGCACACCCTATTTTTTTTTATTTAGTGTGGATTCCAAGGTAGCAATAGCCAAGTATGCGCGTGTCGACTAGGATTGTTGATCTTAGCAATGGGAGGAGTGTGAAGGCGGGATTGCTAAATATTTTATATAATTTGAATTCAAGTGCCTGTTTCATCTATTGCTGATAATGGATAGCCAATTCAGAACTTATTTGCCAAATTATTTTAAAACCTTTTTTCATAAGCATCTTAGCTGTATCTGAAGGATAAATTCGTTGATAGTTAACAAACTAATTGAAATGGATGTTATTATTTGTCTGTCGGGGAATCGAACTGTTTATAAAATTGGAAAAAAAATTACGTTACTTGTGAAAAGCACTGTTAACACAAGTATGCGCGACTCGAGTGAGACATAGAATGGAATGAAACTTGAAAAATATGTCAACCACTTTTAAGTAGCAAATATTTTATCTGTAAAGTATCTGATACTATATCACTTGTGAAACAAACAATAAAGTTCAAATTTTAGTTAACGTATTAATTTGATATTAGATCTGACGACGAGGGCAGCACAGCAGCCACAGACGGCAGCACGCTGCGCACGTCCCCCGCAGAGGCTCCTGGGTCCGCCGGCTCCGAGAGCGGTGGTTCCGGTGCAGACAGCATCGGCGGTGTCTCCGGGCGCAGCAGCGCCTATGGTAAGCCCATCACTAAGATTCACACTCAATCTATTGTGGTGGCGGCTAACAATACTCCAAATGATATACTCACAACCATGGAAATTGATCCACCCAATGTTTTCTGTCAATACATCCCTAAATAAGCCTAGTGGCATCGAGTCGGCCAGCTATTTTTTTATTTTGTTTATATTCAGTATCTGATTGGACACATTCACACGAAGAAGAAGCAGTGTAATTACCTCCTTGAATATGGAAAGAATGCAATACAACATCATATATGGACTCGGAATTGCATTTAAATCGAATTACCCTTTTAACTGTGTATTATCGCACGTTATCATTGTCTAGCTAAAGAATTGATTGTGAAAATAAATTAATTTCGGAATAATACAAGTTATTGAAAAATAATTAGGTGTGCAGTGCACCTAAGTTATTACTCAAGAGTTGATAAGTTAATTCTATCACTTTTATTTCAAACTTCATCAAAACATGTTTCCAATGTTACATAATATTACAACAAGCCAGCGTCGTTTTTGTTTGGCCGTGTTTTGACAGCCCATGTATGTGAATGTTCTAGGAGAAATGGTGTCCGCTCCCTCTGCAGGATCGATGCCGGTGTCCAATACAATCGCCGTGCCTGTCGCGGTCACAGGCTAGTATACTAAATGAGCCGTTTAGGCACTTATCGTCCAGCGTTTCTTTTGCAATTTGGCGCAAAAATAAGCTTGTTTGTCTTTGGTTTGGTTTTTGAGCAATCTTCCTTTACGCTTAATAACTTTTGAATGGCAGTTCTTTGTTATTAAGTACTTTTCTTCCGTTCTTCTGTTCCAAGGCTTGTTTTTTTTTTAGCGATTGTTGCTAAGCACGAGTTTTCACGTTATTCTGTTAACTTATCGTACGAGTGAATCTTGTAAACGGACAGCGTAACGGACAAAGTGTGAAATCTGTACAAAATCACTTGTTACTTACTGCAGGATAAAGGAGTAAATTCGTGCTAGCTAGGCCTCTCAAATATAAAATGTTTTCTAACTAAACTGTTACTATCTAACTACTAACATTTTGTACACTTATATTTCTATCTTGTAAGTACAACTAAAATACCTACATTATTTTATCGCCTTTATCGCTTTTAACAAGTTATGATATGGTACAATACGATGGAATAGTAAATACGACTCTAATCAGCGGAGTTAGTGTCCTTCGTAGTCTCTCTACAATGTCATGAGATAGAAGCTTTGCCTTTCTCTTACTCGTATAAAGTATGAACGTGATAGGAGGCTTCTTCGACCATTATAGAGAAACTATGGGTCATGCTGCAATGTATCTATGCACTATGCTGAAAAATGTATCAATTGGTTTTGCGGCACCACAAAATTTTATGAATAATTGATATTTCTATTTTATCACAGATCTATCGCCAAATTGATCTAATGAAACGCATGTATAGCTACGGTCAAATGGCTGCGATCTCTGAACATTAAACCCTAATCTGCAAACTCCTGAACGCACCTTCTGTGTGGATATAAGTGTATGAGCACTATCTAAATGCCATTGAAGAAATCTGCTTTTAGAATCGGAGCACATGCTGCTGCTTGACTTCAACTTAACTAATGCGTAGTGTCTTATGCATAGGGCATGATTCATGTCATATGCAACAGAACAGTGAAGCTATCTAATAAGGAATCAATGCAGTTTACGCTTGATATAGACCTTCTCCAATGCACGCCTCCATATCCAGTCCTACGCTTTCTTCATTAAATCGCTTCCAACCACGTTCTTCCGGTCAGTGGTTGGAGCGTTAGCTTAATTATGTGCGATAGTTGCATGATAGGTTAATATGAACATTACACATTATTTGTAGTTACATAAGATCGTTGTCCTTCCGATCGTGTCGCTAGAGTAGACGTTTAATATCCTTCGAAACATACAGGTCCCTGGTTCTCGCACAGTTTAGATTTAAATGTCGTTAACCATTCATGGGTTTTTCACTTTTGCACTTGCCCATAAGTGACACACTACATAGACATACTAGTGTCTATTGACATTGAAATCTCGAACACGTGAGATTCAGGTCCCTGACGTTTCAACTTATAGTTAGCAACTGTGCTGAAGCGACTTCTTTCACCACACACACGTCTGTATTTGCGCATTAACTAATATTTAGAAGCAACCGCAGAATTGCAGACCTATTATAAAAGCGCTTAATGCAACTAGTCGCTCAAGCGGTACGATTCCTCTGAAATGACGTCGTATGTTATGTTGTCACTAGCGGGCCCGTCGAACTCGTCCCAGCCCATAGCATCGACATCGCGCACGCTGGAGGCGGAGAACGAGACTCGCAAGCTGCACGCACTGCGGCTATCCTTGTTGTCCGCCTCGCTCGACACGCTGCCCAGCTTGAGGAAAATGCCCGGCGTAAGGGCTATACCTTTCGTTCAGGTGCGTGATGGATCACAATATAATTTAAAATTACACTTGGAATTCACTTACGGAGCTCGTTGCTCTCCGATGCTTCTCCCAACCAGACAGATTACTGGACTCCACATAAGGGAAAGGCTTATCTAGTTAATTTATTTACGTTTGTGTTTAAGGCCCAGAACACACGATGAAACTACAACGAAATTCATCTTGTTAGGAATTAGTTTAAAACGAGTTTTATCTTCGACAATGAAGCAAACGTAAAAGGAGTTAAGTTAGTATACCGTTACATTGGGAATTATTAAAAAAAAATGGTTTATATTCTCACCACAAATGACGCTTTACAAAGTGATTTTAGGGCTAGGTAATACATAGAACACATTTACGGGAAGACTGATGCCTGAAAACGAAGAGTCAGAATTACAGGTCACCAGGCCCCTCAGCTATGGACATAGATATTAGAGCAGATGGGTGTTAAATATGGTGACTGAGGAAGAAACACATAAGGAAAGAAACAAACGATAAGGAAATCACGAAACATAAGACCTGGTTTTTGGAGTGGAGTTGTAATAATAGCTGTCGTATATCTCTGGAGTAGTTCCTTACACTGATATTATACAGATATACAGACACGGATATTTTTCACGGAGGTTTGTTCTTCATTCCATTTTGAGAAATAACCTAGAAGCGCTCCAAATTGCTGTAAATCGGGACACGTAATTATTGCAAATATTTGTTTCAATTGATCAGTGACGCGTTTTAAACTAGTGGCACCGTGTTTGGTTTCATATTGGCTAATATGGACATGAAACTTAACAGAAACTAGATTTCCATCCCTTTCATCCCTTTACATCATGAGGGGCCTCGTGTGTTCTGAGCCTAAGTACACTTGTTAATTGACCTCATTTGGTCGGCTGACTGGAGCTGCTGCGAATCACTGGCCTCATAGACGACCTAGTCAAACACCATTTGCAGACTTTAACATCCTTTCGTTTAGTAACACAGTCACTCTATTCTTTCACTACCAGGTGGTTCTCATGTTAGCCGGTGACTTGGACTCGAGCGTGGAAGGAGACCGGACTGTCTTAGACCGTCTACTTGAGCTGTTAGTCGCGGAGCTAGACATCCAGATTGAAGATACGTCGACGGATCAGGAGCGTGCTGAGAAACGCGAGCTGCAGCTTGCGATCATGCGACTGGAGCTACTCGTTTCCGAGCTGGACTCAGACGACCGCGCCTCGGCGCCTGTGCACGAAAGAACGAACCGCCGCGAGCTACAGCTTGTCATCATGCGGTTGCTGAGTAAGTTCAGCTACATTATTGTTAAATTAATTGTCAATTTTCCTTGTGTCCATATAATTTTAAAAAATTAGAAGTAATGGTGGAGAACTTGACAACTGATTTATTTGTATTATGCGTAGTTGGTTCCATAGTTATTCATACAGGGCTGTTCAACATGTTGTATGGTAGCGTAACACCTATTCAAGTTATACTAATGTAAAAAATAGCCCTGTATATAAAGCTTGTATTTACTCCACTACGTTCACACCCACCTACATTAAAAATTAAAAAGAAATGAAATATACACACAGATAAAAATAAACAAAGTACAAAGAGAGAAAGAGATGGTGCCGCAGTAGTCCAAATGGGCACTTGTGGCACATCACACAATAATGGAGCCGACTGTATGCAACATGATCCGATCAGCCATCTAATAAAGTTTTCTTATTCTCGCAAGTTGCCAAAAGAACTCTCACAGCAATCAGTAGCGAGTATTATTGGAGCATGTTTACCAGGCGTGCTGATGGCGCGATGGAAGACCACAGCGTCGGGCGGTCCGCCGTCCCGGGCCGAGGTGACGGGCGCGGCTTGCGCGGCTCACGTTTCGCGGCTGGCCGCCGCCGCGCTGGTGCGGGCCGGCGCGCCTCAGCACTGCTACCGGGTGCTGTCCGCGCTGCTGCCGCACTGGAAGGAGAAGACCTCCAGTAAGTCGTGCCTATTCTGTGGAACCGCGCTGCCTGACAGATGGAGGTACACTTGTCTCTACGCATGCCAACTATGTGGTGGGATTACACAAAAGGAACCATTAGCACAATAAATTTTCAATTTAAATAATGTCGTTCGAGTCCTGTTCGGGCGGGCTGTGTAGTTGCTGCGTGCATTCTCTCTGTATGCCAGAGACATTGGGTAGAGCGGTCCCACACTCGCCCCTACTTTATTGTTAACTAGTTCATAGAGAGTAGTTAGGCCCTTTTTTACATTTATGTGTGTGATAGGATAAAATTCAAGTTAAATTTAACTGTCCGCGACAAACTTCGCTGCAAAGTGCAAGCAAAGTCTCCCAAAGACAACAATAAACAATAAAATACTCTCTTCATGTCCTACTTCAATCATTTGTTATTTATTAGGTACTGGAACTACGTCCCCTGGTCAGCAACTATTGAAACCTCAACCACCACAACCGCTGCCTGACATGCAGCCATTCTTCGTGAAAGAGTATGTGAAGAGTAAGTATTACTTTTAAAGTGCATAGCCATGTACGTATACGGTGTACACTTATAAGGTTAACTTTATTATTATTGAATGTTATGCGCTTTGACTACTTTAGTCAAAGAATATTTATTCCTCATGGCATGCCATACAAACTTTCAGCGTGTTCTAAAGCGTTTTGAGTATTTGGGCGTTTGGTATTCAAATATCGCTTTTTATTTTATGATTCATGTGTTATTGCTTTAAGGGCCGTACTAGAAGTTTACTTGAGAATATGGTAGACTCAATGTTTCGCGTCACAAACAAACCTATCAGAGTCAATCTCTAGCATTTGTTCGAGGGGTTATTTTTAAATAAATTTTATCTAAACTCTGTTCAAATAGGTCATGCACTAGACGTATTCGACAACTACCCGCAACTGCTGATGGAGATGGCATTGCGGCTGCCTTGCCAGATCCACAAGCACTGCGACCCGGCACACTTCGACACGCGCTGGCGCACCCTGCTCTGCGAGTACATGATGAACCAACAGACGCCGCTGCGGTAAGACTTCGTGTTTGATAGTCAACGTTAGCTGATGTGTAGCTCGCTGACACGTTTGAAAGTTATTAGAACGAAATATGTTAGTTTATTAATTATTTTTAATGTCTTTATCACTACTACGAATATGAAAGCCAGATGAACTAGTCACAAATCCAACACATAGAAACAGTTCGATCTAGGTTTGCGAGGCGCCCATGTATCTTAAATGGAAACTCGATTTTGCCAGTTCATTCCCGCGTGGAAGCACCACAAATTGATGTGCCTTTAAAAATAGTTTATGGGTGTGCTGCAGCGTAACCAACTACGCAACCAGTTAAAAAGAGTATAATTTCCATGAACATAGACCTCCCCCATAGAATTATAAATGATGATAAATACATAGGTATAGTAAATAGCGATGACATGGGTACCTTTGAGAAATATGATCAATAACATTTATACTTATAAGTTCTGGTGGTTTGGGCATATGTAACGAATGAGTGAAAGGAGAATATCGAAAGCAATATGTAACGAAAGTGTGAATCAATCAAGTGACTGACGTACTCATAAAAGGTTGGCCACTGTCAACCACCAACCTACGAGCATGTATGAGCGTTTGATAACCGTAGTATGTCAGGAACGTTGCAAATGGAAATCGATAGGTTCTGCCTTCCCCAAGGGGAAACAGGCGTGAGCATTATGTATTTTATAAGCTCTGTGTGCACAATCCTGTTAATTAAATAAGGACGTGTTGATTGAATAAGCTATAATAATACAATATGTAATTGAAATAAGAAAATGCGCTCACCCTCAACTTTTGTTATGCCTCGTACGCGCGTTACATTGTAAAACTAACAGCTTGTACGATATACTACTACCACGTTTGAATTGATGACGCAATAATATTGTCTCCAGCAAGCAAGTCCGCAAGCTGCTCCTGCTGCTATGCGGTACGCGCGAGCGGTACCGGCAGCTGCGCGACGTGCACGCGCTCGACACCCACCTCGTGGCCGCGCGCGCTCTGCTCGCCACGGACCCCGCCTACGACAAACTCGTGCAGCTCATGGACCATCTCAAGGTAACCTATACTACTACTACGTGTGTGGGGTGTTATTACTGAACCGACCAATAACTGTTTTAAACATAAGTTTTCGCAAGACGTCACTAATATAATAACTGTTGAATTCCCCGGGAAAATTTCACATATGCGTAACTGATATATCGCTTCCACAGGTCTTCGGCTTTAGTTGTTGATACGGGTTTGAAAAAAAGTAATGTTTCCGTGCTCTATCTCACTCTCATGCACTCCGCATTTGGAACCACCCTGACATTTTGGACCCTTTATTTGTTATTACAACCACAGCTTACCAGCATTCTTTCTACATACAGCTGGTCAACTTTACAAGAGTTTCGAAGAGCGGTATCTTAGGGTATATTCTACTCTTGTTCTGTTATACTCTTTTATACTGCAGCCTTAGTCTCTCAGTTAAGGAGTACCTCTCACCTACTCGTACGCTCCTAACACAGCTACTCGCCCAGTGCTTTAGTAATGTGAAATTTGACAACCCTAGATCCATCTAACAGCAATTCGAAACTTCTTATGAAGTCTACCCATTGTAAGATTGCTATAATTATTACGTGTCCTTCAACAAAAGTTATGGTTGCAGGCGTGCGCGGAGATAGTGAGCGCCCGTACAGGCAACTGGCAACATACGTGCATAAACGAGCGGCGCGAGGCGCTGGCGTGGCTGGTGACGGTGGCGCGGCGCGTCCATCCGCACGTGGCTCCCACCGTGCTGCAGCTACTGCAGTGCGCGCTCTGTGCGCCGCAGCAACAGGGCGTGCGGCAGGACAGCAAGGTGACATACTGGATAGATTTACGGGAACAAGCTAGCCTTCAATCTCCTTAATCGATCACACAGACAATAGTTAGTTTAGACAATGTTATTGACTATTCCGGTCAGCTTATTGTGCTCTGATTAGTACATAAGTAACAACCTTCGTAGAGCCTATCGGAATACGGTACTCCACCTTCCTCATGCCTCAGTTAGTTGTCAATTAATTCTGTACAGTAAGCCAAACATTAGGCGTCTATGGTCTGTATGATGGATGTAGCTCCTAACAGTTATTCCAGTTCAAGATACTCCGCACTCCCCGCACGGTTAGCCTTCAAAACTTGAATAACTTTAAGGAGCCACATCCATCATACGAAATTGTAAAGGAGGATGGGGAAGTTGTGAAGTAATGTAATTGTAGTAACAACAGTTACTCGCACATTACTTCACAATTTCTCCCTCCTCCTTTACAATTTTGTTCCACGGTAGTAAAAGCCAGATGCACATAACATGAAAAAATCCTACCAATATAACTGTTTCACTAACCTATGTTTTCAAGACGACCTGAAATGACAGACTCCATAAATATAACCATATAAATTAACAACTTTCATCCAATCCGAATTAAAAAATAATAATATCTTGTCAGACATCTGCGGATTGGCCTGAGCGCGAACGGAGCGCTGATAGCGACGCCTTTGTATCAGACGGCTCCAAGTTCCAAGAGCAGAGAGTGCCGCAACTTGTACAGCAAATAATGAGCCAGGTAAGATACCTCAAGTTGTTAGCAAATATTGCTCCAGCGAGCACCAGCCTTATAAATATACAAATTATCCATCTGCAAGTCAACAATTCTCACTTATCAATAGATGATTCCAGTCTTGCTTATAGGTCGTGATTTTAAGGGTACCGAAAGTGGGTATCCTGAAAATGAACACCATTGGAATAGAATCATATTGTTAGGTACATTGAGTGGCGAATATTGAAGATGTGATACGTATTTTACAGGTCCCTCAAGATGAATTGAGAATGTTTATAAAAGCATTCCTTTTGGAAACCAACTCGACAGCTGTCCGTTGGCAAGCCCATGCGCTGCTGCTTGCTATCTACAAGTAAGTTAAAAATTAATAGATGACGTTACTCAATCTGCCAACTTGTGATGTCATCGCTCACGCTTCAGAGCGTAGCACTGTTAGCGGCCTGTCAGAAGTGACATTTTTGCTAGTATAGCATTTAATTTTGTTGTGGTTCGAGTGTTCCTTGGTTTATCAGTGAGAATATAATATTGTGCACAAATCCTCAGATTGGAGATACTTTAAAATATCTGCACGTAGTGTTCAGTATTATGATATGTGATGTGTGAAAGTTATATCAAGTGGTTTATATCAATGGTCCCTATTAAATATCCCTAATGTATCAGCGGAAGCGCTGATGTCATACCAATGTAAATGTAATGGTTGTCAGCACTATCACTTGTGCCTATTTTATGACTCCGAACACATATAGTTTTTGAATCAAATGATAGAAATAAAATGTGACAGCAAGGTATCAAAATACCTACATCTAATGACACTCTACGTACTTAAACATAAGTGATGAAGTTAGTCATCTAATAAATACTCCATCTTTTATCATCACTATAATTTACATCTCTCGTAGCAACTCATCTCAAACGGAGCAAGCGTCATTGGTGGCCCTCTTATGGGCCATCTGGCCGGCTTTGCCACAGTATGGCCGCAAGGCAGCGCAATTTGTCGACCTGCTCGGATACTTCACTCTCAAGACTCCCGACATTGACACAGAGGTAAGGCTTTGATTTGATGGAGGTCGTATCGGTATCTTTATTATTGCACTTACTAATGTTTTATGTCCCTAATCATTAATATTGGTAAAGTACTTCACTTCATTATTCACCACCTCCAATTAGCTCTTCTTCAAATGACACACACAAAAACACACACACCCGCTCTTAGTCAAACACAAAAGCCTTTATCCCTATCGACAATCACATTACGTTTATTGTTAACCGACTTCATTTAATATTATCATGTTCATATTAATTTCTAAACTTGGCTGTAACTTTAATTTTTAGAAGTAAAGGTTTCAATAATTGTCGCTTTTCTGCCTACCCTAAAATCAGGAAATTAATTGTTTAGTATGTAAAGCTAAATGGGATTGGAAATATACTTATTTCCATTTCATTCCATTTATTTATGACCTGTTATGGTTATTTGTAAACCTTTGTACAAACTAATATGGTTCACTTTTCTAAACGCATTTTAAAATCTTGCATCCTCTAATCCTTAGCATTTGACGATCATTCAGCATTTATTATGCCTTATTGCTTCAATTTGGGACGGCCACGATACTTTTTAGTAAGCACGAATCTGCACTGATTACATACCCCACACTTGTACTCGCTGAACTGTATCAGTTTAAGCCTTAGTCTTTTGCTTAGTCTGTACAACATAGTTATTATTGTCATACAGAAATATGTGGGCAGCGCTGTGGACCTGCTGCGTAATCAGAACCAACTCCTATCGTCTCACGGTAACGCAGCACTATACGCGGCGCTCGGCGCTTACGTCGAGTTGGACGGGTACTATTTGGAGTCTGAGCCGTGTCTCGTCTGCAACAATCCTGAGGTGCCAATGGCGACTATCAAACTACCTACGATAAAGGTTTGTATCGTTATAATGTCACTTGACAAACTGTGGGTTTACAAGTTTATGCTTATCATGGAATTAGACTACCATCCTGGGATAAAAGTTAATGCAAATCCGTCTAAGCGCTCTAGCGTAATGATCGTCCAAAGTTTCACATTCTTGTTAAAGAGTCGATGGCAAAAACATAAAATGCTTCAGGATCAGAAGAGGCCACGGGTACAGTATTGTCTGTGGCATCGTGGCACTTTCACATTTATAATATTAGTGAGACAAGAAATTATCGACATTATTTAATAATTCAGCAAGATTTGAAATTGTTTACTGTTTACTACATTTCAACGCAATTGAATTAAATTCATATTTTGACTTCACTGGCTCTCAGTATACGATACAAAATCGCGTATTGATTTACTCCTATGATTTTTTTTTTATTTATCTGACGTTTCTAGTATGGCTCATACTGCTTTTGATTGTCTTGAATATACAAAGAAAAATATTTAGGATATATTAGATCTTTCGTCCGAAAATAAATCGTTTGTAATGAAAATACAATTTGAACAATCTTCTGCCCTAATGTCGATTCAATGAAAGTGACTATTTGAATTCGTTCTGCTCGAGCAGATCGACTCGAAGTTCACGACGACCACGCAGATAGTAAAGCTGGTGAACAGCCACATGATCAGCCGCATCAGCCTGCGTATCGGCGACATCAAGCGCAGCAAGATGGTGCGCACCATCAACTTCTATTACAACAACCGCACCGTGCAGGCCGTGCAGGAACTTAAGAACCGACCGGGTGAGTAGTTGCTGCTATCATTCAAAGTTAAACCTTAGCAACAAACAAAGGCAACCAATGTACCGACAATTAATCCTAAAATCGCTTTTTAATAATGTAACTGCACACTCCACCAATGGTATGCCAGTCGTGCCAGCTTAGTTTGCTAAGCTAGTGATGCCGGCCAACCTAACCAAGCAGCCAATAGATTAACACCGATAGATTATGCCCGCAAATAGAACTGGAAGCTCATTTCGGTCGTAAATTTTGTACCAGCAACATTGTAAACTACAACTCTATTCGATTGACAAAATTATAAGTGATCAGTTTTGCTCTTTCAATCAATGTTGCGCGACAATCCTTATCACTTCTAGTCGACCGCTCAATACTTCATGGATTCACTATTGATCAATCCGGTTATTTCTTCTTCGATTATCGATCAATATTCGTCAAAGCTACCAACGATCCGATAATACAATCGGTCGCATGGATACAGTTACTATCCTACAACTGCCATTTATGAGTTTTATAACATATTCCCTCAGGTATGTGGCACAAGGCAAAGCGAGTACAACTCCAGTCCGGACAGTCGGAGGTGCGCGTGGACTTCCCGCTGCCCATCGTTGCCTGTAACCTCATGATGGAGTATGCAGATTTCTACGAAAATCAGCAAGCTACTGGTAAGTAAGACAAAGAAAAAGAGGGACGCAGAATGTTGCAAACGTGATGAACGTTTATTTTCTGTAACACCACCGCAAAATACTAAATCGTATCCATTAGCCAAATTGGACTTTTGTATAGCCAGTAGAGCTTTATTTATAGGTAGTTTACATATGTAAAGAAATTATAGCAATATATTTTCCCACCAGGTGAATCACTGCAATGTCCAAGGTGCTCTCAATCGGTGCCTGCAAACCCTGGTGTGTGTGCCAATTGTGGCGAGAACGTGTTCCAGTGCCACAAGTGTCGGTAAGTTTGAACGTTAGCGTGGTTGCTATTGAGGCAGCAGTACTTGCTTTATCTAATGGTTTTTTTATGCAAGCGACAACGATATTTGTTGCCCACAGAGCGATAAACTATGATGAAAAGGACCCCTTCCTATGCCACGCGTGTGGCTTCTGCAAGTACGCGAAGTTCGACTATACCCTGACTGCGCGGCCTTGCTGCGCCGTGGATACCATCGAGAACGACGAAGAACGAAAGAAGATGGTGCAGACTATCGGTGCACTGCTCGATAAGGCCGACCGTGTCTATCGACAGCTGGTCGCCAATAAGCCTGTGCTTGAGGTAATTCGTATGCAGATTCAAAGGTTTGTCACATAGAATGCGTGTTGCGATACCAGACAAAATTTCAGTGCGGTCAGTACATATGAAAGCTGACACAACGCGTTCTAACTTCAATAAAGAGTGTTTGTGTTGTGCCATACGGAATCCGCTGTGTATTTCCACAAGCTGCCCTGACATTCTCTGTGACATATCGTTAATATATCCACAAGGCATACGTTTTGTAGTTCCCAACAAAGAATGATTACCGAAAATTATTAGAATGCGAACTTTTCATGGGTTTGCGTGTTTTGGGCCTTGTCCCTAGAAATTGTTATCTGATTTTCCTAATCGTAGTGCAGCGATATTTTTAAATTTAATCTTGCATTACTATTATACTCCTGTTTCTAGTCCCTCTTACACAAGATAAGCGAGCACCGACTGGAGGGGCGGTCCGGCGACGAGAACAGCAACGCGAGCAATACGTCATTCAGCGGTGCGCAGATCAACCGCGTCATTCAGACCCTGGCGCACAAGTACTGCGTCGACAGCAAGGGACACTTCGAGGACCTCTCCAAGATCATACAGAAGGTCCTCGCGTGCAGGTGAGATTTGACTTCTTATTTATGTTATTGATATTTTCACGAATCCACTAAGTCTGCCTGGTGGATGTTCAGTGAGTGTTACAGTGGGACCATGTCTTGCTACATTTCAATTTCCGGAATACAATCGTATAAACTGATTTAGAGCGATGTCATGTCCAAAAATTCGAAAGTATCATGATTCTACTAATAGGTTATGTTACTCATCTCTGGTGAAACATGGCAGATGTGAAGACTGAAAATAAGTGTATTCAAATTATCCTGTAGGATCTAATATATCTTTTTATTTATAGGAAAGAACTGGTGTCGTACGACAGGTCCCAGAGCGAACAACTTAAAGGCGATGCTCTGCCAGTGTATGCTGGGCTCGTACAGAACTACGACGGAGATCTTACTAAAGGCAAGTTCCAATTTATTTAACACTTTATTTCGACATGCGGCTCCGCTTTCGTAGAAGTTTTTATATTTTGGAGGGAAAAAAGTTGCCTGTATCCTTCTCTGAATGGATTGATTAAGGACTGGAACAGTACTTGTTTTAAGCCTACATGATTTCTTTATTGATAGCATTTGTTAACATTTTAGTTGCAAATTTATTATACGTAGTTTTTATTACAATTTATTTAATTATATTTGTACAGGAATTTAAAAAAGAAATAAAATTATTTTATGTAATAATACAAGTTGTTTAGAAGCCTCCCAGTATTTTTGGATACAAAATGCAATAGTATGGTTTAGTTTATACATATCGTATGAAGAGTGATACACAGATTTACTAGATAATAATTTTTGATTATGGGACATTATATTGTAGAGTCAGGAGGCGGGTGCTACGGTTGCTCGTTGTCGTGCGCCGAGCACTGCCTGACGCTGCTACGCGCGCTCGCCTCGCAGCCGGACCATCGCACGCGCCTTTGCCGCTTCGGGCTGGTTCAGGAGCTGGTGCAGCACAACCTGCACCGTGGCACGCCGCAGGTTACTATGTCACTTGCTATGTCATACTCTCTGTGGGATGATTTCATTCATTCAGTTCATAGACATCAGCAATAGTAGTCTGTCATCTTGGTGTGGTATCATATGTGGCCTAATGTACAATTTACTGTTCAGAATTAACTCTATCAACTAACTGAGGTAAGAGGCGGGGTACCACATTCCGCTTGGCCCGACTAATATTGTTATTTACTTGAGCCAATCAGATGCAATAAGCTCTCAGGAGTGGACAATAATTAATTAGAAATTTGTGGTTATATTGTCCTCATGTTTTGACAGATGCCTCTGGTGTGTTGTTAGAAGCCGACTCTGTGGTCGACGGCCGATTTGTGTTTACTGCAATGATATTATATAAGTATAGATCTTAGGTTCCTAGTAATCATCAACAACTTTACACTTCCCTACTCTTGGGGCACATACTCCTCTCACTGGGAGAGGGAGGGTATGGGCCATAATCTAACACGCGGGCCCATTGCGGATTTGGTGAATTTGTGTCAGACTAGTGGCCACCTGACAGTTAGTGTTTTTAAGCCGTATCTGTAGGCCACCGACTTGGCTTAACTAATAGCGAAAATAATTGCGCTTCGAATGTATCGCGCCGGGACATAGTTGATTAATACTTGCCTAACAGCGTGTCATGTACATAAACTTATCGCCTTCTAAAAAGGTTTTCTTTGAGATTATTCGTTAACTTACCGCAGAATATCTATAATCGTAGCATTTTGTCAGTGTCAGGAGGAGGTCCGCGCGCTAATTTGTCTGGTGACCCGCGACAACCTGCCGGCCACGGAGCAGCTCTGCAACCTTCTTTCGCAGCGGATCACGCTCTCGCTGATGGGACACGCCGCGTCGCAGGATCATAATAACTCTGTGAGTATACGATCCATGGCGAAGCTATTAGCATGTTTCTGTCAGGTTCATTATAATTATAGTTACAAATCGAAAACTTGCTAATCACATTGAATACACACACATAAACCCTCGTCCACAGACATATACACGCATCCCTATATGAAGTATATTTTGTAAGCATTGTCGTCTGTTTCTGATAAAATAATCTTGATAAGTAATGAAGTTCTGTACACAATAAAATTTATTGGCTACAGGTTCGTCCTTTGGTGTTACTGCTCGGATCGCTGGTCAAAGTACAAGATTCCACAGACTGTTGGGAGGCGAGGTTGCGTTGTATCGTTAAACTGTGGGTATGGTAAGTGTATCATAGCATATATCTTTATATATATATATGTAATAGTCAGCTTTCCCCCGTCATTTAATTATTTAATTATGTGTACAGGTGTTGCCCTCAGCTGACGGAAGTAGCAGGGTTAGCACCGGCAGCTAGCGCTATTCTGAAGGCGGAGGCTATGGCCGGCATTCCTGGCATCAACACCTCATCACCGAACTGTAAGTTACTAATCCACTGAACATATGTCTCTAACATAGCATAATTTGCATTGGCATACATGGATGTATTTCCTAATCGCCATGCTGTTGGCTGTGCTGGCTAAACAATAGGTGTTTGCATTGGCATACATGGATGTATTTCCTAATCGTCATGCTGTTGGCTGTGCTGGCTAAACAATAGGTGTTTGCATTGGCATACATGGATGTATTTCCTAATCGCCATGCTGTTGGCTGTGCTGGCTAAACAATAGGTGTTTGCAATTTTTTTTGGGAAAATGTAGACTATATTTATGACATGATTGACTCGCAGCCTAAAATCAGCGTACTATTAATTTTTATTTGATATACCACCGATTGGGTTCTGCGCCAATTCACACCTGGATTAGGTGTCTATAGTTAAGTTAGATGTCGCAGATTTTTGATTTTAACCTTTTACTTGCCATACTGTAGAAGAAAAATAATGGCTGGTTGTATAGCTACCCTATGTATATTTTGGAAACATATTACAATTATGTGACAATTCTCAACGTCAAGTGGAAAAATATACACTTTACAGTAACAAGCGTTCGTAGTTATCATTTATCGTAATTAGACTCGATTTGATTCGATACTCAACAATTGGAAACACATACTAAGCAGACAAAATAGAACACGAGGGGCTTCTTTCAACGATCGGTGATGTCGGAGTTTAAGAGGTTAATACAGGAACTTGGCTTCTAGGAATATTTTTAACCTCGGACCCAAAAAGAGGGCTCTTATAATTTGAGGCCTATATTTGTCTCTAGAATTGTATTTAAAAACGATTTTTTATTTCGAAGGTGGTGCTTAGCCATGTTTGATAGTAATCAGTTAAAATGTTTCGAAAATATTTAGCTATAAACACAGTTGGCGATATAATCTGGATTATATAATCATTGTCTCGGGGGGTTTTCATTTTACAGTTATATAAATAAATAAAATAAATATCTTTTGACATACACACAATGCCATCTAGTTCCACATTAAGCAACTATATGCTTGTGTTGTTGATGCCAGATGGTTGATATCTAACTAATATTAAAAATGCGAAAGTTTAGATGTTTGTTTGTTTGTTGCCCAATCACGGCGAAACGTATGAACGGATTTGGATGAAACTTGGTACATAGGTAGAACATACCCTGGATTAAGACACAGGATATTTTTTATACCGATAAAGTGAGTAGTTTCCGCGGGATAAACAAATTTTCGCGATATGGTTATTCCACGCAGGCGAAGCCGCGTGCGGAAAGGAAAGGAAAGGTACTTATGTATTTATATATTTATTATTAATTTTTTTTGTAAATAAATACTTATTATAAAAGAAACCATCCATAACTCGGGTACACATATCCATACAGCTCATCAATTCGCGCTGCAGCAAGTGGCGCTGCCGTGTTTGCGCTATATGCAACAGCTAATGGCGCCAATCACCCCTGCGGCCTCCGTCGTCTCGGCTGACACGGAACAATCCAAGGAAACCAACAAGGTTTGTCTCTGTCTACTAAATATATTTTTTGTCATAGATATCATTCTATCTCAAATTAAGTGCACATCAAATATCTATTTCATTAGTTCAAATCATAACTTCGTAGTTATATTGTTTCGTAACAACAGTGGATTCCATTATGCGATGACGGCCTCCACCTCTTCGTTGATGTTTGCCAGTTCCATAGTGTAAAGAAATGAATGTAACACTCGATGATCGCGACAAGTGTATGAGGGGCGGGCGACGCGCTCCGCTATCCCTTCTGCCTGCGGAGCGGTACCACAGCATTGTTCTGTGCCGTGGTAATAGCCATGTCTAGATGATACGTCTCGGCAGCGCGCTACCTCAAAGGTGATCCATTATCATCATATCAGCCTCAGGACGTTCATAAATGAACATAGGCCCCCCTCAGATTTCCAGAACAAACTTGTGAATGGACGTCCTAAATTATTGTGGAATAGGTAGTTTGTTTCGATTTATGTTGTTACAATAAATTTACTAAATACAGATATCTTGGTGTCATTACACTGGAAAATTAATCTAGATTTAGAAGTTACTAAATTCGGCATTATTCGCAATATTTTTCACTAAAATTAGAGAAAAGTTACGGATTTTTTTTACTAATATCGTATGTTATACGCAACTTTTAGTACTATGTAATAAGATTTTTTGTATTCTTGTTCATAATGTTTTAATATCTAATCCTTCACCTATACTTACATATTTTTTCATCGCTATAGTAGTAGTAGTTTACCAGATATGAAGGTTTTTATTAATAAAGGCATCGTACGCGCTGCTCAAAAGTATGACCGCGCGGAGCGGACAGTCGACCGGAATTTGGCCGCGCGGGCCTGACGTTTGAGTGGATAGTAAATTAACAATTATTTTTTCCATATTATATGAAGTCAAACTTCGTCGCCTGCCTCTAAAAATCCCTTTTAGAAATGAAACAAAAAGTTTAACAATTTTCTTTTGACAAATCAGTCTTTAAGTAAAAATATGAATCCACCAATGATGTGAAGCAACATCACTATTTTAACGTGGCCCCAAACTGAGCGTTAGATAACGGGGTCTAGTGATTACTTGTTATTATTTTTGTGTGGTGTTTTCAGGAGTCTGGTGTGGTGAGCAAGAGCACGCACGGCGGCGCGTTGTCGATGTCGACGTCAAGCGTGGTGGTTGACCTGGCGGCGTGGTTGGCGGGCCGCGTACCGCACCGCGCCTGGCGCCGTCTCACGCCATCGCCCGCCGCGCCCGCGCCCCCGACTCCCTACCCACCCAGGGACAACCACCTCGCGCACAAGTACCTCGCCAAGTGGCGTGAGCGGGTCAGTGGTGCACTCAGAACACAATAATATAGTACTTTACAATATAAGTGCGTTATGATGGCTATAACACACGAGGCGGAATTTCAGCCCGAGCAGAGTGGTTTAACCAATATACGCACATATATCGCACGATGTTTTTCAACATACTTGCGAGGAAAAACGAATAAAAAGCGCGCCAGTTCGAAATTTTTAAAAATAATTTGAAGCATATTTTATTACTGATCTCCATAGCACATGGAGATCAGCGATATTTTATTCAACGTGCTGGTGGTGTTATCACATGGCTGTATGAAACTTATGTTGTTTGCCGTAGCAAATAGTGCGGTTATAGAATATAACTTCACTATTTGCGGTTATAACACACACCTGATATATCAAAAATCCGTTGAAATTAGATCCACTTTACGAGCAAGTATGTTGAAAATAAATAAATATCCTTGGACATATACACACAGCGCCATTTAGTTCCACACTAAGCAACCAGGCTTGTATTATGGATACCAGATGGTTGATATACTATACAAATACATTTTTTTTGTAAATGAAAAATATCCATAACTGTGGTACACATGTCCGTATTCATCATACAAACATATGCCCGGAGCGGAATTAGAATCCGCGACCTTTTGGCATAGCAGTCAGCGTTTGTACCCACTACACCAAATGGGTCGTCAATACAATAATTGGTATTATATTGACGACTTTATTGCCCACAAGGAAAATATTACAAAACAATACATTTTTTTTAAGAGTACAATTGGGCTGCGGTCCGGGCGATCTTTGGGTGTAGGAGTGCTATCTTTATATAACAGGCAGCTTTTCGTGGTTTCGGCACGTAAAGAGAATAGAAACCACTAGACTCCACCAAAGTCGTCTGTAGACTTGCGAGTTTTTACGGCGATTGGCTCACCCCCTGTCACTTATGCATTTCTGTATATTACGGAAGGTGAATCGTGGATGATGTTTTTGGGATATCTCCGATCACCCCATTTCGGATAAAGGTCGTTACATTATGTACTTGTTAGACTTAGACTTCGTCCTATCTAAAAATAATTCACGTTCCCAATGACTGGCAAGTTTTATAATCAAAGTTTTTGGCCAACCACCACAAATTAAATAAAAAAGTATACAGTAAATTGCTACTTTCTGATCGCCATATTGAAAAGTTAAGTGGAAATTAAAGCATAGTTTACAAAAGAATATTATAATTCATCAATTAGAATAATATTGTCATTAATTGTTTGTATGGTGCTAATAAAATTATTTTCCTAGACTTTGCTGTCGCACGGCATGCGGCCGCTAGCGCTGGAAGACGGCGGTTGGCTGCGACCCGTCATGTTCGACCCTAGCTCGCGCATCGCCCGCGACACTGCCTGCCAGATGGTCAAGTCTCTTTGCGACACATACGAGAGGACTAAGGCAGTGAGTGCCATAGCCATCAACACCTTTACTTTTCTCTAATGTTGGGATACAGCCTCCTCACTGGGAGAGGATATGGACCCAGTGCGGATTGGTGTTTTAAGCCGATTCCGTAGGCAACCGACTTGACCCAACGACTGCCTTCAATTGAAAACAAATATACAATGAATTGTTACTACATTATTTTAAACGTTATTCCCCGAAATAGTGACATTTTTAACTAAAAATTACTGCTCATTCGCATGACTGTCTCCCCAGAGTAGAGAGTATAGCGAACATTTCCTGCATTATAGGAAACAGCTCTAGCCAGAGGGCAGCTCTACTGCTTAGGGTTGCTTATTAGCAATCAAAACAACCTAACACAACCAAAAGCAGTTTCCTATGATGCAGGAAATCTTCCGCCATACATAACGATTCGTCTAGGCATTCAATAGAATTATTATTTTAACTAACTGCCCACGACACATTTATGTGTCAAAATATTCATGTTCAATCATCACGAGAAGCGTATCAAATGACATGAGATTAATTTTTTTTACAGGTATTGATTTTACTGACTAGCTTCTTACCCGAGGTTGGAGCCGCGGGTGAAGCCAGTGAACAGTTCTTACAGCTTTATCAAAGTAAGTAAACTTTATTATATTCAGAAAGCCCACCCAGTTACTGTTATAAGTTGTTGCCATGTTAGTTACATAACCCATAACATATATCTTGAAATTATAAGTTGTGGTCCTTTTGACATACGGTTAAAAACTCTATGCCATGTTAATGCTGAAATGATATGTACTAATGATCTGCTGAACGGTCACAGGCCTGGCTTCGGAGGCACCGTGGAAGCAGTTCCTGGCCCTGCGTGGAGTTCTGCAGCAGATAGCTGACTTGATGACTAAGGAGATCGAGCAACTGCACCGCCTGGAGGAGACAACCCTCACTTCTGATCTGGCTCAAGGTATTCTTCCTGTATTATCTAGATATGAGACTGTAGTTAATATTTACCCTCAGTTGTTGAGCTACTTGATATATTAGAGTAGAAAATTGTTATTAGTGTGGATATAAGACGGGAAATACAAAAAATTAATACTATAAATATATATTTTCAATTTTATTGTCAATACTAGATAGATCTCGGTTTTTAAAATGCGAGTCGATTAATGTTTTATAATAGTGCATATTTATAATTTTGTCTGTCATCCAGAAACTCAAGTAATACAAATTGTAGCATAACGTGATCGCTTCCGTTCACAAAATTATATTGATGCGTCACCACCAGTCAGTGACCTCTATAATCGAGTACAAAAGTTTGCTGTCCTTTATAAAAATTGATAATGTAATATCTAGTCTCAAACTAGGCCAAGCCTGTACCGGGAATACTAGTTATGAATATGTAATTAAATACTTCCATGACTGAAATAAATATTCGCATCATCACCTGGATTCAAACGCGTAACGGTTGATTATAATTACTGATTTCTTAATTGGCCATGTATTCACTAGAAAGGAACTAAAGGGAAACGATCTCGGTATGTCATAATTTGTGTAACTATTACTTAAAGCCCCGGCTTGCTCGTTGCTAAGCGTTTCATGTAATAAATGAATTCTCCAGATTTAGATTTCAATGTTGCTGTTGCTGCAGGCTACGCCCTAAAGCGCCTCACCGAGCTACTAGCGATGTTCCTAGAGGAGCCTGGAGCTCGGCGCGCTTACAAGGGTCGGCTGGTGGGATGCGTGCTCGGAGGGTATCTGTCGCTGCGGCGGCTCGTGGTGCAGCGCACGCGGCTCACCGACGACACCCAGGAGAAGCTGCTAGAGCTGCTGGAGGAGATGACAACCGGTATGACGTCACACACAGCACAACGGGAGCGAGTGGACACAGCCGGCAAATGTTTAACATCATTATATTTCGTTTGAAACATGTTTGTTCTCGGAGGTCTTGACTGGGTCTGTCTTTTGTAACCGGATATGGTAGCACTGACTTTATAATTACTGAATATAAAAACTTGCCGACAATTTTAAGCGGTTTGCTCGAATTTGATTTGAGCGGTTGGCTCGAGTCATTATATGTATAAATCACTGGATCAACCATAAATTCACAGGGTAGTTGACACGATGCATTTATGCTGTGCAAGTGCTTCAATATGCGCATGTTACCTACGCCGCGTACAAGCGGCTTAATTCTGTCACGAAAGCGAGATAACGAAATCATGTAAATCTTTTTCCGAGCAATTTTAAACTTAAAATACCATCTGTAGGAACTGAGACGGAGACCGCCGAGTTTATGGCGGTGTGCATCGAGACGGTGAAGAAGTATCCGTTACACGACTACCGGACGCCCGTGTTTATCTTCGAACGGCTGTGCTCCATCATCTACCCGGAGGAAAACGATGTCGGCGAGTTCTTCCTCACGCTGGAGAAGGACCCGCAACAGGAGGACTTCCTACAGGTTAGCGTTGACAACGTTTGCTTTATGTAAGGTTGTAATAAACGAACTCCCATGTAACCCCTCATAAAAAAGTCGGCATTAACCTTAAATACTCCATGACTACGCTGTCACTTCGCACAGCGCTTGTCTTACTTGATGCCGAAAAGCAATACTCCGCACCCACCCGGGCCATCCTGTCTCTTGCTCTAGTGGTATGTGAGATGTATGGCACTTGTATGTGTGTAAGCGTGACGCACATTTACAAGCGGTCTGGCTTCATTTCGGCCGGTCTTAGGTTCTTGAACTTTTTTCTTAGTTTGTGGTTTTGCATGTAATATTTATTGCCTCTAGGGCCGTATGCTGGGGAACCCGTACTCGTCTCTGGAGCCGGGAATGGGCCCGTTGATGCGCGACGTGAAGAACAAGATCTGCACGGACTGCGAGCTGGTTGCTTTGCTAGAAGACGACAACGGCATGGAGCTGCTCGTTTGCAACAAGATCATGTCTCTCGATCTGCCCGTCAAAGATGTTTACAAGAAGGTTTGCGGTTTAACATTTATGTGAAATATTCGAAAAAAATTATCATAATGAAGCTAATAAGTGCGTATCGACATCTAACAACAACCTTGCGTATCTAGCATGTCACACTAGAAGGAGATGTGGCCTATAGTTAAATATGCGAGCCCAGTGTTGATTGACGAATTTCGGGTGTAGGCTATTGAGTTTGCTTTCCTGACTGCCGTTAATTGAAAAGAACAGAGCAATTGTTTTACGTACCATTCTTGAACACTTGAAAATGTCACTAGTGGGCACGCATCCAAATTCTGACCGTTTTTAACCTAAACTTTGCTTAACTTCACTAGTACTTTTCTCCGACACACCGCTCCACACAAACTCCGCCACGAGTACATCCATAACTTTGGGTAGTTACAAATTAACCTTTGGGTTGTTACAAATTTTAATTCATATGTTTTTAATGTATAGGTGTGGTGCACTTCCGGCGAAGGTGTGGACGCGATGCGCGTGGTATACCGCATGCGGGGCCTGCTGGGGGACGCCACCGAGGAGTTCGTGGAGACACTCAGCCAGACCAATGCAGAGGCTGTCGACGACGAGCAGGTGTACCGCATGGCCAACGTGCTCGCCGACTGCGGTCAGTTTTTATTCTCATATAGGGTGGTCAGAGATATCTTAAACTAAACCGTTTGGGAGTTCTAAACGTTAAATTAATGCTTCAAACAACTTCACTGTGAACCGTTTTTCGAAATATACAGAAATGCACACTTGACAGCGGGTGATCCCATTGCCGTTAAACTATTTTAATTTCTTGATGTAAAGTGTTGACGATATCTTTACGAGCTAACTTGTGTCACGGACGATAGTGATAAGGAACTGGTTGCTCTTGTGAGACTCTTTAAACTCCGACGAGAAACGACCGCTGTTCTTATCTTTTGCCGGGCGTTGCTTGTGTGTATGTGTTCGTTTTTGTCCGGATGTATCTCAATAATGCGTGGTGTGATTTGAGTGCGGTTTTTTATATTTGAGTTTAAACCAAGAGAAAGATTGTTAAGTCATGTTTCATGCAATTCAGTGGAGCCGTATTGAAGATATTTAAAATGCAGATGATTTGTGTACCTTGATGATATTACTACATTCAGTTCCTGGTGGGTTTTCTAAATTTTTATTTCTGTATCTATCGACTTGATAGGCGGGCTCGAGGTGATGCTGCAGCGTCTAGCGGCGATCCAGCGCGTGGGCGCTGCGCGTGCACTGTGTTCGACGCTGCTGCGGCTGCTGGCGCTGTGCACGCGCGTGCGGCGCTGCGTGCGCGTGCTGACCCGCGCCGACACGCGAGCGCTGCCCGTGCTGCTGCACGCGCTGCACCTCGCCGCCATCGAGGAGCGCGACATGCCGCGCGCGCACCTCGTCTACCAGCTGTTAGAGGTGGGTGCCGGACTTTACGACCTCCTTAACTCGATTAGTGTGCGAAGTGCCAGATTTGCTTCGATTTTAACTTACTTTTTCGACGACCGATTGGTGTAGTTGATAGTGACCCTGTCAGCGAAACCAACGGTTGCGGGTTCGAATCTCGCGAGGGCTAAATTTGTGTTATGAGTACGAACATTTATTCCCAAGTCATGGATATTTGTATAAATATTTATGCATGTTTATTCGTTATCTATTATCCATAGTACAAGCTTTGCTTAGTTTGGGACTAGATGATGGGGTATAAGGTATAAGTAAGTGTCCAAAAAGAAATATTTATAACTTTACTATCAAGTTTACTTAAAAAGTACAGTCGGCTCCATACTAGTCATGCAAGATTATTTATCATATTTTACATGACTAATGGTAGCATGCAGACTACTAGCTGTACCGTCCGCACTTCTCTAAAACGACAGTTTAGACAATGGGGTCATATTGGAGAACTGCAGTTGTAGTAGTTTGAATAGGCATCACGCTACCATTAATCAAAACAATTAGTTCTTCATACAAATTATCACTTAAACATGAACGCGGTAGTAAAGATAAATTGAAACAAACGAGAAGAGTATCAGACTAGAGGACACAACGATATATGACAAAAATTCTATAGGGTGTATCATTTGAATACGGGGCATGTAGCCTTAATGGACTTAGCTTCTCGACTTTCCATTTGTTTCTTTAATTTATTAAAGCACAATAAAGTGCAACATATGGACCATATAAAAAGGACTATAAATTTTATTTATTATAAAAATTACTTGGGACTCGATGAAGTTGATCAGAAGTTTGTAATGAAGTAAGGTTCCTAAAATTTTTGCTGGGTTAAAATGGCCCCTAATTTCTTTACGTCGAGTCTGAGTAAAAGATCTATTTTTATATCTAATTTAGCGTTTAAGAATTACAGCTTTCTTATATATTTTTTGTTGTTTTAGATAATGGAACGAATTCTATCAGTAGCCTCAAGCGAGAGTCTCGAGTCGTTCCTGCAATTTTCACTTACATTCGGTGGACCAGAATACGTTCAAGCTCTACTCAACTGTACAGAATGTCCAGGTAAATAACAAAAATCATCTCTTCAGTCTAGAAAATTTTCCTTTAGACGATACCCACTCGTCCTTAATTCAAGCAATAATACCGCTTTATTTTAACAGCAATATATATTACCAGAAAAACACAGATTAACTGACCTCGTATTAGAATACCCTATTTTAAACATGTATTACACACCACCTATTATTCTTCACAGGAATACGCAACAACTCTATCGCTCTTGGCCACCTAACCCGTGTATTAGCCGCCTTGGTGTACGGCAACGACCTCAAGATGGCCTTGCTGGTCGACCACTTCAAGCCAGTACTGGACTTCGACCGGCTGGACTCTGAACAGTGGACCGAGGAGGAGTTTCGCATGGAACTGTTTTGCGTGCTCTGCGCGAACATAGAGAGAAACTCAATTGGCGGCACGCTCAAGGACTATTTGATATCGCTGGGGGTCGTTCGTGACGCGTTGGAATATATTGTGGTAAGTAGATCCGGATACCCTGACTTGAGCATATTTCGGAAATTTAACTTTGTTAAAATATAAATATGGTTTCAGAAACATGCTCCATGCGTGAAGCCGACCCTAGTGTGCACTGATTCGGACGAGTTGAAAGAGTTTATCAGCCGACCGGCGCTCAAATACATACTGCGGTTCCTCACCGGACTAGCCACAGATCACGAGCCTAGTCAGGTAAATATTGAGTCAAATACGGCGTCGTTATAAACATACTTTTATACTTTGAAGGTCACAGACAACAAAAGTAGCCTGAATGAGCTAAGTTGACTCCGTTTTACTAAAATCCGCAATGAATTAAATATCCAGCCCTACTCCAGTGTTAGTGTTGTGAAGAATTACAGAATTCCAAATCTGGGGGCACGGCAGTGCCCCCGCCAAGTCGAGCGCGAAGCAAACACTGCCGTACCATCCTTTACTGGAACCATTTCGCGGCATTTTCAGGCCCCTATTTTAGAACCTCTGGATAAGATTAGAACGCAGAAATTTTCGTCATCCAGTAAGCTATAATCACATACTTAAAATCCAAAATTTCAAGTCTGTAGGTCATTTAGTTCCGAAGTTAAGCGAAAGCAAAGTTTGGCATTTATGACACTCACTCACTCACTCACTCACTCACTCATGATCATCAAAATAGAACTAGTACTTCCCATAAACTCAGAGAGCTGAAATTTGGTACAGAGTTATGGTTCAATGGGCACATAAAGGGAAAACTATAAAAACTAGGATAATCGAAGATCTGGAGTACCTGGTGACCCTGATTAGGAAACACAAGAGCCCAACCAAACTATTAGAGATCGACATATACTGCCTTTACAAAAAATATTCAACTTGGTGGGCCGCTTCATTTGATGTCAAAAATCGAAGGTCTGAAGTATCTGATGAAGAACCCTCAGCTGGTCTCAGCTGTATTAGAGATATGGTAATGCCCCCTTCTACTATTGGTACATAGAAAAATCGACTGTCATTGCAAAAATCCAGCGTAGTGGGACACATCTTCTAATTTAATCTAGCCTATAGCATCCCACTGCTGGGCGCATGCTTCCCCTTCTGCTTAGAATACGCATATAAATAAAATTAAAGGAAAACTCAGGATAAGACTACACTGGCTTTTATACTTATACTTACAAGTTTACAAGAAGAAATAGTCGAACGATTAACTTTATATCTGACGAAGAACCCTCAGCTGGTCCCAGCTGTATTAGAGATATGGTAATGCCTCCTTCTACTATTGGTACATAAAAAAATCGACTGTCCAGCGTAGTGGGACACATCTTCTAATTTAATCTAGCCTATAGCGTCCCACTGCTGGGCGAATGCCTCCCCTTCTGCTTTTAATACGAATATAAATAAAATTAAAGGAAAACTCTGGATAAGACTACACTGGCTTTTATACTTATACTTACTTATACTTATTACAAGTTTACAAGAAGAAATAGTCAAACGATTAATTTTATTCTACTCGAACATTACACAAATTAAATAAACAAACGAAAATTTGGTCAAAATATAATGCATTGGCTAAGAGTGGCGGTGATACCCGCACGCGTCGCTAGATGGCGTTGACTGTATTTTACTTTACGTTTTGTTTTTCCGATAACCTTATATGGCAAAGTGGCAACCGGCCGCGTTACAGTCGTTTACGACATTCTTCTATTGCGCTTGAAAATGTTTGCTAGGGATTAGGAGGGATTATTTGCATTTCGTTGATTTCGCTGATTATTTCGTTAGGTTTGCTAAGGTTAATTGGCAGGTTGTTATTATATTAATTCAAAGATTTAAACAGGTTAGGAATTATATGGTTAGTGACGGATTACTGATTATTACTTAATTATCAGAATTAAAAGAAGTTTCAATTGAATACTTTATTTAATTGTTAATTATTTAGTACCTACTTTTAGTTTTCTAGGTTTAATTTACAGTTAGGCAGTACTTCGAATCGCGTTCGTGTTTATAAGTACTTTTCTAGTATTCTAGTTTAGTTTATTTAGTTAGATATTACTTCGTTTCGTTTAAAAATATCATTAATTTAGCTGTATTTCAGTACTAGGTAGGTAGCACCTTTGGTAGAAACTTCATTGATAATTAATTATATTGACACTTGTCTAATAATTAAGAGTTAACGTTTTGCTTATAGTTTGTATAGATTGAGTAGGCAGAGTAATATTTTGTTTAAGTTTTTTTTATTAAGACAAAAGAAGTCTTAAAGATATAAGTAGGTTTTAGTCTAAATATTATCGGTATTTCTGATTTGTTGTCCATATACTAAAGGTCGTTGAGTTTAATTGTGTTTGATTTCGCAAGATAATAATTATCGTAAAAAATGTCGATAATATTAAAAGACGACGATGAACTTAGTGGCTACCAAATAGTTGGTATGCCCAAAGACGGGTCTTGTCTCTTCCATTCAATATCTTTCTTGGTGTATGGTAGAACTGACTCAACTTTCAGTATCAAGTATATTTGTAGAAACGTGGGCATATATATAATATGGCCACGTTTCTACAAAAAGAAGTGAAATCCCACCAAAAACATTCTGTAAAAAACTAGCCAAGTCTCGATGGAGCTGCTTGATTATCTCTAAAAAGTAATGAAATCTATACAAAGTCGTGCCAAGTGTAAGGTTCCTTACTGCGATTTCTTTATTATTATAGTTAATGTTGTGTGACTTGGCCGTTGAAGGGTACACAGGGGTACAAAACCAGGTGCTCCATGACACCATTGCACCAATCTGTCGCCAGAACCGCTACGCATTGACGATGGAAAATTGCCACTTGGAAAACGTTGATTCAATAACCAGTCAATTGTAGGCTTGATAAAGCCACTAACGTATAAAGAACGTTATGTAAACGCCACACAGATTATTTGCTAATAGTTTGCCGTTGAACATTCTTAATAACATAATTAATAACATTAATAGCGGTTCTGGCGACAGATTGGTGCAATGGTGTCATGGAGCACCTGGTTTTGTACCCCTGTGTACCCTTCAACGGCCAAGTCACACAACATTAACTATAATAATAAAGAAATCGCAGTAAGGAACCTTACACTTGGCACGACTTTGTATAGATTTCATTACTTTTTAGAGATAATCAAGCAGCTCCATCGAGACTTGGCTAGTTTTTTACAGAATGTTTTTGGTGGGATTATCTTCTTAGATTAGTATAGCCTCGATTGTAATAATCAACTCTCGGCAAGCGGATGCATTATGATAATAATGTACTATTTTCTCCGCCCGTATAACTATTTGAAATGTCACATATTATGTACTCAAGTGTTGTGTTACATTATTATAGCTTTATATATCATTACAACACGCTTTCAAATGATGAATTTGCACCGTTTTATATTTAAAAGTACAAGGTTCGATGAAGCTACTAACAGGTTGGATGGCGATGCACTGACACCGCCATTCTCAACCTAGTTTATTATTTGTTTTTTAACTTTTATCCGTCCACAGATGCTGGTCTGCGAGAAGGTGATCCCCATAGTGCACCGCCTGGAGCAAGTGTCGTCGGGCGAGCACGTGGGCTCTCTCGCCGAGAACCTGCTCGAGGCGCTACGCTCTCAGCCGCAGTGTGCCGCCAAGGTGCAGCAAGTGCGCGACTTCACTAGACAGGTCAGTAGCTGACTCCTGCCATAACCTCAATTATTTCGACGTGTATTTTTTACTACTCTTCAAAACAAAATGGAAATACTTGCCAAGAGATCTAGTCACAGCGCCTGATCCCTGTTCTGTATTTGCATCGCCAATACAGACTCCTAACAACAAGCAAGGGGGGTCAACACATTAGCATAATAGAACAGATGCCCAAAACATTGAATCAGTTATTGCATTCTGATTGACTTTGTCAAGGACTAGTAAATGTGAACTTTTAGTAAGGCCAGACTATCGATCACACAGCCCATAGACGCATAATGTTTGATTTACTGTACTGAATTAAATCGACTAGTTGAGGTATGAAAAGGTCGGGGTATCGGATTGGTCGGTTCCGTGTCTGCCCTTCATAACCTCCTATTTTTTATAAATCAAAAATTTGTATTGTCCCATTGGGTGGATGGTCGTAAATTGTATGCAAATGTATAATAATTAGCCATCACTTTTTTCCTGTTTGTTTTTCTTATAGAAGATTTACCCATTCTCGCTCATCTATCCCTTGAATATCCATGTTTATGTCAAGTGAAATTGCTTTCATAGTTTCATCATAATCAACTTCCAGCGACCATCAGGTCGTCGTCAGTCCACCTTGTGGCTGGAGGTACCACGCTGTGCTGGTCGGTGCATGGTCTCCATTCCAGAATATTAGTAACCCATTGGCCATAGTTCTATGCTATGTGCCCTGCCCACTGCCAGTTCAACTTACTAATGGGCTGGGCTATGTGACTTTCGTTCTTCTACGGAATTCCTCATTCCTGATTCCATCTCGTAGTAAAACGTCGAGCATCGTTTGTTGCGTGACCTTGAGCTTTCTTATTCATAGTTTACAGTTAACATTGCCTAGAACGCCATATGCTTCCAGCTTCTCAGATGTAGAGAAAACCATTAATTTCTATAATTTGCATTGTACAGGAGAAGAAGCGTCTTGCGATGGCGGTGCGCGAGCGGCAGCTGGGCGCGCTGGGCATGCGCAGTAACGAGCGCGGCCAGGTGACGGCGCAGTGCTCGCTGACGCAGCAGGTGGCCGACCTGGCCGAGGAGGCGGGCGCTGTCTGCTGCATCTGCCGCGAGGGGTACAAGTACCAGCCCACCAAAGTGAGTCTCGTCGTACCATACCATTTGGCGGGCACCTCATGCTATACATTAATAGAGAATTAACCTATCCTTTTAAGAACTACCTCTCTTGTTAAATTTCCTTTTAAAATCAAACGATATATTGTCTGTTGAGTCATGTCATTTGCCCTCGGGGAGGTTATTGCTCGATTTTTTTGCAAATAGTAATAATCGTTTGCTTTATTGGACTATAAAAACAAGCAATATATAATATGTTGTTGCTTTGAAAAGTAAAGTGTAGTAAACACGCTACGGCGCCGTCCTTAGAGAGGGACATTTTCTTACACACGAGTTACAATTAGTTTGTTCGATTAAATGACAAGGTTTTCTGGCTTTCTCAAGTACCAATTTTGGTGTAGCGATATAGTTTTTATCCATTTGTGCAGGTGTTAGGTATCTACACGTTCACGAAACGGTGCCCGGTGGAGGAGTACGAGGTGCGCGTGCGCAAGACGCTGGGCTACACCACCGTGTCGCACTACAACATCGTGCACGTCGAGTGCCACATGGCGGCCGTGCGACTCGCGCGCGCCAGGTCAGTGCGCACGTCTACAGCTTATACAAGTCCACTGCTGGACATAATCTTCCCTATAGCGCGAATTGTATTTATATCTACCTAATCGTCACGTTGAGCAGCAGACCACAACCAACCACAGCTTGGTTATGTGGTGTTATGTCATAGGAAAAGATTGCTTGGTTCTATACTGGAAACTCTACGAATGTGGTCGGCTATACGACTACTTGGGTGGACTGTGTGAACGATGGACATGAAAGGACTGAATTCTAGAATAGATAAATGGAAGTTGCGCCGACTCCAAATAATGCGATAAGGGCAGGAGTAAGAAAAAGAAATACAATTATAGTGTCGTGATAGATTCTAAATAGTATAAAACAAAGTCGCTATCCGCGTCTGTCTGTGTGTCTGCTTACTTGTTCTAAACTACGTAACGGATTAATTTAACGCACTATCGTCTGGAGTATTTCTTCCGGAATGTTTATATGTAATACATGCATATTATGTTTAGTCAAAGTAATTGCTGGTCGCTAGTATAATAAGAATGTCATGACTTAGGGACGAGTGGGAGAGCGCGGCGCTGCAGAATGCGTCGACGCGCTGCAACGGGCTGCTGCCGCTGTGGGGGCCGCATGTGCCTGAGTCGGCCTTCGCCAGCTGCCTCGCGCGTCACACCACCTACCTGCAGGTAAGACAGGATACGCGATTGTAGAGGATCGAAGTCCTATTAGATAGGCCAAACTTCGAGAAAGAGGCCAACCTACGAATCCAACTCAGATGGGTAGCATTTAGGAAACTGCGCAACGTCTTCTCGTCCAAAATAACTCAGTGCTTGGAAGACGGAAGTCTTTAATCAATGTGTGTTACGAGTAATGACTTATGGCACGTTACTGAAACATGATCTCACACTATGGACCTCACAAGAACGCTCAAGGTCACGCAACGAGCTATGGAGAGGACAATGCTCAGCATTACACTACGTGATCGAATCATATAAACTTCTCGTGACTCGGGAGTAACTGTTCTTAGGCTAATAGGTCGTCGAATTCTTTTTATTTGCCGGGAATCTGGACCTACAGGCTATGTATGCTCCCATTTATCCACCAGGAGTGCACCGGCCACCGTGACATCGGCCACACTTGCACGATCCATGACCTGAAGCTACTGCTGCTGCGGTTCGCTCGCGGACGCACCTTCCACGATGACACAGGTGGCGGCGGGCCGCTCTCCAACATGCAGCTGGTGCCCGCGCTGGTCCACATGGCGCTCTACGTCATCAACACGTGAGTATTGCACCGACATAGCTCTAACGCTACTGAAGCGGTCCACTTCCACGACGACACCTTCTTTTTTCAGACAAACAGACAACATAGTTTCATGTGCCCATCTGCCAGCACTCCCAGCCGTGAAATTTTATAGGATGAAGAAGCTAATGAACATTTCCTTCCAAAGTACCCAATTGCATGACATCGTAGAGCAGGATTAGCCCTAATAGCTAAAATACAGAAGATATCGCATATTTTTTATATTTAATTATAAACAGGAAACGTTGGTAGGGCCTAGTGTTTATTTTTTACCAAACTAAGGGTAGTTTCGCCGTGTACTTCTCTCTGTGTCTGTGTATGCATTTAGAATGGAGTAATAGACGAAAAACTTATATAATTTCCTTAAAAAAAATATTTATCAAACAGCAAAAGACTGTGCGTGGCCCGGTTTTCCTTGTATTATGGCTATTTCAACGTTGTTATTTCTAATAATAATCTCGGCAATAACTTATACATAAAATCACTCCTGTTTCCCGTAGGGGTAAACAGAGAGCACAGACATGCTAACTGTAAACCAATTTCGTTAACAGCAACTAGAGCCTACCTTAACTTCTTTCCTTTCTCCGGAAAATTCAACACAAATTGTTTTCTCTCCCAGGGCATTAGCACAAAATCACTGTCTTACCGCTATAGGTGAAATTCCACACTGAGCGATGGCCATTTGTGGTACAGATACACGATGTGTAACAGTTGTACTTAATTTTTGTTTCTATTTTATATATGTATATTTCGAAAGAATAACACCGAGCAGGGTTGTTGCGGTCGAATATTTTTGTATGTGTTTCTGTAATAAACATCATAATCGCATAACATTTGACGAAGATATAATAGAAAGAAAAAAAATCATAATCGGTTAACAATTGACGAAGATATCGCATAACAATCATACAAAAAAATACAGTCGAATTGAAAACCTAGTGCTAAATTTTTAACATGTGTTCGATTATAGTTTGTATGACCGTTCACCCTTGTTTGATTAGGACCCGCGTGGCGGCGCGCGAGGTGTCCGCGCTGGAGGCGTCTCTAGCGTGGGCCGCGACCCGCGTGCTGGAGTCCGCGCATGACGCCGAGAGCCCGCTGTACTTCGTCACGCTCATGCTGATGCTGTATCCGCACGCCAAGTGAGTACACCCTACACTCCTCACTTTGATGTTCTAATGTTAAAGTTATGTTAAAGTGTTTGCCAAAGCTCAGTCGGGACAACTGACGAAGTTATGTGAGTTAAACTTCCTGAAATATGGTCTTCTAATTCTCTGTGCCTGCAATTTCGAGGGCTTTTGCTTAGGGGAATTTATCGTGTAGTAATTTAAAAAAAAATTATATATCATCATATCTAAAAATAGACAGACCTGTTTGTTGTAGTAGTTAAAAACACTGACTGCTATACCAAAAGGCCGCGGGTTCGAAACCCGCTAAGGACATTGTTATGAATGTTAAATTTGTGTAGGATATTTATCACCCGTATCCATAATATAATCTTAATTGCTTAGTATGGAACTAGATGACACTGTGTACATGTTAATAAAATACTTTAATGTTTTATTTTTCTCGTAAAAGGTACATCCTATACATACACTCACGTGTTTATAATACAGCTTATGGCCCTAGCGGCATCCGAACCTCGGACCATTTGGTATAGCAGTCAGAGTTTCTAGCCACTACACCAAACAGGTCGTCTAAATATTTATTTTTGAGTGTCGTTCTTCTGCGTGTTCGTAGTCAAAAAAGGATAAACTTAATGTCGTTTTAATTGCCAACTGAATCCACACAAATGAATATGTTATGTGCACCAAAGAACTAACTACCTCACACTTGACCGTCTTTTAAATCGAACCCCGTGTACCAGATGGCGCGGTCTACGCGTGGATATGCTGAAGCGTCTGCTGGTGATAGGGCACGTTCGCGCGGCGTTGCCTGGCGGGCCCGCCGTACGCACGCTCGCGGCCGAACACCGCTCAGCCAAGCCCTGGGCGGACCTCAAACCCTACGCGCTCTTCGTCGCTATCGTGGACCAACTCTATACCGTCATGTTCAAGGTAACGACCGAAATTGTAGTTCCGTTTCTTCTTTCTCCTATGGTTTCGGCACCGAATAGAACCGACCTGTCTCTTCCCATGGGTGTAGTAAAGGCGACTTAAGGTACGACCCACTAAAAACGTCTATAGATTTGCACGGTTACTCGGCGATGCGACAATCACCCCCTGTCACGTATGCATTTCTGTATATTTCATTGTTTTAAGCATTAAATTTATAATGTTTGGGATATCCCAGACCACGGTATTTGGGATGGTCGCGACGTTTTGTATGTAATGCACAAAAAGAATTAAACCCATTTTACATTAATGCAACTTTGTACGCAGCAGGTACAGTTGGCGTCATAGTTATTCATGACATAATATGACTAATGGTGGCGTGATGCCTATTCAAGCTAAACCAACAGCAGTTCTCTAAAATGACCCTCTTGTCTCGACTAACATTTTAGGGAACTGCGGATGGTATAGCTTAAATAATCAGCGCGCTACTATCCATCATGTAAACTAATCCTGTATGATTAATATGAAGTCGACTATAGTTGACCTCAATTCGGTGTAGTGTTATTCCTCTATGCCTCAATCCTGATGGTAAGTGAAGGTGAGGCTGAAGGTGGAAGCGAGTCCGTCCGGAATTGCTATCTAATCTATCTCTTACAGTCTGTATACAAAAATGCTATCAACTTTGCTGCTTTACGGCGGACTTCTATAAGATTAATGGCCAGGCATAGTTTTAAAATTGCCATACCACTAATCAAACTGGTTGTTACCGGGAATCCGCGACATCCGTTTAGGCGAATTTTTCTTCCTACCATTGGCAATAGGCCTGTTTGGGTGACATGCCCGCTAGTGTTGAATGTAATAAATAATGAACCTCGCATAGCCGTGCTGCCCTATAATGGCCTAAATGACTTATGTATAACTAAATAATAGATTGCGGGGTACATGTTTAGTACTCTATTTGATTGGTGGTTAGGTATTTTTAAATATCCTCTTGGGGCTACCACCATCTTAACTAAGTCTGCCCGAAACAACGTATAGCATAGCATTACTAAATAAACTAATCTTGATTCCTTTATCGTAGAATGTAACGGCAACCGCAGTGGATCAATGGCCAATCAAATTAGCCGAGTATATCCGCCATAACGACGAGGCGAACGCCAAGGCGGCAGAGAAGATAGTCACCACGCTCACCGACGAACTCCTGACGTGCGCGTCTTTCGCGGAGTTCTGCGATGCGGGTGGCTTTCTTGAGGATATCCCCGACCCCGACGCCTTCCTCCAGACCCTTATCGACGAACAGCCTTGATTGTGGCCGTCTTGTCTTAACAACATTGAATGTATGGCCTGGTCACTTCAAGTCTTTGATTTCTTATGTCGACGCAAAGATAATGCAATGTTTCAATTTCACCTAAGCGCCATCGTTCAGTTTGTAGGTCAATGGCTGTTTGAATAAGTCATGTAACATGTTAATTAGTGTCTCATGTGATAATGCTTGTGTATGTTATTCTGCTTTTAGTTATTTTCCTAATTAAATTATTATTACTCTATTTCAGCTGGTGCTTCAGCCCCTTAGAATTTCCTATTTAACTCATTAAAATGTATTTCTGCTTTAAAACTATTTTTTTATTTGACTGTATAAATACTCCCCGTTACATTTAACTGTAATATAGCATATAACTTGTTGTTTTCCATATTCACTTGTTTCCCTGATGTAAAATATGTTTTCTAACCTAAAACAATATCTTCTTTCTTCCTAGAATAATAAGAACGCGATAGCAGCAGAAGTAGTACTTTATAATTAGTCTCAATTAGTCTCATTAGAAATAGTACTTTATAAGTGTTTGGTGTCGCCAAACACAATCTTGGAAGGAAGTGTTGTTGAAAACATACATATTTGCACAGTAAAATACAGGGTGAAATTTAATTCGTGTAATTTCTGTTTACTGGTGACTTCACTCCTCATTAGGAACAACTTTCCACTAGGAACCATAGACGAAATTGATAAAAGAATTTTCGATTACCCATATAAAGTAAACCATTATTACCCATTCTGAAACCACTTTAGTATGAAAGTCCAACAAACAAAGAGTTGGTCGTAATCGGGGGTGGTGTCACCAGCTGAAAATTGTTGGCTTCCATACTAAAGTTGGTTTCAGAATGGTTTACTTGGTATGGGGTAATCGAATATTTTATGATCATATTCGATTATGGTTCCTTGGGGAAAGTTGTTGGCATTCAAGAGTGGCGTCACCAGTTAATGGGAATTACACGAATTCAAATTCACCCTGTATACTATCTTCAACAACACTTTCCGTTGTTGAGTATATTTTACTTTAGAAATATGTATGGGGCCAGGGACCACCATCATATTCTTTAAACAAGCTACAATTAACTGTAAAACCCGACAGAATATTTTACGGACGCCATGTTGATTTTTTATACCATAAAATGTGTCCTTAACACTGGAGAAGACTACGAACGTTACCTTTCATTCCAAAATCGGTCAATCCGTTTAGGCTACAGGAGGTACCTAACAGAAATCGGCATACATATACATTCGAAAAATATTAACCCTCCGTCCTGGGACAGTCGGGACTAAGGGAAGATCTATTTATTTTTATGTAATAACTACGACTCCGCCGATTGTGAACCGATTTCAATATTTCTTTTTTTTTTGTTTGAAACGGTTGGGTTCATGTAAATTTGGTGAAGATCTGATGATGCACATAGAAGATGGAGAACTAGGTATTAGTAGAACCTGAACCTGTGGGTTCAGAACTAAGCGACCTCACTATTGAATTTTTTTTTGTGCAAAAACCAGTATTCATTTAAGTTGTTTTCCCACTACTAAGTACAACGGTAATTTGAATTCAATTTAAAATAGTGTCGTTTTCATCATTTGGGTTATGCAACCCTAAAAGCGCATGAGTGCCTTAGTGGTGGTAGCTATATTAAATAAGAGGCAGATTGGCTACTGACCCAGATATCATCGCACAGTTCAAACAGCATGTATTCCTTAGTTTATTTAGCGATATGAGAGTCATTGAATTTACACTCCCACGCAGATCAAAGAAGGGAGAAATATTTCAAAGAAAAGCCAACATCTCCGGAACCTAGCAGGACTCATAAATGAGTATGTACACTGTTAAGGGAATAAAAGAAACTTACGATGCAATCTTTAAATAAAACACACGGCCGAATTGAGAACCTTCTCCTTTTTGAAGTCGGTTAAAAACCAGGCTATTTGATTCGGACAGCTTTTAAAAAATGCTAAAAGGCATTAGCGGTATTTTAAATAGCTGTATAACTAGTACTGTATTTACTGGGATCGCGTGCTTCATCTTCGACCCCATCGTCACTTTCCATCAGGTGAGATTTGCCGTAATAAATTTAGTTTTTATTTCGAAATCCACGTGGACGAAATCACGGGTGAAAATTTAGTTCCCGTCATCGTAAGCAGAGGAGGCAGTAGAGAATGTAGATCGGGTCTCGACTCCTCAAAAGTTATCATCAGTTCACGCATACCTATGGCTTGCGCAGGATGACACGATACCTCGACCCGTCAATCACATATTTTAATGAGAGTAAGCGGTTGCGCAGGCTTATTGACTTATTGGCTGTCAACTACATACTCGTACATCAACAATTTTATATTACTGTTAGGGCACAGAATTAATATAGTACTAACGTAGTTAGGGCACAATATCCAGTCACTAGGTGAGGATTAGGCCATATAATTCACGTCCGTGATGCTAGAATTTTTATAGTGGAGTTGCATAGATTTTGTTGTTGTTGTTGCCAAATACATTACAGAACAGCTTTATCAAAACTCGCTATATCGTGAATTGGTTGAAACAAGTGACGCCGCATTGATTACTTCAAGTGGCTTCAATATATATTTCGTACACTTACACTAATAATTTTGTCCAAAACTAAGCAAAGCACGTACTATAATAGATAAACATACATAAATATTTATATAAACGTCCATCACTCGGGCATAAATGTTCGTGTTCATCACACAAACATTTACCCCTAGCGGGATTCGAATCCGCAACAGTTAGTTTTGCAGACAGGGTCACTGTCCACACACCAATCGGTTTGTTGCGAACGAAGCTTAGAAATGGTTGTATACATATATCAACACAAAAGTTCACTGTGACAAAGTAGACTCATTCAGTGTTGCATCAAGATGCAAAATCTAATTAGACTTGCAGATCAAACAATTCATAATAATTATGACACAACAACGAAAGCAGTGCACTAAATGTCATCGAGTCATTGTATGACAATGGTAATTTGGGCCCATTATACCTAAATATATGACAACATGTTCCCATTTTATAGTTTAAGGTCAGAGATTGTAATAAATTGCCCACTTTGTTAAGGCGGGAGGCTTTTTGCTGCCCGAGACTACAGCCGGGTTGATATCATAATAGCATATACGAGTATAAAAACTGCTCAAATAAGAGTTGAGACATATAGTCGGTCTGTGACTAGAACTGGATAATGAGCTCCGTATAACTGGCTATAAAAGTCCAATACTAAACATAAGCCTCTCCCGCGGCGCGATTTGCATAGCTCTCCACGGGATGATAATAATATGTTCTAATCGCCATGCTGGGCAAACGGGTTGGCAATTGCAGATTTTTTGGGGGAAGGAAAGACGGAAAAATAAAACTTATTCCACTCTGCTGGGACAACTACGGCTTTTTTTTTAAAGAATGCGTCAATGGTGTCGATTCGGATGTACACCAACTAAACTAAAACCAGTTTTAGAGTACTACTGTCTCTTTCTCCCTGGAACAGTACGATGCGACGACGCCACTCCAAAACTGGTTTTAGTTTAAATGGTGTACATCCGAATCGACACCATTAATTAACTATGTAGGTACCTATAAATTTTAACAGTTGCTTCAAATTATAACTCCTCTAGATTTCAGACATCAGACAGACTTATTAGTTTAAACTGAAGCTACAATGCTGTTATATCCTGGGACGGACGGATGGACTGAAGACTATAAGCATTAAGAATAATAACACCTTCTTTTGACCTATTAAATGACTGATTAGATCAAGTTACGTACAGTAGAAAAGAAATAGTCGTAACACAAAGTCACAAATTTTATTATTTTTATTCCCTATTTTATCACGGACCCCTAAAAAAATTAACTTTGATGTCAAAAATCATTTATACTATCGGTCGGTTTGTTGTAACATTTGTTCTAAACACTAAGTTATATCAAATTTTCAATTCAGGGTAATCAGGAAAAGTACCTACTTTAAGCATAACTCACACTTTCTGTAACTGATAAACTGGACAGTAAATTTTTTAAATGGTCCTGATTGACCACATCTGTAACTCATCATTCAATTTCAACAAATCAGCCGAAAAATCTCCACAACTATCGATCAAGCGCTACCCGCATAAAGCTGCTTCCCGGGATCTTTACCAAATTGTCGGCCACCTCGTAGATAGGCCTGACCTATCCACGCTGCGTCTTCCGATGCGTGGTCACCACTCTAGAAACTTGTCGCCCCAACTGCCCCGCCCATTGCCACTTAAGTTTGACTATTCTTCGGGCTATATCGGTCACCTTGGTTCTCATTTCTGATTCGATCCCGCAGGGAGACTCTGAACTATGAGTAGGTAATAACGAAAAATGCTAAAGGAGTTTTGGGGCCATTTTTGATAGTAGCTTGGATAGGACTTAAAAAATGTATTTCTTTTACTATTTATAAATATTGTACGTATTATTAATTGTATTATTGAAATTGCTGCAACTACTGGAAATGTATGTACTAAGATTGACAAATACTTGCATGTATGATCCCGGAACTGTGAGTTTACACTCACAGTTTGTTGAAAACAGCAAAGAGAAAGAACGATTCGATGTAACTCGTAAATCAGCCAAGCGCTCGCATATATATCCTACGCATTTGGACATATAATTTCGGACCCCACCGACATATGTATGAAAAATAATATTGCAATTATTTAATATTTATGTTTTATTAAGTATCAATATCTTAAATAACGTTTAACATATAAAATTATTCTACAGTTGGTAAAGTCAAAATCGAATAAATATTATAAGCAATAAAATTACCATTGTTAACTTGTCGATAAAATACGTACAGTCAGCTGCAAAGAGACATGACCCCTTGTACTTACAATCATGTATAAATGAGGGGTCAAGTTTCTCTGCAGCTGACTGTACATGATGCTAGAATACACAAAGTGGAATTTAGCTATATTGTCAATGTCAAAAAAACTGTGGTGAAAAAAATGTCCGTTTCTGTGCTGCCCCTTTTCACGAAGACGTCTGAATAACTTCGTTGTTTTAAAGGTACCTGTATATAATGATGGCACTAATTATGCACTTTTTTTTGGGATATAAATTATAGCCATAGATAAAGCAGTGTCTGCGTATGAGAATGATGATTTCAGCAACACGTGACGCCAGAATGCTGACTTAAAATATTGAATAACTCTTAAACTTGGTACAATTATTTAACTTTGGGCACTATTTAAGCACAGTTTTCTACATTATCAAAATAGCTGAATTTCACTGTGTGAATTCTACCATCACGCACGTGATAAAATGTATAAGGGCTCATCATAATTTATATTTACTCACTCCTAAACTATCATAGGCAATCGTGTAAACAAACAACCATAATAATTATGTTTATTATTAATTATCAAATATTTACCAACTTATTTAAATAAATACTTTAAATATACAACTACTATATTTTCACTATTTATTAATCTAATTTTGAGTTGGTAAGGGCTAGTTGCCTATATCTCAAGATGTACTTTGTGATAGGATTTTTGAGTAAAATAGCACATGATATATAGGTGTATTAAATAGTACTGAGCTGAGGGAGTACAAAAGTGGCGCGAAATTGGCCAGTTATGTTAATATGGATTCATTCATAAAAACTACAAAGATTCATATTTCGAATTTTAAACTAAATTCTTCGTTTGAAAAAAGAGGCAAAACATATTTATACAACTAAAATAGGTTTATTAGTTGCTTGAGTTAGTAAATTACTGGAAACAATAGTTGCGAAAATTCCGCGTCATCAATTTTCGGTTCCATACTATTTAATGCATAATTACTTCTATTGCAAAAAAATAAATAGCTACAAGGCTATCAGTAAGCTCGATGTCTATCGGAAATGCCTAAGATACCTACTTACTAAAATGCAGGGTGAATTTAAATCCGTGTAATTCCCATTAACTGGTAACGCCACTCTTGATTACGACGAAGTTTCTCCAAAGAACCGTACCTAGTCGAATTCGATCAAAAAAATGTCGATCATCCGAACAAAGTAAACCATTCTGAAACCTCCTTTATTATGGAAGTCCAACAATTTTCGGCTAATGACCCCACTCCAGATTACGAACAGCTTTCTACTTCCATATGTACTAAAGGTGGTTTCATAATCGTTTACTTTGAATGGGTAATGGAAAATTATTTTCATCGAATTCGGCTATGGTTCCTAGTGGAAGGTTGTTCGTAACCAGGAGTGGAGACACCAGTAAACCGGATTTACACTAATTAAATTTCACCCTGTATAAATTTACCCCATAAAATTGATAAATAATACTTTCCTTCTCGGCTAAATCTCGGTTAAATCTAACTAGACTAACTAATCTAACTAATATTATGAATGAGAACGTTTGGATGTTTGTTTGTTGCTCAATCACGGCGTAACGGATCAACGGATTTGGATGAAATTTGGTATACAGGTAGACCATACCCTGGATTAAAACATAGGTTACTTTTTATCCCGATGAAGTGAATAGTTCCCGCGAGATAAACAAAATTCCGCGATAAAGCTATTCAACGCAGGCGAATACGCGGGCGGAAAGCTAGTCTTTAATACAAGGAACTATACCAATAGTACAATACTCTCAGATGGATATCGCATTATTTGACGCAAACATAACTATGTGTGCGAAAAACACACTTTTCGGGGCAGACCCTCTTATGCCAACCAGTCTGCCCCGAAAAGTTTTTCCGTAAAATCCGAACTCGAAGGAACGACTATAAATGGTTTAGAAAAAATTTTAAAAACGAATTCAATATCTACTAATGAAGTCGTTTAAAAATAAAAAGAAATACGAAGGAAAAAGGAAATGGAACACTCACGTGTCATGGCTTTTTCGAATAGTGACTTTTTCCTTCAGTTGATGAATCGAAAAAACTTTGCAGGGATTACCCAAGATTCATGTTGAATCTCGGGAACTTCTCCCATTTATTCTTCTGCGGTTGCATTGCTGCCCCCTTTGAGGACAAACCTGTAGAAGACTCCGGCGACGACTCCACCGAGAATTGGACCCACCCAGTACACCTGTAAAGTAAAAGACGAATGAAATAGGTAGGTAGGTAGTAGTAGCAAGTCTCATTCAAGGAAACTAGTGCGTGTGCCAGTTGAAACCTGGATAAATAGTAATAGGTAATACAATAAAAAAAAATTAACAAAAAAAAAACAACGGATTTCAGCATCTACAAAGTAAAATTAATTTTACTGAAACGCTCGTCGTAATAATTATTATTTCTAGTTATATGAAAAAATATCTTTCGAGTCGGGTGTCAATGTTGAAACTAAATAGAATCACTTCAAAAACTGACGCTGACCTCGAAACATATTTTTTTCATATACTAGATATTTTTCATGTTTCAGTAAATTATTTTTTACTTTGTAGTGGTTGAGTCGGTTGGTTTTTTTTTTAAGTTTTTATTTATTGCCGTTTATTATTTTAGCTTGCTTACCAATCCCCCTGGTTATTTTTGCGGTATGGCGAACCTTCTAGTTCCCATAGTTTAGATGGACAGTGAGGGTACCTATACATGCTCGATACATGATATTGCATGTGTCATATTCCACACTTCACACACACCACACCAACCTTCTCTACACTTCTTCAATAAAAACCCAAACTGCATATATTATTATATAGTCTCCCTGCGAGTGAGTATACAGAATCTAGACAATCGTCTAAATGTGACAAGCTATTCTGCTATATACCTTAATTACACAAAAACTACTGAATCAATTATACCTACTGAAATTACAATGGAACAAACTTTACGGTAACTTCTTTCACAAAAGAATCACGCGAATCAGTCGCCAATGTCGCGTAGTCATCCTCGGCATTATCGGTGAACTTATATTAAAAAAATACATACATCAAAACATGGAACTTCCTACTGTTTTGATTTTAGTTTGAAGTCGGCTATAAAACTTAATTTTCTCACTAAAAGTCCTGCTTTTCAGATATGTCTGTAAATATATAAGCCTATGGTCTGTAATTAACATTTGAACATATTGTCATATAGCTAGAACGTCTGTATTTTAGCAACAAAAATTAAAGACGGTAGGGTCCAGTGGCTGTGAATTTATAATACCTACTTCAAGCGAATCAGAATGATACCTGCCGGTTTCTGAAGAATATGAACAACATATACAACTTGAATAATTAATATTAGAAGGAACATATATTTATCATGTCAGAATCAAGTAGTACCTACTTCGGTTGAATTTTCAGGAGACACTTTGATGTCCTTCCTACAGCTCCGCCAACTTTATCACGGAGATCATAATGTCTATCGAATCGATTATTTTGAGATTAGACCTACGAACCAATTAATAATGAGAATGATTAGACGCTGTGGCATTTGAAGCTGTGCTCATAGGTTAATTTCAATGTTCCATAGTTCGATGTTAGTTTAGAAACCATATGTACCATATATCAGGGAATTGAAATGGTGGTATTTATTGTCATTTCTATTCATTAGTCTGATAAATTCATTAGTTTACCTCCACCAGCGGACTCCTCAGTCATCTTAGACTTCGATACCGATACCTTTTCAGTGCCCGATTCGCCTGAAGACTCGATAGGTACTCAGATTTTTATCTTTTACATTTCAATGGCGAATAGCTCTTTTGGGTGCAGTAGCAAAACATATTATGCAATTTAGGCGCCATATCGTTTGGAAGACCACAGCATTACTGCGTGCGAAGCATCTTTTTGTCTAAAAATTGGTGATATTGGCCAATTTTAACCTTATAATCATCTTATGTCTACTATTCACATTGATATTTTTTTTCCATAATGCACTCAAGACTTGATTACCCATAGATACTTAAGAGTCCTTAGGCTGATACTGGAGTTCTAATAACTTATATAATACTATTATATTCACATACAGAAACATTAAAACAATCTTCGAAGTCGAGTATTGTGAGTTTATTATATTTCGATGTAGCTCTTATGAAAGCTACCTTAGTTATTAATAAAGTATGTCTATGTCTACGATACTAAGTAAACGTTATGCAAATATGCTAAAAATCTAGAGGCGTATCGGATCAGCAAAAAAAATGTCTGTCCACGCTTTCTGCATTAACAAACACGAGAAGACAGAACAATGGGGCTATCACTGACATAATGATTTGGAGCCATCGTCATGATATGTATATGTACTGAACGTAATACGAATAGACAATGCTTGGCATGGAGTGTGAAAAACTATTGTTGTTTATACTCTCCACGCGGCTACGTAGAGAATCGTTATTGGGAAGTCTTCAAAAATGCCAGTAGGTAGACGGTAAAATGTGACAAATTCTACTGAAATATTTAATTCGGCAACCTTTTAAAATTATGTGTTCAACGATAATCTAAGGTTCAACAACAAGATTTTCAATTGGACAGCGACAAATTTGTAACATCGTAAGCTTTAGCTTAATATAAAGAAAATAATTGTCATTACAGGTACCCTCAATTTCTCCACGAACAGGAAATATATTTTACCTAGGTACCTACCTACCAGTCATGGATTTGACAGGTTTCCATCCAGAGCACTGGGTGATAACCGAACCAGCTAAACCAAAGTTAAAGAACCGGTATATCCAAGTATCTTTTGTATACTGGACAAATATAACTGGGGAATGCGGGCAATCGATTCTGACACTGATTCATCATCAACCCACAAAAATCCACTGCTTGACCTAGACCTCCTCCAAAGCTGGAGACAGAGCTCGATGTTTAGCTTTACGTATACTGTCGCATCCACCCGCCCGCTCTACTATCTCTACTACATTGCTACGTCAGCCTGTCTATACTCCAGAAACTGCTTGTGACGCGATTTCTGGTTCTACGACAGATAGGATTTGCCCACAGCCACTTTAGCTGGATATATTTCGCAGCTATACTAATGATTTTGTGTCTCTGGTGGATTACCTCATTTCGCAATCTGTATCTTAGAGTAACTCTGAATATTGCTCTTTCCATAACAAGGCGAGCGACTAGCGTTTTCGAACCAAACGTAACGACAGAGTTTTGAACAAATTCGAGAAGTTTACCGTTTATGGTAATTGGACTCGACATGAGCTTGATCGTTTTCAAAGTAATTCCAAGGTCGACCTTCCTTGAGGCAACATTAAGACTACCCAACATTTCTTATAAAAACTGTAGTGATCCCCCTATAATGACGATATCGTTTATAAGCGTAGGTGCGAGATCATTAATGTTTATGCTCCGCCCATTCTAGTCTAGCGTTTTAGAGAAATCTTACATACACCCTACACGATATATTTATTCGAATAAAAACAGTTCTCTCCCACTTTTCATTATTTTATGGTTACGCTGATTATTTTTAAAGATTCTATTTTTATAACTTTGTAAATGTTATAAATGGCGACGTCCTAAGGCATTCGTGCGCATTCGAAAAGACCAAATGGTGTTAAGTACTGCCGCCTCTTCAATATCACTTTAGTTTCGGGCATTATGACATCCCCCTGTGTAACTGCTTTGTGCAATTAGATACATCTTCTTTAGCTGTTTAGACGGTCATGTCATTGGTATTTAGAACCGTAGTCGGATTTTTATAATTTTTTTAACATTTATATTATACCTATAATCCACGAATTGATTCATTTTCTAAGTTCTTATAATCAATGTGGTGTCATGAGAAATAGGTAGTATCACAGACTAGTTATTTTGATTAATTTGGTACACGCAGCCGCACGGCGACTATGACACATCCAGTACAAAAAGGTCTCGCTGTGTTCACATTTTTGATAGAGTCGCGCGGCCAGTTTACACTGGAACAGTCGTCGCGTTGACGACTGTACATAAGCAACCCATTTGGGATTGCGCCTACTTAATTCTCTCTGTCCCAAATAAAATTAGAAAGAAAAAAATGCACGAAATAATTACATAGATTTTTATTATTATTACAATTAAAATTAAGTTTGACATATCAACTTATTCTATAGTCGGTATAGTCGATATGAAATATAAATTATGAGCATAAATTTAGCAATAATGTTAAAATTTAACGGCTCTTCATAATATATATTTAGACATCATTTACACCAACGTCAATCTCACTCACAAAATACCACAGGCATTCGTGTAAACAAACATAATATTATTATGTTGAATATTTATGAAATATTTACTTCTCAATATTTTATTTCCTTATACATCTATTATATACCCTAGATTAATATAATTTTTCCAAAGTAGGCTCAGGTAGTTTTCACTAAGTGCTTAAATAATATAAGCGATAACAACAAAGTTTTGTATCAATAGGTAATAAATATTTTTTTTTATATTTAAGCTTAATATCTATTTATCAATCATATGATATAAAATTCAAATAGCTCACATTAGCCTTTAATGATTAAAATGATTGTACAGGCTTAGCCGTCTGCGAGGTAAATATACGAATTCAGTATACGAATTAATTCGCAGGACCCTTATAATGTATTCACAGTAAATATGCGTATATTTGCTACGCGATCAATAATGTTAAAATAAATGGAAACGCCATATCAGTAATAAATAAATAAATAAGAAATATTTTTTTGATGCAAAAGTATGAGCAGTCCACTCAGCAAACTGTTGTACATAATTTTAATAATTTAAGACTACCTTGAAAAAAAATGTGTGTAGGTAAATGATATGTTTTATTTTTTAAATTTATTTTTTTAAATTTAAATAGGTATTTAAAAAAAATATTAAAAAAAAACAATAAATTCTACAAAAATTTAAATGAAACGTTTAATTGATTACTTATTTTTGAGATTTTATTAAAATCGAAGAATAAAAAATTAAAAAAAAAATTTTTGTTCATCAATAAAAACTATCTAGCACAATAGCTTCTATATCACCTGAGTCTATAATGCCAGATTTTTTCAATATTGCCTTAAATTACTGCCAGTAGAATAGTAGGTTATTGTAATATTAGTTAAAAAAACTGTTGATATCATAGAAAATGATCATTTGAGTGAATATCAAGTACATACTTAAACAATTATTAAAAATATATATACTTTGGCATACTTATATTACTACCAATTTAATCGGGTCTTTAACTCTTTTACGACAATTTCATTGGTAAAGACGCAATATTGTATTTTTTGTAAACGTTATTAAAAATTGGAATATACCAATTTGTTGTTAAAGCAAATAGAATGTGTCCCACTTTATAGTGGGATTTTATCACCAACATCGAGCTTTTGACTTTTTACATCTTATGATTTATGAATTTACCTACTTCAAGACGGTGTGAGGTGTATAGATTAAGATAACACATTATAAATCCCGGGATAGTTTTTTGCCTTAAAATTAGTACCGAAATCAATAGGCACTATTTATAATGTCAAAAGCACCATTTCGCGTACACTATTTAATGATATAATTTATACAAATAAAAGCTTTCTTTCTGCCAGAATTATTAAGAACAAGACATAATTCAATTTCACAGAGCAGAACAATCTTCATGTGTAAAATCGTTGCTGTATTTTTCGTTGTTTCAGAGTATGATATATGTACGCTAGCTTGAAGTCAACACAAGGTACACAATAAATATAATTCCTAAACTATAGAGGCACTATTTATTTGATTTAGGTACTAATTACGCTCTATTTAAGCACTATTGAAGGCATTAAAACTAGCCCTATGTGAAAATTTACGATATGTTACTTTAACTGACACATTGTAACTAAGTATCTATAACAAGGCTACAAATAGCCACAAGACCATGGATATTATCTGTCAGTGAGCTCATACTAGAAATGCCTCTCGCATACCTACCTATTAAAATATTGAGTGACCCCATAAAATTGTGTTAATAAATAATAATTTCATCCTGTACATAAGTTATAAATCCAAGAACCCATTCTAATAGCTACAATATTCTGAGATGAATATTGCAGTATTTGTCGCAAAGCTGTTCAGCGTGATATGTATGCGAAAGGCAGTGGCTCACAAGGCGTATCACGAAGTTTTATCGAAATTTCGGACTGGATATCGTTGAAACCTGCGAACATAAAAAGGAAAGAACACGACATCTTTCGCGCTTCGATCGGTTCCTAAAATTCGGATGCCCAATGTATAGACGGGTTTTGAGTCTCAAGCACTTGTCCCTTTTATAAGTCGTAGGATCCTCTCTCAGCGGGTTTGTCGACCCGGATGACGAACCTGTAGAACACGCCGGCTACGACTCCGCCGAGGATGGGGCCCACCCAATACACCTGGAAAGTAAAAGAGGAATGAAGTAAGTACATATAGTTGCAATCCAATGATAATGACGTGACATGCTAAATGAATTCTTGATAGTTTTACAGATAAGATACAATCATCTAATCACTTCCCATCCAGAGGGACGCTTCATAGCGAAGGCAAGGGGGCGGAATATGTATATTCATTTTCGTAAGAAAAATCAATTTAACGCGTAGATATAAAGTCTTATTACCATATTCATTGATTCAGTCACTTGAACAATGCAACGTTTTGTCAAGAGAAAAACGAAAGAGGGGCATGAAATGTTATTTATAATAAAGGTTGGGAAATTCCTAATTAGATTTGCGTTATACGATACTAAGGTTCAGCATTTAAATAAGTTTTTGTCATGGAGGAAAAAGCCGGACATGTTCGGTTTAATATAAAAACAGCATTTATTGAAGCACTGATGAGAGACAGCATCACTAGTAGCATGGTAGGCGCTTTATACGTCACAGGCTTTAGCGAGACGTCATACTGAAAGCGGCGTGAGAGCCACAGGGCGACAACAGTTTTATCGTTAATATAGCACGACTAGCTGGATAAGCGTTTATGTCGATAATATTTTTCCTGATTATTCGCTTGGACGAAATATACAACTATCCCACTCTCCTTCCTAGGTAGTGCGAGACAAACCATGTCATGCTACGGAGGCTGCTCATAGTATAGACACAATTTCGCACCGCGCTGCAGCGTCTCTTCAGTGTCACGCTGGCGAAGGCTTTTCAATCTATATAACCATAGAGGAATAACACTAATATAACTAATGATTGTGATTTCCATGGTAACATGACATAATGACGCACTAAAATCATGTCAATTTACTATTTTGGCAATTCCTACTTAATGATATAACTACAAATGATTATACCTTTACAATCGTAGTGATAATCCGACCCATACGATACGCATGATTCAATGATGCCGTGAACAATGGCGTCAATTCGGTGCTACAAGTTTAACTGTAAATTTAAGATAGTTCTATACTTTTCTAATTAGGAACACATAACGGACAACGTCACATTTTAGTCATTTCGTTCAGAAATCGTAATCTCGAAGGATCTTTACATTTTTCAACTACTTCAACTTAACAGATTCTCTAGTAACTTGGCATATAAATATTTAACGAAATCCTGATGCAACAGGGTACTTCTTTACCGTGGGGGTCGAAGATCTGTCGATTTTGATTTGGTATCATGGGTACCAAACATAGACTTTGTCATTAAACTCTGGAGTTCAACTCCTCAAATTTGAATCGGGGATCTGTCGATTATGAATTCATATTACGTTTTCCCAAGTATAGACTTTATAAATAAACTCAGGAATCTAACTCCTAACCTGATACACTAGGGGCACTCCCTACTTGCCTAAATCGAGAGGATTTATTATATTTATATTTCGAATTGATATTACGGGTATCAAGTATAAACTTTCTCATTGGCACTCAGAGTTCCGACTCTTCAGAGCTGTTGCAGTAGTATACAGCTTATTTAAAACCGTGGGGATTAAGGATCTGAGGATTTTGGTGCCATTGATTTGGTTGTGCGGGTCGTCTATAAAATGGAGGGTACCTATTGCTGCTGACTACGTTGTAATGTAATTGGGCTGCAGGCTATTTCCGGAGAGCCACATGGCATTGTGACGAGGAAGATATAATAAGAGGGCTATGTATTGAGGAGTCGTATCTTAACTGATAGAACCCTTGCAATAAAGAGACACTGAGAGTTGGAAATTTTTGTGCTTTGTGACTAGGAATTCAATCTATAACTTTTGTAGTATTAAACTTTTTAAGTTTTCATTCAGAGAAATTACTAAAAAGTTTAAATAAATTAAAAACTATTTAAACGGTTTTATTTTACATTTTACGATTTACTAAGAGCTAGAAAATAATAAACCTAGGTTCAAGATGTATCATATGTAAAATTAATATGCACCTTTGTGAATATAGATGCAAATAAATACTAATACATCTACTGATAAGAAATCGAACGGTGAATTTAGAACGAAATAAATTAAAGTGACAGTAGTAAACTGGCATGTTGTCGTTTACACGTTTTGCCCGGAGTCTTTTCTAAAGAAAAGGAGAGGTAAAGGCTAATCTAAAGTTAATTTAAAGTGCAAGCTACGAAATCGACTCCAATGTCTGAAAATTAATCACTAAAGTCACCTATAGCAAACTAAAATTCTCACGAAAGTTTACTTACTTGTATACTTTTTCTGAGATTTTGCCACAACCTAATCTCCTATCACTCCACACAAACACCGAGGCGTACTCAACTGACTGACGAATAGTTCATTGTGGGTGGCAATGCGACTAACCCACCTAGGTAAGTAGCAAAAGCTTCTATAACAACAAATGATAACGCTTCATTTCTCGCAGCTGATTGGATATGATTAAGTCCTGGACATTTGACATCCAATCAGCTGCCAGAAGTGAAGCGTTAGCGTTTGTCGTGATAAAAACGTTTGCCTAGTTCTAGTTCATTCGATAGGTACGAACCAAGTAGATATACAACCGTTTGAAAGTAGCACGGGACACGAGGACCGGCCGCGGGATGTTACTATTTGTTATTTTATTCATATGTTTCGTTATTTCAAACTTAGGTCCGAACATGGAGCAAAAACCAAGAAATGGTGGTGTATACGATAGTATCTCCTAATTCCAAATGGGCATGTAACGTCATGGGAGCGTCGGTGGTTCAGCGGTTAAGACGCGGTCTTCCAATATAGGAGGTCCAGGTTAGATTCCCAGGCAGGCCAATGAACTACTGTGTTTTTAAATTTAATTTAATTATGCTCTTAAACAGTGAAGGAAAACATCGTGAGGAAACCTGCATGCCTGATAAATAAAAATTCAAAGGCACGTGAAGCCCAACCCGCATTGAGCCAGCGTGGTGGACTATGACACATGCTCCCTCATATACAAAGGAAGGCCTATATCCCTGCAGTGGGATGTTTACGTGATGATGATAATGTTACATGATCGTATTGGGCGTGGCTTAGCAATAGGAATGGTTGTATATTATAAGTTTTTTTTTTTAAATCTTGGTTTAAAGACATTGTTCATAAACTTGAACATGTCGGTCTGTTTAGACATTTACCATATAGATACTAAACGTTATGATTATTAATAGCTAATGACAGTAGCCTGTAAAGCATCCTCGCTTCACTCGAGTAGGGTGAAGCCAGAATGGTATTACAGGCGCCTACATTATTTAAGTACAAATAGCCTCCCAATATTATAAGTTGGTAACCTGTAATAAAGAGTATGTTTGTAACGAAAAACAGGTCGATTTTTTTCATAGTGGTAATTATAGTATTCAATAAAATAGAGCAACCATTACGTGCGATCTCTAACTACTAAATGAGAGCCCCAACACATCCTTTGGTATATTAAAATCTAAGTATTGCAAACCGACACTGCACCCTTAAGGTTAAGGCAAATTTTTCATGATGCCAAGATATATTTCACCATCCAAGCCGCCAATTTAATATTGATGCCGAGTATACTACAAGCCCTTACAAGTGTGAAAGGGATACGTTAAAAATAAATGAAAAATAATAAATTAGGTTTAAAATAGGTGCAGTGGTTCAGCAGTAGACCCTGGGGGTGATACGATGATGCATCGAAACGTGGAAAAAACAGTGTGACGACAGTATGTCAGTGTTATGGAGCTTGCACACGGTGTAAGTAGCTGCAGCGCGTTACTGTACGATGGGGGTACATGCGTGACTGGATCACAGGACGCGTGGTCGTTACATGATAGTTTATGTAAAAAACCCGCGCGTGTTACCCGCGCCGTGTACAAGTACCATAAGCTTATAAATTGTCAGTAGATACTCACCCAATGGTGGCTAAAGTTTTTCGCAATCACGGCTGGGCCAAAGGAACGAGCTGGATTCATACCAGCCCCAGAAAATTGGATCTGCAATATAAAAATTATCCGTAAGAACAAGACGAAAAACTAATAATTAAAAGGCCCCAAAAAATCATGTAACTATTCAAACTAATTAAATACGATTAACGTATGAACAAAAAGTCCCTAGCGGGATACATGTATAGTACTTGGGTTTGTTGATGGTAGGGCATTTAAATGTCCGTCTGGCTAGCTATACCAACATCTTATCTAAGTCTGCCGCCAAAACAGCAATGTTAATAGCATTAATGTGTTCCAATCGTCAGAGATAAGTTAGCCAGTCCCCCTAATAAGATGGGGTTCCCGGGTCATTACGCTTCCACCTTCGGCCTCATTTTCACATAACATCAGGCGTGATTGAGGTCAAGTGCTAACCCGTTGTGCATAGAATTAATAAGAATTAAAGTGTTTATAAATCAAATAACAGCATATTTTGTATTTTGCGAGCGCCATGTTGAATTTTTTACCATAAAATGTATCCTATGATACTCTGGGAATCAAAACGAACAACACCTTGGACTTCAAAATTGGTCGAACCGTTTAGGCCGGTCGGCTTCAGGAGATAACATAGAAATTTACATAGTACATACATACACTCGAAAAACATTTACCCTCCTTTTTGAGGCTGTCGGGTAAAAATAAGTAACAACTAGTAAGCAACATCGAATTAATATTTTATTTCGGGCAAGGTATGTTATTTTCTAAGCTCGGTAGGCTAAATGTAAAGGTGATCTAAAGCAATAAAGAGCTAAGTCCCATCGCGCAACCACCAGCTTTCAATATGAAGCCGTTTTTAAATCGGCTCAGAGTTTTTGGTACTACAATGCACTCACAAATAATAATAAATGTCTTTTCACAAACACACAGCAGGTTGATAAACTATACAAATACATTTTTTTTTGGAAATAAATACATGTATAAATAAAAAACATCCATAACTCGGGAGCACATGTCTGTGTTCATCATACAAACGTATGCCCCTAGCGGGATTCGAACCCGCGACCATTTGGTATAGTAGCAGAGTTTTTAACCACTACACCAAACAGGTACAAAAAATACAGACAGACATAGCCTTCAAACTTATTACAGGATCAAGAGGTTAAAAAAGAAAATACTTACGGCGGCGAGGTGGCCGGCGGTGACGCTGAGGCCGATGGCGAGCGGCCCTGAACCCCCCTTGAGGTCGTCGCGATTCTTGTCGCACACTGAACACACCACCAGCACCAGCATAAAGGTGATCAGGAACTCGATCAGAACCGCCTGGAAACGAGAGATTCGCTAATAGGTACCACCATATGATATCACCGCAATCCTATGGGGCCTGATTCTCATTCACGTGATTTCAATGTCGATTGATATCGATAGGTTTGTCACCTTTGCACACGCTTATAAGCGTGAAAGAGATAGACTTACCAATGTCTATGGACAGTGAAATTTCGAGTGGATGAGAATCAGGCCCTACTCATTGTCGTCGAAATTAAAAAATTTTATTTTGCTACGCTCAATTTGTATTTAGATTAGTTTATACTGAAATAAATTCTATGTTATTTATTTATATAACATAGTTCCATAGCTGCTGTCGCTGACGTCGGACTTATTTTTTCCGCGACGATATAACGTTCCATACGCATCCTATACGCAATGACGCACACGGAGGACAAAAATGTTCGGTGGTTCATGTTAATTGTATGAGAAACTATATAGTTGTTGCCTGCGACTTCGTTTGCGTGGAACATTTCTTCAAAACCGGTTCACAAAAAAATTCTAAGGTCTTAACCGTATACCGCCTCCGTGACTCAATGTAAACAACATTGGGTTTACGATTCTGAGGTCGCGGGTTCGATCGGGTTTACAAAGCGGAGGTTACGGGTCCAATTCCCAGGGGCACTAGTACTCAATTTGGTTGGTGGTAGAGCATAGAAATGACCACCAAGCAGCAATGTTGAGATAGCAGCAGCATTAAATTAGCTTTCAGCCTCATCTTCACTTAACATCAAGTGTGATTGAGGGAAGCGCTAAACCGCTCGGAATGAAGAAAAACATAATTATAATGATTATGATGATTGGTATATTAGGTCCTTACCTATGAAATTGGCGTTTTGTATGAAGAATTTCATTAAGACTGTTTTCTCCATACAAACATTTTTTTTTTTTTTTTAGGAACGGCAAATCCAAATTTAGCTAAACTTTGTGTGTATTATCGGATAACATTAAGTTAAGTATGGCAGCGTTAATTTTTAAAAGTAACCGCTTTATAAAAGTTTCAGCGAATCTAAGAAATAATTATGGGAAGCACATGAAAAGAGCTCTGTTCAAATTTTTTTTATTATGTGATTTAGCCCAGAAATTAAAAAATATTTCATGTGAAACCTTGAAATAATATTCCATTTTCCAAATAAAAAACAAATTTGGATATAGCTTTGAAAATCGCAGGAATTGGTACATATGATTAACGAAGAAAAAAAACTCCAATTTCATAGGTAAAGACACGACACAGAAAGATCACAAAAGAACTCTTTCAAATATTTTTAATCTTAGGTCTACTATCTTACCCGACCGGTGGATATGGTGAGAGCAGGCAAAGTCACTCCAAAAGTGTTACTAAAGAGCAGCGACGGGACGGCTGCCTATAAAAAATAACAAATACCTAGATATTAGATGCTAGTTTTTTTTGGACTAAATTATCAGTGGTAATCGTCCCTATACAGCTTGCACAAGGAGTAGAAAATGTTTTTTTTTAATGAATCAGACACTTACACCAATCATCTAGTCCCAAACTAAGCAAAGCTTGTACTATGGATACTAGATAACGGATAAACATACATAAATATTTATATATAAACATCCACGACTCGGGAATAAATGTTCGTATTCATCACACAAATATTTACTCCTCGCGAGATTCGTACCCGCAACCGTTGGTTTCGCTGACGGTGTCACTATCCACTACACCAAACGGTCGTCAATTACGTTATGGGGTAATGATTTGATGTCACATGAGATCACTGAATATAGTATGTTTCTGTGATTATCTGTAAACCTCCTGTGTTGTCAGATAAGATTCAAATAGCGCATCCATTGTTTATTTTATTTTTATATTAATTTGCAAGACAATCAGCATTTACAATAACTTAAAAAAAAAGTGAAACAACAGTATACCAATTTACAGGTCCACACTAATAATAACAAAAAATTTGCATTAGTATCCAGTACAGCACTATGATAACTTACGTGTAAGCTGCATACAAAGTTACTTTATATAGTATTAATTGTACTTAGTGATTAAAAAAATCACATTAAGCGGAAAAGAAAGTATTTGACAATTGACGCCTGGGTGCCCCGCATAACACAGATGAAATGCAAATTTTTTTTACAAACAATTGAAACTATTGCTTGCATACCCAAGAGACGCGTTTTGCGCGTAGTACAAGGCAGAAATTCTATAATAGAGTTTGGATAAAAGTTCAGGACTATCAAAGGTGTTAAATGTTCTTTTTAACAGAAACACTAAAATCACTAATTCACGTCGATTTTCGAGAGAAAGGAGATGATGTTTGTTTTTCAACATCAACCTTCACGCATCTCTTTTCCCAATGAAAGGTAGTTTTTAACAAACAAATCGCGCATGGTTTGTCTAATTATATCAGGTCAATATACTGCGTGGGAATCAACGACTGACTTTGTGGAAAATGCCGTATTATATTACCGATGTGCAACAGTTTTGTAATGTAAATTTTTCATAAATTTTCATCAACAAAATAAATAATTTTCATCATATGTCAACCTTAACTCAACCTCATGATGTGCAGTTTGTACACTCACCATGTATGCCTCGTTTTGCCATTGTCAGAAAAATCGTTCGTGAAAAACGAATGAGTTCTAGAAACATTAGTAATCCTAGAATTTCTGCACAGTGACTTGATAGGGTATAACTTCGTCAATTAATGAGATAAACTTTGATTAACAATAACATGTTTAAGTACTCGGTTTGGTTGGTGGTAGGGCATTTTAAAAGTCCGCCTGGCTAGCTACCACCATCTTATCTAAATCTGCCGCCAAGCAGCAATGTTAATAGCATTGTTGTGTTCCGGTTGTCAGAGATAAGATAGCCAGTCCTCCAAATGTGTTGGGGTTTTCGGGTCAGTACGCTTCCACCTTCGACCTCATCTTCACTTAACATCAGGTATGATTGAGGTCAAGTAAAAACCCGTTGTGCATAAAAAAAATCTTGGAACTGATGAAAAATAATGATATAGGTAGTTCTTTGAAACCATTTACAGAACGCCGGCAAAGGAATTAGATTTTTAAGCGATAGTCGGTCGTTGTGTCCCACCCAGTATATGTAGGCTATCCCATACAATATAATTTAATTATTATTTCTTTGATTTATACACCGACTTATTTTCTACTATTCATTAGAAAAAGAGATGAGTCAAAGTCGTTGTTAGGTGGGATATTAGAATATTAATTTAATACAAATGATAATTGAGCCTATAACGTTTTGGTAGAGTAAGTTGAAGTAAGTTGTGTGGCCACTTAGACATCATTCGTTATTAGTCCAGTACACGAATTTCACTGCCTGAAAAATGACAATCCGTGACAAAGTAAAAATGTTTTCTAATGTATCTGAAGGAGGACTATTGAGGACTTATTCAAAAACCATTAATTAATAGTGGTTTCATCAACTGGACCCATCCATTATTATAATATAATTTAGATGACAAGCATGGAAATAGATACATGCATATATGGACTTGATTTGACTGTCAATTGATCTTACACTTATGATGACAAATACACGCTTGTTTCACAGTGTCGAAGGTCGGCGCTCCAATTTGTGCTTTTATTCACAGAGCATCAGTGTCAGGGCGAACGACACTTTTTGTCCCACACTGTACGACGCACACGACACATATGGCGATTAGAATGTCGCCAATCGCTTATCGCCTTGTTCGTGAAGGAAAATTATGTGGAAAATGTAACAAGGTGTCAATTATTTTCATCCTAATCACCAGCTACTAGATCTGACCTGAACTGATATACAAGCCTGCTACAAAAGCATGCACAAACTTTCATTATCTTGTAAAAAAATATCGTGACCCCAGGCAGGGGAGCGCTTGGAGAGCAGGCGAGTGATTCTCACGTGTTCTAGGTTTCAATGACGATGGATATGACCATGGCTGTCACTTTCACACTTATAGGCAAGTGCAAAAGTGACGAACATATGGATATCTATCGATATTGAAATCTCGACTGCGCGAGAATCAGAGCCCTGGCGCATTGCAGTTATGTTCACAATGTTAATAACTGGACTTAGTCGATTTTTTTTCTCCAAACAGTTCAACTAATCAAAAAGTTAGAAATATTCAATGAAATTGATATGACAACAAGTTCATCAGCAGATATCTATGCTATAATACCATTAATGTAATCAACTTACGGTCACAACATAAGCGCCAAGTACTGCTCCGATCAGCTGCACCACGATGTAGACGAGAGACTTCAACAGCTTTGAGTAACCGGCGGCCAGCAGTCCTATGGTTACAGCCGGGTTGATGTGCCCGCCGGAGACGTGACCGATTGCCTGCCAAGGAAAAAGGGTTTTTAGTGAATGCTAATGATTTAAAGGGTTTCTAAGTACAGCTTGGCAGTTTCTAAGTAGCTTGTACAGTAGAGAAATAATGATGGCTTTATAGCTAATCAGGGGGCAACCATGACATTTACTGCCAGACAATTAGAGTAAACAATAACATGGAAATATGAGGTCATGGTATCCCCTTACCCCGGGTTAGCACTTGACCTCGATCACACCTGATGTTAAGTGAAGATAAGGCCAAAGATGAAGCGTTTACTCAAAAACTGAATCAAAATTTTTATGCTGGATCAAAAAATACCTACACACCGTAGGAAGATCAGAATAACTACAGCGGTTTGAGATGCAGAAGTAGTTAAAATAAGTTTGTTTTATCAGGCTGCAAGACAGCAAAGACAGAGTTATTATATATGTATATTGGATTCTTGAAACCTTCGAAGCATAACCATACGGCTGGATGAATTTTAATCAATGATAAATAATGGCGGCCGTAAAATACCAAGCGATGGTTGAGATGGCCATATTGAGTGGCATATCATTGAACCATCTTCATCATTTCAGCCGAAAGACGTCCACTGCTGGACAAAGGCCTCCCCCAAAAGATCTCCACAACGACCGATCGTTCGGTATCATTAAATAGGTCTTCAAAATTTATATGATGATTCCTAGACTATTTTATAGCCATAACCTTCATTTAAGAATTACACAACCGGAAAGTTGTTTCCGTCTTTGTTAATTTCTATACATACACAATGTCACGATCTTTGTATCAAATGGGGTGATCGGAGATAACCCAAACATTAGCATTTGGGTTGGGTTAAACATTATAACAGTTTAACAAGGACATTTGTGAAAGTTACAGGAGCTCTAATTCCATTGGATAATCAAAGATACATAATTAGGTATCGGAAAGAGACCGGAAACCGTAGCATGATAGGCGCGATAAACGTTTATGTCGCCCGAGATAATATTTATCTTGCTCATTCACTAAGACGGAATATACAACAATCCTACTCTCACTCCTACGTCGTGCGTGACAAATGTCATGCTACGCAGGTTAGAGATGGCATTATTCTGTAAATGCAATTGATATTCGACTTGCGTAGGCTAATCGTGGTTCACAGAGATACCTGACTAAACATAAACGTGACCGTTACGTATATAAATCTCAATTTGTGGGACGCGCTAACTAACAGGTGTAATTCACCGTAACAGGGTCTGTATCGGAGAATATTATCTAAAGTAAACCAATAATTGCGTGCTTCGTGAGTGCGGTGTTGAACTGAAAATGTCAACAAGCATAGTAATGGCTCTATTTATAGCGTCCGTAGTAGGAACCGAATTCAAAATTCGACTGTATTATTGTAAAATGTTTAATGTAAATCCCCGGGATATCTCCGCCAGATGAGCATCGAATTTATTAACTGTTTTTTTTTTAGGATTACCTAAATAAATATTTCATTAGTTTCCAGTTACCCATCTAAAATGTCTCTAAGTTATTTTTTTTATTAATTTTAAAAGAAACAAACAGTCTTACAAATGCTTTAAGTACAATAATTTTTCATAATTAATTTCATAATAACTTACATGTATTACGCAACTACATATATCTACGCATAATGTGGGGAGAAAAGAAAATGTGATATTGAGTACCGACTTTTGAGACCCAAACGCCTTAGACATGCGAAATTTAAAATTCACTACTTTGCTTTGTTCAAGACGTAATTCTAAGCACACCAGCGAAAAAAAGTTGCAATTAGCTTGGCATTTTTAATTTAAACAGCCTTTGAGAAATCAACAGTATAAGAAAGCTCAATACTCCGTTCTGTCAGATCGCAGTTTAGTACTTTCGGAGTTTAAACTTTTCAGTACTATTCAAGCTTTGATAATTTTCAAGTGCGCAGACCACAGATGCTGTCGCAGTGATGTCTGTCTATCACTCATCGCAGGTATGGTCATCGCGATAGACCCGTATAAATTTAGCGAAGATCGAGTCGTCGACGATAAGAGTCAATTATATAACGCTCCAACTTCTTTATTAGTAGAATTAATAATTTTACTATCGATTTTTTTATGCACAACGGGTTAGCACTTGACCTCAATCACACTTGATGTTAAGTGAAGATGAGGCCGAAGATGGTAGCGTACTGACCCGACAACCCCATGTTACTGGCTATCTTATCTCTGATAACCGAAACACAACAATGCTATTAACATTTGATATTTAATATTTAAATAAAGTACCTCTACCGTAACATTATTTATACTGTGGCTGGCGACCTCTGACTCATTTACTCTATAAGTTATGTCATAGTTCAAGTTGAATGGGGCACTTATTGATAATTGATAGATCACCATTGACTGCAAACTGCATTAAAAATGTAAATTGAAATAAAACAAATTAAATATCTTCGAAATGCTTGAAGGGCTTAAAAGATATTTAGCTTTTAACACAGTTTTTGATGTATTTCGATGATACCTAGTCATACGAGGGTTTTCTAATTTATTTTTTATATTTTAGATTAACCTCGGGGGAATGTCTGCTGTCTGTATGGCTGATGGAAATAGGTTAACCCGTTTCGAAAATATTTAGCTTTTAACACTTTGATTTATTTATCTGAATGATACATACATCATCCAGTTAAATAAATAAACGCTTTAGTGCCTATACTAAATCGTTTATTTGTAACTTCAGTCATACAATAACTTCCAACACAACTGAACAAAGTATATCTTACAAAATTCGAAAACAATATAACAAATTCAAAAATAATAATATACAGTAACCTGTGGGATTTTCCAAAATTTTCTACTTATTATAATTGCTATGGTAAATGAAGTACAACTTACAAATTCAGGTAAATGGTGCTTTTAAAAATACATGTGGCTACAGCTGCCAATATGTGTTTATCTTAATAATCGATCAGCACACAGTAGCAATATAAAGAGCATTGTTGTGTTCGGACAAAGAGATTAGATAGGCTGTCCCTAATGTTTTTTTCTATTTAAAAGCATTGATTTATATGATATGGTCGCGCAAACAAATTTTTTTCGCCCTTTTCTTAGTCAATAAAACAGCGCCATCTCTTAGAATCCTCGAGATCTAGGACTGTTGAGAACAAATAGCCAAAAAAAATGAGTCTTACGAGTAATACATTATGTTTGTTATACTTAAAAGATACTCGTATGTTTTGGTCGCGAACGAAGTCGGTATGTGACCGAGTTCCCATTGGTTCCAAACTCCCGTTTTAACACCAATAATGAAGTGGTATCATTTTCGCTATTTGAACGACCCGGTCCATACACCATATTATAAAAGTCAATGGTTAAAAGTTAAATATCTTTTTACCCGTTTAGCCATTTCGACACGATCATTTCATCAAATCCATAATAGAAGGAATAGAATAGAGAGGAAAAGAAAAAGAGGAAAACCGAGAATAAGCCACATGTAGCAGATAAAAGAGAAGTTGAACGTCGTGTCGTATCAGAAAGTCAAGAGGAAGGCGGAGAGCAGAGAGCTAAGGAAAAAACTCCACCGACAAGAGCAGGGCTCTTAAATAAATAATATTTAATTTGTTTCATCGGGAATTTTCCGTCCAAAAAGATTAATTAGGCGGATAGCTAGATAGGATAATGTTTTTGTTTCTAGAACTTGTGTGTAACGTACGAATCCGATGCAATATTCTGATAGATAATAAAAAGTAAAAATAATATGAAAAGTGGAAAGTGGACTAGCGCCATTCCTAAAACCGGGAAAATACGTCAGATTTTTCCATGAGATATTTGAATGCGATAGTCTGATCCGACTATCGGAAGGCGTTGGAGCCATTATTTTGTTTAAACATGCAATGCACGTCCGATCCAATAGTAGGATCGGACGTATAAAGCAAAGTTTATAGGTTATGAATGTTATGATTTACAGAGGTATAGAATTATAGAATCCAATATATTGGGTCTTTACCTATGAAATTGGAGTTTTTTTTCTTCGTTAATCGTATGTACCAATTTCTGCAATTTTCAAAGCTATATCCAAATTTGTTTTTTATTTGGAAAATGGAATATTATTTCAAGGTTTCACATGAAATATTTCTTAATTTCTGGGCTAAATCTCATGAAAAAAAATTTGAACAGAGCTCTTTTCATGTGCTTCCCATAATAATTTCTTAGATTCGCTGAAAGTTTTATAAAGCGGTTACTTTTAAAAATTAACGCTGCCTATACTTAATGTTATCCGATAATACACACAAAGTTTAGCTAAATTTGGATTTGCCGTTCCCAAAAAAAAATCAAAAATGTTTGTATGGAAAAAACAGCCTTAATGAAATTCTTCATACAAAACACCAATTTCATAGGTAAGGAAGGACCTAATACTAACATCAGATTCTGCTCAATGGGTCATAACCTGCGCTTGAGTACTCGGTGATACGTGATACCTATGTATTTTTTATTTTATGTTCATGGCGGAGAGTTCTTCCAACACTGATTTCTAGGGGTGAATGCTGAGTATGACAGAAGAAGCATGAAAGTATACTTAAAGCAGCGGAAAGGAGATCATTGAGAAGTATGAGTGGGGTGACTTAGAAAAACACATTCTTCTGTCTAGTCTAATTAGAGAATTGAAGATGAATGAAAGAAGTCTAACGAAAAAGATCAACGAAGCGAATCTGGATGGTAGTGTTGATAGAAAGACCACGGCGAACGTACCTGAATCAAATCGGCGATATTTTAAAGTTCAAGTCAAGTGGATCCTAGACCGATGAGCATGCACAAACACTAAGGGAGTGAATGAAGCAAAAGAGGTGCATCAGGGTCGTAGCAAGTGGAAGTATGTGGTATCAGCCTACCCCTAGGCGTAATTTATGTATTTATAAGATTTTATGTAATATGAGTTATCCGAGCTCTTTCTACACGCATCTCCACTAATATTTATTCTATGTCCTTAGTTCCTTGTGCAGTTCTTCCTTTTCGGGGCATGCTTTTACAAACACAGAGCGACTTGACGTGCGGACTCTCACTTTATATACATGTCAAGTCTCAAGGTTAGAAATATGCAAAACTACCATCTTTTATTGCTCTTGAAATGTGAAACGGAAGCACGATGCCAATTTAATTAGGAACAAGACCAAAATAAATAATAAATAAACATTGAACTGTCACCGTCAGCATGTTGTTCTCACGTTAATGAAGCATAAATATACCAAATATTATTTACGTATCATATACATACAATGAATGTGACATTTATGTGTGCAACTATTAATAATTATGAATAAATTATTTATTAGATCAGCAATGGCATCACCATTCGGAGGTGAACAGTACTGCGGCCGTGACACTGACTGAAGTAATTACCAATATAATTCGGGGCATAAATTAACAATTTACCATTTCGATATCTCAGACATAACTCATGAATCAGTGCTGTAATCCTTGAACCATATATGTTCAAAACTACAGTAGTTATTTAGGTTTGGGCGGAAAAAAACGATTATTTCCGCGATTTTTTCCACAGTTCAAAAATACGATTACACAGCGTTTATTTTAATTGGTTTAATTGCTTCCTAAGCCCATAAAATCTGTATTCCTTTACTTATATAACTTTATGGTGTATTTATGAACATTTAAGTTCAATTTAATATTACATAAGCACGAACGGTACATATTAAAACACCTAACTCCCGAGGAAATTACGCTTGTTCGGTGTTTTGTACAAAGTAATAACTACGGATACTATTGTTGTGTGAAACTTTCCACAAATTTCAAATTATGCGTCGTTTAGAGAAGTCGCTTTTTACGACATCCACGGAAAGCGAATAGTACAGTTTGCGGGTGGACATCTAAGAAAAAGAAAAAAATTTCTTCCTGTGGGTACGGTGTGGTTTCCGCCACGTAAAAAAATTAAACCAACCCGTCTGTTTTCGTGGGTGAATTAAAGGCGACTAAGAGACTTTAAACGAAAAATATCCATAGATTTCAATGGCGATAGTCTCACCTTATGTCACGTGTGTATTTCTCTATATTTCGGAAAGTAAACAGTGGATGTTTTATCATTTTTTAATATTATTATATAAACGACGGGTTAGCGCTTGACCTATCCGGAACCCCCAAATTACTTGGAGGACTGGATATCTCATCTCGAAGAGTCGGAACACAACAATACTATCAACATTACCTACTACTTGGAGGCAGACTTAGATCAGATGGTGGTACCTAGCCAGGCGGTCATTTAAAAATGCGCCATCACCAACCAAACCGAGTACTAAACCTGTGCACGCTGGGAATTGAACCCGCAACCTCCGTTTTGTAAACCTGGATTTCAAATGGTGGAGATGGTAAAAGATGATATTTTGGGAGTCACCTCTTTGTAGAGCGTGGGAAACTAAAGCCGTATTGCGTTTCTATATTATGTTTAAATAATTGCGTAACATATAGAACAGTTTGTGGTTATGTTCTAATGACGCCATAGAGTGCGGTGCGGCTGATCAGACATATCTCACGTAACGGCAGTATGTGTACCATGCGTGTGCGCACTGTGCGCCCGCGGTCACCGCTCGATCAAGGGCGTCTACAATCCCTAACTCCACCATCCAAATAACCACCTGCCAGCGATTTTGGTCTGTTTTTGAAAGTGCTGTGATTTCATTACAATTTTTCTATTTAGTTTTTGCCCGCGCCTTATTCTATACGTGATACATCTGTGGAGTTTAATATTTAACTCCCCCGAGACGTTTCAAGCACAAATATAAAAAAATGTTGATATGTTGTAGGTAGAAGGTTAAATTAGACATTCAATTGAATACCTAAGCGGAGCGTTATGTATGGCGAACCGATAAACCGTTTCGAAAATAACTTTCAACACAGTTGGTTTGGTTTACCTAGATGTAGATGATATACTTAAACATAAGTTTACTAGGGCATTTCCTAAATATTCAAAGTTATTAACGAGATAAACTTAAATATATGTTTACTTAGACAATCTAATGATTTATCTCGCAACAGTTCCACACGAGTTTTGAAGAGTTAAGTTCACTTCACTTATGCTAAAACCCCTCCCGCGATGTCAAACTACAAGATTGTACCAGGGTACCTCATAAGTTTTGATTGTCTATCAGTGAGTGAGACTTTTACTTTTAAAATACGCTTTGAATGGTCGAATCTTATGATTGCATTGCACTAGAAACTTCAACGATTTACAGCACTATGAAACCGCACACCGTAGTATTCGTTATTAATTTTAACTTGAAATTTTGAAATGGCCTTCAAAAGTTTGTCATTGGTGATATCATGTACGGAATCCTCGAAGTCACTAGTCCAACTCGCACTTAACTGACCTTCTTTCCTACTGTACCACATAATTTTAAATAATATTTTATTTTGTGCATAACGGGTTAGGACTTGACCGCAATCAGACCTGATGTTAAATGAAGATGAAGCCGAAGGTGGAAACGTACTGACACGGAAACCACAACTTATTTGGGGAACTGGCTATTTATCTCTGTCAACCGAAACACAAGAATGCTATTAACATTGCTGCTTGGCGGCAGATTTAGATAAGACGGTGGTAGCTAGCCAGGCGGACATTTAAAATGCCCTACCACCAACCAAACGGAGTACTAAACATGGGGACCGCGCGCGACCCCTGATTTACAATGAGCCACAGAAGCGGTTAATATACACCCTCCTATCTACGATAATGCGTTTAATCTTACTAGGTACTTGTATTAGTTGTTTAATACGCCTTGACACTAGGACAGGCAGACAAACGGACAATAAAGTGATCCTATAACGGATCCGTTTTCCAAAATGATGTACGCAACCCTAATAATTGGAATTATTAACGGTTTGCTGAAGTCGTCTGCTCCTAACTTGTATCACCGTTTAACGGTATCACATATTAAAGACACAACGCACTCGTTTTCCACTGATTCCGACACAAAACGCATAATATAACTTAATATTTCACAAATTTGTAATAGTTCAATGAAGGTAATATTTGATTTATTTAGTTCATATTATTATTAACACTATTAGTTCCATACAATTACGCCAACGATGTTTATTATAATTAAGGTAGTGATGTCAATAAATAAATTAAGATATTATGATTAAATGGGGTTTGAAAAAAAAATACAATTTTCTGTCGTGTTTCTGTTTTTTTTTTTTTTCCAATTTATTAATTAGGACCACAAACAAGTTCACAACATAATGTCATATTCAAACTAATCATTAATCATTTGTAATTTTAAACACACATCATCGGTCACAAATTAATTAAACTGTAACAATGTTAAGCCTGATACAGTAGATGCATGTACAATCGTTAAATATGGTTTAATGGAGGAACCAATCTGTAATTTATTATTAAAGAATAAAAATACTTTTACACAAAAACTTATTAGCAGAGTGTTTTATTGTGGAGTGTATATGTATAAATACAGGTAGTAATGTTTGAGAGAAAGCCTATGTCTGAGTATCTAAAGTCTATATATATCTGTGGTACCATTGTTGCGCCAAACCGTTAAAAAAAACGGTTATTATTTTCATAACAATGTTTGATGGAAATCGGTTAAGCTTTAAAACATGTTTGGTTTATATAATCATCGATTGATTCTCTCGGGGGTTTTATTTATTTTTTTATTTATAAATTTATACCCAATATCAATGTTTTCAAATGCATTAAACAAAAAGCTGTTCGAATAATTTGTGCATTCATTATCATTATGAAACTTGATATACAATGTGTCCCGGAGAGAAGTGACCAGCGGGCGTAGTTTGAAAATTTATACAAAATTATCGATAAATCATTTAAATTTAGAGACCTAACTGCTTTTGTTTTTTAAAAATTGTTAATCCTTTTTTTTTAATAGACATGTCTGACCTTCTGCACTATTTTAGTCATAATTTCTTTGTTTTTACGTCTTTCCCAATTCTTTTTTTTTAATTCAGTGCTGTTATTATTATTCATCAAATTAAGTTATGAAAATTATCCCAAAACAAATAAATAATTTATTAAAAAAGAAATAAACTTAAAATTCGACCAACAAAACTGTATTTCTTTAAGTTTAAAAATAAAAAAACGAAAAATGTCCCTATAACATCATGTTTTTTTTTAATTATTATGATACTACATGATATTCTCTAAAATATCCTCGAACAATGTTTTATGTTATTTCAAATAAATGTGAACGTACGAGACATTGTAATTGACCTTTTATGCTCCAGTAACTAGATAGAGATAAGTTTAAAAAAATGAAAGTAATGTTTTAAGCAGTTTATTTGCACATTTAAGTGTTTTGTTATTACAATGAATCATTTTGATTTTAACATGATAGTTTAATAATAAATAAAAGATACTTAATTTGTTAAAATGGTTGTTTATTAAGAAAAATCAGGTAATTAATTAATTATGTTTTCAAAATGACCGCCGTCAGCGGTTATGCAGGCCAGGCCAATGAAAATTATCCAAGATGGATTGGCAGAGGCGGTCCAGTAGCATGGCCCCCGAGGTCACCAGACTTGACGCCTCTTGATTATTATTTCTGGGGCTACATGAAGCAAAAAGTTTATGCTGTGCCAATAATTTCAAGAGACCAGCTGAAACAGAGAATCGATGCTGCTGCCGCAGAAATAGCGCAGAATCATGCAGAAATAAGGCGAACTACACTAAGGATGTCATTTAGGGCCCTGGCCTGCATAACCGCTGACGGCGGTCATTTTGAAAACATAATTAATTAATTACCTGATTTTTCTTAATAAACAACCATTTTAACAAATTAAGTATCTTTTATTTATTATTAAACTATCATGTTAAAATCAAAATGATTCATTGTAATAACAAAACACTTAAATGTGCAAATAAACTGCTTAAAACATTACTTTCATTTTTTTAAACTTATCTCTATCTAGTTACTGGAGCATAAAAGGTCAATTTCAATGTCTCGTACGTTCACATTTATTTGAAATAACTGAAAACATTGTTCGAGGATATTTTTGAGAATATCATGTAGTATCATAATAATTAAAAAAAAACATGATGTTATAGGGACATTTTTCGTTTTTTTATTTTTAAACTTAAAGAAATACAGTTTTGTTGGTCGAATTTTAAGTTTATTTCTTTTTTAATAAATTATTTATTTGTTTTGGGATAATTTTCATAACTTAATTTGATGAATAATAATAACAGCACTGAATTAAAAAAAAAGAATTGGGAAAGACGTAAAAACAAAGAAATTATGACTAAAATAGTGCAGAAGGTCAGAGATGTCTATTAAAAAAAAAGAATTAACAATTTTTAAAAAACAAAAGCAGTTAGGTCTCTAAATTTAAATGATTTATCGATAATTTTGTATAAATTTTCAAACTACGCCCGCTGGTCACTTCTCTCCGGGACACATTGTATATAAGATCATCTATCGTTATCCCCAAATCTTATGAATGTGAAAGTTTGGATGTTTGTTACTCAATAACGCTATAACGCCCGAACGAACTTACAAAGATGTCCAGAATTGGAGTTACTTTTTATCCCGAAATTTAAAATACCTACATACCGCGGATACATAAATTATTACCACGTGGGTGGTGCGTGGGGGAAAATGGGACTATAATAATATTTTAAATAATGTAATACCTCCGAAACACATCACATGAGACATTATAGAAAAAATATTGTTTTAACGTCGAGAAGCCTGACGGGACGTGTGACGTGTAATAAATGATTTTTTTTTCTATCTCCCCGTATATTATGTTCCGCAATACAGATTGCTATGGAAAAGCGCACCTGCAAAAACTAAACAGTCGCTTTAGATAATTTCCTCGATTGTGATTGGCTGCACTTATCACATTCAGGTCACCCGCGTTCACAGTGGAAAAACTTCCACGCACCTGCGTCCATACCACGGCATATGCACTAAAAACATTTATGACACTTGCTGTGATCTTTGCCTATCTAATTCCAGATATATATATCTATAATTATATTTAAAAAACTATAAATATACTAAAATGATTTGGTCTATTATTGATTTATTCACGCGTCAACCATAGCATAGCCCAGGGAACATACGGTTTGACCTCGGAAAAACGAATAACCGCGATTTTCTTGAAACATTTAATAAAGTGTTGTAAAATTAAGCATTTGTAAGAAACGCAAGTACTAAGTAAGACACTAAATAGCTAAAGTTCAAATGTGTTTCTTTGAAAAAAAAAATGCTCAATTGATGGGTATTTCTTTAAATTCAAAACATTTAGGGAAATTATCGTTACAAAATATTAGTCCTCATTTTTATTTCTTAAGCAATGCAGCTCGACGACATTTTCAGCTAAAACACATGCATGCCTAACTATAACTTGCTTAGTTTTTTAGCCATTAATAAGTTAACTGTGCTTAACAAAATTCTACGTAATTAAATATATAGTATTTATTGTTATTAAGATACCAATTTAAAATAGGGTTTTCTAAAAAAATCTAGACTAAGCGCTCGTTTTTTTTATGCTTAATTATTCAAAATTACATCTCTAATATACCTCTATAAGACTAATATACCTCTATAAGATAGCAATTATATAAGTCGGTACTGAATTATGTCTAGCTAAGCTAATTTTTTACCGTATTTTCCCTGGGCTAGCAGATCAAACATTTACGACATACGCAAAAGACGACGCTTAGGCCAACTTAGCAGCTTAAGGTACATGCTCTTTTTACCCGACTGCCCAAGAAAGTAGGGTTCTTCGAGTGTATGTATGTAAGTATCTCCGTTCCTTTGACGCATCCTAAAAAGTTTGAAAAATTTCAAAATACATGGTGTCCTTAGATTCGTCTTGATAATAGGATATATTTTAAGTTAAAACATTTAACACCGCGTCCGCAAAATACAAAATATGCGGCTGGGTTTTTTGTTTTTAAATACTTATAAAAATAGAAATGTAAATATATAAACCTGTATCAACCTAATTTTAAACTGTTTCTGAATCTATGTAACACATTATTGTGTATTCTTCGCGTATTGCAAACCCATAACCTAAGTGTAAGTAGGTATTTTATAAAAACCGTTACTTTGACCCCTGCTGGCGTTGGAGCCAAGTGCATTTAACTGTATTTTGATTGTAAACAAACCTGTTAGAATGATTTTTTTTAAGCAGTCGCTTGATATCACGTGTCTATATCTTAATATAGTGAGTATACAGGGTAGAAAAATTCTGCCATTCTGTCATTTAAAAACGTAGTAAAACGTAAGTGATTCTAGAATGTACAAAGTGAAATTCATCTATTTTGACAATATCAAAAAATTGCGCTAAAATAGTGCCAAATAGTGCCCAAATCAAAAATCTGTGCCACTGTTGTCTAAGAGTTATTCAATATTTTACGCGTGCAATCTGGCGTCACGTGTTGCTAGTTTCCTTGTTCTCATACACAGAAATTGCTTTATTTATAATTATAATTTATATCCCAAAAAATTGTGCATAAATAATGCCACCGAAATATTAAAGTCCCATAAATAGTTCTTCAAAAACAACGAAGTTATTTAGACGTGTTTGTGTAAAAGGGGAGAGTAGAGGACAGTCTTTTAGTCGGCCGGACTTTTTGTTTTCCGTGTGTGTCATTACTCATTACTTAGGCCCATATTAATATACCAATCTCAATACAAATCTTAAGGCTGTATCACCCGAGATGCGTCTTAAGTAGTTGACGCAATTCAAGCTTTGTGCTAATTTATAAACCAATCTTGAGGTCTGTCAATTATTCGCCTCAGCGGTGAATGAATGATATATAGTCTTGAGATTCCTTTATTAACACGTGAAACTCGGCGCACCTCTCAAGTGCGTACTGCTTGAGTATTTACGTGCGTTTCAGGCCTCAAGTAAGTTTTATTAATCAACACGTTTACTTGAGACCGGTCACTAGACTGTTCTCAATCTTGAGAATGGTTTATTTTTGCAGGCATTAGAATGCCATATATTCCATCCTCACAGACAAATTTTCAGGGGTTTTTTTAAACTTTTTTTTATATTTAAAAATAAAACCGGGGAAATGTTCTTAGCCATGTCTAATGGAAATCGGTTAAGCAGTTTCGAATATATTTAGCTAATGTAGTTGGTTTGGTTTTATCTGGATGATTTAATCATTTGTTATTTCGGGGGTTTTCTCCGACCAGCATTGGTGATCGAAGAGGATTTTCTACATTGTCAATGTACAGTTATCTTTTGAACATAATATAAACACAATAGTCATGACAATGTTGTAATGGGTATCCGCTTTTCATGATTCATTGTTATCGATGTTTCAATAAACGTTATTCTATTCTGTATATTTGATCAAATGTATTATGACATGACGCCTAGTTACTAGTCTAACTAATTTTATATATGAAGTTTAGATGTTTGTTTGTTTCTTGCTCAATCACGGCGAAACGACGAACGACTTTGGATGAAATTTTGTATAGGTGAATGTCGCCTATGGTTCTTTGGGGAAAGTTGTTCGTAATCAGGAATAGAGTCACCAGTAAACAAGAATTACGCGAATTCAGTTTCACCCTGTATAGGTAGAACGTACCCTGGATTAAAACATAGGATATCCCTATAAAGTGATTTCCTGTGGGATAAACAAATTAAACATATCCACGATAAAGTTATTCTACGCAGGCGAAGCCGCGGGCGAAAAGCTATTAAGTTATAATAATCAATACACGTAACCTTCTTATGTGTCTGTTTTACAGTAAAGTGAATTACACCTTTGAAGGTACCTTCTAATAACACCTGTACCTCCTACTGCATACCTACTATTTTATCAGGCTGTAATAGGTACTTTAATTTAATTACATAGAGTTACTATTTCAAGGCAACAATTTTCCACGGACTCTTCTCGTTATATAGGATGTCATTTAAAGATATGCAAATTAAGAAGCCATGAAGAAGATGGATGTAAGAAAATTGCATGCAGCAGAGATGATAATGTTGAGATGGATGAGTGGAGTGACGAGGATGGATAAATTGAAAAATGAGTATGTAAGAGGAAGTTTTAGGCGCGTATAAATAAACCAATCTCAATACAAGTCTTGAGGCTGTATCAAACAAGATGCGTCTTAAGCAGTTGACGCTATCTCAAGCTCCGTGCTAATTTATAAAACAATCTTGAGGTCTACTCAGCTGAGATCACTTATCAAGTATTCGTCTCAGCGGCGAATGAATGATAGTCTTGAGTTCCGTTTATTAATACGTGAAACTCTCAAGTGAGTACTGCTTGAGTAAGCACGCGCGTTTCAGGTCTCATGTTAGGTTTATTAATCAACACGTTTACTTGAGACCAGTCACAAGACTGTTCTCAATCTTGAGAATGGTTTAATAATTTAAAAGTTGAAAGGAAGCCGTTTAGCAAGGTATGGACATGACATAAGGAGAGATGATACGCATGTTACTAAGAGAGTGATGAATATGGATGTTGATGCTTGGAAAGGAAGAGATTGATTTGAATGAAAAGGGCGTGAATGATGAGGTAACGACTGATAGAGGAGATTGCGCTGACCCCAAATAAGGGGTGATTTAAGGACAAGAAGATGATGATTTAAAGATATACAAATTAAATTTTACACGCTATATTAAAATACTTCTAACTCTTAACATCCAGCTCTGCCCCGTCTATACATCTATGTTACTCAGGAATATATTAATATAACTAAGTAGGTTTATCGTACGCAGAGTCGCTTACAGTGTTTAAACTGCGTCTAAAGAAATTTATATATTTATCGGCTAATACTAGCCTATACCTAGGTACTTACTATTATGTACCTAATATTAATTTTTATTTTCATTTTATTCGTGTCCACTCTGGGGAACATAAAGTGCACACTAATAAAATTCACTATTGTTATTGTCCTATGTCGGGTTTGCTGGAAGATATCTCTTTTAGGGATAAGCTTGCCTTTTGTATATCTCATTTATTAATAGCTAAGTATCGTTGTAATTGTTTTTTTTAGTGTGTACGCAATAAAGTGTTATAAATAAATAAATAAAATATTCTGCCAGACTTACATGCGTACTTTCTAAGTAGGCATTACTCGGAATGACTGATGAACATGAACTAGAGTAAAATATGCCAAGGTGTGACCACTAAAGGTTGCCTCTCTATAAGGATTCGATAAATAGCTTGTTATATTAACGAAGGATCCGAACTGTACCAGAATGTAGAGTTTACTCAAGTTTAAATATCGCTTTTCAACCAACGCATTGATTTATGAAAACTTACAGAAACTTCGTTCACGAACGTCTTCGGTAATTAGTGCTTATGTAAGATTACCATTAGAATTTAATGCAATCATCGCCGACAGAGTGAGTAATAGGATATGATTAATTTGAATTAGTCTTGATTGAAGTTCTCTGAGAGACGTTAAGCCTCTCAAGTTATTTTAATTCAGTCGGCGTCATATTCATACAGGGCTAGTCGACATGATTAATGCTTACGAGATGTCTATTCAAGCTTATACCAAGCCAATCCTCCTCTCTCCCTCTCGTCTCACTATCACTATAGAAAACTGCGGATGAGATATCTTTAATTGCCAACAGAATGTTGGCAATTAAGTATGGTAGAAACCATTACTCATGTAAATTAGTCCTGTATGATTAATTACGAAGCCAACTGTATTACGGAGCAAAAAATCGGGACTCTATGGAGTCCATACAATGTTTATTCTACGACCCTAGTCCCTGATGTAGTTCCCTTTTTTTGGGAAGGATGCATTTACAAGCTATTCGGCTGTGGAACTCATAACCTGAATCAGTTAGACGTGCTCAGTCACTGAATGTTTTCAAGGCTCAAGTGAGTGTATGTAGCGCTATAGTCCCTCTATCTCTCGTCTTTCATCAGTCTTCTACTGATTTTTTCTCTGAAATTGATTACTGTTTACTGAGTTAACTGATACTCATATTCATTACTGTGTACTTAGTTACGTACTATTCTATTTATTTATTAATTATACATATGTATGTATGTATGTATGTTGGTATGTATTCAATTAACGTATGTATTTATTATTGTAATTAGTTTATCGGACACATTTACCTATTACGTGCGTAAAGCTTCTTAACACAAAGATGCCTGGACGCCATCGCTTTTAGTGATACTGCCGCCAAATTGTACTGTTCCGTTTTTTATTAATCCTTCTGTTATGTTTGTTATAGCTGTGTAATAAAGAATATTTCGTTTGTTGTTTGTTTGTTACACCCTCGGCAGTCTGTTCTAAGAGCATTCTCAGATTTTCCGGCCGATCCCGCATGATGCCACTATATACTTACGCATAATTCAGTGAATTTCCAAGCAACTGGGCACTTCAAAAGTCTTTACAAAACTATACCGATCGTCATCAAATATCCATTATAAACTTAACTACAACATAAGTTTCCTCACTTGTCTGCTTTCTAACGTTCCAAATCCTGTTTAAGTGAGTACTTGGGCGCGTCTCCTGCTTGTTTCCGACATTAAGAGCCATATTTATGGCCGGGAGCGAGCTTAAATTTAAATTTAATTTAACTAAACGCTATAGGAGTTTTCTAATGTTGATAAACAGTGGCAATGCGACTGGATTCCAACAGTTGATTATTTCTACATTACATTCCACGATAAATCAGCCTATGCGATTAAGCACACTACAAATACGCTTTATATATACTTAGTAAAAAAAATTGTGTATGAGGTTTTAGTACAGTCACCTGCAGTGTACCAGTATATGTCTAGCGCGCTATATATATATATTTGCTTTAATTATGTCGTGAAAGGCGCAATGGCGTCCATGGTATCAAAATTTCATATCCTGACAACACTGTTCATACATGCAGGGTGCACTACACACCGGTTTGATTTTGTTTGCAAGACATAATCAATTAGTAATTAAAGCAGCAATAGATCTAGTACTATGATATGGTCTCTTTTAAATTGATTGCAAGCATTCTTCTTCTTAGCGAGTCGATGACAAAAACATCAAATTCTTAAGGACCAGAATTACATGCATTGCATTTCTTTTTAGAAGAAATTATCTGAATAGTAGTAAAAACCGTGTCAACACACGTTGCATAGTTTAGGACAAACAAGCGTACAAACAGACGACTTTGTTTTATACATATTTCTCTCCTTTTTATCTTGAAATTTGAAAACATCGATATAGACCATAATATAATTTTGCCATTTCTTAGCTTTCAATGATTAATAACAAGAAATATTTTATGTCTGTTTAACAAAATAATGATATGCTAAACAAATTCATACGTGTATGGTGCATAAGTCGCCGCTTTTGCCAATTTAACGCGGAAATTGACAAATGCTGGTAATTAATTTCAATATAACATTCACAGTGGTTCCCCGACAAGCTTGACGCCTCATCGTCTGCAGTATTTAAATAAATATTCACTCATAGCTTATAACTCATTCATTAGTACTTGTTAGATAAAGTAGTATGTTACTGACCTTAAAAGCTTTTCAAAGTGTGTTATGAACGTAAATGTCTTCTAAGATTCATTTACAGTGTGAGCTGGCAACATCGCATTTTTACATGTGTGTCTCTATTATTTCATTACCTATCGAAGCAAATCAAAAAGATTTATTTCATAAATTGTGGCTTGTGGCTGTGGCTAAAAAAAAAGAATAAACCTGTCCCTCCCCGTGGGTGTCATAAACGGCGACTAAGGGACTTCTACCAAAAACATCTATAGCTTAGCTCTTTTTTGAAAGCTGAACGCTGGATGTTGTTTGAAGGAAACTTCAAAAATGTTTGGAACACCCCCTTTTGGGATAAGGTCGTAACGTTGTGCAAGAACGTCAAAGATTGCTCTTTTTAAGTCGGTTTTGACGATACAAGAAAAAACATACATTAAAATGTACAATTAAACTGAATATCGCCCAGCAGCTGTCTATGCTTGCTTATCTATGCTAGACGACCCGTTTGGTGTAGTGGGTAGAAACTCTGTTGTACCAAAAGGTCGTGGGTTCGAATCCCTCTAGGACAATATGTTTTTATAATGAATACAGTGTTCCCGAGTTATGTTATGTATTTACAAAAAAAATATTTGGTAGTTTATCCACCATCTGGTGTCCATAGATAATAAAAGTCTAGTTCCTTAGTGTGGAACTAGGCGCTGTGTGTATGTGCAAAGATATTATACCTATATATTTTGTAAAAGTTAAATTTGTCTCGGAATTGACAGAAATTGCCAGACCATAGAGTCAAGATAGCCTTAAATGCACCTATCGCAGATAGTTTGTTGATGTAGCAAACGGTACTAAGGTTGATCCAGTAAATTCAAGTTTCATTTATCGATAAATTAACAAAGTAAACCATGTTAAATGTATCGGGGTGCTCATCATTTGCTGGGCAATCGGTGTCGAGCCGACAGCCGTAGCGGAGTTATGTCAGAACTTGCATGCTAATTGGACACGTTTGAGTTTATTTCTCGTGTTATTTAAATAACACGGAAAAGTTGTAATAGGTGTCACGGTTAAAATATTGTGATTTAATTCCAAAGGTTTGCCTTCTTAAACCGGCAATTTTAACCGACGCCAAAAAATGAGGAAGCTCTATATTCGTCAGTATGTAATTTTACAAGCTTTTATTTAGCTTGCGATGTTGTTCGTATATAAAATTTACAAACAATTTTTCAACCGCTAGCTGGTATCTAGTTGAGCTGAAATTCGGCTTATTTTATTTTATTTTACTTTATTAGAAAACCAATACTCTTATTACATAAATAATCATTGAGAGAGATAATAGGTATACATAGAAAGAAAGGAAAAATAATCAATCATATTATACATTTTAGATATTTAAATTTGATTTCAACAATATATAACGTGTGTGTGTATGTGTGTTTGTGTGTGTGTATCATAGGATGTGGTGAAATGAATAATAGCGAGAAATAAGAATAAATATATAGCATATAATATTAAGTGCTGTGTATATGTTGCAAATTCCATAGATAAATTACATAATATGTCGGGTAACTACGTCATATTTACATAAGTTCGGTGACAATGTAATATTATGGTACCATCGAGCTGATCTGATGATACTACTCGGACTAAAACTCTGTTGGCAAATGGCAAGATAGTCGAATTTGGGCTAACGCCATATTTCCGCAAATGGGCTGCCTGGTGAATTATTACTTGGTGAATAATTAGCGCGCCAGCAGTGGAGACAAAGGATATTGGTGTAAACGGTAAACTCTGTTTTTTTATTTTTCAAGAATAGAACTTGGAAAAGTTTTTCACTGCCCGTGCTCTAAAATAGTATCATTATAGCTTTGCCACGAATCAATATCCCAATAAGCCCAATCTACTGTTTTCTAACTAACCCCATGGTGACTGAAAGAAATCCCTCTATGGGATAAGTCCGCCGTCGTACTCAAATTCTGTATCAATGCAAAATTAATGTATTGCCTTTTTGTACAATAAAGCGTTTACAAAGAAACTAATAATATTTTCATCCCTAGGGACTAAAGTAGGTTTTCTTTTTAATTTTCTAATAGTAAAAGTAAATAGTAAAGAATCTAATATGATTATTTTACAATCAAAAACTTATCTACTGATGCATGATATAAATGCTGAACTCATTATAGCACCCGACCCAAAAGAGGGGGTGTTATTTTAAAACCTATTTAAAAACGGTGGAGTCTATTTGAAAACGGTTTTATTTTCAGAAAGCTGTTAGTTGTGAGGTGATACTTCGTTTCGAATCCATTTAGCTTTTAACACATTTTAAATGGTTTTTGATTTCATAATAAAACGATAGTGCAGCTTGAAAAAATTTGCTTGTCGTGTGCGTACAGGAAACTATAAATATTATATTAAGAGTATATGTTTTGATTAAGTGAAGTCATTAAATTTGTAATTGAAATGAGATAAGATCAATGCAAAGATTTCAAAACCACATATTACACATGCAACTCAATAAACTGTATGAGTAAAGTGAGTAGGTAATGCAAAACTAAACTTGAAATGGCGATTTATCAAATCGATGGACGCTGTGTGAATTGAATAATATAACGATCGAATTTAATAGGTATAAGTATGTAATTATTCGCTCGTGTCTGCACGGCGAGCACCCAATAAATTATTAATACGAACCACAATATTCACCTGCAGACAGGACTCTTATTTGGTAACCATGACTGCGACTATTAGGTAGATGGATAAAAATAGCACACTTAGAAAAAAATTAACAAATAAACATACAACTGTAAATTTAAAAAAACCCAGAGAAAAGAAATTATTAATTCATCCAGGTACACCAAACCACAAACACCAAATTGTGTTAAAAAATAAATATCGTCGAAATGACTTAACCAATTTCCATCAAATATTAGAACCGAAAAGGAGATGGCGGGACGAGCTGGATAAATTCCTCAACAACTGGTCGGAGGAAGCACATGCACAACGCTCCAACGCCGTCAAACATATTATAACTCCCGCCGTTTTTCGTCGGGGTTTCATAAAACCAACAGGAGCCATACAACTTTTACAAATACAATACAGAGACATAAACAATTTAATATTTTAAGAAATTGGTATTTAAACCACTTTACACAAACATTCCAATTTTACTGAAGCTTCATTAGTAGGTATGTGTGTAACAGCCATGCAAGAAGGTCAAAGCTCAGTGCAATAAAATGCTCATAGGCTGAGCAAGCACTGATAGGTAGATAAATGCTAAAAATTGTATCTATAGACGATCGATTGTGAGTTTGAAACCCACTAGGAGTAAATGTTTATAGCTTGGGTTATCTGCATAAAAAAATTAACTTGTGGAGAAGATGTTCTACATATAGCATTATAAATTCTATTTTGACGTATAATGAAACAAGAATATCCTGTCAAGGAAAAAGAGCGTCAGGACCGACGAACCTATTCCATGAAGAACACAAATCATATTGGTTTGGTGCTCAGTGGTTGACATATGATATATTTACTCCTAAAAAATCTGCGTACGCCAACACGAAAGTCATTATTAGGTCATCCAACACAACTCATGGCGCGGCTTGGATTATCCAGGGGGACCAGAATGTAATAACACGAGCATGATTTCAGGTTTCATTTTGATTTCGAAGACCTTCCAAATGGCAACCAATGGCTGCAGTGAGAATAAAAGGCCCGCATGTAGACATAATTAAACCTAATATTACAACAACTTGTAATTGTACGTCCTTAACCTTTCAATAGGCATTTAACATTGTTATCCAAATAGAAAACAGATGAACATCATAAATCACGGCAAAAAACAATAGACACCAGTCAGCGAACACAAATTGTCGATAACGATTAATTTACATGTTAATTGATCGATTGTCTGACCGAGCCACGGGTGGCTGCTCGAACCTTTAAGCTTAAGGTACACTAAGTAAATAAATAAATGCATGATGATGATATGAAGGCTGAGCTAGGTAAAATATTACTCGCCACATGGACGATTGAGAAAATGGACGAACGGGGAAAATGTCAAACTGGGAAATGGATGAACGGGGAAATGACCGAAGGGTGCCGAATTGTAAAAAAAGAGTAAAAAGATACAAAAAGTGCGTCGCGCACAGTATTTACAGTCACAATTAAAACAAAGGAGGTGCCTATTAAAAATATGTAAAAATAAAATTTAAGTGTCTGTAATACCATATTATTATGGTATACTCATGTGCTGAATCTGGGGGCACGGCCGTGCCCCCACCAAGTCGAGCAAAAAAGCGTCACGGCCGTACCATCCTTTTCTCGAAGCAATTCAGACCATTTTCGACCCCCTGTAACTTCGTTGTGGATAAAAATAGAAGACTGAAATTTTCAGTAACTATGCAGGCATTGTAAAGACACGTATATTTAAAATTTCATTCAATTTGAACCAGTATTTTTAAGAATTATAACGGGTCAAATTTCTTAATTTTGTCACTCACTGACTCACCGATCATCAAAATTCTAAGGCACTTCTAGCAGACCTAGAAGCTTCAAATTTGGAATATAAGTAGTGTTTGGTGTATGAATCAAGGAAAAACTAAAAAATCTAGAAAAGACAGCAAAGAAAATTAAGCCCATACAGCCAAGTCTTCAGTTAATTAAATTTTTCAATATTGGCTTTATTCGTAACGATGTTTTATTATTTTACGGCAAAAATTGTAACATCAAAGCCTCCCAGAAAAACCCATAGAGACAGGGAGTGGGCTCTTAGAAAAACTGTAGCTGAAGCTCAAGAAGTAGTACCGGAAAAGAGAAAACGGAAGGCTACCTACAAAAATAAGAAAAGTTCATAAGTCAGAGAGAGGGCCTTAAGAAAATTCGTTGCTGGTAGATATACATATATACAATAAGTAGAAGGTACCGAAAAGAAAAAAAGTAGAACTGTCTACAAAATACAAAAAGACATGAGATCCCATCAAAAACAATACTTGTCAAAAAAACCAAGTCTCGCAACTCAGTTGTTCTGCGGTAAAACGTTGTGAGATCCATGTAATACCAAGTCGGTTGTTAATTTATTCAGTCTCCACTTAAGCGACTTTCTGTCTTAATACGTCCAGTCTCTAAGACCACGATCGTGGTCCATAACAATTGAAATTCAATTGTGTCTGGAATCTCCGTACTCGAAGCATTAAGTTGTTACGTAATAATTAACAGCATCTTATAGTGACGCATATCAATATTAAAATTCTTTAATGTTTTATATAAATATATCGAGACTTGGCCATCGCACTAAATAATTGAATTTACATGTGTTTTCAGGCGATTGAATTTACACGTCTTTTCAGGCGATGGCCAAGTCTCAATATATTTATATAAAACATTAAAGAATTTTAATATTGATATGCGTCACTATAAGATACTGTTAATTATTACGTAACAACTTAATGCTTCGAGTACGGAGATTCCAGACACAATTGATTGTCAATTGTTATGGACCACGATCGTGGTCTTAGAGACTGGACGTATTAAGACAGAAAGTCGCTTAAGTAGAGACTGAATAAATTAACAACCGACTTGGTATTACATGGATCTCACAACTTTTTACCGCAGAACAACTGAGTTGCGAGACTTGGTTTTTTTGACAAGTATTGTTTTTGATGGGATAACTGTTTTCTGTTTTCAATCCAAACTAGACATAGAATTGGCTTATTGAATTTTAATGGGACTTTCAGCGATCATAGTGGGCATTTGCAATTTTATTTACAATCATCATCTCAGCCCATAAACATCCCACAGCAGGGATATAGGCCTTCCCTAGTATAATGAGAGAGTATGGGCCATAGTCCAGCACGCTGGCCCAATGCGGTTTGGGGACTTCACAGGCCTTTGAATTTTTATTTCTCAGGTATGCAGGTTTCCTCACGATGTTTTCCTTCCCCGTTCAAGAGCAGTCGGATAAATGCACAAGTAATAAATTAAATTTAAATCTCATTGGTGTTGAATCTAACCCGGACCTCCCAAATTAGGAGACCGCGTCTTAACCGCTGAACCACCGACGCTTACGACGACGGAATTCGTGGTCCTAAACCTTTTTAAAATAAATATTAACGTTACGTTCACAATAATTCCCAGTAATTCACTGCGGGACTATAAACTAATGTCAAACATAAAAAATGGCCGTCAGTATAGGTTTACCAATGTAAGTGCAGCTTTATTTAATAAACATCATATTTTAAAATGGTACGGGCACCTTAGAATCGATTAATAGAGTATATAATCGGTATCGATTCATACAATTATAGCCTTGTGTATTATTCGCGCCGATCGTTTGTCAGAACAATAGATCTCGAGTGATGGCGATGGATGATAGATGGAATCGATTTGGACACGAACGTCAGTGATCGTTTATGGGCCATAGGTGGAACGTGACCGAATTGACACTGATCTCAGCTGTTTGGACAGCTAGCATTACAGAATAATTTATAAGTAGGTATAACGGGATATTGGCAAATAGCTATACTCGGTCTGTGTCTGGTGTCTTGTTCTTACAAGCATGAATTTTGCAGTTAACCATCTCAGATGGTAATATTTACTTTAATAACTTTCCACGGTCTGTGATTAGAATTCATCATTAACAGCTGGTAGAGCACAGCCTAACTCTACATGAGAGAGGGTACGGGCTGTAATACGCCACGAGGGCCCAGTGCTAATTGGTGGATTGATGTCAGAGTGGCCACCTGATAGTTCAGGATTTTATGTCACCCCTGTACGCCACCCACTTGGCTTAAAGATTAATGCAATTGAAAAGCGTGACCGACTATTTAACGCAATATTACGAAGCACGGAACCACAATATATTGAAAATTTAGAAAACAAGTGATTATTTCGTCCATATAAACCAAACCAACTATGTTAAAAGCTCAAACATTAAACATGGCTAAAAATGTATCCCCGAGTTTAAAACATTTTAATACCCTCCAAAGACGTCTTAGCTAATTATCTTTGAAACAGCTTAACCGATTTTCATCAAGAGTCTATTTCTAACATTCAAAATCCTTACTATCCTTATCCTTATAGCTTTCAGTTAAATAGTAACTAAGGCAATAAATATATCATTTATTCACATCGGGTTAGTACTTGACCTCAATCATACCTGATGTTAAGTGAAGATGAGGTCGAAGGTGGAAGCGTGCTGACCCGGAAACCCCAACATATTTGGGGGCTGGCTATCTTATCTCTGACAACCGGAACACAACAATACTATTAACATTGTTGCTTGGCGGCAGATTTAGATAAAATGGTGGTAGCTAGCCAGGCGGACATATAAAATGCCCTGCCACCAACCAATTATTATTATTATTTTCAGTGTTTCTTTTTCTTAGGATGAGCTGGTATTATCATACCATTTACGGGCATTGACCAAATAAATGGAAGGGTCTTATTTATTTTTTAAATTTTTAAAAAAATATTATTAAAGTTTTAACTATAGTTCAGTTTGTCCTATTTCGTCAATTTGGAAGAATTTTTTAAAAGTTATTATTATTATTAAACGAGGTGTTTAGACTTGAATATAAAAACCGCACTCAGATCGGCCCACGCGTTACTGAGATACATCCAGACAAAGCCTGGAAACACACACACACTTACACACAGCGCAGTGAAACACACAACACTAACTAACCCTATGGTGACTGGAAGAAATCCCTCTATGGGATAAGTCCGCCGTTGTATTCAATTTCTCTATCAATGTAAAATTAATGTATTGCCTTTTTGTGCAATGAAGCTTTTACAAACAAACAAACCACCCGTCTTTTTTCGATGGAGGTTAAAAATGTAGCTTCTGCTTAACCTCGCTAATCGAAACCGAATAGCGAATGCGATTGCGCCAAGAGTGCTTGTGACTAGATATAGTAGCCTCTAAGTTCTGCAAACTTTTGTTGTCTCGTTTTAATAGTACGGTGAAAGTGTCACAATTTGTAGCGCCTCTATTACTTTCACAAAAAGACAGCAAATACACAAGGCGTCTATAAAATGGCAGCTAAAAAGGTTAATGATAAACTTGTCGGGCAGAAGTCAGGATAGGAAGAGATCCGCCGGACAGGTCTGCGACCGGTTCGGAAGTGGGTCAAGTGCACATGTACGTGGTGGTCCGACCGTCCGTCCGGACCGTCGCTCGTTACATCATTCATATGCGCTCGCCTTTACTCGACAGGTTGCACTTATAAATAGAATTAATGAAACGCACTAGAACCTTCCATCTAAAAGCCTCCAAATGTAGAAAATATCCTTCTAATGGCCACGGACATGCTTTTTGCAACGAACATATAATTAGAGTAATTCGTCGACATGGAACAATCCGGTGAGTTTCTTGCACCGCTTCTTTTCCCACAGATAATTTCCCTTTTCTAAGCGGACTACCAAGGACTAAGTATGTCCAAGCTTACTAAGCTTGGACATACTGTCTCACAGATAGATGCATAAGCCCTATTATTATTTCCAATAGATTTAAATTGACATTCAACAAATGATATCATGTGTCGTTACGTAGAAATAAATGCTTAAAGTTTTGAAGTTTGAAATGTTTATATTGAATGAAATAGAGATTGGGTGAACGTGTTGCTGCACTGAGGTTAATAACGACCGAATGATGTAATGGGTAGTGATCCTGCATTTGAAATGGTTGCAAGTTCAAATCCCGGGGTAAATGTGTGCGTGATGAATACGAACGTTTATTCCCGAGTCGCGAATTTTTATGTAAATATTTTATGTGATGCCTTTTTCCGCTATCTAATACCCATGGCTTTGTTAGTTTGGGACTAGATAATTAGTGTCAATTTCCGATATATATTATGCCGCAGGCGATCGTTGAATTACCTATTTCATGAAATGCCTAGGCGGATCGTTATGTATGGCGGATATTTCCTACATTATTGAAACTGTGCTGAGTGCTAACCAACCCAGTTAATTTGTGTTAGGTTGCTTTGAATATTACCGACAAAACATTAATTAATATTTTATTAAGTCGTTAATATGTTGTACGAGAAGATAACTTTAGTTGTCAATTTAAATTTTTTTATTTGGGAAACTTACACTACTGTATAAAACCTTATCATAAAGTAGATATAGATAGATCATAGACCAAATAGCCTTCACAGATAAGTACGACTGGTGTATACACAGAAAGGGTACCATGACCATTTGTTGCAAGTGGAAAGGAAATTAGATAGTTCTGAAATCAAAATCAAAAATGCTTTATTTTGTACACAGGGTACACTTAAAATAGTCAGATTTTACATTTTTAAAGCTACTGCTTGTTCAAAAGGCAATTTTCCCCTGAGAAGAACAAGCAAGAAACTCGAGAGGTTACTCTATAAAAAAAAATGTTTTATATTACAAAATTATTAATTACTATTTTATATTATAATATTTCATTATTAATTGTGAAATAGCCTGGTTATGCGAACGGGCTGGTTATGTCCATGAATGTTTATCATCGAAATAATCTGATATTTTATAATATATTTCTTAATAAGTTTCTGTTTTATAGTATATTTAAAGTTATTGAACGGAAGATTTTGTGTATCAACAGGAACCTTATTGAAAAAGCGTATACATAGCCCTTTGAATGAATTACTGAGTTGACTTGACTGAAAGATTTTAATTTTCCCCTGAGAAGAACAAGCAAGAAACTCGAGAGGTTACTCTATAAAAAAAAATGTTTTATATTACAAAATTATTAATTACTATTTTATATTATAATATTTCATTATTAATTGTGAAATAGCCTGGTTATGCGAACGGGCTGGTTATGTCCATGAATGTTTATCATCGAAATAATCTGATATTTTATAATATATTTCTTAATAAGTTTCTGTTTTATAGTATATTTAAAGTTATTGAACGGAAGATTTTGTGTATCAACAGGAACCTTATTGAAAAAGCGTATACATAGCCCTTTGAATGAATTACTGAGTTGACTTGACTGAAAGATTTTAAGACATATATATAATTCTAACAGAATATGCTCGTAGTTATACATACATACATTCAAATAATTATAAACGCCGCCAGAATTTCGATAACATAGAAAACAATGATATCTGCCATCGGCAGCGAATCGTTCGTCGTCCATTGAACAAATGAAAATAACCGCAAAAGCTATAAAGCTAACCTATTCAATGCCTAAACACACAAGTTCACATTGAACTTGTTTAACTTGGTAAGGTAAACCAATTGGTTTTACTACGTTACGAGTGCCAATATGCCTTTCTGTTGAACAAGAGGTAAACACGGCATCGTTTTAGCAAATGTAATAGCTATATCGCAATCACAATCTGTGTGGGCCCATTGTCAATTGACCCCTAAAGGCATTAGCTACCAATTTAAACTATAGACTATAAAAATGTTATATGGCAAATATTAAAATAAATACGCACAAGGTTGCGTTCATCAATTTGGCGAACGTAAATCTATACATGTAGTTATAGATTCATTTTTAATTGAACTGGACAACGTTCAAAGGTAAATAAGACAGTCAAGTGTAAGTAGGATTAGGTATTGAGGGTTCGGAGCCTAATATCACCTACTTAATTCACACGACAAACTCTACTGTTTAGTTAGTTACTTGGCGATGTACTCGTATTGAAGCGTTTTGTAAGGAACACATTAAGTAGACGTTTTTTTTTGGCCAAAAAGTAACCTAATACTGCTGTGACCCGGTTGTTTTTTGTATTGGCGATGCAAGGATATCCTATTTATAGATTGTTTATAATTAGATTATTTTTTCCAACCGTTCTCTGATTGAAATTTTTAATTCTTTATATTAAGTTTAAGAAGGTTCTGTCAGTGGAAAACTCTAATTGGATTTCAGTTTTTTAGTTTAAGGGATAATTTGTAAAACAGCTGTTGGTTTTCCCAAGAAAATAAAATAAATAAGATACAAAGAGAAGAGGAAAATACCCTAGAGGGTTTTTTCACCAATCAATTAGTATGAGAATATATTCGAATACGTATGCCTTCTGGAAACTCTAAATTTTGAGCTAGAAAATGCAATTGACATGTACCTCCTTGATATTAATTGGTAAACAAAAATGCGCAAAGAATGCGCAACACTACAACTTCACTTAGGTATATTTATCATTTATATATATTATAGTATAAGGATTTAGATATGTTTTACTTTTGTAGTTTACTTTACGCTACGCAGTAGTAGTGTATTATATTAAGTTTCTTTGCCATGGTTGTCTGGAAGAGATCGCTATAAGCGATAAGACCGCCTTTGTACACCGGTTAAAATAATATCACTGTGTATATTTTTAAGCTGTGTACAATAAAGAATTTTTTCTTTCTTTCTTTCTTTCTTTCACTCTAAAAACCAGGTATTTTGTTTCGTGATTTCCTTCTCGTTTCGTCCTCAATCTCCATATTTAACACCTATCTGCTCTAATACACTATGTCCATAGCTGGGGGGCTTGGTGACCTGTAATTCTAGTTATTCCTGTTCAGGCACCAGTCTTCCCACAAATGTGATCTATGTATAACTTAACCCTAAAGTCACGTTGTAAAGCATCATTTGTAGCGAAAGAAATAAACAATTTTTAATTTTAATTTTTTAATCAGCTCATCGCGCCATCGCTTTATCTTAAATTAAATAAAAAATAAAAAACGCTGAAAACACTATAATAGATAACATCGAAATACACCAAAAAACGGTGTAAATATCTTCGAAACGGCTTAATTGTTTTCATCAAACATGGTTAAGAATCTGTTCCCTCGTTTAGTGTTTAATATATAAAAAAAATTACACTGAAATCTGACCACGCATTACTGAGGATAAGTCCGGTCTAAGACTGAACACACATGCAACAAAGTCATGAAACAAATACGTGTAACACAGATCGTTTCTCGCGTCTTCACTTTGGGTGGTTATTATATATTCTATGCTTTGTCGCGGTGGTAACACATCTACCTTTAAGTTAACTAAGTTTAAGAAGGTTCTGTCAGTGGAAAACTCTAATTGGCTTTCAGTTTTTTAGTTTAAGTGATAATTTGTAAAACAGCTGTTGGTTTTCCCAAGAAAATAAAATAAATAAGATACAAAGAGAAGAAGAAAATACCCTAGAGGGTTTTTTCACCAATCAATTAGTATGAGAATATATTCGAATACGTATGCCTTCTGGAAACTCTAAATTTTGAGCTAGAAAATGCAATTGACATGTACCTCCTTGATATTAATTGGTAAACAAAAATTGGTAAAACAACCGACTTCAGTAAAGTTCCATTCTCTATCTTCGTAGATCATCACCAGATCTTCACCTAATCCATACGGAATAATCCGAGGGGTATACCCTCTAATATTATTGAAATCGGTTTACAAATTTCGGAGATATCATTTATGTATTATAGTGTTGTTATACCTAGTGGATGGTAACCCTGCCAGCGAAACGAATCCCGCGAGGAGTAAATGTTTGTGTGATGAATACGAACATTTATTCCCGAGTCATGGATGTTTATATAAATATTTATGTATGTTTATCCATTATCTACAGGGTGAAATCGAAGTCATTCGACAAAGGTTGAGCGATGATTCTACCCATCAATATGAACAACTTTTACTATGGGACCAACTTCGAATTCGCGAAAAAAAAATCAGCTGTTCCATAGAAAACGTTCATACCTACTCGACAAAAATGTATGGAACAGCTGATTTTTTTTTCGCGAATTCGAAGTTGGTCCCATAGTAAAAGTTGTTCATATTGATGGGTAGAATCATCACTCAACCTTTGTCGAATGACTTCGATTTCACCCTGTAGTATACATAGCACAATCTTCGCTTAATGTGAGAATTGATGGTGTAAGTGTCCGACATATTTATTTATATATATTTGATAAATAACCAATTTTGGAAGTCTAAGGCCCGCATTTCCAAATGTTGCTCAAGCGTAGATCTGCGCTTGAGCATAATTAGAAAGAGATGCCGCTATACAAGTTACATAAAACTGTCCCTTTTTAACGGTCCTCAAGCGTAGATCTCTGTTTGAGTAACATTCTGTAATACGGGCCTTAATGTGAAAGTTCTAAAAAGGTTCCGTCTTTAACTTCAGAAACTGAACCCTAAAAACTTGACGCAGTGTTATATAATAGCCGCGAAATGGTAATGAGCAAGCTTAGAATAGAGCCCTCTTATCGCATGTGAATGTTGAACCTTCACCTATATACTATGAACGTGTGTGTTCGCAGCCTATATATGAATGTAATAGATTTGAGGATTGCAGTTAACATTGATTTCAGTTCGTCCTTTTGCCCATTTCCGACTGCAACTCGGCCACATTTAGATTCCACATTTATTTTACATCATCAATGGGACCACTCTTATGGTAAAACCATACAAACGAAGAAATAGGTAATCATCAAAATCGGTTAATTATTGGCGAAACTATGGGTGAACATATATCAAACAGAATACACATAAATATAAATAAAATATAAATATCTTTGCACATACACACGGCGCCATCTAGTTCCACACTATGCAACTAGGCTTGTATTATGGATACCACATGGTTGATTTTTTTGTAAATTAATACATAAATAAATGAAAAACATCCATAATAATAATAATAATAATAATAAAAATTGTTTATTTTCTCACCACAAATGACGCTTTACAAAGTGATTTTAGGACTAGGTAATACATAGAACTCATTTGTGGGAAGACTGGTGCCTGAAAAGGAAGAACCAGAATTACAGGTCACCAGGCCCCCCAGCTATGGACATAGTGTATTAGAGCAGAGATATGGTGATTGAGGAAGAAATACTTAAGGAAAGATACAAGCGAGAAGGAAATCACAAAACATAAGACCTGGTTCTTGGAGTGGAGTTGTAATGTTGTGCACTGTTTTTAACCCATCCATAACTCGGGAACACATGTCTGTATTCATCATACAAACATATGCCCCTAGCGGGATTCGAACTCGCGACCTTTTGGTATAGCAGTCAGAATTTTTAACCACTACACCAAACAGGTGGTCGACAAACACAGACGAACACAGAATCTCTCGCAGTCTCATGAACATAGGCACCATTTTTCACAAGCCCACTGTCGACCTTACAATAACATTATATTCCATAGCGCAAGTCTATTACAACTATTACGACTGTCTTGTCTACGTCGGAAGTGACAGCCAGAAACGTCACTTGCAAACATTAACTAAAGACAAACTTGACATGAATAAAAAATAAATTGAAAGTCAGGGTTACCTTCAACGTTATACGCCGTCAAATAGTCCTCAACAGCATAATACACGTCGTAATTAGCTGTGGAGAGCTAGTCAAGCGTCAAACATGTGATTGATCGTATCTCGGGTCAGCGCAACGCGAGGTCCCAGGTTCAATGCTCGGACATTGTGTTATAGGTTACCGATTACTAAATCGGTTTTGGTCACGTGGCTTTGTAGGGGCCACACAACCAAGATTATGGGAGATACAGATAGTTGAACTTATGATACTTATTTGTGTTTGTCACGATTACAATTAAAATTCTTTGACAGATACTCGTATTGGACTACACTAAGATTATACCTTATTTTGGAACTCCGAACGGTTTAAACACCATTGAATTTAAATCTACATAATACATACATAAAGTCAAGATGTTTATCAAACTTCAAACTGCATTTATTTCAACGTAAGATACATGATATCATTTGTTGAATGTCAAATTAAATCTACAGGAATTTTCTTCATTTATCTTATATATTATATTTATTCCAAAGGGGTGGTCAGAGATATCTCAAATTAAAGCGTTTATGTGTTCCAAAAATTTAAAGATTAATACCAGTTCACCTTCGAAATATACAGAAATACACATGTAGAGGCTGATCCCATCGCCATTAAAACGTGCAAGTCTATAGTTTTCAGTATTGACATCAGTAGGTAATCGATAGCTTACTGAAACAATTATAGTTATTTACAAAATTATAGAAGCTATAGATACATTATGGCATGAAATGCTATATAACTTCATTGTAACTCTATAGATGTTTTTTTTTTGGTGGAAAGTCCCTTAGTCGCCTTTTACGACACCCACGGGAAGAGATGGTTTGGTACTATTCTTTGGATCACCCAAACGCTAATGGTTGGGATATCTCTGACCACACCATGTGGGAAGGTCACACATTGATAATAATAAAATAATAATAAATATCCTCGACATACACACAGCGCTATCTAGTTCCACTTTAAGCAACTATGGGCTTGTGTTGTGTATACCAGATGGTTGATATACTACATAAATACATTTTTTTTGTAAATAAATACTTATTATAAACATTATATTACGTTTAAATAGATATCATTCAAACTCCTATGCATGTGCTTGTACATTGTGTTGATAACATATAACATGTACCATGTCACGCGAATGTGTTACATCACCCATCATTAATGCTTTGTAGAGTGTGTGGAAATACGTATAAAAAGTTGATTTCGACCGCAAACCGAGCGTTACGTGTCGCGGAAGGAACTCACTCGGTTACTGCGGCTGTCACATGGTTATTGTCCGCATGTTACCCCCAGTTCCATTGTGAAATGCACAAATTTGCCAAATGATATCACAAAAAAGCGTGTGATTTATATTTCAACATTCCATTGTGGGTCCCACTTTTCTTTTGAATCATGCATTAGAGCATCCGTATTTCACGCCCCATTAAAATAATTCTCGCAATTGCTATTTGGGTTCTGCAATAATATGTCGTGCAAAATTTCTTTGCTAATCAATTTTATTACATAGGCACAGAAAAAGAGGTAGATGTGTTACCACCGCGACAAAGCATAGAATATATAATAACCACCCTAAGTGAAGACGCGAGAAACGATCTGTGTTACACGTATTTGTTTCATGACTTTGTTGCATGTGTGTCCAGTCTTACGTCCGGTACGTATCCTCAGTAATGCGTGGTCAGATTTCAGTGTAATTTTTTTTATATATTAAACACTAAATGAGGGAACAGATTCTTAGCCATGTTTGATGAAAACAATTAAGCCGTTTCGAAGATATTTACCTTCGAACACCGTTTTTTGGTGTATTTCGATGTTATCTATCATAGTGTTTTGAACGTTTTTTTTTTATTTAAGTTGAATTAAAAAATTAAAATTAATAATTGTTTATTTTTCTCGCCACAAATGATGCTTTACAACGTGACTTTAGGGCTAACTTATACATAGACCACATTTGTGGGAAGACTGGTGCCTGAAAAGGAAGAACCAGAATTATAGGTCACCAGGCCCCCCAGCTATGGACATATGGAACAGATGGGTGTTAAATATGGAGATTGAGGACGAAACGAGAAGGAAATCACGAAACAAAATACCTGGTTTTTAGAGTGAAGTTGTAGTGTTGCGCATTCTTTGCAACCCCCGACGAAAAACGACGGGTGTTATGTGTTTGTTGGCGTTATATGTGTATGTATGTATGTATGTCTAAGTCTCTGTCTGCTAGCAATAAACAGTCCAGTTGGAGTGCTTGTTGAATTTGAATACTTTCAGCAAGGAGTGCAGAGATATAGCACTGGCCAAATACATGTGGCAAAACATAGGAGAGACTTTTACCCAGCAGTGGGACAACCAAGCTAGTTAAAAAAAAAAGATTAAAGCCGGGGATAGATTTTAGCCACGCTGTTGAAAAACGCTTTTTTAAGCCACTCCGAAGATATTTAACTTTTTACATGGTTTGGTCTTATCTATATGATAATAAATAATAAATAAATAAATAATAAATATCCTTAGACATATACACAGCGCCATCTAGCTCCACAGTAAGCAACTATAGGCTTGTGTTGTGGATACCAGATGGTTGATATACTACATAAATATATTTTTTTTGTAAATAAATACTTATTATAAATGAAAACATCCAGAACTCGGGTACACATGTCCGTATTCATCACACAAACATGGCCCTAGCGGGATTCGAACCCGCAACCTTTTGGTATAGTGGTCAGAGTTGCTAACCACTACACCAAACAGGTTGTCATGATACATATAATCATATGTTTTCTCGAGGGTTTTCTAAATTTTAAAGTTATAGTTATAATCATAACTATGTCCCGGGGCGATATACCTAATCGCAGTGCAAGTGTTTCAGTTATCTCTTTTACACGGGTACTTTCCGTTTCTTTGCTCCCACAAAAAAAATGTGCATCGTGCATACATTGTAAACGATATTATCTACTAGGAACGTCCATCCATACTTTATACTATGTCATTGTTGATAATCTAATTTCTCTGCCTCCGAAACATTTATGTTCCAATATTATGGCGGTAGTTTTAAACTTTGTGGCCCTAATTGGCAACTGGTCCTTAAGACCGGTCAAACTGACACGTGCGCCTGCCACAGCCGGTCTTAGCTGACAGAATCGAGACACTGGTAGTTACTGTTAGTATCAAACGGCGATAAAGTAACCCAAATCAAACAGTTACTTGTATCGGTATTTAGTTTAAGAATAAAAAAATAAAAATAAAAAATAGTTCTCACGGTGGCAATGTGATAGTATTTATTTATTTGTAGGTAGAGGTCAGCCGCAGGTTAAAGAACGAGTACAGTCTTTGCGGAGAAACAACCACAAAAAAGAGATTTGGAACATTGAACATGATTAATGTTTCTTACATAGACTTAATATATGTACTCTGTAGTTCCATGGCACGATTCTACCAAAGAGATCGAAGTAAACTATAGTGCCGCCGTCCTTAATTAAAAATAAAAATATTAAAAAATGCGCGCGAACTACGCACGGAATTCGTTCACATTTTAACATTACATAGAAATAAGCGCTTCTTGTTTTTTTCTCATAGGAGATGAAAAGTAAAGTGTATCATTCGACCGCAGAATTATTTTTTACCTCGGGCGATGTTCCGCTCTGGATTCAATATAGCGCCCTCGTCGTAAAAATCTTATTTTGCTCCCTTGTTATACAATCTGCTATTGTTTTGATAACAATGAAACCGACGACATATTTGGTATTTTGCGGGCACCGTGTTGGTTATTATGATAAAATTTTGCCTGTGACACTGTAGGGACTAAACGTAATCTAACTTGCACTTCAAAATCTATTCTAAAATCGTTCAAGTATTTTAGGCCACCGGAAATCTATACACCTATAGGGTGAATTTAATTATTAGTTCTTGATACCAAATGACATGCAAGTACCTACTTATGATTGTTAATAAATTTGACAAAGTAACAACTTAAAAAAAAAACGCCTTTGACCATAGTCTCACCTGATGGAAAGTGACTATATGGTCGAAGATGAAGCACGCGATCTCTGTAAATGCCTATTCACTCTGTTCTTGGAGATCCCAAGGTTGTAGGATTCAGGAAAGACTGACTGAATGCAGATACTATTAACTATATATGGGTGGAATCCCTCCCCACGCCTAGTAGTCCGAAGATGGAAGGGCGACGGTGGAATAAGATTATGTAATACCAACGCACACTCCCCGAAATACATCCTGTAAAAAACTGAGAGACAGGCGACTTTGCGACTGTGTTCAAAGCACTGTAATTAAGCAGTCATCGAATGATCGTAGATGAGTGTATATTTAGTGATAAAGTATATTTTCCCTTCCATGAATTTCTATCTACGGTAATTCTACTACGGCCCTAAATTGTTTTATTTGGAAATATTTCTAGTTTCTATTTTAACAATTCGGTGAAACTAAGGTATATTACAGAACGAGACGCTGAAGTCTGAGTATTATTCCCATCACTGTCTCCCCACAAAATAATTAATTTATCTAACCCTCTTCAACTAGTTCTAAGCAGAAATCATGACTTGAGCATGTTTCTGTAATATGGCCCTAAGCGACTCATTAAGGTTCACATTCTGACTTACAAAAATGTTTTAATTATTCAGTTTAGCATATCGATATACCTTATTTATACGCTTACTTTTGTGGGAAGGTCTTATATTATCAAGCATTAAAACTTTTAATCTGAAACTTAAAGGACAATCAATAAAATTAGGACAAAATTGCCGAATCGCGATACGATCGTTATGTGACGAAATTGCCGCGGCAAGGGGTTAATTCGGCGCGTTTTAATCTTTGCCAGTTTCCGAAAGAACCTTGCGTAATATGGAAAAAATGTCACGGTCTTTATCAAAGTGCCTCGGTGAGTACAAAAAGGGCAATTTTCACATACCTTCAACACATTATACATACAGAAGGCATTTTGTATAAAACAATCAAAATAATATAGTTATTCAACTCTTCCACTTAAGGTCTTTATGGAAGAAACTAGCTAATAAGCTAGCACCTTTATAGATGTCCAATCTAAATTACTGTTAAAAATGACTTTCGAGGATACAAAATATTATTAAAACGTATAAACGACCAATTGGTGTAGTGGATACTGTCCCTGTCAGCGAAACCAACGCTTACGGGTTCAAACCTTGCGAGGGGTAAATGTTTGTGTGATGAATACGAGCATTTATTCCGGAGAATCCTACAACCTTGGGATCTTTAAGGGCAGAGTGAATAGGCATTTACTGGGATCGCGTGCTTTATTTTCGACCACATCGTCACTTTCCATCAGGTGAGATTGTGGTCAAACGCGAATCCAGTCAATCATAAAAAAAAAGGCTTTGCTATCGGCAGAGTCCTTTCCACACTTCTCTACATTCCGCCATTTATTTGACTTCATGATACGACATGGATGGGTAGATAGGTGTTTATACAGGGTGAATTTGAATTCGTGTGATTCCCATTAACTGGTGGAGCCACTCTTGATTACGAACAACTTTTCCCAAGGAACCCTAAACAAATTCGATCAAAAAAAATTTCTAATATAATAAAATATTAATAAATACGCACTACCGCGTATGTTTATCGTTGTTGTTTACTTTCAAGACAAAATGGTAGAACGGATCGGCGTGATTTTTTAAACAGAGATATAGTTGTGGGATCGGAGTGTATATGAGCTACTTCTTAATGGGAAAATTAAAAAAAAAAACTAAACGCTACTAGAGCTGCTATTTGTATGATGAATACAAACATGTGTTCCCGTGTTATGGATGTTTTTCATTTATATATGTATTTATTTACTAAACGTATTTGTGTAGTTTATCAACCATCTGGTATCCATAATACAAGCCTAGTAGCTTAATGTGGAACTAGATGGCACTGTGTGTATGTGCAAGTATTGATTTCTTTATTCATAATTAGCTGCGGTATCAGGTAAAATTATTTAATTAAATAAATGAAACACCCAACAATTAATTCACGAACGCAATATGTTGTAAGATTCTTTGCGAAATGTTAAAACTTGTCAGTGACTTCCACGAACTTTTCATTTTACCAATGAATGTATACAAACGAAAGCTTGAAACATTGAAAATATAATTACAATAATCGATTGGTGTAGTGGTTAGTGAACCTGCCTTCGGAACCAACGATTGGGGATTTGAATTCCATTAGGAGTAAATGTTTGTGTAATGAATAGAAACACTTGTTCCTGAGTCATGGATCTAACTAGTATTATAAATGCGAAAATTTGGATGTTTGTTTAAATAAAATAAAATAAAATAAATAAAATATGTTTAGACATACACACGGCGCCATCTAGTTCCACAGTAAGTAACTATAGGCTTGTGTCGTGGATACCAGATGGTTGATTTACTATATAAATATATATATCAACATCCATAACTCTACCCGAGTTCCGTCCGTATTCATCACAAACATATGCACCTAGCGGGATTCGAACCCGCAACCTTTTGGTACGGTGGTCAGAGTAGCTAACCACTACACCAAACAGGTCGTCGTAAATGGGTTAAAAAGGGCGCTATTGGCTGGCATCACCGAGTATCTACCTATGGAATGAGAGGCAGGAGTTATTGTAAGTAAGGCACGGGTCTGAATGCGAACGATATTACATTGTTACTCAATAAGTCGTTTCGGCTCCACGCAGTCTGTCGAACACCAATATTTTAGCATAGTAACTATATTATTACTTTAATAAAAAAGGTACCTATTTAAAATATTCTATATGTAAATCATAAAATGCGACATAGGTCAGTTATTATTACTGATCATTGAATAGAAGTAACATGATGTATTATTCTCGCATTTTAATATTGTTGCATAATATTTTATATCAAAATATCTAATAACGACAGTGATCGATGACTACTGTTCTTCAATTATGATTTTGGAACTGAGTTGAGTCTAAATTAGGTTTACGATTATGTACAAATCATTTTGCTATAAATTATATCGATTCAAAAATCCAAAAACAAAATTGTTGTTAATAAAAACCATAATTTTGTAATATTTTTTCATAAAATTCTGACGAAAATGATCTTATGATCTGTGGACAGTCACGAAATCACATTGAACAGGTTCAGGCCGGCTCAGCAATAAGAGTCAAGGTCGCCGTGATCAACGGCTATCGATCAATGATCTACGCGTAAAGGACGTACGGACGATTCGTGTGCGTAAAAACCGTATTAATAAATATTTCGTCGGCGATTTGTATGGTAATTCGCTCGTTCACAAACAGCATAGTCGGTTTACACTAAGTAGCTGTATTTATAATGCCGAGGGCATATTAGAAAATGCCTCGGCACATTCTAATATGCGCGTCAAATTACAATTATTACAATTATAGTCCTAGTCTTCAATAAACCAGTCTTATTGTCTATCGCAATAAATATCTACTTTCATGAATAAAAAAATTATAACACATTATGTATCAAACTGACAAAGGACCAATCGTTGCGGAGATCTTTGGGGGAGACCCTTGTCCAGCAGTGGACGTCTTTCGACTGATATGATGATGATGTATCATCAAACACATAATTTCTTCCTCATACTGTGACCATCCTAAAATCAATATTTGTACAATTTAATACAATATAACAATCTGCTTACGGCATAACAAATCAACCGCTTCCAAGTTGCTGACGGCATCATCATTAGAATATTTTATGTGGCATACTATTAATTACCAATTATAGTATAATTTAAAAAGCATAATCTTTGGCAACTAATCTATTTTCTTACACCAGTATCAACCATACAATCTCTAAGCGTAATTTAGTTTACCTAATTTAGACAAAGCATACATTAAAATGTCGTTACTTTACCTATTGTAAAAAATTTGTTAACACCTAAATATTAATGTTGTATTTTAATTAGCGATAATGCTTTCACTCAAACTGATAATAGTCTGTAAAAATTTTTAGATATAATAAATAGTTGAGCGTTATTAATATGTTTTATATGAAAAAAATTGCCGCCGAGGGGCATAGGACGGAACTTGCTTCCTACTTCACACATTTCACTCTTCTTTAATTATTGTAATAGCAACAATAGAGTCACGTAGGGCACCATCTACATTCAATAGGCGCCGTGCAGTGTACCACTGCTGATCCTGGCTCACATCAGTTACAGTGGTAGGAGTGTGGAGGTGAGTAATAATTAGTAATGCAAGGGAAGCGTCTTAGCGGAACCAGAAACGGAAACAGATGTCAAAAGTAAATTTTAGCAGAAACTGAAACGGATGCAGAAACGGAAGTGTAAATAATATGAAAAAAAAAAACAAATTTACAGATATATTTTTTTATTAAGTAAGTTATATTTTATGAAAGTAATTTGGCCCCTTTTGTACCTAACTCTCACTCTCAGCCGTCGTAAACTTCCGTTTGTATCTCCGTTATAAAAGTAACGGAAACAGAAGCAGAAACGAATGTTGAAAAGCGCGCGGAACTTTTGCACTTGCGGAAACAGAAACAGAGATCCGTTGCATCACTAGTAATAATCAATCATTATCAAGTTTCGACAGAACTAAGTGAATGTGTGTAATTGAAAGTGAAAGTTATAATTATCTTGTTAGTATTATTGTTACTCGTTGCTATTATTGTTTGGTATCAAATAAATATATGACTATTAAGTAAACTATTTGCAATGATATTCGCAATAAAATTAGGCCATTACACGTCCGTTATGCGGATTAATATTATATGACAAATAATGTTATGACAGAAGGGGTAATTAATCACTTCTTGACTTCCTGCTGCATTTAATTAAGCATTCATTTTCTTTCAAGATAAGTATAATAAATAGCTTTTTAAATGTTTTTATCAGTAATGGCTTAGTAACGTAATCTTACAAGGCCCGCAAGGCCAATTCATCAACACCACAACGACAGCTTTACCTACAAAATGTCCGTACGCTACTGGACTACTATCTAATACCGAAACGAGAAACGCAGTGATATTCTTGTTCTGTGGGAATAAAGGTATTAGCCTAGCAATAGTTTATAGTCAAAAAAGAAATAGAATCCCGAAATTGTTAGCGTTAGTGTGTTAAACTGAAGCTAAAATGATGAATTTTATTTTTTAATTTACGATAGGATTGTTAAGACAAATAAAAAATATTAACCACAAACAAATGAAAATTACAGAGATTCACGTACTACATATTTTGTCATTGCGAACATTTTTTATTTAGGTGTGTAGTACACACCAAAGAGCATCGGTGCCCAATTTGGGACGTCCGGGTTCGATTCCCATGCAGGCCATGTCCCAATGAGTTTTTAAACTTAATATAATTACTTATGTGCATTTATTTGACTGCTCTTAAACGGTGAAGGAAAACATCGTGAGGAAACCTACATGCCTACGAAATAAAAATTCAAGGGCATGTGAAGTCCTCAGCCCGCATTGGGCCAGGGTAGTGGACTATAGTCCATACTCCCTCATTATACGAGGGAAGGCCTATATCCCTGCAGTGGGATGTTTACGGGCTGATCATGACACACCAAATAGGTGCACCGCACTCTAATTTGCCGTGTGATCTTTAACATTGAACTCTATATACCGTCACAGAATTAATATAGTAGTACCGTTCAAATTTCAATTCGTATCACTCCGGATATTTAGCAATAACAGCATGTGTCGTATCTACTTCCAAGACTTAATTAAATATATTGATACCTATATTTCAACTTCGAACCACTAAGGTCATCGGATGCACCGTGTGGTATCACGTATTTATAATGCCACTTACAATATAATTACAATGTAACGACCATTAGACATATTAATCAGCGCTGTGGTATGGTTCTGCAGCATGCCGAGCCGAGCCCAGTCCGCAACAGTGGGTACGGCTGACGGCTCATCACTAAGAAAGTCTTGCCCAGTTAATTAATGTTATTATTTATTATGTGTGTTATTTATTTAAGTGTTATTATATTTTGTGTTGTTCTATTTTGGTTGTAAGTACAGTCAGCTGCAGAAAAACTTGACCCCACTTACAGTCACATGTAAATGGGTGTCATATTACTCTGCAGCTGACTGTACTGTGTAATTAATTTATCTAGCAAATGAAATCGCCGTTAAAAAGCGCAAATCTAAAGACGTTCTTTGAAGCAAAGTCCCATAGTCGCCTTTTACGACACACTAATAAATAAGTATAAACATCTTTGCACATACACACAACGCCGTATAGTTCCACACTAAGTAACTAGGCTTGTATTATGGATATACTACACAAATACATTGTTTTTGTAAATAAATACTTATATAAACGAAAAACATCCATAACTCGGGAACATGTGTCTGTATTCATCATAGAAACATATGCTCGAGCGGGATTCGAATCCGCGACCCTTTGGCATAGCAGTCAGAGTTTCTAACCACTACACCATACACTAAACTGCACTCATGCCGTATTAAGACAAGACGTTAACTTAATTGGTGTTGGATTAAAACTACTTACCTACTTATGACTCCACAACGTTACAGAGTTAACGGACAGTTATTAATCGATCTAATTAAAGTCAAGGGCCCGTCGTGATAGTCGAAAAGGGTTAAAACGTCGTCAGCGTTTAGTGTCTCTCAACTAACGCAATTAAATTATTATCTTAATTGTATCAAAGAGATTCTGACAGCGATCAAAGTTCAATAGCGAGCTCATTATTGCACCATTGTGTTGTAAAATATTTAAATAGGAATGACGTTTAAATTAGTACAAAGAAACCATGAAGCTTATTACGAAAATTTAATTGTAAAGATATACAACTCAATGATAGTATTGTTGCAATGGTTAATGTTTTGACACTTATGAAAATTAACATACGACAGGACTGACATAATAATATAGGTAATCTTTCAAAAGAAATGTCCTGAAATGAATTAAAGAATAACTACAAATTGATAGGACATTGACGACCTGTTTGGTGTAGTGGTTAAAACTCTGACCGCTATACCAAAAGGTTGCGGGTTCGAATCCCGCCAGGGGCATATGTTTGTATGATGAATACAGACATGTGTTCCCGGGTTATGGCCGTTTTCATTTATATATGTATTTATTTATTTATACTGTGGACCTAGATGGCGCAGTGTGTACGTGCAAAGATAATTAAAGAAAAAAAAAAGAAAGGACTTAACTACAGACTTTAGTATGGTTCCCATTCTTTATCTCCACAGTGGATCAATTAAAACTCAAAAAAGTTTTATGTCATAACTCATAAGTTATAAAGAACAACACTTGAAAATGTCATGGTAGTAAGAAACTCAGGGGTTGCTCTTTTTAAATAAGCATTTTTAGAATTTGTGATTCTACACAGAATAAAAAAAATACTAGACTGGATATCGCCGAGCGGTTCATGTCGGATGCATTCTTATCATCTAGATAGTCAGATTCGACGTTATCATCTAGAGAGTCTGACGATCGATTGGTGTAGTGGATCGACCCTATCAGCGAAACCAACGGTCGCGGGTTCGAATCCCGCGAGGGGTAAATGTTTGTGTGATGAATACGAACATTTATTCCCGAATCTTGGATGTTTATATAAATATTTATGTTTGTTTATCCGTTATCTAGTATCCATAGCACAAGCTTTGCTTAGTTTGGGAATAGATATTGGTGTAAGTGTCCGAAATATTTATTTATTTATTAAGACATAGAACATAGGATTCAGAAATTTTATAATAGTCTTTTGCACATAGTTTCCGTTCAATGGTGGTTTCTCATCTATACTGAGGCGGTAAAACTCTATCAAACAAAATATAATCATCAAAATCGGTTAGCAATTGCCGAGGATATCGCGTAACAAACATACAAAGAAAAAGTGCAGTCGAATTGAGAGCCTCCCCCTTTTTTGAAGTCGGCACAAAATATAGAAAACCCCCATGGGACTATCAATGATTATATCATCCCTGTTCTGAAATCGGCCGTTTTGGCGCTACAATACCACAGACAGAAACACAGACAGACATAAACCTCCTGTTTTCAAATCAATAAATAAAGCATTCCACGTTAAAATTTTTAAAGGTTGTCAGTAACGGTAAACTGTAATTGTTTTTTTACTGTCGAATCGTGAGTTAGGACTTAGACTTTGTTATTTGCGCATTTTCATGCGCAACGGATTAAATAATGTAAGGTATAGTTGTACATGGACGTTACGAGTGTTCATTAGTCAAGATTATAGAAATTTCCGGACTCTTAATTAGATATATCATATAGAGCTACGTATATACATCATTCTCTCAGTCCGTAAACACCCCACTGCAGGGATATAGGCCTTCCCTCGTATAATGAGGGAATATGGGCCATACTCCACCACGCTGGCCCAATGCGGGTTGCGGACTTCACATGCCTTTGAATTTTTATTTATCAGGCATGCAGGTTTCCTCACGATGTTTTCTTCACCGTTTAAGAGCGGTCGGATAAATGCACATAAGTATAATTAAATTTCAAAACTCATTGGTACATCGCTTGACTGGGAAACATAATGCTCCCACTGCAACGCCTATAAGCGAGGATCAGCAGTGGTACTCGAGAGGTATATTGAGGGTAGACGGTGGCGAACATAACTCTATTGCTACATTGGATCCCAGACTAATTAAAAAAGAAATAGGATGTGTAAGTAGGAGAAGCAGTTTCTCTCTCCCCTCGGCAAATGGGAGTGTAGCCAATGAAATGCAAAACGGTACTAATGTCAACCCGGGGAGGACATCGACTGAAGCTGGGGCACTGCTTTCATATACACGACGAACTACGTCAAGTTACAGTTAGCTGGACGTTAGCAAAAGGCTATCGCGAGAAAAAGTGCGCGGAAACAAATCCATGACCTTGTATTGTAATCCATCTCTAAATTTTCTTTTCGTTCTTCATTCACCACCTCGTCACTTTCCATACAGGTGAGATTGTGGTTAATACAAATATATAATAAAATATAACCGCCTCCGTGGTTTAATGTAAACACCATAAGGTATACGAATCGGAGGTCATGGGTTCGATTTCCAGCGGGTCGGTTTGGTTGGTGGTAGTCTGCCGCGAAACAGCAATGTTGTGTTCCGGTTGTCAGAGAAAAGATAGCGCAGTCACCCAAATATGTTGGGGTTTCCGGGTCAGTACGCTTCCACCTTCGGCCTCATCATCACTTAACAGGAGGTGTGATTGAGGTCAAGTGCTAACCCGTGGCGTATAAAAAAATGTTTTCTGGTTGCTAACCGAATGGAGACAAAAATACACGTCATCGATCCAACTAGGCAGGCAATTGAATAGCAAAGTTAACAATCTACCCAAGACACACACACGGCCCGCGAACTTGGCGATACACGGCCGTCTTAGATATAAATAAGACACGTTTTAGGGTTCTGTAGCCAAATCTGACTGTATGTTTACCTGTCTGTTTGTGTATAGATCTACCATGGGACCCTAGTACGATTCGAGGCACTTCGCGCGGCTGAGAGGGTTTGCAAAAACGTGGCACGCGAAGCGGAGACACTGCTGGAAGTAGAGTCGCTTAACTCAGGCACGCTAGAGATAGTAAGCAGCCCGGCGCCAAATGCCGTGATTTGTGATTGTTCAGCCCAATCAAGAGAATGAACCAAGGGACAGGATATAGATAAATAATAATATAGGACCACGCACACCACTCGCAGCTTCGGCCCGTATACCGAGAGGTGGTAGGGCCTGTGACGGTGGTGAGTTATTGTCCGTTTGTGAAAGTCACAGCATAATAAGTTGATCAGATGTTTAAGTTCCATAGTTGTTACGGAAAATTTAGATTAAACCTCACAAGTTTGAAGAAACAACAGCTTCATTTCTTCTGACGGATTTCCCCAAACATCAAATTTTTGATTGGAAAAAGATGATTTTGTGAGGTTCGTTGAGGGTCCTTTAAAAGGCAATCGAAAATGTCAAAAAAATCTTTTTAATTAAGTATCACAGAGTATACGAAATATGAAAAAAAATGTGGCCCTCAATTAAAAAAAAATTTAGTGTTGTTCCAGGAACACTGCAATTCAAATTATTTTGCACACGATTAACTTAACAACAAAGATAAGACGAAAGCTCAAGGTCACGCAAAGAGTTATTAGAGGGCGGTGCTCCGCGTTTCACTACAAGATCGAATCGGGAATGAAGAAATTCGTAGAAGAACGAAAGTAGCCCATATAGCCCAGCGGATTCCTAAGTGGCAGTGGGTAGGATAGCTCGAAGAACTGATACCGGCAAGTGTAGCATAGGACGTCGACCTACAAGGTAGACGGACGAACTAATAAAGGTCACGGTTAGTCGCGGGATGCAGATCTGGAAATCAATAGGATAGGTCTAATTCAGCAGTGCACGTCCTTCCTTATACGACGATGGTGGAACTCTAACCTAATGCTTGTCCGACACGCACTTGAAGGCGTTTTTGTTAAATCAGCTTCCAATCTGACTAAAGTACATTGCACTTAGCCGTAATAGCCTAGCTATCACGATTCACAATTAGATTATAATACAGAATAAGATTTTTTTATCGCCACATGCGCGGCACGAACGGTGTTCATTTCTTTTCCCTCGCTATATTTGGCGACGCAACGGCTCGAGAACCGTTATACCAGAGTTACATCTAAAGTGTAATAAATCTCACGTTATAGGACTAACAATAAAATTGATACAATGCTGAAATATCTACTCATTTTTATAGGAAGTGATGTTTAGGATTGGTTGCACTTGGTGAGAGTAATGCTTCATAGAGTGTCCTCTCAGGCTCTTGTTTTTCAAGCGACTTCAAAAAAGGAGGAGGTTATCAATTCGGTTGTAAACCGATTCGGAATTTTGTTTTATATTTAATAGGACATACCTACATCCAATCCAATGTTTATCATAATCCTGTTTTAAGGATGGGATCTATGAGAATTGAGGGAACTCCTCACATATTATGGGTATATGTATATAGCGATTTTGATATTTACACCAATGTGTCAAGAATTATCATTCAGAAAGTATCATTTGGTGAAGTGGATGTAATGGAGAAGATCAGATATGGCCGCCAACACTATTTGTTACCTCAGAACGCCGTCATTTACAAACCAATTTGGTAAATTCTGTTTAATTTTATAGGACATGCTTCCAAGGTGGATCATTGTTTACTCATATTTTCGTAAATTTTGATGAACGTGTTTGGTGTGATACCCTATTCACCAGGGTGGTCCGATATAAATTTGGTTAAGATTGTTCCTCACAAAATATCCCGCTCAAGCTTGACACGTTGTAGTATCCATAAAGGATTTTATATGTCTTTATCAGATCACCATGCACGCTATCCACTGCTTCAGAGAGCTATAATTCATTCAGCTGTTCATTAACTTTAATCGATCTTTAATAATTAAAAATAATTCAAATGGACGAATTGAGAACCTCCTCCTTTTTGAAGTCGGTTAAAAACTTGTTATAAATAAGTATTTGTAAATAATTATATATGTTTCATTCCAATTAATAAATAAAGATATTAAAGTAAAGATATTAAAAAACTATATATTTTTAATTTATTAAAAAAAGTTCTTTGTGGCTTCGGCACGTAAAAAGACTAGAACGAACCCATCTCTTCCCGTGGGTGTCGTGAAAGGCGACTATGGGACCAAAAAACAGATTTGCACGTTTTAATTGTGAAGGGCCCTGTGTGCATTTATGTAATATATTTACCAAAAGGTGAAAGATGTTGTTTCAAGCATTAAACTTTTAATATTTGGAATACTCTAAACGCTAATGTTAGGGATATCTCTGACCACCATTTGGGATAAAGGTTACGTATGTACGTGATGAAGTGAAGTTTTGTTATTTATTTGTAAGTATACCTACTTACGCTCTTCGGTTATTTTTATAAGATCTCAATCGTTTTTCCTTCCGAGGGTTTTCTGGAAAAAATAGAGCTCGCCTTTTGTGTTTAATAATTTCTATTCCATGCTTCTTTAATGTATGTGTATGCCATACATTTGAGACATTTGAGACGTTTGAGACTAGTTATATGAAATAAAGTGTTAGTATCCAGTTATCTTAAAAAATGTATTAAATAAAAGAAAAATGCGTTTGAATAAAGAAATTTATCTGGCTAAATATAGCTTCTATGTCACTTAATTGGCATGCCGGATTTATTTCAAAACTGTCTTATTAGAGACGTATGATGTATAATGAAATAAATTAAATCATCCACTTCTAAACAGGTAATTTGCATGTAGATTATTTGAAGAATTAGTAGGTGTTTAGTGTTTACACAATACACGAAATTCTATTGTAGTCCAGCTCAAAACATCCAAATGTGTTTATAAACATTATCGAACAACAATCAAGATGAACCGACGGACAAATAAAGTTGTAAACAAATAATATAAACATTTTACCTTTAGAGGACCGTATTTCGAAAGTATATGAGATTGATCGATGAACTTTTCAATTAACGTTTCATTCAAGCATGAAGATTGATAACGTTGAGAATGACCTACACGTATTTACCCACGGGTGTATAAAGACTTCATTTGACGTATTTTTACGTGCCTACGTGACGCTAGAATACTCAAATTGATAATGTCAAAAAAGTATGCTTAAATAGGGCCCAAATTGATATTCCAGATTGAGGCCATGGTTACCACGTATGTAAAGTGATATGATAAAAGGTTTATTTATCGAGGAGTGCGAATAGGAAAAACGCTCCCTGATTCTGTCCCACTTACGAAATAATGCTACTAAGGCTTTTTACACACCGCGTGTTTTCTACTCGCCGACGACGTGCGCTTCACGAACGCGTTTATCGCATTATTTAAGAGTAGATTAGATTTGGTAGGAATAAGAGTAGATTTGGCATTTGTACTCGTACATGCATACAAATATACGCGAGAAGTCTATCTAATCGAGAAGAATAATCCTACTATTGACTCAACAGTGATCAAAACACGGTGGTTTGTATACAAACGTGCGACCATAGCGCGTCTCTGTCGACGTACCTACACGTTTATGTCGCAATGTACAAACTGCCCCGGAAGCATGAGATATTTCGTCTAAAGGAATGAGCACGACAAACATCATTTCGTGTGACATAAACGTTTATCGTGCCTGTCATGCTCCTAGTGCTGTATGTCGTTTAAAGTGCGCAGTAGCATCGTCGGCGCGTAGAAAATACGCCGTGTGTGTAGGCTCCAAGTTTTTCGTGCAGATGTTTCATAGTTGCGCACATAGTTAAGTTACGAGCACATAAAGTGTAAATGGGATAGATATGACAACGCGTGAGGATCGGTCCCGACGTGTGTGGGCCGTAACATTGCGCAAGAGCACAAACATTCCCAACATTTGCCAATATTGTTTCTGTCAGTTCCAACAAATGTTTTGTGCTTGTTGATTCGTTTAAGTAGTTGTTAGTGATGGAAAACGTTGGGAAACATGCATCCTCCACATGGCATATGCCATCAACCCACGCGAAGCTGAGCTAGTCGACACCATAAGTGCAATCAGTCATTTTGTGGGTAGAATGAACTTGCAACAAACTTAATTGACAGGGATTTGAAAATGAACGCTCGTAACTATTGCAACGAATTCCGCCTGTTCGTTGTACTGGTTAAAGACCCTGACCCTGTGTCTAGAGGTCGCTGGTTCGAATCCCTGGTTATATGGATGTATATATAACGTATATATAATACGTATATATTTACCAAATTAAAACAGTTATTCATATCAATGGTATTAATAATACAAGCCTATTTCCTTAGTCTGGAACTAGATGGCGCTGTGTGTATGACCACGAACATATATTTATTTATAATTTAATTTAAAGTGCGTAGTAAATGTTAAACCTCATCAATACCTCACAAGTAGAGTCGTACGGTTTAACCATAAAAAAATTAAACTAGCATTGAACAAGTATTTAGCAAATATTTTGACAGTGTACGACAGATATCAGGGTCCATGATGATCCATATTTTAGTTAACACCTTATTTACAAAAATTGGAAAAGCAATAAAGTATTGAGTATTGAGATAGTTACATTGTTTTACAATATGTAATTAATAACTGTAATACTAACCCTTAAACAAAAAACAACATTTGTTTGAAAGTCCGGAAAAAGCAAATGTTGTGAGTATTTTTTTTCATTTATACGAATTAAACGTTGGTTATTGAGTATAATTTAAAATTATTGTACTGACAACAATGGTATTTATAAAAATTATTTATATATTATTATGATAACTGTCATGTTTCGCTTCGCATATCAATATACTAATATAAACTTGCAGGTCACATAGTCGCCTCCGCAAAGTCAGTAATTCATTAAAGGGTTAAGTTGCAAAGTTGAATTGAAAATATGTGTTGTTACGAACTTCCTTGTTACTTTTTCACCCTAATCATAAAAAAAAAGTAATGTTGACTATTAATAAGTGATATTTTTGTATGCTATTTGAAGGAGTTGTGGTGTGGGTGAAATAGAATAGAACCAACCCGTCTTTTCCCGTGGTTGTCGTAAAAGGCGACTAAGGGACTTTCCAGCAAGAAACATCCAGAGATTTGCATTTAAGGTCATGGATGCATTGAGATTGTGCAAAAGAGACAGTGATACTTGTCGATTATCTTCTAGATCTATTATAGTTGTCACCACATCTCACGTGTGTACTAATGACCTGAAGGACCATACTGTCAACTCACGCCGGATCAAATTGCGTCAATAAGCGTCTCTTGCGCAACATCATCATCTGTCAATTGCGAATTAGCATCACAATGGCACAACGAGATCTCGCTCCAAATGTCGCCGGTCGTGTCGTAGTGTCGGGCCAATGTCATATGTACAACGAGTTACCGCTTGACCTCAATCAGACCTGATGTTAAGTGAAGATGAGACGGTAAATGGAAATAAACTCACTCGGAACCACCAACTTATTTGGGGGACTGACTACAGCCGGAACACAACGATTGGTGTTGACCGCAGACTTAGATGGCGATAATTATCCAGGCGGATATTAAAAATACCCTACCACTAACCAAACCGGGTATTTAAGATGGTTTGATACGTACAGTGGCGTCCTCATTGCTTAAATTAAGATTTCTCTTTAAATACAACATAAATCAAAAATATTGCACTGAATTGCACTTGAAAAGTCTAAAAGCTAATTATAAATAACACCTTAAAAATATCTTTAATTATAGTTACTTTCGACAATTTCAAAATATTGATAAAAACGGCCACATTTTTTATTATCGTGAATTCTGGAAAGTAACCGCTATCAAAGCTATTTAGGTATTACTTACAATTAGCTTTTAGGAGAGGGATGTTTTTCATTTATTCTTTATTTAAAAAGAAATGTTAATTTATGCAATGACGGCGTCCCCACTGGACGGAATAAACCCTCTTAAGTAAGTACCTCAAACGAAATCGAAGCCACGGCCTCCGTTTTGTTAGCCCCATGTTGTTTATGTATAGTCAGGTCCAAAAGTGCTGTCATAGTCCAAATTCAAACGATTAATTTATTTTCCAAGCACCTAGGACGATTAATAAATGAAACACACAACTAGGTATCAGGTGTGTATGCCTCCTGTAATATACCTGTAAAAACGATGGGTTTTTTTTTACACAAATTAAATAGTTTTTTTCCTCACAAATTAATAGACAATCCAAAGAAAATTACAACGACATCCATGAATAAAAATATATCTATTCCATATAAATTGTCTATACTTTTGAATAGGTACAACGGAAAGCTTTTCTTTACATAATTACCATAAGCAAATAAATGTCATTGTGTCAAGTACTATTCGATACATATACCTACTACAAAGGCAAGTATCCAGTACATTGCGTGCTACGATCTACCACAAAAGAATTTAATGTATTTTTCCTTTGAAATTGAAAGGTGTTTGAAAAATCGCGTCAATTTGGATCATGCATGACTGTCGTACCTACATTGCGCTACGGAGATGGTTAAAACATGTAACCTCCGATTTATTCCTAGCTTAAAAGACAGATCGAATTAATGACAGCACATTTCAAAACTTAAATACCATTCATCTGTTCAGAGGCAGCAAATGTCTAATTATAACAAGTGGTAATATTTACAATTTGACACGTGCACGAGTGATGATTAATATTGGATACGTTAATTGGTAACTTAAACAGTGAAGTCGGTTGCAATCGCGCAATCTGCACTCCTGTCAACTTTCATTAGCTGAAAGCCATTTGCAGTACATAGTCACGGTCGTCACCTACTAATAGGTTTTTAGCTACGCAGTCTATTTAAATAAATAAGTACCTATACACTTGAAATTGGAATATAATCCAACAATTATAAATGCTAAAGCTTGGATGTTTGTTTGTTGCATAATAAAATCCTGTCTGATACAAATTAAGTTTTCTTGGCAAATCATGAATATGCGGGAAAGTACTCTTGCGTTGACATGGTTGATTGGGAACCTTTTCGGCACTATTGACTAATAATTATACATCAAGGAATTTTGGGTATTTAGCGTTCTAGGATTGTGTCACTTTGGGACTTTACGATTCTGGTATTGTGTCATTTTAAGAATTAAGCATTCTCGGATTGTGTAATTTTGAGAATTTAACGGAGAAGGACTGTGTAGTTTGGGAAAAATAGCATTCTGTATTGTATCATTTTAGGAATTAAGCATTCGGAGATTGTGTCATTTTGCAAATAGAGCATTATGAGTTTGCGTTATTTTAGGAATTTACTGTCTTTGTATTGTATCATTATGGGAATATAGGCTGTTGTGGCTATGTCATTTGAAGAATTTTGCTCTATGGCATAAAAAGACCCAAAGCGAATACATGTGACGTCCCATTAGGTACTAATTAAAATTCAGATTGGCACAAAACCAACTCAACGTCATTTACGACCCTCGCCCATGACCTTATACATATATAAACGTGCATACGATTCAGATTGTACATTCGTTACAAGCTCTATACCTATGTTTGTAACGCCCATTATTTCCAAACCAGCATACTTAGTTAAACAAATGTCAATAAAATAACCAATAGATTTGCATATGTATCCGATCTAACAATATGTTCATGGCCTAAGTGATCATACTTGTAATTGGCAATTTCATGAGGGTAATTTGAATATTGTAATCTGACTTTACAGCGGTTAATGTAAACATAGAATACAAATATTAGGATTCCAAATAACCGAAGCAGTGACGTAACACTAATATTTCATATTTATCGCATTTTAATAAGATCCAAATTAATTTAATTTATTTATGGTTGCTGTAAGTCATGTCAAGTCCCCTATAATTTATTTTGGCTTATGAACTGTAGCATACTATAATGTCATCGACTTGTAAATACCGGTCTGTAAAATATATTATCTGATAAAACACCGGTACAGTCGACGGCACATCATAATGTAGCACTCCAGTGCAAGCTGGCCGCGACACGCTACCGGTATTATGAACACAGACGCTTATACTGCGCATACATTAAACAAATGTGTAAGCAAGCACATAATGTGATACAAGTAGGCCTAATTTATGAAAAATAAATTTTTACAAAGATGAGACATACATACATATGCTCTCGCTTGTTTCCCGTTGGAGTATGCAGATACTGATATGAGATATACAGGGTGAAATTTCATTCGTGTAATTTCCATTTATTCCGTGGATTTAAAATCCACTTTCCAGTAGGAACCGTAGCAGAATTCATCCGAAAATTGTTGGACTTCCATACTAAAGGTGGTTTGAGAATGGTTTACTTTGTATGGATAATCGAATTTTTTTTGATAGATTTCGACTATCGTTCCTTGGTGAAAGTTGTTCATAATCAAAAGTGGCGTCACCAGTATATACAAGATGGTCTAAAAAGCTTCCAACAAAAGTAAGAAGATATTCCAATGTAATTAACTAATCTAACCCAATTTTAAAGAATAAAGTGCCTATCTTTCTTTATTTAAACTATATCTATAATAGAGAGGATATACTATTGTTGGTCCACATGGAAACATTTCTACTGCAATGAAGTCGGTCAAATGAGACCAGTTCACAATACGTTCTCCGATAACAAGTTAATCGCACAATACATATATTGTATGTTACCGTTACAATCACAGATTCGATCAATTTGCGCAATGCCCGGCTGGTAGAGCTGGGCTAGCGCGTGACACACAGATGCCATAGTCGTGACCACTCGAGTGTGTAGATTATACTCGTAAGTTTATTCAAGTAAAGCGGTGGCGATAGAAAAATATTATTAATAGGTCGTTATAAGCTGCATTGAACTATTATTGTGTAATTTTAGTATAGTTTTAACTATACTAAAATTCAGTTGATATGTATGTAGCAAAGTGTTGTTATACCTATGGTGTACGAAAGTGTGTAAGTATTTTAATAAATAGTTAAATAAGATTGTATTGTAACAAAAGTATTACACAAAATATACCAACCACCAGTTAAAAGTGTGGAACAATGGACTATTCTCAATTGGTAAACTAATATAGTAAAATTACTATAAAATATATTGAGAATATTTTCGCCAAATACCCAGTTTCAAATTAGACTAAGCCTGACGCCTAAACATTAAATAACGGACAACATATATACATATTTATCTAGATATTTATGACTCGGACCTCGTAAATAAATGTTCGTAATATATGTAACACAAACATTTACTCTTAGAGCGATTCGAACCCGCAGCCATTGGTTTCGAAAGCAGGGTCACTACCGACTATACCAATCGGTCGTGCAAAATCTACTGCACTTGTATAATAAATACGGTTTGTTTTTTATTTCATTAGTAACCATGACAGTTATTGACACCAATAAGATATCGTACTTCACATAAACAAGTCTCTTATTTTATTTGAAAATGAAAAGTGCTTAGCTATAAGAGGTTTCTAAGATCAAGGCCAATTAGTTATTTAGTCTTTGAGACATTCTGATTGTATTATGCACGATGAGCGATTAGGGTTACCAAGTGTAAAACTGATAGTTCTTGACAAAATGAAAGATTTATACAAAAATGTCTTGACATTTTACAGCGAATGTGCGCGGTCCAACGTACAATAACAAAGTTGTAGGTATCAGTGTACCCAACTTTAAAAACGTAGTAACAGTGTTTCCATGTCAAAAATGCAACAGATCTACATAATTTATAATAAAAATAATATCCGACACACAGTATTTAAAAAGCATCAAATTACAATAAAAATATATCCAAAATGTTACAAAGATATATATATCAAATCAAATCAAAATATTTTATTTTATAGGATAAAATTATCACTTGAAAACGTCACTATTAATATTAATATTACATTCAAATTTTAAGTTTACTGCTCATTCACAAAGCTGACTCCCCAGAGAAGAACCAGGTATACAGGTGTAGGTGTAGGTATTGACTAAAGGGACACTTGGCTAGATAGGATGACGGACGGTGGACTAAGGTGTCACAGAGTGGTGGCCAAGAGAAGCACAAGGCCAGTGGGCAGACCGACGGGCCGTTGTTGGTCCAATGACATCGTACAGTTGGGGTTGGATGCGACTTAATGGAGAAGAGTCCTATCCTCAGCAGTGGGTGGATGAGGGCTGAGATTGATTTATTGATTGATTGACCAAAATAAATAATTAATCAGAATCGGACAATGTAACGTTATGGGCTTAATTTTATATATGGAGTGTGTTCAATTTATTTAGCTATAGGACAATAATTGATATACGATGGGACATTTTTTTCCGAATAGTCTGCTCATTCAAGAGACTTCAGATGACTCTGCGAACTATTTCTTAATTTCAAAGAATAAGTAGCCGTGTACATAAAAGTTACATGTAATTATTTCTACCACTAATACGATGTAGTTGGGAACACGCCAGCAGGCTACTAGTCAAAAACAGAGAAAATGGCTCCTATTGTAAGTAAAGCCTAACCTAACCTAGCTAATACTAAAATCTCAAAATTCTCAAACTCGACCGAAATCCTGACACGTGCCTCAAAGCCTGACATGTCAGGTTAAATCCTGATGTGTGATAACCTTAGCCTATATTCTGTACATGATGTGATAGCGGCTCTGTACCGCGTGAGAAAGCCCGGTCATTGCTAACTCTGCCCGATTCATGTTATTGTAAACTGCGTTATAGTTTACTAATCCTATCGTTTGTTATGGAACTAGTGTTATCGTAAGCGAGATGTTAGCGTTTGTTATCTCGGCTGCTGGCTATTGGAGATTACATTGTTTTAAGTAGAGTTTAACTGGATTAAAAATGGCGGCTCCTTGTCTTAGTTATAAAAACATTTTTCGATATCTGGCTTTGTAGGGAGGCTCTAGTTAACTCTTAAGCAGATATATTTAACTTTAAGTAAGCCTGTTCGTTTTAAAACTTAAACTCATTTGGTATAAAACTACAATGTTAGTCAAAGTCAATAATGCCTTATTTCGTAGTTACACAAGGCACACTTAAAATAGTCAGACTAAATTTTTTAAGCTACTGCTTGTTCAAAAGAAAATTTTCCCCTGAAAAGAACAAGCAAGAAACTCGAGAGGCTGCTCTTTTAAAAATAGGTTTTTATATTAAAAAACGGCCCAATAATATTTCATTATTAATTGTGAAATAGCCAGGCATGGGAATGAGCTGATTATGTCCCGGGATGATAATCACCTAAATAGCCTGATATTTTATAATAGGTATGCTTTCTTAATAAGTTTCTGTTTTAAAGTATCTTTAAGTTTATTGAAAGGCAGATTTTTGTATATCAACGAGAATCTTATTGTAAAAACCTATCTGAAAATACATATTTAACCTACAAACTACGTAATATTAATATAAAATTGGAAAATTACAGGAATATTTATAAATTCCCAAACAAACGACTTATTTAACTAAGTATAAGTTATGGACATCACCCGAGAAAATAAATGATTGTATCATCTTCATAAACCAAACCAACTAATGTTAAAAGTTAAATCTTCGTAAAAGTTTAACCGATTTCCGTCAAATCTTAAATATAAAAAAAATGGAAAACCCTCCGAAGACTGATATCATCGAAACACTAAAAAGACTGTGTTTAAAGTTAAACATCTTAAATGATTTTGATCAAGCATAGCTAAGAATTTCGTTTAATTTTTAATATAAGAAAATCTCAAATTACTAAAATAATTACGCATTACTGAGATACGTGTGGACAAAGACTGGACACACACACACACACACACACACAACGCATCACACCCGTCGGTTAAAAGGAGAGAAGAAGTTGTTCTTCTGTTAACTGTTATACAAATGCTGTATCTGTTTTTGGGCTAATAAAAGTTCATTCAATGAGAACGTGGTTTACGAAGTTTAACTCGATTTCTCATAGAGAAGGTAGGATTTCTGCACAGATTATATGTGACCTACATCTTTGATAGTGGTATTATAAGATTCAAACATCGTTATGAGGGTATAATGTATACGTTAGTTCACATAACATGATTATGGGGTTTCTAGACCCGGCGAATAAGAAAAATCCTATGTAAGTAAACTCAAAATTAAATATTTAATTTAATCAAAGACAGATCAGTGTAGTGGATAGTGACCATATCAACGACACGAATTGGTGCGGGTTCGAATCCCGCGTGGGATAAATGTTTGTGAGGTGAATATGAACATTTATTATTTTATTCTCGAGTCATGGCTCTAACTTCTAACTAATATTATAAATGCTAAAGTTTAGATGTTTGTTACTCAATCACGGCGAAATGAATGAACGGATTTGGTTGAAATTTGGTACATAGGTAGAATATACCCTGGATTAAGACATAGGATACTTTTTATGCCGATAAATTTGAGCAGTTCCCGCGGGAAAAAAAATAAACATATCCGCGATAAAATATTCTATGCAGGCAAAGCCGCGGGCGGTAAGCTAGTGTTTATATAAATATTTATGTGTGATTATCTGTTATCTAGTTTCCATAGTACAAGCTTTGCTTAGTTAGGGTCTATGTGACTGGTGTAAGTGACCGTATTGGTGTAAGTAAAAAAATATTGAAATTAATAAAATTGATTTCGCACACGTACACCAATTAAGTCCCAAACTACGCAAATCCTGTTCTATTGATATAACCTACTTTAGTGCAATGTCTGATTAGTGCATCAATAAATAAAAAGGGCGTTTGAGAAACGAAGTGTTTTGATGATGATTTTCTCGAAGAAAATTATCTGTATAGCACGTTTGACACACCCTTAAAGTTTCGGTATCTCAAGAGACCAATCGGTGTAAAATTACAACATAAATGTAATCGGGACGTATAAAAGGTTTGAATTTAGAATAAGTACTCGAGACGGCTGGCGAAGGCGTACTTCCCCACTGCAATACGAAGTGATCGAAGGAGCATAATAGCATAGGTTTCAGGATCCCATTACTTACATGGACGATTGAAGCGACGACCAGTCCAAAGCACAGAGCGATGTTTGTGTTGCCTCCACCAACAAAGGCGATGATGACGGTGGAAGCCACGCCGAGGGTCACGAGCAGGAAAGTGCCCACAAACTCAGCTACCGCCATCTTCCAAAACTGCTTGATATCTGTGACTTCAGACGTCCCTATGAAGTCCCCTGAAACAGAAATGGAATTTTTATATGGTTTATTTTAGAATGAGTATTTGTGTAAACGTAAAGTAGGTATAGGTCGCCAAATTTTTCATTTTAGAATGTAGCATATAAAGCAAATTGCTAGTTATGTATTTCAACATTGATCTCCATTAAGGTATAAAAATTCTACAGTGGAGACCACGCTTCGTCATGCGCAGCGTGGGATGTCCAACCACAAGGTGGACGGATGACGTAGTACAGCTCGCAGAAAGTCATTGGGTGCAGGTTGTAGAGTGACCGAGTGGAAGCGGCCTGCATCCAGCGACTTCCGGCGACCTTCGTTATGTCGTCGGATCAACTTGTGAGGTTGTCGCCCTACGCTACGCTTGCCATTTCAGAACCTTGCCGGGCATCAGTTAATTGCGCTATGTGCCTTGCCCATGCCACTTCAAATTACTAATACGCTGGGCTATGTGACTTTCGTTCTTAAGGAATTCCTCATTTCCAGATCTCGTAGAAAATCACCAAGTATCGCCCTCTTCATAGCTCGTTGCATGACCTTGAGCTTTCTTATAAGGAACAAAGTTTATTTTTGTTTATTATTAACTGGCTACGCGGATATTAGCCCAAAACCCCGGTTTGCCTTACTAAATACTCGATCAAGACTATTATCTATTTAAACAGTATAAGAAATCTTTAATTGGAACATTCGCACTTGTCAAACTGAAACCTAGCTTGGTTACCTATCTAATTTCACTAGCTGTCAAAATAAATAAATAAATAAATAGCCTCGTAAAAACCACAAAAACATTGTTGGGATTGCCCTATTTTAAAACCGTCATCACTGCTTGATGGAAAGTGACGATGTGGCCGAAGATGGAGCACGCGATCTCAGTATCTACTAGCCAGATGCATATCCACCTTACTTTACAAGATCACGAGGTTGTATATTTTCGGAATAAACGTGATGTTGTTTCAAGCATTACATGTCTGGAACATCCAACCACCAATCTTTGGGATATCACTGACCACTCCATTTGGGATAAAGGTATTGACGTTATGTATATATGTACTTGGTATTATTAATGTATCAGTTTCGTCGGGAGTTAAAAAGTAGACGGAGGCCTAATAAAATTACACAGTCTATCACAGGGTACAATATAAAAACTAATAAGAAGTTGCTCTGCTAACCATCATCACCCATTGTTGTGGCGAAAGAATAGGAGACTGAAATAAATAATAGAAATAGATTCAATTCAATTAATTATGTAAAGAAAACGAGCGAACTGCCAAAGCACAATGTCAAAGTCTTAGGGAACTTTCACATTAGGATTTTAGCTCAACGCTAGAAACGCCGCGTTGATCAACATATTATCCCCAAAGTGGAAGATTTAGTTCCTATTGACATAAGAAATCTTAACTGATGATAAAAACTGGTTCCGAAAAATTATGACATTTCTTTAGATTTTGTATCATCATATCACTTTAAGATATATAAAGAGATACCTCATCAAAATTAAGGCGCATATTATAAGCTATACAAATGATCGATTAGAAAATGTTGATATGCCGGTGAGATTTTTTACCGTAAGAAAAATATAGGGCATATAAGGTAAGCGAAATAGAACTTGGCATAGGTAGTTTAACTTTTTTTTTTCAAAACCATCATCCGGTTTTTCGTTTTTCTTCGTCAAAATACAAAACATGTTATTCTAAAGAAATGTCTTCATTTTTTGGACTAAGTTCTTATCATCAGTTAAGATTCCGGCATTTGATTTCTTATGTCATGTATGTACTATACATATAATGCACCTTAGATTAGGTATGTAATACTATAGGTTCTAGACTAGACTATAGGTTAATAATTATTGTAATATTTTAAGAGTAAAAAAATCGTAAGCGGAAAAAATTCGTAATGATTCATATCGCCAATTTTATTTTCCGAATTTTATTTACATAGACGATTCCACGAAATTAACCGTAAATAAAAGGGATATATTAACGATTTTTGGACTAACTTCTTCACTTGTGCCAAGAGACCTTCCTTCTTGCCAAACGTCAAGACTATAAAGTGAGTGCGAGACTTTTATTATGAGAACACGCTTTGGAAGGCTTTTTTTTTATGCACAACGGGTTGGTACTTGACCTCAATCACACCTGATGTTAAGTGAAGATGAGGTCGAAGGTGGAAGCGTACTGACCCGGAAACCCCAACACATTTGGGAGACTGGCTATCTTATCTCCGACAACCGGAACACAACAATGCTATTAAACATTGCTGCTTGGCGGCAGATTTAGATAAGATGGTGGTAGCTAGCCAGGCGGACATCTAAAATGCCTTACCACCAACCAACAAAAGGCTGCATATTATTATCGTGTTACACGAAAAACTCGAACTCCTTCCAGCTGTATGAGGCCGTAAAGTCTTCAACTTGATAAGTAGCTACATCCAGGCGAAAAACATGACACTGAATGTTTAACTGAGGTTGTCTGGAAGAAATCGCTATCAGCGATAAAACCGCCTTTGTACACTTCTTCATCTCTGCTAAATGGTCTTTGTATTTAATTTTTTGTGTGCAAGAAAGAATTTAATAATAATAATAGACAGACAGATAGACGTACGACAAAGTGATCCTATATGAGCTCCTTTTTACCCTTTAAGGAATGGAACTCTACAAACGCCGTGTTATTTTCATCGTGTATAAGACCATCAAAAAGCTGTCAATAGTAACTACAGATCACAAAAATTCGGCTTAGCTTTGGAAAATTATTTGAAGACTGATGGTAAAAAAATCATGCTTGAGCTGAAGTAGAGCGGGCATAAAAAGAACTTGTTAGCTCTATGACGAGATCTATAGTTCAATTCGACCCATGAAATAATTTATATAGGCTCTAGCGACCCGCCCCGGTTTAACACGATGAGAAATTTGTGGGTTTGTTTTCACAAATTCCAGAGAAACTAGTCTTATTTATATTTCGCATTTTAATCACTTGGTCAAATATTTTGATCGTATTGAATGGCTGAAGAGCTCAAAATAATAACCTATTGAGTCATCGACAATGTCAGTCGATATCAGGCGACCTAATAATTCACCAGAGACCATCTATCAGTTTCTGGTTGAGCAAAGAGGTACGACGTTACAAAGATCTACAGTGCAAGATTTTCTAGCACACACATTAGGGCTGATGAAAGAGGTATACCAGAATCTACAGTGCAACCAGCGCCAGAAGTCTTTGTACACAATGCGCCATCATCATCAACCCAAACTGGTCTTCGCTTTACAAATCCTCACGCTTGCAGTTCATCGACTCAGGTCGTCTATAGTTAGGGGGCATTTCACACTCCGATTGCCTATAGTCACGGTCTCCGCTGGAACAGTCCACCAGCTTACTGGGTTCAGCGAAAATCATGACCTGTCCACCCATGGCCACTTCAGCCTGCTTACCTTCAGAGCTATTCATCAACGACCTTGGGTCTCTGCCGGATCACTTCGTGCCGGAGGTTAGGGGGCGTTTCACACTCCGATTGCCTATAGTCACGGTCTCTGCTGGAACAGTCACCAGCTTACTGGGTTCAGCGAAAATCATGACCTGTCCACCCAGTGCCACTGCAGCCTGCTTACCTTCAGAGCTATTCATCAACGACCTTGGGTCTCTGCCGGATCACTTCGTTCCGGAGTAACTCCAATCACAGCACAGAACGCAGGCCCTACATTATGTTATTTCAATTTATCGTATATCAACATGTCAGCCTTGAGAGGCTACGGTTACTATAATTAGTGAACTGGCAAATTATTATCTAAATATCTAAAAGTATCGAAGAGCAAAGGACCCCCTAACGGCAGCCTGGCTTCCCAAATTAGTGCTATTGGCTCCAAATTTGCGGCGGTTTTCTATTAGAGCATGGAACCATTAGTCACCCATCCAAAGACTGACTCTATATGTTAGGCTGTAAATGTAGGCCCATTTTAATATCACTACTGATGTTAGGAAAATAGTCAATAGGTTACTGTCTTTTACTTTGATCAATATAAAACAACGCACTGTCAGGGATCAACATATCTGTTAGTAAAATTTTAATTGAGTTATAACAAATAATCCCGAAATGTGTGACGTTTGTGAAGCGTGTACAGGTACCTACAATATACCATAAAAAGATAGCAGCTACACAAACACTCTATGCAAATACATTCTGAATACGCATTAAACAATGTCAAGTATTCTGGTATTTGTATAAAAGTTGAGTGAAATATATTTGTTCTAAATTGATAATAAAGACGTTACAAATCCTAAAATGAGGTTATTCATAGGCGTTACTTCGAAATCTAATGACGAATGTTATTAAAAGGCCGTTTACCTTAAAACTGGCGAATCGTACCTCCTTGGCCCAATGTTTTCATCGACGTTTGTCGATGTAGGTGTCACTGCAATTCTGCAGTGACAGCCAAAGTTGACAAACAGCACAGAGTACCATATCAATATCACTTCAATTCAAAGATTAACTTACCGCACAATCGTTACACTTTAGCATTGTGAACTTCAACCCTGACATTGGCAGAATCATCGTGCACAACGATGCAGCCATAACACTAAATTGGAATTGGATTACTATATTCTCTTAGAGTACGCTTCTTGACAGTGGGGCCGCGGGGGTCGGTATTATCAAGGGAGGAGGTCAAAAATGGCATTTAAGCCATATATAGTTCTTGTGGGTTTTTCCATGGCTGTTTTTTTTGTGCAATATTGCAATTATGTGGCCAATTTTTGTTTTGTTTTCTTCAACATTGTTGATTGGCAAAAGGATCGGAACCCATACAGACTAGTCCTTTTAAGTTGTATGAGTGAAGTCTCATATATTATTACAATTTATTACGAATCCGTACCTAATATTATATCTATAGTTATATACCTACTAACGAGATAAAAAGAAGCTAAACCGTTCATCATCTTCATCGATAGCCTTACAAGTCTCCACTGTTCGGGCGCATCCCCCTCTCACTGAGAAAGATTTGTGGTGGACGATACTGGCCACTCGATAGTCAATGTTTTTAAGCCGGTCCTACAAGTATTGAACACAACCGGGACTGACTGTTTAAGGTAATCTCCGAAGCACAGGTACATTCGTATTAGTGGTCACCCATCCAGGACTGACCGTGACAAGACAAGTGCTTCATCAACCGTTAGTAATAAGAAACCTTTGGGACCAACAGTTTACTCCGGCTTATGAGTTAAGAGTTGTAGATGAATTTTGTATCAGAAAACCTTATAAATCTTAATCAGCCCTATATGGTTATCAAATATAAAAACATCGATTACGGAACTTACCCTTTATCTCTAATATATGATTTTCGGAAATGACTTGGGCAAGTTGAAAACAAACTGATTAAAAATAGATATAACAAATTAAGTGGTATGAAGAAATGGTTAGCTTGTTCTTCGATACTTTCAGGTTTTTTATGACAACAGGTTTAGAAGTAGACCTCAATCACACCTGATGTTTAGTGAAGATGAGGCCGAAGGTGGAAGCGTGCTAACCCGGATTTACGAAATTTATTTTTAGTATGTCTAATAAGTAAATAAATATTGCAATCCCACGATAGAGAACGTAACATTACTGAAGTCGGTTGTTATGACAATTTTTGGCGGTTAAATTATTTTAGTTATATTAAAGGGGTAAAGAAAATATTACCTTACCTACTGCGAAAACCATAATTATGTGTTCGCAGGTTAATATTGAAATCTGCCGATTAGTTAATAACTTCAGAACATAATGTAACAATACATTATGTTTTGAAGCGAACGGAAATACAAAATAATTACTTAAATATACAATTGTAGTGGCTAAGTTTCTGTGCCAATTATTCTCAACTATCAACGTTAAAAGTCTTCCTTTAAAATAGGAACGCCTGATAAATAATTTTAGCAACATTCATAACCCGAGTATTTACACATAGTAAAAATACAAAACTGTACAAGTCAATATAATAATACAACGTTTAAACGAATATAAAGAGTATATCAAGCCGAAAGGGTCGGAGACAGTATAATAGAGCCTCTGTGCATGTTTTCCGACAACACATGATATACGGACATATTAAAACTAAATGTACCAAGGGAGTGGAAGAGGTTCACTCAAACGCAGGTTATGACCCATTGAGCAGAATCTGATGTTAGTATTAGATCCTTACCTATGAAATTGGCGTTTTGTATGAAGAATTTCATTAAGACTGTTTTTTCCATACAAACATTTTTGATTTTTTTTTTGGGAACGGCAAATCCAAATTTTATTAAACTTTGTGTGTATTAACGGATAACATTAAATTAAGTATAGGCAGCGTTTTAAAAGTAACCGCTTCATAAAAGTTTCAGCGAATCTAAGAAATGATTATGGGAAGCACATGAAAAGAACTCTGTTCAATTTTTTTTATTATGTGATTTAGCCCGAAATTAAAAAATATTTCATGTGAACCCTTGAAATAATATTCCATTTTCCAAATAAAAAACAAATTTGGATATAGCTTTGAAAATCGCAGGAATTGGTACATATGATTAACGAAGAAAACAAACTCTTTTTTTTTTTTTCATAGGTAAAGACCCAATATTATGCAGATATCGATGTAAAATAATTGTGGAGCTAGTTTTTTTTATTATTAGGTAGCACAGTGTAATCAAGGCATTAAAGTTCTCGAGTGGAGACCACGCAAGTGCAGCGTAAAAAGTCCACTGATAAGGTGGACAGACGACCTAATGAAGGTCGCGGGGATTCGCTATTTGCAGGCCGCTTCCAACCGGTCGCTCTTGAAATCTATGGCGGAATTCTATGTTCATCAGTGGACGTCATGTGGCTGATATTGTGATGATAGTATGGCTTAGTAACTTATTAGTAATCTGTGGTATGGCTACGTAGACGACTTCAGGAAATTAAAAACTATTATTTGGCGATTGAGAGATACAGTCGGCAACACAATTAAAGTAGCAGGCATTTATTTATAAATATATGTAGGAGAAAGTGTTTTTTTATGCACAACGGGTTAGCACTTGACCTCAGTCACACCTGATGTTAGATGAAGATGGGGCCGAACGTGGCAGCGTAATGACCCGGAAACCCCATCTTATTTATATCTTATCTTATTAGTCCAAAGGGAAATTATGTTAGAAAAGAACCAACCCGTCTCTTATGTCAAAAAACATCTATAGTTTTGCACGTTTCCCTGCACGCTCTGATACGTGCGTATTTCTGTATATTTAATAAGGTGAATCGTGGATGTGTTATTACAAAATCCAACCAAGACCCTCCAAACAATATCATCAAAATTAAGCCTGCTACCTTAATTGTGTTGCCGACTGTATATTTCGGCTTGATATAGGGTACCCTTTTCGTTACACATGTATATATGTGATTTTTTTCTTTTGTTATGAAAACCTCACTAAGTGTTTAAATGTTTGTAAATAAATTACGGATGCAACAAAGATCTTATCCTGGCGCTCAAATCTCTTTCTGTATTTTTCTCTCACTTAGGCACGTATTAATAAACCGTTCTCAAGATTGACATGGCCTCAAGTTGACGCTTGAGAATCTGTTGCATATTAAAACAGCATTAGGAAAAATGGTCTTGAGACCGAGACGCGATCTCAATCTCAAGAACGATTTATTAATACGGGCCTAAGATTCCTGGTTGATTTCGTTACTCTTCCAATGATATCTTTTATTATTTATTAATTATTATGTAGGTTTACCATTTATTTATATTTATATGTAACTTATATAAATATTTTATTGTTATTTAAGTAATTATGTTGTAATTAGTAACTGCGTTGTTATTTATTTATACAATTAGTTATGTAGTTATATTAAAGTTGCTAACTGCCTGTTCTTAAAAATTATATTATCAAATATCTTTGCAAAATATATATTTTTCCTTTCTTATGTGCAACATAGTGCATTTGTGCGAACACCTATAAATATATTATTATGTATACATTCAAAACTAAAAAATTGTAACGCCTATTGCAGTTAAATAGTAAAAATATCCACCGATTAATAGGACGGCATACTTTAAAAAGAACTGAAACGTATCAGTCAGTAGTTGATAGTTTTAAAAATTATAGAAACAATTACTACAGCCTCCTTATTCCGGTGAATACCCGATAGAAGTCATAACACATTAAAAATATAATTAAGCACGAACTTACTCTTCTTAATCTCTTCCAGCGCGTAATCCGTTTTCATTTTGACAACAACTTTGCTAGCACTTTCTAGTTCAGTCCAAGCACAACTGTCGCCTTTTTACCGCACCCGACCGCACTGTTTCGACAGATAATATTTACCACTGTGAAAGTGGTAATTTGATTTGTAATTGAAAAATTCCGAAGACGCAACTTTCCTACGCAACTTTTAATTGAGATGAAAATTCTAGTCGGGTTTGTCGGTCGCGAGTTGTCGAATTGATTCGATAGCGGTTTGTGCGTGCTCGAGTCTCGAGACCACCTCTCTATGTCGCTACATACACCTGAGTGTGGCGAGATCAGCCGTGGGGATGACAGGTACAAGTCGAGAGTGCACCGAACGCTTTTTTAGGTGATCCGAATGTGTTTCGGCACGCTATACGACGTTTATAAAACCTGTGTCGTGATTATAGAATCCGCGATGTACGATAATGTGTAAACGAACCTCATATTAGTCCGTGCGAAATATTGATAGATACCATTATTGATACATTGTGAACATGTAATAGACGACACTATGAGATCACGGTCAAAATCAGTTATGGACAATATTTAATTGTAAACTTGGGACCAAATAGTAGAGTTTGGTGTTTTTCCGAAGCGTTATTTGGCGCGGGCATGATACTGAAAAATCTGCCATACAAAGAAAACTTGCTAAAATATTTGTTCATAATTATGATGACACATGCATTGCTATCTTGTAAAATAAAGTCGGTTAGTTAAAAGGGGTTCGAAACGTTATACCTAGGTTCTATACACACATCAACACTGTCTAAGAAGGATAACTGACCTACAACATGCATATATTTATATAAAGCCAATTTATCAGACTATCCTTTAGAATACAACAAATTATTTTTAAATGCGTAAATAATTTTTTTATTGGTATAAAGACAAAAAGTGAAATCATGGTAAATCTGAAGATGAAAATTTTTTTAAGAAAAAAATAAAAGTAAAGCAAAATGATTAGCCTTTTTTGCAGTAACGCGAAAAATTTGTAATCAATAAAACCACCCAGGACGTTAACCACGGTCCTGCAACGGTTTTTCATGCTTTGAATCTAGTTATCAAAGTCTTGCTACGGGATATTTTCCCATATCCTGCTAAAATGCAAAAAAAGTTGCTCTTCAGTCGCAACGTTTGGAGGAAATGTAGTTTTTGTAACATAAAGCCAGTTTAGAGCAACCCTTCGTATTTCTTGCTTGTTGTTCTCAGGGGAAACTTGCTTATTGAACAAGCAGTAGCTTAAAAAATGTAAAAACTGACTATTGAAAATGTATCGTGTATATACTCGTACAATATAAAGATTTAACTTTACTTTATTATTGGATAATATCCGCCCGTGAGTATTCGTGCAATCGTAAACTTAATTCCAGTCTCTAAGTTTTGCATATTTGTTATGAAAAATGTAAATGGAAACCGATGAGTAAGAGTGTGTTGAATCGGCACACATTTTGTATAAACAGCTGTAAGATCCTGAACGTTCCGCCAAACATTTGCGTGTCGGTTAAAATGGTAACGATCAACATATTGTTGTTGCATTGAACAACACAATGCAACAACAATATGTTGATCGTTACCATTTTAACTGACACGCAAATGTTTGGCGGAACGTTCAGGATCTTACAGCTGTTTATACAAAATGTGTGCCGATTGATGCAACATATAGAACCTAGGCATTCTACACGCAATGCCCCGCATCGAGATGATCGCGTTTTACATGATAGATCTCAATTGCAGAGTGTGTCAAACGTTACGTACGTTTGTATGTTACATAATAACTATAAATTGAAAAGTTGGAAAATCCAAATATTCCAACAGACTATGTCAAAAGATAAATATCTTCGAAACTGCTTAAGCGAATTTCAGCAAACATGCTAACAACCTTGCCCCGAGTGCTTTCATTTAAAGTACAGATAACACTACGATTAGTTTTAAGTTATCTGTTAAATAAAAAATATAATTTCCAAAAGGTACGGCTTCCCCTAATTTAATTTTTAATGTAAAAGAAACCGTCCTTAAACCACGCATTACTAAGATACATATTAAAGGCACAATATATATCATTATTTACAATAGCCTGGCAAACGAACGAGCAAGTTATATCCAATGTATAAACATGGTACATAAAATCTGTACATAATTCATTTTATAGTAATGCAGCGTAGGAAATTAAAGAAATATTTATAGTATGCTTATCGAGTGTAGTAAAAATTCAGTAGTTGGTGCAATGTGTGCACGAGATAAGGTGGGCGTGTGTTGTCTTAGCCTCGGGTACCGATACTGAGAAAATATTGCTTTTTGTGTGTTCGTCACACTTCACTAGGATGCCGTTACAAAGATCTCTGTTAAATAAGAAACGCTAATAAACACAAATAGGTAGAAAATTTAGTAAACACCCGAACGACTTTTTTTTTATATATATGAAAGGGCGGCAAACGAGCAAACGACTATGAAAATATTATCAAAACACTGACCATATCCCATACTTTAACACTAATAACAGAACTACTTATGCAATTAACGACATTATTTGACGACCGATTGGTGTAGTGGATAGTGACCCTATCAGCGAAACCAACGGTTGCGGGTTCGAATCCCGCGACGGGTAAATGTTTGTATGATGAATATGAACATTTATTCCCGAGTCTTGGATGTTTATATAAATATTTATGTATGTTTATCCGTTATCTAGTATCCATAGCACAAGCTTTGCTTAGTTTGGGACTTGATGATTGGTGTATGTGTCCGTAATATTTATTATATTATTATTATTATTAACAGAAATAATAACAGAATATTTAATACTAATATATTATACTAATATATTGAGAAATGTCTCTCACTTATATCCTAATAAGTGAGAGGCATTTTTCAATATGTGAGATTAACAGGACAGATGTCCAAAAACTTGAAATCTGTTATTATTAAATCCTGTCACCCTATTGCACTCCGATTGACTGTCCAATTGATTGTCCGCATCCTATGATTGATTAACCAAATGTAAAATTAAGCCGTCTCTGTGCAAGCGTCGTTTGATCGCAAGATTAAGTTGGTTTATAATAGGAAAATGAGGGAATTTAAAAGAAATATTTAGATTTATCAATATATTGGTATTTGTTGGTGAAACATTATCACCTTTAAGATCCTCCTCATGTATTGATCTAATGGCTATAAAATATTGTTATATGTATAGGATATTGTTTTGCAATTCAATTCAAATTATCACTTTTGTTCCGAAGTATTTTTCAACTTCCCATTGATGAACATTTTTCAAATTCCCTATGAACTTTGAATTGTATCATCCAAATAGTCTGATATTTTATAATATGCTTTCTTAATGTTTCTATTATTGTATAGTATCTTTAAATTTATTGAAAAGAAAAATTTGTATATGAATGAGAAATAACCTTATTGAAAAAGGTATGCACAGCCCCCTGTATGAATTACTGATTTTGCTGTCGGCTGTCGGCTTACATGACCTGCAAGTTTATCTTTATTTCTTGTATTGACATCATGTGTATCACAAATTTTTCCTAAATGATATTTTTTTTAGGTACCTATATTACAAAACCTCATATATTTTGTATAATCATTAAATCTCATTTTAAGTTGGGATGAACGAGAATAAATCTCATAGTCAAAATTAAAAACACTGCGTCATTCGACGGCGCTTATTGCTAAGTTATTAAATAGTTTTTGTCAGTCATTCTCGTACCAACATAGGTAAAAATAACATAATTACCTATAGGCACTATAAATGATCTGTGATTTATGTACGGATCAAAACATGGGCAAACCAATTGGTTTAAAAATACGCCAAACATAAAAAGTTGATACTAATAATAATTTCGGATAAACTATACATACGTAGGTACTTAGTGATTTTTTGGTATAGTTAAGTCGGTCGGTACCATTAAAAAAACGGTATCTTAGATAGGTTAAGTTGAGACATTACATTAATTATTTTATTTATTCTTTCGTTACAGGTGCGTATATCATCATCTATACCGTAAATACATTACCAGTAGGTAGATATTTTCCTTTTTATGAGCAAGTTTACCGATTTCGATGTAACGCTAATTTAAGTAATGATTCTGTACCTACTACACCTTGTAGTTAAGTATTCTATTATGATTGTAATAATTAGGTGAGATTGTAAAGAAACTCTCTGGCTATAACAAATAGAGTTATTTTCATTATTAGCACTCAGTAGTCTACTGCTGGACATGGACCACTCCCAAGGCGCTCCACAAAGCCTGATCTTCGACTATAAGTACAGTCGCTTCCAGCCGCCCAACGCAGTAGCCGCTCCAAATAGATGGGGGTGTTTCATACTCCGTTTACTTAGTCGCAGTTTCCACTTCCAAACCCGCTCCATCGATTATCCGTTATGCAAGACATATGACCTGCCCATTGCCACTTCAACTTGCTAACCTTAGAACTATGTCAATGATCTTGATTCCTTGGCGACGCATTTCGTCCCGGATTCTGTTTCTCAATGTGGCGATCATAGCTCTTTCTGTAGTCGGCTGAACGGTCTTAAGATTCGGAACTAATCATATCGCCAGCTTCCATTTTTCAGTCCCGTAAGTCTTTAGCTGAAGACACGACGAGCTATTAAGACGGCAACGCTCAAAATATCACTATGTGATCGAACGAAAAATGAAGAAAGCTACAGAAGAGCGAAAGTCACCGACATATCCCAGCGTATTGGTCATTTTTTTTAATGTACGACGGGTTCGTACTTGACCTCAATCACACCTGATGTTGAGTGAAGATGAGGTCGAAGGTGGAAGCGTATACTGACCCGGAAACCCCAACACATTTGGGGGACTGGCTATCTTATCTCTGACAACCGGAACACAACAATGCTACTAACATTGCTGCTTGGGGGCAGATTTAGATAAGATGGTGGTAGCTAGCCAGGCGGCCATTTAAAATAACCTACCACCAACCAAATGAAAGTGACAGTAGGCAGGACACATAGCTCGTAGGACTGATGGTCGTTGGAGCATAGAAATCCTAGAGTTGAGACCACACACCGGCAGCGCTGCGAGGGCCGTCCACCTGAACATAGGCCGCAACCGATCACTCTGGGGAGGTAGGACATGATGAAGACATTACGGAGGAACGTAAGGATGTAATAAGTAAATATTTCGGACACTTACACCAATCTGGATGAATGAGTCACCAATCTGAGTGAATCGCCACCCGACCAAACTAAGCAAAGCTCGTACTATGGATACTAGATAACGGATTAACATACATAAATCTTTATATAAACATCCATGACTCGTGAATAAATGTTCTGAAATGAAATGAAATAATTTATTTGCTTGATTTTGGGTACAAGATAGGATGATATATAACAGAAGTCCCATTCAAAATCTACTTAAAATCTAGCGTGCAAATATATAATAAATTAGGATAGCATTAGATAGGTTATTACTTAAGTTTTTCGTATTCATCACACAAATATTTACCCCTCGCGGGATTCGAACCCGCAACCGTTGGTTTCGCTGACAGGGTCACTATCAACTACACCAACCGGTCGTCTCGTCATAATGATTGTCGTCTTCAGGCTTTGTAGAATTGGCGACAAGAAATTTATTAAGTGACGCAATTTTTTTCCTCGCTACAATAAAGTAAACGTACAATTTGACAAGGTCAGTAGCGAGTGATATATTCCGATCCATCACACTAAACGCGGCGTATGAGTGTAGTGGTAAATTGGCTGTGATATCTCTATCAGATTTTTATGGATGCCAGATAACAAACCATTAAACAAAATATGAAAGTGACAAAATGTGAAACCTTTCGCGATATCGCTGGTGACCTATTTGTGGGTTCCTATTCTATATAAATAGTTATATGATAAAAATTTAGAACACCTCCGAAAGACTGATATTTTTTTTGTGGCACAACGGGTTAGCACTTGGCCTCAATCACACCTGATGTTAAGTGAAGAAGATGAGGCCAAAGTTGGAAGCGTGATGACCCGGAAACTCAAATATTTGACGAACTGGCTACCTTATCTCTGACAATCGGAACATTGCTGTGTCGATTTAGATTTAGATAAGATAGTGGTAGCGAGCCAGGCGGATATTTAAAATGCCCTTTCACCAACCAAACCGTGTACTAAACATGTACCCCGCTGGGGACCGGACCCGAAACCTCCGAGTCATAAAACCTATGTTGTTTACATTGAGCCACGGAGGCGGATATCATCCAAATACACCAAACCACTATTTTAAAAACTAAATATTTTCGAAACTGCTTAACCGACTTTCATCAAACATAGCTTATAAACGAGGGGACGTTCGAAAACGGACCATGCCCCGTCAAACATAACAGTGTTTCGTCGAGGATTGAAAAAAGTTTTATTTCTACAAGGAGAAATAGTTACTTTCCTGTAGGACTAGGATACCCCATAGTCTCTCTATCATCACAACGAGATAATAGTTTTACGTCTCTTTTACTCGCATAAAACATGAACGTGACCGGAAGCTTCTTGAGAGAGACTACGAGTCAAGCTAACCCGACTACTACAGTAATTAGCAAAGCTACAGTATACTTATATATTTCGCATGGAAGTTTATGATCCATTATGAGAAAAGAAGACGAACCTAGGTACTTAGTTCGTACGAACAGACAATAAAGTGAGTTTTATTGTAATAATAACTTAGAATTATGTTACGTCAACCGTAAATAGCCCATTGTAACTCATAATAGCACTTTTGACGTACCTAATATTGTACTTGAGACCGGCGTAACAATGGGTGGCTTCCTCAAATGTCACAGTTACATGATCCTATACAAAACATTAGTTCATTCATAGTACAAGACTCTCCTTGAGATAATATACAGAAGCATTAAATCAATTTGTAGCATTAATCATTTTTATTTGGAGCAACGGTTCAGCGCTTTACCACTGTCAAGTCAATATGTAGTGTATATTTCTAGTTGGATCGTACAGCATTGCGCGCAAGAGAAAATAAACATTGATTTTTTTTTATACATCCACATAGGATAGGCAAAAGGTTACAGCCTCGTCGTTTGAAATTTTCTTCTTATTCATTTATAAAAATTTTAGGCAAAATCGCCAAGTCTTCTTTTTTGAAACCGTAAGGCTGACGCCAAATCTTGATTCAAGTCTTATTCTTATAGATATAAAGCCAATCCAGTATTATAAGTCCAATCCAATAATTTATGTCTAATCCAGTAGCTATAAGTCTAGTCCAGTAGTTGTAAGTCCAATTCGACTTGGTCGTTTGAATTATTGACAATTAAAATATAGAAAAAAGTAGAGTTTTTTGTTTTTAGCGGAGGTTATGTATAAAAGAATTTAGAAAGAAATGTTCATTTTTTATTATGTAATCAATCGAGAGATCCAAATAGTTATATCAGGAAGGAAGCATAACTTTAATTATGAATATCTAGCGAAATAAATTGATTGCGAAGGTTATTCGCTTCTTTACTAAAGCTACGTCCCTGTTCAAATCGGATACCCTCACACGCTCGAGGTAAACCATTACAGTACATACACAGGATACACCTATAATAGTCAGATTTTACATTTTTACCCGACCGTCCCAAAATCCATCCCGGAAGAGCCCATCGCCGTTGAAATATGAAAATCTATAGATATTTTTAGTGGAAAGTCCCATAGTCGCCTTTTACGACACCCACGCGAAGAGACGGATTGTTTCTATTCTTTTTACGTGCCGAAAACACACGACAAAACAAGGAAATTTTATTATATACTAGTATACGAAAATATCTCCGACCACCCCATTACGGATAAAGTCCGTGATCTAATGTAGGTATATACAATGTATACATATATACATACTCATTCATCATCAACTAGGTCAAACTAGTTATATTATTATAACTTCAGTTAAATAGCAAAGAAGTGAATAATGAAACAAATCGCAAGTAATCGTAATACACTACTTAACAATAGTATACAGAATGATCACCAATTGACCACTAGGTATAAGTTACTTATATTGTCAACAGTATGTATAAACGCACTTAGTCTTCTAGGCACCGTAACGCTTCAGCAAGATCTAGATAATTTTTTTATTTGTAAATGTGTATTTATTTATTGTGTTTTTGTAAATATGTAAAAAATGTCTATGTGTGTATTCATCTGCATAATACAAAAAAGCCATATTTACAATATGAGCATTTATATAACTTGTGTGCCATTTACATTAAATAGATAAGTAAATAAAGTGCAAGAAAATTTTAATGCCTTAAACACAGGGCTTATTCAGTATAACTATTTTTAGAAAATATAATTTTTAAGATTAATTTTTTAGAAAATTGTTTTAGGATATCTTAGCATCTTCTATAATGGAATGAAGTTCACAGTGGTAACTTTAATTTAATATTGTAGGTTTTATAACTAAACTAATTCTCCACCTGCGGCCTCGCCTACGTGGAATAACTTTATCGCGGAAATTTGTGTATCCCGCGGGAATTACTCACTTTATCGGGATAAATAATACCCTACGTCTTAATCCAGGTTATATTCTACCTATATACCAAAGTTCTTCTAAATCCGTTCCTCCGTTTCGCCGTGATTGAGCTACAAACAAACGTCCAAACTTTCGCATTTATAATATAAGTTAGATAGTTGATATCTATACTATACCTAAAGCAAGGTACATAACTGTTAGAAAACATTTAAACTCAAACTCAAAGTATTTATTGCATATCACAGTGGTTCATATATACATACAGTTGTTAGGTACATTAAGCAGTATCATGCGACACCCTGTTAGGGCACAAGCAATTTGAGAGAGCACTGTAAAGTACGTGACAATCTTAGGCTTATTATGTATTTACATTTTTTTTTTTTTGTTTCTTAGATTTTATTGTTTGTATTTATGTTTATACATATACCTACTTTTTTATTTATTTTGGTATATTTTTATTTTGTTTAGCAATAATAGGTAATTATTATATATTATATTCATTTATTATGTCCATTTATTATATTAAGTTTATGTAATTTTTATTATTATTTGAATTTAGTATATGTATCTTTGTCTTTATCATTGAAAAAATTTAATGTGATTACTGATGGGTACTTTATCCTTCTACAAAAAAAAAACAGGAACTTTAAAATTATAGGAAGTTGCACCACAAAAATTGCGTATTTTTACTGGACTATAGTAAGGAAGAAAAGACATTACTGTTTATTATGAGGGGCAATCTTAGTGAAATTCATTTTACTCTCTACTCTCAATCACGGCGATTATATTAATCATTTGAGTGGTGATCACATACGCAGTGGTCGTTACTGATAGATTGCTACATAATAAATGTATAGTTTTAAAGGAGTTAGTTAAAATTGACATATTATTTTCAATAAATTGATTAGAAATTTCACATTATTATTCGTTTTTCAGTTGCACAACGGATTAGTGCTTGATCTCGATATAAGTACATGTTTTAAGTGAAGATAGATAGATAGATAAAGCGTTTATTTGTTACTCCAGTCACATACATACATTAAGTTTTGCAAGATTTTTTTGTAAACTTATAATGTAGGTATAACTACACAATATGTCTATTAATAACTTATAACTAACTTATTCTAAAGCATATGTGTGTTGCAGCAGGACAAATGGGCCACAGCTCAGTGTATGAGATTGTTCAAAGAACAAAACACTGATTTTCAGCTATTACCCGATGTGTGGTGGAAGATGGATGCGCACTCACCCGGAATCCCCAACTTGTTTAAAGGACTGTCCATCTTATCTGAAACAGCCGGGACACAACAATGCTATTGACAGTAAACTTAGATGATAGCTAGCCAGACGAACTTTTAAGACCGGTAAGTATGCCATTATGAATTTCCATTAATGGAGATGCCCTACGGAGGCGGATTGGTTGAAGAAGCTATGAGATAGTCTATGAGAACGTCTAAATAGACCAAAAATTGTACACCAAATATTTTCGAAACGGCTTAACCGATTCTCATCAAACATGCCTAAAAACCTGTCCATTCATTTAGTTTAGTCTTTATTATATAAAAGAAACCTCACACAAATCGGACCACGTATTACTGTTAACGTCCGGACAACGTTAACGTCAGATACACAACACCCGTCGCTTTTCGTCGGGCTAACCGTTACGATATGCATATAAGATGCGACAATACGAAGTAGGTTTCTGTATCAGTTGCTAACCACAGGCAAAAAATATTGACGAATGTCAGCAAAAAAATAATTGGAAATATAAAATTTCACGATTGACTTGCGAATTGACGAGTTTACTACTTTCACTCTACGAGTGGCTACCTATAATGTCACTTGACCGTGTCAAGGCTTCAGCGTATAAAATTCATGGCTGCAGTCATCAGACGAGACGTGTGTAATTGATAATATTGATTACTTTTTAACCGCAGACGCAATAAAGGTGGTTTGTCGTGAGTTTGACACATACTTTGGGTGTCTGTCTGTGCGACAATGAAAAGTCCGACTTTTTTCCCTGATGATGATGTTACTCCCTTGTAAAACTACTTTATTCTCGAAAAGCGTATACTTACTGCAAAATTCCCCATATTTATAATAAGATTCCAAAATTGATTAGGGAAGCGCCTGAGATCTGTTGGTCCAAAAATGTTATTAGGTACAGCTTACACGAATTCTTAGATGACAGTCCATATTGTATTGTAACCAATTGTAACGTACCTATTAATCATATATGCAATGTTTTTATTTGACATAAAGAATTGTATTAGTAAATTAAGTAAATTTTTGTAAATTGTAACTGCTAAAATGTTGGCGGAACATAGCGCTCTAAGGATTTTGTAAGACCAAATGCTACCTGTGATTCACAATAAATGTGCTTTGACTTGACTTAGACTTTCTATCTACAACATTTAATAGGCATTTAAACTAATTTAATGATTTCGTTTCGTTGAAATCTTCAACTTTCTTTATACTACTTATGTTTATCTTTCCATTTATGCCACTAGTTGTTCAACATCCAAAGACTTCATTCAAAAACGAATACGACTGCGCCTGGCGTGCTTCAGCTAAGTATACATACAAGTATTTTTGGATGTTATTATAGAAACGTTAATTATTACCTACAATTATTATTGTTAGACAGATCACAGAAATCGTCCAATGTCGTGTCATGGTTAATTTAATAGTTTAGCATATTGCCGCCACAGTCATTGTCACGGCGGGCCATACTATTCCAAGTTTTATTTACTTGCCGCCTTAGAACTAACTATGGTACTCATTTGTATAGGTATAAAATATCTGATATGCGACAATTTACAAGTTATCTAATGTTATGTCTGTTTGATTAGAGCGATGTATCTAATTGTCCAATTTGGCGGGTAATTTTTCTGTATTTCCAGCTGTTCCATGAAATTAGACCTCACTTTGTTTGTGATCGCTAAAGAAAATATGAATAACTATAAATTAAAAAACCTATATAGAAGTCTTTAAACTTATAACACTCCTCTATGCGTCGGTGGTTAAACCTTTTTAACCCTATACCCCTTGCTAACTTCTCTTTCAGCTGTCATTCAGACCTACTAAATTATACCTAAATCTAGATTAATGCCTAGTTTGATTGAAGAACTTCTTACGTGCTTACAGAAATTACATTATCTCCATTTGGTGTAGTTTTACAATGAACATAAATTCTATATATTAGTTATTTGCCCTAATCGTCACGCAGGCAGGCGCGTTGGCGATCACAAATTCTTTGGGAGCTTCGGACCAATGACGCTACTGCCTATCACTGGTCTATGCAATTTAAACCCATCTCATGACCAAATAATCAAATACAAGTACTATACAGTCGATACATATACGAGTACACAAAGTAAACATTGTATTTACCATCTAATCGTTTCAGTGTCGTAAGAAAGGTTGGTCGTTTTCTACTCTATGGGGACCAACTTCTTCTTCATTTCGTGTCCAATGGTGGGTACCAGGAAACGTGTTAGTTTTTTAAAATTGTTGGAGCCCGGTAATTAGCCACGCGAACAGCATCGTCATAGGCATTGTATAGGTCCTCAAGCATGCAGGTGCCTGGGCACGTTGGGCATGTAAGGAGATGGGCCATAGTTTGAGGAGAGGTACGGCCCTCACATCGGTTGCTTGTTCCGCCTATATAGCCCACCTGCTCAGGTTGTTCTTGCATCGGCCGACCTGGGTCCGAAGTCTATTCAGGGCTTTAGAAGTCAACCATGGCAAATCCTGACCAGGGGGAAGGTTTTCGTTAGGTGGAAGAACAACAAGGTTTAAACAGCAATGGGTTTACGACTCGGAGGTCGCGGGTTCGATCCCCAGCGGGGTACATGTTTAAGTACTCGGTTTGGTTGGTGGTAGGGCATTTTAAATGTCCGCCTGGCTAGCTGCCACCATCTTATCTAAATCTGCTGCCAAGTAGCAATGTTAATAGCATTGTTGTGTTCCGGTTGTCAGAGATAAGATAGCCTGTGCCCCAAATGTGTTGGGGTTTCCGGGTCAGTACGCTTCCACCTTCGACTTCCTCTTCACTTAACATCAGGTGTGATTGAGGTCAAGTACGATCCCGTTGTGCATAAAAAAAAAAAAGAAACGATGAGAGTGAGTGCTCCTTCCGCCAACTACTACATCGTTCCTCAGTCGCATCACCCACCAGGGGAGCCACGGACTTTAAGATGCTGTGTCGGCTTATCAGTCTTTGCGGAAATAGGGCAGCTTGGTACAAGAGGTGTCGATTGGCTTGCGACTCCACGCCTAACTGCTGGCGGTGAGATACCTGTTAGAGGATGCGCATTTTGATTGGTGTTGGCTTAAATGCAACCTATGACAATTCGGGGACCAAACGACTATTGCTCTAAGCTCTAAGGATATTTAATCACAGAATATAAAGTAAAAACGTGTAGGTATATATCGATATTTTTAAGAGTATAAATACAATCTTTCTGTGACTAGTTTTATGATAGGTATTCACCTTCCTACTTGAAAGTTAAAGTTCTACTACACAAGTGTAGTAGAATTTGTAATAGCAAAAATTTTTTTAATATTTGAATATTAAAAAAATCGTCACAGTTTACAATTTTTGCTATTACAAATTCTAATACAATCGTGGATTGGCGCTTTGGCGCATTGGCTCTTTAAGTCAGACAATTTATCATAAACATAATGAAAATAGGGACAAGTCCTCTCATGAAAAGCTTATTAATATCTAATATCATTGTAATGGAAATCCTGGTTGCTGGTTCAACAAATATGCGCAAACGTCGGCTGGGCCGTGACAATGAACGGCGCACGCGCAGCTGAGCGCTAACCATTCGGAGCGACACGAGACGTGAGACATACCTACACGTGAATTAGCTATAAAAAGTAAATATTACCATAATGCAACTCCATGCAGACTGCAGTACTTAACATAGGTAATAAATTCTAATAATATTGTATGGTGAAACGTTCCTGCCAATCGTTAAACATCAACAAGGTTTAAACAAACAATAGAATGGGTAAAATGAAGTAAATGCGCGTACGTATTATAAATAATAGTAGGCCGAACATTAAGACGGTTTATTCCGTCCAGTGGCGCTCCGTCCGGTTTTTTTTTAATATAGAATAAATCACTACTGGCTTTCTTATCTCTACCAGCAGGTATACAAGAATGCGATCAGCATTGCCGGCAGGAACGGGAGGCCATCGCTGTTAAAACGTATATACAAATCTATAATGTTTTTTTGTATAACGTCCCTTAGTCACCTTTTTCAACATCCACGCTAAGAGATGGGTTGGTTCTGTTCTTTTTACGTGCCGAAACTACACGGCATAAGAATCCACAATTTGTTGTATCCTTTACATACATGGATTCGGTTCCTCTGTTTTTTTTTTATATTCCACTCTATTCAATTGCCCAAATGGATTAGATCCCATATTACAAGGATCTGTTTCCCGAAAAGTTGCATACGCGATCATATTTTCATAGAGTTCCCTGATCCTATACGGAGCGTAACCTAAACCTTCACGGTTGACAGTGGCGATACCAGTGCGTATCCAACGTGATGTTATTCAACCTTGAACACTAGCTGCAAGAGCTGGTGCAAGTAATGAAAGCTAGCAGGTGCCATAAAATATAAATTATGTAATGTGTATAAAACTCTTGTATATCTTAGCTTAGAACCTGTCCGGCAGTGCTAAGCATGACAACTTGCGATATAGTTTATCATACTTTTTTTTTTCTTTTTTTCGTTTGATTCGTTCACTTAGTGAACAGGCTACTTTTTTTTTTCTTTTCTTTTCGTTATATTCACGGCAGAAGGCAAAGGGATCTAAGCCCATAACAGCCATGTCTTATTTTTCTTATTTCTTCAGTTTGTAAGTCAGTCTCAGTCAAAACAAGTAATTCGTCGTATACTTGGCGAATACAGAGTCTAGTCACGGTCAAGTCATTCTTCAGTAAAGTGGCAGAATGCTTTACAAAAGATTTTGGCGGCTTCTTGTGGGAACCCGAAAGCTCGTTACGCACTTTAATTTACACCTCCCTTCACTTGTACACTATCACTAACGTTTGCTGCACAATACTCTGCCATTATTAAGCTTCAAAAGTTAGAATGCACAAATTATAAGACTTATAAAGAAAAATGCTACTTCACTCGCCGAGTTCCCGCCAAAAAGCCTCTTTTCTTTTCGTTATATTCACGGCAGAAGGCAAAGGGATCTAAGCCCATAACAGCCATGTCTTATTTTTCTTATTTCTTCAGTTTATAAATCAGTCTCAGTCAAAACAAGTAATTCTTCGTATACTTGGCGTATACAGAGTCTAGTCACGGTCAAGTCATTCTTCAGTAAAGTGGCAGGATGCTTTACAAAAGATTTTGGCGGCTTCTTGTGGGAACACGAAAGCTCCGTTACGCACTTTAATTTACACTTCCTTTCACCTGTACACCAACACTAACGTTTACTGCACAATATTCTGCCATTATTAAGCTTCAAAAGTTAGAATGCACAAATTATAAGAATTATAAAGAAAAATGCAACTTCACTCGCCGAGATCCCGCCAAAAAGCTCATTTGTATCTTAATAACAATAAATACTAACTGATATTTAATTAGGTAGACTTTTGTTAAATATAGTTAACTAATTGATGCATAAAAACTAAGCATGTTAAAGTTATGCATGCATATGTTTTAGCTGAAAATGTCGTCGAGCTGCATTGCTTAAGAAATATAAACGAGAACTAATATTTTGTAACGATAATTTCCCTAAATGTTTTGAATATAAAGAAATACCCATCAATTGTGCATTTTTTTTAATAAACACAGTTTTCAAATTTAGCATATTTACGAGTAGTTACTTACTAAGTACTTGCGTTTCTTACAAATGCTTAATTTTTAGCAATTGTTTACTACATTTACAACACTTTATTAAATGTTTCAAGAAAATCGCGGTTATTCGTTTTTCCGAGGTCAAACCGTATTTTCCCTGGGCTATATATGATCTGAGGATAGAGCCTAATACTGCCCAGTAGTAGACTTGTTTATACATCGGGGATGGTGGTCTGTGATCGGGGCAATTAATTTAGCGCCCATCCGCTGCCGCTCTTCACATACACCCCATGAATTTTGGTTCTGTAACATCAGACTGCATGACATGCGTGCAGAATTTTAACACAGGCGCTTCTTTCCTACTTATTGTTTTAAACTGGGTGTGAAATTAAGCGCTTCTTTGTAAATTAAACCATACCATGACAGCTATATCATAATTTGAATATCAATATTGTACTATGACAATTACATCGTCACTTTATAGCAGGTGAGATTGTGGTCAAACGGGTGTCCAGCCCTAAATAAATCACCAATAAATAACTGATTTAATTTGGTTAATTGGAATTATTTCTTTTTATGAATTGTTCAATTTTTAATAGAGTTCACAAAATAAAAAACAGATCGCAATGTTAATTCAATAAAAATACAATTCGACCAACGCGTTCCATTAGACACAGGGCCAACCATAGAGTGTGATCTATATTACTCGTACATACATAACGTCAAGACCGTTATCCCAAATGGGGTGGTCAAACTAACCACTACACCATACGAAGATCGCGGATTTGAATCCCGCTAGGGGCATGTTTGTATGATGAATACGGACACGTGCACCCGAGTTATGGAGGTTTTCATATATAATACTTATATAAGTATTATATATATTATGTATGTATGTAATATATATTACAAAAAAAAATTGTATTGTTTGTATAGTATATCAACCATCTGGTCAGATATCCATAATACAGGCCTAGTGCTTAGTGTGGAACTAGATGGCGCTGTGTGTATGTTAAAAAGAATATTTATTATTCATACTCTAAATTTGATCGAGAACAACTTATATTTGTTAAAATAGATTTTTTTAGTAACATACCTTCTTAGTTTAAAAGATAAGTAAACGGGATATTGTACCTGGAATGATGTCTTAATAATATTGTAGTTCTAGGAACTAAGTGGGCATCTAGTTGTTTTGGAGTTATGTTTTATGAGACAAAGAACAAGACTTGTATACAACGGTCCAACGATAACATCTTATTGACGAGTACGTACCTAAAATACGATTATATCTTTTGGTTTGTTTGATACAGAATAAAAAAATTCTTCATTTAGCTGCTAACTGGGTTAAAAATCCACTGTAATGTGAAAATCGTCCAGAGAACTATATAGTTGGATAAACCAAAGCAAGCTACACGTTACATATAAATCATAACTTTATATTTTCTTACAAAGATGTTTTAGCACATACTTTTACAACAACAATCAAATGTTTGGCCTCCGAGTTGATATGAGCTATAGCTTACAGTACTGTATTGCAGAAATTTAGGTTAAGTACAAAGTTATTTCTTGGAGAGTTATATGCATTCAGAGTAGATGGAAATGGTGTGAGAATAATTGATAAAGTGTGTGCTACATATAGTACATACTATGACCAAATGTCTGATTTATGAATTACAGAAAACTTGACACCAGCGGAACTAGCATGCCTATTTTCTCTACAACATAAACGCCTGCTAAAAAAATTCCTTACAATTATTTTAAAAACAAAAATAAAGTTAACATTTTCTATCAAACTAATTTAAAATGACATTTCATATTTCAAAATTCCTATTCAATACCACTTCGCTATAATTTTTTTTTTGAGTAGATTATTTGTAAAGCGTGGTTTCGGCACGTAAAAAGAATAGAAACAACCCGTCTCCTCTCGTAAAAAACGACTAAGGGAATTTCCACCAAATAACATTTATATTATTTGCACGGCGGTAATGAATGGGCTCATGTCACGTGTGCATTTCTGTATATTTTGAAAGATGAACCGTAGATTAAAGTTTTAATATTTGTGACATCTCTGAACATCCCATTTTGGGTAAAGGTCGTGACGTCATATGCATGTATAGAGAAGTCTGTTAAAAAATTGGAAGTAAAATGTGAGACATAGCCGCGAGTAAAGACAAGTATTAGAATCATACGTCGCAAATGGTAGACGTGGACCGGCTCATTTCCATGTGACTGCGATCCAAGACGGATAGCGTCAGACAAAGAGTAGGTAACGGACAGCGTAAAAAATTAATAGCTACACAAAGACAAATTGCCGCGCCGCCGCCGCTGTCGACAACGGCCAATTAAGTTATTTGTCGGTATCAAGAGTTTACGAGATAATATTATTATTAGTTTATTATTCCGAATGCATTATGCAAGTGTTGCCAAAAAGGCAACACTGACGACTTCGGTAAGGTTCCATTTTTACATGAGTTGCACATGAGTGCATCATGATATATAAACCTAATTTATATGAGACCACTCATACTAAACAATATCAAACAAAAATAATAAGAGATAAGACAGCCGACTGCCTACTTGGGTTTACGATTCGGAGGTCGCGGGTTCGATCCCCAGCCATGTTTAAGTTACTCGGTTTGGTAGGTGGTAGAGCATTTTAAATGTCCGCCTGGCTAGCTACCATAATAAATCTGCCGCCAAGTATAGTAATAGCATTGTTATGTTCCGGTTGTCAGAGATAAGATAGCCAGTCCCCCAAATGTGTTGGGGTTTCCGCGTCAGTATGCTTTCACCTTCGATCTGATCTTCATTTAACATCAGGTGTGATTGAAGTCAAGTACCAACCAACTATGCATAAAAAAAAAACATTAAAATCGACGAAGACACTGCGTAATTAACATACAAAAAAAAACAGGTGAATTAGAACCTTCTCGTTCTACTGACGATCTAATATCGTTCCAGTCAGTATGTCCAAGCTACTACCACTTCGGAAAGGGAAATCAACTGTGGGAAAAGAAACGGCGCGAGACAAGATTGTTTGCGTGAAAGATGTATGTTACAGAAATTTTTCAATACAAATGAAATGGCCATTTGGCAGAGAAACAAATACTGATAACCGTATATTTGCTTATTATGCAGCAAAAGAGTCGTGACTTTTTCGAAATGAATCGTGTGATTCTAATGAAACTTTATGTATAAGCAGGATACATAGGTCTAAAAAGTTATTAGAAAACATTTTCAAAATATCGAAATTAAATTATTAGTTTCAAGACTCTACTAACTTTTTAGATCTATACTTGCTATATGCGTATAAAGAAAATTAGAATCGGTTCGAAAAAATATTAACTTACGAATACCGCACGGTATTAACCCTCTTAATCATACTACGTGGGGCTTTCCAGAGAGCACAGTGCGCAAGCGACCCGCGTCGCATATATTAATTCTGTGGTATGGGTTTGTCGTTACAAAAACTTTTCGCAGAAATCTCAGAATTGCAGGTTAGATTGCCATTTTATGTGACGTCATTTGAATTTGAAGGATAAATTACTGTAAATTGAGAATCTCAAAAATATATTAGTTCCTAAAATCTGATAAAATTAACTATAAATGACTAATAACTTTATTTCACCCTTAAAGACTCATAATGAGGGGTTGATACATCTACTTGTATTACTTATAGCTACAAAGATTTTATTAGGTCTCTTCTGCAATTTTTTTAATATTAATCAGTTACTACAGGGTGAAATTCAATTAGTATAATTCCTGTTGACTGGTGACTCCCCGCCTGATTATGAACACTTTCCACTAGGAACCATAGCAGAGTACAGCCGAAAATTGTTGGACTTCCATACTAAAAGTGGTTTCAGAGTGGTTTACTTTGTAATGGAATTCGATCAATAAAAATTCAATTACCAATACCAAATAAACCATTCTCGGCTATGGTTCCTTGGAGAAAGAGTTTCACCCTGTATAGCCACAGATTACTAATAAGTTACTAATCCAAAAACTAAATTCTTAATGGTGGATAAATCATTCTATCGATTATTATACAGCTGATGGAATTGTATAGCATTGTGTGAGTTTTAGCTGTTTTCGTAATTCGAAGGGCACATGAAGTTTTTGGTCCCGGCTATTTAATTGAAGGCAGTCGTTAAGCCAAGTCGGTGGCCTACAAACTTACTACTAACTACAGAGCGGCTTAAATACACTGAGTGTCAAGTGGCCCCTAGTATAACTGATAATATATGCTATTTTAATAAATACGGCTTTCATTTCTAATAATGGAACATTTAATTTGTCACAATTTCCGAGTCAATCACCTAATGTAGGCTTCACTTATTTGCATATCTTTTAACATATTAAATCGTCCGGAAAACGTAACACGGTTAATTTAGGAGATACGAATAATAAGATAAGTTAATGATTCAATAAAAGTAACTATATACATGTAAATGGTATAAGAGTGAACCACAGTCCTTAACAAATTTTCATACAAAAGTATTTTTGTGTATTTGGTGCACTTTTACTTTTTTATATGAAAACATTAAAACGATAACATAATTACAACAATAATTTATTTTAATGATGATAGATCCAATGAACATGACGATAAATCGAACTATGGTATATTTTTTGTCAAATTAAACAGAAAACTTAGAAAAATTGTCAGTGGTCGACCCCGCATGATCCCTATGGAATCGCTTTTGGCGTGAAGTTGTGTAGCAAATCTGAAAAGGCTCAAACAACAAGAAAAACGCCCCTGTGGGTTTCTTGCGCCGCTTCTTTACCCACAGATGATTTCCCTTTCCGAAGCGGTGGTAGCTTGGACGTACTGACTGACCGAAAAATGCTTAAGCCCTATTTTTATTTCCAATTGACTTAAATTGACATTCAACAAATGATATCATGTATCTTACGTTGAAATAAATGCTTGAAGTTTGAACAGTTCTGAAATACTTACTGCGCAAACGTTTTAAAAATTTCTTATAAGTATAGCCCCAATACATTTATGTAGTACCAACTTGTATGACACATGGCCTTTTTACCAGCACAATCTTTACATCGCGATTCGCTGCCATTAGGAAGAAGTACCATATCACCTTTCGGAAAGTTACAAGCTACACCTAGAAATAACCGGATCTCCGTCGGATGTTACCTACATTAACCTTTATTGCTGTAAGCACAAACAGACTGCGCTCTATAACGTTATATAATTTGGTAACAAAAGATATTGGTCAGTAAAAAAAATAGAATATTTCGGCTTCTTCTTATTGGTCTTAACTCTTTAGATTAATATACAGTTTTGAACTAACAAGTTAATTAAATTAAGTAACTAATCATGTTTATAGTATAGTATAGTCAATCATTCAATCTCAAATAAAACTTTAGTTTATTTTCGTAGGTAAAATATCGCTTGAAAATAGTCAGTTTTTGACGCTACGAGGCGTTCGGAATTTACAGTTCTTTGAGAAGAAGTCCAAGATGCTCGATAAGAATACTTCATTGTATTACTACAAATCAAAGAAAGAACTTGACAATCGAGCGGCTGGTTCCCTGAATTTTTATCACTCAAGTAAATTGTCCAGTAAGTATACACTTTTAACTTCCAATAATTTTAAAGGCCGTGAATTTTTGCACAGGGATAGAGTACCTCTGTCAGTGATAGAATAAAAATATTTTCTAACAAATCGGTAGCTTACTTTACATATAGTTTAGGTATTTAGTAAGAAAACATAGATTATATTAGATTAAAATTACCACTCTGAATTTCACTATCCAATATAAATAGCCATTGATTAATTTTTTTGAAAATTTGTTGTAGGAGATTTTAGCATCTTCTAAACGCAATGAGGTTCACAGTGGTAACTTTAATTTAATAATGTAGGTGTTATAATTAAATACCTATACTATATCTAAAGAGGTACAGAATTGTTACTGATAGGTACTCTACCCAACAAAGTCAGGAACTCTATGATTATATATATATATATATATATATATATATATATATATATATATATATATATATAGAAAATTTCGTATATATACTGGACTAAATATAGCCTTTCGTACACAATTTGCGTTTAACACTAATCTTATATTTAGCTAAGGGCAAGTTTTGGATATCAGCACGAACTTCATTGTATAAGGTAATAAATTATGTTTAGGTGCTCATTATAATGATTATGTTGACAGGCTAAATTTATCTCGCAAACCTTATATGAAGAATTGATTTAACCCCTATTGCGAACTCTTGTTGTCGAACAACTATTTTACAACGGTTTTATCGTTCGAACGTAACCGTTTTATTTTGATTTAGATTTGGCTTAATCATCATCAGCCTTACATGTCCATTGTTGGGGCAGAGCCTCTTCTCACTGGGATATATACGCGGGCCCTGTGCGGATTGGTTAAATTTGTGTAAGACTAGAGGCCACCTGACAGCCAGTGTTTTAGGCCTCACTGCAGGCCATCGACTTGGCTTAAGAACCGACTATTTAGCGTGCCCTCCGAAGCATGGAAATACTCGTATTAAAATGTCACTAGTGGTCACCCATCCACATTTGGCTTAGGTGATGTAAACGTGATGTTACCAAAGTAAAACCAAACTGAAAACGCTTAGAGCTAACAACGAGTATTAAAAAATACTAGAGTACATTCCATTTAAGTATTGTACTCAACGTAATGGTTTTGGTTATGGTTGTAGCGCGATTCGCCCCCAGGACGGGCTTTCGCAGGGTAGTGGCTGTCGGTACAATTTGCGTAAGCGCAAACACATCCATTTGATGCTTCAATGACAACGCTCATGCCTTACACTCCAAACCGTTACCTACTGTAAAATATGACATTTAAACATGATGAAATTGATGACGTCGCATTGTTTACCGATCGCGAAACGATCGTAAACACGAACACAGTGCTCACGTGTGCTCATACATGATTCGGATCGCTGGTTATTTTTTACCGACTCCAAAAAAGTTCTAAACTCTATGTTCGTTAGTATGTATTTTTTTTATGTATGTGCTCTCATATTTTAGTCAATTATTAACCGATTTTGATGATTGTCTTTTTGTTTATTAGGATTTATCACCAGTTCCATGTAAGGTCCATTGGTTAAGATCTGACAATGCATCCCGGAAATAGAGTGAACCTCACTGAAGTCAGTAGTTTTACCTATTTTTGGCGGTTCAATTATTTTGACAGGTATTACCCAAGTCTTTGAGTTCTCTTGTAAATAAGTAAGTACATTAAAAATACTTTAAAAACACGCTTATAATGCTCCCCTATGATTATCACAGTTTATTCTGTCACAAAGACGAGTAACATAAACTCCATCAAGGAGTTCCAGTAAACTAAGTATAGCTAAAAGTAAACCAGTCTTGCGGTATGAACGTCTGTTAAATTTCTGATTTTTTTGACTACATACGCTGCAGAAGCAAGTTTTTTCGCTAGTTTCTCAATATGAGGCCCCCACTGAAGCTTAGCATCCAATGTCAGTCCTAAAAAGACAGTAGTGTCTACAACGTCCAATTTATCACCTCGTACGAATATACAAGCTACATCTTCAGACCCTCGTCATTATATATAATAGAAACAAAACAAGCTAGCCCAAATTCGACTATTTTGCCAGTTGCCATCTGGGAGTTCCGTCTTTACATCCCGGCTCCATCATCAAATCAGCTCGATGATACTATTACATTGTCATCGAACTTACATAAATATGCCAAAATTCTACTCACTCCGATAGCAGCAAGTGGTTGAAAAATGCTTTACAAATTTTTAAACGGACAACTTACATACCTACTAACTTTGCAAAAGAAATAAAAGCTTGTAAAAATATAAAGCTTTATCTACATATATCTAAAGCACATTAGTACTAACTCAATCCGATTTTGGGGTAGGTATAAATACATATCTAAAGTCACGCCTGTTTCCCGTAGGGGTAGGCAGAAACCACAGATTAATTCTTCTTCTTCAATTTAAGAGCTATGCCCTTGTCGGTGGAGTAATGACCACGTCTCTCTACTTTTCGCCCTCGATTTAACCTCTTGGTACGATACTACATTCACCTCTTCTTTCACTTGGTCAAAGTAATTACGCCTAGGTCTCCCCCTTCCTCTCTTTCCTTCAAACTTTCCCTCAATTATGTTCTTCAAAAAAATATCGTCTTGTGTCAAGTGACCTATCATCTTTCCTCTTCGGTTCTCAACTGTGGCTAACAGGCACCTCTTCTCTTTTGCCATCATTAACACCTCTTCATTTGTTCTCTTCTCTGTCCGTTACTTGATCCCATAATGGACCATCAAGTGTGTTATCTCTCAATAGTTTGTACGCTGATTCGCGTGTAAAGATTGCTAAAATAGCGACTCCTACGCAGCACAGCACCTACAACAGGGCATTGGCCCAGTTTTTGTGGTCTGCTGTACATCACGTCGTAAGTGATTCCACTTATGTTTAACGGTGTAATTTACCAAACTATTACGCCTTGTTGTATTTTTATTTTTTTGCTATATTAGTAAATGACCGGTAGATTACATTCCAGATAGTATAATATAGATTCGTCTCTTTATTTTTACCCATGAACGAACGGACAAGGGTGTGTTTGGCATAAGTATAGACAAGCAGTTTTTGACATTCAGCGCTTTGTGCACTTTTGAGATTATGCACTTTTGACATTCTACTTCGACATTCTGCGCTTTCTGCCCTTTTGACATTGTGCGCTTTTGATATCCTGCGGTTTTGACATTATGCTCCCAAACGGTTTATTGGATTACATAAATTCAGGCAGGTTCAAAATATTTTCTTTTTTATAAAAGAATTTATAAAAAAGAAAAAAGACTGAATTTATGCTATTATTTATATTATTATAAGCCGCCAGGAGGCACAGCGGTCGATATATTACTCCAAATGTACGGAATAGGCAGGTCCATTAATCCATAAAGCAGTCCCCTTATTGCCTTACCAATGTGAATAGACTCCAACGCCAACTGTAGATTTTGACCAATAGCAGGGCCTCAAATATCGAATTCGACGAATGGCGAAAATGATGGCAATGAATTGATTGTCCATTTAGGATAGCCAATAAGACTACTGCGGTTCATGAATATGTGGGGATGCAGTTCATCAAAACAGCTGGACCGATTTTGACGCAGTATAACACACTGGATCCATTAATAGCAACTTGTTACATTGTTACAAAAGTTTAATGCCCATTGCCGTTAAAACGTGCAAGTCTATAGATGTTTTTGGTGTAAAGTCCCTCAGTCGCGTTTTACTACACCCACGGGAAGAGACGGCTTGATATTACAGTTTTGCGTACCGAAACCACACACTTACCATATCGCAAATAACTGTCATTTTTGGCAGGTTTATTGTCTATTGTTAAGTGTATTTTAAATAACGAATATGATAATCTTATTAATAAGTCCAATCAATCAAATATTACCTCTTGACTGACTCAAATACATGCGGCGACATTGATGTTAGCCAATGCATTAATTGGCTCACCCAATTTGGTGGAATTGCTGCTCATCCCGCGTGGGAGAAGTCATTTCGTTCTTATCACACAATACCCTTTTACAATTTCATGATGCAATTCGGCAAATTAACTTGTAATTGGGAATTGTATTGTTGATATATTTAGCGACAACGACTATGTCGAAGCCAAATGGATAATGTATGCATGTATACAGCCTAAACGCTACATTTAGTTTCAGACAAGTTCCGGGAGTGTCATTAAGGATGTGACATGTGATAAATCCAATACCAAGGCCTCAATGAAAGAAATTCAAAAATAGGCAGGTTTAAAAAATATGTTTAAATAAAAACTTTAAAAAAAAGTGATAATAGCATTGTTGTGTTCCGGTTGTCAAAGATAAAATAGCCAGTCCCCCAAATATGTCGGGATTTCCGGGTGAGTACGGTTCCACCTTCGGCCTCATCTTCACTTAACATCAGGTGTGACTGAGGTCAAGTGCTAACCCGTTGTGCATAAAAAAAAAGTTTAAAAACACATATAAAGTCAAAAGCAAAACGGAATATCTCAATTGATTTAGGCCAGAATCAGAGGTCGCGTAAGGAGATTTACCCCACTATACCAATCACGAATTGAAGGGAAATCCTCGGAAAAGAAATATGTACGCATAGAGACTCCGGCCTAAAACAATTGAGTTAGGTATTTCGTCTGTTCGATTTTTATACGCCTATTTATGACCGTAGTCTAGTTTTTAGTTTTTTCTTTAGTTTTGCCCGAGTTAGAGGGTCACCTAAACGAGCGAGATGGGAATAGTCAACGTCACTAATCCTATATTTAGTGTGGCTGGGTCAACCTCAAGGCAACCTACACATACACAAGACCAATTATGCATTCTAGTAACATTACCCAAAACAAAAATGTACTCGGAAATCATCTTTGTTACCTCATTGTTACTCGATCAATCAATCAATATCTTTGCACATACATACAGCGCCATCTAGTTCCACACTAAGCAACTATGCTTGTATTATGGATACCAGATGGTTGATATACTACACAAATACATTTTTTTGGAAATAAATACATAGGTACAAAACTGAAAACATCCATACCTAATTCGGGTACACGTGGCCGTACATTATGCTCCTAGCGGGATTCGAACCAGCGACCTTTTAATATAGCAGTCAGTGTTTCTAACCCTTACACCAAACAGATCGCCATACCTCTAAAGAAAGTAATTCAATACACTAATAACACTCTACGTACAAGTAGGTACCACGCATATTTCCCGCTCTTATTGCCTGTACTAACGGACCGTAACGAAGGTATAATGATGCAACTATTATACAATGACCGTACGAAGGTAACATAATTCAATGTGAGCGAAAGGGAAGACTTTCTCGCGTTACTGTCAGAGTCCTTTCACTCATCCGTGCGCGAGAGACGATAAATAACCTCTTTATCTATTCAGTATTCACTAGTAAACACATAAGTAAACACTCATCTTTTGATCCGTATAATAAATCGTGTTTTTAATTGAACGTATTTTCTTATTTAGTTATCCATTTCAAAATTGTGTAGGTAGTTTTGAGAACATTTCGTGGACAGGACGCACTCGTGGCGTGTAGTAATACTCGCTAATCGAAGACGTTATTGTCTACTTTGAGTCACCACTGAAGCTTTCATGAGAGTAGTGGTACTTGCACCTCGGAGTCCTAATTCACTTAATAATATAAAAACTATATTGACGACCGGTTGGTGTAGTTGAAAGTGACCCTGTCAGCGAAACCAACGGTTGTGGGTTCGAATCTCGCGAGGGGTAAATGTTTGTGTGATGAATACGAACATTTATTCCCGAGTCATGGATATATTTATGTGTTTATCCATTATCTAGTATCCATAGCACAAGCTTTGTTTAGTTTGGGACTAGATGATTGGTGTAAAAAACAAATGACGTTCATAGGTGCATATTGTATTGTCTACATGAATAAATGATTTTCATTTCATTTCATTTCATTTCAGTGTCCGAAATATATTTATATATTTATTTATTTATATCTAACTAATATTATAAATGCGAAAGTTTGGATGTTTGTTTTTTTATTTATTTGTTGCTCAATCACGGCGAAACGGATTTGGATAAAATTTGGTATATACATAGATAGAATATACCCTGGATTAAGACATGGGATACTTTTTAACCCGATAAAGTGAGTAGTTCCCGCGGGATAAACATATTAAACTTATCCGCGATATTCTAACGCGGAAGGCGGAAAGCTAGTATAATAAAACTCCAACCACGGTTATACTTACCTACCTATAAGGCTAGGAATATACGTCACATTTTTCAATCAGATCGGATGTGAATATCGGATCGGACGTGTTCGACGAATGTTCAAACAAACTAATAAATCATAATTTTGTGAAGAATAAAATTTGCAGCTTTCTACAATGGCCGGTTGATGCACTGAGTTGGGATGAAATCAGATACCACGACGATCGGAGCCGTGCGTGGAAGGATAGTGTACCATAGAAAATACACATTATACATTTTTATTCGACTGATTATGTCATTAAGTTCGTGTATTAAGAATCAACCTTAGGCCAGACGCCAAATATATTATAGAAAAAAATACCTACATTTCTAATATTTTTTAAAATGTCAAGTAGGTATAAAGACTGTTTTCTTTTACGTGATGTTTACTGAAAGTTACGTTTATATAACAGAGTAACGTTATCTTGTTAGGAGTTTACAAGAGTAGAATGTTTTTTAAATAAATAAATACTAAATATATAAGTGCTTTGCTGTAAGGTTCGATCATCCATCACAGCATCACGTAACTAACTACTCTATAAGACGGTTTATTCCATCCAGTGGGCGCTACTGGATGTATAAATCCCTCTTAGGACTTTACCGGAAATTATTAACATCCTGTACACGAGAGATTCGTACAAAAATAAAGGTTAGTGACCAATTTTGAACAACCCTCCGCCTCCGTGGCTCAATGTAAACAACATTGGGTTTACATTTCGGAGGTCGCGGGTTCGATTCCTAGCGGGATACATATTTAGTACTCGGTTTGGTTGGTGGTAGGGCATATTAAATGTCCGCCTGGCTAACAACCACCATCTTATCTAAATCTGCCGCCATGCAGCAATGTTAATAGCGTTGTTGTGTTCCGGTTGTCAGAGATAAGATAGCCAGTCCCTCAAATAAGATGGGGTTTCCGGGTCAGTACGCTACCACCTTCGGCCTCATCTTCACTTAACATCAAATGTGATTGAGGTCAAGTGCTAACCCGTTGTGTATTCAGCAGAAAATTGTTGGATTTCCATAATAAAGGTGGTTTTAGAATGGTTTACTTTGTATGGGTAATCAAACATTTTTAAACGAATTCGGCTATGTTTCCTAGGGGAAAGTTGTTCGTAATCAGGAGTGGAGTCGCCAGTAAACAGGGAAAAATTTTAAATAATCTATATAACATATCCTGTAATATTTAAGATAAAGAAATATAGCCGCCGTCAGCGGCATATTTATAGGTAATCATGTGCAGTCGGGTTTTTTGTTTTTTATACATTTACTTAATTTTATACATTTAAATAAGTATATGATAGGTTATGTTTAAGTATGTATGCTTCTCTATCGATCTATGTAATGAGCATAAAAATATGAAATGTATTCAAGTAGTTTGTATCTTCATTCTTATTTAATACTGCGCAACCTGCCTAATTCAAATATCCTACCGGATGAGTTTTTTTACCGTAAAGGAAAAAGTAGGGCATATTAGGTAGATGAAAAAGAAGGTATTGGCATGGGTAGTTTAATTTCAAAACTATGATCGAATAAAGCGTTGTGTTATTTTTTTTTTTTTAATCTTTATCTAATTTAGGGACTTGAGTCCTTCTAGACATAGCAGTCCCATCGTACGCTGACCAAGATTCACTGATGTGAAGATACAAACATGTTATATAATAATCTGGCCGCTATTGATCCAGGTTTACCCAAAATTGATTGAGCCAAACCTACAGCGTATTGACTCAGTTTTAATTGTCTCATCAGTATCTCTTTCATTTCGGTTTCTAGCACATTCCATCAACATGTGTTGGACATCTTCAACTCCACAGACTTCACAGTTAGGAGTGTCAGTTCTTTTCATCAGATATCCAAACTTGTTTGATGGATAGTGCCCAGAACGTAGTCTAACAGCTAACTTAATTAATCGCCTACTTAGCTTAACTTCATCAAACCAAGGTACCCGAAGAGGCTGACCTTGGATAGTTCTGTACCAAATACCTTTTCCTAACGAACGACGATCAAAATATTCCTTCCAATTTGAATAAAGCGTTGTGTTATTTGATGGTCGCGTTTGTAGTCTTTCCACATAATTACATCTTTAAATTAAATAAATTTAAAAAACTTGGAGAAAATATGAGTTCAACATAAAATTTCGCATGATAGGAACCCTACGAATTCCGCCAGTCGCATACCAATACCAAGCCCCGCAAATAATGGTTTTGAAAAAAAATAAACTACCTATGCCAATAACTTCTATATCACTTTCCTAATATGCCCTATTTTGTCCTCACGGTAAAAAAAACTCATCCAGTATTATCCTTATACCCAAAGGTTGCCTGGAAAAGATCGATTTTAATCATGAATTGTATGTAACCAACTATCTGTAAAATGTGTTTTCGCTTCTGTTATAACTATATGCAATACTGTATTTGTATTAATAATAAATAAATAAATATCGTTAGACATTAGTCTTGTGGATACCAGATGGTTGATATACTACATAAATACATTTTTTATTTTGTAAATAAATACTTATTATAAATGAAAACATGCATAACTCGGGTACACATGTCCGTATTCATCACACAAACATATGCCCTGGTTGAATTTTCGTAGACAACATTACAGACAAGCTAGCTAATGGCAGCATTCAATTAATACGTTCACATAAACAAAATACCCAAAAACCAAGCGCAAAACAACTATGCACCAAACCCAAGGAATCTATCCTTCTTTCTCAGCAGGATTAGAGAGAAGGAAGGATAAAGGCATCACATAAATAAAATGCTACATTACAACCCTTAAGCAACTCGTTTCTTACGTGGTGTTAAGTTCTTGGGAGGTGCGGCTGGTCGAGTGCGCTGATCCTGACCCGCGGCAGAGTCGCCCTCTATATCTGCAATCACAAGTTCTATTGTAAATTCACGTCTAAAATAAGTTGCTTTGGAATCTTCAAATGGCGTTGTTTTACACGGTAACTTTTAATTACTTCTGATACCACAAACCAATAAAGCAAGGAACTGAGTATCGTGTTACTAGAAACCGTATTTCGGAATTTAAAAATCCATTAAGGCCCGTATTAATAAATCAATCTCAATAGAAGTCTTGAGTTGACGCTATCTCAAGCTCTATGCTAATTTATAAACCAATCTTGATATCTACTCAGCTGAGATCACTTCTCAAGTATTCGCCTCATCGGCGAATGAATGTTAGTCTTGAGTTTCGTTTATTAATACGCGCACCTCTCAAGAGAGTACTGCTTGAGTACTGCTTGAGTATGCACGTGCTTTTCAGGTCACAAGTTAGGTTTATTAATCAACACGTTTACTTGAGACCGGTCACAAGGCAGTTCTCAATCTTGAGAATGGTTTATTAATACGGGCCTTAGACTAGGTGGCGCGCTGTTTCATAGCCTGGATAAAAATTGGCTAAATTGCTATTGATTTCAATATCAATATTTGTATATAAATTATAGAACACTTATGAAGAAAATAATCTTAATTTGTCATGTTAATTTGCGTATTTCTTTTTATTTTGCTGAATGAGTAAGCGTCATCTATAGTCTTAATGGATTTTGAGCTAGTTTTTTCGTGGTCCCATTGTGAGGTACGATTTCTAGTATGGCGATTGTCAGTCCTTTTTTTAACCGAGTTCAAAAAAGGAGAAGCTTAACAATTCGGTTGTATTTTTTTTATGATTGTTACCTTCAGAACTCAAGACATTTTTAAACCGATTCGGAAAATTCTTTTTTTATTTAATAGACCATACTTCCACGGTGGTCTCATGCTCATCATAATCTGTCCAGTCCAGTATGCGCTGGTATACAAATCGTCCTCACTGCGCAGATCTACCCTGATTAGACTTTTTAAACCCTAAATTTTTTTGCTCTTACTCATATTTTGTCTGCGGCCTGCTTATGTTCTAATGATAAGAAATCCATGTTAAGTCGTGTCCAGTGATTTACCGTAAATAATCTTGTACCTATAGGTATTACACATAAGTATATATTTTAATAACAAGCTTGTTCACTCTCGCGTAGTTCCAATAGATATGTACTAAACTCGCTCCAAACCTAGCAGATCTACGCTATAAAGAGATGCCGCTGTATAAGTTACATAAAGCTGTCCCTTTTTAACTGTCCTCAAGTGGAGATATCTGCTTGAGTACCTTTCTGTAATACGGGCCTGAGTCTGCTCTGACAATGTTAATACGCCTTACGACTAAACTGCACTTAGGACTTTCTAATAATTTGAATTAAAATAATTCGCCGATGAAAGTCACATTTATCTAATTTCAATGCACTCGAAAATTTGTTCAATTATGTCCGTAGGTATTATTATTGCATTATATTATGTGCGCGATTAACTGATCGCTCGTTACATTACAAGTACCTCTCAATAGTTAGAAAGTGAAAGGAGATTGTTAAGAATGTTAATATGAAATATTTAAGAAATGCTCAATTTTAATAATTCTTTTATTTTCTTTTAGAAACAACCAAAGCTATCCGAGTGATTGAGCCCCTCGCGATAGATCCACCATTAAAATGTGGATTTATTAAAGTACAGAGGAGATGGAAAGGAAAAACCGTGTGGCAACCAATGTGGAACCTATTCGCGTTTCGCCACGATCTCAAAACAGAAAGTGGTAGAGTACCGTGAAAGACAAGGTCACAGTGAAGGTCACGACTCAACAGGTGGACAGACCTTCATGAAGGAAGACTTCTCGTCGAAGGGCATGGTGTACCAACGGTTTAGAAGCCGACTGGAAGACACAAGTCGGCGCAGCACAAGGAAAAGTGCTTAGGTTAAGGATTTTATTGTTATATTTTATAGTATTTTAAAATGGTATTGTTATTGTATTGTTTATATTTTATGGGCCATGTTGGCTGAACCAAATAAAGAAATAAAATAAAATTTTTAAATAATAATACCTACAATGTCATTTGAATATGAAAATTTAGAAACACCCTGAAGAACTAAATGTAATAATATCAGGTATACAAAGCAAAATGAACTGTGCTAAAAGTTCAATACCTTCGAAAGGGCTGATCCGATTTTTATTAAACATGACCAAGAACCTTTCCCCAGGTTTATTTTTAAAAACTACACTGAAATCGGATCACGCATTATTGAAATACATATGGACAAAGACACAATCCAAGGCCGTCAAAAACATAACTGTGTACTTAAAATGATTACTAATAAAATTAAAATATCAAATCCATAAACCAAAAAAACCTGATGATAAGTCAAAATTACTGGGGCATAACCTACCTACATACCATAACACATGAAGTCGTGGTTAGAGAAGCTTAATATTCGTTTACCCTTAACGAAAAACGACGGGTGTTAGGGTTTGACGACAGGTTGTTGCGTGTCGTCTTTGTCCTGACGTATCTCGGCAATGCGTGGTCCGATTTGTATGCGGTTTTTATACAAAAAAAGACTAAATAAGGGGACAGCTTATTAATTTATGTTTGATGAAAATCGGTTAAGGCTTTTCGAACATAGTTGTTTGATGTGTATTTTGATGACAACATACTTTTTCAGGAATTTTATACAGTTATACCCAGTTGCCCCAGGAAGGAGGTTTTTCGGGTGTATGTATATACCTAAGTAATGTATCCCATAAAAAACATAAATGTGAAAATAGGAGCCAAGTTCAATATTAAGCATATACGTGGTTGTCGACCTTGCCTGACTTTTATCATTAATTCTTTTGAATTAAGATCGAAATTAAGTATATAGTATATTACCCATTAGTATCCATATCTATCCATATCCATCCATATATACACATATAGTACTCGTATATAGTATCCATAGTACAAGCTTTGCTTAGTTTGGGACTAGATGATTGGGTGTACGAGTAAGTGTTCGATATATTTACTTTTAAAAAAGCGAAGCGAAGTGAAGCGATGTACTTTTAAAAAAAATAAGAAAAATAAGATTAGCTAGGCACCAAAATTTCAAGTCATCAAATATTCAAATATTAATAACTGTTTGGACTATATTTATGAAATTCGGAGATCTAGTCAATCTAAGGGACTTCAATAAATAAATCAAATTTCATGTGTCTAGGTTAAATAGATTTTGAGTTATTAATGTGTCAAAAGTAGCTTCAAATGATTCGTGTCATACAGGGTGAAATTTACTGATTAAGGACAACTATCCACTAACCATAGCCGAATTCAGCCAAAAATTCTTGGACTACTGAATGTGGTTTCGGAATCGTTTACTTTTTATAGATAATCGGAAATTTTTTGATCGAATTGGGCTATGGTTCCTAGTGCAAAGTTGTTCATAATCAGGAGTGGAATCACCAGTAAACAGAAATTACATGAATTAAAGTTCTCCCTGTATAATACACGGCTGCTGTGTCGCCAGTTACCTTTTTTTGAACTTGGCTTGACACGGCGCCGCGTGTCTTTATGTTGATTTCTATGTTACCCCTTTTAGCCTCAATTTCGAAGTGCATGGTCTCATCTCGATCCCCGGAGCGTCATCATATATTTTATGAAAAAAATCCAACATGGCGCCCGCGAAATAAAAAATATGTTGTCGGTTTTTTAAATCTTTAAACTTATATTGTTATCCAATATGTTAAGTATACCACAATAATCTGTTAGTTAAATTAAATGTAGATTTGTTTATATTATGTCACATAGATAATAATTACATCATAAGGAAACACAAACGATGATCGTTACTCATTAATCAATCAATATTATATTTTAATGATGATATTGTCACACACAGTATTCATGACATCATCCCGAGAGCACACAATAGTTAAAATAGAAATACATTTTCAGTGTGTGTATTTAAACAGGTGTGTCTGAGGCTTCGACATCGAATCAGGGGTTCTACTCTATAATGAAAATAGCTTCGGACGGCCGTAACTTCGGACTTTTTCTTTTGCAGTTTGCTGTGTCAATTATAAACCAATCGTCGTTATTTTACTTTTGTTGTATATAGTTGGACATCACAAGTTAGTACGGGACGCAAGGAACGTCTGAAGTTATGCAAATAAAGGATTCTCAGCAGAAGAAAAAGTCATATAACCCAGCCCAGTTTCAAAACCTGTCCGCAAGATTTATCTTAAATATGAAAAAAAAAATTACACAACCCTATAAAGACTAATATCACCCGCATCCACACTCCTCCATGTAAGCCAGGATCTACAGTGGTACTCTGCACACCGCCTACGGAAGGTAGACGGTGCCCTAGGTATCTCTGTGGCTACCTTGGGCCCCAGACGAATTAAAGAAGAGTTAAAGGTGTGAAGTAGGAAAGAAGTTTTCCACCCTCCTTCGGAAAAGGGGAGTGTAGCTAATTGAATTCAAAATCAGTACTAAGGCTTAACCTAGGGAAAGACTATGATACCATCGAGAAATACCAAAAAACTGTATTAAAGGTAAATGCCTTCGAAAAGGCTTAACGTTTTAATATAAAAAACCCACATACACAACGCCGTCAAACACACAACACCCGTTTTTCGCCGGGGGTTAAAGTGTACAACTCATCTCATCCATGCAATAAGTACCTTAAAGTTATCTGGCGTTCCTATTGTTATACTTATATATGATTCGTGAGTAGGTATACATACGAGTACTATAAGTACGTTAGAACTATATTAATTCTGTGCTATATAAGGTCAATATAATCTTCTATACTAGTTGAGCCAATGATTATAAAACACGTCCAATTAATGAAATTCCAATTGTATCCACCCGTCTCACTACTCGATTGAAACACAAGTACCTAAGTAAAATAGGCGTTATTTCTTGTTGAAATCTCTTGTTGATTGGCTAGATTGGCGAAGATACAAATTGATAAAATTGTTGAATGCCAGGTTTCCATGTCCCAGTCTCGTTATTACGGAAGCGATCTTTCTTGATAAACTTAATAGGTTACCGCTTGACCTCAATCGCACATTATTCTAAGAGAGGGTAGCATATACACGGTGAATTTTAATTCATGTAATTCCCATTTACTGGTGAGACTCTTGATTACCAACAACTTTCCCCGAGGAGCCACAGTCGACTTCGATCAAACAATTTTCAATTACTTACTATGCAAAGTAAATCATTCTGAAACCACCTAAAGGTGGTATTCATATTAAAATATGGAAGTCCAACAATATTCGGCTGGTGACTGTGGAGTCACCAGTGGCATGAAAAGCTGTAATCAGGAGTGGTCCTGATTACAACTTTTCACTAGAAACCATAGCCGAATTCAGCCGAAAATTTTTGGTCTTCCATACCAAAGATGGTTTCAGAATAGTTTGCTTTGTATGGGTAAACGAAAATTTTTTCATCGAACTGTATTGTTAATTTCGGGTATACTTATATCATTGTATTTGGAAGAAAATCAGATTACAAACCGCGCATTGTGTTATTTATAACTTAGAATAGTGTTTTTAGAGCCCTCACTCTACAATAATCTACTATAAATTCTCAAAGAGAGATTTGTATATAGGTACTAAACGAACTAATAAATAAATAAATAAATATTTCGGACACTTGTAACACTAAAATAAAATAACTAAAAGCAGATATAGTAGGTGAAATCAAATCATCTAGTCCCAAACTAAGCAAAGCTTGTGCTATGGATACTAGGTAAAGGATAAACATACATAAATATTTATATAAACATCCAAGACTCGGGAATAAAATGTTCGTATTCATCACACAAACATTTACCCCTCGCGGGATTCGAACCCGCAGCCGTTGGTTTCGCTGATTGGGTCACTATCCACTACACCAATCGGTCGTCAATGCTTTGTATAAGATGATAATAACTATGATATTTGTAAGAAAGTTACATAGATCACTCTCAAGTACAATGTTACTTCAATAGCGCTATTACGAATTACAAAACAAACCGTTAGATGATCCAAACATTAAAAGTTCAATGCTTGACAACATCTAAGGTTCACGGATTGAAATATACAGAAATGCACAGGTGACATGGGGTGAAGCCATCGCTCACATAGTCGCCTTTTACGACACGGGAAAGGGTTGGTCCTATTCTCTTTATCGTGCCGAAACCACATAGCACAGCTATTTCTAGTTCTAGCTAGTCTAATAATGGACTTTGATAATCTGTTGTGACGAGTGATGAGACTTTAATAAAATCTGTCACCAATTAAACATGAAATCAAACCCGTGATCTTTAACCTAATAATATTCAAGAGGCAATTAAATTGGTAGCAAATATTGCGATGTTACGTAAAGTCGTAAAGGTTGACGAGTATCCGGTGCGTAGCACGTGCTCTTGAGAGGCAGTCCTGTACTGACCACTTCCTAAAGACCAAAAATATGTAATACACCGACCTATAATACACAAGATATGTACTTATCACATCTCAATTTGTTTAAAGTGCGTACTTGTATTGCATTGCATTGTATATTGTATTGTATCCAGGCTAATTCACATAAAACAAACATGACGACCTGTTTGGTGTAGTGGTTAGCAACTCTGACCACTATACCAAAAGGTTGCGGGTTCGATTCCCGCGGTAGGGGCATATGTTTGTGTGATGAATACGGACATGTGTACCCGAGTTATGGATGTTTTCATTTATAATAAGTATTTATTTACAAAAAAATATGTATTTATATAGTATATCAACCATCTGGTATCCAGAACACAACCCTATAGTTGCTTACTGTGGAACTAGATGGCGCAGTGAGTATGTCTAAGGATATTTATTATTATATACTTGGATATTACACACAGTGCCATCTAGGTCTACGCTAAGCAACTAGTCTTGTATTAGTACCAGATGGTTGATATACTACACAAATATGTTTTGTTGTTAATATATACATAATATAGCCCGAATAAGCTGACCATAGAGTAAACATTTTTTTGTGTCTGCTGACCATTGCCTTAGTAAGAAGAAAGACGAAGAACAGAACTGACAATGATTGACGGATGATTTACAACTAAAGGGATTCTTTAGAACAGACTTTAGAATAATAATAAGGATTCTTCAAAAGAGATTGACATCTAATGGCGATAGTAAGTGAGCACTAAATGTAAATAGAATAATATTTACATCACACCACATCACACATAATCATTATGTAGCTCCTGGAATTCGCCACGGCTTGACTACACATGGATCTTTGTAGACACGACATCAGGGCTGTCCAATCCATCGCTTGGTTTCATTGAGTAATTATGTTGGATGTTTAGTCTGTTATTATAAATAATGCTCTAACGTTTTCTGTACAAGGTTCTGCATTTTTACATGGTACGGCTCTATTAAAGAGTCATAGCTATCTCATTCAAGTCATCAATTCAACTTGGTATTGTAATTCAACAACGAATGATTATTTTATTTTTTTAATCTTTATTTTATTGAGGGATTTTTGTCTTATGGGACATGTCAATCCCATTGTGCCCTTCGCTAGTTAACACAACACTGACAAGGAAAATAACACAAATATAATAACAAAGATAATGAAACCCACTAGTCAGAAAGTTCAGTGACCAGTTGACAAAGTAACCTAGCTGCCTCAGATGTCGGAGAAGACAAAATAGTCTGCACATTTCCTATGTCCAACCGGTTTAATTTTAGATTTCTGATTAATGTCTCCCTCTCTGTCTTGTTCCTGACACACTCCATCAATAGATGTTGCCCATCTTCCACCTTGCCACAACATTCACAATTTGGGGAATCACGAATGATTATATACGTGGTTTTATGGAATCGAATAAATTGAACATCACCTAGCAATACATTTTATACCGGATGAGTTTTTTACCGTAAGAAAAAAAATAGGGCATATTAAGTATAAATGAAATAGAAGTATTGGCATAGGTAGTTTAATATTCTTTTTTTTTCAAAAAAAATTGTTATGCGACTCGCGGGATTCGTAGGGTTTCTATCAGGTGAAATTTATTTCGCACTCATATTTTCTTGAAATTTTCTTTATTTATTGAATTTAATGATGTAACTATGTGGAATATGCTACAAACGCCACCGTTAAATGACACAATTAACACTTTATGTTTGGATGATGGTTTTACAAAAAAAAATTAAAGTAGCTATGTCAATACCTTCTATTTCACGAACCTAATATACCCTATTTTTTCCTTACGGTAAAAAAACTCATACGGTATAGTTTCCGATCATATAAATCCGAATATAATTTGCATCATTATTTAATAATATATTATAAAATTCCTGAGTATTTGGATGATAAACAAGCATGGAAATAAGCCGCTCGGCCATATTCAGTCTAATGATACAATAATATTACACATTGTAACCCTAAACCTGTTTAAAAGAGCAACCCTTGAGTATCTTCTTCTCTGGGGAGTCCGATTTAGGAATTAGCAGTAATGTCAGTAATTTTAATATTAAATTAATTGAGACGTTTTCAAGTGATAATTTGACCACCTCCGTGGCTCAATATAAACAATATAGGATTTATGAATCAGAGATGCCGGTTCAATCCCCAGCGGAGTACATGTTTTAGTATACGGTTTGGTTGGTGGTAGGGCGTTTTAAATGTCGGCCTGGCTATCTACCACCGTCTTATCTTAGTCTGCCGCCAAACTGCAATGTTAATGCATTGTTGTATTCCGATGTCAGAGATAAGATAACCAGTCCCCCAAATAAGATGGATCTCCACCTTCGGCCTCATCTTCACTTAACATCAAGTGTGATTGAGGTCCAGTGCTCACCCGCTGTGCATAAAAAAATCTTTGATTCGTTGCTGTCATTCATTTGTAAAATTCTCTAGGAATAGATGGCCACCGAGGGTGCTGCACTGGTATACAGGTATAAAATTATGATAGACTGCAGAGGGGTTTATGAAGTGTCACCGGGTGGAACAGGACTATGTAATCCCAGATGAAGCACGTCGTAAAATTCCTATTCACCCTAACGAGAATCAGCGTATAATTAAATCCATATATTAGGAGTATTAATTCCACTTAAAAAACCCAATAATGTTTCGGAGAATATCGACCACACTTAAGTAATGTCAGAATTTTGTACATTAAGGTGATTTAACTTTTGTTTAAAAATTAAAATTCCATAAAAAAAAATAAGATACATGATCGACCCTTCCACACCAAATAAATATGGAAATCAGTTTTATTAAAAAAAAAAAAGGAAACAGCAAGAACGTCGTAAGTAGTTTAGGGATCCGAGTTACCGTGGGATAGAAAACATGTTCAAGACGCTGTCATGTTGTGGATGGAACTTATTAATAGGTATGCACTCTTCGGTAGTTGAAGAGCAGCCCTGTGGTATAACATTACGAACAGTGATCCATTAGCTCGCAACTAGTGCGTGATAAGACGGTCGTGTTTGCCAACAAAAAATGATTAGGGAACCGGTCTATGTAACTAGTTCTATTAAAGGACCGTTCACTTAGGAAATTTTTTTGAGGAGTTTCTCGTAGATAACAATATCATTAGCAGCTGCTTGTATAAATTAAAACATTATTCTATAAATGAAATTAATAAGGTTCTCTAATAACTTTAAATTGAAAATTTAGAAATTCCCGAGAACAAATGATTATAGGTCTTTACCTATAAAATTGGCGTTTTGTATGAAGAATTTCATTAAGACTATTTTCTCCATACAAACATTTTTGTTTTTTTTTTGGGAACGACAAATCCAAATTTTACTAAACTTTGTGTGTATTATCGGATAACATTAAGTTAAGTATAGGCAGCGTTAATTTTTAAAAGTAACCGCTTTATAAAAATTTCAGCGAATCTAATAAATGATTATGGGAAGCACATGAAAAGAGCTCTATTCAGTTTTTTTTTATTATGTGATTTAGCCTAAAAATTAAAAAATATTTCATGTGAAACCTTGAAATAATATTCCATTTTCCAAATAAAAAACAAATTTGGATATAGCTTTGAAAATCGCAGGAATTTGTACATATGATTAACGAAGAAAAAAACTCCAATTTCATAGGTAAAGACCCAATATTTATAATCTAGATAGACCAAACAATGTTAAAGGCTCAATCCAAGTCCTGGTCGTTAACTACCCACATATTAATTCCTTTGGTTTTGTAATTCTTCTTTTCCAATTTAAGAGCTATGCTCTTGTCGATGGAGTAATGACCACGTCTCTCTACCTTGCACCCTCGATTTAACCTCTTGGTACGACACGACATTCACCTTTTCTTTTACTTGGTCAAAGTAATTAGGCCTAGGTCTTCCCCTTCCTCTCTTTCTTTCAATCTATCCCTCAATTATGTTCTTCTAAAAAATATCGTCTCGTATCAAGTGACCGATAGGTTATATAATAATTTTTGTAAATACTGTTCAATTACAGGGGGCAGAATGGAAATGAAAATAAGGAGGAGGCTGTGACGTGCAACACGGGATGTGTAAGGCTGGTGCAAATGGTATTATTTTGTAGTAATCTTACGCATAAAATGACTAATGAAAAAATTTTATTAAGTGAATTCGTTCAAGAATAGATTGGATAAATTTAAAAAAAAAACTAATGATGACTTAAATATTGATTGAATATTGATTGATTGAATATAAACAACATAATTAACAATGTTAACTCTTTCAACACTGTGACATAGATATACCAGCAGTAATGTAATATAATAATAATAATAATTTGAAATTATGGGTCTCTTCATTAATACATAAGGTCGACTGTCTCTGTCTAGAATCGACAGCGTCAAAAATGGACCACAGAACCTTCTGTTCAATGTTTGAAACAACACATACAGTACACACATACAATACACATACTCCTCAATTACATGAGAAATACATACCGACAAAAATGTTCTATTTGAATATTTTCTTACATAGTTTTACGCCATAAAAAAAGGATTTAAATGAGCAGTCAATAAAATACTCAATAAAACTGAGTTTAAAATGGTGGACGAAGTGTAAATCGTGCGCTTGGACGTGTAAAAATCTACATAAATAAGATTCGTGATGGATATTATTTATTTTGGGATCGGTAGGTATCGGATACTCAAGTTAAAGTCCCGGGATCTTTACTATAAGAGCGGAGGAGAGTTCTTAGAAAAGAAGGAATGTGTGCAATTCTACACTTTTTAGTCTATGTATACTCGTATCGAAGAACGTCGGTGGCTCTGCGGTTAAGACGCGGTCTCCCATTTTAGGCGGACCTCCTAAAATGGACGACTCATGAATGGGAGTTCAATTCCCAGGCAGGCCATGTACCAATGAATTTTTAAATGTAATTTAAATACTTATGTGCATTTATACGATTGCTCCTAAACAGTGTAGGAAAACTAATAGAACTAACTAATAGGCATGTAAAAATAATAGAACTAACCTGTCTCTTGACTTGGGTGTCGTATAAAGCGACTGGGGACTGTCCACAAAAAACAACCATAAAGGGGGTGAGCCCCTTTGTGCATTCCCATATATTTCGAAAGGTGAATCGTGGAAGTTATTTCGAGCATTAAATTTTGGAACACCCAAACGATTATTTGGGATATCTTTGACCACTCCATTTGGGATGCAGTGAATGTACACAATCTTACAATCTGTTTGATGATCAACATTAAAAATTCAAAATCTTATTCCTCAGTGTAGATACAAACACATTACTTGATGAAAATCTACATGTTTTATAAATCGAATCGCTTCATGGGTTGTTGTTGGCAACACATATTTGTGAGACCGATGGGTGGATACATGCTAACCCATTTGTGACCATTGTTATCTTCCCAATTATCCCGTGGTATAAATCCTTGAAGGCCTCACCCAGCAGTGGGTTGTAAGTGTAGTTCGAAATGTAAACAATGAAAACAATAAGTGCATGAATGAAAACTTCCTGATATCAGTTATGTGAGCTATTTTAATTAAGTGCAATCAAAATATGCGACCTCGGTGGTTATTACAGGTTAAGTGTTTATTAATTAATCAGACAATTCTATCGTTAATAAAACAAACATAACACGTATGTTAATCATTTTAAATAGATACTGTTAATTTTTTATGAGAATTATATAAATTGATCAACACGCTTTGAGTACTCTTCTGGATAGGGTCTAAAATACAGGTAAATTAGTTTTACCTAGTTTGGATACTGGAAGTGTCACCACGTACTTGCTTGATACCTTTTAGTATAATTACACGTCATAAATAGAAAAAAAATTATAAGACTCTTCTTCTTCAATTTAAGAGCTATGCTCTTGTCGGTGGAGTAATGACCACGTCTCTCTACTTTCCGCCCTCGATTTAACCTCTTGGTACGACACGACATTCACATTCACATTCAGTATTATAAGACTCTATTGGTGCAAAATTACTATTTTGTTGAATTTGCATTAACTATTCCGCTGCATAGATCTTCAGACAAAATCTGACCGTTCATTGCAAACCATGAATATAAAACGAAAATAACACGTGAATAATCATTTTCATATGTGCGTTTAATACGTAATATTATCTCGAATTGAAATCACAGAGATAATAACATGAATTAGTGATTGATTGCACATTATTTTTTGCAGGCAAAAAAAAAAGATAAACAATTGCATGCCCGGCGAACTCTTATCTGTATACAGGACCAAACGAGGTGTTAGAGAATTCGAGTAACAAATAAAAAATTTTTTTACTTGAATTGAAAACAGCCTTTAAAAGTATCTCCCGTGACGCGGGATAATAAAATTACAAATAAATGATGGTGGTAATGAAGCATTGCCAATCTTCTAATCTAACCAATATTATAGATGTCAACGTTTGGATGTTTGTTTGTTAATTTGTTTGTTTGTTGCTCAGTCACGGTGAAATCGCCTCCGTGACTCAATGTAAACTACATTGGGTTTACGATTCGGATGTCGCGGGTTCGATCCGCAGCGGGGTATATATTTAAAACTCGGTTTGGTTGATGGTATTAAATGTCCACCATCCATCACCACCAACCATCTTATCTAAATCTGCCGCCAAACAGCAATGTTAATAGCATTGTTGTGTTCCGGTTGTCAGAGATAAGATAGCCAGTCCCCCAAATAAGATTGGGTTTCCGGGTCAGTACGTAGCGTAATGTGTTGATAGCTTTGTTGTGTTTCGGTTGTGAGTGATAAGATAGCTAGTTCGCCCAAATAAGATTGGGTTTCCGGGTCAGTACGCTTCCACCTTCGGCCTCATCTTCACTTAACATCAGGTGTGATTGAGGTTAAGTGCTAACCCGTCGCGCATCAAAAAAAATATCCTATGCTTTAATCCAGTGTATGTTCTATATTTCGTCCAAATCCGTTTGGACGAAATATAGAACATACCCTGGATTAAAGCATAGGATATTTTTTATTCTGATAAAATGATAGTTCTCGCGGGATGAACATATTAAACTTATCAGCGATAAAGTTATCCCACACAGGCGAAGCCGCGGGCGAAAAGCTAGTATAATATACTAACCACCACTGAGGTTGCCTGGAAGAGATCTCTATTAGAGATAAGCTCACCTTTGTACAATATTTCCGACTGATTGTCAACATGTTTTTTTATGTGCTATAAAGAATATATATAATATAAATTTGACTTTGATATACTTTGACGTACCGTGGTCCGGGTTTATTAGTACAATGTAAACACATATTTGGTACACAGTTTATTTGGTAAGTAATTAATTAGCAACTTGAAGGCGTCGCGGCAGACCGAAAAGGAGATGGCGAGATGAGTTGGATAAGTTCCTAACCAACTGGTCGGAGGAGGCCTGGGATAGAGAGCCGTGGAGAGAGAGGAGGGAGGCCTTTGCCCAGCAGTGGGACAGTATGAGCTCCTAATAATAATAATAATAATTAGCAACTTGTATATACGTATTCTTTAAAAAAGAAACCCTGTATATGTATGTTATTATTAAGCGTAGTTATCAATCTGTTAATTAAATAATAATTCCATCAGTTTATTGCGATAGCAACAAAACTGGGATCGATCAGCCGATGCGTCAATTTAAGGCCTAGACCTTACTAGAGAGATAATTATGTAAAAAAAAATTATACGTACAATTATTACAGGCAATATATGGGTCACAGACTAGGCAAAGCTAGAAAAATCGTTGATCTAACGGAAAAGCTACTGGACAGATTTTGATGGAGTTTTCATAGATATTTTTAATTAAGTCCTATTTAACATTTAGGATAAATAAAAAACATAGATTATTAGATTAAAAATATCACTGCGAATTGCGTCGGAGGATATACTTAGAAATCCTGTAGGTAACTATTTTCAAAAAAAAATTACTTCTTTATATTTATGAAAAATCCGAAGGCGAATATCACGACTCAATAGAAAATATTAGAAAATATAAAGTAGCGATTGATTAATTTTGTAGAAAATTGTTTTAGGAGATCTTATAGCATCTATTTTATTGAATTACGTACTACGCGACATTGTGTATGTACTCGTATCAACAATAGGTATCAATATTTTGTTATATGTTGGTAGGCAGTTATGTAAAATAAAAACATATATTGCTATATTAATCATTATTACTAAGGCAAATGATTTATTTATATTATTTATATATATATTCTGTACATTTTAAATAACTATAGAACAGAAGATTTATTTATTTACCACCACAAACCATAAGTGCAATATTAATATATAATGATATTATACCATGAGAAAGTAGTACTTTATATTCATTTTGTGTGTCAATATATCTACAAAAGATATGTATCTAAATATTAGGTAAGTACTATAATTATATTAAGTAAATAATAGATGTTTTATGGGTTGATCTTGAGAGTTGTGTTGATACTGAGTAGTAGTTACTTATATATTCATTTGTGTGTCAATATATCTACAATAGATAGATATGTATTTAAATATTAGTTAAGAAAGCACTACAATTATATTCAGTAAGAAATAGATGTTTATGGGTAGTTGATATGGAGAGTTATTAATATTAAGTAGTACAGTGGCACCACTCTGCCTTTCGGCTCCACAGAATACCAGCGTCGTGGTTACTCCAACCCGACACATGCTGAGTGGAGACCTTTTTGGATTTAGGTATTGTAAACTTACGTATGTATGCATCTTTATAACAGAAATCCAAATAAATACTTTCTTTCTTTCTTTCTTTCTTTCTATATTAATCAAACAACTCATTGTCCCTACCAGTGTTGATCGTCGGAAAAATTGATTATTCACCGGACATCGGAACAATCGTAATTTAGATAATGTTTTTACTAATATTATTTTATTAGTTTTATTACTTTAAAACGGAATTATGAACTGCTGTCCGAGTAATATTCTTCACCTAAATCGAGAGTCAAGGGACAAAAATTCTTAATTTAATTTAAATTGTAAAATTTTGTTTAAAAGGAAAATTTCCCCTGAGTAGAACAAGCAAGAATCTCGAGGCGTTGCTCTTTTAAAACAGGTTTTTGTACTTGAAAAGGCACAATAATTTATAATCTGGCATACTATATCTAGCTTTTCGGACACTATTTCGTCGGTATGGGTCACGAATAAAAATTTATTAAAAAATCCAAAAGAAACTCAATTGCATATTTTGTAATTTATGGGTGCCATGTTGGACTTTTCACCATAATTACCATAAAAAGTATCGTATAACACTAGAGTTTTTTTTGAGGGATCGAGACGAATCTAACGACCGTTTATTCAAAATCGGTTGAGCCACTTAGGATATAGGAGGTAACAAAGAAATCTGCACGCATATGGAGAAGACCGGTAAAAGAAAATTTTTATAACTGTTCAAAATCATAGCAAAACAACTTTATCGTCTTTTAAAACAGCAAGCGCCATCTGACTTTTTTATAGAACATATCGACATGAAAAAGCCTTATTTTAATGATTTCATTATTTTTAAGAAGAATTATGATAAATTCTGAAACACGTACTTATTTACATACATCCGCCGAATTACATCAAGGTCGACCCACGTGTGTGACTTTGCAATGATCTCTGGGTCAGTCGGTCAGTCAGGATATTGCCTTTTATTAATATTTATATAAGAACTGACTAACGGATCTAACGACGCCCAGACACAACGTGATGATGAAATTTTGCAGGTGTACATATTCCTTGGATTACTAACAGTAATTTGTAAAATACCCACGCGGTAGGGAAAGCTTCATCAGCGCAAGTAACAACGTCGAGGCCGTCCTCTATTTAGTATAAATGTAAGTTTTAAGTTTTGTTTATTAATATCCGTATTTTGCACAACCTACCTGTTCTATAAAGTTATACTCCTACACCCAAAGGTTGCCTGGAAGAGATCGCTCTTAGTGATAAGGCCGCCTAATTGTACTCTTTTCAGTATTGTCCTTTGTAAATTGTATATTCTCCTTTTGTGCAATAAAGTGTATTTGTATTGTATCGTATCGTATCGTATCGTATCGTATTGTATTGTGTTGTGTTGTGTTGTGTTGTGTTGTGTTCTGTTGTGTTGTATTGTATTGTAGTGTATATAATTTAATAACTCACATGCAAGGAAGTAAATTATCTTAGTTTTTAAAATTGAACTTAACATAACCTAATTTTATTCATTTACAAAGCCTAATGCAGTGTTATACTAAAACTAATAGGTATAATTATAGATAACAAAGCCTGAGAGTTTACACATTGAAAATCTTCTGCCCTCCAAAATAGAATTATAATCTGAGTTATGAGGTTAGTGTTCTTTCGTGACGATATTCCACAATCTTGGATATGCAAAGGTAAATGGCCGAATTGAGAACTTCCTCCTTTTTTGGAGGCAGTTAAAAAGATACCATTTGCACTAAGTATACTTGTCATAACTACCTATTTTACTATGTTTTAAGGTAGAGTCCAACTCGCACTTGGCCAGATTTATTTATTGAATCATTTGACATCGTCTCGTGTATTTTAGGAATCGGGGCCATACTAGACTGGAATGAATTCATTGTTAATTTATCACTATAGCTTAAAGCCTACTAAAGTACTATATAATAGACTTATTTGAAATAACTTACCGGACCGTAAGTAACTATTGGATAAACAGTTATTTTGGGGCTAATTTTAATAACTCTACGAGCTTGGTTCTATATTGGCAACTTGCAATGGCTGAATTAAGATATTATGTAGTTTTCATTTCGTTAACTTCTTCTTAAATTTAAAAACATGCTCTTGTCGGTGGAGTAATGACCACGCCTCTCTGTATTTTTCGTTCACTACATGTAATGTTTTCTTTGCTTTGTCGAAAAGGCATATCAATTGGTCGCTTTACATGTATATTAAATACATGGTAAAATTAAAACTAAACTAAATGACGAAAATTCATCCAGGTCTCCTGTTTGGGGCATGGACCGCGTTGCCTCGTTGCGTTGCCGTTGAACTGCCAAACTAAGATGTTATATTTAATTCGTTTATATGTTTAATTTATCCCGCGGGAACTAATCACTTTATCGGAATAAAAAGTAGCATTATCTGCTATTTCAGGGCATATTCTATACTAGCTTTCCGCCCGCGGCTTCGCCTGCCTGGAATAACTTTACCGCGGGAATTTGTTAATCCCGCAGGAATTAAGATACTATGTAGTATTTATTTCGTTAACTTCTTCTTCAATTTAAAAACTATGCTCTTGTCGGTGGAGTAATGACCACGCCTCTCTGTATTTTTTGTTCACTATATCTAATGTTTTCTTTGCTTTATCTAAAAGGCATATCTATTGGTCGATTTACATATATATCAAATACATAGTAAAATTAAAACTAAAGCTAAAGGACGGAAACGTGATCCAGACCTCCCGTTTGGGGCATGGACCCTAACACAGTGTGTTAGCCGCGTTGCCTCGTTGCGTTGGCGTTGAACTGGCAAATTAAGATGTTATACTTAATTCGTTTATATGTTTAATTTATCCCGCGGGAACTAATCACTTTATCGAATAAAAAGTAGCATTATGTCCTATTTCAGGGCATATTCTATACTAGCTTTCCGCCCGCGGCTTCGCCTGCGTGGAATAACTTTATCGCGGAAATTTGTTTATCCCGCAGGAACTGCCCATTTTATCGGGATAAAAAGTATCCTATGTTTTAATTCAGGGTATAATCTACCTATATACCAAATTTCAGCCAAATTTGTTCATCTATTTCGCCGTAATTGAGAAACACAAACAAACAAACATCCAAACTTTCGCATTTATAATATTAGGTAGATGTGTACCAAAAATCACCGTAATTGAGAAACAAACAATGATCCAAATTCACGTCTATGCGTTGGATTTACCCGAAAACTGTGGTTCATGGTAAGGACATGTTATTACTCAGGTCAATTGACTATATTGTCACAGTCTCTCCATACTAAGGTCATAACTAGGAAGGCGTGTCACTTTATAAAGCGTTTTGTAACGTTTTGATTTCTTGAAAGTAGTCCGATACGAGTTACGTGTTATACGTATTATATGACTTAAGATATAAGTCAAATATCAAAATTTGATTCCTAAAAAAAATCCTGAAAAAAATATCCAGTAGAAATATCAAACTGAACTTACGAAGCTGAGTGGTTTTCGCCGACATATTTCTTGAGGTTAATATCAATGGCACTAGAAAAGGCGAGTCGGATCCGCACTGTGCCGCACACACGCGACTCGTAGACTGCTACGCGGAGCTACGCGACTCGTGCGCAGCTATTTTTATACGTTTTTTATCGTAATTAATAAACACTGAAATTTATTTCAGACGCGGCCGCGCGGTTCTGTTCTCTAACTCTGAATGGTTGGTTTACCCCGGGGTCGTAGATAGAGTGGTAAATTGCTGAATAAATGCAAGGTCGTTTAAAGTTATGAATCGACTGGATTAGATAGGACTGTCTGTTAATAGTTTAACACGGCCCCTGGAGCATTTTCCTTCATTCAGCTACGGTCCGGTATCAATGACATGTGATACAATATTGTGAACATGAACAAGCTTAGCCTAGTTTAACATTAGATTGGTGCTAAGTGTTTACTTCTTAGAGTATGCCGCTTAAGAATATGATTTCACTGGTTCTCTTTAGGCTATGTGGTTCATCTAGGCGCAGTCCGTGGTGTATACATGAGCAGGGCCCAATATCACACGATCTCCTACCTCATAGTATTGGTCTTGTGCTATTATGTTAAAGGTTGGGTTCAGTGAACGATTATGGTAATTGATCTTATACGAACTAAAATTATTATATTAAAATTTGATCAAACTCTAGAAAGAAGAAAGAAATATAATATTGGGTCCTTACCTATGAAATTGGAGTTTTTTTTCTTCGTTAATCATATGTACCAATTCCTGCGATTTTCAAAGCTATATCCAAATTTGTTTTTATTTGGAAAATATTATTCGAAGGTTTCACATGAAATATTTTTTAATTTCTGGGCTAAATCACATAATAAAAAAGCACATAATAAAAAAAATTAAAATCTTTTCATGTGCTTCCCATAATCATTTCTTAGATTCGCTGAAACTTTTATAAAGCGGTTACTTTTAAAAATTAACGCTGCCTATACTTAACTTAATGTTATCCGATAATACAAACAAAGTTTAGCTAAATTTGGATTTGCCGTTCCCAAAAAAAAATCAAAAATGTTTGTATGGAGAAAACAGTCTTAATGAAATTCTTCATACAAAACGCCAATTTCATAGGTAAGGAAAGGACCCAATAGTATTTAGTAATAGGAGGGTCGCTGGCTTAGTGGAGGAGATACAGTCTCCCAATTTGGTAGGTCCAGGTACACCACTTAGACATGTCCCTCGTATCAGGAAAGTGCCGCATAGACCAGTGAGCAGCGCCATTGGTGTGGAGGGAGGTACCAAAAATGAACGGATTTGGATGCGAGTTTGTTTTATTTGAAAGCAGATTTTCTAGCGGTGGTTCTTAGGTATGTTTTATCAAAATCGGTTCAGCCGTTTTGTTTTAATGGCTTGTGATTTGTATGTGTGTGTGTGATTTGTGTCACAATAGTCACCACCTGACAGTCAGTATATTCAAGCCGCTAGTGGAAGCCACAGGCAAATCCATAAAATCGAAGCACTCGTGACGACTTCGCTATCTGTTTTTGATTAGTGAAGTAAAGCAACGTTTAACCCTTAGATAGGTGCCCAAGTGTCATTTACATACGAGTCTTTCCGTGCTTCACAGAGCACGTCTAACAGTCGAAACTTTAAGGGAATACCCCACGAAATAACAGTCGATGGTGTTGTCACTCAAGTAAGTAACTATAATTATCTCATAAATAAAGCCTTAACAGAGAAAAACGAATAAGTATTATAAACCCGTTGTGCATAAAAAAAAAACAGTTTTGTAACGCTCAGATAATCTACAATCGTTAAAACGATTTTCGGTAATCACCGTGATCCATTTTAATGATTGTGGATAATCTGAGCAGTGCTTTTCATCGGAACCTAAATCGATTACAGCTTGACATTCTTGCTTTTCTCTGTTAAGGCTTTGTTTATGAGATATAATATTATATACTTGAGTGGCCGTACTGTGAATTTGGATACGGTTTGACCACAATCTCACCTGATGGTAAGTGACGATGTGGTCGAAGATGAGGCAGCGATACCAGTAAATGCCTATACGCTCTGTTTTTGAAGATCCCAAGGTTGTAGGATTCAGGAACGACTGACGCTGAAAGGGAATTCCATGCCTTCGCTGTTCGTATTATGAATGAAAAGTCGAACTTATTGGTGCTAGAGTGTATGTTCGGTATATTAACTATAATGGGTGGAATCCTTAGTAATCCGAAGATGGAAAGGCGACGGTCGAATAAGAGCCTTGAAAAGACTACTTGATTTTAGTAATTATTATTTAATATGTAAAATTAAGTGCAAAAATAGCTTTAATTTTCAAATAATACTGTAATAATGTTGTTGATCCAATGTAAAAAAAAAATATATAAAAAAAATTAAGTATTATTCATATTACGGAAATATGTGCAAAAATCCTGTTTAAATTTTGTATTTATGAAAATGAAGATTAAAATTAGAGTGATTAAATGCAAAGTTATGTCCAAAACCCTGTGACCGCTTGATTCATGAAGCTCTAAAATAAAAATAAGTAATCTATATTTTTCTTAAAAAATATATTACTTATAAAATGTATAATATTATACACAAATTATGTAAGTATCTTTACATTTGCGCGATAAAATAATTATTTGATTTCTACGTAAAAATAATTAATTAGGTATTTTGGCGATCACGTGAATTTTGATATCAGAGCGATATGCATCTAAAATCCCGGTGCAAGGACAGTCGATAAAAAATAATAATTACTTATATCGATTATCTTCTTACGATGCATCCAAAAGTCCCCCTGATTATGCACATTATAAACCGATAATCATGTAGATAACACTTCTTTGGACTTCTGTGTGCATGTTATCATAAGCTTGATAAAACAGGCCTTCTACAAAATGTCTGCTCCTGTCTCTCTTCAAAGTGCCTCCCTGTGGACAAGGTATTGCCATGCGGCAGAGGTATTGCTGGTGTGAAAAATAGCATAGATCTAGTGTGACATTTCGTATCAAAAGGCTATTTAAGTAATAGTTCTCTATAACTAAGTTCCATCACGTTTTTTTTTTTATATTTTATGTGGGAGGTATAGTGAGTACAATATTAAGTAGCATTGTAGGAGTGTGTAGCTTGGGTTGGGCTGGTTTCTTAATTCAAACGATCGCTTAATACCGAATAATCAATATATTTGTAACAGACACGTAACAGACGTGTAACAAACACGTATTGTCGTAGTACCACGAGAATAGTCGCTCGGTTATTGTATTGGAAAGAGAATTCTGTGAAAGCTTACCCAATAGATATATAGATAGTTACCTAAAGCTATAACGACAATGCATACAGCTTCATATACCTTTGTAGAAAGCGGAGTGGAGAACAATAAGTAGGTAGGTACTAGCCTGGGATGCACAGAACCCATATACGAACGACGCAACGAATATCAAGTGCAGTACTAAGTGTAGCTAAGTGTTATGTCTCTCGTTGTACGGTTCTATAGAGCAACATTGGAAGAACTGATGCAGCATGTCTAACACAATACAACAAAAAAAAAAGTATTTTTTATTAAAACATCTTTGGTTACGCTTACGTCTCTTATATACTGACCCTAGCGAGATTTCATGGATTGGATGATTGTTTCCTGGGTTCTATTAGCGCTACTGTCACCCCCATTAATTCCACGCGATTAAAGGAACATACCTATAATATGTATACGAATATGCGTCGCGCCGTGTGACTCGTCTTATGAATATGTAGGTAGGTAAGTAGTAACATTATTAGATTCATCCGTGATTCTAAGAGACACAAAAACTATAGATCGCAGTAGGGTTTCTGAATTTTGAAGTCATTTCACTTGTATTCACTATTATGTCCAGCCTAAGAACAGCACATAATAAAGTAGATAAGCCAGTTTATAAGACGAGCATTTTAAATTCGTAAGTAAAGAACGCGTACGCTACGATATGCCTACCTGTTATGACTTATGTATATTAACAAGAAACGATTTTCAGAATTTTGCTGATAATAAAGACAGTCTCCCAAAAAGAAATAAAGCAGGCACTAACTTGCTTTTATATAGATAATGTAATTAAAGAATGATTCATCAAAAAATAATAATTATACGGTTCCGTTTACTCCCTTTACCTCTGACTTGTCCCCTTTAAATTTATTCTCCGGGCTATAAAAGATTTCACGGAATTTATCGTTTAACATCCAGAATAATACTGCATCGGAAACGACAACCAACTGCAAACAGAATTGCAAAACACTGTGATAACATTAAATCTCATCTTAAGATCTGTGTTTTAGCGGGAGATGGTAAGATTACGAAGTGCTACTAGCAGGATATGATAAGATATCGCTAAAAAGTTCGCTAAGCATGCATTTTATCATTTTGCTCGTCAACTGATAATTTATACATTGTTTTTGATCTGATAATGAATCTATTCTTGTCATATTATTATCACATAAAAATTAGGGCCTTCACTCAATATTGAGCATCCGTGTACGTACTTTTATAGTCGACATCATAGTCTAGTATCCATAGTACAAGCTTTGCTTAGTTTGGGACTAGATGGTTGGTGTAAGTGTCCGAAACATTTATTATTATTAATACGATAGAAGTCAACGATATGGTCAGAAGTGAAATACGCCCTTCTGTCTTCCTGGTTTGTGATTTCATTGTCCGACGATATTTTGAGAGCGCGCAAGGACGTTTGTACACTACGACGCGAGTTTTTAAAAAAAAAAATCATAATGTACAGAGTGAATTTGAATTTGTGTGTACTTTCCATTTACTGGTGATGTCCCTCTTGATTACGAACAACATTCCCCAAGGAACCATAGTCGAATTTGATCAAGAAATGTTCGATTACCCACACAAAGAAAACTATTCTGAAACCACCATTAGTATGAAAGTCCAACAATTTTCGGCTGGTGACATCACTTCTGATTACGAACAACTTTCCACTAGCCGAATTCAGCCGACAAATAAAGGTACTACAACTGATGCTTGCTAAGATACATTTCACTACCTTGGTAGGTAATATTTTTTATTTTTTTATACACAACGGGTTAGCACTTGACCTCAATCACACTTGATGTTAAGTGAAGATCAGGCCGAATGTGGTAGCGTACTGACCCGGAAACCCCATCTTAGTTGGGGGACTGGCTATCTTATCTCTGACAACCGGAACACAACAATGCAATTAACATTGCTATTTGGCGGCAGATTTAGGTAAGATGGTGGTAGCTGGCCAGGCGGACATTTAAAATGACCTACCACCAACCGCTAGCATATAAAATAATAATAATAAATATCTTTTGCACATACACACAGCGCCATCTAGTTCCACACTAAGCAATTAGGCTTGTTTTATAGATACCAGATGGTTGATAAAGTACACAAATATTACATTTTTTTTTGGAAATAAATACATATATAAATGAAAAACATCCATAACTCGAGAACACATGTCTGTATTCATCACACAAAGATATGCCCCTAGTGGGATTCGAACCCGCGACCTTTTGGTATAGCAGCAGAGTTTCTAACCACTACACCAAACAGGTCCTTAAATATAACAAACAAACAAAATATTCTTTATTGTACAACAATAAGAAGCATAAAAAGAAATAAGAAAAAGCATATACTATGCTAACGTATCAAATCGCATACAGTCATACAAACGGCTCTTGGTTCTAACTGTACCTTGTAACAACCATTACGTAGCATAAATACAAAAGATCTAGGAATTCTGATCTATGTCTATCTATCGACTAACAAAGCAAAAAGTTTTGAACAATGATCAAATTATTCACGGATATAAATAGAACCTAGTTTTTTATTCAAGACGAATTTGGTATTCCCATTTAATTCAGAAAAATTTGGGTGAACGTTAGTCAGTCAGTAGGTAATCGTGAATCGTTACCACAAAAACTCGTTAAAAGAGTAAAATGTCCATGTCCATAGAACCAGTTATGTTTTTTTTTCTGAATATAATATTTAGCAAGGCTCGGAGCATACATTCAGTGTGGCCGTTTTCAACAACCGCTAGACTACTAGACGTAACTAAATTTTCTACTGAAATCTACTAACTGTTTGGAAAAAACCTAATGAAATTTGTACTGGACGTAGTTTGTGGCCTAAATTGATCATTTTTGGTTAGAAATGATACACAACTTTAATATCATCAGGTTTTATTTATATTATTAGGTACTTTATTAGATTCATCATTGTCATATTTTGAATTATTAATTAATTTGATCACATTATTGTCTGATTGGAACTATATTGCTCCAAGCCCTCATAGGTACAAACATGTTTAGTGCTCAGGTAGGTACATCATGTCTGTAAGAACCTGAGATAAAAGTTATAAAGTTCTTTCGCTTCCTCTGACATTGGTAAACTCAGCAATAGGTTTATACCTCCGAGGCGAGTTAAATTATTCTTTAAATAAAATTATCTGTAGGCTGCTAAAAGTGCTGTAAAAAGTCACGGGATGAGATTACTTTTTCAAGTGGATAATAAGTAGGTGACACAAGCATGGGTAGCATGACCACACGCGATATAGATTATGACACCTTATATCGCACGCATCTATCAAAATGCTGCTGTATGACTGTTATGACGCTCATTTTGACAGATGACCGAGATAAAATGTTTGTTAAAGTACATCGCAAGTTGTCATGCTACCACTACTGCTGTGCGTACTCGTAGTAGAGGCAAGTCGTGTTAGGTTCAAGTAAGCATGTACCTATTTCGAGTTAAACTGCACTTTTTTACTTCAATACTTCACAAAAACAAGGCTTGTAACCCCACATAAACGACGGAAATTGTAATTAAACCGGGTAATACCACCAACGATCACTTTTGGCTGTCATAGATAATTAACTACAGTCGAACGCAAGTCAAGCCTAATACAGGTAGTGCTTATTACGCGGAGAGAAGGTTGTAAATCGAACTAAAGGCCACCGAAGTACTTACATAAAGAGAAACGATTTAAATTATTTTTATGGATGGAAACAAAGTCACGTATTGAATTGTATTGTACAGATAGTACAAACCTTTTACTCGTAAACAATCAGGGAATGCCGTGCGATTGCCGGCAAAAGACGATAGATACGATACGTATCTTCCTGAGGATTAGGTACAGGCAGTTCAACAACATCAGCCTCACACGACCCCAATATGGGGTACAGCCGGGCAGCCTCCTCTCACTGGAAGAAGGTATGGGTCCTCCACCAGGCGGGCCCAGTCCAGGTTTTTGGATTTGTGTTAGGTTAGTGGCCACCTGACAGTCCGTGTTTCTACCTGTGCAGCCTTGCTCAAGCCTCCAGCAATCTTGATCACGTAATAGTGCACTGCATCCACTCTGAACGAGTAGATCCTGGCCGATGCGTCAACCACTGTCGACACGGTCTACAGATTATCCATTCGCGAGTCATATCGGCGCAGCATTGATGTCATGAAGTCTATCAGCTGGAAGTTCCAGGCGTTGTGTTTGTTTATTTTCTGAAACATTAACTTAATCAATTACCTAGGTTCCCAACATAGGGAAGGTAGACAGTCCGTGTTTCTACACCGCCCCTTAGGCCTACTTCAATCGAAAGCGAAATCGACATTTTGACATCGTATTAAATTGCCACCAGTGGTCACCCATTCAAGGACTAACCGCGTCAGGCATCGCTTAAATCGCCATTTGTAAACGAATAGTGAATATACTAAATTTTTTTTTAGCCTGGAATGCACTTGGCATGTCCAATGATGTGAAGCTCAAAAGAACTAATTTAGAAGAAAGTTGTTCCACCGGCGAGCAAAGACAGTTCTTAATTTCAATGTCTTTCGACGAGTGCCTGCAAGCTTTATAATCAAACTTTTTGGACTCATGACCTTTTTGATCAACCATTACAACAAAAAAAATCGAACATGCACTGCAATGGATTTTCATAAATAATTTTACTGCACTTAGTGAAGTACCGCTTTAATCGCCATATTGAAAGGTTATGAAGAAATCGTAGCGTATTCAGAGCAAAATAATTGACCCGCCAAAAATTGGCAAAACAACCGACTTCAGAGCTCACAATTATTATGTCGTCAAAGTATACAACTAATTACATACCTACTATTTGGCTCCATCTCAGAAGTGCAATGTCAGATGTTAATCGAATTTATATGGGATGAAACAAATAACAATTGACATAAACATGGGTGAACACATTTAAAAAAACATAAGGCGAACATAGAACCTCCTTCTTTTTTAAAGTCTGTTAAGTAAAAGCCGGCCCGTGTATCATAGATTAAAACCTTTTTTGGTCAACTATGAATTGTGACGTCACAGAATAATGAGTTGTGCAATACATCATCTAGTTTATAAAGATCCTACCCAGACAAGTGGCACAGGTTTCTATAAAAAAAATCGCTGAGCTTCTTTTCTTACATCCAATCAGGATGTCAACAAAGAGTGAACAGTTGGCAGCCAATCAGCTGCCAGAAATGAAGCATTAGTATTTGTTGTCATAGAAACTGCTGCCACTTGTCCACAGGCTATTACAATCAAGGAACGCGGGCCGTAGTTCCCCAAGAGGACCCTGAGACCGTCAACAAGCCATTACAATCAAGAAACGCGGGCCGTAGTTCACCAAGAGGGCCCTTAGACTGTCTACAAGCCATTACAATCAAGAAACGCGGGCCGTAATTCACCAAGAGGGCCCTGAGACCATCTACAGGCAATTACAATCAAGGAACGTGGGCCGTAGTTCACCAAGGGCCTATAAGACCTATCACAATTTCTTGACGGGCATGCAGAATTCCTCACGCGCAATGTTTTCCTTTACCGATTATCCAATAAATTAATATAATAATGAATCAAGATAATCATTTCTATGTAATCAATATGAATGGCACATTGTTTACGGGCGATGTACTTTGTAACTATTTGAACGAGAACAATGTTCTCGGTTGACTTCACCGTCGAACTACAATGAATTTATAGCTACACTGTATTCCGCCCACGGCCTACTCCGTCCGTATGGATTTCTTTTTTAACTCCCGACTAAAAACGACGGGTGGTATGGGTTTGACGGCGTTGTGTGTGTGTGTGTCTCTTTGTTCGAAAGTAATTCAGTAATGCGTGATCCGATTTGAGTAGGTCCGACTTTCTTTTATATTAAAAGCTCAATTCTGTTAACAATAATATGAGCTTTTAACACAGTTTTTTTTTATGATCAACGGGTTGGTACATGGTCTCAATTACATCTGATGTTAAGTGAAGATGAGGTCGAAGGCGGAAGCGTACTGACCCGGAAACTCCGACACATTTGGGGGACTGGCTATAGGTTTCCTAAATGTTATTTTTTTTTTATTATAAACTGAATACGCGTTTGATCACAATCTCACCTGATGGAAAGTGACGATGTGTTTAAGATGAAGTACGCGATCTCAGTAGATGGCTATTCACCCCATATTGAAGATCCCAAGGTTGTAGGAGTCAGAAAATACTGATGTCGGAAGAGAGATCCATGCCTTGGACAAAATTCGAGCCATAGATAAGTTCATTAATTCATTATCGAAAAAAAATATAATCATAAATCAAAATAGACAAAAAATATATCATAAAAAGAGACTGAACGATCGTGAGCCTGATATGACAGACCAGCGACAAGCAGGCAGCGTCAAGGTCCGGAGCTACCAGAATAAATTTGGGTTCGCCAACCCGCCTGCCCAGCGTGGCAATTACTGCAAATCGTAATAGTACCAATTTTATTGTAATTATATTGTGATTTAATTAAAACATTACCCATGCAATTTTAACGGTAACCATTGTCAGTAACATAATAAGAATATTTAATTGGCATAAGTTTGGTATTAGTTTTCTGTATAAGACATTGTAATAATGCTGTTGATTCTATGTAAATAAATAAAAAAAAAATAAAAAAAATATATAAAATATCTTTAGACATACACACAGCGCCATCTAGTTCCACAGTAAGCAACTACAGGCTTGTGTTGTGGATACGAGATGGTTGATATACTACATAAATATATTTTTTTTGTAAATAAATACTTATTATAAAATAAATGATAACTCGGGTACAAATGTCCGTATCCATCACACAAACATATGCCCCTAGCGGGATTCGAACCCGCAACCTTTTGGTATAATGGCCAGAGTTGCTGACAACTACACCAAACAGGTCGTCAAATAAAACAATAGTAATTCTGTTTTCAATCCATAGACAGAATGGATGGATGGATTTTGCGTATGAGTATGAAAATCGCCTCCCTCTCGCACACCTCTGGTGACAAATAAGCTGACAGCTACGTCGGGCCGCGAATAGCCTTGCCATTCAGCGGGGTAATGCCGCCAGTCTTTTGGGCACCCTCCTGTACGGCTCGGACCGCGAAAACCTTTTTTACCTTTCACAGTGAAGGAGAGTAGAGGGCGTGTCTCTGTTTCCGTGTCTTTGCTTTTTACTTTGTGTTTTAATTAAGTTACTTTTATACAAAAGTTTATGAATAAAGCTGTTTATCGAACAAGTACAAAACTCTTTCTCTTTCATTCTACCTCAATGGTGGTTGGAAAGTTATAAAGTTATTCAGGACGGTGAATAAAAAATGCATTTGTAAAGCGAAAAATGACAATTAACTAATATTATCTAGAATTAAATAACTCATAGGTACTATAAATATGAACAATTTTGTATTACGGGTTATGTTAGTCAATTTACATTGGCATAATTTAATGTTGTTTATATAGATACAGTTGTGTTTGTTTGTATATACAGTTGTGGTATAATTACCTACACAAGCAGTAGGTACCGTCTTTATCAAAATAATGTGAATCATTGAAATAGGTATACATTAAAAAGTTGTATTCATACTGCAAACACTATGTACATATCTATCTCATCTGTGAAATACCCATAGAAAATACAAGGAAAGGTTTTATAGAAGAGTAAGAATAATTTATTTCCATCAATGCCCACAAGTACCAAGGCCCCGCCCAAAGATCTCCACAACGATCGGTCTTGTGCTCTCCTCATCCAGCGGCTTCCGGCGATCTTTCCAAATCGTCGTCGGTCCACCTCGTGGCGTGAGGGCTTTTTTGGTATGGAACACTAAAAACAAATAAAAGTACAACACAAAAGATGACTCGTTAGCCAAATAGAATCAACAGTGGAATAACCAGATTAATTAAATTAACACGTGAGGAATTGGATAAGACTATTAGAATTTTATGCATCAAGCATTCAGTCACGACTCAGAGTTAAACTGTTAAATTGAGATGTTATTTACTAATGTTTTAGCTAAACAAATTGTGAGTACGCAATTTTTTTTTATGCATTTTACTTCTTAGAGCATGCCGCTTAAGAATATGATTTCACGAGTTTTCTTTTGGCTGTGTGGTTCATCTAGGCGCAGTCCGTGGTGCATTTTTTTTAGGCACGACGGGTTCGTACCTGACCTCAATCACACCTGATGTTAAGTGAATAGGAGGTCGAAGGTGGAAGCGTACTGACCCGGAAACCCACACATACAACACATTTGGGGGACTGGCTATCTTATCTCTGACAACCGGAACACAACAATGCTATTAACATTGCCGTTTGGCGGCAGATTTCGATAAAATGGTGGTAGCTAGCCAGGCGGACATTTAAAATGCCCTACCACCAACCAAACCGAGTCCTAAATGTGTACCCCGCTGGGGATGGAACCCACGACCTGTCAATTAACTCGGATATGAGCGAGGCGGATCACCGCCTCTTCCGATTGGCCCAGGGGGCCTATCGCGCTAAGTTTGAACGATAATACCAATGCTAAACCATAACCAAAAACGTTACGTTAAGCAAAATTTCGTATCTCGCTAATGATTTGAACGAAAATTAATCTAGTTTTTTTGGGTTGGTTTTACTTTAGTAGCGTCAACGACATAATCGTTCACAAAAAATAGCGCGATACCATTTTTTACATCAGCTAAACTAAAGCTAAACCAAAAACGTTCCGTTCAAACGGTAAAACCGTTGTAAAATAGTGCGATTATTTACATGACCTTGACAAAGCCAATCAAAGTGCAATAAGCTGACAGGACTAGCCAATAAAATTAATCTCGAAGATATCTTACCCATGTTTGATGGAAATCGGTTAAGTCTTTAGGATAATATTTAGCTTTTAACAAAGTTGGTTTAAATCTGGATTGCCTTGACTAGTTTAGAGAAAACCATTTTGTTTAAATTTAACACTTTGTATTGTACGCCTAATGGGCAAGTTACATTGGACATTCCATTGATCTGACATCTGTATCCTTTTTATCACATGTAACTTCACAATAAATGATTTGAATTTGAATTTAATTGATCTGAATAATTTAATAGATATCCTTCCGTTTGGCAAAGTTATTTTCCTCAAATTTAACTTCCCAAGAAACTTATCGCACTAGTTTCATTTCCCAAAAGTATTATATTTCGCATTTTAATCACTTGGTCAAATATTAATTTGACAACTTTTTACTTGCTCAAGTTTTATTAAGTCAAATATAGATTAAGCAAATGCTTTATTTAGTAAAAAATTATATTCCAAAAATAATTCATATATTTCAATAGTCTAGATTAGAACTGCTAGAAAAGTGGGTTAGGTTAGGTTAGAACTGTGCCCCCCGCCGGAATTGATTTGTATAACAACAATATAATAAACATATTTTATAACATCTAATAAAGGGAACAGCAAATTTATAAAACACAATTAAAAATACCTATATCTTATAGAAAAAATACGCCGTCCAACTCGCTTCCGTGAGGCATAGTACCTAGTACGCTAGCGCTATTGCCCCGCTGAATGCATAAGCTCAGTTGCTGAGCAAAGTAGACACCAGCTCTCACATCTCCAGATGCGTGGACCAGTCTAACGGACAAATCCTTTACAAAATGTTTCGTGTCAGAAGACCACGGGCCCAAATTCTCCACTGCAAGCGCCGCAAACTCGTGGTTTATAGAGATTGACGCATATTTACGACGCTTGTTACTTTGAGCTTGTTCAGCCGCGGTTCCAGCTCTTTGCGCAGTAACAATATAATTATTATAGAATAGTAAAAATACATTTAATCCAGTGAATTTAGACTCTTAAGTAAATCATATGATATGCAATATTTTGGGAAGAGCATGTTATGCCAAACCATATTTCACTACATAATACTTGGTAAAATGAAACATTGCCATGTAATTATTTGTTAAACAATAATTTGCCGAAAATAGTATTGCTGACTGTAAAATTGCGAAAAGTTGTTTAGCCAATGTTTTTTTGTCAAATGAAAATTTTTGGCATGTGATACTTTGGGAAACGTTTTTTGCCCAAAAATTAGTAATCCAATAGGCTGTTTTCTCGGGAGTTTTCTAAATGTTCGATTTATATCCTCATATTGCCGGGCGCTTCTAAAAACAAACGTGCTAAACACCATGTCATTGTTGCATTAATTAACTAGTCCCAGGCAAGGGTGAAAGTGCTGTAAAGTACGATAACATAGTACCAGAGTGACATAATGTTTACTTGTAATGTGTACACTCGTATATTGTAATAAAAGTGTCCCGCGCCGCTGTGCTGCAGCCGCCGCCGCCGCCGCCCGCCGCCATGATCGTTATCTTATTTGGATTGTAAATATACGTCTATTTACGTAGTTTGATAGAATGATGGCGGAGGTATAGGAAGGCTTCTGTTCGCAATTCGGAGACAAGCCCCTTAGCTACTACTACATAATCTCTGTATGTATATCTCGACTCAATGAATCTAATAAATGTAAAGTACTGTCTAAACCTTAAGGTGCATACATACATAACGTCACGATCTTTATCCCAATTTCTGACCATCCCGTCAGAAATTTCCCAAAGGTAGGTTTTAGGGTTAACATTTAGTGCTTGAATGAACAACCTGAAAACACTTGAAATACACGTACTAACTACTTGACAAGGGGTGAGTAGGTACCTATGTAGCTGTTGAAACATGCAAGTCTATAGATATTTTTGGTGGAGATATAGGATGGAATCAAACCCGCTATTATGAACTTATATTTATTGGCTATAAGTATTTATTGCTTCATGCGAGCCGGGAGGAGACGGAGTGCAGACTGGTCGCCCGCGGCCAAGGGTCGCCTCGGCAGCTGCATTCGGGAACCTCGGGACGTTGAACCTCGGGCGCGACCGGCCGCATTGCTAAGCCAACGAGGGCGCGCAGCGTAGCGCACACAGGTGGCGCCCACAGCGCAGAAGCCACGATGTTGGCTCGTGGATAATCGGACCCCGCCAGTAGCCGACGCAGGCTACCTGGGGGCACACAGTAGCGGTGCCACCAGAGAACCAACCCAATCAACCAACCCGTCTCTTCCCGTGAGTGTCGTAAAAAACGACTACTGAGGGACTTTACACCTAAACATGGAACCGTGGATGTTGTTTCAAGCATTTATACATCTCTGAACACCCCATTTGGAAAAAACAAAATTTATAGAAAACAAGATTTTCAAAATGGGTGTTGCGGATTCAATTCCCAGCTGGGTACATGTTTAGTACTCGGTTTGGTTGGTGGTAGTGCATCTTAAAAGTCCGCCACGGTAGCTTCCGCCATGTTATCTAGATTTGCCGCCACGCAGCAATGTTGGAAACATTGTTATGTTCCAATTGTTGGAGATAAGATAGCCAAACCCCAAAATAAGTTGGGACTTCCAGGTGAGCGCGCTTCCATCTTCGGCCTATCGTCACTTAACGTCAGGTGTGACTAAATAATAAACCCTAACTACTGGGCATCCACTGCTGGGCAAGGCCTTCCCCATGAATCTCCACAATGATCTGTCCTGCGCTAAGGAAACATTTAACTGCATTTAAAGATTTTTGAAAAGTAACTTTATATCACTAATCGATTACGAGGATCAAATATAAAATTAATTCAATGGAACGTCAAGAAAAACTAGGACCTACATTGATGTCAAGGTAAAGTAGCACTAGATTACCTATCAGACTAATACTTACGTTCTAAACAGGCCACATTAGCAATGAAGGATGTCACGGGCTGACTAAACCAGAAACCTCACCTAATTTTTCACATTGAACTCGATGTCAAGTAAGTTTTACATTAAAAATACTATTAAAATTATCTTTTAATTATAATAAATAATAAATAAATATCTTAGCACATACCCACAGCGCCATCTATAGAAGCAACCAGGCTTGTATTATTGATACCAGATGGTTGATAAACTACACACATATTTTTTTTGTAAATAAAATACATATATAAATGAAAAACATCCATATCTCGGGAACACGATATCTGTATTCATCATACAAACATATGCCTCCAGCGGGATTCGAAGCCGATGATCTTTTGGTATAGCACACAAAGTTTTAAACACTTACAGAGTTTCGTATATAAAAATTTCGTATTCGTATTATTAGGTAACCGTTGACAAGATCCCTCTTAAGAAGACAATCTGGCTGCAGCACCAGATCCTCGCGAAAATCAAACCATCAAATCTAACTAAGGTGTGTGCAAAATTTCAACAGTCTGCTTCGATCGGTATTTTCATAATATATCGTCGCTTAAGTTTTAACACCGCGTAACTCTAAATGATCGACTTTTCAGAAAAGCAAAAAAACTGTCTCATTTCTACAAAAAATTTGTTGTCCTTTTTGTTTCACGATACCTCAGTAGAACTAGACTAACTTATGCGGTGTTTTCAAAGCGGTGCATGTTCACTCTGATACACGTTATGTTTTTGTTTACGATATAACGCGTCGACATTGGACAATTATCTTGTTATTCATGGGTCAAACGGTGCGTCTTACGAATCTCTATATCAAAACAACCATTTTTTGAGTTACGCGGTGTTAGAACTTAAGCGACTATTTATATCTCACCCAGCAGCGGTTCCAGTGAGAGGGAGGGGGAATCAACCACTGGGAAAGCTTTCTGCTTAATTTTACAAAAAACTGGACTTCGATTCATTTACGGAAACTATTTACATACATATTTACAAAAAAATGCAAATTATCATCATCATCATATCAGCCGAAAGACGTCCACTGCTGGACAAAGGCCTCCCCCAAAGATCTCCACAACAATGGGTCCTGCACTGCCCGCATCCAGCACAATCATAATGAGCCCCCTAACTCGAAGACTGGATCTGCCCTTACTCTCATTTAATGGTAAAATAGTCCTATCAAGAAATAAAATTCCATTGCAATTTCCGGATGTGTCAATGATACAAAGAGGAAAGGTGAATTTACAAACGGAAAGGTTATTCTCGCACAATGCAATGACAGGAAGCGATGATGCGAATACTGATAAGCTATCACAATGCATCGAATACTTTTGGCATGTTTAACAAATAAGCCTACTTATCTCACTGATTTCCTGAAATGTCATTATTTGCAACACTAATCATAATTTATTATCACGCAAAAATAAACCCTGCATTCTTAAATAAATTAATAATCTTTTATTTTATTTTTTTATTTTTTTTTATTTATTTAATTAATATCTTTAATAATTACATTCTAAAGAAAATAAAGCCGAGTCCAAAATCGAGTGGTGCACCGTTCTCACTTGATATGAATAATTTGGTAGTTTATGTAACTCATTTACTAGCTTTCGGCCCTCGGCTTCGCCCGCTCGTGCGTGCGTGCTAGCCTATGTCCTTCTTCAGTTCCCAAGCTACCTTCTGCCAAATTTCAACATGATCCGTTCAGAGGTTTAGGCGTAAAAAAGTAACAAAGACACGGGAGTTATTTTCACATTTATATACAGGGTGAAATTTAATTAATAGAAACCGGTGACTCCACTCCTGATTACTAACCACTTTCCACTAGGAACCATAGCCGAATTCAGCCGAAAATGGTTGGACTTCCATAGTAAAGGTGATTTCAGAATCATTTACTACGTATGGGTAATCGAAAACTGCTTGATCCAATTCGATTACAGTTCCTTGGGGAGGTTGTTCGTAATCAAGAGTGGTGTCACACGAATTGCACGAATTCAAATTCACTCTGCTTAATTAGTGTGGATTTAGTTTTATAATTAATAGGTAGGGGTAGGTACGGGTAAATATAAGTCTGCCCTACTTGATAGCCTCTTGTTAAGAATGTCGAAATTTCTGCGCGTAATTTCGGGTAGAAAGTAAATTTCGGAGGAAGTATGATACAAGAAGGTAATCGAAAATTTTTTGATCGAATTCGACTTCCTTGGGGAGGTTGTTCGTAATCAAGTTTCGTAATCAATCACGGGTAAATATGAGTCTGTCCTACTTGCTAGCTTCTTGTTAAGAATTTCGAAATTTCTGCGCGTAATTTCGAGTAGAAAGTAAATTTCGGAGGAAGTAGGTATAGTACACAACATGGTACACAAGTAGAATTGGACATTGGATACTTTTATACTGATGATAAACGATTTACACATTATCAACGAAATTACACGTTATATACTCGAATGCCGCGGGTAAATACTAGTTAAATTATATAACAAAGGATTTCACAATAAAACCAGAAAATAAATATTTTAACGTCACACGAGTAGTACGGTTGAGCTATAATGTTCAGTGCGGAAATGACCCAAGCGGCTTTGACCGTGGATTTGACATGCACTGCGCGAGCGCATCGGCGCATCAAGCATCCGCGACGACGCGGGATGAATAATACGAATTTGCCTTGTTTTTACGACAAAAATATCTCCTTTGTGAAAGTGCAGTACCTATAACGTCTTGACCTTATAAGATTTGTTTGTAGGTAGGCAATGTGTCGTTTAAGTCGTTTTTCAAACTTACCCACATAGCATTGTCATTGCTACTGATGTCTGCACGTAAAGCAGCACAGTAGATCAATTTTTGAAGATTCTTTTTAACTTCTCTCTAATCTTCCTAAGTGATTTTTAAGCGACTTCCAAAAGGAAGGAGTTTATAAATTCGCCGGTATTTTTTATGTAAATATTCCGCCACATGTCCCACATTTTGTAAACCAAGATAGAGAAAAGAGCCTTATTGACGTCACTTATTTACCGTTAATTATTTCAAATTCAAGTACCTACACATGCAACTATAAGCTTTCGACCAATTTTTAACAAGTATATTTATAACGAGTGCATCAAATTACCCCACGAGTGTCATCAAAACCAACGTGAATATACCTACGAATGATTTAAAAATTGTGTCGTATAGTCAAGTATTACATCCACAAATTAAAATTTATTCTGAATAAAAGCAATAGGCAAGTATATGTATACAAGTATACGTATACAAGGATGTTTGAATCATTAGCATCCTTCTAGATGATGGTTTAGATCAACAACACTCAACAACTTTCGTTACACCAATTCTGAAATCGAATCGAAATTTTTAACCGCCTCCGTGGCTTAATGTAAACAACATTGGGTTTACGATTCGGAGGTCGCAGGTTCGAACCCCAGCGGGGTACATGTTTAAATACTCGGTTTGGTTGGTGGTAGGGCATTTTAAATGTCCGCCTGGCTAGCTACCACCATCTTATCTAAATCTGCCGCCAAGCAGCAATGTTAATATAAACGCCCTATAAACATCTTGTATAGTACTTACCTACATTCATCTAAATTATTGTTATTCCTTTTTAGGAGACAGTTCAGATCATTCAGTGTGGAAAGGGAACTGTTACACTGACAAAACGTCATTCGTCTAATAGTTGTGTGGCCTAGTGAAATGTCTGACAAATGATAAATGTCCCAAAGGTCTTGTGTCATTATAATAATCAGCTTAACAATAATTCTACCAAATGAAACGTTGTCATACAAAAATTTACTCATCGTTAGTTGTCAAAGTGAAACATCGGCGAAACGTTGGTTGGCAAGTGATAATCTGCCAAACAATTTTCGGCGAAAAGGCAGGATACCATTTCATATATATTTACATACACATACTTGCATAGATCGATAGACAAATATACTTAAACGTTTATTATCGTTGCACATACAACAACAACAAATGTCTATAATTCTATTATGTAATTCCTATACCTTTCTCATACGAATTAAATTAAAATAAATCAAAAAATCTTCATTAAGTAGACTAGAACTAGGTTTTAGGTAGTTATTATAATTTATAAATTGGTATGTCGCAGATAATACTATTTGTAAATAGAGCACGCACGGCGTCTGAACGGCCATCTTTCTTGAGAGTTTGGCATGCGCGCTACCCTGCGCTTGAATCTCCGTCTCGTACATTAGACTAGCATGTCCACTGACATGCACAATTATTATAATGTACCTATGCATAATAGAGTAAGTCACGTACATTATTCTTACAAATTGTTGTTTCTGATAAGATCAATCTTGTTGCGTCAAAGGTTAATTATGTGCTTTGTTGGAGCCATCTTGTTAATATGTAACTATAAAATTATGTCTTCCTGTCTGGAAAAATACTAGACTGATCTATTGCAATTTTTCCTGAGTTCTGTCAGATTTATAATTCCTCGAATATTCATGGTGCGCATTTTACAGATAAGTATTAACTATAATAGTCCAGTAAGAATACACTTTTAACTTCCTATAATCTTAAAGGCCGTGATTTTTTGCACATGGATAGAGTACGTCAGTGATAGAATAAAAATGTTTTCTAATAAATCGGTAGCTCGCTTTAGATATAGTATAGGTATTTAGTAAGAAACATAGACTATATGATTAAAAATACCATTGTGAATTTCATTGCGTCGGAGAATATACTTAGAACTCCTGTAACTATTTTCAAAAAAATAGATTAATTCTTTATATTTATGAAAACTTTCGCCGAAGGCAAATATCACGACTCAAGTATTTTTAGAAAATTTTGGGTCTTTACCAATGAAATTGGAGTTTTTTTTCTTCGTTAATCATATGTACCAATTCGTGCGATTTTCAAAGCTATATCCAAATTTGGTTTTTATTTGGAAAATGGAATATTATTTCAAGGTTTCACATGAAATATTTTTTAATTTCTAGGCTAAATCACAAAAAAAATTTGAACAGAACTCTCTTCATGTGCTTCCCATAATCATTTCTTAGATTCGCTGAAACTTTTATAAAGCGGTTTCTTTTAAAAATTAACGCTGTCTACACTTAACTATATTATCCGATAATACACACAACGTTTAGCTAAATTTGGATTTACCGTTCCCAAAAAAAAACAAAAATGTTTGTATGGAGAAAACAGTCTTAATGAAATTCTTCATACAAAACGCCAATTTCATAGGTAAGGACCTAATATAAAGTAGCCATTGATTCTTTTTTTAGATTTTTTTTTTTAATTTTGTATAGGACTATACCTAAAGCAAGCTACAGAATAGTTAGAAAACATTTTTATGCAATTTCTGATGGGTACCTACTCTATTCTTCTACAAAGAATCAGTAACTTTAAGAAAATAAAGGAAAATTCCTATAAAGGAAGTAACACCTCAAAAATTGCGTATTTTTACTGGACTATAATAATATTATTGTTAATGGGTTGGTATAATAATTTTATAATATTTTTATTCCAATATGTATATAATAGGTTACTGTATATGTATGTAGGTAGGTACAGTCGGCGTCATAGTTATTCATACAGGTCTGCTCTATTGAATAATGGTTGCATGACGCCTATTCAAGCTATACCAACCGCAGTTCTCTAAAATGACTCTCCTGTGTAGACCATCATTTTAAAGAATTTATTTATGTGGCCAGCATGCTCTCACTGATCATGTAAAGTTGACCTATATGTTTATTATGGAGCCGACTGTACTAATATACTTAACTATACAAAAGTTGGTAGATACCTGTCGTTATATCGCTATGTCGTTTTAACCGCCTGCGTGGCTCAATGTAAACAACATAGGGTTTACGAATCGGAGGTCGCGGGTTCGATCCCCAGCGGGGTACATTACATGATTAGTACCTACTCGTTTTGGTTGATGGTAGGGCACTTTAGATGTCCGTCTGGCTAGCTACCACCATCTTTTCTAAGGCTGCCGTCAAACAGCACTATTTATAGCATTGTTGTGTTCCAGTTGTTAGAAGATACTGCCAGTCCCCCAAATAAGATGGGGTTTCTGGGTCATTGGGTAGCTTCCACCTTCGGCGTCATCTTCACTTAACATCAGGTGTGATTGAGGTCAAGTGCTAACCAATAGCCCATAATAAAAAATTACTTAGCTAAACTTACACGTATCTAACTTAGAAAAAACGGCACATAATCTTAATCGCCATCGCGCTGGGAGAACTGGGTTCACTCAGTTATCGCATATTTTTATCATAAGGCCTTCATTTCTTGTTATTATTTTGGGTAAAGCCTTAGCAAAAACTGGCTTAAACACACCACCTATACGCACACCTAGTACAGAAAAAAGACGCAGCTACATGTACCATGGATTTAAGCAGATACAGCTGCCCGTGACGTCGTTCATGTAAGTAGTCTACATTAATATGGACAGATGGTTTTAAAAATGGAATCGGAAGTATCTGAATTATAAAATAACGCGCATAATGGATTTATTCGAAACACCAGAAAACATTTTTTAAATAATTCATCTAGAAAAATAAATTTTATTTAAGAAACAATTTGGTCTATGATCTAAGTTTCCCAAATAAATTAAAAAAATGGCGTAAAGTCGATAGTTAACCGAACTGACTGAAGTCGGACTCGGAACAGCTCGTCTGTTCCAAATATAAAAATAGAACTCCTGAATATTGCGCACTGCTACAGTGCGTTTGCGCCGGCTTTCTTTTACACGAGAGTTCTAACCTTAAATAATCATTCAGAATCTCTACGTTTTCGTAGATGTGTAAAGTGTTATTCTCGCACCCGTTTAAAATTAATGTGACCAAATCTGTTGATCTGTAACGCTAAGTAGCCGATATCAACAAATATGTCTCAAGAAAATGAGGGATTCTTCAAAAAATTCCACGAGACTGTAAACAACTCTATCGACGATGTGACACGGAATAATTTCGCTAATTTGGAGTCCAACACAAAACGTGCATCCTACTTATGCAGCCTTCCAGTTATAAAAAATTACGATCTAACTAACGACGTGGCGAAATGTCACAGTGGCGGATACTTTCCCGTGAAAAAAGTGTTGGAAAAAGCGAGGCAGCTGAAGGATGAAGGGAATAAGGCAGTGCAAATAGGTGACTGGGCCAGAGCACTGCAATTGTACAGTCAAAGCATGGTCCATATGCCACAGAAAGAAAGTAAGTTTGCGTGTCAGATGTCAGAAACATGCGGATGATGCTCAATTAGATAGCGTGAACTTGACTCGTGTATTGTAATTGAAAGCCCGCGGATTTGGAAAAGGAAATTTAAATTTTTTTAAACCTTTTATGTGTCCACTGTATGTAGTTGTAACTGATGATAACCTCCATGTAACATACTAATTAACACAACATAAAAGTAATCACCGAGGAGGTGGAGATATACATTAATTCCTCTGACAGTGAAACTTAAAAATAATACAGAAGAGATTATAGATTAAGATTAACAAATAATTCTAAAGTAAATTTATCGATCATTGGATTAATTCGTGTAATTTTAATTAAAAACGAATTAATGTAATTCTCTGAAGCCACATAGTCTACTGCTGATATAGATTAACCCTGCATACATTCACTATTAAATAGACATTTATTTAATTATATTCAAAATTAATTAATAATTATCAAAGTTAATTGATCATGAGATATAGGTACCTAGTAAGTAAGTAGATATGGGTGATTTCAGAACCCTAGTGCGAAAGAGACCTTTGTAGCGAGCGAAGCGAGCACCCTGATACTGTTTATTAGATTCAGAAGTTTAAGCGAATGATAGTTTGAACATACCGAAGAATTCTTTCGCACTAGCGTTGATCGAAGAAGTATTCTGTAGCTGTATGGTTTATTGCACAAGCAATGTGTCAACCAATAGAGTATCGTAACTAGAACTACAGTTCTTCGCACGTTTGTATTTCGAAATTCAATTAAGGACTCAAATTGAACACGACAAATAATGTAGGTAGGTACAAACAGTGATGTTCTTATTAACTAATAGTACATACCTATCTACTAAATAGTTCTCACAATTGACAGCCGAAGAACTATCCATCGTATTAGCGAATAGATCAGCTACTTTAAACCATCTGGAGCAGTATGAGGACACCCTCGACGACATCCGACGCTGCCTGGCACTTGGTTATCCTCGCCATTTGCGATACAAAGTCTATGAGAGAAAAGCTAGGACTTTACTCGTGTTGAAGAGGAACAAGGAAGCCGTAGCTGCATTTCAGTAAGTCGAAGGAATTCAAATTGAAGTACTTTGTTTGTAGACACTTTTATTTTATAACACATTATAGGGTCGTGCTGTAATGCTTTTGTGACTAATAAATTAATTAACAATTCCTCTCTATCTGGTATACAATAAATTGCCATTTAGGTATTATTCTTATGACGAACAATCTTTCAGAGACACAATCAGTGCACTGGATGAAGCTTCTACCCTCGGCAAAGAAAAGCGACAGAAAATGCGAACTGATGCCAAGCTCATGTTAGAAATTCTCAATAAAGGTCTCGTTCTAGCCGGCAATCCGAAAGATCCTGAACCTTTGAAGAAAGTTCCGCCCAAACCGAAACTACCTGGAAAGCATAACTCTCAATATATTGCCGCATCAGAAGCAATACAGATAGACAGGGACGATGTTCGAGGCAGATTTGCAACTGCAACAAGGAATATACAAGCTGGTGAAACTTTGTTAATAGAAAAACCTCATAGTGGAGTTCTCCTTGGCGAATATAGTCAGACACATTGCCAAAACTGCTTTATCAAGTAAGTTCTTCCTGTTTTAAATTCATTACCTGTCAGGAATAATATTACCCAACACAACTAATTTATTTACGATGTTTTCCAGATGCCCCATTCCGTTGGCCTGCTCAAAATGCCCAAATGTAATGTTTTGCAGCGAGAAATGTTTGGACATAGCCTCAAAATCATACCATGCCTACGAATGTCACATATTACCACTTTTGTGGAAATCAGGCTGCTCTATCACCTGTCATATAGCACTGAGGATGATTACGCAAAATAGCAAAGAATATTTCATGAATGTAAGAAAAGACCTGGAAGAAAATCCGACAGGTCCTTACAAAACTGACGATTATAGAAATATATTCCACTTAGTTGGTCATGAAGATGAAAGAACCAAACAAGACTATTTACATAGGACCCAAATGACAGCTTTCTTAGTTAAACTGTTGGAGATCAGCGGTTATTTTGAGGGCAAACCTCGAGACACACCTGTGGAAGAACAAGAGATAAAATCTATGGCAGTGAACGAGAAATACACAGACGACGTTGCATTTTTCGGCGGTTTAATACTAAAGAATCTTCAAATACTTCAGTTTAACGCTCACGAGGTATTTGAGTTGCAATGTTCGAAGCCTAAAGTTGGAAAAAACGTCATAAAACACGGTGGAAAGTCAGTGTTCTTAGCCGGCGCTGTTTTTCCAACCCTTGCACTCTTCAACCACTCTTGTGACCCAAGTGTAGTAAGGTAAGCCCGCCTACTTTCTATAGGTACCCAAAATCTATATAAATTAAAAAGTTGGGAATCCAGTGAGACTATCAAACCATATAGGTAAACAAACAAACTACTTTCCATCAAACAACTAATCTCGAAAATAACAGCTTTTGAACTTTAGAAGTAGCTTCTTCGACATGGCATACATGCGAATTGCATACATTTTTTTTCGAATTTACGCCAAACACTCACATCGCATTAACATATGGACCCAATATATTTATACGCATGGCCAACTACTAAACATAACCCTTGCCCAACAAGATTTGCAAGCGCGATTTACATCGCATTTCTTGGAAAGGTTTGCTTCAATCGTCAGCGTCGTCTTAAATATTATTCACTAGCTATCCGCCCGCGACTTCGCCTGCGTGAAATAACTTTATCGAGGAAATTTGTTTATCCCACGAGAACTACTCCTTATATCGAGATAAAAAAATCCTGTCTTAATCCAGGGTATATTCTACCTGTATACCAAATTTCATCCAAATCCGTTCATCCGTTTGGCCGTGATTGATCAACAAATAAATAAACATCCAAACTTTTGTGATTTATAATTTTAGTTACAAGTTACGTTAGATATCTTAACCTGGCCACAAAACACATCATATTGCTAAGTAAAAAACCCCAGGCGTTTCACAGATACTTCTGTGGCCAATACATCGTGGTGCGAGCTGTTAAAAATATAAAGATGGGTGAAGAAGTCTCTGAGAACTATGGCCCTATCTTCACTACTGTGCCGAAGGAGAAGAGGCAGGCAGAGCTCAAGGATCAGTACTGGTTTGACTGCAACTGTACAGCCTGTCAGCAGAATTGGCCGTCGTATGAAGATATGAATGAGAATTATATGCGGTTCAAGTAAGTCATCCAGGCGATCGTTAACCATTATAAATACTTGATATTTTTGGCGTCAACTCGCAAAGAAGAAGATTATAGGTGTTTTATTTAGGAGGATTGAGGAACACTATAACCAAAGGACGCAGAAGCAGTTCGCTGCCACCGACATGCGCGCTTTTATTTAGCGGACTTTTGAAACTTGGTTTGCACCTGCCGCCCGTCCTGTAATCATGTTTCGCGCCTTTTAAATTACATTTCTAAACGTTACAAATTTTTGAATACCCTTTCTTTAGCACTAATATAATAAATAAAACGTTAAAGGGTAAAGTTTGTCTTCTCAATTAGGGGAAAACCTTGTAGATGTTTCAGTAAAGACAAACGCTCTTCCCACCCAATTATCTAGACTTGAACAATAAAAAGATATCCTTAATCCCATTATATCCCATGCTACCGACAACCATAAGGAAAAAAAGGTAGCCTGCCACGCAAATCGTCAAGTTTAGATTTGTCGAATTTATTTCAATGATTTGAACCGACACTGAGAGCATTTTATTAAATACAGCATTACATACAGAGCATTATGTGCAAAATATCGAAGGAAAAAATTTTTCATACATTTCTGTCGATTAGTGCAATCAGGTCCATAAAGCTCCAGATCAACACAGGAAACAACTTTAAGAGGTCCCGTAATTTTATAGATGCGACTCCGACCGACCTTGTCCCAACGTGGTGGCCGTTGCCCACGACTGCAAGGACTTCATGGTGCAGTGCGGTCTATGTCTGCAGTTCACCAACATACTGCGAGGGCTGAAATCCTTACAGGTTCGTAATAGTATGTTAGGGAAACGAAAAGGTATACTTACACAACATCACGACCTTTATCCCAAATGATCTACTATCCCAATTATCTACTGAGCTCGCGTGCTTCATCTTCGGCCACATCGTCACTTCCCATAAAGTGAGATTGTGGTCAAATGCGTATCCAGTTAACCATAAAAACAAAAAAAAAATGGGGTGGTCAGAGTTAATTCATGTTTTAACTCTGACCGCCCCATTTTTTTTTTATTTTAATGCTTGAAACAACATTCACAGTTTACCTTTAGCAATAGCTTTAGCTTCTCTAGGGAATCAGCTTTGTGAATGAGCAATAATGTCAAAAACTGTAATTTGAGCAATAATGTAATAATAAGATAAAAAATGTGACGTTTTCAAGATGATAATTTTTATCCTACGAAATAAATATTTTTTGGTTTTGATTTTTGATTTTGAATATAGGCAGTATAAAAATGCACACATGACAGCTGTGCGCTCATTATCGCCGTTAAAACGTGCAAATCTAGAGGTAAATTATTCGTTTATTGCCCGTGGTCCGATCGCCGAGTTCTACTGGTCGATCCATGGGCAATTGTTTTTGCCTGTGGTTCTATCAATCGGACCACGGGCAAATGAAATTGCCCGTAGCCCTATCGATAGTACTAAGGGCAACTTCGTTTACCCGTGGTTCTATTAAAGTGTGTAAATTCTCTTTGTATGTAAATTTCATGCAGGAAAATTTCTAGAGTAAAGTCCCTTAGTCGCCTTTGATGAAACCTACGGAGCTAGCATGCCCCGTAGTGTCTACAAAGACACGACATAGAAGCTCTGTGTCTCTCTTACTTGCCTAAAGCGTGAACGTGATAGCAGACTTCTATTGATAATATTTGTCGCGCGAGATATTTGTCCTGCTCATTCGCTTGGACGAAATATACAACTATCCCACTCTCACACGTACGTCGCGCGCGACAAACGATGCCATGCACTTGTCGATATAGAGAGACTATAGGGCGTGCTGGCCTGCTGAGTAATAAAAGCACCCAGTAGCTGGTGTCTGAAATAGTATAAATACCTACTAATATTGGGTCTTTACCTATGAAATTGGAGTTTTTTTTCTTCGTTAATTATATGTACCAATTCCTGGGATTTTCAAAGCTATATCCAAATTTGTTTTTTATTTGGAAAATTGAATATTATTTCAAGGTTTCACATGAAATATTTTTTAATTTCCGGACTAAATCACATAATAAAAAAAATTGAATAGAGCTCTTTTCATGTGCTTCCTATTATCATTTCTTAGATTCGCTAAAACTTTTATAAAGCGGTTACTTTTAAAAATTAACGCTGCCTATACTTAATGTTATCCAATAATACACACAAAGTTTAGCTAAAGTTGAATTTGCCGTTCCCAAAAAAAAAACAAAAATGTTTGTATGGAGAAAACAGTCTTAATGAAATTCTTCATACAAAACACCAATTTCATAGGTAAGGACCTAATATATCTCTAACCACTTTATAATAGTAATTTTTATATATTATTAAATATACTTAGATTATCTAAGTCGTGGAATGTCTGATGTAACTATATCATTCCACAACTAATTTGATCGTCACATACATATTTGAAACTATTTATTTAACATTAGCACTTCGAATATTTTGTATCCTCATATCAAATTACGATGTATATGAGAATTGTCGAACAAATACAGCAACGACAGACATGAAAATTATTTACATAAATATATATATTATTGTAAATTTTCCGCATATTATTATTTTTTTGAACGGTCATCACCACCACCAGCCTACAATGTGGCGCAGCATAACAAGCCCTCTTTTTCCTTATGCTTAGTCAACTCTAGTTTCGAAGGGTGACCATGCAGGGGGTACGGGGTAAGATACCCCTCGGTATTTTACTGGGCGGAGCTTCGATCCATTCAACCATATGCTGGCCTCGGCCTTCAGGAAAGGGGGTTCCTCTCACCTACTCGTAAGCTATTTTAGGTAATGTGTCTGACCAGCGATCCGAAAGTAACGCATAATTGTTACACTGTGACTTGTATAAGTTACTGCTAGATATAGCCAGCTCCCTGGTACTTCATACTAGCGTACAGATTTCATTACCTACACTATTACATGGGTATCGGTCTGCATGTACACGTTTATTTCACTACCTACCCTTTCAGCAGGTTTCCCTAGTTCAGGCACCAGTCCCCACATAGTACTATAGTCCCTAACTATATTTAACTCTACAAATAATGCTATAATGTGGAGAAAAATAAATAAATGATTATGACTTACCTGATATGCCCTATTTTTTCCTAACGGTAAAAAAACTCGCCGGTATATCCCAGGTTTTATAACTTCTGCTTAAGAGCGCTTTTATATTAGCCGACTTAGTCGCGCTGTAGCAGTTTGATACCGAAGCAAAGTCAAGCAACGTCTAGCGCGCGTCTTGGATAGGTGACCACTAGTCGCATTTTCATAAGGGTTCCTGTGTTTCGGAGGGTACGTTACACCATACTATTATGTATTCTGTGGTTACACTATCAGTTTCGGAGGATTTCGATTTCATTTGAAGGCAGTTGTTGGCCTAAAGAGGTAGCTTTAAAACACTGACAGATGGCTACACAAAACCACCATAGAGCTGATGGCCCATAGCCTCTTGAGTGACAGGATCAGCAACGGGAACAAAACGGGAAGAAAGCTGACATGCTTTCAAATTCTTAAAGCATCTTGGGAAAGTCCCGTACGTATGTCTCGCGGGGTTGCTTAGGTAGAGTAATTAAAAAAATGTTATAAAATCAAATATTATATTATACCAAATTTTGTACGTTAAATCAACTTTGTACGTTACTAGAACACACACAAACTACGAGCCTCTTCATTTAGTGCACCTAGGTACTTAATACAGGTAAAATACTTAACAACTTTAACTAACATAAAAATCTTGCCAAATTACATTAACAATAACAGGCAAATTGTACATTAAACTTGATAAATAAAACACTAGTGACTGCGCTGAAGAACAGCCTCATCCTAATCTAAGCAGTGACGTTCTCATAAAAGCAACCTACACATAGGTACATACATAAAGTCAATCTACCTACATATTTATATCGAAGATGTACAGCCAGTACAATAAATTTTTGCGTTCAATCGCCAGCTCGCTTGCTTTCGGTCGCTAAATTAGATACAACATTACCACAAGTACCTATGTGATAGCCATTCGAGTGTATAATAGGAAGGACTGTCGAACCAATGCAACAATATTGTAATATCACCTATGTACCACAGTTCTACAATAAATTGATTCTGATTCACGTTAAAAGTAATAAGTAAAGGGATAAACGTCTAATAGATAGACGTATCGAGTTACCATAATTTACTTCTATGGCGCTTACATGGTGCTAAATTTAGCGATCAAACGCAAGCAAGCTAAATGGCGAATTATTAGTGAACGAATGCAAAAAATGAAATCATCTAAATAAACCGACTTCTAGAAAATTTATCTTTATTTTTTTTTTGTAGTTAGAAGTATGTTTATACACTAGTAAGGCAACAATGGTTTGGTAGCCACTTATATACAGGGTGAATTCGTGTAATTCCCATTAACTGGTGACGCCACCCTTGATTACAAACAACTTTCCCCGAATTATAGACGAATTCGATCGTAACAATTTTTGATTAACCATACAAAGTAAACCATTCTGTAACCACCTTTAGTATGGAAGTCCAACAATTTTCGATTGAATTCGGCTATAGTTACTAATGGAAAATTGTTCGTAATCAGGAGTGGAGTCATCGGTAAACAGGAATTACACAAATTAAATTTCACCCTGTAGAACCTAAGAAAATTTAATTTTATACAGTGAAAATTAATTTCATTTTATATTCGATCGACTAACTTTAAAGGTCTTAGCATACGTGTTACGGATGTTACGGGCAAAACTACCAACTAAATGATTATTGTAAATATAGAATAAGTTTAATGAGGGTAGACGATAAAAATGTTGTGTATAATGTTTAGTTTGTAAAAGCTCCGAAAGAGAGCGCTAAACCTCTATCAGTAAATACCCTACTAGTTGAGTAATAACAAATTGTACTTAAGCTAGGTGATTTCGCTAAATAAACCAGTGTTTCGTGTGTTCCTGAATTTTAAGTGGTTTCATTTCTACTCCGAAGATCCTAAAGTGCCTCCAACAAAGCGCCAGTGCTCTACAAAATTGGTCCTATCGAGTCGGATTGTGCAGCGAGTTAGTGTACTGCGGACAGCGTTTTTGTGATATTCTGCGGTGTGAATAGTGGATCTTCGGAGTAGAACAACTATGTCGACTACGAGGTCGCAGGCAAAGAAGATTGCGGAGCAACCTCCATTTCACCCCACAGCGCCCAATGTTAGGGCCGGTATATCGGCGGGGGTGGTAAAGGAGGGTCGTGAAGTAACTATGGCGACAGTGTCTACGGCCGTTATGAAAGGGGTGGCTCCCGCGCGTGCACCATATGAAGATTCCGGTATGCCGATATCGCCGTCTAATCAAGAAGTTGGATTAGAAACACCGATTGAAATACCAGCAACCGGTGGGACGGTGTTCGACCATACAGTACATAAGATTACGCGCCCGGCCCCACCTCCGCGCCCCGCCAGTGAAAGATCACTACGCTCTACAAGGTCTGCGAGACAAGCTGAAAGAAAACGTATCGAATACGAGACAGAGTTGGAATTGTATGAAGCTCGGGAATCTTTATTGAAGAGAAGAAAGGAATTACAGCTTGCTCAATTGGAAGCCGAAGAGGAAGAGGACACAGTGATAGGCAGAGACCTCTACAATGAACAACGGGTCGGTGAATGGGTAAATGATTCACGCCGTGTACACGAGGAAATGGCTACACCTAAGTGTACTGAAACACACAAAGAGGTTGATCGTACACGGCGATCTACAGCGATTGGTGATGACACACGACGTGACACCTCAGCTGAAAGAAGGCGATCTGGGCGAGCAATTGAAGAGTTAGCGAGTGTTTTACAGAAAGTTATGAAACCTCGACCGACTCCAAGAGCCTTCTACGAGTTACCTACCTTCACCGGTGACCCAGCAGATTGGCTGTTATTTAAACGCCGCTTTGAAGAATCGTCCAAAACTTACGAGTTTGAACCGAGTGAGAACTTAGCCCGACTGCAGACGGCGATCCAAGGAAAGGCTAAATTACTAGTGGAAGATTTATTACGAACAGCAAGCAAACCGAAAGAGATAATCGACGCATTGGAGAGAACATATGGCAACCCTAATGTTCTGTTGCAACACGCCATACAGAAAGTGAAGAGTCTCCCTAAAGTTGGCGATAATGACGGAAGTGCGCTTCGACAGTTCAGTAGCGCAGTTCGATCTTGTGTATCCACCCTTAGGAACATAAGAGCGGACGGTTATGTCAACAACCCACAGATGGTTCGAGAACTTCTAGATAAGTTAACGCCGACTCAACGCGCCGAATATGGGAAGTTCGCTCGACAGAAGAGTACAGAAATGGGAATAGATCTGCGCATTTCTCCGACACTCACAGTGCTAGTGGATTTCCTAGAGGAATTAGCGGATACTTCCTCCTACTTAGTGTCCGCTGATATATTCAATATTCCATCCACCTCCTATAAGAAGCAACCAGCACAGCAGAAAGCGACTCATAGAGTTTTAGAAGTGAGTGAAAGGGCAGAAACAGCAGTGAAGTGCAGCATGTGTGATGGTGACCACAAGTTACCAGCCTGTCCTGACTTCGGTAAACTTGATATCGACCACCGATGGGACTTTGTGAAAAATAAGAGGTTGTGTTTCAAATGCATTGTGAAAACACACAGTAGATACACCTGCCGAGCCAAGAAATGTTCTAAGTGCAATTACGGTCACCACACACTTCTACATCAAGAGAAAGCTACAACGTCTGGGTCGACGAGGCCTTCGGCGGGATCGTCATCGTCGAGTTCACTGGAGATGGTCAGCAGCATCGGTGGCGAACGACTTAAGTCGCTACTGAAAGTGATTCCGGTGTCGGTGCAGTGCGGTAACAAATCAGTGAACACGTATGCGTTGTTAGACGACGGTGCCACAGTGTCGTTAGTCGATGAATCGTTAGTGCCCAGTGATATTGGTGAGAAAGTGCCGTTGCACATAGTGAGTGCTAGTGGTCACGAAATTAAAAATAGTGCGTCTCGGATTGTCCAATTGGAAATACGTGGTCCTAATCAGGTGAGTCACCACTTATTTGTACGTACTATTAAGGGGCTTAAATTACCGCCGCAATCTGTATCAGCGGAGGTGATTGATCGGTGTAAGCACTTGCGAGGTTTAGATGATGTAACTATGGAGGATGCCACACCACGATTGCTCATTGGGCAGGATAATTGGGAAGTTATCGTGGGTGCTGATGTCCTCAAAGGGAAAGCGGGTCAGCCGGTTGCATCTCTTACTCAGTTCGGTTGGGTAGTTCATGGTCCTATAAGTGATAGATTTTTAAGGAAATGTGGCAAGGACTCAATCAACCAAGTGGTACACGCCGATCTGGACGAACTGGTCAGGCAGCAGTTCGAGTTAGATTCAATTGGAATAACGGATCAAAAACGGATTAAACCTGATGATGAAAGGGCTGCAGCCATTTTGGAAAAAACCACTTGTTTGACTGAGGATGGTTGGCAGGTCGGACTTTTATGGAGGAGGGATAATGTGGACTTACCGGATAATTATCAATCTGCGCTTAGGAGACTCCATGGAGTTGAACGAAAAATGGATCGAAACCCGCTTTACGCGGATGCCTACTGCGCGCAGGTTGACAGGTTGGTGGCAAACAACTATGCCCACAAGTTGGAAGGTCCTACCTCGTACAGTCCCACCTGGTTCTTGCCACACTTCGGTGTAACCAATGTATATAAACCAGGCAAACTTCGTTTAGTTTTTGACGCGGCGGCTACTTGTAAAGGCACCTCTTTAAATGATAATTTGCTGAGTGGTCCCGATTTATTAAACTCACTGTTAGGAGTTTTATTTAAATTCAGATCAAAGCAGATTGCAATCTCCGCTGACATAGCGGACATGTTCTTACGTGTAAAAATACGCCCCCAAGATCGAGGAGCTCAATTATTTTTGTGGAGGGGCAAAGATAGACTTCGTGATCCCGATATATATGTAATGGATTCGATGATATTCGGTGCTGCCTCATCCCCCACTTCCGCGATCTTTGTATTAAATAAAAATGCTGAGCGTTTTTCTGGAAGTTATCCCTCTGCTGTTCACGCCGTTAAAACACGTCATTATGTGGATGATTACATAGATAGTTTAGATTCTGTAGAGGCAGCTACTGAAATGATTACACAGATAAATAATATCCACAAAGCAGGTAATTTCCATATCAGAGGGTGGACCTCAAACAATAAAGAGCTTAGAGACAAATTAGCTGAAATAGTACCAGATAGTATCGATCTAACGAAGTTGGGCGGTGAGGCTGAAAGAACCCTGGGTCTCATATGGATCACGGGAACTGATGAGCTAGCCTTTGATCTGAGTTTTAAAAAATGGAGACAGGGACTCGGAACAGGTGAAGAGGTGCCAACTAAGCGAGAATTTTTGAAATTTATTATGAGTGTATTCGACCCTCTCGGACTGGTATGTCCACTGGTAATCAATGCCAGAATACTGCTGCAGAAAATATGGAAATCAGGCATTGGGTGGGATGATAAATTGAATGATGATTGTTATCAAGATTGGCAAAAATGGTTAAACGATCTCGAGTCTATTAAACTTTTGAAAATCCCAAGATGGTATGGTCTAAGTCCAGCAGTGGACATACATGTCTTTGGGGACGCAAGTGAGCAAGCCTATTCTGCTGTCGCTTATTTTGTTGACGAGGGTGGTCATGTAGCCTTAGTCGCGGGCAAAGCGCGAGTAGCGCCTCTTAAAGTTGTGTCAATGCCCCGCCTAGAGTTACAAGCAGCAGTAATGGCCTGCCGACTTGCCGAAACCGTTGAAAACAATCATGAAATTGAGATTAGAAACCGAATCTTGTGGTCTGATTCGAAAACAGTCTTACACTGGATTCGCTCTGACCCAAAGGATTATAAACCTTATGTGTCGCACCGTTTAGCCGAAATAGACCGAAAGAGTAGAGAATGCAACTGGCGATGGGTACCTACTAGCGATAATCCTGCTGATGAAGGAACTAGGCAGGGCTGGCTGAGAGAAAGAAGTATATGGGTTTCAGGTCCTCCTTTTTTGAAAAGGCCGCAGTCTGAATGGCCATCAGAGGAATATAATGTTAATTCAGAGGAGGTTGCCTCAGAACTTCGAGCCTCGCAAGTGCATGTTACCGTAAATGTAAATATTAGCCCATTAATAGATGCGTCTCGATTTTCGACTTGGACACGGGCAGTACGGGTAGTAGCTAAAGTATTAGCGTCTGTGCGAAGGTGGAAATCCAAAGGGTCCGCTCAAGTTTCTGCCCATGATATTAGACAAGGGGAGCTTATATTAATTAAACAATCTCAGGCTTCTGCATTCGCCGATGAAATAGAGAGACTGCAAGCTGGACACTCACTGTCACCCAAGGATCGTTTGAGTGCTTTGGATCCCATGATGACGGAGGATGGTTTGCTGAGAGTGCGTGGAAGGTTGACAGGAGCGGATATACCTTTTAACGAACGCCATCCTATAATATTAGATGGCCGCGATTTATTAACTCGCCTATTGGTAAATGATCACCATAATAAGGCGCTGCACGCCAACACTGAAACAGTGGTGAACCAACTGCGAGAGAATTTTTGGATTTTAAAGTTAAGACCGACTGTAAAAGCAGTGGCCGCAAACTGTCAACTTTGCAAAGTACGACGAGCTCAGCCTAGACCGCCTAAAATGGGCGACGTACCACCCGCTCGATTAGCACATCATAAACGAGCTTTCACTCATACGGGAATTGATTATTTCGGTCCATTAGAGGTGACAGTGGGAAGGCGTAGAGAAAAAAGATGGGGAGTTTTATTTACATGTATGACTGTCCGCGCCATACACCTCGAGATTGCAGCCTCTCTAAGTGCAGATTCAGCCTTAATGGCTCTACGGAGATTTTTCGCTCGTCGAGGACAACCAGAAGTCATGTATAGTGACCGAGGTACGAATTTCGTGGGTGCTGTCTCCGAAATGCGACGAATGGTCAACTCGATGAGTGAAACTCTTCAAAACGAAGCCGTAACGAGGGGAATAGATTGGAAATTCATTTCACCTGCATCACCCCATATGGGAGGATGCTGGGAACGATTAGTACGTTCCACTAAGACGGCTCTAAAGCCCGTTATGGTTGAGCGGGCACCCAAGGACGAAACTTTGTTGACACTGTTTGCAGAGGTCGAGTCAGTTATAAATAATAGACCATTAACTCATGTACCAGTTGACCCCCGCGACCCTGTCGCACTGACCCCTAATCATTTAATACTTGGATCAGCCTCGAGAATCAAACGCTGGGGCGATTTCACAGAAAAAGATCTCTGCACGCGAAAACAGTGGCAAATAGCACAGGCGTTAGCTGATATGTTTTGGAAACGTTGGCTCCGTGAGTATATGCCAACATTACAATCTCGCTCTAAATGGAAATCAGCAGTTAAACCGGTCCAAGTCGGAGATATGGTGGTGATTGGTGACTACACGCTTCCAAGAGGAGTGTGGCCACGGGGCAAAATTGAAAATGTATATCCGGGCCCCGATGGACAAGTACGAGTCGTCGATGTACGAACGCCTCAAGGGGTGTTACGACGACCTGTACATAAATTGGCAGTTTTGCCCACAACAGGCGACACCGAGGAGGCATCACTTCCTCGGTGAGAGGGTGGAAATGTTACGGATGTTACGGGCAAAACTACCAACTAAATGATTATTGTAAATATAGAATAAGTTTAATGAGGGTAGACGATAAAAATGTTGTGTATAATGTTTAGTTTGTAAAAGCTCCGAAAGAGAGCGCTAAACCTCTATCAGTAAATACCCTACTAGTTGAGTAATAACAAATTGTACTTAAGCTAGGTGATTTCGCTAAATAAACCAGTGTTTCGTGTGTTCCTGAATTTTAAGTGGTTTCATTTCTACTCCGAAGATCCTAAAGTGCCTCCAACAAAGCGCCAGTGCTCTACAATACGTGACGGGTAATTTCTCGGACGGAACGGAGACGGGACAGGTATAGTTCCTAACGTGAAAGTGGTTTTAAAATATACGTACAGTGACGGTGTTCAACGATAGTCGTGCTAGTGCTGCAACCATATTTCAGCACAAAATATTCGATTTTACTTTTGAAGAACTAGCAATGGTTGCCGTAGTATTAGATGAAGAAGATGCCATAACGATGTTTTTTCTATTGCCGTCCCGTTCCGCCCGTGTTTCTCGCCACGTGTATTTTATTGCTATGTTTTAAAATGCAACGATGTCAAAAAATCGTCCCGTTCCGTCCGCCACGAGAATAAACACGTCACGTATGCTAAGACCTTTAATCGAACAAATGAAATTTTAACGCATCTACCCGTGTCGATTTTAAAGTGATCCCTTACTAATTAATAACTAAAAGGTATTTTAATTTTCGTACAATAAAGAAATTGCGGCAGCACCGCAATGTAAAGGGAGTAGACTAAGTTATCAAGTTAGTGCGACTTTAGGAGCTTTCTAAGGCTTTTCGTGAGTTCGGTAAGAAATCAACGAAATTGCAACGCATTTATACCCTAGCAGATATTAAATTAATTGATGTTTGGCAAATAACTGCAAGATATTCCCGTTTTGTTACTTAATATAACAAAGAATTAAAGTGGTATTGGGATAGTGCACTTTCTAAGGCTTTTAATTCGATGTTGCGCCAGCGCACTACTCTAGTATTACCAGCCTAAATATAGACACGACAGGCTGAACCGCCTCGAACTTTCAGGCAATACGTCTTTTCAGCATAGACTATAGTGTCCGTATGTCCGAAATTGTCTTTACGACCTTACTAAATTAATGAAGACAGTAACAAGGAAAGTAACTAAATGAAACACTTTCTGTGTGACTGCGATTCTATGACCGCAATGAGCATGCGTCGTAGTCTAGAATATCCCGAGTCTAGTGCCTTCATGCTCTTCCCTCTACCTTTCATAGAAAGACTAATGAAGAAGGAGCGCATGTAGGGGTAGCTCACAAAGGATTACTGGGTCGAAGTGACATAGAGTTCATGCACGGGCCAGCGCCCGACCCCACGGTGTACATATGACTCTAAAGTAAATCTGCCTTAACTCTCTAGAACGTTGTTATAAATTATCTAGAACCAGAGGCTATTTCTACTGAAGACAAGGTTTCCACGCAAATATGTACGTGCATTCTCATGTAAGATTCAGTACATGTAAACTCCATAGACAATTGTGTAACAGAATATCGTATCATTCCGGTACAAGTTGTCAGCGTAGTCGTCGGTCTCGGGATCCCAGATGCACCTCTGTGCGCACTTCACGCCTGCGCCTTTCATTTCTATGATTGTCGATGACACTATTATCTTGTACCTGAAAATCAAAATATAAACATTATTGGCTTTGTCCATAAAGGTACGAATTGTCTCATCATCATCAGCCTTACAAGTCCCCACTGTTGGGGCACAGCGTCTAACTCACTGAGAGAGGATGTGGGCCATAATCTACCAAGCGGGCTCAGCGCGAATCTGTATGCTGCAATTCTAGATGTCTAGTCTGTGTTTGTCTCTAAGACCCCACGCCCATCACTTACCTCTTCATGTTTAAATCCTGTACACCCTGCCGCACGGTGTTCGCGATGGTCTTTACCCAGCGCGGCGCCTGGTCCGCGCGATACACCCTCCCCATCAACTGCTGCTGCATCGTCTCCAAGATGATATCGCGGACATTTTGAGCTTGAAACCTGTAAAGTAATACATTTCATGAGCACACTGTGCACATCAAATAAATAAATTGAAAAGTCACATATAGTATCTAGTTTCGACCGAGTAGAACTCCTTCACTTTCTGTAAGGAGGCCAGGTGGTTTAGACCTTCAAATCATCATCAGTCTGCAACAAGTCTTGCTGAACATAGACTTTCCATAATGCGTAACACTATACTTGCTATCCTCATTCGACTGCCTCCAGCCACCTTTTTCAGGCTCCCGGCCCTACTATTTTTTTTATCTGATATATTTTCTGATAGACTAAGGCTAGGAGCGCTCTGCCCCGTCTCTTTCATACACTCAGTCTATAAGATAGAACTTCTTATAGTAGAAAAGCACAGCGCCATATCCCTTCATTGACCAGCTTCAAAAATGGTAAATCTTACGACAAGGCTCCCAATATATTTGGTAATTAGTGGATGGACCAATAGATGAAGGAGTTTGTAATTGACCTTCATCTCACGCACTCTAACGTGTTACGTAAGAAATTTTGTGTAAAATATTTGTTGTCACCTGGACCATTCTTTTTTTTACATACATAACGTTACGACCTTTATCCCAAATGGGGCGGTCAGAGATATCCCAAACATTAATGCTTGAAACAACGTCCACGGTTCACCTTACGAAATATACGCACACTTCTTGACAGAGCGTGAGCCCAACGCCGTTAAAATGTGCAAATCTATAGATGTTTTTGGTGGAAAGCTCCTTATTTCAACCGCCTCCGTGGCACACTGTAAACAACATTGGGTTTACGATTCGGAGGTCGCGGGTTCGATAACCAGCGGGGTACATGTTTAAGTACTAGGTTTGTTTGGTGGTAGGGCATTTTAAATATCCGCCTGGATAGCTACCACCATCTTATCTAAGTCTGCCGCCAAGAAGCAATGTTAATAGCATTGTTGTGTTCCGGTTGTCAGAGATAAGATAGCCAGTCCCCCAAATGTGTTGGGGTTTCCGGGTCAGTACGCTTCCACTTTCGACCTCATCTTCACTTAACATCAAGTGTGATTGAGGTCAAATACCAACCCGTTATGCATAAATAAATAAAAAAAATAGTCGCCTTTTGCGTCATCCATGGGAAGAGACTGGTTGGTTCTATCCTTTTAAGGTGCCGAAACCACTTTTTTTATATACAGAAAATATATGAACATCCTCTACTGCAATTTTATATGTTCTTGTTTCCTATGGTCTTCAACTTTGACAAATGGTACAGTACGGCCTGCTCTCAATAGCTACCCCTGCTTCTAAGACCCCACTCACTGACATCTTCAGGTCTAGATTCTTGTAATTTGATTGGCAAATAATTACTTTTCTCCGAGTAGCGGACGAACTTCATATTTGGGCGGAGCGAGGGGTTTCGCCTCTATGACATGAGCGACCGCAGTCTCGCTCTCGGTGCCACCTGCCTCGCGCACCTCCTCTTCTACAACTGGAATTGCAATAAAAGTGCTTTAAACAGCACAGTTACGAATGGACCACAAAGCGGCATTTTCATACAAATGTTCAATGCTATCAGTGTTTTCAATTGACGGAAATCAATATAGCCCAAGACCCCGCCATGACAACACTCGATTTTCAATTGATCACTAGCCTGTCACAAATCAAATTCTACCTATCCGCACTTGTAAGAGAAAATGGCGACCTGTTTGGTGTAGTGGTTAGCAACTCTGACCGCTATACAAAAAGGTTGCGGGTTCGAATCCCGCTAGGGGCATATGTTTGTGTGATGAACACGGACATGTGTACCCGAGTTATGGATGTTTTTCATTTATAATAAGTATTTATTTACAAAATAAATGTATTTATGTAGTATATCAACCATCTAGTATTCACAACACAAGCCTATAGTTGCTTACTGTGGAACTAGATGGCGCTGTGTGTATGTCTAAAGATATTTATTTATTTATGGGAAAATAACAATGATGCACTTTGGACTGAAATTCAGTTTTATGGACCTTAATCCCAAAATTAATCATTTAATTAAATCTCCCTATACTTACTTGCCCTTCACCTTAGAAATACAATAATAAAAAGTTTTTTTTTAGCATAAAATGCAATGGCAAAAAATGGCAACAGAATATTTGAAACGAGACAGATGCTGCACCGATACAAAATGGTGGAGTAGTCAGATACTCCATAGCGCAACAATAGTTATCTTGTATACAGTATTGAAATTTAATTTGTGTAATTCCTGTTTACTGTAACTTTTTTTTTTTTTTGGTGCACAACGGGTTAGCACTTGACCTCAATCACACCTGATGTTAAGTGAAGATGAGGTCGAAGGTGGAAGCGTACTGACCCGGAAACCCCAACACATTATCTTATCTCTGACAACTGGAACACAACAATGCTATTAACATTGCTGCTTGGCGGCAGATTTAGATAAGATGGTGGTAGCTAGCCAGGCGGACATTTAAAATGCCCTACCACCAACCAAACCGGGTACTTAAATATGTACCCCGCTGGGGATCGAACCCGCGACCTCCGAATCGTAAACCCAATGTCGTTTACATTGAGCCACGGAGGTGGTCAACTTTCCACTAGGAACCATAGCTGAATGCAACCGAAAATTGTTAAATTTCCATACCTACTAAAGGTGGTTTCAGAATGGCTTACTTTGTGTGGGTAATCGTAAATTTTTTTGATCGAGTTCGACTATGATTCCTTAGGGAAAGTTGTTCGTAATCAGAGTGGCGTCACCAGTTAATAGGAATTACACGAATTCAAATTCACCCGGTATAATGCATTACTATGTTTAACCACCGACGCATATTATTGATATATTACTGTCGTAGTATAATGTCACACACTTTTTAACATTGTAAGAACCCACTGCAGGTCTTATGACTACCCAACGAGCAATTTCTATCACTTTTCTATAGGATTATATGCCGTAGTAACCACACTGGCAGGCGGGTTGACGATCATTCTTTGAGAGCTCCTTACTAATGACGTTGCTGCCCACCACTGGTCTTTACGGTTATGGTCACTTTTTACGACATTCACGGAAAGAGATGACTTGGTCCTACTTTACTCTGTCTTGAATACACCTGTATATCCATGTAATACATTCATCATCATCAACAGCCTCACACGTCCCCACTGTTGGGGCACAGCCTCCTCTCGTGGGAATGTATGGGCCATAATCCACACGTGGGCCCAGTGCGGTGCGGCGGACTTGTGTCAGACTAGTGGCCACCTGACAGTCAGTGTTTTAAGCCGCCCTATAGGCCACCGACTTGGCTTAAACGAGACCGACTATTTAACGCCACTAGTGACTCATTCAAGGACTGACCGCGTCAGACATTGCTTAGCTTCGCTAATCGAGAACAAATAGCGAATGCGACTGCGCCATGAGTGTAAGTATAATACATTAGGAGGAATTAATAAGAAAATACCATCTTCATCATCTGCCATATTGATGGACACACTAACAGCATTACAGAGTTAATGTTATCTGTAACAAAAGAAATACAACAATTCATTTTCATTATCGCTATCACATCACATTTAAAAACACAAGAGCCACTGCTGAATGTAAGCCTGTCTCAAGTCTTGATTTGCGCTTTTCTTTCTTGAGCGGATTAAGCTGACGTTTAGCAGCAGGTTTAGATGGTTTAATAGTAGGTAGAAAGATTTTTCATACAAGCTAAATTTAGCCGTATTTATTATGAGGGTAAAGATCAGAGTTAATTAAAATCTTCATGCGACTTGCGTTCTTTTTAAATTGAGAAAATAAGGGAAAATGCAGCATCGGCATTGGGTAGTCCAATACTACTTTACCTATCCCATTCTAATTACCTTTCCTACCTACCTTTACCTATCCGAATACCTAAAATGTTCGCTCCCTTTAAGTGGATCCCTCCCGCATAGCCGACAAAATCTGATTTGGCAAGGAAGACAACCCAACGCAGATATGCAAAAGCGCTCGGCGTTTCAGCAAGGCAAGGTGAATGGCCTATGGGGATGGTAGAGGGCATAAAGTTACCATCGGCCAGACACATCATATGACCTCTTATCCAGTGGTGGCAGTTTTCGGTTCCACTAAATCGAGGAGAGGAAAGACGAGTGTGTGCGCCTGCGTTTGCGCGAACACTGGGGTACCTTAAAATATCCTGCGCATCTGACCGCTTCCTTTTCACTATATTTTTACTTCTTTTTTCTTAAGTTGAAGAGGTTGTAAATCATATCAAAATTTGATTTCTAACGAAACTTTTTATTCATTTTGATAGTTATCATACGAGAAATACGGTTGAATTTTGCTTGTAAATAAACTCAATCTGCCTACTGCGATCTATGCTTAGAAACTACTAATAAAATCAATAATTCCTCCCTCAGGATACAGAAATGATGTACCGGCTTGGTCGTGCAGCCATGGAAGAAGGAAATTATGGAGAGGCCATGAAGAAGTTCGTTGAAGTACTTCAACTATATGATGCTACACTAGCACCGCCTTATCGCTCATACTATGACTGTGTTCAGGATTTAAGGCGTTGTGTGCTCGCAATGGGAAATTATAGTATTGTATAATTCAGCTTTTTACGTTATTTATATCAAATGATTGATTACTAACAGTAAGTGTCCGTGGTGTGTACGTGGTGTCCCGTAAGTAGTGGATGACCCGTCATCGGCAGATGGGTGACCCTATTATGACCTATCACATATTAACAATACAAACATTCTTTATTGTACACCAACAGTAGTTACATTATATGGAAACCTAATTAAACCTGATTAAAAATACCTATGTGGAAACCTCACAATATTCAAAATATTACCATTTAAAAGAAAATATTTTCTTAATTTTGCCTTAGTGAGAACACAGGCTCGTTAAAAAAAATTGCCCAATGCAAGGAGAAATTACTTTTCCAATAATTAGTTGTTAAGATACCTTTTTAGTACTAGACTATTTTCGAAAACAGTGAGCCAGTTAAGCTCCATATATTTTGGTTACATCATAGTGAGTCAAAGTTGATTAAGAAATAGAAAAGGGTTCGAATTGAATGAAGAAATCCTGTTTTTTGTTCATAATTCTCTGATAATTTATTTTAACGATAGAAATTATACAGCAAATATTTGTTATCAAATTCAAAGCTGTCAACTTATTGATCGATTTAGAAGTACTGTTGCGTAAAAAACACATGCGTAACTTGACTGTTACGAAATAGTACATTACGATATAAGTACGTTATGGTGGCTATAACACGCGAGGCGGAATTTCAGCCCGAGCCGAGATATAGCGTACAACGTTTTTCAACATACTTGCGAAGAAACAGAATAAAAAATCACGCTAGAGGCCGCGTGGCGGGGCGGGCCTGTTCGAAATTTGAAAAAAAATAAACAAATTGAAGCATATTTTATTACACATGGAAATCCATAACACATGGGGATCAGCGATATTTTATTCAACGTGCTGATGGTGTGGCTGTATGAGACTTATGTTCTTTGCCATAGCAAATAGTGCGGTTATAGAATATAACTTTTGCGTTTATAACACACGCGTGTTTTATGATCTGCTTGATATATCTAAAACCGGTGAAATTAGATCCACTTTACGAGCAAGTACGTTGAAAAATAGTTTATTGTATCCAGTTTCTCAAATGGTATTATTTATTTCTGGGAAAAATAGTAATTTCAATTGCAATGGCATTAAAGAAATAAAATGTAGAAATGCTAACACTATAAGGTATTTCCCAATTCCAATTTAGTGTTATGGCTGCATCATTGTAATAAATACTATTTTACTAATGTCTAAATGTGATAATTGAGTCATGGGCTTATTCATCTGCAGTCGACAGGTTATCCATTATTTATGGAACATATTTTTATTTATTTTAAAGTACTAATGTTTGTTGTGTTTTGTAAAATTTGTAATAATAAAAAGTCTAAACAACTAAGTGCTGTTGTATTTTATACTAAATTAAATTAATACAAATGAAATAAAAATATCTACCTACTTGCGTATTTTTATTATTATTTTACAATGAACTTCATGATGAAGTCATGTTTTATGTTTTTTTATGTACAACGGGTTAGCACTTGACCTCAATCACACCTGATGTTAAGTGAAGATGAGGCCGAAGGTGGAAGCGTACTGACCCGGAAACCCAATCTTATTTGGGCGAACTAGCTATCTTATCACTCACAACCGAAACACAACAATGCTATTAACACAATGCTGTTTGGCGGCAGATTTAGATAAGATGGTGGTCGCTAGCCAGGCGGGCATTTTCTTCTGTTTAGTAGTTTAAATTATAATAAAATTAATTTGCTTTATTGGTATTGTGTCTCTTATCAAAGGTTTGAGGAAAACATCTCTTATAGAGAAGCTCTATTATTTAGTTCAGTTTAGATTTGTCCTTGTATATTTTTTCTAATATGTGGTAAATTAAATAAAAAATATATTATGTAGTTATGGTTAAAGTGGTTGGATAAAATTAATAATACCTGAAGTGTCAAACATTGGCAAACAACTCCAGATGTTCACCAAATGTCTATGCCAAATGACAAAATTGAAAATTTAGAAAACCCCCGAGCAACCTATTATATTGTCTAGAATCTAGACGATATAATTCCAGCCAGCTCCAGCCCGCGAAAGGATTTCATTCGGCCCGCCGACAACGGTCCTTCGAAATGAATAATGTATGGCCTGTGATAATTATAATCGGATAAATGTTAAATTGTAATTTGTAAATCAACATTTATGAAAGTATGTAATACTGTAATGTAATGTTTTTATAATATGATTAAAAGATTTCCAGAACAAGCATTTTAACTATAGGTAATTATGGCCCTCCTCTGAAAAATCTTAAACTTTCTATGAAGGCCCCCTATGAAGAAAGTTTGCCCACCACTCCAATCATATTAAACGTTAAATATCTTCGAAAGGGCTTAATCGTTCCATCAAACATAGCTAAGAACCATAGCTAGAAAACCTGTTTTCAAATAAAGAAAACTGCATCCAAATGAGTTTACCCGTTTAAGAGCAACGGTGCCACAAACAGACAGACAAACACACACACAACAGTCAAACTTATAACACCCCTTTTTGCGTCAGGGGTTTAAAATAACAAAAACCAGCCAAGTATGACTTTCAATATAAAACTGAGGGTTTCAACATAAAAATTTCTTCATTACCTATATAATATGTAAATCTATAAATTCATACATAAATTAACTACCAATGCAACACCTTACAACAACAAATTACAAACACTGCAAATTTTAAATAGCATGTAATTAATCAAATTAATAATTATACTGTATGAATATTTATAGGCATATAAAACTGTACTAATTAGAGGTATCATTTTATTTCCTGTAATATTTATATAAACCTGCATCAAACACCTTATTATTTATAAAGCATGAATAAATGAATATGAATATTTGTTTCGACGACCTGTTTGGTGTAGTGGTTAGCAACTCTGACCACTATACCAAAAGGTTGCGGGTTCGAATCCCGCTAGGGGCATATGTTTGTGTGATGAATACGGACATATGTACCCGAGTTATGGATGTTTTCATTTATAATAAGTATTTATTTACAAAAAAAAAATGTATTTATGTAGTTTATCAACCATCTGGTATCCACAACACAAGCCTATAGTTGCTTAAAGTGGAACTAGATGGCGCTGTGTGTATGTCAAGGATATTTATTATTTATTTATTATTTATTATTATTATTATTATATTTAGGGCCCATTTATGATGAAATAAAAAATATATGTTAAATTCTTTCATTTGGAATAAAAGTGGCCAAGCATTGTGAAATCTATTTCTATTAGTAGTTACTGAGATAAGCAGATAGACAAATTCGCACAATTTTTTTCAATTTTGGTATGTTACCATATAAATAACTACCGAAAGCTGTTTACGAGTGGCGGAAACATGCAGACTGTAAATAAAAATGTTTAAAACTCACAATTGAATTGAGAAAATCGGATAAAAATTATAACTGTACCAACAAAAATTGGGAAAACAGCTGGACAAGCAGACAACAGTGTGACATCAATAGGGCTCTATTTTGCCTTTTGGGTGTAGTACCCAAATAATAGGATACAAAAATCATCACCCAATAATAGACATTCATGCCTCTCTATGACACGCATATTATCTCGGCATCACATCATTATGACTTCTGCTTGAAGAGATGATGCAGCACCAATTCACTTAGAAGTATTGCCCAGTTTAAAAAGAAGAGTGCTATGGGATTACATTTGGATGAGAGATCAAAATGTTACTTCAGTGGGGCTATCACGACCCAAGTTTTACCACAAAGACACGAGAGCCTGTTTGTAGGTATTTCGTGTCATTGTGGAAAGACTATGGGTCATGCTAACTTCACAGCTCTCCTAATTATAAAGTGCATGGGGAGTTTGCAGTACATATTTCTGGGCAGTACCAGTATGACCAACAACGATCGAAGGACACTAATAATTATGAAACAGACTCAAAATAAGTGTGGGCATGCTTCATAAGTTACTAGCGTATCGGTTGTTTGGAAGCAAAGGCAGGCCATCTTGTGTCAGGTTATTTTTCCATAATGCAGATCTAACAGTTCCCTAGCTTTAGTCACGCAGAGGGAAACGAAGAATGACTTCGTACACTTTTATAACCTCAAATTGTAATGCAATAAATATAATGAATACGTAGTCGTTTTAAATAAAATGTTGATTTGTCACACTTACGAGTAACGTTTATCTGTTTGTCACTTAAAAATAATATCTAATTTCTTACAAGAAAAATCATAAACCCAAAAGAAGAGAATATAAACACTACACTTTTCATAAACAGCAACGGTTGCCGGTTGCTATGTTACCAATTTATTTATTTATTTACATTTTCTTTCTTTACTGCATATGCAAGACGAAGAGCCATCCATCCATCGTGCCGAACCTGCTTTGCGAGAATAAAATAAACGTTTGCGTGGCGTCAATTGGGTCAATTGGCGTGTTTTGCGACTGGATGTGTGGTGTCACGTATTGTCACTTGAAATGAGTAATTTTAACCCCAGATGGTTTACTTGTCGAATCATCTTTGTAATCTGTTAGGGTTTGCTCATTGTTTGAGGGTTACGTATAGTTTTTTTCTAAGTTACTGTTTTTTTTATTGCTAAAATCATTCTTTTTTGACTGGTTGTCGTGATATCCAGCGTTCATAACCTAAATCGTTCGCATGTGCAGCCCATCTCACAATAAATTTTTTTAAATCAAAATATCAATACTGAAATATGAATTAGAAATCAAGTCACTAAAGGAATCTACTGCTAGAAATTACAAATACGCTAGAGCCACACAACCCAACGTTGGCAGAATATTGTGCAGTAAAAGTCAGTGATGCTGTATAAAGCACGGGTATAAAGTGAAGGGACGGGAAGTGTATAAAGTGTCTAACGAAGTTTTCGGGTTCCCACAAGATGCCGCCAAAATCTTTCGTAAAGCATTCTACCACTTTACTGAAGAATGACTTGACTGTGACTAGACTCTGTATACGCCAAGTATACGACGAATGACATGTTTTGACTGAGAACTGACTTGTAAACTGAAGAAATAAGAGAAACAAGACATGGCTGTATGGGCATAGTTCCCTTTGCCTTCTCCGAGAGGAGTGAATTAAACAACAAAAAATCTATAATCTGTGGGTAAATATTTTGTTTGGGAACGGCTTGGCATGGTCTAATTTTTGGACAGGCAGGAGCGAGATTTCTTCATTATCCAGTAATTTAATCGTCAATAAAACAGAAATGGCAACGTACGATAATAAAATCTGGCTTCTCAAAAACATACGGGATGCATTCATTGCAACCGACGATACAGGACTTTGTGAAATCGTAATGGCTGGTGAAGATTTCTCCAAAATATTCAGAGGTTTGTAGAGACAGGGTTAGTATAGCAACCTATCAATAATCTTGTGAAAACCTACAATATTTAACTTATAATAATTCACCATATTTGGTTTCTTGTATAATTCATACTGAAAGCTTATCCTCATCCTATTGCGCTGTGTTTTAGGTCATTCCGATATTCGGAGAAAACACGGTGCAAGACTACATTCGTAATCTAGACTTAACGATTAATAGATATGGCACTGAACTACTGACCTAGTTTAATTTATGTATAACACACTTATGCTATCATAATTCCACAGACCAATATAATTCTGTTCCTATCTCCATGGCCTGAAGATTAAAGTAAACAAATGTTGGTAGAAACAAAACTGCCCACCTTGAATGAACCGGAGTTTGATTTGTTTTAAGCTACCACTTAACACTGGAGCTTTAATTTAATGTTTCACATTGGTGTACACCAACTAAACTAAAACCAGTTTTTAAGTAGAACTGTCTCTTTCTCCCTGGAACAGTACGGTGCGACGGCACCACACCAAAGCTGGTTTTAGTTTAATTTAGTTTAGTTGGATTAGACACCATTGTCTTGTTATTTATAATGAGATAAGCCTTAGCAACTTATGGATTGGATTTTGCCAGAAAAGATGGCAAAAAATGGAGAGAATTTTTAGGGGCTATTTAAGGTCATGCCCATAATTATTCCCAAAAATTGTATCTGATGGGTCAGAAATGCTGCAATTCTCAAGTCATGTATCCAGAAATTTATGAAAATTAGATCTAATCAAGTTATTTCTAGTCTAAAGTTGAGCTTAGATAGTTACTTCCGAGAATTTCAGAGAATATAGCTGAAACGGACAGCATGTGAGCATTAATCATTTAATGCAACCCTATATTATGAACCCAATCCTACCCAAGTATGTGTTTAATTTCAACATTCCAGCTACACAAACCACCTGCAATGTGGACTTTACAAAGAGAAAGTCAGAGGATGAAGATGAGAGGGACCTTGTGACACAGTTTGACCCCTACCCTGACATGGAGGACAGTGATGATGATGATCTAATGTGTGGCAGCTACATTCGGTATGAGGAGTTTGGGGGACACAGGTAGTATCATGATTAATGAATGGATATGTACCTTCAGTATTTTGAAAGAATTGCAGTTACCTAAATTAACTTAAAAATGTGATATTAATTTGATAAAGATTATATTAAATTAATTTGATAAAGATTATATTAAATTAATTTGATAAAGATTAAATTTAATCTTTATCAAATTAAAAAAATTAAAGATTATTTCAATTAAATAGATTTAATTGAAATAATCTTTAATTCTTAGGTATAGTTAATCAAGCAAGAATTAAATGAGATCATTGTTTTAATCACTAGAATAACATATTTATACATTTCAGACAACGATCAAACACCGCTCAATGGTTAGACAAGAAAGAGCAAGCTCTAAAGAAGGCAGCAAAAATTAAAATTGTGAAATGGGAGGATCCTTCCACTCAACTCGCATCTGATGAAGTTGCTGAAATATTCTCAAAAGTAGACCTCAAAAAACCTGCGAAAAAGAAGTCATTGTTAGCAGAACAAATGGAAAAATGTCCTGAACTCCCCCATCGTCAATATCTGGAGTATGCAAAGTTTGATGGCACTGCACAACTGGGGTTACCAACTAAGTCATTTAAAATCTTTATGACAATGCTTCCAGAGAAGCATCAGAATTACCCTATTGTCGTCTGTGTCATAGCCAGTGCAAAGATCAAGGATTTGATTGGTTTCACATGCTATAAGTACAGGTAATCTAAGCCTGTTTTGTTTTACACAATAGTTTTTACCTAACACCAAAATTGGGATGTTTTACACAATAGTTTTTACCTAACACCAAACGTAAATTCTGACCAGACTTGTTGTCTGGTTTGAAACTGTGTGTACCTCTAGCGAAAAATCGGTTTCTGGATCAGTTGGGTGTTTTAGAAACAATTATGCAAGCGCCCTACTTTCCAATATCTTTGTGCTATGTGGTGCCACTAGGTCATTTTGAATGGGCTGTTTAGACAGTGTTAGCACTTCATCCCTACATATTTATAATAACCAGACTACAGGACAAATTACTTAATACAATTATTCATATTTTCAGCATCGAACACCCTGAGATATCACTTGGATCTGTACATGACTATGGGCTTTGCATAGCAGAAGATGATGGTGAAGTAGACTGGGCCTTTCCATGCCTGGATGCTAATGAACCATGTGGAAAATTTGGTTTTACATGTCTGGGTCTTGTAGATTTAAAAAGTAAAAATGCTTTAATTCATCCCCCAATTTCTATACCTGAAGAATTTGGGATGTTTAGTGGAACTTTTCATGGTTTCCCAAAGGCAACAGACTCCGGTCAAAGTAATCAAAACACATCAAGACATAATACAGGTGGAAGTGCGACCTCAGAGGCAGTTATTAATGCTTTAAAAGTTGTTAATGAAGGTGAGATAAACAAATTATTTATATTTGAATTATTCAACTAATTACATACATAAAATTAGTTAAAATGTGCTTAACTCATTGGTGCCAATGTTATTATTTGACACCACACTGTGTAAATCTCTTTCACAGTTATCTTGTTAGTTCACTAATAACTATTTGAAATTAATAAATCAATATCACCAATCATAGGCCTTCTCCAGTTCTGTTGTTCTTTCGGTCATATTTGTTTTTTTTTTAATCTACCACTTATTTTACAGAAAGAAAACGCGGAGGTGATTCGGATCTCGACAAAATGCAATCGCATATAATGGCCGCGGAAGCGCCACAGTATAAGACATATAGAGTTCAAATGTTGCGGAAAGTAAGAACAAACACCTCAGTCCAGTTAGGCATTTCTCTAGATAAGATAGAGGTGGAACCACTAGTGTCACATAAGCATGCATTCTGGGTAAATTATTTTTTATGTTTATGTTTTTACTGATACCCTTTAGCAATAGACCCGTCATGATGGATTCTATTTCACCCATATAGTAGTTAATTTAATGGCAAATGAGGAAACCTGTAAGTTAAAACTGTTAGCTTTGTTCATACAAACATAAAAAGTAGAACATACATACAGCTCCTACATAGGAGATTAGGTAAGGTACTGGTGCCATTAGCAGCGATTATGATCATGTGGGCAGTTGAAAAGGGGTCAGAGTTGGAGAATGAATGCTTTGGTACTAACCCTATTTATGACATTTGTTTATTTTTGGTTATATTTCAGTTAAGATCAAAATATTTCCTGCACTGTATAGACTCAGTGGTGTGGTGCCAGATACTGGAAGTCAAAGGCAACAAAACAACATTCAGAATAGTGTACTCACCTAGTCAGAGTTCTAGTTACACCGACAGAGGCGGTGGAGGTGAGTTCATTGAAATTTCGACTTTAGCAAATGAACATTTTGAGAAGTGTCTTAACTAGACGTAACAATATTAACATACTACTTACTTAATACTAATTATAAAATAATCTCGAGAGCAAAAGTTACGGGTCACTAGCATTTACTTCAATATCTTGAAAATGAATAAAGCTAGCGTATTGAAATAAATTGAACCTTATAGACAATGTAATATTATTAAAATAAAATGCATTAAATTTATTACTGATAGTTTATTTTGTTTAAAACGAAAAAGTAAAAATGGCGTCATTTGCTTGCAAAACCAAAATTGGAAATATTGAACTTTTTATATTTACATATAATTTTGACACATTTTAGTACTTGGTATTAACCCCATGTGCTGTCTGTATCACTGTAATGCGATTCGGCATGCTGTACACCAAGTTTCTGAAACAGTTGGGGAATGTTCTCCCATTCCTCTACTAATGCATGTTTCAACTCACGCAGCGTAATTGAAGGACGATCTCGTTGCCTTACGCGTCTTCCAAGCTCGTCCCAGGCATGCTCGATTGGGTTGAGGTCGGGGCTACGTGCTGGCCACACCATGGGACGAATACCCACATCATGCAGATAATCTTGCACTACACGAGCCGTATGGTGACGGGCGTTATCGTGCATAAAAATAGCATTTTCATCGAGTCTTGCCATAAATGGACCGACGTGCTCATTTAGTATTTCTTCCACGTACCTTTCGCCATTCAGAGTACCATTTTCGATCAGTACTAGCTCTGTTTGACTTTGCGCAGATATTCCAGCCCACACGACTACCGTACCTCCACCGTATGCCACCTTTTCTTCAATACAGGCTTGCATGAATCTTTCTCCTGGTCGTCTGTCCACCTTTGCCCTTCAGTCATGTTTATACAGCATAAATTTTGATTTGTCCGAGAACACGACTTTTGACCAATCTTCAATCGTCCAATCCGAGTGTTCGCGTGCATAAATTCATCTTGCTGTACGATGGTGCTTTTCAAGTTTAGGATCATTTGCCAATCTAAATGGTTCGAAATTTGCTTCACCATGTCGCCGTCTTACAATCCAAGGATTGTTTCCACCAAGCCCTAAAAAATGTTGAGTCAATGCTTTTCCCGTAAGAAATCGATTTCGCAGCATAGTGTTGACAAGATATCGATCCTCCCGTGCCTTCGTACACCTGGTCTGCGTAGATTTGAAACAGTTTCTAGAAACCGCTGACGAACACGCTGAACGGTTGACAACGTTTCACCGATTATTCTTGATGTTTCTCGCTGGCGTCTCCCATTTTCCAGCATAGTGAGGATTCTCGTACATTCCTCTGGTGTAAGTGACATAATTACTAATTTAATAATAACAATTGGATACCTAGGACACTTCTTTTATACACATTTTATGACAGAACAGAAACAAACGCATAGAAAGTTGCGAAAATTATAAATTCTAATTTGAACAAAAACGATAATTTGGTTTATAATTTTTTTAATGCCGTTACTTCACCCCAACCAATAAGTTTTTGCACGTGTAATGAAGGTTTCTTAAATGGCCTATAAGGTTCAATTTATTTCAATACGATAGTTTTATTCGTTTTCAAGATATTGAAGTAAATGCTAGTGACCCGTAACTTTTGCTCTTGAGTGTAGTAGTAACTTTAAATTTTTAATTTTTAATACTGCCGAGATAACATAATGATTGTTATTATCCAGATAAACCAAACCAGACATAAAATTTTCATTAAATGTGGTTGATAAACTGTCCCCTCGTTTGGTCTTTTTTATATAAAAAGAATGGCACTCAAATTACTATACATCCGGACAAAGAGGACACACACACGATGCCCTCCAACACATAATACGGGGTTAAAAAATTACACTATGTCTGGTTTTTAAATGCATTTCTCATTCTACATATTTCTAGATTTATCAGAAGCTACCAACCAAAACCAGATTTTTGAGCCTAGAGTCACAAACTTGTGATTTGGACAATGGATCAATTTGGAAATACATGACAAGGAGTCTATGGGTTGTTGGACTGTCTTGTGATTTGGCATGTGTATCAATTCTCAAGATTTTTTATGTCTAAGGAACTCAAAAAAGAATAAATGTTCTATTATATAAGTTGATTCACCTCTCAAACCGCGTCCATGGCTCAATGTAAACAACATTGGGTTTACGATTCGGAGGTCGGGGGTTCGATCCCCAGCGGTGTACGTGTTTAAGTACTCGGTTTGGTTGGTGGTAGGGCATTTTAAATGGCCGCCTGGCTAGCTACCACCATCTTATCTAAATCTGCCGCCAAGCAGCAATGTTAATAGCATTGTTGTGTTCCAGTTGTCAGAGATAAGATAATGTGTTGGGGTTTCCGGGTCAGTACGCTTCGACCTTCGACCTCATCTTCACTTAACATCAGGTGCGATTGACGTCAAGTACCAACCCGTTGTGAATAAACAAAAATCCCAAGGCACTGTATTTCTCCTTTTGCAGGCAGTTCCGGTTTCTTCCATTCAAACACAACATACAAGCTCCATGATTTCGAATGTGACCACGACACCGCCAGAGAAATAGTAGAAAAAGTGAACACAATACTAGATTTAAGGAACAGTCCGTGCCGCCGTGAATATAAGACTGCCAAAGAGAGAAAACTTCAAAGTAGAAGAAGTTTTCACACAAAGAACTTAAGTTGAATATTGAATGCCACAGCACAGACCATAGTGTTACATTGTTTAAAGTTCCTGAAACACACTCTTAAGGTTCATTATAAACCACTATATATCCAGGATTGTAGTAGTGTTTCTGATATTTGGCGATGATGTATTTGGATAATTGATAAAGAAAAAATAATCTCAACAGGGCTAGCCAGTTTACAATTCACATTGGGGTTTCAATATTTGGGAAGCTTTGAGCAGTCGTATGCAATTATACTGATATGAAATTTAATTTCTTCGAGATTGGGCAAATAATCTGTTAGTATCGTCGTTTTGGAATAGTTGAATTTTAAAGGTCTGTAGTAAACGCATTTAAACTCGAAAAGCGGTACTGTTTTCACTTACCATGCGTAATTATTAAAAAAAAAAGAGTGATTATTATATTACGAATCTGATGAAATTTCAGAAAATTGATTTCATTTTAGATGTAGCCCTAACGCCTAACGCTGTCATTGTACACTCGGACGCACTATGACCGTACACACTTTCAATATAAGCGGGTATCGCTACGTTCACATTTCTGGTAGTGCCGCGCGCACTGTTAGTGTTACGGTGGTCGTACTCGAGTGTACTGTACAATTCTAGTATACCAATTATTCCTGTACAGTTCGACACGTCCATGTGTGATGCGAGTGAGTGGGTAAACCTCCAGAAAAGCTTTTAATATATGGTATAATGTGTATCTATTAATCATATAACAAATATGTACCTATAACAGTTCAATACAACAAATTCTAATGTATATGTATAATTTTACAAAGATTTTTTTATGATCCGTGAAAGGTATAATGTTATTTGGTAACGTACACACAGAATATTGTATTATTTAAATACCTTCAAAATGACGCCTTGAGAGTGTTTTTGTTATATGAAAGTCTAATTGCGTATTAGTTTGTATAATTATTTTTTTTAAGTTGTAATAACTTATTTCAATATTTTTTACCTTGTTTGTTATAGTATCTTAGGGTTTATATGAAAATGAACGAAATACCTGTAGGAAAGCTCTATTTACACTGCTGTAAGGGAGTTTAATTTATGTGTAATTAAAATAACGATGAAGACGACATGTTTGGTATAGTGCTTAGAAACCCTCTCTGATATTTAAAAGTCGCGAGTTCGAATCCCGCTAGGGGCATATGTTTGTATGATGAAAATGAACATGTACCCGATTTACCTATTAATTTACAAAAAAAAATGTGTAGCATATCAACCATCCGGTATCCATAATACAAGCTAGTTGTTTAGTATGGTACTAGATGGCGCTGTGTGTATGTTCAAGAATATTTCAAGGAAAATTTTCAAATAGGCATCTATTTGCTGAGAATTATAGATGTTCTTTAATATTCAAAATACATCTTGGGCTTTTAGTCAAGTCTTTCTTATTTTAAATAAAACTATACCATCACACTTTCCTTGGTACTTAGTTCATTTTCTTATAGACTATACATTCTGCACTTATGCCTATAGAGGTATAGACCTATTCTTGACCGGTTTGCTGTCTCGAATGGTATGTAATAAATTATTTTATTCTGTGTAGAAAAAGGAGATATCAAAAACATGTGTAAAGGGCCAGTGTCCAAATATGATTTCTGTAACTTTTTTAAAAATTGCAAATATAAATAAAAAAAAACTTGGTGGCGTAAATTACGCTTGTTTTAACGCTAAAATAAGCGCAACATGGCGAGTAGCGGGTCGGTAGCTGTTTTGTGTTTGAAACTGGAGGAAAACAAGCTGCGCCCTCCTTCGATGTCAGAAAAAACAACTAGATACCATATTCTTGATGCTAGAATTGGAATTCCATTATTTTAATAATGTAAAAAAATGCTCAAATACTGCCCAAAGGATAAAAGAGTTATTGCAGTAATTCAATAATAGTGATGCTGAAATCCTCATTGTGTCATACCCAGATAATATATCCACGAATACAAAAAAAACGTGCCTAAATTAATGCCTCCGCAATGTACAATTGTACAAGTCTCATAAAAAGTACTTCAAAAACAACGAAGTTATTTAGATGTCTCTGCGAAGCTATCAGCCTAAGGCAGGTATTTTTTCGTTTGTGCAATATTTGGCACAATTTTTTCACATTATCAAAATTGCTGATTATCACTGTTCTAGCTTCATGGATGGTTTATAAATTTCATACTTATACTATAAAACAGGATCTAAGTCTTACGGTGAATGAAGATCCACATGACCTTCATTTTAGCTGCCTATTTCAATAAACTATGAAATGATAATTACTTTAATGACTAGTTATAAATTCACCCGAATGTTTTATTCCACGATAATTCTTAAATGTTCAATTATTTATTGATATATTTTGTGATTCGTATATATTTTTTAAACTAATTCTCAATTGTATGAATCGAATTTAATGTGTAGGTATCATGAAATGAAATTATAATTATTTGCAATGAAATGTTACAATAAATTGTTATTCAATGATTAATATGATTTTTTTTTAGAATTAGTATTCTTTAAAGTAATTTAACGTTGACAGATTATTGCACTTTGGGAAATATACAATCATCGTCAGATAGAGAGTAACAGTAAAGATATAAAACATTAAAGTAAGAGAATCAACAACAGTAACAAAGTAGCCATTTTCTATGCCTATTCTTTCAGATCTTAAAGCCACCCACCGCTAGCGAAGCAGCGAAAATATTCGAAAATATGAACGCTGAAAAATAAACTTTCAATGTAATAGGATTTAAAATAAGAATTTACAAAATCTATCAAATGGATGAATGGAAAATCGGTTTCAATATATTAAAAGCTAAAAATGTATATAACATATATTATTTGGAAATTTGAACGTACTGTTATAAATTATAATTGGACGATGTGTCTGTTCCAACATATTGGAGGAGAAAGGGTAGTAGGGTAGGAAGTAATTTGACCACTTTAGTAGTACCCCAGGGAAAATACGGTTTGACCTCGTAAAACGAATAACGGCGATTTTCTTGAAACATTTAATAAAGTGTTGTAAATGTTGTAAATCAAGCATTTGTAAGAAACGCAAGTACTAAGTAACTAAATAAGCTAAAGTAGAAAAATGTTTCTTAAAAAAAATACTCAATTGATGGGTACCTATTTCTTTAAATTCAAAACATTAGGATAAATTATCGTTACAAAATATTAGTTCACATTTTTATTTCTTAAGCAATGCAGCTTGACGACATTTTCAGATAATTATAAAAGTCGGTTCTGAATTATGTCTAGCTAAGCTAATTTTTTACCGTATTTTTCCTGGGCTATACTGGCGATATTAATAGTGATTGCTTTGTATGACCTTCATTAATATATTGAGACCTGTCTTTTCTATCTCATACGGACTGTACTAGTTTCTCGGTGAATGTCAGAACCGCGGAACCAACTTAAGAATTTGAATGTCGAATACCTACCATAAACAAGAAAAGATAGGTCTCAATATATTAGGTCCTTACCTATGAAATTGGCGTTCGAGATTGGTTTTGAGTGCCCGAGATCTCTCTAGAAGGTTCTGAAAAACCCTCGAACAATCTAGAAAATTCCACCACAGGACCAATTTGGAGTTCAGACATTTTCGAAAGGCATGGGTGTAACAACATAAAAGTTTAGCTTAATTTTTAAAGTTATTCACCTTTTACTTTTCACTATCCAACTACCTATTAAAAAGCTTCTTTAACTGAGGTGTCTGGACGAAATCGCTATTACATAATACCGCCTATGTACACTTTTATCATTTATGTTAAATATTCTTCGTATTTTATTTTGTGTGCAATAAGTGGAAATCGGGCCGTATGGAAATATTACTTTAGGTACTTGCCTCTGCTGTTCCTATTCGAATCTGTTTTATAATATAATCAAGGATTTTATCGACCCTCAGACACCTGATGTTAAGTGAAGGTAAAGATGAAGCCGAAGATGGAACACCTAATATATTTGGAGAATTGGCTATTCAAGTGGGACACAAAATGCTATCAACACCTCTGTACATGATTGTTGTACTGTACATTCACGATTTACGGGAGGAACATGGTGTATTTTGGTTCAGGGGGTCTAACCAAAATAACTTCGGACAGGCGTAACTTCGGACTTTTTATTTTCCAATTTGCTGTGCCAATTTTATAATTATACCAATTGGTTTATACCAATCGTCATTATTTTACTTTTCTTGTATATATAGTTGGACAACACAATTTAGTACGAGACGCAAAGGAATGTCTGAAGTTATACAAATAAAGGATTCTTAGCAGAAGGAAAAGTTCGAAGTTAGTGCTGTCTGAAGTTGTTTTCGTTAGAGAATAGACCCCCAGGCCCAATAAGCAAATTCGAATCCCTATATTTTCATACACAATGATGGGTGGTAATTAATGGAGTTTAGTGAAAAGTGGATTTTAGAAGTTGACTTTTAGGGAAAGTTGACCAAACAATCCAAAAGGCGTTTCACGTCCCGTTGGGGTAGGCAGAATCGATTTCCACTTGCAACGATCCTGACACATACTTTTGTTTCTTCCACTCTCATCAAGCGCTCGCTCGCTGGAGGTTAGTGGTTGACCGAACTTGACCTTTTGAGTACCTATGTCAGTCACTTGACGTACGTCTTTCTTGGTTGACCTTTCCATTCACGCTTTTGTTATATAGATATTGCTTTCTTTATTCTTCTTTCACCCGTTCGTTCTATATGCCCAAACCACCTTAACACGTTCCGGGACAGATCATCAGATACAATAGAAGTTTTATTGTTATAACGTCGAGAGGCGGGTTGTGTCCCGGAACGTGTTAACAACCACTTCGTATCTTACTTTTACGTCATCTTGCACGCCACACCTTTTCAGTCACTCCACACATATCTACTATATACGCAGTGAACGCATTTCTACTGCGTTGATTCTGCTTTCCTGCTTCTTCTGCCATTAGTGTTCTCGTAGTTCGTATGACGGGACGCAACCTTGTCGGACACCCAGATGCCAAACCAGTTCGAAAATGCACCATTTAGCCTCACGGCGCTGGATTGATTCCTCATACAAATCAACCCACACTTGGATAGTATCGACCACTGTTGACTCCTAATCACTTTATTGTAAGCCTTTTCTCAGTCACAAAGGCACAGTAGACTTTTTGATGTATAGCCAGATGTTTTTCGACTATACATCGTAAGGAAAAGACCGTATCCCATACCCTTTCTGAAACCCGTTTGTACATCCCAAATTTTGTGATCTGTTACATTCATCACACGTCCAAAGCTTTTGCATATAGTTTGCCCACGAGACTGATAAGATTAATCCTCGATATTTCATGCACTCTTCCTGTAATTTCTGATCACGGCCTTACACCAGTCGTCCGGTATCACCAGCACTTGTTAAAAGGTAGATACAGCATAGTAATTTCCCTAACATTCTCTTCTCTCACCTTTAAATCGGAGACGTCGTCTGCCAATCATCGACCTGAGCATCAAAGACGTTTTCAAAATATACCTTCCTTTCTTCATTCACTAGGCATCCATCTTCATCTTTAATTACATCAAACTATGCAATTTGAAACACTGCAGACTATCTTACTTGTTTCCAGGATAACTTCTTGTTTTTGTGGAAGTGAATGGTGAATGAATTATATTATGTTTTACTTATAATATTAGCAAGACAAGAGTTCTACTACAGGCCCGATTAACTGCTTCACTTGTTGTTATTGATTGAAATTTTATAAAAAAAAATAATTACTATGTACATTTTAAATGGTCCTTACTAACTTATCTTATTTACATAACATTATGGCATTTTTTGTTAATAGTTAAAAATTAAAGTATATAGTTTATTTCATTAAATACATGAAACTGAATACACAAACATTCTTTGCCACTAATGTAAAAACAAGTTGGTGAAAAATACCTAGGTCCAGTCTACCAAAGCAAAGTGGACGGGAGATGTATGTTGCAACTTGTAATTCAATGAAATTGCTTCAATTTAATTCCACCTCTCCCTCAAATGGGATTATTAGCTGATAAACACGTTTCCCTCCACTTTACTTCGATAGACATATCCATTTGGTGACCACACATTACTTGGTACTGTAAAGATGTGACCATGATGCCTATATGAACACATTCTCGAACACTTCACTTCATTTAATTTGTTATTATTACACCTAGAGATGTGATTTGTCCCGGAATGTGTTAAGCAGGTCCCACATGCTAAACACATAAATGTTGACACCAACATTACCGTCACTACAATATTATCCTTTCTAAATAAATATTCACTACTTTTTCATACATTCTGGATAGCTCTGATGTCAGTATCAGTGACAATAATATTATATATTGGTAAGTCTGGTACCATTCTAACAAGACAATTAGAACCAGTATTCCAGGTAATAGTAGATTATATTATTTACACTAGGTTTTGTAGGTGTTTATAAAATGCAACAAGGTCAGTTGAATCACGTCGGACAATTGGAAATGTCCATTGGGTCGACAGTACTGTGTTCAAATACATGTTCAGTAATTTGATTAATTTTCTCTTCACAATAATTCATTACCACATTGTCAAGTTCATTAGCGCGCCTGTACTGTGCTCTTGTCTCGTTCACAGACTTATGGAGCTTCAACTGACTGTCAATAAGTTTAGATATATTAGGTTTCGCTTTTAGAAACTCTATGTCTTCGTTTGATAGTGCTGAGTAAGATATTCTTGATCTGCTGGGAGCTTTAACTGCTAACTGGTACACCCTGGAAACACAATATTCTATTATTATTAAAGACTAACACCTAGAAGATTGTTCCTCCTAATAATGACATACCAAACTATCATCTTATTTTTTTCCTTAGAAATGTAATATACTTACTGTCTGAGGTCATGATATTTATTCCTTCTATTATTGACTTCTTTCTTCCACTGTTCCTTCTCTGCCAATAGTTGCTCATGATACCTAAACATGAAATGAAGGAACATGAGTGATATCATAACACAGTAGAAATATACTGCATCAGAAGTAGATGGGTCCAATAAAGTATACTAGAGTAAAGTAACATTGAATGAGTGGTGTATCCCAGAGTTTAAATAAAGAAATATTGAAACTAGGCAAGGCCTATCTATGGATATACATAAATTTTTATATAAACTGTCATGATTCGGGAAAAAATCTTTATATTAATCACTGACATATAAAATGGGGTTTCCGGGCCGTACTGACTTTTCTTAATTTAGGGTGTGAAACCTATGGAGTTACTTAGGGCTCTCCTTTATATGTGAACCCTGAAGTTCGATATTATTGAATTTAATAACCTTTGGCCTCATCTTCACTTAACATCAGATGTGATTGAGGTCAGGTGTGCCATTGTGCATTAAAAAAAACATTAACCCCTAGTGGAATTCAAAGCTAAAACCAATGGTTTGAAGGCACGGTCATTAAAAACGTACCTAAGTAAAAATATTTCGCTATTTTGTATGGAAAACGTTCATATTTTCTAACTAAACACATTATACTATTGTAGTAAGTCATGGAATTATAAACATACAAAGAACTGTACTGAGGCAAAATACAAACATTAATTATAGGCTACACCGTGGCCGAAAGTGGTAACAAACGAAGAATAACTTTGAGACCCACTGCCGGTGTCAAAATACAAATGTACTTACTGTTTTTATCATCCACACCGACTGTCCAAAAAGCAAGTAACACTCTAGATCCAAACATTATTTACAACTTACGACGACTGCCCCGCTACCCAGAGATTAAATTAAAGCATATTCCACATACCTGTATAAATGCTGATTGCATTTTTCATCAGTTTCTGTCGACTTCTTACTAACAGTTGCATCTATGTTTTCCGACACTGTTTGCGGCACTGAAATTAATAAAAATTTTGTAATGTCACCAAAAGCGACTGTGTACGGCGTAATAACAATCAGAGCTATCACTAAGCAGTTGAAATACAGCATATAAGAGCATATTTCTATTTCCAAAACAATGTACCAATAGATTCTCGTCTTTCAAAGAATGTAGATCTTCTCCTGCGAGGTGGCGACCGAAAGGACTGATGTGCCTCAACTTCACTAATTGATTCCTTCATTTTACGACTTTTATTTTATGTTTCCACCTAATAATTCTCGCACAATAAATAGGTACTCCTATATTGAAAACAAACAACAGCACAAATTCAAAATTCCGCTGACGTTAGCCACAGAGTGAGGCCACAGATTTTAGTTAGCGTACGGTAGGAAATTTTTCTGGTGCTCTTGCATAGGCAAAGGGAACGAAATCGATACAGTCAGAATCCTAATTTCTTTTTACCCTACTGCAATAAATAAATAAAATACACACACATATACACAGAGCATCACTAAGTAACTGGGCTTGTATTATGGATACCAGTTATGAATGAAAACATCCATAACACGTGTCATATGCCGTTAGCTGGATTCGAAACCGCGACCCTTTACAATAGCAGTCAGACTTTCCAACCACTATACCAAACGTCTCGGTCGTCAAGAAGAAGACAAGTATCCGTAGATAGAGCAGGGAATCATACCATCATCGAACGGAACGAAATTATATAGTTTTCATTTTAGAGCTGCGTTTAGTTATTGCATTGAAAAAAGTTCAGAATTTAGAAAAATTACAAAAATCTGATGTTCCTTGAAAAATCGCAATACTCACTTAAAAAGCGTTCTTTGTTGTAGTTCCGACTCTATTCAACAAAAGAAAAAGGATGTAAGCCAATAAGGACCAAAAACATATCTTGATCTCTGTTTGTATTATGGAATATTGTAAACTTAGCTCGCTCTACTGTATTATTCACCAGAATAATAACGATTAAATCGTATAAAAAAAATGTATTTATGTGTAGTATATCAACCATCTGGTATCCACAACATATGCCTACAGTTGCTTACTGTGGAACTAGATGGCGCTGTGTGTATGCCTATTAAAAAAAACATGTATTCTGAAGTCATGGATGTTTATATAAATATTTATGTATTTAAAAAACCAAAAACCCCGATAGCGTTTGTATTTTGCGAATGCCATGTTAGATTTTTTTACCATAAAATGTATACTTCGGGTACTAAGACGAATCTATACGACACCATGCACTTCGAAATCGGTCAAGCCGTTTAGGTTACAGGATATCCACAACAAATAACACTTTTTTATAACTGTGAGTATGGCCATTTTTCAAGAAACGTCACATTTGTATATATTTTTTATCGTTTATGTCGTAATACGCATTAGCCGATTTTTTTATGTAGTATGGTATGACAACCTTATCCGAAGAACGACAGCGGTTTACAGGGGGCGGCGAGGAAAGGTCCAGGCGGGGCGGCAACGCCGCCATGGTAAAAAAAATCGAGGCAGGTAAGTAAACATATCAAAATCATAAACGTGAAAAAAGGAACAAGTTCGGTATAAATGGGTAGGTAGTTAAAAATGGATTTAATTTATGTTGAGAATTGAATTTGTGTTGTGAATAAGTGACTTGATCAAGCAGCTATGATTTGGAATAAACTGCCAAAATTCGAATAATCTCCCATTTTTCGTGAATTATTATGTGTATGTAGGTTCATAATATATATTTTATGTTATGTATTTATATTGCAGTAGGTATGTATTATATTTAATGTACATCTATTATTCTTTCTTTTTATTATTCGTTGTACTATTTTTTCATTTGCACACAATTTGCTGCTTAACCCCAAAGTTACTCCGTTTCATACTTCAATGTTCAGGTTGGATTGGAAGACACCTCTTAAAGAGATAAGTCCACCTTTTTACAGTACACTATTGACATATTTTTTGTATTGTATGTAATGTTCGAGAAATGAATATTTTTGTTATATTATCAGATTTCTCAAAATTCTAGGCGGTTTTAGTTATAACTTCTTTTGAGTGGCGTTTCGACCATTTTTTTGGCAATATTGTGGTTAGAATGTGTATTCCCCCGTAAAAGTAAAAATCACCCAAATTCTAACTACTAGAACTCATTTAATATGAAGTCAATTTGTTTTTGTTTATTTATCCATAGAACATTATTTGAGCAATCTTCACTTTATGACGCCTACGAAATCCTGTAAAGGTTTGTGTGTAGTGCGAATGAGGTCGCTGACCCGCCGCGTTATTAATTATTACAAAAGGTATGTAACGTATATAACTTAAATAGCTATATAAGATGATGATAAATACATAAGATGATATGCGAAAGCAAGTAGACATGTGTCTCTCTATCGAAATAAAATTTGTTGGAAAGGCGCACCTCCTACATAGATCCATCTATAAAGTAGTTCTTCGATGCATTTTTACATTGTTTTATGATAAGTGAATATAGTCACCAGGAATACTATTTAAAATATCGGGTAAAATATAATCACATATTCTCATGCCATATACATTATTAAATTTAGATAGTTTGATATGGTGGTAGGTATGCCAAATTACTTACCTAGACGAAGTTAAAAACACCGGCCGGCTTGTGCATGATGAACTTGTCTGACAAACTGCCGACGTGTTAATCTAAGTAGTGAAACGATTACAAACAAAGAGTATAACATAACTGCCTTACAATTCATGCCCCTACAATATTCTCTTTGTTTGGACCGCGTTTGGACCAATAAATAAAAAAATCTCTCCCACCTCCCACCCTACAAGTATGCCGTGTTTCGTTCCGTCATATGTTTTGTACAGTATTACTTATAAATTCTTTGGTGTAACTTGAGTGAACGTTAACAGAAACTTTTTAGATAGTAAATAATATAAAGCTAATTTAAACGTTTATGAATTATGTAATGTGGAACTAAAATTATATTTCTATTAGGCTGCGTGAAACGGACTTTGCTAGCAGTTGCAAACAGCGTTTGGTTGACGTTTCGTTTAGGTAAATACCTATCTATCTACCGCATCTCATAAATTTGCTTTTCTCTCACCTACAGCAGTTTGTTTGAGAAATATTTAATCTCTGAATAATGTTTTGTTCTCGTAAGAGAACCTAATAATCGATGGGTAAGACTAACACCGTTGATAATCGACAAATTACATTCATAACATGTGGTAATTTTTTGTGCGATTTGCGTTACGAACCGTAGTTTGTATTTAGGATGTAATTGGTTTTTATGATGTTTTCCAACAGCATATAGTGATGGAGTTCAGTGAATACCACAAAAATGAGGTATTGGACCCGCCAGACGTAGAGTTTTTCGAGGCTAGGTCGACCCCTAGTCCTTCACCCGTGTTCTCAACAAATGTGAATTGTGATTTGGAAGACATCTTGAGCGACGTAAGTATACACCGACTGACTACATTTTTTTTCGTAATTTTTGCGACTAACTGCATTGTTCGCAGATTTGTTTTACTAAGTTATAGGCGTGTGTATCGATCTTAATCCCATACTATGTTTTGCGCCGAGTTTATACAACATTTTATAAACAATTCTTGAACATCTTTCTCTCTCTCCATTTTTTCATAGCGACTCTGAGAAACTGACTGTACTGGCTCTGAATAAAAGCCCTAGGGAAGTCTTAGTCTTACACTTTTGACTTCGAACTGAGGTTTTTTGCTATAGTTCAGAATCAACAATAAAATTGTCATCACAATAGTGAAAACTTTCCAAGTCCTCTCTTCATCTCATTTCTCCTCTTATTTATCAGTCAGCCATCACACAGAAAAATAAACACTGATTGAGGTGAGTTAAGACTGTGGACAAACTCATCAGTCTATAAAATGCCATTTTTTGCAGATAATGGAACAACGCATTAATCACTTACTTAATAGTTGAGAACTATTTGGTTAGAGTGACCCATTTAATTTGGCTCACAATAATAATTCAAACTAAAAAATAAACCAGAACATCTCTTTCTATGATGAAAGTACCTTATTCTTGATAATAGAAATGCCTATTAACAAGTTATTACCTATTAACGAAATGCTAATGGATGTCTGTTATGTGCTTTTGTGGAAAAGTACATTCAAATCTGCAATGCAAATGTATTTTGTTGTTTAGCTTGTAGGTTAATATAGCTTTAGATCTTAATATCCATACAGTTAGTACATCATTTTTATTATCTTAATACAACATAAAACTATCTAAAGAGGTTGGTCTTGGTACAATTTAAAATAAATATTTGAAGAGCCGATTGGAAACAACAGACTCGTTCACACTCTTTGCAAAAATAAGTTAAGGATGATGCCAAGCTCAGACCAAGAAAGACGACACTGTATGATAGGGGTGAAGCTGTAAACCGTACAGATCTACGTTCATGATCCACTCTGCACAGTGGAATTTAGCTATTTGGATGATTTCAATAAATTGTGCTCAAATAGGGGCAAGTAGTGTCCAATGAAAAAAAAATGTTCGACTGTAGTTAGAGTCATTTAACGTTTTTAGTGAGGATTCTGGCATTATGTGATGCTGGAACCATTATTTCTTTTGTGGTACCGTTTTACCTGTGTTATCAATTTGTATGTGTGTGTATAAAAGCTTTTTTCTTTGTTAAACTAGAGCTCCTTCTTGGTCTCAGATGCAAAGTTGTTATTAGGAATATTTTCATTTAAATACTTTGATCTCGAGTGTGTAGTACCATGTAGCTTTAAATAGCAAAATCGCGTACCTTTTTATATTAGCAAAAGACAAATTAAAGATGCATAACAATCAAATCAAAATATTTTATTTCATAGGATAAAATTATCACTTGAAAACGTCACTATTAATATTAATATTACATATAAATACAAAGAAAATAGATAGATAAATATTTTACTTACCTTAAAATAATTAAGTCATATTAATAATGTTAAAAACTTAATAAATAATGTTAAAATATAAAATTGTTATAGAAGAGCGGTCTCTCCTAACACAAGCAAATTCTTGCTTAAATGGAGATTCCAAAAACTGCAATGTTTTGATTAATTTAGGTTATTGAATAAACTATTTTATTTATTTTATTATTTATTTATTTATTTATTTACATTTAATAGTACAGTTTCGCGAGCGTAGTCAGCGCGGGAGGAGGCGCGACGCAGTTCGATTACAGAAGTTCGGTTACACGACATGCACATGCGTGTACGAGCGATTTTAAATGTTAATTAATGGATGAATTAATATCATAGGTTAATAATATATAATATAGGTTACATAAATATTTTGCTTCTTGTTAGGCAGGGCAGGCGCCCCATCACCGTGGCCCACCATGGGTACACCCATGGTTAATATCTAAATATCTTCGAAACGGTTGAACCGATTGTAATCATACATAGCTAAGTATCTTTCCCGTAGTTTAATTTTAAATATAAAAAAAACCGGTGGACCACGCGCAGTGTTGGGCGCCGTACTTGCCTGTCCTAATATACTGCACTGGACTGCATATTAGCCCCCCCCTAAGGCTTGTATTGTTTGATAAATAATTTTCAATGGAAAGTATGTTTTATAAATTTTCGACACTTAACTCCAACAAAAATTAGCACTTTAAAGCTTAGCATTTCGCAAATGGATCTCTGAATCTAAAAACTGTTCAAGAAAACCTATAATGTCAACGATGTCTCACATGTTAGGGCATAAAAAAAAAAAAACAAGTCATCCCCACTTTACTTAAAAAAAACTTACTATTTTGTCGGCGTGATTAATTTGTATACCTTTAACTATGAGCCTCTGAACAAAGTTGCGGAAAGGCAGACGGACATGGCGAATCTATAAGGGTTGTTGACTACGGACCCTAAAAACCGCACTCAAATCGGAGCACTCATTATTGAGACTTGACACAACACTAGTAGTTATTGTCGCAAAAAAATTCTCTGCGCTGTCGTCTGTGTGAACAGCCTCAAACAAAAGTGTTTGAATATAATAGGGGTACAGACAGTCGCGTGCACAACCTTTTATCACAGAGTAGGCAGAATGATAAAACTATTAAATGAGAAACAATAAAACTACAAAATTCGCAACTGTTTTGAATATTTTCTGTTGTTATCAGTATGAATCAGCTCTCTTGACAATGCATTTCGCGGAAAGCTTACAATTTCTAGGACAAGCACTGCCTTTCTGCCTGTATGGAGGGCACGCCACTGGGTACAGGGTGTCTACTCTCTAACGAAAACAACTTCGGACGGCTCTAACTTCGGACTATTTCTTCTGCTGAGAATCTTTTATTTGCATAACTTTCCTTGCTACTTCCCGTACTAACTTGTGATGTCCAACTATACATATACAATAAAAGTGAAATAATGACGATTGGTTTATAATTGACACAGCAAACTGCAAAAGAAAAAGTCCGAAGTTGCTCCCGTCCGAAGCTATTTTCGCTGGAGAGTAAACCCCTAGATCACGGATCTTTGTCCGCTAGTGTTCTGCCCTTTCATACTGACGTTTGTCTAGCGTTTACGTGTTCGTCGAACGTTTACGTAGTCTCTCACCCACCCGCGTAGCGTACGTTTCCTTCCATATCGGTAATGAGAATGTCGCGTTCACGCCAACGGACGGGGCGGGGCGGCGGAGTTGTAGCGTACACCGTACGCGTATATGAGTTGCGTTCACTGCGCAGATGCATGGACAGTATACACGATAGCTATAAAAATGAAGAAATATGCATATGCCTGTATCTCCACCAAAATCTGTAATACTTTGTTTTAGGCCATATCGGAAAATCTTCAACTGAGCTCTCTCCGTATAAGTCGAAGCCAGCTCATCAATCAGGAGCTGATAATAAGACCAGAGGCCAACATAGAGTCGAACGTCCCTGAGGGCCTCGACCTTTACAAGGTTATCTTTGAGGTGGAGAGTGACTCTGAAGCAAGGATGGGTGAAGTGGATGGGGCCACTGCTGTACACAATGAATTGAAGGAGCAGGTTTGTTATATATTTTAAATTATTTTAGATTAGTGGCAGCGCAAAACGGCAGTAGATTAGTGGATGGTTATTATACTCCGGCAATTTCGTTTCGAATGATTAAGGTGAGACACTCATTCCAATAAGCACAGCACTTTTCACTGCTGTGAAGCATCGAAATTACCAAATAGTGCTAATGTCGCAGATATAGGAATTTTCAATAGATTAAGGCGCGGTTGTGCTGAGCGAGCTGGAGCGATCGATTGGGGTAGTGGGTAATGATCGTGCCTTCGAAACCATTGAGTCGGAACCATTGGTTGGTGGTAGGTAGGGTGGTGTGATTGAGGTCAAGTACGAACCCGTTATGTATAAAAAAAAAAAGTCATGGACTTTTATAACGAGCTATGGTGAGGGCGATGCTCAGCGTATCACTACGTTTTCGAATCGGGAAAGAAGAAATCCGTAGGCGAGCCAAAGTCACTGACATAGCCCAGCGGATTAGCAAGTTGAAGTGGCAGTGGGCAGGGCACATAGTTCGAAGAATTGACGGCCGATGGAGCATTATAGTTCTCGAGTGGAAAACGCGCACTGGCAAGCGCAGCGTAGGACGTCCACTCACAAGGTCGACCTGATAAAGGTCGCGGGAAATCGCTGGATGCAGGCCGCTTTCAACCTGTCGATCTGGAATTCTATGGAGGAGGCCATGTTCAGCTGTGGACGTCCTGTGGCTGATATGATGATAAACATCCATCGTTTATACAAATATTTATCCGTTATTACATGCCTCCTAGTTGGGTAATTGTTTGAAATATTTCAGCATTATATTAACTAACAGCTAGCATTCCGGGCGCGACTTCTTCCGCGTGGATTTCGAAATAAATTATAATCTATGTGGTATATTATACAAATAAACTTTATGGAAGACATCTTCTCAATGACAGTGAAAACCGTATCACAATCCGGTGTTAGAGCCACTAAGTACACAAACAGACAGACGCCGATAGTGGCTTAGTTTTATACTATGTAGCAATATGGAATATTTGTTATGTATATGCGTGCGACGTGTTTTAGTTGACCGGTATTGAAAAGTCAATTACACCGTTCTACCGTAAACATGGCTATGTTTCATACATCGAACGTGTAACTAAACGACATCATGGTACACAATTTTATGACCCAATAATTACCAAAGCAAGCCCAATATAGGCGCACTAACAAGCTGGGCTACAGTATAGTTTCGGGTTAGTTGTTTGTATGAATTCATTTGACCGTAAACCTTGCAACTGGAGCAATTCCCGCGACAAATTAGTTAACACGAGGTGAGGATTCACTCAATTGTGCCTTTACTGTGCGACTTCGCTTGCGGTAATATATTTGGCTTTAGATAGAAATGTATATCTATGTTACAAATTCGTGGATACAATAGTTGCGAACAGTTTATACAGGGTGGAAACGATAAGTGACATCAGTGGGGCTACCATGAGTTCACGCAAACTACTCTCGTAGTAAACTATCCTTCTGTCACTGTCTCTCACATTGGCAATGACATTTTGTATTACCAAGAAAAACATGTAAGTATTATCATATCATTCCAGATAACTTAAAAAAAATAAAAAAAAAGATAAAATTGAAAATGCAGAAAAAGCCCGAGGGCCTAAACATAACAACTAAAAGTTAAACTTTTCCAAAACGGCTGAACCGATATTCATCAAACATGGTTAAGAAATAACAATGTAAGTTTAAAAACCAAAAGAAACCCGACAGCATTTCACGGGCGCCATGTTGGATTTTTTACCATAAATTGTATCCTATATCACTCCAAAGATCAAGACAAAGCCAACGACACGATGCACTTGGCAATCGGTCAAGCCGTTTAAGCTGTAGGAGGTAACATAAAAATCTACACACATAAATACATACCGCCGAAAACCATTACACCCCTTCCTTGGGCAGTCGGGTAGAAAACCGCACTGAAATCGGACCAGACATTGTTGAGGTACATTCGGACAATTACATGTACACACACACACACACTCACACAATATATACAGACAACAACGCCGTCAAACAAATAATACCGGTCGTTTTCACCAATAAAATGTGCTCGTATAAAAACTGTATTTAGTTACTATGTATATCTCCAAGTTTCACGCTTATAAATTATATGAAACCGTTTGCATATAATTAGGTAGGTAGCTACCTCTTACTCGTATTGTATTAATTTTATGCCTCTAATTAATTACTCACTCTCAGTGATAGTGGGAAAGTGTAACATAAACATAATCCATTTAATTAGATCTTATCAAATACACTGGTTGTTCGATCTTCTGCCGTCTTACATCTGGATAGTTAGAGCTAGCGAAATCATAAATAATTTCATGGCAGGATAGTATAAATAAATTCAAGTAACAGACCATTATGATCTGTGTGAGGCTGATGTCTGAGCTAGGTAAACGTACTACCTACTACCATATGGCTCCCAACTAGGGATGCAAAATTACGTAATTTTACCGAAAACCCTGGTAAAATACGGGCATTTCACGGTCATTTATATAAATTAAGGTAAAATTACCGGCGATTTATGACGTTTTAAATTTTAAATTTATTTTAAATCCCGCGCGCGTTAAGTTGCAAAGTCGTTATGCGACGTAGGCGATTAGTGCAGTCTGCCGTATTGTGCGGCATATGCGCTTTTGCCGTTCTAATGTTATTGAGCGACTGAGCAACCGGCGATTAGTTCACTTGGTTTTGTCCAGCAGACTATACGTATGAGTAATCATAATGTTTATTCGAAAATTATGGGACGAAATCGTAGCTCAATCTATGAACTTTTATGACTGAAAACTGCCGCCTAATTTTTTAGTAGTAGTTTAATAAAAATTTTACCGAATATTATCATATTTTACGTAAGATATCAATTTTTAACCGTAATTTACCGCTTAACATCCATACCCCCGACTACACGGATAATAGGGACAGCACGACGCTATCGGGAATGAGAACGGGTGGCACGAGGCCCGCTTATATTGAAAGTAGTCCTGTAGCCGCGTATACATATATATGTTGGTACTGTTTAATAAGAAATAGGAAAGCGTTAAGAAAACAAAAAAATTATAAGTTTTAAAATGATACCTAGATTTTTATAACGTCGAAACACAGACCTCCCAACCCTTAGACCAGAAAAGAGAGCCCTAGCTGTTCGCCAAAACATCGAGAAATTGCTCGCTCTAACTTCCGCGTCTCTTTACCGTGGTGTTAGTATGGTGGTATCGGATATGAACAATATGAAACGCCTAATAATTTTACAATATATTTTATTAGGCGTTTCATATTGTTCATATCCGATTCGACTTTGTTTTAATGTATCCTTATGAACGTAAACCTTATGATTTCAATAATTTTAAAAGTATTCACTATAGTATTACATACATATAGCGTAACTAAAAGAAAACCTGTCTCAGCTGAGTAGGCTCTGATTTTCGTAAGTTTCGTAATTTCGATAATAGCAATTGTATCTTTCTATGTGCAAATACGGATTCTTAGAAAATCTTTGACATCCTAGGCTCTGCCTTTCTGCCCGTATGGAGGGCACGCCACTGGTACTTGGCCAATGTTTTTATTTAGTAAATATCCATCGACTAATGTTGTCTTGAAACACCTGGTTTGAATAAATGAAAACGACACGGGTCGGCCATTCTTTTGCCTTGGTGAAAGGAGGTGATGGATTACTTAGGAAACAACAATAGACTGCCTTTTGCCTGTAGTAATAATAGGGAACAGATATTGTTCACTTCTATGGTGCGAAAAGGAAACGTAGGGTATTCAAACCTCTAAGGGCTGCTAGTTGAAACAATGCCGCAGTCTACCAGCAAAAAAAGTCGTATGCCCAGGAAAAAATTTAAAACAACAATCGGTATTATTATAGTTATGTTCCTTTTATTGTTAATATTCTTTATTGCACCAAAGAAATTACATATAACAGAGTACAAACAATAGGTCATGTACAAAGTTTACATAAATGTACAATGTTTATTGACCTAGTTCAAAAAGGAGGAAGATCACAATTCGACCTTTGTATGATTTTTTTTTTCAAATATTTTTTTTCATCATCTAGGTATACAAATTATATTTTTCTGTCTGTTTAAAATCAGTGCATTTTCCCCTGTTTCTGATCAAATAAGCGACATCGCATTTAAAGGTTACATTGGTTAAACTATTTCTTAGTTTATTATACCGACTTGTAATAATACGGGTGCATTTGTTTTCCATTTATATAAGAAGCGCATAATATATCAACCTTCCGGAAGAATTTCTCTAAATGATAGTGAAAACCGTATCAAAATCCGTTAATTTAAACAGACAGATGCGGAGAGCTACGTTTTATACTATTTAGAGATGGAGAAGAGAACAGACTAAAGATAGTAGCAGACCAAACATTAATATACCTACATACGACAAAAGGCGATGATTAACCCGCCTTGCATTTTTTAATATAAATTTGCTTGTACTCAAACAAAATATTTGACCGGTCATCACGATTTCGCGATCTGATAAACCAGACAACATAACCAATGAAAAGCCGATTGTTATTAGTGGCTAGAAATTTCTACACGTTTGCCTGTACGCCAAGATCTAAATGTAGCTTATTTTTTTTTGTATATAAATCACGATATTTAATCCTTATATTCGGTTTGCTTCTAGTATTATAAGTCTGTGTTTTATTTCAATTTGTCATACTTACCAAAAATCTATGTGGAAAATCAGATAACGTTATAATCCTCAAAAATCGTACATGTATAATTTCGATGTTTGGGACGTACGCACATTTGTACGAATACAATTTATGGCAACCCTACCTCCAATACAGTTAGATAGATAACACGATAACGGACAGAGGATTGTAACAGCTTAAGCATAAAAAAAATCTATTATGTTTCGGTCTGTCTCCGCCGACAACTTTGTATAGGAGACCTTTTCCACAATATGTATTAGGGTACGGAAGCGTTAACGAGAAATTTGCAAACTAGCTCACTCCCACCAATTTGCTACAAACAATTTGCTACAAATATTACTATACTCTATACATTTGGATGCAGTATTTTTGAGGGCTTAATGTAAAAGTATTTACTTACATATTTAGTTTTATAGCTATGGTAACTTGAGCTGGTTTAGAATCTAGTAAATAATTTATAATATTATCATGTAACCCAAACTGATCAAGTCCTTAATCTAGCAGGCAACGGTTTCTCATTGGTCCACGTTAACGAGGACGATAGCAATGAAGTTATTTCCCGCCTGCACACTCCTCTAACTGTAACTAAGGCCAGCATCAGCAGTGGCACACTGCACGGCATTTACTGAAGGTAGACGGTGCAGTACGCTTAGAAATAGGGTGTTAAGTAGGAAAAGACGTTTCCCACTCCCCCTCGATAAATGGAAGTGTAGCCAATGTGATGCAAATTGCAACCCTATAGCGAAGAAAACCTGCAAAGGGAAAGATGGTACATTGCATCAGTTTTCTAATCAGATCTTATTTGGCTATGCAATAAACTATTTTATTCATCAACGTCCTTACACACACACGTGGGTTTGTGTCTGACTAGTAACCACCTGATAGTCAATGGGGTCGATTCGGATGTACACTAACTAAACTAAAACCAGTTTTGGAGTGGTGCTGTCGCATCGTACTGTTCCAGGCAGAATGAGACAGTACTACTTTAAAACTGGTTTTAGTTTAATTTAGTTTAGTTGGTGTACATCCGAATCGACACCAGTGTTTTAAACCTGTAGGCCACCGACTTAGCTTAACGACTGCCTTCAATTGAAAACAATCGGGACCGACTATTTAACGTGTCCTCCGAATTTTTTGCGGCGATACAAACGACGCAGTCGCCAACCGTCTACCTATATCTACTATACACGTTCGCTCAGTGGCGTTCATACACGACGACTTTTAGCAGTAACATCAAAATGATTCAGTACCAAGGACACGTGAGATATTCGACTTTTGTCAGTCAATGAACGCCGCACGATTAGGTCGGTTGAGGTCGAGGATGAGACGATATTAATTAGAGTAGTCTTATGATAAACAGTCGGTGCTTGTTGTTTTTAATTGAAAAGGAGTCGTTAAGCAAGTTGGTGGCCTATTGAATTGTCATTATTTTTGGACCATTACTATTTAACGGACCCTCTGAAGCACATTTGCTCACAAATCGAAAAAAAATAGCGAAAGCGAAAAAAAAGCCTCGGTGCTTCTACGCCAAGAGTCTAAAAATGAAGCATTGAGTATTTTTAAAATTTTTTTTTTTGTGCACCACGGGTTATGGCTTGATCTCAACCACACCTGATGTTAAGTGAAGATGAGGCCGAAGGTGGAAATGCGCTCATCCAATATCCCCAACTTATTTTCTTATTATCTAACTTATTATCTCAAACAGCCGGAACACAACAATGCTATCAATATCGTTGCTTAGCGGCAGAGATAAAATGGAGGTAGCTAGCTAGGCGGCACCAACCAAACCCGGTACTAAAAATGTACCCCGCTGTGATTCGAACGCACTACCTCCATTTTATAAGCCTTGTATTGTTTTACATAGAGCCACGGAGATTTAAAATACATCATCATATCAGCCGAAAGACGTCCAGTGCTGGACAAAGGCCTGGCGACTATGCACCGAAAGACGAAGCGTGGGCAGGCCCCCACGAGGTGTACCGATGATTAAATAAAAGTAAATTATTATGATGACAATAATAAAAAATTGTATGCAACAATAATGGTGGCTCACGGTGGCCATATTTTTTTTCTCTTAAAATATGTCCCAAAACAATCCTGCAATTATACCGAATCCAAACAACACTTGATTTATTAAAATCCGTCAAGTCATTCTGGCTACAGGATGCGCCAAAGGAACGGACATGCATTCATACATACTTCTTCAATTTAAGAGCTATGCTCTTGTCGGTGGAGTAATGACCACGTCTCTCTGCTTCCACCCTCGGTTTAACCTCATGGTACGACAGTACATTCACCTTTTCTTTCACTTGCGCCTAGGTCCTTCCCCTTCATCTCTTACTAAGTTGAAAAATATTACCCACCTTCTGGCGAAGTTGGGTAAAACAACCCGCCAAATGGAACTTAGTTCCGAGCCTTGTATTTGCTTAAGATTTTTAATTGACAAACACTCGACATTTACTAGACTATGGTAAGCAGACATAATATACAAAAAATTGCTTCCATGAGATATGCGACGCGATAGTTTCAGTTAGATTACATACGCGCCACGGGTTCCGCCGCTGGCCTAGTAAAAGGAAGGATGTACCCCAATAGTGGGACGACGACGGATGTAACCAGTGTTAAATCTCAGGAAATATAATATTTGAAATCTTACAATAAATCCTAGCTTTAACCCACACACAAGGTATTACCGTAACATGTTTTTATTAACCATAAAATCAGTTTTATAGTAAGCATTTTTATATGCATTCGTTAAATTACCATAGCACACGTCATACCAATCGGAGCTGAAATGTAGAGCGATCGTTTAACACCGTGGTTACGTTATTGCGAAGTCAATTTTCATATTAGATTGAACATTCACAGTAGGAGTGGAAATATTGGGCGGATCAGTCTGATAATGTTATAGTAGCTTATTATTCTTTCAATTGTAGGTAACTGTTTTATAATGTTCAAAATTGTGATATGTGTATAAGCTATTTATTGCACAGGTAAGTCTATAAACGAATCACTATTTAGCTAATTGCTGCAAGAGACCCACTTTTACCACAGTTTTTTTATTTATTTTTTATGCACGACGGGTTCGTACTTGACCTCAATCACACCAGATGTTAAGTGAAGATGAGGTCGAAGGGGGAAGCCCCAACACATTTGGGGGACTGGCTATCTTATCTCTGACAACCGGAACACAACAATGCTATTAACATTGCTGCTTGGCGGCAGATTTAGATAAGATGGTGGTAGCTAGCCAGGCGAACATTTTGAAATGTCCTACCACCAACCAAACCGAGTACTTAAACATATACCACGCTGGGGATCGAACCCGCGACCTCCGAATCGTAAACCCAATGTTGTTTACATTGAGCCACGGAGGCGGTTAAATTCCCTTTCCGAAGAGATAGTAGTTTGAACGTACTGATTGACAGATAAATGCAATAAGCCCTTTTACTATTCCAGTAGATTTAAATTGACATTCAACAAATGATATCTTACGTTGAGAAGTTTGAAAAATCTTAATTAGCAAAATCTTGTAGTTATTTCACGGGTCCAATTTGTCGGCGCATCTGATCCTCAACTCAATCTCTTTCACTTTCTTGGGCGACATGACAGCGATCTTTTCTTTAAGACTAGTCCCGTCCATAGTTTCAAAGTCCAAATGTTGTTCGGTCCTATCCACGCCAAACTAAATGATTTCCCGGTTGGCCTGATTTGGCATCCAATTTAATTGAATGTAGTCCAGTCTTAACATTCGATGCTGACGTACGTTAATGTCGCCGCTATGTTTTGATTACAATCCATTGTGTGCCACCCATTAAGCTTGTTACCACTGCGCTCTGCCATCCCAGTCTTAACGGCTTGCTGCTTTTTCGCGACAATCTTAAGGATCTCCAGTTCATTGCTCATTTAGTTCAAGGTTCAAAGAGCAGTGATTCTTGTGTACCGTCGTTGTACATGTATTCACACAATACCATCTTAAGGTCTTAAGTGTGGCGTGGGTGATATAGAGGCATTGCCGATAGGCGGTTCAGTTACGAGCTGAGGCGTGGACTGAAATGTATGGTTTCCTCCGGTCATATAGTTATACAGTCAGTGTCACAGTGCGAAACGTGTTCTAATAGTTAGAAATTATGTGTGCTACTTAATTAAGGTGAAGATGACGAAGTTCAACGTTAGTGGGAAGGTAATATTGATGAAATATTAATGCAGAGTTATTTAGATTAGTTAGAGACTAAGAACTATCTCACAAACACCAGATTTCGAAAATTGAAGTCCATTTTCAAATTTCTTCAATCGTTTTGCCGCTACAATGGTGGCACATATTTTTGCATCGCAGTTTTTAGACAGAGTAATGCATATGAGCGTGATAAATATAAACGAAATTAAAACAAAATCTGAATTAAAATTGCATCGCATCTTCTATCAATTTGATGTATTGTAACAAAGTTATACCAAAATTAAACTATTGTTTTGTCCATCACAAATATTGTCCCAACGTTTATATTATTTAAATTTGACTGGCAATAAAAACTAAATTAAAGACAATGACATGTATAATCTAATCAATGAGCGAACGTACGCATTGAATACTCGAACAAGACCCATCTCCATGAATAATGTGCACTGTTTTAGGCGCGTAGGCAATCCAAACACAATATTCCATTTAGTATACTGTGCGTATATAGTGAAGTGACAAGGATAACCGACCTCTGGGGCAGTCACTGTGATTCATCAGGAGTAGGTATCAACGTTCTAATATTGACATAACCACATATGCCTCAACGACAAACATGCAGAAATAGTGTGGTTTGATTCGCGCAGGGAACGGTTGGGCTTCGACGCTACTTCTTTGAGTTATTAAAGTGAAATTAAAGATTACAATGACGCACGGAAGACTTTCGCAGATATTGAATAAGGTTAAGGATATTGAATATTCTATTCTTACCACTTTTCTGAAACTGTATTTTCTTATCTATTGTGCAATAAAGTGTATTTGTATTTGTTAATTTATCAATTTTTTATGGCATTTCTATGGATATAATAATATGTATGTTTATGTGTAAATTATAACACAATTCACATTTTATTGAATAATTGCATTTCGATAACATTTATGATGAATGGATCCAATCATAACTCTGGTATAATAGATTTTACTTATATTATTTATTTCTTTACGTTTTAAATAAAACTTTCCTGAAATTTATATTTATTCATCGCTGATGACGTTTTCAGGTTGTAACATTTGTATTCTCTTGTGTTTATATGTATATGCTTACTTTGGTCAGCTTATGGGGTATTACTTTTGACTTTGATAAAAGTGATGTATTTTAATTAATTAATTTTTATCCTAAATTATCCACACTGGTCATTTCAATCTTAGGCTACTAATCAATCATTCTAGATGATTACTTGAGGTGCAAATATTTCGTCCTTATGTGTGTAGTGTGCATGAGTCTGTTGAATTTCGAACGTTATATTTTTTTAAATATTGGCCGGTAATCCCTTGTCAATTGATTTTAACATAAATCAAATTCCGTTGTTTTAGCGAAAATTTAATTATTCGAAAAGATTTTTAGCGATGCGATAATTGCTTATCTCTGATCTCATGCTTTTAAGAGGGAAGCACCCCTATTCTGAGCACGATGAAGACGTGTTTGTCCCAATGATGAGATTGGCTAATTGAAAAAAAACTAATTACCATGCTGTATGGCTGAAATAAAAAAGTATACCCAAAAAAAACGAAAAACCAGGTACAAAATACTCTACCAAATTGCAGCGCAGTTTGTTAGCAGCATAGCTCCCTCTTAGATTAGTAAATGGTTATATAAATATTGCCACCGAAATAAATAAATATATATTTCGGACAGTTACACATATCATCTAACTACCACATCTAAGTCCCAAACAAAGCAAAAATTGTGCTATGGATACTACATAACGGATAAACATACATAAATATTTATATAAACATGGATGGAGACTAAATGTTCGTATAAATCACACAAACATTTACCCTCCGCTGGATTCGTACCCGAAATCGGTCGTCCTATCTATCCCATACACCAATAAATGGTTAATAGATTACAAACAAAAATGTTTGTCTCCATATATGTTTTCTGTGTGTTCACATAATAATTTATATTTCTTGTTTGTTTGCAGGACTCCTGCCGGCTCGTCGGCGGGTCCAAGTTTTATGAAGTGATGGACGGGTCAACGTCTGCAGACGGATCTACGCCGTCTCCGACAGAGAAATACGATCACATGAAGCCTATAGAGAGCGATGATGAAGGTATTAGAAACATTTACCTTATTGTGCATGCGTAACACATGAAGAATTTAAAAGGGAGATAAACATTCGCGACCGCACGACAGCCTACACTTTCAGTATAAGTAGGCCTCCTGCGTTCATATTTTCGGTAACATCGCGCGTCCAGCTTACACTGGTTTGTTACAGTCACCGCGCCGTTGGCCGTAAGAAAGAAAATTTTATTTAACACCCATCTCATGGTACAAACATTCAGGTACAAGTATTACATAGTAGAGTAGTAAATATGGCGTTGTTGCCTAATTGTCGGTGTCATAATTTGGAGTCAAAAATTTCTCAAACTGTAGAGAGACTAGATTCTAAGCTCCAAATGACGTGCGGACACTGGTCAACCAATACACATACTTACAATAATCATAATAAATACACATACATAAGTACTGTACCTACATGAATAGAACAATATAATTTATCCATAAAGTATTGAATTCAGTACTCGCCACTCCCTAAACTGTAGAAAATATTTAATACTTTCTTTTCATAATGAGGAAAAAATGTATATATGTAATTTTTTGTTGCAATAAAGAATATTATGTTATTATAAAAAATAGTGTCTTAAAAAGGGCTCGGCTTCATACAAACAGTACGGTTTTCATATTTATTCCGACTACGGTAGTCGGCATAGAATGGTTATAATTTAGTGATCAAGTTACTGGATCAATTTTGATAAACGACGTGTCGTTAAATAAGAGCCATATTGATTCCAAATGTGAAGCCAATCAAGTTTGGTAGTTCTTATGATTGAGTATTATTTAATTCTCCATTAATATTTTTAGTAGTCAGGTTTTAGTAACATTTTTAATTTATTTGTTACGACTGCTATTACTTGTTCTAAATAACATGATTATTCGAAATACAATTTTGTATGGACAGTTTTACGGTAATTTTTTAGAATACTTTGGACCGCAATCACGTGCTCAAAGAGTCGAGACTAACAAACCTTGTATTTGACCACTTCGCCAGCTGAAAGAATTTTCAACTCGACTGTATTTACTAAAGATTAAGTGAAATTTTACATTAAAAGCCCTGTATTGCTTGGCTGTATCAATGTGTATATTAACCTAAAGTTTCGGAAAGATACGTATCTAGGTAAGTAGATAGTGTAGGTACTGCTGCACGTGGTCAACTATGTAGGTAGATGCAAGATACCAATTCTGTGTTGACATAGTTCTAGCGCTATCAGTCTGATAGGGAAATTCGCAAGAAACCAATTTAAGTATTTGTTAAAGGGTATGATATCGACTTATGGGGGACAACGGTGCATTTGATGTTTCTGTTCCACGTAGCTATAATAATAATATTGTAATGAAACCAAGCAAGGTAGAATAAAATGGGAACGGCGAAATTTTTAACTATCAGTGAAACTATTTTTAATCAAGAAGCAATTGTAGTTGTAAATGTATAAAGTCGTTTTGAAGAGTCATCTTTGGGTTATTTTCTGTATCTTATGTAAATATATCTCAGGGGTCGAAAATGGTCAGTAAAGTCAGTATTTTAGCTACCTACGTTCTTTTCGCTACAGATTTTCTTTTAAATGGATAATAAAGGAGGTCTGAGGTCATTTTTCCCTCTCGTATCAATTGCTTGTCCGGGAATTGAGATTTACAGATCATGAGGACACGGGTTAAGCGACGAAGTTTGTTCCCTCCTTATCATGTGATAATACACTGTTTTATTTAGGACTAAATATAAAATAATTGTCTCTAACTATTGAAAAACGGTGTATGCTTCTCTGCTTCAGTGGAGTGTTTTGAGGCTTGGATTGTAAACCCTAGAAAAAGTTTTTTTTTGCAACTAACACGTCTTGTTTTTATTATTAGAAAACATTAAGAGTATGGTTGTCTGCATTGATAAATGGTTTTAATTTAATAAATTTAATACTTGATTTCTTGATGGCGATGTTGAAGGCCAAACACAAAATGAAACATTTTTTACTTATTTACTCTGTCTTAAACCCGCTTATAAATAATCATATTCACGATCAGACATAGAAGTTAAGTCAGTAATAGGTCAGTATTTTTGTATCTTACAGACAGTCAGTAAAATCAGCATTTTTGACTATGCAATCAGTTTCAACTCCCTGGTATCTGTTTATGTTTAGAAAGTAGCATTTAATTTTTTGACATATAATTTTGCAATGACGAATGACATGTAGTTTAGCGAGGGTTTTGATTTTAAATATATCATGTCTAAGTCTATCATCTATGTCAACTTCTTAACACGTTCCGGGACACAACCCGCTTCTCGACGTTATAACAATAAAACTTCTATTGTTCTGGTGATGTCCTGGAACGTATTTAGAGCGTTTACCCCTCATGGCATTCGTACAAAGTTTCAACTTCAAAATATTGTAATTTGATGTTATTGTCGATTATTTGCTATATCAATGTAAATTTTTTGACATTCAGTAATTTATAACTTAATTTGAAAATGGAAGCAGCGTATGGCCCTCGTATTGGATGCGGCCTTGCGTCGATGTATTCCCGTGACTGACGTTATTGTTTTAACATTTTTTAGCCACAACGGGATTGCACTTGACTTCAATCACACCTGATGTTAAGTGAAGATGAGTCCGAAGGTGGAAGTGTACTAACTCGGAAACCCCATCTTATTTGGAGAACTGGCTATCGTGGTAGCTATTCAGGCGGACATTTAAAATGCCCTACCACCAACCAAACAGAGTACATAAACATGAACCCCGCCTGTTGAGCAATGGAGGCGGTTAAATTTAAGTCTAAAACTTGTGGGTGATATAATTACCTCTACGAGACAACTACAGCTAGCCATTCATTGAATTATGTACTTACAGAATCGGTAATTTCTTAAAGTTAATTATAATAATAATAATAAATATTTCGGACGTTTACACCAATCATCTAGTTCCAAACTAAGCAAAGCTTGTACTATGGATACTAGATAACGGATAAACATACATAAATATTTATATAAACATCCATGACTCAGGAATAAATGTTCATCTTCATCACACAACAAAACTTTCCTTATTTAAACAATAAAGCGTATTTGATTGATTGATTGATTGAAACATTTACCCGTCGCGGGATTCGAATCCGCAACCGTTGGTTTCGCTGACAGGGTCACTATACACTACACTAATCGGTCGTCAATCGTCAATTAAATGTATATATACATTGAAAGCCTGGTTTTTGTACGTTAGTACTTATATAGTAATTTCTGGAATCGATCATTGGTCTATTAAACTATTCTCTTTGCCAGTTTCGGACGTGGACCAGGAGTGCACAGTGTTCAGCGGAGTGAGCTACCTCGGCGCGCAGAACATCACCGACCCCAAGTCCGAGAGCGACATCCAGCGAATCATGAAAGAGCTCAGCTCCATGCCGGAGAGCCGCGATGGTATCGCCGTCTCTATATCCATACCTGTCTGCTCCCAGGGACTAGTAGTGTATGTAAAATCTTGGATCTTATTTGATTTTATAAAACCTTTGATGACACAGCCAATAGACGCTTAGTGAATAAATTCTGTCAACTATCAGCAGCCGTAGTATCACATAAAATATTTCGCATTTGATCGCTAATAATTAGCCGTTTAACTCGCTTGCGTTCGAAGTTAGAATAAGGGGATAAACGTCTAATGGATAGATCGATATTGAGTTACCATAATTTACTACTAGGGCGCTTACGTGGTACCAAATTTAGCGATCGATCGCAAATTTTTTTACTTGGTACAGCTGAGGTGTGATGGAGGCGGGGTACCGCATTCCCTTAGGTAGACCCTATTTGAGGTTGTTACTTATTTTATTTATTTAGGCTCATCAAAACAAGTCTAAATGTGACAATCACTTAAATATATAATCATCGCATGCAAAAGCTAATTATTGTATGTTATGTATACAAACAAACATCTAAACTAATACATATTTCGGACACTTAAACCAATCTAGTCCCAAAGCAAAGCTTGTACTATGAATACTAGATAACGGATAAATATACATAAATATTTATACAAACATCCAAGACTCGGAAATAAATCTTCGTATTCATCACACAAGTATTTACCCCTCGCGGGATTCGAACTCGCAACCGTTGGTTTCGCTGAAAGGGTCACTATCCACTACACCAATCGGTCGACAAATATCCGTTAAAGATTATGATGTAAACTAGGCTTTTGTTGTAGTAAGTCGTAATTATTTCGAATTATTTACTTCCCTATTGTCTAAAGTAGACAAAAACAAAGCTTCACCCATCGTGATTCACCCCCACTGCATTCCTCACATTTAGAAAAAGGAAAATTTATTAAAAGAAATGGTAAATAAACGAATTAACAAGAGTCATACTTAATAACAATTTGAGTTAAAAAAACCAAAAAACCTGCCAGCATATTTTATATTTCGCGGACGCCATGTTGGATTTTTTACCATAAGTATCCTATGACACTTCAGGGATCAAGATGAATCTAACGACACCATGCACTACGAAATCGGTCAAGCCGTTAAGGTTACAGGAGGTAACATAGAAATCTACATACTTACATACACTCGGAAAACATTACTTTCCTTCCTTGGGCAGTCCGGTAAAAATACAATTAAACTGCTATTTCGTTGTAGGCGACGATACGTCCTTGACAGAGCTAGTCCGAGTACATAGGCTGACAAGACTAAGTGATTCCAAGTTTTTGGTCTGGGCGCTTACATTTTTTTTTTATAAATAAATAAATATTTCGGACACTTACACCAATTATCGAGTCCCAAACTAAGCAAAGTTTGTGCTATGGATACTAGATAACGGATACATAAATATTTATATCCATCCAAGACTCGGGAATAAATGTTCGTATTCATCACACAAACATTTACCCCTCGCGGGATTCGAACCCGCAAGCGTTGGTTTCGCTGATAGGGTCACTATCCACTACACCAATCGGTCGTCAAAAGTTAGTTAGTTAGTTTTATTATACTGATGTGTTGACAGATGACCCCTGTCATTAGGAGTCTATTGTTTGGGTGGTCGATGCAGAACATTCTCAATCTTTGGCGCTGATTACACGGCCAGAAAAAATGTGTTTAATTTTTTTTTAATTTGTATATACTTTACAGCCTCTACCAGGCCGACACGAACAGCGTGATGACCCGCTACGCCGTCAATCGGATCTCCTTCTACGCCCGCGGCGCCGCGGGCTCGCCTGTCGCGTCCTGCTTCGCGTTCACGTGGTCGCACGGCGAGACCAAAGAGTCAGCAGTGTACCGGTGCCACGTGTTCCGCTGTCACATCGCTGAGGCCGTCAACCAGGTGTCAAGTAAGTCCTTATACTGTGACGCGACGTGCATTATTCATGGAAATAATAGAGCCATTTATGGATTGCTTTCCGCCCGCGAGTCCACCAGTAGTGGCGTGAACAGCGTTTTGTCACAGGGTAGCCAGAATGATAAAATTTGCTTTTAAATGAGAAAAAGTACAACTATAAAATAATAACTTACTCTTATACTGCTCCTATGGCAATCCTCGTAACTGTTTAGAATATTTCTGTTCACAGCAGTATGAATCAGCTGTCTTGACAATGCATTTAGAGGAAAGCTTACAATTTCTAGTGTAGGCACTGCCTTTCTGCCTGTATGGGGTGGGTACGCCACTGGTATGGATCAGATCAGATTAAGTACGTCTGTTTCCCGTAGAGGTAGGCAGACACCACAGACTTCCACTTGCTGCGATCCTGACACACCTCTTTTGCTTCCGGGGTATATCTTGACACTACTTCCGGAGCATATCCGGTCTGATTGTGACGTATCAGTGCTGTGTGGTTTCGCCACTCAAATAGAATAGAACCAATCCTTCTCTTCCCGTGGGAGTCGTAGGCGAATAAGGGACGTCCCACCCAACAACATCTATAGATTTGCACGTTTCAACAGCGAGCAACACCTTGCACTTCAAAATCGGTCGAGCCGTTTAGGTTACATAGAAATCTACATATACTTAAAAAATTAATACTTCCGTGTTATTCTACGACTATGTCACACCGCACGCATATTTTTTGTAAAAGGTTAGGACTTACATACATACATAAAGTCACGCCTGTTTCCCGTAAGGGTAGGCACAGACCATAGGTTAGGATTTTTTTTTGGACAAACAGTACAGAGCTTTTCAGTTTTTCACCCGAAGCGTGATGGAGTATGGTCCTCACCGCACGGCCTCATTGTGATTGGCCTGTGCCCTGCAGTGAGACGTTTGTCCGCTGATGATGTGATGCAAGTTAATGCAACCTACCTATGTCTTTAGCGATGATAAACAAAATATGCTAGTAAAGGTCTTTGACCTAAAATTACTCTAACAATATACACAAGATAAAACTCTCATTATGTACAGACATTGAAAGATGACTAAACATTGTTGACCGACGTAAAACCCTTATTGCAATGCATTAGAGAATTTGATCGAATGCATGGTCTGGTCTCCGATTATTCTTATCTAACTATTATTATAAATGCGAAAGTTCGGATGTTTGTTTGTTGCTTAATCACGGCGAAACGCATGAACGGATTTGGATGAAATGTGGTATACAGGGTGAACTTGAATTCGTGTAATCCCCGTTAACTGGTGACGCCACTCTTGATTACGAAGAGCTTTCCCCAAGTCGAATTCGATCAAAAAATTTTCGAGTACTCATACAAATTAAACCATTCTTAAACCACCTTTCGTACGGAAGTCCAATAATTTTTGGCTGGTGACTCCACTACTGATTAAGAACAACTATCCACCAGGAATCATAGCCGAATTCAGGCGCGAAAATTGTTGGACTTCCGTACTAAAGATGGTTTCAGAATGGTTTACTTTGTATGCGTTATTGAACATTTTTGATCGAATTCGGCTATGGTTCCTAGTAGAAAGTTGTTCGTAATCAAAAGTGGAGTCACCAGTAACCAGGAATTACACGATTTAAATTTCACCCTGTATAGGTAGAACAAACCTTGGAGAAAAAATACACAGGATATATTTTATCCCGATAAAACTTCCCGCGGGATAAACAAATTAAACATATTCGCTATAAAGTCATTCCACGCATGAATATTTGATATATATGATAGTTAAGTGATTGTAGTTAGTTTTGGTTAGTTAGTTTGGTTGGTAAATGGTAATCCACAGAAGTGCATGGGTATCACTGGCTCCCTGTATTCTGATTTATCAAACACTTTTTTGTTTATGGCAAGAATCGAGTATTATTCTCATGTAGTATAATTTGTTGCACAAGTATGAAATATAATTTACATAAAACTTGATTAAAAAAAAAAACAGAGAAGCCGGGGCTGTGGTTGTTCGTGCGCTTTTGGGATCCATTGCATATAGGTACATAAAAATGTTTTTTGGGCATATCGATGTATTCGTCTGTTATAGTTCTGGTGGTGTTAAATGAATATGTTTTCTGAAAAATTTTATCTGTGGACACTGTTTGTCAAAGAATTATTATTTTACCAATAAATATGTTTCTTGTATTATGCTTTGACTGTTTGTGTTCTTAAAATAAAAAAAATAAAAATAATAAATATATGAGCAGCCGCTGGCGGAAAGCTAGTGTTATAATATTTTTAGTGCAACATGTGGTGTGGAAAATTATGTAACTAACTTCACTCCTCTAAATAGATGTGTCATTGATTTCGTTACTTGTCCTTATTATGTATCTGGTACATGAGTATAATTATCCAATTAATTACTACCCGTTGACAATAACTAACACTGACACTTGTCTTTTATTAATATAATATGAAAAAAAAGTAAAATAAAAAAAATCTACATATTATTGCTAAGAATTAAGCAGACCTAGATTTTTAATGGTTTCCGACAGTTATGGCCACTATAAATAATAATAAATAAATAAATATTTCGGACACTTACACCAATCATCTAGTCCTAAACTAAGCAAAGGTTGTACTATGGATACTAGATAACGAATAAATATATATAAATATTTATTTATGTGGTTATGTAGTGAATAGACAATTTCTATAAATTCTTCCTATAAACTCACGATATTTACACCCGCGAAAGTGATATGTTTACACGTTAATAAACAATAATTTATCTAACGATATCGAAAGTTTGAACCGCAAAAAATGGAATATGGCCGCCGGCACACGACAGCGGCTTATCAAGATGATTGAATATTGTTTGTGTTTTTACAAACTCGCTGCCTTTGACGGAGACTGCACGTATCTGTACAGTGATTTTTTCTTTTTAATATTGATTTGAATTTTCCTATCAAAATAGTTTTGTGAATTGTGATTTGTGCCAGTTATTTGTGAATAAAGCAATAGTGACAGATGAGAAGTATTACGTACGCTTATCTAATCTAAATACACCGCAACAAAAGGTACACTTATTTCCTTGAATTTACCTTGAAACAAATGATTCGTTATGGATATCGGAATATATTAAATTACAAATTCATGGAATATTGGGATTATTAGAACTCTTATACCTACAGAGGTAATAAGTTTGAATCAATACAGTGTTTTTAAATTTTAGTCTTCCTTCTAAACCCAAAAATAGAAATGTGGATTTTAAGGCAGTAGTACAAATGGTTTTATATTTGTAATGCGTTCACGCCCACTGGCTGATAATAAAACCATATTCGTTGGCTTTGTTTAACGATATTGGATCGGTATTGTGTCGATTTCAAACGGAACGACTAATCTATATCTGCTAATATCTCACCTAATTTATATGACGCAAAACAATTTGAACGTGTCTATAACGTTTCTATAAATTCTAAACAGAATTGATAGAAATATGGAAGACACGTTCAAACGGTTTAAGCCAGTAAAGGATTTATGCTTAGTATTAGATTTGTTGATAGTAGAATATTCGCACGGTGACACTTTGGTAGAATATTGTTTCTCCAATTTATAGACCTAATGAAATTCATATTAATCATACATAATAATGCGAATAGCTAAAGCATGGAATTCTCTGCCCGCGTCACTGCTTGCGAAATCTTGGGACCTTCAAGAGCAGGGTTGGAATAGGCATTTACTGAGATCACGTGTTTCATCTTCGGTAACATAAAATATTATTATCACAATTTATTTGCAAAATACGCACCTCACGTATTACGTACGCGCGATGAGCGATCGGTAGGCGATGGATGATGGATGATGGATGATGGATGTAGTAGGTTTAGATAGGTTCTAATTAATAATTGTTTATGGTAAAAAGCCTAGTAATGTACCACGTGGGCCTAGTGAGGATTGTGCGATTCGTGTCTGACCAGTGACCATCTCACTACAATCAGAATTTCAAGCCGTCTCCGTAGGGTACTGATTTGGTTTAACGACTTGTTATTTTTATCAGTGGATAGAGCAGGAGCGTCGGTGGCTCAGCGGTTAAGACGCGGTCTCCCAATTTAGGAGGCCCGGGTTCGATTCCCAGGAAGGCCATGTACCAATGAGTTTTTAAATTTAATTACTTATGTGCATTTATCCGACTGCTCTTTAACGGTGAAGGAAAACATCGTGAAGAAACCTGCATGCCTCAGAAATAAAAAATCAAAGGCATGTGAAGTCCCCAACCCGAACTCGGCTAGCGTGGTGGTCTATGGCCCATACTGCCTAATTATACGAGGGACGGCCTATATATCTGCAGTGGGATGTTTACGGGCTGATGATGAGGAGAGCAGGATGGAAGTCGTTGACCAATAGAGATTGGTAGGTAAGAAGGGGGATCTCTCCATTGTTTTGCCATATGTAACACACTACACACACACACACACGCTGAAACTACTAAACATGTAAATAAAAATTATGCATACTAATATCATAAATGCGATAGTCGTCTGTCTGGATTTCATGCCAAACCTGCTGACCATATTGAAATTTGTCCGAGGTAGCCTGGGACCGGGAGAAGCATATACCTACGCTTTTCATCCTGAAGAGCGATAAATAATTCTACGCGGATGAAGTCGCGGGCGGAAAGCTAGTAAATCTATTAATATCAGCATTGCTTATAAATGGTTTTAGGATTTGACACGAATTCGATTACACCTAACCTGTATGTTGTATGATCCAATTAGTAATTACCAGGCAGCATTGTATATGCAATACATTGTCTTCCAGGTTGTTTCGCGAAAGCATTCGAGCGGATCCCTCGATCGATGGCGTCATCGCTCGTCGGCGAGCTAAGCGCGGCGCCGTCGATGACCGGCTCGCTGACCGAGTGTGTGGGACCCGCTCCGCCTCCAATGCAACTCATGCATGTGCTGGAGTGCACCATCGACATCAAGGAGAGCGACGCCAAGGTACACCACTGTCTCATAGGTTCAATTGTTTACTGACACTGCGAGGGCATTGGAATATTCATTGGAATATGCACTAGCACATCCTCGGAGAGCGACGCCAAGGTCGCAAAGTTGCTTGCTGATAGAGTATGGGGTCCATGCATTTATGCTGGAGTGTACTATCAGCTCTAAGGAGAGTGCAAGGTACACACTAACTCTTCGCTAAGTTGCCATCTAACACAGTTTGTGAAGCCCATGCAACTCCCGCATGTGCTGTAATGTACCATCGTAGGGTTGGAAATACCTTTTTCAGTTTATTTTTTTTTTAAACATGTCTTCCTATGTTTTAAATGAAATGTATTTAGGTTGATTTTGAAGATAGTTTTTAAAATAGAATTCAGATAGTATAAAAGACTTTTCTTTTTAAGAACACAACTACCTATAATCCTGCCTCCACACTCCTCCCACTGTAACTCCTCTAAACCAAGGTCAACGCTGGTACTCGACACGGCGCCTATAGGGTAGACTTTTTTTTTTATTCACAACGGGTTGTTACTTGACCTCAATCACACCTGATGTTAAGTGAAGTTGTACGCTATTGGTACCTTGGACCCCAGACTAATTAAAGAAAGAAATAAAGTTTTCTTTTAGTGATAAGGTCGCCAAATTGTACATTCTATTCTTACCACTTTTCTGAAACTGTATTTTCTTATCTGTTGTGCAATAAAGTGTATTTGTATTGTATTGTATTGTAAAGTTTGTAAGTAGTAAAAGAAGTTTCACAGTTCGCCCACTCGGCAAATGGGATACGTATATTATACATTCGCCGTCATAGTGATTCATGCAGGGTTATTTTACATGGTTAATGGTGCCGTGCTACCTTTAGTTTAGACTAGAATTTTGGGAACTGCAGATGATATAGCCTGCATGCTAACATGTAAAACAGCTGACCGCTTCCGCGGCTCAATTTACACAACATTGGTTTAACGAATCGGAGGTCGCGGGTTCGATCCGCAGCGGAGTACATGGTTAGTACTCGGTTTGGTTGGTGGTACTTTTAAAAATGTCCTCCTGGCTACCACCATCTTATCTAAGTCTGCCGCCAAACAGCAATGTTAATAGCATAGTTAGGTTCCGGTTGTCAGATATAAGATAGCCAGTCCCCCAAAATAAGATGGGGTTTCCGGGTCAGTACGTTTCCACCTTCGGCCTCATCTTCACTTAAAATCTGTTGAAATTGCGGTCAAGTGCTAATCATCATCATGTTATCTGAGACCCCTGCTCTTGTCGGTCGAGTTTTTTCCATATGTCTCCAAGTGCTAATACGATGTGCATAACAAAAAAAAACAGCCTTGTGTGATTAAGTATGGAGCCGAGTGTACTTGTATTGTAAAATCGAACAAGTTAATCAAAATGAACTTCCATAATTTCGTCAGGTGATTCCCCCTAAATATCCAGTGTAATGCAATGTGGATGGGTAGGGCATAAAGATATAGCGTCCGTGTTTATTTTATGTATCACATACCATGTTTCGTGGAACGAGAAATATGATTAGGAGTAAACGATAGTAACAAGGGTTCAGGTATAATCGACCAAATGAAAAAAAATATATGACATTTTCTGTATTTTAGTAATAAAAAATGTAGTTGGTCTAGTTGGCGTGAAAGAACATTATCGTCGGGATTTATATATTATTTATTATTTTTTATTTACATAAAAATTATGTATTTGTGTATCTGATATCTATAATACAAGCCTAGTTGCTTAGTGTGGAACTAGAAGGCGCTATGTGTGTCCAAGTATATTTATTATAAATGTGTTCCTTAAATTTCCGAGATTCGCGATCATTCGCGACGTTATCTTTAGGAGTAGAGTGTTTTAACCCCTTTTCAAATAGATTACGGTTAATAGATTATTTATTTGTTACAGGGTTCGTTTAGCCACGTGCCGAAAGAGCGGCTCGGGTTTAAGCTGCGCGGTGGTATCGACAAGCAAGTTACCATCAACGTGCAACAGGTTAACAATAGCGTCCAACCGGAGTCGGAGGATCAACAGGTGACACTTATTTATTAATCTATCATTAGTCGTATTTTGACGAGTGTGCGAAAATGGCGTCGAAAGTGGATTCGCTCTCACCCAAACGAATGTGTTATACCTGTCGAGCCAATCACAGGGCCGTGCGTGTAGTGTAACTGACCAATGAGATACCGCGACAGGTCTCGGATCCGCGCCATTTCTTTACTTTGAAAATATACCTATATGTGTTACAAGAAAGTCAAATTATAGATTTAAAGTACATTACTTTCTTTCCTTTGTTCCCATCGCGAACAATACAGAACAACCGTGATGTATCTGTGCAATGAACTGTATACATGGTGGTAATGGAAGCGGGGCAAAGCAGTTTAATACACTTCTAAGCAGAAGTTAAAAAATTGTTGGTAAGCACCAACAATTTTTTTTTGTCAAGGAACCGTAGTCGAGTGGTACGATACCAGTCAATAAATTGAAGGTCATTGAAGTGTACATTCTGCAATCCATATTATATAAAATTAGTTTTCTTTTTGACTACATTTTCCAATATTCTCCATTGCAGACTACTTACAATGGCGGCCTGTATATCGAACGATGCTTCGGTATCCTACTCGCTCCTGGACGTAGTGTCAAACATTCAGATATGAGGTTACTTGAAATGGTAAGTAATCTTTTCTTCCAAATACTCCGTAATTTCCTTATGATTTCAATATGGCGATCAGAAAGCAGCACTTTCAGTGCAGTAAAACTGAATGAAAACGCGCACTTGTTTTTAATTTTGTTTAGATAGATAGATAAAGCATTTATTTACGCCACTGCGTTCACACAACTATACAATTTTTAAATTATAAAGAAATATACATACAAATAAAAGTAAAGAATAGAATATACAAAGAGCGAGTGTGTGCCGCAGTAGCACAAATGGATTACAACTCAGTGTGGCACATCACTCAAAGAGCGAAACACTGGTTTTCAGTTACAAGTATTTCAAGTAGACCAACGAAGACAGTCAAAAAATTTATAGGCACTTGTGTACTAAAAACATTCAAATTAAGGACAATCCTTGCCACGATCAAGGAGGACATAATCACGACCCGGCTGCGACACGGTTGTTTTAAATTTGAATAATAAAATATAAACAAGAAAATAACCGCCTAATTAAAAAATTTAAAAATCCGACTGTGTAAAAAGCCAATTAATTACCTTATTATTAACCCTATCTTCAGTCGGGTGAAAATAGAACAATTCCAAGTTTCAGTGATAAATTACTGTGAGTGAAAATTTATTTTAGAAATGTTTCTTCATTGTAGTTATAAGAATAGCAGACTATCGATCTCGCATTACCTTATTTATGCAACGATAAAACACTTTCTGCTCGTTGTAACAACTAATAACTTTGATATTAGGCATCTAAAAATTTAAAAAAAACCCAAAGGACTTTGTACACCAGGTGATTTTGATGATGGATGGAAAAAAGATGAGTTGCGTAATTGAAATGAAAATTGTTTCTTCTGATAATGTTAGTATCAAGCAATGGTTACTTCTCATGACGTCAATGTAGAGTAATAAAAAGTAATACTGTAATTGATTCAGTAAGGAAAAAACATGCGCTCATTTTTTTTTTGTTAGAATTACTGTGAAATAAGGTTATATTTCTAAAACCATAACAACCAATCAGAATAACTGTGCGGTCGAATATAAAACTACTAAACTAAATTTGACAGTCTGGAAATTTTGCTATACCATTAATACAATTCCAAAATAGAGGTCTAGTCAATAGACTTATTGATATAGTACTTGCTACTTAGGTATTCTGTTTATGAAATTGAATTCTTCTTCTTATTTTTGAGGATGGCAACCAGTCAACCTCACTGTCGAGGGACATTACTGCCAGTTTCGAGTGAAAAATTTTATTTCTCTTATTTCTTCAGTTTATAAGTCAGTCTCAGTCAAAACAGTAATTCGTCGTATACTTGGCGTATACAGAGTCTAGTCACGGTCAAGTCATTCTTCAGTAAAGTGGCAGAATGCTTTACAAAAGATTTTGGCGGCTTCTTGTGGGAACCCGAAAGCTCCGTTACGCACTTTAATTTACACTTCCTTTCACCTGTACAAAAACACTAACGTTACACGTTAACGTTATTTTACAACAATTACTGTGTATGGACCGGGTCGTTGAAACAATCATTGGTATTAAAACGGGACTTTGGAACCAATGGGAACTCAGTCACACACCGACTTCGTTCGCGAACTGTCGTATCAAATGGTGAATTATGGTGTTAAAAAATGGATCACTTATGACAGAAAAGTGATCAAAAAACCATGCGAGTATCTTTTAAGTACAACAAACAGTGTATTACTTGTAAAACTCACATTTTTAATCAATATTGTATTTTTTTCTTGCACTATTATGTGACCGATTTATACGTTGTGAACACAGCGAAAAAAATGTTGGTTGCCTGCAGTGGTTTTGGCCATTTATTCTCAGCAGTTCTATTAGTTCTCGAGGATTCTAAGAGATGGCGCTGTTTTATCTACTAATAAAAGCGTGAAAAAGATTTATTCGCGCGACCATATCTATAGCATATAAATCAGAGGTATTTGGCTTCATTGCGTGATCTTGCCACAACCTGCCATTTCATTCCATATGCCATTTATCATTAGTTCATTACTCATTATTTTTAGGTGAGTGGCTCATCGGGCGGTTCCAGTTGCTCTGTGTGCGCCCTGTGGAATGCGGGCGAGTCCGCGCTGGCTGCGTTCAACGTTGCCAGCGGCGATGGTGCGCCCGCTTACATGTCGCTGGCTCTCGACCTCGTCATCAGGGGCATCCCTGACCCGTTACGGTGAGTCTCCAAAACGTGGGAAACACGGTTGCTAAGACCTGGCGTGACGTCTCAATTTCTGTAATTTTTAAAACGTTTCGCTTGGTGGTTTACCTCCCCAAGTTACAAATGTTTTTTTCTTTTCAGACTCGTGATCGAAACTCCGGTGAAAATATACCCACCCACAGAAAGATACTGGTATTACTCGAAGAGACCTCTAGTGCAACAGTTCTATATAAATCTCAAAGAGGTAAGTAATGTAATTGTATAGAGCCCTATTTAACGCATAATGTATAACTTATTCTGGGGTGGACACCTTCCTCAAAGGCCGGCAACGCATCTGTGACCCTTTTGGTGTTGCGGGTGTCCATGGGCGGCGGTGATTGCTTTCCATCAGGTGACCCGCATGCTCGTTTGCCGCCCTCTCATATAAAAAAAAAAAAAAAATGTAGCCGAGATCAAAAATTTCCTTTCCCTTAAATCTTTGTACAGTAGTCTTCATATTACTTCTAAGTACAGTGGTATTCATTGCGGCATTGGAGTACTGGTAATAATTAAAAAAATGGCATACATTTTAATGACGTATATAATGGCATATATGACCAATATGGTACAACTTGATATATCTGACGTATGGCAGCGGTTGACTGAATGTAATATTGAACACACACATCCTCGTCTTTTTGGGCCACGCCTTGAAATAAATAATGATAAATAAAAATATTTACCACAGTTAATTTAACAGGTAATGAACAAAGAAAATAGGTTAACATGAAACTGTGATGAAAAATCCCTAACCTAGATTTGCTGATTTTCAGTCAAGTAACCCGGCTTATGGATTCAGTGAGCAACTTCATCCATTTGGACCATTCCATTATAAGTAGGTACAGGAAAAGAAAATATTGGGCGTGGTAAAAAATGCTGAACTGTTCCTTTCCAGAGTGTCGACTCGTTAGGGCAGCTGCAGTACGACGTGAGTAGTGTGGAGACGTCGGGTGAACTGGATCGGTCGCGGCTGAATCTGCCGCTTTCGCTATCCAGCCTGCTGCCGTCACCGCTCTCTAGCGCACCAGCGCCGCCGTCGCCCTCTGAGCCGGACTCTGGTATGACACTCAGCTAGTCACATTAAGACATCTATACTACATTAATATTATAATTTATAAAACTGTAGGCGAGAGAGAGAGAAACTCTTTAGGATCAGTGGCGTTCTCATTAAATTAAGATCTCTCTTTTTATACACATCTTAAATCAAATATCTATTTCATAAAGTTACTACAAAATTATACATATTTCGCCCTCACCTTGTCCTTACAACGCTCATTCGGGTGATGTCACGTCTATTATCATATAATCGTTCAAAAAGAGAACTTTAGATGAAATCATGTTGTTTCGATTTGTATTGTGTATCTTTGGGTAATTTGTGATATAAAAGGGTGAATTATGCGTACTTATGGGTTAGGTTAATTTGTGATTATAAGGAAAAGGCATTTTTCCCGTTTGAATGCTGTATGTTGCGTGTCATTATAATTAATACAATGAAAGTTGTTGCGCTTTAGTCAGCGTAAAGCTTCAGACTTTGCATATGTGACCGTGGGAATACCTATATTGCATCTCCCCCGAAAAGTCAATGCCGTCGACCCACTGACAATTTTTAAGCAGTACAATAAAATTTTATAATACAGTGGTATCGATTCTGCAGTGGCCTCTAAAACTTAATTTAAATTTAGAGTGCTCTAAACCGATTTCCTATTCTATGTTGCATCTCTAAAATTTTGACTTTTCTATAATTTAAAGTTTACGCTAAATCAATTTAGGTTTTAGAGATCAAAAAAGACCTACTCCAGAAAGCCCTCTAAGACATATTATTAGCGAAATTTAGTCGCCATCTAAAAACATCACATTTAAAATTAGAGAGTAGGTTTTCCAGATTTATTGGACTATCTACAGCCCAAATAGTGTGAACCTTCTATAAAAGTCTTTAGTAAGGGTACAAAATATTTTCCTAAGATGTTTTATTTTGGATTTAAGGCCGCGTTAAAAAATAATGCATAACCTTATTTTTTTTTACTTTTTTTTTCGAGGCGAGACTTAATTCTAGTAAGTCTTAAGTATCAATGGTATCAAACAATTATTCTTTGATTGTAATATAAAACAAGTTAGTTGTCGAACGCGAAGAATTATTTTGATAGAAGAGAACTTTTTAAAAGAATGTTGCCATTTTCCCAGCATCATAATTATATAAAGAAACGTAATTAACCAAAGCTTATTAGGCAAATTTAGAGTCAAAAACGAAAACCAACATAAATTATAAAGTACGGTAAAGAAATGTCATATATTAAATCATTGATTCATAAACATTTAAAACACCTGTTCTGAAGAAACATATCTGATTTTGACTATGGTAATATAGTAATCAATTCAATTTAGGCCTCCGTAACATATGTCAAAACCATCTCTAAATTTAGCGATAGGGTGTTTCAGAATAGCATATTTGAGGAAATGCATTTAAAATTAGAAACTTTTAGATTTAGGTTAGTTTAGCGACTGCACGCCAGAATCGACACCAGTGCTCTACCAAAATTAGACTTAGGTTATTTGCCACATTTGTATAACTGGTAGACAATGTGGTCTCGTTCAAAAAACGTGAAATTAATGTCTGTGAATAACAATATGACAGACAATGCGAATTAGGCACATAATAATAATATTTTGTAATGCATGTTCCAAAAGACTCCAGCCTTAATTTCTTGAATGCTGTGTATAGCTGGGTTGACAGAACAGGAGTTCAAAGGGTTTGTAATATTTGGACGCATCTGATTTATATTGGCAAATAGTCTAGTGGAACCAGAAAGTGGGCACAGGGTCTCGGCCACGACATATAGTAAAACTGAAGTTAGGCCTTCAGTTACTCTTCTTTGTTAGTATTAGAATAATATATGATCCCTGATCGTTCTCATGATGGATCATTGTAAGCTGTTTTTAAAAAGTACTTTTAATGTAGAACATAAGTGTGGTTGTAGTTGCAGTACGACTTCTAGTCTGAAGTAACTTTAAAAAGGCTTTGGTCGCTTTTAAGACCCAAGTACATAAGCAAAGAAGTGCTCAAAATTTTATTGAATTTTTCTTGAATTCCTGTTTCTTGAAAGAGTTAAAGGTTAAAAATATTTCACGGTAATTTTTTTTTATAAAAGATACCGATTTAAGGTTTGAAGTTTCGAGCCAGATTCTTGTTAAGAATTAGCCCCTAGAACTAAGAGATTTATTGGTTTTTGGTTTTTTAAACACTTTCACAATAGGTTAGTCTTAAAGAAATACCAAAAGACTCGCGTCATTGGGAATACTAGCACTAACCCAACTATCCAGGTGCCCGTTTATTTTTCTTTTAGATGGCGATGAGCCACTTCTCAGCGGCACCGGTGAGGTGTCCAAAGATTGCGGGGAAGACGTCCTCGTGAACTGGGCCCAGGTTCTGCGAAGGTATGTAGTTGGTCTTACGGAATATCATTTGGTATCATTCACAAGCACCAAAGAGATACATACGTGGAGTGCCGTCTTTGTTTTCTACAGTCTACAGCCAATCATATCGCCATCAGGTTAAGAGATTCTAGCAATAAGCTGATGTGCTTTGAACGTTGAAAGCTGAGTTCTATGATATCACCGATAACAGGTTTAGTAAATTTTTCCCAAATATTTTCCTTGCTTATGAGTCTCTGTTAGTGACAAATACGTAAATCAAAAGTTAGAAAAAAACCTATAAATACTATTACATGCAATTATTAATAAGAAGATTGTATATTTAGCTGGACTGGCCCTCGACCGCGAGCACTAAACCAGCTGGTACGCGTGGGGGTGCCCGAAGCCTTACGTGGCGAGGTGTGGCTGCGGCTGGCAGGCATCGATCAAAACGACAAGCTCATGGAGACCTACAGGACTCTAATAAGCAAAGTGAGTATTCATTATTATGGTGACACCATTAGCCTACATAGATCTTTGGTTTGCGCATCCTGGCTAGCTACCACTAAATCTGCCGCCAAGCAACAATGTTAATAGCATTGTTGTGTTCCGGTTGTCAGAGATAAGATAGCCAGTCCCCCAAATGTGTTGGGGTTTCCGGGTCAGTACGCTTCACCTTCGACCTCATCTTCACTTAACATCAGGTGTGATTGAGGTCAAGTACCAACCCGTTGTGCATAAAAAAAAAGTTATTTCCAATCCGACCTGAGCAGATTGTGTGATGATATGCATGGTTAGCAGTGCCTGCCTTACCACTTCAATGAATTAATCCAGAGGGTTATGCGGTGACTATCGTTTTATGAATCTCTTCATGCCTATTTCGATCTCTTACTGAAATACCCAGCATCACCCTCTCCATAGTTCGCTGTGTGACCTTGAGTTTTTTGAAGGCCATGGTCAGAGACCACGCTATTACGCCAAAGCATTGGTTTACCCATTATCGAATTACTTACCACTAGGCTCTGTTGCGCTAAGTTTATGTCCATTCAAAATTTACCTTCCTATCTCAGGACTGTCCATTCGAAGCGGTGATACAGCGCGACATCGCCCGCACGTTCCCCGCACACGACTTCTTCCGCGAGGTCGGCGGGCTCGGGCAGGACTCGCTGCTGCGTCTGGCACGCGCCTATGCGGTGCATGACCACGAGGTCGGCTACTGCCAGGGGCTGAGCTTCCTCGCCGCCACCCTCTTGTTACACGTGAGTACTGCTGTTAACAGTGAGGTCGTTCAAGAAGCTCCCAGGACTCGCTACTGCCTCTAGGATGCATGACCACGAGGTCGGCTACTGTCAGGGCCTGAGTTTCCTCGACACCACTCTGCTATTACACGTAAGACTGCTGCTAACAGTGACGTCATTCAAGAAGCTCCCAGGACTCGCTCCTGCGTCTAGGGTAAATGACCACGAGGTCGGCTATTGCCAGGGGCTGAGCTTCTTCGCCGCCAGCCTGCTGTTACTCATGACTACTGCTGTTAACAGTGACGTTTTTCAAGAACCTCCCAGGACTTGCTGCTGCGTCTAGGCTGCATGACCACGAGGTCGGCTACTGCCAGTTGCACGTGAGTACTGTTGCGAGCTGTGACGTCATCCAGGAGACCCCCCTGCTAATTAGGTGCTCTATGTAAACAACAACATTTACGAAACGGAAGTTGAGATTTGAATTCCAGCGAGGTACATGGTTAGAGCTCGGTTCGGTTAGTGGTAAGGCATTTTAAATATCGGCTTGTTCAGTTACCATCGTCTTAACTGCCGCCAAGCAGCAATGTTAAGAGCATTGTTGTGTCGCCGCTGTTTGAGAAAAGATTTTGAGATTAGCCAGGCCCGTAAATAAGTGGGGGGTTCCGGGTGGGCGCACTGTGACAGTGAAGATTAGGCTGAGGGTGACCTCAGCGTCCCCTCACCCTAATCTTCACTTAACATTCGATGTGATTGAGGTCAAGCGCTGACTCGTTGTGGATAAGAAAAAGAGTTTTCCATTGTCATTGTTCTAAACTTATTGCGTTCCTATCCAGATGCCAGAAGAGCAAGCGTTCTGTCTTCTAGTGCGTCTCATGTACGGGTACGGATTACGGGAACTCTACAAGGACGGATTTGAAGCTCTCTACATGAGGTTGCACCAGCTTGACAGACTTATGGAGGTAATTAATATATGAATTGTATTTTCCTGTAAATACAGGAAAATACAATACAAATACAAGTTCAAATGAACGAAGTAAAGATAATTTATTTTTACGACAAAGTTCTCAACCAACTATCAAAGACGATGGGAGGACGTATGTGTTTTCTTTATATTTAGCTTGTATTATAATGACTTACAAAATTGCGTCATTGGTTTTCTCTGTGAAAATTTTAGGCCTTTTGCTGCCGTCACATCATCGTCTTGTATTAGTTTAGCGGTTAACTTAATAAATAATCAATTTAGTACATAGTTCATAAAAATAGGGCTAAGGTCTAGCCTTACCACGTACCTATGCGGGCTATGTTTTTGGCATGAATGTATATAGATAGTAGGAAAAGCGGTGTTTGTTTTTTAGATACGGTATTCCAGACAAACTTCAAAATATAAACTTTAGGCGCATTCAAAATACAAAGTACATTTACAAAATATCACACATCAACAGTCTTATGACCCCACTTCAGCGTTTCCAAGTCGCCTCTCTAAAAGCCACCAACTTGGCTTTACGACTGTCTTCATAATAACCGTGGCCGACTAGTTAATGTGCCCCCGAAGGACGGATATATTGGTATACCAATGCGACTAGAACTGACGGTCCAGACATTATCGAATTTTTAAACATTTTATAAAAAAGAAAAGTTTGTATTTAAAAAAGACTAAGGTTGTGTTGGGTGCCATGATGATTAATTTTTTTTTTGTTTCTTTAGGAGCAACTGACGGATCTGCGCGTACATTTCCAAGAGCTGGGCGTCGAACCGCACATGTTCGCGTCGCAGTGGTTCCTCACAGTGTTTACGGCAAGGTTCCCTTTGCCCTTGGTGAGTGTCTTTTCAACCGTCGTCGTCATAATGTCCTCTCTTTACTTTAGTATTTAAGGTCGAAAGTGTATCATATAGTTATGAAGTTACAAGTGTAATGTAAACGTAAACCTGCACATAATATAAATAAACAAGCTTAGTCAATCGGTATATGTAAAGAGAAGAGGCACCTTAAAGAGTCCACGAGACTCCGCTAGACACGACCCTTTAAAAATCTTTTGAACTTGGTACATACCCGGTCTCATACATGACTGGTGAGCGGACTTACGTGTAAAAGTAGCAATGTATGAGTTAATATAACAGCTTTCACATTAAATCATCGCGGTGCCATACGAATCTTCCATATTAGCTGATACAAACAACCAACCACCGTGTGAGTGTGGTGTGGGGACTTAAAGCAACACAAAGATATACACAAGTTGCTACGCTGGATGTCTCAAATCTTAATGTATACCAACTGGCAAACTGGAAAGGGATTCATCTTTGCTGTAAGGCCCACGGAAGCTTCGAAATCACATCATAGGTGTAGGTATCGGCATTATAGTTGGGGTGAGCTGTAACACGCACAAAGACATTGTGTTCTGATGGGAAAGAAGGCTATATGAATATGCCTACGTCGTTTTTCTGCAACCAATACAAAAATGAGACACTGACTTGAAACCTCTGCTATAAACACATGACATGACGCTCATATAGATACATACGCTTGAAACGACCCACTACAAGACACATACATCAGAACGAGGAATGTATTGCATAATACCATTTCAAGCACGCCGTTTTCTTCTACATGGATACGGATAAGGGCACGCTTATTTTACAGAAACGCAGCGTTTATGTTTCTGATTTAAACAATATCTGTCCTTTCAGGTATACCACATACTAGATGTGTTCCTGTTACAAGGCATGGACACGTTGTTCCAAGTCGCGCTTGCTCTGCTCTCGCGTTCCCGTAAAGATCTCTTGCAACACGACTTCGAAGGCGTACACAAATATTTCAGGTAAGTGTAAATTAAAAAGCGTAAACGCACGACTAATATAATGGCCTAATTACAAAATTTCATATATTACTTTTTCTAAGAGCATTTTTCCTGAATTTTTCCGATAGATGATGAATGTTGGGGAATTGAGTTGATTGAGCGCATGAGCGCTGCCATTTCTTTCTTAATATTTGAATTATACGATTTCAAAGCCACACGACGAAGGAATTGGTGCTAAAGGCACAGAATAATAATGCTACCATACAGGGAACTCCTTCGTAATAAAAACTGATTTTAGCTGTGGTTTACTTTTTAAAATGTACCCACATCCGCCTCTCTTTCTATTGCATAACTATGTCTCTTATAAATTTTTGACAATGAATCCTTTTGATACTCGTCAGGGTAACGCTACCAAAGAAGTGCCGTAACGAGGAGACGTCGCGACAGATTATAAAGCTAGCTTGCAGCATGAAAGTGAAGCGTCTGCCGAAATATCAACTCGAATACGAGAAATTCATCAAAGGTGAGAGTTGTGAGACTCCATTTTATGCGCATTTAATCTCTGTTGCATAAAACGCACCCTAATTAAATCAAATAAATTGCTCCATAAAGTATCTTACGTACAGAGCATGACACTCTTCCTTCACGCGTAATAATGTGCATACAAATATGACAACCGTCATGTTATCTTAAATGGGGTGGATAGAGGTATCCCAAACAAGCGTTTGATTATTCCAAACGCTAAAAGTTTAATGCTTGAAACAACACCCTCAGCTATTCGTTATATATAGAAATGCACACGTGAGGAGTAAGCCCATCGCCGTTAAAATGTGCAAGTTCTTTTTTTTGTTTTTGTAAAGCCTTCCACGACACCAAGGGAAGAGAAAACTTGGTAGAATGCTTTTTTTGGGTGCCGGAAACCACAAAAACTTTAATTATTCCTTTAATTAGTCCAAACGTCATATCTTGTTGAAACACCTCGACATAAAATTGCGGAGCCAATTTTATCAAATAGTTATATTTACTTTTTTAGAATATTTCAATCTCACATCATTTAAATATGTAGGTGAATTTGCATTACACGTATTACCCTCAGAAGCTGCCGAGAAAGAAAAGATAGACGTGGAATTGGAGAGGTTGAAGCAGATTAACACACAACTGCAACAAGACAAAGAAGTGCTGGAGACGCAGTTGGCAGAGGTATCATACTTTATACTAATGCGAAAGTATAGCCAAACGAAAGTCACGCACATAGAACAGCGGATTAGTAATTTGAAGAGGCAGTGGGCAGGGCACATCGCTCGAAGAACTGATGGCCGGTGGGGCATTGAAGTTCTCGAGTGAAGACGACTCATCGGCACGCCGCAGCGTAGGACGTCCACTCACAAGGTGGACGGAAGACCTGATGAAGGTCGCGGGAAATCGCTGGTTGCAAGCCGTTTCCAACCTGTCGGTCTGGAAATCTGCGGTGGAGACTTATGTTCAGCAGTGGACATCTGATATGATGAAGATGGAAATGTGCTTGTTTGTTTTTCGTTAATGTCGTTACGGAGCATCAGAATTATTTTTTTGCAGAAAGATAATAGGTTAATAATATTTATGGGTCGGAGAAGGACTTGTGAAGATACGATGAGCGTGCTCACCCTGTACTCCCAACTCGGTTTACTCTGTTTACCGGTTTACCTGTACCCGGTAGGGCATTTTAAATGTCCGCCTGGCTAGCTACCACCATTTTATCTAAATCTGCCGCCAAGCAGCATTGTTAATAGCATTGTTGTGTTCCGGTTGTCAGAGATAAGATAGCCAGTCCCCCAGACATGATGACTGCAATACTATTTACAATAAATATCAAGACAGAGAAGAAAACCGTCAAAAACCGTATTACAAAATGTGAAAATTTCAGCAGACCCGCACGGCGCTGGAGGAGTCACGTAAGGACTCTGCGCACTACGCGGCGGTGGTGAGGGACTATCGCGCGATCTGCGCGCGGCAGGAGAAGCAGCTGCTCAACTTGCAGGTTCGAGTCCAGAATCCCGTCCCTTAAACGTTCGAATACCTTTTGGTCACGGGTTTATTGTACAATTTGCTGATAAGTCTGGATAACCAATCTAGATATATATAATGTCAGATAACTTTAAAACCTTTGTTTCGAAATCGTCTGTTAACCTGTTAACGCCCAACTCCAACGCTTCTTAACTTAGCACCCGTTAACCATTCCGTCGCTTTGAATGTCCATGTCATGAAATTGATGGCATGATATGTAAGGGGCCCTTAAAGTGAAGAAGCGTTGGAGTATTCGGGCGCAAGTCTTATATAAATGAACAACTGGTCTATTACGATATCTTTACTGTAATTACCATTTGTATAATCACAATGTTATACATTCCAGGAATATATGAAGGACTGCGTCAGCTGCAGCGTCAAGCTTGAACAGAAAGATAATAAAGAAGGTAAAATACCTATGTTTGCTTAAATATAAACTATATCTATGTTGTAAAAATTTAAGGGTTATTGGATCTGAATGTGAACAAAGTGACGTTTTAATTTTCTGCTGTATTCTGGTCCTTGTCCACACAATAATGAGAGTTCATAACAATCCCAACAGATGCTGAGAAACCTGGTGATGACAAAGAGGAAGGTTCGAGCGATACTGAGGCGCGGCTGCGGCAGCGCGTCCGCGATCTGGAACTTGAGCTGGCACAGGTGAAGCTGGCCCACGTGCAGGCGCAGTGCAGCAACCAGGTCTGTGCATTAAGACGTCAATTGGTCTCTAGATGTAGTAATATGGAACGAGCTGAAGCTGGTTCAGGTCAAACTGGCCTTTGCGCAGGCGCAGTGCAGCAAACAAAGTTGTGCATTGTGACGTCACATGGCTGCAGGTGTAGCAGTTGATGGATGCAAGTTGATGAAAATGAGAAAAAATCGTTCACATAACAATGCAACCATGCTTAGTATAGTTCCTTTTCGAATTATCACAAATGAATGTTTAGTTTCCATTTTGAATTGAAATGTGATGTTGTTTCAGGAGCTGTCGCATCAGTTAAATTCGGCTATGAACGAGATGCAGTCTGCGATGAATCAGAAGCAGACTGTCACGCCGTGGCTTGTCCGCACGCTTGGTAAGTAACAATCATTATGATTATTATTATTATTATTATTATTATTAAATACTTTATTGCACACATGAAAATAAAAATACAAAGAACATTTAACATAGATGATGAAGTGTACAAAGGCGGTCTTATTATTATTATTCATTATTATGCTAAATGTTTTTTTTGTTAATAAATTGATGATTCATTTGACTCAAATATATTTAGGGTAATTACTACGTGATTCCCGATGGAATACTAGGAAGTATTTGAAAAAGGAGAAAAGCTATGTTTGTTCAATGTTTGGTACTAAAATAAAAAGTCATTGTAAGATAATATTATGGATGAATTGCTCACATTTTGAGATTGATTTGGATGACCTTTCCACATTTATTAATAAATAAATAAATATTTCGGACACTTACACCAATCATCTAGTCCCAAACTAAGCAAAGCTTGTGCTATGGTTACTAGATAACGGATAAACATACATAAATATTTATATAAACATCCAAGACTCGGGAATAAATGTTCGTATTCATCATACAAACATTTACCCCTCGCGGGATTCGAACCAGCAACCGTTGGTTTCGCTGATAGGGTGACTATCCACTACACCAATCGGTCGTCAATATAAAAGAAATGGCGCGTTAGCAATACTATTCGTCAGGCAGAAAGGATAAGTTTTCTTCTCTATACCTACCTGTCTTCTTCCGAATGGGATTACGGTCCATTCGATGGTATATGATTCGATGACATCACACTGTTTACCGAATGCGCTCTGTCAAACCTGTTATCAAGTAAGAACCGATTTTGAGCGCAGTCATACTGCACACAGTCATTGCTCATATTTATACCTTCAGATAAGGCTAGTGTACATCTGATAGTCTGTATCTATGACTTTTTGGCAGGAATTCAGCAAGTGACGTTGCGTGTTTTGGGTATTTATGTGTGATAAATGTAGAATATCGTGCAACAAAAGTCAATAATTGTGTACAAGAGAAGGAAGTGTATGACTAAGCTTTCGGGTACCCAAAATAATCGGAAATCTTCTATATAGGACCGTATATCATTGTCGCCATACTAAAGGTATGCAAGACAATAAAAGGCTGGGTTGTCCCCCGACCATTTCGGGCTTCCATGCCATACCGTCTCTGCAATGACACGAGAAGACTTTGCCTCTCTCTTACTCATATAAAGCATATCTAGAGACTACGGGTCATACTAGTCCCTGGCTTTATGGGCTCAGTACCTTTTGTCTGTCCTAAAACACAAACATTTCAAAATAAAAACAAAAAAGCTAAACATGCAGAACATGAATAAACACGTTTTAAATTGCAGTAGTTGAATCTTATTGGTTAGATTTTAGTACCACAATATGTTTCTCCTTTTTAAAATAATTTCCTTTCGTATTCAAATATAATGATACAATAGTAAAGTAGACTTAGAATAGAACCAATGATCAAAGGTAATGCGAGGATTTGCCCTGAATTGCATTTTTAAAGCTTTTGTGGTAAACGTGGCGGATAATTATGTTGAAACCTATTGACAAATCATACACATAAAGTAGCATTATAATTTAAAATAGTGATGCTTTATGGTTTCGGACCGTAAGAAGAATAGAGAGTCCCGTGGCTGTTGTAAAAGGTGACTAAGGGACTGAACTTCGAATAGACTTGCACATTTCAACGGCGGTGGGCTCCCCCTATCATATTTACATTTATTGTCTATTTCTAAAAGTGAACGGTGGATGTTGTTTCAAACTTTAAATGTTTGGATCATCGAAACGCTTACGTTTGGGATATTTCTGACCACCCCATTTGGGATAAAGTTGTAACAATATGTATATAATTTTAAATAACCGGTTTCACTGCAACATTGAAAATAAACGTCCATGAAAGGTTCATGTCTTCTTTTTTCTTCGATCATTGTGTATAAAAGCGTAATTTCTAGAATTATTTATTCCGCCTAAAACAGGCTAAACTTTAAGTGCTGATTTATTTCTTTGTATATGTATATAGTATAAATTTATCTTGAATGGTTTGTTTTTATGTTTAAATATCTGTTACCATTACTGGTGCTCTATTCATATATATACGGTCAATATGCATGAATTTGTAACACCCTAATGTTTTACAGTTTGTTTTTTTATTGGGTTCTTTTACATTACCTATCCATCTTATTTGCTGTCATAAAAGGTTTCTACTCACACTTTATTAAGTTATTTTTACTCCGTTGTAGGTCATTAACCAGATGCTCCAAGTCACCAGAGTTGAGGTGATTTCGTTTATATTACAAAGTCATTGTTTCTGCATCAATGTTGACTCTAGATGTTCCATTCTCATTCTAATAATTTGTCTATGTGTATTAGATTTTGTGAAATATCCATTCTAAAATATCATATTTGCTGGGTATTGGCAAGAATAGTAGTCAAGGAATAATGGTCCTTATATTTGATACTCGTTCGTCGTTCGATCGTTTCACAATAATAATAATAAATATAGTAAGTACATTGATTAAATAGTAATGTTAGGTAAATACAAAAACAAATTCCTTTGTGAGAGACTGGAGTCTGAAATAGGTTCGAAACCTGTGCTACAGATGTCCAGGTTCTCACTCCCTTACTATTAGACATTACGACAATAATCATGACATCACAGATTGAATAACTTCTTTAGCAAAACTGTAATATAATTGTAAATACACCCATTTTCTCTTAATCAGTTTCTCGGGAGGTACCTATTAAAATATTTCAAGTTTGCTATAGCGAATACTAAGCTTTAGTATTCATTTACTAACAATGCTTCTAAGAATCACTCATCAAAACATGTCATCTAATAAGTAACGGTAATTTTCCGAGTACCATGCCAAGCTCAGTGATAAATGCACCAAATAATTGTTTGATGTAGTTTTTATAGTCGACGTTTTGTTTGCTTATGTATGTAACCAGTTTGATGTTTTAATTTGGCTTTTTAGGTTGCATAGATCCACAAAATAGGGACTAACAATACTGCATGCAACGTGACAATTAACAAAGCTGTTAGATCATCGAGTTTTAATGTACGTATTTACTGAAATAACATGAATTACAGCTGAGTCGAGATGTCGCATGCTGTTCACATTCTAACAATATATTCATTAAGTGGCCTTCGATATGTTAAGTAATATTTATACATTTTGTCCCAAAGGTTCCATAATGGAGGCAGCACAGAAAGGACCATCCTTCCAAACATACTTACCAAATTCGAACCAAGAGCAACAATCGCCATCATTAAACAGACAAGGTACCATAACTAATGCTCACTCTCAGGCGCCAGCCCATCTCAACCTCGATAGACGTGTATCCGAGCCCTACAGTCCCGACGTAGTCCGGAGGAAGAAAGATCTCAATTCGAAAAGGCACTCAATGCTCGTGGAATCAAACCTCACTAAAGAGGCAAAGGAGCTCAACCGACGGAGCCACGATATCTCGAAAGTACCAATCGTAAAAAACCTCTCAATGGGTTGACAGCAGAGTTCAGTTTTTAAATTTTGGTTTATCCTGAGTTAGTGACGTCTTGTACGATGTCCGTTTCGAAGTTCAATGTGTTAAAAAAATGTGTTTTTTTCTTTTGATTGAATATTATTTTAGTTATCCACAATTGATAAGTTGAATGTGGTCGGGTGAGAAAATTATGAAAGTTGAAGTGCACATAACACTAGTCATTGTAAGGTAATTGTAATCAAGCACATTACTCGTATATCTAGTTATAAAGCTAACTTCAGACTAATTCACACATTGTAAATTTTGTCCCGCGTTTCAAACTATGCATGTTATCCACTGAAGCTATATACCATCCACAATATGTCTGAAGAAAGCTTTATCATTATTATTAGTTCAAGAGGTTCTTATGAGATGATCTTTTAAACGCAGAATAATATAAATTCAAACATCTGTGTACTGCAAGCATGTGTAATTTTTTTTATGTTTCTGAACGAGCGAATTTAGCTTGTCAGGTACAAGATCTCTATTGTAGCAAAAGTAAAGTCGGAATATTATTGACTGAATTGTATGCAGGATATTTTTCTCCAAAATGTTAATGGTATTTTGACTTTAAACGCATTTGTGAGACTTTTGAGTTAAACATATCATAGAAAAATGCTACAAAATCAATACCATTTATTACACAATTACATTTGATGGAGCAGACTTTATTTTGGTATAGACAATTTACGTTTCCTAACCCAAGACCTTTGTTAAAGAGCTGTTATTCAGTTAAAAAGGATATTTAGATGTTCCTCAACGACTGATCGGAGGAGCTCGGGATAGGGAGTCGTGGAGAGGGAAAGAGAGGAGCAAGGCCTTTGCTCATTAGGACAATATGGGCTCGTAATAATAACGACACGTATTGTGAGGAGGTTCGTCTGTCTTTTCTAATATGTTTTTGTGTTTTCGTGTGCGAAATTTGATATTTAAATTGTAAAAGTAATTTAAAATGACGTGATTAATAAGTCATTCTAAATACGTACCGAATCGTCCGCAAATTTCCGTGAATCTATCAATAGTATTTTTAATTATTTAACAATTTGCCTGCATAGTGATAAGATTCGGTATCTTAATTTGAGAAATTTAAGAAAAACTGAAATATTCATTATAACAATTTAATTTTTCATTGCATGTGTTCAGAGAATTGCTGAATACATCGGTTATAACCTATGATTATTTATTACTCTGGTATTGAACAGTGGTTCCAATGAACAACAATTTTAAACTGAAATTTTCTTGTAACTTTGATTGATAAATGATTATTTATTATGTATATCCGATTTGTGTAATGATTTCTGATTGTATGTGTGAGTAATTGCGAGCATTGGATGGGTGTTTATACATATTCGATTTAAATAGTCTGTTTACATGTATTCGTTAGACAAATCGAACATGTATATGACCCAGTGGTATTACAAGTTGGGACCTAAATTCGATGTAATTAATAATATTTATTGCCTTTGTGTTCGATTCTTATGATATTATGCGTTTGTATCGTTTCTGGCAACTGAATATTTGATTTGTGTGAGTCATTTTTTAGCCATACATTATTGTTGGTTTTTGTATTCCATATTCTGAAAATTACCTATTGGAATTTCGTGAGGTTTGATTAATATTGTGCTAAACATTGTCCAGAGAATTTACCACCTAAATATTAAAGTAATCTAGTCTATGTGGTTTTGTACCTATATATTGACATCATTCATTATATTATATCAGACTGTATACTGAAATATACCTACTAATGTTGTTGATTTAAATCTTTATATTCTTAATAGGAAGGTAGACATTCATTATATAACAAAATTCGCATAACGTGTATAATTCTCGATTGCCTGTATGATCTTATAATTAAATAAACAACTCGTTGCGATATTTTATAGAAACGTAGTGATAACTGATATTTAAAGTGAATATTTGTGTTTAGTACTCTGCACAAGAGCTTACGTATGTATATAAATAAGTGCTTGTAGAAAAAAATTAGGTAGTCGGAACACGTGTAAAACCTCGCCTAATTAGAAAGCATACTGTTAAAATGACACTGGTCTGGGGGGTTACTTCGTAAGAATATGCACTAAAGTGCGACGCATCCTACTATTCGCATCTCTGTCCCACCCACTTACGTGTTAATAAGGGACAGAGTAACAAGGCGCGCGTCAATCTACCCACAATTCACTTACGTAGTAACCCATCTGGTGGTGGTTTTGTATGAAAGTTAATCTAATTCATGCTACCATTTGTTTTTGCAAAAGTGCGAGATGGATGGCTATTGTTAGAGATGTATAATATAGTAATGGTTTAGTTAGATAATGGTGTTACAATTCACATGTAGTTATACGTATTCCGGTAGCTTGTCTGGACCTAACTAACAGATTTGATAAGTGTACGCTTGAATTTCAACATTATTGAAATGTAATAATGAATGACGACTACATGGGACGACATTCCAAACAATACGGACAAATCTTCACGTTCCTTAGCACGCTATATCTATGGCATTCATTATATTAATCATGTCGTGCAAGGCACCACAATTGCGTGGGCATGGCATGGGTTAACTAGCTGCGGGCGACTGTACACTATTTTGAATTACACCACATGTATATCATTTGTCGAAATTCTATATTAGACAATAATCTGTGCTGAATTAGCTATCATAGTGTATTTTCATTCTAACATTTGTACAGATGGTACAGATATTGCTGATCAGGGTGATCAAATTATCTGGGCGTCTATGAAAAGTTAACCATATCGCAATTGCAATAAAGTACATTTGGACTTGCAGCCCGAAATCAAACAAAGAAAAATTTATTATATTGAAGTATGATTAACAGCTAATATAATTTTGATGTCAATGTACCCATCGAAGGAGGCTATGCCTGACAATTTTTGAAGTCCATAGATTGCAAATGTGTTCAGACCATAAATGTTGCAATTCTACGTACACTTTCTACATTGTTGTTGTCCATTAAGAAAATGCTACAATTAAATATGTATGTGTTGCTTACGGAGTGTTACCGTTTTTGATAATTGATAATCATTTCACAAAGGATACTGCCAACCAAGTGCTCTCCGATGTTAACTCTCGTTAGGTAGGGCAGACTACAATTTGTATGAGAATCATAGACAAAATAAAGAGATTAAAACTATACTGCATTTTTATTGTGATAAAATTACAATGTCTTTTCAGGCATAAAACGACTTCAAATATTTTTTCCTTTTTACGGCTTGTCATGTAACTTGCATTAATGCGACAGACAGACAGAATGCGTGCGATTGAGGCCTGGATTAACATATTTTTTTTGCTGAACCGATTTTGATAAAAATTTCCACGCCGGCGAAGTCGCGGGCGGAAAGCTATTTATAAATAATGCCTAAATAGCTGAGATGGGAATCACTTTCGAGAATTCACGATTAAAAAAAAAGTGGCCGTTTTTATCAATGAATTAAAATTCTCTAAAATAACCGTAAGTAACCTTCTCGAGTGCAGGTCAGTGCGATATTTTTTATTTATTCTGTATTTAAAAGAAATCTTAAATCATTGAAAGCGCCACTGAACGGAACAAACCCTCTTAAAATTGGTATCAATAATTAGTTCTGTGTTAGTTCCACTCATTCCGCAAACAACACACTCCTTTATCTGTATGTACAATAATTACAAGCATTGTGTCCCATACTATAAGTGTTGTACGAGAGCCAGTGAAATTATCCGGCATATGAAGCAACACTTGTTTTAGGTAAGTATGTAATATAGTTCTCGGTATGTGAACGAGTCGTCAGGGTGAGAGACAACCACAGATTTATAAACCCAATTGTGAACAAAAGCATCTAGAAAAAACAGAGGGGTGTTTAGGTTACAGGTATCATTGTAGTGAGTTACAACAATGATACCTATGTTTTCACCTTTTCAACAAAGTTATCTAGTTCAAAACTAGTCAAAACTATAGATAATAAAATATGGATAAAGATATATAAATATGGTTCAGCCAACCAGTGGAACGACGCGCCATAAGACTGATAGGTAATCATTCGACTACTTCTAATTTGCAGAGCCTCGAACACCCTCGTAGGGTCGCAATTCGCATGTCTCTCAGTCTTTTACAGAATGCATTTCGGCGAGTGTGCGTTGTAATTACACAATCTTATTCCACCGTCGTCTTTCCAACTCCGGACTACTAGGCGTGGAAAAAGTTTCCACCCGTATATAGTTCACATACCGAATATTCGCACTAAGAAATTCAACTCTTCATTCATAATAAGAACAGCCAAGTTAGTCTTTGCTGAATCCTACAACTTGCGAACTCGAAACCGATCGCGTATGATCACTCCACTACCACACCATCGGTCGTCCGGTTGTTATTACGAATATACATTGTAGTCTTTGGTTATTACGTTAATACGTTTTCTCGCTGATATTATTAGTTACAACGACATCTATGATCGAGCGGAAACGAAAGTACTGCCACCTAGTGGGGAGTAGTAACAAGTGAGTGAGTAATTTTTTGAACAACGATATTCGATACAAACTTTCAACACTAAATTTAAAAATGAATATACCGATTCTATTGAAACTTTGTAAGCATGTACATAGATCAGAAAAGTTAGTATAGAATATTTTGGAAAGAGAATAGAACTAATGTAGATTTACACAACTCGTCGCCACATAAAATATATATGGGTTCAGATGCATCCATATCGATGTAGGTGGGTCACGTGGGCCTTTATAGTTCTCGCCTGAATAATTGATTTTCATGACGGATTGGTCTATTGGGTTGCCTTCGAGACCAACAATAGTGGTGGCTTCGAACTCCGCTCATGTTAAAAATATTTGTGGATGAATACGAACATTTATTCCGGATAAATAAATAATTTTTCGGCATTTAAAGTGAACATTGTAGGTATATACTTATATTATATAATACAACACCCTCTATTTAATCAGCTACGAACTTTTACGGGGTGTGGGGACTTCACTTGTCTCTATCGAAGGGAAGATGGATGTGCATACTGGATGCGTGGTGCGCCGATATCTACAAGACACTGAGGTGTCGAAACCGGAGCGTATAACAGATAATAATATATTTTCTATGAACGTTCTTGTTGGTGGTTCGCTCCTGTTTCCGCATTCAGAATATTAAGTGGTCCATTATGCTCGCAGGATCTACTGGCTAAGGTCTACTAGGCTAACATAAACCAGCCCATTTCTTGACAAATCGCAAGCATTCATCATCAGACCGTAAACATCCCACTGCAGGGATATAGCCCTTTCTCTCCTATATGAGGGACAGGGAGCATGGGCCATATTTCATCACGCACGCATTAGTTAATCTAATTTAAATAATCTAATTTATCTACTTACCGGGAAGTTTCAATAATAAACAACAACCAAGTCACTCATACATTTACAGTCTTTGTATTGATTAATAGCCGTGTCTAATTCCCATAATATCTAAATAGTTTCAAAAAAGTAATTCTCTAAAATTGTCTTATACACAAATGGAATGTGGATGGAAATCCATGTTTTTTATAAGCTGATAATTACTACCTACCCACAGTATGTTTTTTTTTTATGCACAACGGGTTGGTACTTGACCTCAATCACACGATGTTAAGTGAAGATGAGGTCGAAGGTAGTAATTATCAGCTTATAAAAAACATGGATTTTATTTATTTATTTATCATTTATTGCACACAAGAAAAAAAGACTTTCATCACTTTCCATGAGAGAATTTGCCCTAAACGGCTCGCTAGGCAGACGGGTTGTCGATCGCATATTTTTTGGGAGTTCCGCACCTGTTGTTTGTCACTGGTGTGATATTCTGTTATGGTCACTTTTTAAGACACCTATGTGAAGAGACGAGTTGGTCCTATTTGCCGGGAACCACACGGACATTGTTTTTTGTCTACCTCTCATCTGTCTAATTTATAAAATACTTAAGTATTTTTTTTTTACAAAGTAAGACATTTTGTAACTTTTACAACACTAGTCAAACGTAACGTAAGTATCTACGTACTATAATTCATTCTGCTACCATAGAACTGCAAAACCTGCAGGTGTGACGACCGCGTGTTAGGAGCTAAGGGCAGATGTCGATCTCCCCCGAAAACGTCGCGCCCCGTGAGAACGGATGTAGAGTCGGCGAGGAAATGTAAAAAAGACGAGGGCGTTACTATAGCTACAGAGTATTATATACTGACATAACTATAGCTTTCAGAGACAATAAAAAATAAAAATCCCATGTACGAGTATTGAGAAGAACTTTTGTATAAATAAATCTGTAACTCTACGACGAACGAATACGGTCTAACCCCATTAAATCGATTACAATGCCAACTACAGTAATATAGATTTAACTGTTAAATAGGTGTGTTTCGGAGGTTGATGATGGATAATAACAATTAGATGACATCCATAAACCAAACTCTTCGTCACAGTGAAATGCTTAGTAGCTTGGCTATAATTTGCTTTAGTCACTTTAACCTTAAGATTGTAATCGCTGGGAGTAGTTCACACATACACGGACACAAACATGTACTCCACACATTCTATTTAAATTAATTAGTAAATTATAATAAGCGTCGGTGGCTCAGTGGAGGAGACACAGTCTGCCAATTTGGAAGGTCCAGGTTCGATCCCCAGGCAGGCCTACATGAGTTTTTAAATTTAATTTAATTACTTATGTGCATTTATCCGACTGCTCTTGAACGGTAAAGGAAAAAAATAGTGAGGAAACCTGCATATCTGAGAAATGAAAATTCTAAGGCATGTGAAGTCCCCAACCCGCATTGGGCCAGCGTGACGGACTATGGCCCCATACTCCCTCAATACGAGGGAAGGTCTATATCCCTGCAGTGGGATGTTTACGGACTGATGATGATGAATAAGCAGGTACGAATCCACACTAAATTTTTTGAAATCCCGACGAAAAATGATGGGTGTTTTATGTATGATGGCTTTGTGTTCAATCCTTGTCCGGACGTATCTCAATAAAGCGTGGTCCGATTTGGATGCGTTTTTTTTTATTAAAAACCAAGGGCCAAGTTACTAGCGTTGTTTGATGAAAATCGGTTAAGCCGTTGCGATGATATTGAGCTTAACACAGTTTTTTGGTGTATTTGGATGTATATTATTAATGCGTGGTCCGAAGTGACTACTTATACTAGCCATGTTTGATAACAATCTGTTAAGGCATTTCGAAGATAGCTTTTAACACAGTTGTTTGATGTATTTGAATGACGTCATAGTCTTTAGGGTCTTTTCTAAATGTTCAATTTAGATAATACTAACTCTTAGTTTTTTTTTATGTAAATTGTTTGTTGACCGAAATAAACTAATAAAAGACTACATTTTGTCCAGTCAAAACGTCAACGATGATTAGGTATATCTACTACCGCTTGCTCTCACTATTGTCCTACATAAGATAACAAATAAATCCACATGAATAGGTATCTAATGCGTTATAATTATAAGCATTAGTTTTGAACAGTACATGCATGTAAAAGAAGACATAAACGGTATTGTTATGTGAAATAGTTGTTGCGTTTGATGCAATCAAACAAACAAAAAAAAAATACGACAGGAATAGAAAAACAATCTAATATTATGATTATGGATACTTTTACTGATGACGACCGATTGGTGTAGTGGATAGCAAAACCAACGGTTGCGGGTTCGAATCCCGCGAGGGTTAATGTTTGTATGATGAATACCAATATTTATTGCCGAGTCATGAATGTTTATATAAATATTTTTGAATGTTTGTCTGTTTCTAAGTATCCATAGTACAAGCTTTGCTTAGTTTAGGACTAGATGATTGGTGTAAGTGTTCCAAATATAAATATTTATTTCTTTATTTACTAGACATAGAATTATTAGTTACATATAAATTGTACTTTTTATTTTGTGTGTCGTTTATTGGGTCAAAGAAAAAATTTCTATTCTATCCTAATGTATATCTCTGTATCTACTATGTAAAATAAAATATTTTTTTTTTTATGCACGACGGGTTCGTACTTGACCTCAATCAATTAAAAAAGCGGATCCTTACAATGTTTTTCATCTCAGTATACCTTTGTAGTTAATCTAATCTATCTTTTTACAATAGGTCAACAATTGGCTGCAATCACACCTGATGTTAAATGAAGATGAGGCTGAACTATCTCAAACAAGCGGACCATAACCATGGTATCAACATTGCTGCTCGGTGGTAGACTTAAATAAGGTAGCTCGCCAGGCGGACATTTAACAATGCCATATTACTACCTACCAAAACGATTACTAAATATATACCAGCTGGGAATCGAACCCACATCCTCCGTTTTGCAAGTCTTTGACTCATTGCAGTTAAAATTCTATATTTTCTTCATATCGTCTAAGACTGTAGTGCAAAATCAAATCATTGCTTGTGTTTTTTTTAAATAAATGACTATTACTTGGTAGTAAAATGAATTTGGTACTTTCGTTTGCATGTTCGACGTTATCTCAAAAGAGATCCTAAATTCCTACCAGTAAGCCATCTATTATAGTTTCAAATATAACCAAGTTATGGACTAACCTAAATTCACAGCTCACGACATGCAAAATTGCGGTCAAGCATTCTTTCTCCGAACAAAAGTGTTATAAAAACATTACCACATAGTCCGAAACAATATTATTCGATCACGTAATCTTTTTGCCGGCCTTTGTCTGCATTCATTCGGTCGGATGGAGCGAACTTTCAATAAAAAAACTATAACAAGTAAGGTACGTACCACCATGGGCAATCACTAGTCCAGTGTTATTAGGTATAAGGCAGGGCTGTCATCGAAAAACTGCAACAATCCTACATCAACTTAAAAAAAGTCGTATGCCCAATGATAATTTTGAATAAAATAAGCGCACCTACAATAATTATGGTCTATTTAGTGATCAAATTGTACATAACGAAAATATTAGCTATGTTTAGGCTTTGACGTGTGAGGAATAAGTTCTAATTGTTTCACTTCACGTATCAGATTAAGATTTGGTAACCTATTGTTTGGTATCAATCAATATTTATATGTAAAAGACGGGAATAACACACGCTGCATGGGGTACGCGTCGCTTGTTACTATTTATAAGTTTGAGCTTAAAATAAATGATTAAAAACAATTTACATGTTCACAGCCCTACAGTGTCGACAGTATTATAAATCAGTATAATTAAATGTTTATGTAAAATTACAAATCTAATTTCTTAGACGGAATGCGACAGTCGATAAGTCATTCAAAGAAATAAGCGTTACAATAGCAAAGCTCGGTGATTATCTAACTGAGATTGAATTTATCGGAGCTTTCGGATACGTTATAATAAAAACACTGCTTATTTAATAATTATGTAATCACATAGTTGTACTTTGATTTTCCCTTGTCTAACACGTACAATACTTATCTCTAGATCTATAAAGTTTGCTTTACAAGAAGGTTGACGTTCTGGGTCATTGTTTCATTTATTGTTGACCAATATTCACCCCCTGACCAGTTTGCAACTGTGACCTTTATTATGAATAGATGTAAGCAGTAATCGAAAGTAACTGAAGCGTAATCTAAAAGTTTCTAAGTTTTACCCAACTCCAAAGAGGAGGAGGTTGTATGTTCGTCTGTATGTATTTATTTTTTAAGTATGTTCACCCACATGTTCGTCCATTGTTTCATTTTTTTTTGATAGGGTTTACCACCAGAGTGATTCCGTATATGGTTAAGATTTGATGATGCACTCTGGAGATAGAGGAAGTCACTTGTTTTCCCGATTTTTGATAGTTAAATTATTTGGACATTGGTATAAAAAATGTTTTCCATCAAACTTTGAAAATAGATATTTATTTATTAAACCTACAATATTGAATCAAATCAAATCTCTAGGGAAATTACGGGGGAAAAAATCAAAAATGTAAAGTTCATGGCATCGCTAGAACCCGTGAACTAGTTTCTAAATAGCTTGTTTCGAACAGATCCTGTCTGAGATAAAAGTTGTAACACCAACGCCATTACCAATCAATACTCTACTTGACGTTTTGGAAAAAAGTTTGTTGTAAAAGAAAATCTCTCAGGAAACAACAGGCTTTTCTTTTTTTAAATGTATATTGTAGGCGATACTGCTGTTTAATCAGACCCTGTTTAATTATAGATCTTCAAACGATTGATTACATTTTTAATTTATTGTATAACTCTATGAACTTGTGGAGTTTTACCTCTGGCTCCGTTCGTTAGTTTACCATTTCAATAGTTTCAAATATCAATGGAAACGAAGCGAATGGAGGCGAGTTGAAATTTTCACTATTCGCACGGTTCATCCGCGAGGTGAAACTGTCTGTGCGACAGTTTGCACTCTTCATTGTGGATACTTTCTCAGGTGACACGCACCTACTCGGTATGAATACAGAATTGAAGGTGTATTAGGCGAAAATAAGTTTTATATCGTCGTCACCCTCTAGAAATGCTAGCAGCCGACACAAACAGATTTTGGGATACAAATTATAATCATAGTTAAAGCAACCCCAGCATATGAGAATTCCAGCATAACACGTGACGCCAGAATGCTCACTAAAAATATTGTAGTGGCACATTTTTTTTCTTTAGCGCGCTATTTAACACTATGTTAGCACAATTTTTCACCAATCACGGACGTAATGGAATACCTAACCTACATATAATCCGGATCAAATACATGTAATCTCAAATACTCGGTAATACATGTATGTGAACGGAATGTATATTGAAAGGAATAATGATTGCTGAATTTACATATATTACGTCTCTGTCTAGATTGCTGCAGCTGATAGAGAACAACAAAGTGGCTCACAAAGCCGGTCACCTTCTTATGTCGATTGGGGCTAATTGCGTATAGTATCCGTTTTGAATACTGAGAGCATTTACCATAAAGTGTACAGTGTACCAGGTAGTGCGCTCCCAAGATCCTAACATGTTCGTAGTCAAGGTCAGAAAAACATTATGGTGTACTGTACAAGTTGTGGTTAACGCAAGCCATTGGTATATTAAATAAGTAATTTAGATGCGTAAATAGTCTCCGAAACCATTTGTGGAACTCAAAATGTCGCTACTTAGTGGGTATGTAGGTGCAGTTATTGACAAAAATCATGATGCTAAAAAGATTTTATTATGTCCGCCCTACATGACAATTTAATTAAAGTTAATTAAGATGCTCTCGCCGTGTGGTTCTCCGCAGAGTTGAATAGGTCCAATCCGTCTCTTCCTGTGGGTGTCATAAAAGGCGACTATGGGATTGGCGTGTGAAAAGGTTAACAGTATAACACCAGTGTTGGGCAGCAGCGTCATTGGTCAAATCCTTCGTAAAGCGAAGAAAATCGCTCCATGGCAGAGAGGCTTATGTCTAGCAATCGACTTTTATAAATTGTTAAAATACACGGAGAGATATTTTTAGTGTATTTACAGGGATTATTATTACAATTTAGGTAAGTTTTTGGACAACACAACAGTGTTTTGTGAGGTATTTTGGACGAGAAGACGATGCTCAGTTTGCCGAACGGTGCCCATACGAGTTAGATTCGTTGATTGACGTCTTTCTAAAAGTTGAACTTATCTGATCTGTAACGCATTCTATAACGTCAAGAATAGAATTCCCAATTAATATAGAACATAGATATTTTCTCTTTCCCGCGATTAGTTCAGTAGCGAAACGTTTATTACTATTTTAAGACCAGCACTGTCACACCATGGGAAGAAATGTCCTACTTATTCATTTCTATGTGGAAATCACACTACCGCACTGATGCGTATCATAATCAGTCACGTAGTCGTGACTCTATCAACTCAAATCGAAAAGAAACTAATATTATTTGTATTTCGTAACACTAGGAAGGGATTGCGATTGCGATTAAGTTATTCAGGCAAATTACGATTTCACAGCTCCGCAGGTGGCATGGTGGTGGGAATTGACAATGATGGATTCTAGACTAGAATTGATGACCGCAAAAGTTCAAAGAATACAATAGAATAGTGCTTTATTTACGAGAAATACGGGTACACTCTAAAACATATAAACCTTTACAGGCTTTGCAAAATTCAAAAATAAATTTTCGCACGAAACCTTGAACGTTGTTGGATATTTTCTTAATCAGTTAGGCAAATAGTAATATGATTAAAATACTGTCGATAAATTTGTTGAGAAAACTTAATTTGTATGATTCAGTCCTGTTATAGGTTACTCTGTTTCGGGCTGTGCAAAAATGGTTACATACATTTTTTGTTTTTATTTCACATATATTGCATGTAAATACTTAAATAGATGAGAACAGATATTACATAAGCATGCAAAATTATCCAACAATTATTAACACGTACTCTGCCAATTACGAGAATATACGTAGTGAACAATGAATTTAATTGTGTCTGGCTATATGTCATTGAATGTGCTTATTACTATTATTTATCATAATTTATTGAGCATTACTTATCACAATGTTAAAGTTTTTTTTTTTTTATTATTACAATGTCAAATCAGTCTCTTTTGTTGTTTATATAGAGTCAAATGTGGAGTTAGAATTAGTGGCGTTGTGTGTGTCTGTGTCCTGCATGTTGTGCATAAAAAAACTTTTTTCGGGTCTACATTTTTCAATTTATAGTTAATTGTATATACCATTTTGTAGCTATTTCGAGAAAACCATATGGTATATATTGAGGCCAAAAAAGAATCTCATGCGCAGCTGAAGATACACGCGTTTGACGTATTTTAATCACATTGCAGGCTCAAGTAGCAATAAGTGGTCATATATTATCACTGACTTACAATAGCTATTTATTGATCTGTCCCTGTGATACATGACGTCACGACCTTTATCCCAAATAGGTACCCTATTTATTGTCCCAACAAGAGGAAACAAATGATTATTTTATCTAGATAGACCACACCAGTTGGTTTAACTAATATCATATTTAGCTAATATCTTCGAAACGACTTAACCGATTTCCATCAAATATGGCTACGAACCTGTGCCCACATCTTCTCTTTAATATACGTATATGAAACTGCACCCAAATTGAACCACGAATTACTGAACTCACACACACACAACGCTGTGAAACACCTAACATCCGTTGTTTTTCGTCGGGGATTAATAATGGTACCTATACCATGATGGGCGCCAAGTTTATTACTTTTTTTTTATTTACTTATTTGAGACACAAGCAATTGCTTACCTAAATTACAATAAGTATCATGTACTCTCACAATATTAAATTATTGTTTAGTCTTCTACATTACATAATCACATACATTAGGTATATTAAATAACAAAAATTAAAGGCCAAAATCTTGACTGATATGGTAAGAACTGGGTTCGAAAACTAAGATATTTCTTTAGAAACACATGTTTTGTATTTTACCAAAGAAAAACTAAATATATCAACATTGGCTAACCTATCATTGTATAGTTTACAATGTGCGCTGATGAAAGCGTTGTTCGCATAATTAGTACTACTTTTGGGAATGTGAAATATTGGCTTCTTACGGCAATTGCGTTCGCGTCGACGCCTTGCAAATCTAATTCAAGCAAGTAGTTCTCGTGATTGAGATTACTAATTCTTTATTAAAAATTTTTAATAGACGGGTTTTAATTAATTTTTTAATTTATTCACTATAATCACAGGAGCTAGAAGTTATGCGTTTTTTTAACTATTCTAGACGCTAGCACGGCAGGTCTTCGTTCAATGATACTGGGAGGGATGAAGCCAACAATTTTTATCCGGCTCAGAAAAAACTTTCAAGGATTAGGGTCAGGCGGTCGACTATCGCTGAATTCACGAACATTTCTGACCACTATACCAAAAAGGTTGCGGGTTCGAATCCCGCTAGGGGTATATCTTTGTGTGATGAATACGGACATGTGTACCCGAGTTTTGGATTTATTTCATTTGTAATAAATATTTATTTACAAAAAAAATATATTTATGTAGTATATCAACCATTTGGTATCCACAACACAAGCCTATAGTTGCTTACTGTGGAACTAGATGGCGCTGTGTGTATGTCTAAGGATATTTATTATTATTATTTATTTCGACGCTCGTCTGTGGTTGACAGACTCATAATTATGACACAGTTGTCGGAGTATGTACATTATACATGCAGTCTTCATATCATACTGGATTTCTATAATCAAAACCCCGATTGCGAACAGTACAATTTCACTGAAATGAGAACGGAACTATTATAGCAATCGTTGCTTTATCAGCATACAATGAAGAAAGGTACGAGCCGATTCAAGTTATTACGATTCATTGTTTGGAGAGAAAAAGAAATTGAACTGTGATGGAGTAGGTATTGTGTTTCAGTTATACTGTATTGAAAAGAGAATTTATTCTCATAGCTATTATATTTATTAGAGGCAAATTTGGTGTCCGCGATCGGATTCATGTACTACATACCTAATCCCGGATTTTACCGAACTTTCGATTCTCTTACGTTATGTAGTTAGAAACGTGTTATGTAGAAATTTAAAAAAAAATCGAAGGCATCTGAAGAACCCGCACTGGACCAACGTGGCGGACTATGGCCCATACTATATATTAGTACGCTTGACTGCACAAAAGTTTTATTTAAAAATCATAATCTAATTAACTAGGTACCTGTTTAAATAATTTCACTGTGTATAAAGTTGTGTACAATAAAGAATTATTTAAATAACTATGTACGTAGTTAGTCAGGGAAAACAGAATAGAGCTGGAGGCGGCATAATTTGGTTTTGGACGGAAAGGCCAGCGGGTCCATGTGAAAATAGAAAATGTAGCTTACGGAAAGAGGGCGTCCTATCCTATGTCACGAAATTAAAAATGAAACAATACGCGAAATCGACTCTTCTAGCGGTTTTGACACCGTAGGCATAGGGGAGATATTGCTATATCAGTTCAAGAGCAATAATCTATGTATGAGAATAATCCCAATAAGCGTAATCTCCGTGTCTCGCTATAGATCTATCAATCAGTGATTAGTAACGCGCGTGCGCACTCGAAGACGTGAGCCAGAGGTATTGGGATCATATTTTAACTCGACTGCCCCATGAAGGAGGGTAATGTTTATCGGGTGTATGTATGTATGTAGATTTCTAAGTAACCTCTTGTTTGAACGATTTGGAAGTGCAAGATGTCGTTAGAGCGACATGATAGGTACATTTTATAGTAAAAAATCAATCATGGCGCCTGCAAAATTCTAAATAGGCTGTCGGGTATCAAAATTGGAACGTGCGGGTGTTAAATTTTTAATGTTTGGTATACACAAACGCTTGTTTGGGATATTTATAACAATCATATTTTGGGATGAAGCTTGTATTTAACAAATTTAGAAAATTATTGGGCGCGAATATAACTACCTACTTACTTGTTTTATTTGTAATAATATCAAGTCCAAAAGATGCCTAAGAAAACCATTCGTAAATAGATGTAGATATTCAAATTGATTGATTATTTGATAATCAGTGCTGGACATACAAAACGTGAAAGATTAATTTTGCATTGTCCGATAATAATGGAGTCACTGGGTGACGTCACTTCACAATACATAATTCAATTGCTTCAGTGACATATTTCCTTATCTGCCATTGAACAAAGACACAGGTTGACTTATCTCTTGCAATAAAAAGTGTAAGAGAACGTTACCAATATTTGTTCCCTGACTAGTTGTTTACGAAGTGTATAGAGTCGTTTTGTGAGTTGGTATAATTAAATTATGCATTTTAGATTGGAGTTTTATTTTATACCGGTTGACATTTTTTACCGTAAGAAAAAAAAGGGCACATTAGGTAAGTGAAATAGAAGTTATTGGCATAGGCAGTTGTATTTTTTTTTCAAAAACGCACCCGCTGGATTGTGATTGATATGCGACTGGCGTGATTCTTAGGGTTCCTATCATGCATTTGGAACTCATATTTACTTAGTCGGAGGAGGCCTGCAATAGAGAGCCGTGGAGAGAGAGGAGGGAGGCCTTTGCCCAGCAGTGGGACAGTATGGGCTCCTAATAATAATAATAATATTTACTTCAAGTTTTCTTTATTTATTTAATTTAATGATGTAATTATGAGGAATAGGCCACAATAGGACAAGGTGTCAAATGACACAATTAAAGATTTAGATATTCTATGATAGTTTTGATAAAAAAAAAATAAACTACCTATGCCAATACCTTCTATTTCACTTATAAATATATAGATAGATAAAATTTATCTATCTTTTTAATAATTTTATCTATCTTTATACTATTTATATAAAATTATTGAGGACATTTAAGTGTTATATTGTTTCGTAGTTGTAATTAATTAAGTTATCCGTATATTTAGGTGCATGCATTTTAGATCTAATTGTTGTTCCCTAGCAGGGTTTATGTTTGATACCTAAAAATATTTTAAGACCATATTATATAAAACATAAATGCAGTAAATTGAAATGACCCATTTGTACGGCTGTAGCACACGCATACTCTAATGTTTTCTGATGTTACTTTTATGGATTGTTAGAAAATTTGTTTATCCAATTGTTTTGGAACTTATGGTATGGACTGGAGATACAAATAAACGATTTATCTATCTATCTATCTATCTAAATAGAAATAGAAACACTAGCCCTAGTCCTCACTGCTGATGCCCAGCTCTCTATTTTTGTTTGAGAGGTTAGTTTGGTTTCGTGTAAGTTGAACCGTGAAAGTAAGTTGTAAAGTTTTACGTTATAATGTACATACCACTGAAATCTACTTTAATGTACTTTATTAATTACTATAAATTAATTTACAAATGAGTTACTAAAGAACTCGTTAATCATCATGCACTGTGAGTACTTATGTTGTTATAGACCATCTTTTTGTTATAATAAAAAACCGTCGGGAATGTGTTGGTACACGCGTAGTAGGGTTCTGTAGTCAGAATATACATACATGGGCATTTACTGAGATCGTGTGCTTCATCTTCGACCGCACCGTCATTTCCATCAGGTGAGATTGTATGAAACGCGTATCCGGTTAATCATAAAAAAGAAAACATTTTAAAATTTTATGTAGCTGTGATAATTTTCCTTTCAATTTCGTCATACATTGTAAATACTTAATAAAATTTATAAATATGCCGTTCAGCCGGTATAGGGAAAATTGTCTACTTCGAAGCTTAATATGTCGTAAAAAGATATCTGATATATTTAATATTTTTGAGATACCTATTCAACGTATAGGGTGTGTGAAAAATTTAAGTTTCTTTGTCTTAATTTTGTAGACGTTATAAATTTATGAATGTTCCTACCATATTTTAGCTTAGTATCATTACATTGAGACTGACGTAGCAGAAACTGTAAGATTACTAGTTTGAGTTAGGAACCCTTAAACCTATGTATACCCTATCTATTTCGGGCCACAAACGTCAATATTATTTCATTATTAAAAATTTATATGGAATATCGGCCAAGTGCACGGCGGCGTATCAAATTAGGACCGTAGCGTGTACTTACAAGTCACTTTCGTACTCCTAATTTTACTACAACTTTCGTAGCGGGTCACAAAATTGTAAGCAAGTTCGATGCGACATACCGACGGATTTCCATTTGCTGCAGAACCCTAAACAGTGCATTTATGATGTTCACACGGGTCGCCAACCACGCTAGCTACCAGGCGGTCATAGAAAGACAACAGTAGCACGATACTGCTTCCTGTGCGAGCGGGAACAATGCCCATTGTGGCGTCCGTTACCATTTCACCAGCAATTACATGTGCTACTGCACTGAGAGAAAAAAGCTACGTAAATCTTGAACGCACTTACGTACATAAGGATAAAAATGCACCACTCGTAGGGATGTAGCCGCGCACATGTCGAGGAATGAACAAGCAATACGTAACCCGCTACATTACCATCGGCATGGACGCGGCTACGTACTACGAGTGGTATATTTTTATCCTTATGTACGTAAGGGCCCTCATGAAGTAAGTAACTGGTGAGACAGGTCTATTATACGGTACGTTACGTATGAATTATGTTTCAAAGGTGACAAAATGTGACCGGCACATTACGGCATGATGTATCTTACTTTCTTACTGGTGCTAACTACGTATGTACTGGTCTATCAAAGGTAACGTAATGTAGCCGGCCCATTACGGCATGATGTATCTTACTTTCTTACTGGTGCTAACTACGTATGTACTGGTCTATCAAAGGTAACGTAATGTAGCCGGCCCATTACGGCATGATGTATCTTACTTTCTTACTGGTGCTAACTACGTATGTACTGCTCTATCAAAGGTAACGTAATGTAGCCGGCCCATTATGGCATGATGTATCTTACTTTCTTACTGGTGCTAACTACGTATGTACTGGTCTATCAAAGGTAACGTAATGTAGCCGGCCCATTACGGCATGATGTATCTTACTTTCTTACTGGTGCTAACTACGTATGTACTGGTCTATCAAAGGTAACGTAATGTAGCCGGTCCATTACGGCATGATGTATCTTACTTTCTTACTGGTGCTAACTACGTATGTACTGGTCTATCAAAGGTAACGTAATGTAGCCGGCCCATTATGGCATGATGTATCTTACTTTCTTACTGGTGCTAACTAGGTATGTACTGGTCTATCAAAGGTAACGTAATGTAGCCGGCCCATTACGACATGATGTATCTTACTTTCTTACTGGTGTTAACTACGTATGTACTGGTCTATCAAAGGTAACGTAATGTAGCCGGCCCATTACGGCATGATGTATCTTACTTTCTTACTGGTGCTAACTACGTATGTACTGCTCTATCAAAGGTAACGTAATGTAGCCGGCCCATTATGGCATGATGTATCTTACTTTCTTACTGGTGCTAACTACGTATGTACTGGTCTATCAAAGGTAACGTAATGTAGCCGGCCCATTACGGCATGATGTATCTTACTTTCTTACTGGTGCTAACTACGTATGTACTGGTCTATCAAAGGTAACGTAATGTAGCCGGCCCATTACGGCATGATGTATCTTACTTTCTTACTGGTGCTAACTACGTATGTACTGCTCTATCAAAGGTAAGGTAATGTAGCCGGCCCATTATGGCATGATGTATCTTACTTTCTTACTGGTGCTAACTACGTATGTACTGGACTATCAAAGGTAACGTAATGTAGCCGGCCCATTACGGCATGATGTATCTTACTTTCTTACTGGTGCTAACTACGTATGTACTGGTCTATCAAAGGTAACGTAATGTAGCCGGCCCGTTACGGCATGATGTATCTTACTTTCTTACTGGTGCTAACTACGTATGTACTGCTCTATCAAAGGTAACGTAATGTAGCCGGCCCATTATGGCATGATGTATCTTACTTTCTTGCTGGTGTTAACTACGTATGTACTGGTCTATCAAAGGTAACGTAATGTAGCCGGCCCATTACGGCATGATGTATCTTACTTTCTTACTGGTGTTAACTACGTATGAACTGGTCTATCAAAGGTAACGTAATGTAGCCGGCCCATTATGGCAAGATGTATCTTACTTTCTTACTGGTGCTAACTACGTATGTACTGGTCTATCAAAGGTAATGTAATGTAGCCGGCCCATTATGGCATGATGTATCTTACTTTCTTACTGGTGTTAACTACGTATGTACTGGTCTATCAAAGGTAACGTAATGTAGCCGGCCCATTATGGCATGATGTGTCTTACTTTCTTACTGGTGCTAACTACGTATGTACTGGTCTATCAAAGGTAACGTAATGTAGCCGGCCCATTATGGCATGATGTATCTTACTTTCTTACTGGTGTTAACTACGTATGTACTGGTCTATCAAAGGTAACGTAATGTAGCCGGCCCATTACGGCATGATGTATCTTACTTTCTTACTGGTGTTAACTACGTATGTACTGGTCTATCAAAAGTAACGTAATGTAGCGGGCACATTACGGCATGATGTGTCATACTTCTTTACTGGTGTTACATATATATGTATTGGAATTTTAAAAGTAACGTAATGTTTCTAGTACATTACTGCATAATGTACCATTCTTATCTTCTGGTCCTTTATTCGACATAGCCTAAACGATATTTTAACCGATCGGTTTCTGTATATCGCTATGTTCTATTTTTAGTAATCTTTACAAGGAAGACAGGAAACACAGCTATACACAAACCGATTAGTTACAATATCGCTTAGTGTATGTCGAATTTGGACCTACCAAAACATAAGTATGGCACATTATGCTATAAACTAGCAATATTACGTTACATTTGAAGTATCAGTATATACATATGTAACACCAGTAAGAATCTATGATATATCACGCCTTAAGGAGCTGAAACGTTACGTTACCTTTGAAAGACAAGAACATTCTTATGTAACACCAATGAGATTATGATACACCATGCCGTAATAAGCCGGCAACGTTAAGTTACCTATGAAAGACCAGTAAATACGTTGGTAATATTAGTAAGGAAGAATGACGCAACATACCGTAATGAATGAGCTAGCAACATTACAGCTTTGAAACACCAGTACTTACGTTTGTTACACCATGCACCAGTAAGCGAGTATGACGCCATACCGTAACAAGTCAGCAACGTGACGTTACTTTCCAAATACCAGTATAAGACACCAACGCGTGAATGTGAATGACACATCACCCATATCAGCCAGCACTTATACGTTACCTGTAACATTATACAGAATTAAATAGGATGGGATTTACGACAGTAGAAGTAATTAATACGTAGTTGTTTCTTGAATAAATTTATTTATTAAAAATACAAGAAACTGTAGCTTGCAGTAACATAAATGTACATAGGGGTCTATCGGATAGCCCACAGGTTCCTTTATATATAATTTTTGTCTTATTCACTTGAAATGTGACACCCTGTAGTTTTAGTAAAATTAATTCCACTAATAACAATAATATCGTACTTTTTTCAGTCAAGGTTTAATGAAAATCTTACAGCATTTTGTAAAAATAAATGAAGCAAAAATATTAGTGCAATTAATTACTTACAAAATTGTTAAACCAGTGCATCTACCATGAGTTCGCGCAAGCTATTCTCGTTATAGTAAACTATCGGTAGCGCTGTTCGATCGCCGATAACGAGTGACAGGGATAGAGCTATAGTTTACTATGACCAGTCGTTCGTGTGAACTAATGTTAGATGGACTGGTCCCTCAATCCACACGTCTACTTGACATGTTCCAGTAAAAAATTTCTACTAAATAATCGAAAACAAAAAATGCGCATAGGTAATCAACCTAGCGGAGATAATCATTTTATACAGGCTGTTACAAAATTCTCTAATAATAATGTAGGCCGTCATTGTGCCCATACAATTGAACAAGTTTTCCCAAGAAACAGATTTTCATACTCGTACAAACAATAGTCCCGTGGGAGTCAATAAAACCTCGATTTTCTTTGAGATTTCGATTTATATTCTTTGGGGTAAGGACTCATACACACAAACGGCACTTTTCTCATTGCAGCCGGCGTCGCCACTAGTAGACTGTAGCCGTCGCCACACGACGGCGGCAGTCGTCAACGCGTCGACGACTGCCGCCGTCGTGTGGCAAGGTAACGTAGCGAGGACGTATAGCAACGGCTGCAGTTGACAACGTGCTGTTTGTGTGTATGAGCCCTAAGTTGCTCCGTTCTATGAGTACATATAAAAATAAATCAAGTAGTGACTACCTGACTACACAACGAAAAATAATGTAAACAATACAGGGTGTAAAGAAAAGCACGAATGAAATTTTGGCAAATGACTGTGTATCGATCATAGATTACAGGAAAATATAAAATTTTTTTTTTTGGAATTTTACTATTATTTAAAAAAATATTAAATTAGTAAATGCAAAGTGGAACACGTGTTAGATACTTTTTGAATATGAAAGTAAATAGAGAAATTAAATAAAATAATACTTATTTATGTTATTATTGTCGTTTGGACCATTAGCTATTTTTTTCTCTAGAGAAACATAATAAAAACAGTCTAATTATTTTTATATTTTATTTCTCTATTGACTTTCATAATAAAATTTAATATTTCTTTAAATAATAGTAAAATATCCAAAATATTTATTTTTACATTTTTCCTGTAATCTATGATCGATACTTAATCATTTCCCAAAATTTCATTCGTGCTTTTTTTTACACCCTGTATACAATGTTTTTCATTATACCTAAGATTGAAAAGGTAGATAACAAAATCAATACGCTCGAGATAAATTGACATACAATATAATTGCAATTGTCTGTATGTCAATGCTTTAAATTCAAGCTTGGCAACACTGTTATTGTACAAGGTACAGGTGACACAAGAGTGTCATAGCAACATAAAAAGTAATTATTAGTTTTTTTCACTTCGTATGCATAGTAATGCTGGTTAAAGAGTTAGAAGGTTTTGAAGTTGAATTTGGTTACGGAACCCTTAAAAAAGAAATCTTATTCCTCATCGGTTGCAAAAAAAATCAATCTGGGGAAAATCAAAAAATCACATCGGGCATCCTTTTACGTGGAGTGAATTTTGTAGTGAGCGGTTATTGCGCAATGCGTTTAGTAATAAAAATAATATAATACCGCACCCAATGCTGCATATGCTAACTTTGATTGTTTCGTTTCACTGTATTTGTTTTCAAAGGTGCTTGTGCTGTCCCTGTGCGCTAGAGATCTTTTTTTCTTGAATGGTAAGTACTTATGTGAATTTTTTACGCCCCCTTATCGACACTCTGACCATACCGAACGGGTTACCCTTTAGATAATCCAAATAATCAAAGGTGTCCTGTCCTTTAAAACATTTTTTGCAGAAAAAAAAATATTCTTTGGGGTAAGGACTCCTACACACAAACGGCACTTTTCCCATTGCAGCCGGGGCGTCGCCACTCGTAGACTGTAGCCGTCGCCACACGACGGCGGCAGTCGTCGACGCGTTGACGGCTGCCGCTTATGCGTCGACGGCCGCTGATGTGTCGACGGCTTCCGCCGACGTGTATCAAGGTAACGTAGCGAGGACGTATAGCAACGGCTGCAGTTGACAACGTGCTGTTTGTGTGTATGAGCCCTAAGTTGCTCCGTTCTATGAGTACATATAAAAATAAACCAAGTAGTGACTACCTGACTACACAACGAAAAATAATGTAAACAATATACAATGTCTTTCATTATACCTAAGATTGAAAAGGTAGAAAACAAAATCAATACGCTCGAGATAAATTTGGAATTGGCATACAATATAATGGAAATTGTGTGTATGTCAATGCGTTAAATTAGTCTAACGTCCATCTGATGGTCACATAATATTTCAAGCTTGGCAACACTGTCATTGTACAAGGTACAGGTGACACAAGAGTGTCATAGCAACATAACAAGTAATTATTCGTTTTTTTCACTTCGTATGCATAGTAATGCTGGTTAAAATCAATGCACTCTAATAAAAGACACTTAAACATGACTTTATCATTATTTGATATGTATATTTTTTCTACTTCTGCAAACAAAGGTAAACATGTGGATTCTGAAATATCTAATACCACAATTGATGATGTGTCAAATTTAATACCGTTCAGCTTAAGCCACTGCACAAAACACCAATTAGTGCTAGCATTATTTGTAAAACGCATAATGTTTTCAGCTTCTGAAAGTAGAATGACATGTTTTTTTCCTGTATTAATTTTACTGATAGGCATATTTTTCAAAAATAAATCATTTAGTATAAGCTGATTCTTAATAGCAATCGTTTTACAAATGTTTACTCTACTGCTAGATGCTCTCGCTACAAATTTACAAATGCGATGTTTGGCTTCAAATCTCATTGTCCATATTTGGGTCAGGGGGCCAAATTTCTTAAGCATAGTTGGATAATGAGTGAGGAAATGAAACTTCGGTTTTAAGTGGGATCTGGATAGTTCACAATACAGCTCATTTAATTCAGCTACTAAAAATTTAACTTGGACAACTGTACTGTCATGAATTCTATGACTAATGAGTTTATCCAACAGTTGTCTCAATTTTATGAATAACAACCACACGTCATTATTATCTGGCACATTTGTCCCGACAACAAGCCCAAAGTATCTAACTAGACTGAGCATTTCAGAAGCAGAACATTTTAACTTTATAGATGAGCCATCTTGTGACACAGAGTTAGAAGGTTTTGAAGTTGAATCAGGTCCATAATTGAAGTATTTTAACCTCGATTGTAGTGTTTCCAAAGTAATAAGTTTCTGAATTTGAACTAAATTATTAACAACAAATGTCATTATATAGCGACAACAACCTTCAAGATAATCATGCAATACATCGACCGCGACGTTATCAAAAAGATCGAATCCATCAAGAGCAAGCCATGCCGTCTTTTCTTTGATGCCAGTAACAGAAGAATCGTTTATTTGCACATCATGTATGTAGTCATTATTGTTTCTTAGTAACTCGTCACTTTCGTAATACAGTGATCGCATTTCTTCTTTATTTGCAGTACATATCCTGCATGGTTTGTTTGCAGAAAAGCTTTCTACAAATCCTAATATGCCATTGAGACCCAAGTTATCCCCTGTAACAGCTACTACATGAAATTTGATCACACCTCTAAATATTTCGGTCTGAATTTTTATTCCATTATATTTTAAGTCATTGAGTATATCAAAAACTTTTTGAAAAATTACATTATTTCCGAATTTGACTCGGTCAGACGAGTGAAACAGCGCTAAAATAAAAATATTTTGTAATAGCGACACGTAGTGAGTAGGGAGACAAGGTAAAGACACATAGACACCGCCGAGTTTGTGAATACCGGCGTGGCTGCCTAGAGGATTTCCGATTTCAAAATCATCAAAATATATTATTAAAGGAAATACTAATGCGTCTTTTTTTTCAACAGAAGTATTAAGTTTTGTTTCCCAAACTGAACCTTGAATAATATTTTGTATACCGAACGGGTTACCCTTTAGATGATCCAAATAATCAAAAGTGTCCTTTAAAACATTTTTAGCAGAGAAAAATTGCTGAAATATTTCTTTGAGCGGCATGATTTGCTCTGTGCATGCAACTGGCATCATTGAAAATCCAGCAGAAGCCCGTTTTGTCTCTAAACGCTGACCAATAACTACTTCACTTGGTTCCAAATACGTTCCAAATTGTTTAAAATGTTTGAGACGTTTGTGTTCGGAGTCAAATGTTTCGAATGTGTCCTTATTAACTTGAAGAATTTTCTTAACAGCGGTATTAATATTTTGATCAATTTGTTCAGGTGATATAATTTCATGAAATTGCCTTAACAAACTTTCCTCCGATTTAGCAAAAAAGGTTTGGAGACTTTCTAAAAATATTTGCACGGTATTACGCGGAATCAACGGGTTAGCGTATAAAGAAGAAATCATATCTAATGCATGGTAAATAGAAGAAACTTCAACATCGTGACGAATGAGTGGGTTTTGGCAAGTATTTACTGAAAGAGTATTCTCAGACCTTGTCGATGGTGAAGAAGACTCTTGTAAGTTTAAAGTGTTTTCAGTGACGATATTATCAAATACATTATTATCTTGACGTGGTTGATGCTCTTTAACTAAATGTTTTCTAAAAGATAAAGAAGAATAATAATGGCGCTGGCAGTCTTGCTCACCACAAATGAATCTAGAATTTAAAGACGTAGATTTACAAAATTTTCTTATATGCGCTACTAACAGAGAAGGTGTCGTTTGCAATTTCTTACAAAAGTGGCAAGTAAACATTTTAGATTAGTTCTAAATCAGTTAATAAGGTATTAACAGCTTGCGTGCGTCTATCAAATTTAGTTTTGACTTCATAAAAGCCTATTTGAATCACTGTCCATATATCTTCTGATGCACCTGGATAGTGAGCACCTAAAGCTTGATATATTTTGAAGACACAATCGATGGCAGTAATCAGTTTTTGGAAAACATAGAGAGTGTCATTGATAACGACATATACCTTCTTAGTTTGTACAACTGAATTACCAACAAATATTACATAAGGTTGTAAAGTTTGTCCTAATTTCAAGAGATTTTCTCTCTTTAAAATCATATGATTTGTCACTTCGCCTTCATTTACAGCTTGTGCGATGTAACTGTTGCAAACTTCTGCCCGAGATGGTTTCCACAATGGCTTGTTCTTCTTTTTACGGGCTGGAGAAAGATTTATCACGTAAGCCAGAAGCATCAATGCGACATTAGTAGAGGTCTCGGGGTCAGCGTCTGTAAATTAACAAGTAATAATATATCTTGGAACCTAGTTCCTTACTAGCTTACTAGCTCTTGACTATCTACATACCATTTATTAGTCCAATTAAATCAGCAATCGCATTTTTTACAAGATTGTCTCTAGAATTGCTCAGTTTTTTGTGGGCGTAT